>CM057450.1:856843026-859303026 GCA_016271365.2 Neoceratodus forsteri
TATTTTAATCATGGGCACAGTACTTGGTAAACACAGATTTTGATGATAAAGTGTGTTTTTTCTTTTAAGTTTGAGAAGTATGTATTAGAAAACACTGAACAAGAAAATAATTGGTGATTTTAATAGCTATTCTGATCAGAGCTGACATTAAAACAATTCTCAACTGTTTTTTTTTTTATTTTATCAGGGACACTAGACATAGGATGTTAACATTTACTTCCTGCAACCTTCGATTCTGTTTTTTTTTTTATTATTGCAACTTGTCCCAGGCAATCTTCCCAGAGTGCAGTTTGTCAGGACACATCTTTTTGGGGAGGGGGTTCAAATTATTTTAATCATGAAGCATTGGTGTTAGTAATGTGTTTAGAAATGCTTTTTTTTTAATTGTCTTTGCAGTTAAACATGCAGTTTCATGTCAAGGCACATTTTTGGGGGGAGGGGTTCAAATTATTTTAATCATGGGCACAGTACTTGGTAAATACAAACTTTGATGATAAAGTTTTTTTTTTAATTTTTTGTTGTTGAAGAAATACAGAATTTCCTGTTGTGGTGGTGCCAAGTTAAAAATGAGAAATGCTGCTATGACATACAGTGGGACAGCACACATCTCATTTCAATGGAGTAAGCAGACCCTCTTCATTTTCCATTTATGTGGGTTCAGTGATAACTGTTGGTACAGCTTATGATACTAGTGCTAAGACAGCTCTTTATTGAAAATATAGGTGTCTTATTACAAGATGATAAAGAGCAGCTAAAAAATAACATCCATGTAGAATTCTTACATATTTGTTTAAGACACCAGCTCAGTATCCAGCTGCTAAAATTCCCGACTGATGTTTTACACTTTGTGCATCCTCAAAGTACTGTGCAGCAGTTTGTTAGCTATAATTTAAGTTCTGCCAGTGTGTATAATAACCTGCCAATGGCCTTCCATTGATCCATTTCTTAACTGCATGCCTACATTGTTTTGGCATACAATTGCTAGGTATCCATAATGTCACCTGTTACATATTCATTCTGTGGCTCCTAAATGGCAAAACAGTCCATTATGCACACTTAAAACAGACATTTAAAATATGTTCTTTTCAGGCTAGAACAGGAGATGAGATCAACATGAAATGTTTTCCATTTCAAAAATGGAAGCTGCAGTCCCAAACAACTCTTGCCCCCCCCAATGGTGTACCTCTGCATGTCTCATTGATAGAATGACTGATCTGTGTGTTTTATTTTTTTTAACAGCCTACTCTCTTGCCAGTGAAGGAGCACACTTTGCTCCTGGGGTCACTTAGCATATCGCAAACCACTGACTGTCATCATTTACTTTAGTCCTGTCAGAAGAAAAGTGTTACTTCTTTTTATCATTAAATTAAAAAAAAGAGGAAAGGCCTAAAATCATGAAACAGATCTAAGAAAAATTATTCTGTACTTACTTTGAGATACATTTTTTCAGCTCTTCTCTTTATAATCAGAGCTGCTGATGCCACATTGAAAACTTTGAAAAAACTAATAACTTATTACAACTCAGTTTACATTTTAAATATATTCTGTAGATTTTTCCTGCCTATCTTTTATTACAGAGGAAATTTGGATGAATAGATGACCTTTTTATGTTAGAGTTCATCTGCCTCTATAGCTTACTCTCTACTTCAAGTCATAATGCTATGTTGTGACATCACAGTCTGCTGTCATGGGAGTAACAGTGATGTCACAAGCCATGGATTATGACCTCAGGTAGGGAGAAAGCACCAGGAGTACATGAACACTTCAGGAGCAGCTGTCCTCGTTTCATGCAAATGGCCTCAGTAAAAAATAATGGGGGAAAAATACAGAACTAATGTGAAATATAAATAGAACTGTGTATAAATATTATGTTTTCTTTAACTTATCCTGAAGGTGTCAGATGTTCTTTAAGACTGGCACTCTGACTGGGAAGGTTGCTCATTGGAGCAAGGTGGCAACATGTATGTTACATGTATGTTTTAGTGCTAAACTATAACACAATTGTTTTCATCATTTTTCCTGTACTATAACTAATTTAAGACATTCCGATACATGCTTAAACCCATAGGCAATTACTGACAGCAAAATAGTGCTGCTTGAAAAGTTTTTCAACCCAAATTAGTGAACGTGACTATGAATCTAGGGGCAGTTGCCTCTCCAGAAGACTGTTATGACTATAACTTCTCCCTCTGTCTGCCTGTCTATCTATGTAATTATCTATATTTCTATCAGTTGCATCTATCCCTATTTTTACCTAATGTATTTGTAAAATAAACCTGCATATCGCATTTGCCTGCACTCTGAACAGATACTTATGATACAGTGTATATTTGTACTCCACTCCTGTATAGACCTCTTACTGTCCTAATATTCCCATTATCACAGGCATAGCTACTTTTATCTTATCAACTGTGACCCCTTATAAAAGTTACTAACACATTTTCTCTCCTAATGAAGTCCATCATTATATCTGACTGTCTGACATCAACACATTACTTAAATATAACTTACATCACCACATGGACAACTCCCCTGTTTTTCTCTATAAAACTGTGTAAATCACCCAATATAAACAAGTGACTTACCCTGGTGGTAGTGGTTCACCCCCCCCCAATCACTGGTTGCTGCCCGATTATTGATAATGTAAGTTTTCCCTGATGTCTAGTAGTCCCTCTCCAGATCTGATCACCCACCCAGTATAATGAAAATATTTCCCTTGTGGCTAGCCGTCCCTCCCCCCACCCAATCATCTGCCTGGTATTTTAAAAGTATTTCCCTGGTGGCTAGTGGTCCCTCTCACCACCTGATTACCTGCCTGATATCTATAAATTACTTCCTTGGGAGTTAGTGATCCCTCCCCCCACCCGAACTCCCATCAAATATATACTGAAAATTGGCCCTGGTATCCAATGTAACTCCCCCATCCAAATCCTTTGTATAATAATGTGAATCAATTCACTGGTGTCTAGCGGATCCCATCTTTCCATCCCTGATCCCCTGTATATTGAATGTAAACCATATCCTGGTAGTCTTGTGGACCGCCACCCTTGCAGGGAGCGACCCACCGCCACGGTCCCCTCCCCATCCTGAAACCAAGCTGGCGACTAGCACAGCCCTCCTTTCTCCACTATGGCTGGCTGTCGGATGAGCTATAAATGAGAGTGCACTGTATACAGCGTTTGCTTACTGACATTAATTGACAGCTCAGAGTGAGCTGTCATTCAATGAGCATGTACTGTATAGAGTACATGCTCTTTGATAGCTCAGTAGGCAGCCAGCTGTGGTTCATACTACTAAGGTTCATACTAAGGTTGAAGAAAAGCAAGGAGGCTATGAGCCCATATGTACTCTTACACTTTAGTTATAATAGTAGATTAATTTAAACCCTGATAATAAATTTATTTTTGAATTCATTTTTAGCTTTGTTTATGAGTAAGTCTAAAGGTAAGTTGTTCCATGGATTAATAACTCTCAATGTAAAAATATATTTTCTCCTGCGATGATTGAACCATTTGCTCCTTAATTGTAATGGGTGTCCGCGAGTATTATGGATAGAGTCCTTCGATTCCAAACCTAGTTTTACCATTAAATATGGATCCTGGATAATATCGAAAAGGAAAAACAAGTCACTTCTTAACCTTCTGGTCTTGAGTGTCATAAGATTCAGAGTGTTTAATCTGTACTCATATGGTTCTTTTTCAAAACCAGCAATATGTTTGGTAAATATTCGTTGTATGTTTTAAACGTTTTTACAGTTGGTTTTCTTGCATGGGCACCATCACTGTTAAGCACGCTCAAGGTGAGGCTGCACATAAGATCTAAACAGAGGCGTTAGAATGTTACAGTCCTTTGATTTGATGTTGCGTTTGATAGACCATATAACTCTTTTAGATTTTTTTACTGATTCCAAGATTTGGTTAGAGTTGTTAAAGTCATTTGTAATGATTATACCTACTGTAGGTCTTTCTTGTTTGATGTTGGAGTCAGGGTGTTATTCCATAATGTATAATTAACCATTTGGTTTGTTTTCCAAAGGTGCATAACCTTACACTTTGCAACATTGAGTTTCTTGCCCCATTTATTTACCCATGAATTGATTTTGTCTAGATCATCTTGTGTTGTTGATGACTGAGTATCACATGGGCCACCAAGCTTGATGTCATCTGCATGCTTTATCTTGGGAGTGAGACATTTGTTGGTCATATCTGAAACAAAGATCTGAAATAAGCATGATCCCAAAACAGATCCCTGTGGCACACCACTAGTAACCATGCTTGATTCCGAATAACTAACATTTATCACAACCCTCTGTGATCTACCTGTCAACCAGTTTGCTATCCAGTTACTAATATAAGGGTTAATATTTGAGTGCTGAAGTTTGGCTATTAGGCCCCTATGTGGAAGGCCATCAAAAGCCTTACTGAAATCAAGAAAGATAATATCGCAAGAAGTGTTGTTGTCAAGGCCCTTTTTGAATCCGTGCTGTTCTGGATCCAGAGCATCAACAACTGGGTTTATTAAATCCTTTATTATTAATTCTATTATCTTAAAACATAGTTGATGTCAAACTAATTGACTTATAATTTTCCCAAGATGATTTGGTTCCTTTTTTATGAATTGGAGTGACATATACTTTTTCCACTCCTTTGGTACATAACCTGTGGAAAGGCATCTTTCAAATAATAGTTTTAAAGGATAAACTATAGAGATACTTAAAAAGAATGGGTAATAGCCCACAATAATATCTGGACCAGGACAATATTTCTTGTTCTGAGTTTTAAGTTTTGACAATATAAGATCTTATCTGTGTCAGTCTTCGCCATTCATCACAGATGGGTATCTGGCTGGAGGTGAGGACCCCTCAGAAGCTCTTTTTTTTTTTTTTTAAAGGTAGGCGGAGCCGACACACCATTGGCGCCGCCCTCGAGGCCGATGCACTGCGTGGTGCTCGTGGGTTGGCCGTTAGGCTGTGTCGACTCTGCCTGCCTGCCATTTCTTTGTCTCCCACCATAGAGATCACCTCGTGGGACGCTCTGAAGAAAATCCTAGGCCTGCTAGTTTTTGAAATCCTATCCTTCGGCAACAAAGTCCATCAGTCCTCCTGCTGGTGCTGTTTTTGCCACTACTGGACGTCACCTGGTAAGATCTTTCCTTATCTTTATATTTCCATGACGTCGAGTCTGTTTTTGGTGTTTTTTTCCCCGTAGGTCATGTCTCGGTCGGAGGGCAAGAAATCTTCCAAGACGGGTCGGCCCCCCATGCAATGGTGCCCATGTGGCTGAAATTTCTCCGTCACCGACCAGCATGACCGGTGTCTCTCATGTCTTGGCCCACTTCACGACATGGATTTGTGCGATGCCTGCTTCTCCATGGACCACCGGGTCCTTGAACAATGCGCGTGGAAAGTGGGGCAAGCTCCGCCGACTTTCGGGGGTTGGGTACACACTCATTGGGCCTAGCCACACCTTCGGCCTTCCTCCGGGTCCCTCCCGGTTCTATATGGACGAGGAAGAGGGAGCCTAGGCTACTTGTAGCCTAGCCATTGCCGAGGCTTCTTCCACGGCGCAGGAGGCCCATCCCACTTCTTCCTGGGAGTGGGTGGGAGGCACCACCATGGCAATCATCCCTTCGGGGGTGAAGGCTCCCCCAGTGTCATTCCTATGGCTCAGAAGGCTCAGGTCGGTGCCATCCTTGATGCAGTCAGCTGGCACCGTCAGAGTACTCGGTGCCATTCGCGGCACCGTGGGCCCTGACGGGGCCGTCGTCGGTGCTGACTTGTCACATGGTGCCATGAGCTCTGTCAAAGCCGTTCACGGTGCTGGCACTGTTAGTGGTGCCGAGAGATCTACTGCGACACCGTCCTTTGACACATCTTGCCTCAGCGCCGTCCTCGGTACCGAGGTTGAGCACGGCGCTGTGTCCTCGAGGCTCAGTGCTATGGGGCCTTTGGTTCCCTCAGTCAGCACCGTCTGCAGTGCTGTCTCAGCCCTCGGCACCACTCGCGGTGCCGGGGAGCCAGGCAGGGCTATGTTCTGCACTGTGTCCGCCTTCAGGGCCATCCGTGGTGCCGCCTCAGCCCTCGGCACCGTTCGCGGCACTGGGGAGCCAGACGGCACTGGGGGTGGCACCGAGGGTGCTGCCGGGACTGTCATCGATGCCGTCTCCATCATCGGCACTGCTCACAGTGCCGTGGGACCGGATGGTGCCATGACTGGTCCCAGCTCTGGATCTCTGGCTCAGGCTGAGGCCGCGCCTCCCTCGGATTCCACTCGAGGGGTTGCGGGAGGAGCTGGCACCGACTCAGGCACAGCTGTGGTCTCTGGGCCTGGTGGTAAGGATGGTTCTGCCCTCCCTCCCACGGTTTTTCACAGGGCCTCGGACTCTACCTCTTCAGAGGCGGAGTCGAGCTCTGGGTTGGACGTGCAGTCTGATCCCTCAGGGTTGGCTGTTGAGGTGGGTAGCACAGTGGTCTCTTTGACCAGTTGGAGTCAGCCCTCTTCTGAGGTGAGGTCGGTGGCTACCGAGACTAGGGTCAGGGGTGCTGACCAGCAGGCGGTGGTGCGGGCCACCACAACACTGCAGCCTGGTCTTGGTGGTTTCACTGACCCCTCAGTTGTGGTACCCCCTCTGGTGGTGTGCCTTGATCACCCAACTTTGGGGCCGATTGGAGCACCTGTGGGGGGGAGGGTACTGCACTCTTGATAGCCCCTTCGGGGGCTGCCCAGAGATGCCAGCTACCTAGGCTGGCCCTCTCAAGGAGGAGGGCTCTTTCAGACTCCGAAGGGTCAAGGGGTGTGGGGTCGGTGTGCCGGCCTTTTTCTGGGGTCCACCCGGGCACTGGGAGAAGCCGTAGTGCAGATCTCTGCTCTTCCTCCTCGGTCTCTTTGAGAGAGTCCCATTCTTTTGAGGCAGGGGGCCGTCCTTCTGGACCTATACAGCCCTGGTCACCTCACAGCAGGGATTCCTATGGGTGCAGCTAAGACAGTACCAATGTGGTTGTTCAGCTGTTGGCTGTGGGGTCTTCTGGGGCACCTTCTTCCACGGGTGCCCACGGTCCGCTCCTTAGCCCAGGCGGAGGTCAGCCGACATCTCTTCTCGGCTCTGTCCCCATCCCTCTGCCACACTCTCCTGCGCTCCAAGGCATCCTCGGTCCTAGCGGCCTTCTCACCTGGGAGCAGTTCAGAGTGGTGGCTGCTCGGTTCCCTGTTTACGTTAGGGAAATGGACAGCCAGCTTTTTCAACCTCCCCCCGTGCAGCCACCCACTGAACAGACGGTGACCTCCAGCTCCTCATCCCCCTCTTCAGGGTATCTTCACCATTCTTCACAACCCCACACTCCATCCCCCTGGGGCCTCAGTCTCTGGGTCCCCCTCCCTCTCTGTGACTCCCCCTCTCCTCCTTAGGAGTGGGATAAAATAGGGACACACAGGGGAGTATTTTTCCAGGAAGAGTGGATAGCTCGAGTGGCACTCCTTCTCCAGTACCTTGTCTCCACCCCTGTGGGGTGGGAGTTGGTAGTTGCCCTCCTTCTCTCCTCCTCCCTGTTTCCATCCAACCTATTTCTCCCCCCAAAAAATAAAAACAACTTTTTTTCACCAAAAGTCTTTCCTTGAGAGGGTGCTGAATCCCTGTATCCTGTCCTTCTTCCAGAATAGCCGACTCTGCTTATCTGGAGTGTTTGCTAGTTGTTCCGTGCCTTGAATTCTGGCAGAAAGCTTTGCTACTCCTTGCAGTTCCTATACAATCTGGAGATGGACCAGGGTCCAGGATATCTTATCCTTCTCCCCTCTCTCTCCTAAATTCTTAACCCATCCTACCCCCCATTCTTCTGCTTCCAGAGATTGGGGCCCCTACCAATCCCCTTTAGTTTCTAACCTCTTTCTTTTCTGTCCTCTCAGTCATTATTTCTCCTTTTAGTTCATACATCTTTTCCTTTTTCTGTCCCTTGGACTCTCTTGTCCCACCCTCCACTCCCTTCCTCTTACCTCTCCGTCGACTAAGAACTGGCAGGCAGGCGGAGTCGACACAGCCTAACAGCCAACCTGTGAGCACCACACAGTGCATTGGCCTCGAGGGCGGCGCCAATGGTGTGTCAGCTCCCCCTACCTTTTAAAAAAAAAAGAGCTCCCAAGGGGTCCTGACCTCCAGCCAGGTACCCATCTGTGATGAATGGTGAAGATACACAGAAAGATCATAATTCCGGTAGGTATGTAATTTTCATTTCTTCTGATAGGGTGATGAAAGGGGCATTTCTTTTGTCTATTGATGTAAGAGGATCTTGGGACTTGCCAAATATCTCACCAAACTTGTTGTTAAATATATTTGCCATGGTTAGGGGTGATGAGACAGTGTCATTCTCACAGATTAAACGCCCTACTTGACAAATGTTTTTTTTAAGTGTGTTAATGTAGCAATGAAAGTATTTACAATTTGATTTATTGGCAGTGTAGCTTAGGTGACGTTCCCAATGTGTCTTTGCGTTTTTATAGCAGAATTGCATTTTTTTGTATATTTTTAATTGAAGAAACAATTTCAGAAGTTTTATATTTTAAGTGTGTGCTATAGAGTCTATTTTTTCTTTTTAATGTGTTTCTTAACAGCCTTACTCATCCATTTTGGAGAAAGTTTTGACTTTATGGGCCAGATATTCAAAGCTTTGTGCACGGCAAAAAATGTTTGCATGGTTTTAGCGTGGGTCTGCTATATTCAAAAGGCCAAATAGCATGGGAAATCCGCATTAACGCTGGGCAAACCATAACTATATGCAAGGGGCAAAGTGAACATAAATACAGGTGCAATGAGATATTCAGTGACTGGCACCCCGCTTAGGTGTTTAGCGCGACTTAGCATGACCTGTAGTGTGGTACAAATTACCGCCCAGGAAAAGCTGGTCTTAACCCTGGGCAAACAGCTTTGCGTGACATTGTTGCTTTGTGCGGTGTTAGCACAGCATTAGAATGACTTGCACAGCCCTAACATATGAGTATTACACTTAGAAACTGCCAGACATGGAGGACACATGCTGTTTTGCACACTGTACCTTCCCATAGGCTGCTCCCTGCAGCTGTACTGGGTCCAAGCATTTGTTGGAACACACATTGGCCACATAAGTCACCTCTAGCTACCTTTACATCGCTGTGCACTGTGTTGCTGTTGTGGTCTGCACTTCCTGGTCACTATATTCAGAGCTGTCTTATTCCAGGGCTAAGTTTGCCCTGCACTCCCAGCCCAGTTTGCCCGGCCTCATTCCCATGCTGTATTCAGAAGCTGTTTGCCCCGGGCTAAGTTTGCCCACCGGGAAGTGCTAATTTAGCCCAGGGGCAAAGCTTTGAATATCTGGCCCTAAGAGTTTATTTATTGAAGGGATGCATCTGTCAGGCAGATTTATCAGTGTGGTTTAAGGTAATTCCAGAATTCTGCGAAAGTAACTGTATTAAATACATTATCCCAATTGATTTTCTTAATTTCATTATGAATCTTTTTTAAATTTGCTCTTTTATATAAATAGATTTTTGTTTTATTTGTTTTAATGTGGTGAAACTTATCTAAGTTAAACTCCACTGTGTTGTGGTCACTATTATCCATCGGAGAAGTTATAACTATGTTATTAATATTTAAGTGATCACTAGAGAGAACTAGATCCTAGATCTAAAATGTTTTCACCCCTGGTGTCAGTCAAAACACATTATTTTAGATGTAGTTGTTCACAAATTGTTAACAGTTTTTTTTTCCCTTTACTTGTTTTTGCTGTTTGATCGGTCCAGTTTATTTCTTTTAAATTAAAATCACCCATGATAATAGTGTCATAATGTTCACAAGCTTGCTCAAACTCTTGTAATAACATATCCAAAATATCCATGGGAGAATTTGGTGGTCTATAGCATGATCCAACAATCACAGGATCAGAGTTCTCCAAGAGTAACTTAACCCATAATGATTCAGTTTCAGTTTCATTTTTATGTTTGCTTGCACACATGCGCAAGAAACATTATGTGACAGCTTAGGAGAGAAGTTGGTTAGAGAGACGTGGCAGTGTAGCAGCCAAGGGAGGCACAGCATTTTGGGGCTTGGTCATGGTGCACCAATGGAGACACAGTGTGCTGATGACACTGGTTCCCAGAAGCTGCACCAAGTTGTAATGTTTTCGCTGCAGCAATCATGGGCCACCTCATCATTGCAGCATCAGCAATTTGCTGCAATGAGGGAGTGACCTGTCATTGCTGGGTGGAAAGTTGCTGCTGTAACATTGTTTGTGAACAGGGCGGCGTGTTGCTGCCCTGTTCAGAAACAATATTAATGTGGCCCCAGTGCTGAGGGGGTGTCCAATCCCCCTTGGCAGCATGTTCCCTTCCCCACACAGTGTGTTTTTTCCGACGGGGGCCCCAATCCCTGTCAACTTGCATCCCTTTCGTGCAATTTGAGTTGCCGATGGGGGAACCCACTCCCCGTTGGCATTATCTCCCCCCTCCCAGGTTGATATGCCAACAGGGGAGCGAACTCCCTGTCGGCATAAGTCCCTCCCCAAAGAGCAGCGACAGTACTGCAGAGGGGGTGCCCAATCCCCCTCGGCTGTTGTGCCCCCCCCAAGATTTTTGTGCTGACGGGGTGCCCAATCCCCCGTCAGCTACAACTGCCCCCCAACAGTTGGTTGGCATGCTGGGAGCCCACCCCAGTGTGCCAAATTCCCCAGTTTAAAAAAAATTGTCCCGCAATGTCTTATTTATTTTTACCTATAAACAAAGTAAATGGTCTTCCTGCCCACCCCTCACAACCCGCACCCACCCACTGTGCACCCTGCCTCCCCACACCCCCCTTACCCCATACTTACATCCGGAGTCTGGTGCGACAATCTTAGGTGGATCGGGAACATGTCTGCACTCTTCAAAGCCGACCACGAACTGAGGAAATGCCGGTAAGCTGTATAATGGGATAGATAGGGTTTTTTCAACTTTGCTGCATGTATAAGTCATTTTTTAGAATTTTGGCACCAAGGTTTCAACATGGGGCTTTTGGGACCACTCCTCACGAATTCTTGCACTGTCATGGCATTAATCAGGCCTGAAAGGTGATTTTGTGGTCACTGCATGGAATCACCTTTTGGGACCGATTAAAAAAATGACAGTGCCAGTGTTCATGAGGTGGGCTCTCAAAAAGCCTATGTTGCAAATTTGGTGGAAAAAATCCAACAAATGACTGTTTTACGAGTGTGCATTGCACTGTTGCTACGCATGCTCGTAACTTCACGAATTTGCAATATTTTCATGCCAGATTTTCAACATTGGCATTTTTTCACACCTCCTTGTGAAGAATATAGCTGTCATTTTTCACACCCTGGCCAAAATGTGTTTTCGCACTTCACGCACAGAATATCACAGTCACAATGGGAAATCCATGTTTGGGATGCATTATGAAAATGACAGTGACACTGTTCATTAGCAGATGTCATAAAATGCCTATGTTGAAAATTTGGTGCCAAAAGTCCATAAAATAACTGTGTTGCGAGGGTGCATTGCACAGTTTCCACGCACATTCATAACTTTCCACATTTGCAATATTTTCACTCCAGATTTTCAACTTTGACATTTTTTGGCACCTCCTTATGAACAGAACAGCTGTCATTTTTCACATCCTGGCTGAAATGTGTTTTCATACTTCTGGCGTAGAATACCATGGTCGCAGTGAGAGATCCATGTTCAAGACACATTACAACAATCACAGTGACACTGTTCATTAGCAGAAGTGCTAAAATGCCTATGTTGACAATTTGGTGAGTAAAATCCATAAAATGACTGTGTTGCAAGTGTGCGTTGCACAGTTTCCATGCACGCTTGTAACTTTGCACATTTGCAATATTTTCACTCCAGATTTTCAACATTGCCATTTTTATTGACCTCCTTATGAACAGTACAGCTGTCATTTCTGTCATCCTGGATGAAATGTGTTTGTGCACTTCCGCTGCACATTAACGCAGTCGCGGCGGGAAATCCATGTTCAGGACACATTACGAAAATTACAGTGACACTGTTCATTAGCAGATGTGTTAAAATGCCTATCTTGAAAATTTGGTCACAAAAGTCCATAAAATGACTGTGTTACGAGCGTGTGTTACCCAGTTTCCACACACACTCATAACTTCGCACATTTGCAATATTTTCCTTCCACAGTTTCAACATTGCCATTTTTTCACACCTCCTTATGAACAGAACAGCTGTCATTTTTCACATCCTGGCTGAAATGTGTTTTGGTACTTCCAGCACAGAATAGCACAGTCGATGTGGGAAATCCATGTTTGGGACACATTATGACAATCACAGTGACACTGTTCATTAGCAGATGTCCTAAAACACCTATGTTGACAATTTGGTGAGAAAAGTCCATGACATGACTGTGTTACAAGCATGCATTGCACAGTTTCCACGCTCACTCATAACTTCACACATTTGCAATATTTTCACTTCACATTGTCAACATTGCCATTTTTCTGCACATCCTTATGATCAGTACAGCTGTCATGTTTCACATCCTGGCCGAAATGTGTTTTGGCACTTCCGGCACAGAACAGCGTGATTGCTGTGGGAAATCCATGTTCTGAACACATTATGAACGTCAAAGTAACACTGTTCATTAGCAGAGGTGCTAAAATGCCTATGTTGAAAATTTGGTGAGAAAAGTCCATGAAATGACTGTGTTACGAGCGTGCATTGCACAATTTCCATGCATGCTCGTAACTTCGCACATTTGCAATATTTTCACTCCACATTAACAACATTATCATTTTTCCACACCTCCTTATGCACAGTATAGCTGCCATTTTTCACATCCTGGACAAAATGTGTTTTCATACTTCTAGCACAAAATAGCGCTGTCGCTGTGGGAAATCCATGTTCGGTTCACATTACGAAAATGACAGTGACACTATTCATTAGAAGAGATGCTAAAATGCCTATGTTGACAATTTGGTGAGTAAAGTCCACAAATTGACTGTGTTACGAGTGTGCGTTGCACAGTTTCCACGCATGCTTGTAACTTCGCACATTTGTAATCCTTTCACTCCAGATTTTCAACATTGCCATTTTTATGAACCTCCTTATGAACAGCACAGCTGTCATTTCTCACATCCTGGATGAAATGTGTTTGTGAACTTCCGCTGTACATTAGCACGGTCACAGGGTGAAATCCATGTTCAGGACACAGTACAAAAATGACAGTAACATTGTTCATCAACAGATGTGCAAAAATGCCTATTTGAAAATCAGGTCACAAAAGTCCATAAAATGACTGTGTTATGATCTTGTGTTACGCAATTTCCACGCACACTCGTAACTTCGCACATTTGCAATATTTTCCCTCCACATTTTCAACATTGCCATTTTTTCACACCTCCTTATGAACAGAACAGCTGTCATTTTTCACATCCTGACTGAAATGCGTTTTTGTATTTCTGGCACAGAATAGCGCGGTCAGTGTGGGAAATCCGTGTTCGGGACACATTACGACAATCACAGTGACACTGTTCATTAGCAGAGGTCCTAAAATGCCTATGTTGACAATTTGGTGAGAAAAGTCCATGACATGACTGTGTTACGAGCATGTGTTACACAGTTTCCATGCACGCTCATAACTTCGCACATTTGCAATATTTTCACTCCATATTTTCAACATTGCAATTTTTCCACACCTCCTTATGAACAGCACAGCTGTCATATTTCATATCCTGGACAATATGTGTTTTCGCACTTCCATTGCACAATGGCACCGTCACTGTGGGAAATCACTGTTTGGGACACATTGCAAAAATTAAAGTGACACTGTTCATTAGCAGAGGTCCTAAAATGCATATGTTGAACATTTTGTGATGGAACTCCATACAATGACTGTGTTACGACAGTGGTTTCACGGTTTGCATGCAAGTTCATAACTTCACACATTTGTGATGTTTTCATTCCAGATTTTCAACATTGCCATTTTTCAATGCCTCCTTACAAACTGTACAGCTGTCATTTATCACACCCTGGCCAAAATGTGTTTTTGCACTTCTGGTGCAGAATACCGTGGTTGCTGTGGAAAATCAGTGTTCAGGACACATTAACACAATCACAGTGACACTCTTCATGAGCACAGGTCGTAAAATGCTGATGTTGCAAATCTGGTGATGACTGTCCATAAAATGACTGTGTTACGTGCATGTGTTGGGCACTTTCCACATGTGCTCGAAAGTGTGTGCATTTTTAATATTACCACTATAGATTTTCAACATTGCCATCCCTTCACACCTCTCTATGGATGGCACAGCTGCCATTCTTCACATTCTGCCCAATCTGTGTTTTCGTACATGTGGCACAGAATGGCACTGTCACTGTTGGAAGTCAATGTTTGGGACACATTGACAAAATCACACTGCCACTCTTCATGAGAAGAGGTCCCAAATGCTTTCATGAGGTGGGGTCACAAAAAGGCCATGTTGAACATTTGTACTGCAAATAACAACAAATGCCCAAGGCGTTAGGATTTTAACCATTACGTCCTCTCCTGTATAGATGGACAGGCATCAGGCTGTGCCTTTGGACTGCCGACTCTACTTCGCATGCCATCCCACCCCTACCTACCAGCCACTGACAGCCATGAAGGTGTACCTTGGACTCTTCGGCCACACACTTCCCCCCCATTCTCCTATGCTGCACCCATTTCAGCATATGACCATGTGGAATGGGATTACTGTACAGTCAAGTACCCTAAGGCACACCTCAACACGTGTCACTGTCTGCAGAATAAGGTGAGGTGACATGGCATGACATCATGGGCGATGACCCACACACTTACCCCAATGCCTCTCCATTTCTACAAGATGGAGGTGGGGTTGATGTGAATTTCCATACTTCAATGCCATTCCTATTCTGCATCGGTCTACCTCCTGCATTTCAAATGCTAATACCAGCAAGCAAACATTTGGCATTGACAAATGCCTGTTTTTATTTTATCAGAGATATCATTTTTTTTGTTTATTATCTACCAAAAGAGTAACACCTCCTCCCTTTCTTGTTAGTCTGTTTTATTTGTATGCACAGTACTCAGGGACAATTATTTCCCAGGAGGCACTTTCATTGCCCCAAGTCTTTGGTAATTGATATAACTGAAATATGACTCTGGCTTACTCTAGCCCTGAGTTCATCAGTTTTATGGTTTAGACATCTTGCATTAAAATAAAGAATGCCTAATTGATCATGCGTAGAATTTTGATTTGTTGTATTCAGAGAGGCTAGCTTAACTAGTCTCTCCCCCAATTTAGTTTGTTTAAATACTTGGTAACTTCTGCGGAGAGGTGTTTTCCAAGTAAACTATTTCCTCTTCTACATAGATGGAGGCCGTCCCAACAATATAATTCATCCCATTCAGTAAACCTCTCCCAGTGCATGATACACCCTTTATCTTGTGTAAGACACCTCCTCTGTAATCAGTTATTTATGTTTTTAATTTTCTGTGTGATATGGGGGGGGGGGTTGCCCTAGGGACAGGAAGAATTTCAGAGAATACCATTTTGCACCTTTTGTCAATTAATTTGTTTGACATGGTGATATATTCGGCCTTGACCTCATCTAGTGATTGATAGGAAATATTATGTGTGCCTTCATGCATAACTACTAAAGGGTTTTGTCCACTATCCACCAAGATATGGTCAAGCCTAAGGCTCAAGTCTTTTATTTGTGTGCCACAAAAACTAGAACAACATCTGTTAGCTTTATCCCCATTGCATACTGCTCTGTCAAGATGTTTGATGATAGAATACCCAATAACATATACTTATTTGGGTTTTTGTTGGCTGTCTCTGTTTGAAATTGGGCCAACCTCTATGTCTTCAGTAGTACTGTCTGAGGGACTATCTACATCAGATAAAATATCTATCAGAGACTGATAGGTATTAGCCATACTTGGCACAGGGGGTGTGGATAGTGTCATTTATAAATGGGGGATGTCATCTATGTGGTGATTCTGTAGAGGTACTAGGTTTAGGCTCAAGGAGTACAATAGTATGAACTGGCTCAGGATCTACAATGAGTGGGTCAAAGCGGTTGTGTAATTTAAGGCTAAAGTCTTCTGCTTTCTGAACTTTTTTAGCTGCCTTGTGACTTTGCACCAAAAACCAGTTTTCATCTTGATCAATTATAGAATCAGCTTCTCTGGCAGGTTTTTTATTAGATGGTTCAGAGAATGAGACAATTAGAGGAGGGGCATTTAGGGATGAGGATAAAGAAGGAGTGTCAGCATAGTCAGTATTGGTTAAAATAGTAGTAGTCTGTGAGCTGCTAGAAGATGTAGGCTTAATATTAAAAATATAACCATCAGGAAGGCACCAGAGTTTCATACACTCTGCCATTTTGACTGGTTTCTACCACAGCTAGTCTCAATGTATACACCCTTATTTCCTCTAACAGTTCAATATTTTCTTTACATTTTTCACATGAGAAGGGAAGTGAGGAGGAGATAATAAGTGCGAGTGTACATATTACGAGTGCTGCATTTAATTTTGACATTATCATTTGTAGTAGTGATGGTTGCAGACATTTTTATAAGCACAATTTAAACACTGGGTGTGAGCTGAACAGGTACACAATTATACAAGAGTAGTGGGGAGTGGGTATGGTAGTTTCCACTTACAGTATATATTATAAGGGTACAGAGAAAAATGAAAACCAAAACTATCTAGAACACCACTAAGTTACTTTGTAGGTAGCTGCAGCTTACCTTCACTCTGCTGTGATGTGTACAATATCTGGTTTGATTCTTTCCTTTCTCCCCTGCCAGACATGCCAGACACATGCTTAGACACATGTGTCTCTGTACGTGGCGACGCATGCCCTGCTTACAGCGGGCAGCTATTTATAATGAAAACTGACCTGGAAGTTGTCACAGGGTCAACTGGCTCTGACAATCAAGAAAATTAAAATTTTTCTTTTAAAATATAAAACCCCTTTGTTAGGTCTTAAAAGAGTTTCTCATTTGGAGCCTATGTAAGCCTTTTTAGAGGAGAGAGTTAGACAGACTAAATAACTGTGTCCTTCACAGGCCTACCAGCTCTCTACCTGTAATATACAGGGCTCCAGTGACAAAAGTGCTGCTAGCTATAGAACTAGTTTAAAGACATAGTAGACTAGTGCGTTACAATCCTGAAATCTGTGGCGACACCACTCGCCCTGCTCGCAGTGGGCTGCTATTTATAGTGAAGCTGATCTGAAAGTTGTCGCAGAGACAACCAGCTCTGACAATCAAGGAAATTAAAAGTTTTCTTCTAAAATATAAAACCCTTTTGTTAGGTCTTAAAAGAACTCCTCATTCAGACCCTATCCAAGCCTGTTTAGAGGAATGAGTCACACGGATAAAATAGCTGTGTCCTTCACAGGCTTACCAGCTCTCTACCTGTAATATACAGGGCTCCAGTGACATAAAAGTGCTGCTAGCTATAGAACTAGTTTAAATTCATAGTAGACTAGTGCGTTACAATCCTGAAATCTGTGGCTAGAGGAGGGCTGTGCTGGTCACTGGCTCAGTTTCAGGATGGGGGTAGCAGGGTGGTTGGTTACTCACAGCCTGGGTGGTGGGTGTGGGGGTCAACTAGACCACCAAGTCATGGTCTGTATTCAATATACAGGGGATGGGGCATGCTTAATGTGCCGAGAAAGATGACAGCTTAGGTCCATTACACCGTTCTACCTCGGCCCAAAATGTGATTGTATTCTTGCTACTTCCATCTACTTTTCCATACCCTGTGAGAGGAGCTTGTCTGACAAGGTGCCCAGATGCTGGCGATCTGTAGATCGAACTTTTAAAATGGACTAACACAGAGGATTTTATGCTTTTTCTAAAATGTGCAGTGGCCAATCATGAGGAGCTAATCATGCAGCCTAACACAGCAGTGACCATGCAGGGATGTAACTGACAGACCAGGAGGAAATACAAGCCAGAGACAATGCCGCACACTCACTGTTTTGATAAAAAAATAACTGCAAACTACTGTGCAGGAAAACACTGGTTAAAAGTACAACTCAACTGACATACCCACAATGGGAGTCTTTCCTTTTTTCTGGAGAGCTGCACAGTGGCACATCCCAAAGCTTGATATTCCACCATGAGAGACTGCAACTAAGAAGCTTCTGTCACTCTTATAGAAGACTCTTTGGGGTATATAGCTCGCATGCTGGAGAATTTACTTTCAAAGGTGGCAATTAAGAAAATCTCACTGTCAGAAAACACAGAGGATGTTAAAAACCTCCAAGACAGAAAGAAAGTGTCTGAACAGAGGACAGTGAGCTAGAGATACAACAGCACTACATCCTGTGAAAAATGGAGGAACATGAACAAAAAAATGCAGAAATTATTGGACCAAGAGGAGGACCAGGAAAGTTGGGGATGCTGCAACAACATTAAGATAAACTCCTGGTTAAACAACGGAATAATAATAATAAGAAGAAGAAGAAGATCATCAGCATCCCCAAAGGAATAAAAATGCCCAATGTGGAAGGTTTTCTACATGACTTCATCTCCAGGCTGCTAGATGACAGATGGAGAGGGCTCATAGAGGTGGAGTGGGCACACAGAACAAGGGGGTAGGCAGCAGCTCTGGTGGCCCGCTAGAGACCCATTATTATGTATCTGCTCCTGTATTCTGTTAAGAAGCGGGTGCTGAGGGCAGCCAGAGAACTGGGGGATTTACATTTGAATGTGATCTGCATCTCACTATATAGGGATGTCTCGCATGAGATCACAATGAAGAGGAAGTCTTTTGTGCCCATTAAAGCTAAACTAAGAGAAATGGAATTTACATATCATTTCAAAGGGCTCACTAACCTCTGGGTATTTAAGGATGTCAAAGACTTTGTTGGAACAACACCTCAAGAAATAGCGAGCTGGTTACGCAAAAGTTGACTTAACTCCAGGGAGATGACTAAGCCCCCAAATGCCTTTGGGACCCATGTGGCAACCCAGATAGGCAACAGAATGAACAGCATTGCAGTTGGAACACAGAGGAAGGTAAACAGGTAATCACTGTTAACTATAAAATGGCCAACAACAGCCCTAAAATGGTGCTCCCCATACAGGACCAGCAGACAAATGTGCAGGGTAGTACTGAAGAACCAAAATGAGAGGAACAGTGGAAACCATTGGTCAGTAATAATCCCTGAGCTCAGCTATCCAGATGCAGATCCCATAGCAGAACCAGACAGGAGAGGAGAACCTCATATCTCCTTGCATCACCACCGGTGAAGTTCCCCAGAGATGATTCAGACAGCAGTGGAGAGTGGACAGCACCGGAGGCAAGATCTGACACTGAAAATATCCCAAGAACACTTACACGCAGCTGGGCGGAAGCCTTGGAGAATCTAGAAGCTGAAGAGGAAGCTATGGACAGTTCTGAAGTACATGGGAAATATGTCCAACCTGGGATTTGAACTTTTGCAGAGGTGACAGTCATAGGCAAGGGATGAATGAACTTTAGCCTCCCCGCTTAGCCTGGCTGGAGGGAAGGCCTAGATATGGTAAAATGACACAGTGGCAGCTATAATGTGGTATGGTGCTTTTAATTTGCTTTACCTAATTCCAAGTAATCTGAGGGGAATGTAGGAAGGATGGTTCTAGGTATTGGGAGGCTCTTCCCCCCACCCCCAGCAGGCTACTCAAAGAAAGGATAGAGATCCCTTCCTGCAGTGGTAAATAGGGAGTATGGCAGTTTTCAGCCAAGTACTCTCAGATGCAATTCCTCTTACCCCCTTACTTGAATGCTAACAGTGGGATGAGACTCATTCCTACCTGCTGCAGACAATCCCACATAATAACTGGCTACTGGGAATGCTTTGGCTGACACATACCCAAAATTCATGACAGCGTACCTCTGACCTCCTTTGCTAACATAAGGGGCAGGCTAGGCCCCCCTACCTCTCAGATGTCTATCCCCTCCTCCAATCTGCACCTGGGAACAGAAAGATATTTAGCCACTCATTCCCCTTTTTTCTCTTTCATTCCCTGGGATGCCAAGAGAGGCTCCTTATGCACTGGGAGGATAAGGCAGCCCCCCTCCCACTTCTATTTCTGATTCCTGAAGTATCTACCTGGTAATTACAAGGTCCACCCCTCAGACTATGGCCAAAACTTGAACATAAAACTGGGTGGAGCCCCCAACCCTCTCTCCACTTGTGGGTGAGGAGTGGAGGGAGAACAAAATGTAGAATTCCCCCAGAGTGATCAGGTAGAAAAGTCTGCAGGAGATACATCTATATCTCCTATACATCCCCCCCCCCCACCAACAATTAGAACTAATCTGGACATTTAATGACTTTGATCACTATATAAGGGGTGGGGGTTTTAACTCTCTTCTGCCGCACAATAACTGACTGTTACCCCTATAACGCCATGTTAATATGCATCCACATTCATACTAGCAGACCCTTGAACAGCCCCAGTGCTGGAAGACACCATGCAATTCTGGTACAAGTTCTGGGGCAGAATGGGTATTTTCTTTAGAAAGTACTTAATCTCCCTTACAGGTACTAAGATGGCATACCTGGGGTGGTGTCTAGTTATACCCCTCTCCCTTTTATCGCAACACCTCTAATATTCACAGTTATGTACTGTGGTAATGCACAACCAAGGCTGTCCAGTACACAAAGTGGTGAGCTGCATCCTTTTTTGGTAAGCACACTGCTTCTAGCACTACTGAGTGGTTTAAGTTGCAATTGTTTGTACATACTGTCATTGATATTTGTACTGAATACTGCTATTCTTCTTAATCAAGCCCCAGCACCACTGGGTTAGGTGTTAGGTTCATCCAGTTAGTTGCTCACCTTATACTGTATTTGTGCTTTAAACAGGGTCACAGACAACCACCCAGGACACTAGTTCACACCTCATCTCCTTCAAGGGTGCCCACCCTCCACCCTTGGAGGGCCCCAGCTCAACCTGTACAGGAGGCAAGTCTTGGAGTGGGTAAATAAAGGCGGTAAGTGGAATATGGGTGTTAATAGTTGGGAGTCATGTCCAACAACACACAACAGGGGTGGAGGTTTGTCTCCTGGAATGTTATGGGCCTAAAGCACACAGTCAAGAGAGCCAAATTGCTTCAACACCAGAAATTCTTGAAGACAGGTGTTGCCCTGCTACAGGAGAGACAACTCACTGTGAGGATGATGCAGTGGCTGCAGAAGCAATAGGTTGGGAGGGTGGCGCATAGCTCTGCCTCATCAAAATCGAGAAGTATAGCCATCCTAGTACACAAAAAGTGCCCTTGGGACTTAAGGTGATGTCAACGTGCCGAATGGAAGCCTAACCTGGAGCTCTCCAATCTGGGTACACAATCTAAACTAATTGGTTACCTTAATTAAGATTATTTTAACTCTCCAGCATGAATCATAATTGTACTTCAGCTGAATTAATGGGACGCACCATAAAATCGCAGCCCAATAGATCAAAAATGTGATCATCGGGAACTTTAGCCCAGCAGCCCATAGGCCTGAGCCCTATGCCATCTCAGTCTTCCCTGCTAATTGGTTCAGTGGATGAAGGAAATGACTCAGGCTCTGAGATGGGGTCTACTATTACAAAAGCAGACAGCCAAATAATTTTTTCTCTCTTGCAATGCACAGATGGCAAAGTATCAGGCATACAAAAAAAGATTGTAAGAAACTAGAAGCCTACACCTCCACTATAGAAACACATGTGGAGTCACTGCAAAATGAGCACTTGGCTTATGGGAGGTTGCTGGCCTATCTTCATAAAAGAGAGAGAGCTTTAACCCTCTGTGCAGAAGATGATGAAGCCAGGGCAAGAAGGAATAATATTAGGGTTTTTGGGGTACAGGGGGGAAGCTGAACAGGATGATGTGGAACAATTTCTGGACTGCTGGCTAAAATAAGAGCTCAGTTTAAGAGAGGATGTCAGTCTGGAGATTGAATGAGCTCATTAGACAATAGCACCAAAACCTGAACCGGGAGTTCCCCTGTGATCAATAATAGTAACATTTCTTCATTACCCCAACAAAGATAAAATTCTCAGGATGGTCTGGGGGGAAAATGACTTAAAATCTTGATGTTTCCAGGGTCTATGTGGACCAGGATCACCCCCTCTTCTCCTGGCCAAGAGAAAGAAAGTTTTCTTTTTTGTGAAACAACTTCAGGAGAGGGGCTTAAAAGCTCAGCTTAGATACCCTGCTAGGCTTTGGGTTGAAGATAAGGAGGGCACTAAAAGGTTTGAAACCTTGTTTGTTACTTTACCTTACTTGGAGACCATGGAGATATCACTTCCAGATTTAAAAGATGGCAAAGCTCTGCAAGAAATTGAGGAGCTTTTATGGTCCATAGCACCTGGAGTGAGGCAGTCAGTTAAGACAAGGGGAGATTCGCTCCCAAGGGTGTAGACAGGCATACTCACTGTAGACATTTGTGTACAGTTTTGTTGAGTTCCTGTCACAAACCAAAAGCCACTCTGTTAATATTATCATTCTAATCTGTAGTATTTGGGTTAGTGTAGGCCACTGAGGAGGGTCCAATACATGTATAACCTCTTTAGAGAGTAGATTAATCATCTAACAACAATCTTACTTGTTTGGAAGGGGGGTGCCATTTGGAAGGGATGTGTACATTTTTTAATTGGGGGGGTGTAACTGTTGGAGATTGTGTACAAAATGGAAATTTCTGGCTACACTACTGTTCGCTCCTCCCCTTGCATTCAGACTTAGCCCATTGGATTGTGCCTAAAAAACCCTCTTGACTGAACTGTATGGCTTAACTTTACATTCCTTTTTCTGCCTGAAGCTGTGAAGTGCTTTGTTACTTGTTAGTGTGGCTGCTGGAGGGTTCACCATTTGTTGTTGAAAAGCAGAGCAAGTTAAAGGATTGTCACTTACTGGATTGCTGTCCCCACCCTCAGCCAGGCCATTTCTGTGGTTATCAACTGAATGTGTTTTCATTGAGGAGTGGAACTGTATAGTAGGGGGATGGTTTCTAAGTCCAACTTCCTGCTGTGAAGTACCCATGTCAGTACGTCCTTTATTTTGTTCCCCCTGACCGACTGTTATGTTGTGCAAGGCTGAGTGATGGAAGTTTAGTCCTGGATTTATTTCAATATGCTGTTCCTTTAACCTTCTGTTATTTACCGAAGAAGATGAGCAGAGTAAGGAATCCATGCAAGTATTTTCACCGAGCACTGAACGTTCCTTTTGAACATTTAATTATTAAAATATAATTTACTTTGATGCTGGTACTTCTACCGAAGGAAGTTGAGCAGCTGCCTGATACTCTGCAGGTTTCTTTTCCTTTTTTCAGATTTCAGCTTGACTGATAAGCTTTCAAAAAAAGAGAGAGAACTTAACAAATGTTATTTTGGGACTGGTTTTACACTTGTTTCAATGGACTGGATACTTTTTGGAACAGTCAGAATTGTTATGTTTTTCTTGTTTTAAGGGTGGGGGACTAATACTGGATGGGAATAAGCCAAAGCCATAATAATGATTAGTAATGATGAAGCTGTCCAATGTATTCTGATCTGATTTTCATCTGAATAACTTGCTCATGCTCATATAACACAAAGGTGACTGTTAATACCTCCCAGGTTTATGTTATGGTGGGCCACAGAGCAATCAGAACAGTTCATCATATCATAACAATGGTTACTACCTCTGGGACATGTTCACGAGGTCATTTTGTTTCTTGGTGGTAGTGATGAGACACTGGCATACTTTATTAAGCTCCTTTTTCCTTTTTGTCTTGACTTCTACATATTTGTGATCCCACTGCAATGATTGGGTTGTGCACCCGAGTGTCTCTGTTCATTGGGGCATGAGACACCAGGGATTGTTTAACTTTTTGAGGGTACTGGTTTAGTTGGCTGTTACATAGACTGGAGTTGCTGAAGTTAGTCACTCTTGGTTAAGTGGCTATTCCCTCTGGGGAGAGTTTTTCCCTCTTGTTCAGATATTGGTATCTGATTGCTAACTATTGGGACAATTACCTATTGCTCCACAGTTACTCATACAATATTAGTAACCAGTGAGTTAGCTGGGATTGTGTGTTTCCTGTAGTAATGTCACTATGCATGTGTTTATTATTCTGTCTGTGTTATTGTTATGTAATTTTATTTTTATGTTTCCAAAGTTCTACATCCATGCTATATTCTGAAAATGGTACTGCTAGAAGGGTGGGGGTTGGTTAGAGGTTTGGTTGAATTTTTTCCTTTCGGAGTTATCAATATGGCTAGCTTAAATATTTGTTCTGTTAATATAGTAAAATGTACCAGAATTCTACAATGACAGAAAAAAGAATGCTGTGGTATTGCATGTTTGCAAGAAACTAAACTCTAGGCCTTAGAATATTAAAAATTACTTTGATCCTGGGTAGGCATGGTGTATTCTGATGCCCATCCAAGGGCAAAAAAAGCAGGAGTTGCGGTTCTGTTAAGAAGAGGATTACCTTTTCAGGTCACTAAGGCCACTACAGCTGGCACTGATAGGATGGTTCTGATTTCAGGCATTTGTAGATTTAGACCCATACATGTAGTGCCAGTTTATGTGCCCACCCCTCCTACAGGTGAATTTTTCACGTTTCTCTTCCGGGCGATTGCAGCTGTCCCTGAGGGACAGATATTGCATGGGTGGGAGGGGGTATTAGAATTTCATTGAAGACCCTGTTCTTGATAAAGTTTCACCTAATGTAAAAGGGCAGAAGGCCTGCTCTTGACTTCTTAGAACACTTTGTTCTGAAGTGGGACTAGTTGACCCCTGGTGTTTATAAAATCCCAGTCAGGCTGATTTTACATTTTATTCAACTATGATCAATTCTTATTCTCAATTAGATAGGTTTTATACTCAGAAAGGTTATACACATACTTTTCAGGATACTAATATGTACCCAGTGACATTCTCATATCATTCCATGATCTCTGCCCAAATTAGGAGGGGACCACAGGGGAGGAGAGGTACCTGGAGGTTTGATCCTTGGCTATTGCATGATAAGAGTTATGTTGATTCAACTAAAGATGTTATAAAACATTATTTGGCTAAGAACAAAGAGATTCTCCTCTTATATGTATTTGGGATTGGTTAAAGATGGTGAGTCGTGGCCATACTATTGCTTAAGCCTCACATAAAAATAAGCAACATCAAGCCAAGATTAAGCGAGCACTGGAGTTAATTTCTACACTTGTAGATGAACATAAACGCTCCAGACGAGAAGAGGTGTTACAGCTTAGAAAAGCTAGGAATCCTTATAATGATTTAATGATGAGACATACAGAGAGTGTTTTAAGATATACCAAGCAATGATATTGTGAACAGGGAGAGAGAGAGCATGCAGGCTCTTGGCCCAGTGTCTCAGAAAGCAGGAGGCGGATAGATATGTTCCCATCATTCACTCAAATAACTATCCCCAGTTAACAGTTATGCAGCCAAATCAAATAGCTAGTAAATTCCTTCAGTATTATAAACAGTCATATAGTAGGGAGAGGGAGACAGATCATACCCAGCAGATTGATAATTTCTTACAAAATGTAAAGTTGCCTGCATTGTCAGTGGGTCACTGGGATGGGCTAGAAACAGTAATTACTGAACAAGAAGTTCTTGGGGTTATTAAATTATTTAAGAAAGGTAAAGCTCCCAGCCCGGATTAGTTTGTTGCTGACTTTCATAAAGGATGTGCAGGTGAGCTGGTCTCTATTTTAATCAAAATGTGTAATGCTGCCCATGATAAAGGGACAACTCCAGATACATGGAATGATGCTCTTATCTCTGTAATACCTAAACCAGAGAAAGACTCTACAGTATGTTTGCATTTTCGGCCTACATCACTATTAAATCAGGATGCAAAAATTTTCTCCCAAATCATTGGATCCCAGCTTCAAAAGTTGATTACTCTTTTGATTCATCCAGACCAAACAGGGTTTATCTCTGAACACCATATTCCGGATAACTTTCGTCTACTCCTTAATGTTTTGCCATCCCATAGAAATTCTGTATCTAACATACTACAGGTAGTGATATCTTTGGACACAGAAAAGGTGTTTGACCCCTTAGATTGGCAATATCTAAATGGCACTCTGAAGAAATCTGGGTTTGGGAATAAGTTTTGTAGTTGGATAGGCAACTTGTATAGAAGTCCAAGATCGCTGGTTAAGGTTGATGGGGTCATCTCCTGTGCTTTCAAGATAGGGAGGGGCAGAAGGCAGGGCTGCCCACTTTCTCCCCTCCTGTTTGCTCTGAGTATGGAGCCATTAGCGGCATCTATCAGGCAATCTGAGACATTCCAGGGTATTAATTTAGGAGAGACAGATTTGCGGATTTTGCTTTATGCAGATGACACTCTCTTATATGTTTGTAATCCTGAACAGGCGCTTCCTCAAGTGCAAGACCACCTACAGGATTTTGGAAGAATTTCAGGGTTTAAAACTTTCTTAACAAAAAATAAAAGAAAAACCACTACTGTTCCCTAACAGTTAAATAGCTTTCAACACACAGATTACAGGAACGTATGAAATAGGCAGGATTCTGAATAGTCTATGAAGCTTTATAATAGGTTCTCATTTACCTTGAACCACTGCTTACACACATAGGCACACATAAAACTTATGTTCCACCACTTCTGGATATAATGGACACTAGATATAACAGACAAAGTTTGTGTGCACGGATGTATCCTTTATATCAGGATTGCACTGTATCAACATATAAAGGACAGAGACACAGATATTTTACAGTACTAAAAAATTTGACAATTAATTCAACAGAAAATTAAACAGTATAAATCAATCCCAAGTAATCCATGCTTAGAAACATTGTAGAAATCATCTTACATTACATTAGCAATATCTCAGTGCACTAACAAATGCTGGTGAAGTGGGGGGGGATACCTCTATAGTAATTCCAATGTTTTATTTATGCTAGTTCTGCCAGAATTTAGTCAATATTTTTATTTTCCCTATCACTTTGTAATGTAGGAAAGGAATCCATTTACCCACAAATTTATCAGCTTGAAGATGGAGCTTAAAGGTGAGGTGTTCCATTTCAAAACTATTCAGGCAGCTGGCATACCAGGAGTGTAGAGTAGGAGGCACTGGTGATAGCCAGCATTGGGTTATTGCCTTCTGAATGGCTGCCACTAGAATGTTGTACAAGTACTGCTGGACCTTAGATCTTATTGTGGCCAGTGGAAGCCCAAAAATCCAAGATCTGGCTCCCAGTCGAGGTGAAATTTGAAAAATTGCACCCATCACCTTGCTAACTGCTTCCCAAAATGATCCCAGTGGGTAGTCCCAGAGGTACTTCCCTCCGGATCATTGCTCAGTTTAAATGGGCCAGATCAGATTTCCATTATCTGGGTATTTTGGTACCTCAGGATCTGGGTACCTTATAGCAAACTAATCATTTAAAGCTGCTGCAGACAGTTCAAGCAGACTGTAACCAGTGGGAATGAGCGGCCTCTTTCTGGTAGAGTTGAACGCTTTAGGATGAATGTACTGCCCTTTTTTTATTTTTGTTTTTATCTGTCCTGATTAGACTGCCTGGGCCTTTTTGGAAGGCCCTTGCAACAACTATATCTAAATTTATTTGGGCAGGGAAGGTGCCTGGGATCAAATGGAGAGTGATTTCTATGCCCAAACTCCAAGGTGGTCTTGGGTTGCCTGACTTTCACAACTATTACTGGGCTGCACAATTACAGACATTAATTCCCTTTTTAACATATGCAGATCCCCCCCCTCCCCATGGGTGGATCTTGAATGTCCTTCATCGATGGTGGCTTCTTTTGGGAATATGATTGTGATGGATTGGCAGGGTTATAAAAACTATCTACAGACAACCCTTGGGCTGAGGTGCTGTTGATTTCTAGGAATTAAGTATGTTGGAGGTATAATATAGAAAAGAGACTCAGACACATTACTCTACTATGAGCATGTTTAGATTTTTTGCCTTACAAATGGGATCTTGATTTTAAGAAATGGGCTAGACATGGCCTCTACAGACTAGGTCAGTTATATATTGGGGGAATTTTTAAACCATTTCAACAACTCAGGGAGGAATTTGATCTATCCAGTAGAGATTTATTAAATTTTTTGCAAATTAGACACTATTTAAATGAGAGCAATAAGGCAGTACAAATGACTTTTGACCCAAACCCCCAACAGGAGTCTTTAACTGTCTTGGCCCACATTCCAAATTCAAGGGGTAAAGTCTCCAGTATAATTAAGGTACTTTTTGTGAAGGAGTCTGACCACTTAGCGCATCTGAAGGAAAGCTGGACTTCAGAGGCTGGGGTGCCATTAGTAGATAAGGATTGGGATAACATTTGTGAGGGAGTGCATACTACTACGGCCTCTCCATTTTGGAGAGAATTTAAGTGGAGGGTTGTATTGTGATATTTTCACACTCCAGTGATTACTAAGCAATTTGGATGATGTAACTCTGACAATATAGTGGGGATGTATGTTGTCAGAATGTGACAGGACACACCATTTATTCTGAAATTGCTTGTCACTGCAACATTCCAGAATTATACGCAGCCACCATGTTTCAAAATTGTGCATTGCATCCCCACCACATTCCAACATTACGCGTCCCAACCACATTCTAAAATTTTGCATCCCTGCTAAATTCAGAAATTGCAGATCCCTTCCCCATACCCAAATTGCACATCTGTGCCACATTCTGAAAAGGAACATCCCCACCAAATTGCATAATTTCATATCCTCGCCAAGTTGTGTTTCATTGCCACATTCCATAATTGTCACTGCCACATTCCCAAAATTGTGCATCATGCCACATTCCAAAATTATGTGTCACCACCACATTCCAAAATTGAGCATCATTGCCACATTCTGAAATTCAGTTTCACTGCTACATTCCAAAACTATGCATCACTGCCACAGTACGAAATTATGCATCACTGCCACATTCCGAAACTATGCATCACCCCCACTCTCTGAAACCGTGCGTCACTGCCACATTCTGAAATTGTACGTCACCAACACATTTGAAAATTGTGCATCACTACAACATTCCAAAATGATGCGTCACCGCCACATTCCAAAATTGTGTGACATTGCCACATTCTGAACCTGTGCTTCACTGCTGCATTCTGAAATTATGTGTCATTGCCACATTCCAAAACTGTGCATCACCACCACATTCTGAAATTGTAAGTCACTGCCACATTATGAAATTCAATCACTCAATCAATCAAAACTTTATTTTTAAGAGCGTCTTTCCAAAACCAAGGCATTTTAGCAGAAAATAAATCAAAAGCATAAAGTTAAAACAACATCCTAAAATCAGTTTATAAAATGTACTTTAAAAATCCGGATACGCCAGGCTAAATAAATGCATTTTCAATGCTAATTTAAAGCTTTGAACGGTCAGGCAATCTCACACCCGATGAGGTAGAGAGTTATACAGGGTTGGGGCCACAAAACTAAAAGATCTGGCTCCAGATGTCTTTAAATAAACCCTGGGAATCTCTAACAGTCCCTCATTGGTGGATCAGAGTGGATAAGAGGGACAGTAGGGACGAAGAAGATCTTGCAGATAGCTAGGTCCCTGATTGTGTAGGGCCTTATATGTCAGCAAACTGACCTTGAAGGAAATCTGCCACTGTATTGGCAGCCAGTGCAGTCCACAGAGGACAGGCGTTATACGACTGGTCCTAGATGTACCAGTCACAAGCCTGGCCGCTGCATTCTGCACTAACTGCAAGCGGCAGATATCCACCCCCGGTAGCCCTAGGTACAGGGCATTGCAGTAGTCAAGGTGAGAGGTAACGAAGGTGTAGATCAATGTTGGAAGGTCATTGGCAGGAACCAGATACTTCACTTGGGCTATATTCCTCAGATGGTAAAAAGAGGTTTTGACAACAGCTGACATCTGATGTTTAAGGGTCAGGCGATCATCAAATATAACGCCCAGATTCCGCACCCGGTCTGAGGTAGCTAACTGGGTCCCCCCAAGCCAAAGACCCGAAGGTGACCCCTTCAGCAAACCCACTCCTTGATGATCTGGGTCCACAACCAACACCTCAGTTTTTTCAGGGTTTAACCGCAGCCAGCTCACAGTCGTCCAGTCCTGAATGTCAGTGAGACAGTTCTTAAAGACCAAGACAGCATCACCCCGGTCAGGCACAAAGGACATATACAGCTGAGTATCATCTGCATAGTAGTGAAAACTCAAGCCATACCACCTAATAATCACTCTTAACGGCAGCATATACACCGCAAACAACATGGGTGCCAAAATGGAGCCCTGCAGTACCCCAGAGGATAGAGGGAGTGATGCCTAGGAAAAATTCCCCGACACCACTCTCTGAGTTCTACCCTCAAGGAATGATCAAAACCAACTGAGGACCGGGCCTGATGGTTCACAGATAAATCACAGGCACTCCAAAAGCAGTCCATGGTCCATGGTATCAAATGCTGCAGAGAGATCAAGAAGTACCAAGATGGAACTGGCCTTTCGATCTCTCACTATTAGGAGGTCATTTAGTACCCAAACAAGGGCTGTCTCTGTACTATGTCTCTTCCTAAATCTGGACTGGAGAGAATCATAGACATTGTGGCTGGTCAAATGGTCATCCAGGTCATCCAGCTGCAACTTGACCACCTTCTCAATAACCTTACCTATAAAACGCAGGTTAGAGACAGGCCTGTAGTTAGCCAGACAGTCCGGGTCCAAGGAGGGCTTTTTAAGAAGGGGCTGAATCACAGCTTCCTTCAGGGGATCAGGGAAGATCCCCCTGTCCAAACACAACCAGACTATCTTGGCAAGGACTGGGCCAATTCTATTCACACATCCTACTAAAAGGCGAGTGGGGCCCGGGTCCAAACTACAGTTGGTCGGTCGCAATGACTGGATGATCATCACTATGTCATTGATTGTGGGCCAATGGAAGTCAAACCACACAAACTGGGTGCCTGACATCTTCTGCTGACCATCACAACTCCTGTTTGAAAGAGTTAAGTTGTACATCACTGCCACATTTTGAAATTGTGCATTATTGCCACATTCCAAAATTGTGTATCACTGCCACATTCTGAATCTGTGTGTCACCACTACATTCTGAAATTATGCATAACCACAATATTCTGAAACTGTGTGTCACCGCCACATTCCGAAAATGTGTATCACCACCACCTTCCTAGCTTGTGCACATTCTGAAATTGTATGTCTCCACCACATTCCAATATTGCATCACCGCCATATTCTGAAATTGTGTGTCACCGCAATATTCTGAAACTGTGCATCACCACCACATTCCAAATTTGTGCATCACTGCCCCATTCTGAATCTGTGTGTTACCACCATATTCCAAACCTGTACATAACTGCTACACTTTGAACCTGTGCATCACCTCCACATTCCAAAATTGTGTGTCACCAATGCATTCTAAAATTGCTCATCATCACTGGAATCTGAACTTGTGTGTCACCGCCTTGTTCCAAAATTTTGTGCCACTGCCACAGTCCAAAATTGTGCATCACTGAAGTGATGTGTTCCAGCTACTTTCTGAGACTATGTCATTACTGCATTCCACAGTTGCAACCTGGTGATAATTTGAAATATCATACCTGCAGTGCTTTAAAAATTGCACACAACTTTGCCATTCTAAAGCCATATTTGCCATTGCATTCCACCACTCCCATCACATTCTGAAGTACTGTACCTTGCATCTACACATTATGGAAGTGCATGTGCTGACCCAACCCCCAGTGTCAGTTTTCCTTTTTCAGATGTTTACTATACCTGCAGTTTGAAGTAACATAGGAGAAATAAGTCATATAAGGTAGCTTGCAGGGAGGACTAGGTTGTGAGTTCAGGAGATGACACCTTCAGCTGCTCTTCACTGAAACTGACTTTTTTGAACAGGCAGTGAATTATGGGTTGCAAAATGACTTGTAGCTTTTAAACAAAGTAATTTACAGATCTGATTTTTGGCATGACGCTAATTGGGGATACACTGATCCAAATTCTGAATTTCTTGATGCCAAATATGTTGGCCTTAGTCCCTCTTTAAATGGTTTGCCCAACACTCTATCACACCGATGGAAGTAAAGGCAGTTGACTTCTCCAAGACCTTTGATTTGGTGTGGTTGGAGTATTTGCATTATATCCTTGAGGCTTACAGGTTTAGCCCTTACATTCAGACCTGGGTAACCACTCTATATAACTCCCCAACAGCCAAGATTCTGACTAATCACAATATCTCCTCCCATTTACACTGCAAAGAGGAACCAGGCAATGGTGCCCCTTATCAGCACTGCTGTTTCTACTCACACTTGACCCCTTGACCAGAAAACTGCTGTCGACTTAGGAAGTTAAGGGTATTCAAGTGCAAGGGAAACAATACCTAGCAAGCACGTATGTGGATGATCTCCTAATTAAATTAGCCAACCCAGTCAAATCACTACGCAATGTCCTGCATATCCTTCAGGAATTTGCTGGTTTCTTGGGCCTTATGGTGAACCAAAAGAAAACTACACTGTTACCATTAAACATGGCCTGCATGAAAGAATGTCTACAGGGGGCACCTGTAGTCTTGGTGCCACAGGAGTTTTTACACCTAGGGATTGTCATCACTGCTCATTGGAGGAACTTGGCAAAGCAAATTACACACCTCTGGTCAATGCACTGACAGCAGAGGTCCAGAGATGGATAAAGTTAAGACTCTCCCTGAAGGGTAAAACTGAGGTCCTATGTATGTTCATTCTCCTCAAAGTGGCCTATATTTTCCATAACTTACAAGTCAAATTGCCTCAAGAAATATGGCAAACCCTGGATAAGCTGGTGGCAGCACTTCTGTGGGAAGGCAAACCTCCTAGGTTTAGCAAGGTTAGATTAAGAGCATACTGAACAAAGGGAAGATTGGGCCTCCCCTGGTTCCAGGGCTATCACCTGGCTTATAGGGCAACTTAGGCCATCATGTGGTTCATATCCATATCCCATACAATCTCAGCCTAGGTCAAGCTAGAAACCGATCTGGCAGGCACTTCATGGCTGGGGACACTCCTAGGTACCAGATGACACCCGATCATGACAGCCTCCCCAAGTTGTGGGAAACCTGGAGGGCCTGGCAGTCCTGTATTACAGTAACATGCACTCCCAGGATGTCTTGGACACCCCCAGTAAGGTACACCATGATTTGGGACAATCCCAACATTCAGATAGGGGGAACCGTCAAATCACTCTCCTGGCTCAGGAGAGGGTTAGACTAATTACAGATCTCCTGCTACCAGACTTGGAGGACCTGGTGTTTTTTCAGCAACTCCAGGGGAAAATCCCATGACTGACTTTTGTAAATATCTCCAGATCTGGGAAGCTGTCTGGGGGTTTAAACAGGGGAGATGTACAGAAGAGAGGTGGCAGTGGCTGGCAAGGATACATATTCCAAGTAAAGCTAAGGGGGATGAGGGTCTGATTTACCACTTGCTCCGAGACTCTCAACCTGACAAGACAGACAAGTGCCGAGCCAAATGGGTGCAAGATCTCCAAGTAGGCATATCTCCAGACACATGGGCACACTGTCTAAGAAGTACTCACTTGGCATACAGAGACACCAAGAGCAAACTTATACTATTAAAAATACTCTTTCATTGGTATTGCACGCCAGAGGCCCTACAAAGTATGGGCATCTTGCCCCATGCCAAATGCTGGAGATGCCAAGCCCAGCAGGTGAATCTGCTGCGTATCTTGTTGCAATGCCCTAAGCTGATGCCCTACTGGAAGGCCGTGCTTGAAGACTGTTCAAAAGTGGTGGGCCTAACAATACCCGTATCCTTGACTCTCACTTTACTTGGGGACAGGATGCAGCTCAACCCCATCTCACTTCTGTCAAAGGGTAGGTGGTGACTGTGATGCTTAAGCCAAGAGAGCAATACTAATGTAGTGGTGGCAGAACAGGCCACCATCCCTCCTTATGTGGCATACAGCAGTAGCTAGACTTGCAATCTTTGAGTGGTTATTGTTTGCCAACTCACATCACCTGCACAAATACAACAAGAAATGGGGGGCATATCTGAACTTACATCTTTGCTCAGTCCCCCCCACCTCCACCTGGCAACCCCTTTTGTAAATGTTTTAACAATTGATACCACTACGCTCATCACCCCATGTTATGGGCAGCCTTCTGTTCTCTGCCTAAGATGATCCATAAGGAGGGCAGTACATAGATGCAAAGAGGACCAATAGCAATGTTACTGTTTTACTGTTTTCCTATCATTTTCTGATGTGACCTATCCTACTACATATGGTGGCAATCCCACTGACACCATAAGACCACCGAAGATAAAGTAGGAGTGCCTTACTGTTAACCAGTTAAATCACAGATATATACATGCACAGCATTGGTTATATTTAGTATAGCAATGTTCTAATGTTTCTGAAACGTGGTTTCATTTGTACTTTTATCTGTACTTTGTTGACCTCATGGTTTAATTTTGTACTTTGAAAAAGCTCAATAAAATCTTCCATGATCAAAATAATATACAGGAGATCGGGGATGGGTAGGAGGTGTCCACTAGACCACCAGGGAATTGATTCACATTATTATACAAGGGGTCAGGATGGGGGGTTACGCTGGACATCAGAGACAATTTCAATATATATTGAGCAGGTGAACAGGTGGAGTGAGGGACCACAGGCCACCAGGAAGGTATTTGTTGTCTAAACTGCATGGTGATTGGCATGGGGAGGGACCACTAGCCACCAGGGAAGTAATTTATAGACATCCCATGGATGGACGGGTAAGAGGAAGAACCGCTGTCCACAAGGGAAATATTTTCAATATACCAGGTGGGTGATGGGGTGGGGAAGGGACAACTAGCCACCCGGAAAATATATTCAATATACCGAATGGGTGATCAGGTGGGGGCAGGGACCACTGAACACCGGGGAAATATTTTCAATGTACACGATGAGTGATCTGGTGGGGGGGGGCCATTGGACACCAGGGACAACTTCTCTTTTTTATATATCGAGCTGCTATTATCGATCAGGGGTGTTGCAGTAACTCCACTAACCACTAGGGTTGCAGGACATTAAAGAAAGGTCTCAGTTGGCGATATTTTCTCTGCACAAAGGGACTTACAAAAGCCTTTGTGTGGGGCAAATACTTTGTGAATGGGACAGTGCTGATATGCACAACCCCTCCCCCTCATTAGCATTGCAGTCATCACACTGTGCCCCAGCACAGACCTGTTTTTTCTAAGCAAACCAGACTTTTGTGAATACCACTGCACCGCACAAACTGAGTTTGCACCTGGGCAAGGTTTTGCTAATCTGGCCCCTGTTGTATGAATCAAAAATGATGTAGGTTGATTTAAGATATAAGTTTTATCTACATTTGAGGGTATTGGTCTATTGCTATCTTACTAGTGGCTTTTCCTCTCATGAGCTATCAACAGACCAATCTTCTCTGAAGAAGATAAAAATGATAGTCTAAGTTAGCCCATGTAATTTCCCCTATATATGCACAGAACATGTACCTGTCTTAGAGGAGCAGGGAAGTCCCACAAGGGCACCCACAGCTGAGACCAAGGAGGATGAATGGGGGGAAAGAGGACCCCAGAGGAAGAGGAAGCTAGTACTGGTTGGGGACTCAATTGTCCAGGGAGTAGAGTTGGGAGAACCCAGCAAGGCGGGGGGGAGGAGAGATAGAGCTCAATTGCCCTACTGGAAGCAATGCATGGAGGGATGGGAAGTGGATCCACAGGATCGCAAGGACAATAGTAAGGAGGGAGATACTGGATGTCATTGTGCACCTGGGCACAGATGACCTGGCAGGGGACAAGGTGGAGATGACCAGAATTCAGGAGGATTTTAGGAAATTGGGGGGTGGGGCTAAAGCAGATGGCACACTCCATCTCCTTTACGGAGGTGCTACCTGTCCACAGCATGGTAGAGGCTAGGTCAATCCGCATCCAGAACTTCAACTCCTGGATGAAGAAGAGATGTAGAAAGGGGGATATTGGCTTCATGGGGGACTAGGGCCCCACCTGGAGGGATGTGAGTCTGTATAAGGAAGAAGGCCTACATCCATCTGGACAGGAGACCTTAGTCCTACGTGAGAAGTTTAAATGCTTCAGAAGCAAGCATTTAAACTGGCAAAGGGGGGAAAGCCAGGAAGAACCGAAGGCTTAGTATCACCCCTCCGTAGGCACATGCAGGAAAATGAGTTGATGACAGGGACAACTAAAGCAGGCAGAAAGGGAGTAGCAGAGGAATTGAGGCCACATAAGAAAGATCACTGCAGTGGGGGAAAGAAGCAGGTGAGCAAAAACAGGAGCAGAGGGTGCTAGGCTGCAGAACATGGAAGGCCATGGTAACTAATGCCCACTGTCTAGGAAATAAAATTACAGACTTGGAGGCCTTGTTAGTGGAGGCACACCTGGACATAGCAGTAATAACAGAGACATGGTACACTGCAAATCATGGGTGGTACATACTGTACATGTACCAGGTTATGCTCTCTTCAGGAGAGATGGGGTGGTAAAAAAGGGGGGGCTGTACATCAGAGGTGGAAGAAAGGCAACAGGGGTGCAGGGTAGAGAGTCAGACATGGATTGCACCACCCAAGCAAGGAGCTGCATCAACCAGAAGCACAGGCATCCTAGATTCCCTACAGGGAGCAGGTGTCAGGCAGCTAGTGCTTGATCCCACCAGAGACAGGGCATTTCTGGACCTATTACTCACCAATGGGGACAGAATCACAGAAGTTCAGGTAGAAGGGCAACTTGGGTCTAACAACCATCACATAGTGTGGTTTAGCATGGGGACAGGGACTCTTTCAATTCACACAAAGGCAAGGGTTTTACATTTCAAAAGGGCTGGCTTTGCTGAAATGTGGAGATGTATCAGAGTAGCACTGGAGAAGAGGGAGATAAGAGAGGGGGTTGAAGAGCAGTTGGGGCACATAAAAAGAGCCATAGTGGAAGTGATGAACCAATGCATAAAGATGGTATCCAAAGGCAAGAGGAGGAGAAAGCCTCTACAGTTCTTGAAAGAGGTTGCAGACAAAGTAAAGGCTGAAAGGGTGAGTTTCAGGAAATATAAGGAGACCTGAAGAAAGATAGGGAAGTGTACTTAGAGTGTCTAAGGGACGCAGAGAAGGGTGCTAGGAGTGCAAAGGCTCGGGCTGTGGAAGGATTAGAACAGATGGTGAAGAAAGGGGACAAGACATTCTATAGGTACATCAGCAACAGAAGAAAATCTAGGGGGGTGACTGTACAGCTAAAAGGGGATGAAGGAGAGTGTAAGGAGGGGGACCTATAAAAAGCAGAAATACTGAATAAATACTTCTTTTCAGAATTCTCTGAAGAGGGGGAGAGTCAGGGACCACAGCTGGGCAGCAGATTCTTAGGGATAGAAGAGGTGGCACCAGTCCATTCATAGTGGAGAGTCCTGGAGGAGGTCACAAAACTGAAGGTGGACAGAGCAATGAGAGCAGATGGCATACACCCAAGGATATTAAGGGAGCTGTGAAGGGAGCTGGCAGTGCATCTGGCAGCCATGTACACCAGAGCCACTCAACACAGGAGTGGTCCCAGAGGACTGCAAGAGGGCACATGTAATCCCTCTACACAAAAGTGGTAGTAGGGAGGAGGTGGGTAACTATTGGCCAGTCAGCCTCACCTCAGTAGTGGATAATATTATGGAGGCACTACTTAAAGAAAGAACAGTGGAACACCTGGAATCAAATGGTGCCCAGGATCCAAAGCAACATGGATTCACAGCAAGAAGGTCATGTCCGATGAATGTGATAGATTTTTTTGACTGGATGACAAAGAAAGTAAATCGGGGGAGGGGGGCTGTGGATGTCGCCTGCCTTGTCTTCATCAAGGCCTTCAACACTGTCCCACATAAAAGGCTGATTAATAAGATGGGAAGTCTGGGCATGGGGCACAAGGTGATAAACTGGATTAGGAACTGGCTAACAGACAGGAGGCAGAGTGTGTTTGTAAATAGGATCCAATCCGGGGAGAGGAAGTGGCCAGTGGGGTACCTCAGAGATCAGTCTCTGGGCCAGTCCTGTTCAGTATCTTCTTTAGTGGCATTGCAGAAGGGCTGGAGGGAAAGGTCTGCCTGTTTGCAGATGACATCATGATCTGCAATAGGGTGGATACTCCAGATGGGGTGTAGAAAATGAAGGGGGACCTGGGGTAGATTGAAAAATAGTCTGAGGTGTGGCAAATGAAGATTAATGCAAAGAAGTACAAAAAAATGCACCTGGGACAAAGGAACCCTAGGGAGAGCTACAGGATGGGGAGGGGGGGGGATGCTGACAGTCACCAAGGAAGAAAGAGACCTGAGGTTATTATTTCAGATGACCTAAAAGTGTCTATTAATTTATTTATTTATTTATTTATTTAGTTTTTGTTGACCGGGTAAGTGCACTAGACAAATCCTGCCTATTTTCAGGCACGACCCGGGGGAGGAGGATACAGATGAATGCCAACTGACCTTGAACCAGCTTAAGCTGTTGGTGGTATTTTTAGTGAATGAGGGAAATTTGGCCAGGACACCGGGGAAATTCCCCTACTCTTTTCGATAAGTGCCATGGGATCTTTAACATCCACCTGAACTACCACCAATTCAGGCAGATAGGGCCTCGGTTTAACGTCTCATCCGAAAGACGGCACCTCAGAAGTGCAGCATCCCTCTCATGCTGCACTACAATGTCAGTACTGGGATATTAACTCAAGTGCCAGATGTGGGAACTGAACCCACAGCCCTCTGATCTCCCGGCCTCAGAGGTGAGTTTGCTACCTACTGAGCCACTGACACTGTTAAAGCAGAGTACAAAGGCTGCAGGGAGGGCCAATGGCATGCTGGGGTGCATAGGCAGTGGTATCATTAGCAGAAGGAGGGAGGTAGTGATGCCATTGTATAATATACTGGTGAGGTCCCACCAAAAGTTTTATATGCAGTTCTGGAGACTGCACCTCAGTAAGGACATTGACAGGGTGGAGGCAGTCCAGAGAAGGGTGACTAAGATGGTACAGGGATTGCACCAGAAAACATATGAGGAGAGATTAAAGGACCTCAACATGTACTCACTGGAGGAGAGGAGGAATCGGAGGGACATAATAGAAACATTCAAGTACCTTAAGGGCATAAAAAAGGTACAGGGGGGAGACATCTTCCAATATAGGAGTACAAGAACAAGGGGGCATGATATGAAATTGGAATGTGGCAGGTTGAGGGGAAATGTGAGGATGTTTTTCTTCATGAAGATGGTGGTGGACACATGGAATAGTCCACCACAGGAGTTGGTGGGGGCGAACACAGTGGAGGGATTTGAACATGCATGGGAAAGGCATAGGGAAACCTTAGAGGTGGGAAGAAAGGGTGAAAAGCCATTGACCAGGTAGGGTCAGTGGCCACAAACTAGTGTAAGGCTTACGGGCAGACTGGATAAACTATTTTACATCTTGCTGAACATTGTCAGCATATGTGCTATACTGCTCATAGGCTGCCATTGCTTGATGTAGTGGTGTAAGTGAATGCAAAGTATTACTTTGCTGATGACTTACAGTAACAACCTGCCTCAGCAAATCTGACAAGGCAGTCAATTTGGAAGTAGTTATTGTGGCACAAAATTCAGGTGAATGCAGGAATACCTGTATCAGAATTGGCATAGCAATTCACTCCAGTACTGTCTCCAAATGACACTGTTGCAGATTGACAGTGTTTTTTTCACTGTAGGTGATCTGGTATCATCAGGCACCTCTTGAAGTAGAACAATCATGTATAGCACACTTCTTCCTCTTCAATTTCTGTGACAGCTCAGAAGTCACATCACGCATCACTATATCACTTGGCAGTGTAAGCAAAGACTGGTTGGTTGCTACATGGTATGCAAGTGATTGTACTCTGTGATGTACTTCTTCAGCCTGAATTTTCTTATGTGGAACATTGATAATGTACAGTCTTCCCAGAGTTCAGACACGTGACAAAGCAACATAGCTCATGCCATCTTTGAATATACTGTTGCCTATGTCGATTATCACAGCATCTAAACTTTAAATTTCACCAGTGAAGCGGGCACTTCACATTTGTTACTCCGCTATGTGGAGTGGCCAATGCAAAAGGCTCACTTCGCCTTGTAATTATTACTTTGCATTGTCATTCCACCTTAACGTGAAGTAAGGCAAAGTGACGACAATATTGGCAGTCCTTCACACATATAGTCACCAGAATTAATGTGCATCCCCAAAATGTTCATGTCTTGTGTCCAGAAAAGTTCCCATTGCTGATGAAGAGAAATGAGAGCACAAAAAATGCAAAGTTTTTCAGAATTAATGGCACACTCAGACGTCATGTATGCAGTAGTCATACACAGTCAACAGAATAAATGTGCATCCCCAAATGCTACTGTCTTGTGTCCAAAAAATTCCCCAGTGCTGACAAAGTGAAATGAGACCATAACAAGAAATGCGAAGTCTTTTAGAATTAATGGCACACTCAATCATGTATGCAGTGGTCACACACAATCACAATAATTAATTTGCATCCCCAAAATGCTGCTGTCTTGTGTCCAGAAAATTGCCTAGTGATGACAAAGTGAAATGAGAGGGTAACAAGAAATGCAAAGTCTTCCAGAATTAATGGTGCACTGCAAATGCACAAACAGATTAAGACAGTGCTGCACACTTAACAGATGCAGGTGCAAAGGCACAACACCACCTAACCAGTGCTCACAAGTCACAAATCCAAATCTGGAAACAAATACGTTTTGCCAGTTGAGGGGAGGTAGTGCACAGCAGTAACAGTCCACTACCAGTAAGATTCCACAAAGCAGTATAAAAATTCATGCAGGTGCAGTGGATAGCAGGTTCACACTGCTACAGTTACTCTGTGGTACAATAAAATGTGTCTGATTTAATGACATGCATCGCGCACTCACTCACTCACTCACTCACACGCACTACAAGTAACGTGTAGCAAACTGAAAGCCTTTAGTAATATAATCAAATGATTTAAACTGAAATTATACACTGCTGCACCACAACAATCAGCAAAAAAATGTCAAGAATTACTGAAAATATTACTGTTTGTGCATTAACACAGTTATACAAGAAAAATATAACCAAAACAGAAAGAATTCCCTTTTCTCCCAGTTAATCTACCTACACCATAGATACGTCCCTCTCCGAAAGCACACTTCACAGTACACAGTCTGACTGTTCAAAAATTAACATTCAAAATCCACACACAAACAAGAAACACTTGTGGATATGAGCACAGGAGGGTTTCCTGCAATCGATGTACTAAATTGTCAGCAAAAGAAAAAGCTCAAAAAGGCTTTTTTAACAGCTTTTAGAGGATCTGAATTGCAGAGCTCTGAGAGAAAACTGTATCCATCTTCCACTACACACGCACTACACAGAACCGAGTCTATGCAGAACAATTTAGAGTCCATGTGACCTGCAATCTCACGAAGCACTGCAAAATTCAACTTTGGAGCTCAAAAACAAGGCGAAGTGAGGCAAAGTACATTGATTTCAATGTACTTCGCCTTAAAATTGGTGGAGAAGTGGTTTGGGGAAGGCAGAATAACGCAAAGTCATTGTTTTCAATGGACTTTGCATTCCCCATTATGACGCAAAGTATTTCTCTTCGCATTGTGGGTACTTAGAGGATTCCATGTTATTCCGGGAATTACTTTGCAGAGTAAATTTTCCCACTTTGCCCACCACTACTTGCAACTTGTGAATTGACACTGCAGTGGAAACTGTTTTCAGATAACAAATATCTTTCACAAGCTGAAATTTTACCAAGCATCTGTCAATGCTTTGTGGTTAAACAAGGATGTCAAATTTTAACACAACCATTTCAACAAATGCTCTCTGAACATCGCATTGAAAATCACCTATGTGTCCCACTGCACCACTGATGAGTCCCCATTCCACATCAAGATTATGATGTAGCATCATGTGTGAATTTTTACAGTGTCAGAGCTGCCTCTATATTAGCTGTTCTTTACATGTTTACAGTCAACTCTTTCAGATGGTCAGCCATCTTCAAGATCATTTTTGGGCTTTGGACAAACATCATTGATTGCATCAAGTGATGACATCATGAGAATCGGTTGTTGCTGTCTCTCCAGCATAACCTGATGGAATTGTGCACACTGTTTAAGCCTCAGCATCAAGCACACAATTTGTGTTCATTCACAGTACAGTTTGAAAAAATCACAAGCTTCAGATATGGAAGTCTCACCTTTGCCTGTTACACGAGAGTGGATCTGGAAGGTGACAAGTTTCCAATATGGAGCCTCATTAAGCAGAGCCTTGTTGTTGTTCAGCACTCTGATGCATATTCTGAAACAGTTCAGCATAAGTAAATAAGTCCAAAAGGTTTATTCCAACAATGCACCCAATTGTTTTTCTGGTATTCTTAACAATTAGTCTAGAAAATATATGCTTGCCATTCAGGGGTGCCAATTGAAGTAGGTCACCAAAAACAACAAGGATTTTGCCTTCAAAGGCAGGATCATCATCTGTGCGCACAGTCTTCTGCAGACGTAGATGAATGAAGGCAAGCATAACACTGGACACCATACTGATCTCATCAATAATCAAGAGCTCCATTTTGTCACATATACTGCATAGCTCACTTGTAACTTTGAAAGACAACTTGCAAAACTCACTAGTCTTACCATGTTCAACATGCCATATAATAATATGGGGCCCGATTCCAAGACAGTGATGAGAGCAAGGTGCAAAGTATGCCACTGTGTAAAGTTAGACCAAAATCCCTATGACATGCGAGCTGCACCATATTCCAAGAGAATCACCAGATACAATGGAAAATGCAGAATTACACATGTCGCATGCTACGCCTGCAAGACATGGCACAACTTGCAATAACGGCATAGCAGTATGCAAATTGCAACTCGCAATACTGTCAGAAGGACCTACATCTTGACAGTCCCACAGTACATGGCACTGTTCCTTAGTGTATGTCCCATCACTTCTCTGTTCCACAGTATGATGCCCTGTTTCATAGTCTGTGTTTGGCTATTGTGCTACATGTTACGCTACATGTTGCACCAGGTATGTATTTCACTTACTATTGGCCTGCCTAGCCATGCTGCTTCCTATTTCACTGTGTCCTTAGCTTCCTAGGGCATGTTTAGTTGAGTGTTCCACTGTATGCCTATTAGTTCAACATTCAGGACCTACTGGTTTGGGGTATGCTGCAGTCTAGCTTTGTGGGGGGGGGGATTCTGTGACCTGTGCTCTGGTTAGGACATCTTTTCCTTGTTCTAACTTCTGGAATAGCAGTTCTGTGGTGCTGGTGTGTTGCACATATCATAAGCCACATTACACAGTGGTGTAGGCATTCTTTGGCATAACTGCGGCATAACTTGTGTTTGACATAGCAGTTGCAGGTTAGGGCATAAGTGTTCTTTTGGAATCACGTATGTCACAAATCACTGGCATAACTTGTGATCTGCACTATCAGGACTGGTATACTGCATTTACACCTGGCGTAACTGTCTTGGAATCGGGCCTATGGTATAGAGCCACTATATAAGCTGCAAGTCCAGTTGGAGCTGTGACAATGGCAGACATTATGATTCTGGTATGTTTCCTTGTGTTTGCACTAATTGCTTCAATAAAGAAACTTTTGCCCATCCCAGCTGAACCAGTGACAAACATTCACAGTGGTTGTGTTTCTTACAGGAGTCACATTAACATTATTTATTTATTTATTAAATTTTGGTGCCCGGATAAGCCCACTGAGCCCCAGAGGTCCCTTTTTCAGGGGCGACCCAGGAATACATAAAACAAGAGACAAAATACAGCATTAGTTCAGGTTACATGAGTCACATTAACACAGCTATGATGGCAGAGCAGGAGCATAGAAGTACAAAATGGAATAAATAGATTGATCAACAGTGTTAAACATTGTGCAAAAGTTAGCAGTTTGACTTGGAGTTTAAGCAGTGGTGGTGGATAGAACCTGGTTATTAATTTAGCTCCAGGTTCCTATCAAGAGCCAGTACGATGGTAGGAGTTGGTAACCACTAGGTGAGCCTTAAGCCTAGTGTTGAAGTTTTTGATAGTAGGGGCTTCCTGCACTCCAGGAGAGAGCTGGTTCCACAGTGTGGGAGCGGTGAGTGCAAATGACATACCGCCTGCCTTGGTTCTGACCCTGAAGATGTCTAGGAGAGTTTGGTCAGTTGTGCAGAGGTGTCGGTGGTTGGCCTTTAGAGCAAAGAGGCCAGAGAGGCTGAGGGGGGTCAGGCCAGCTACCTTGTATGCTAGGAAGAGTAGGGGGTACTGGAGGCACCCATCTAGTGAGGGCCAGTTTGGGGAGGATAGGGAGTCACAGTGGTGATCCCTGGGGTTGGCCTGGGAGGCAAAGTGAGCCATCGTATTGTAGAGCACCTGGTGTCTATTCCTCTCCAGCTTTCCCAACCCCAGCATGACTGGGGCAGCATATGTGAGTGTCGGGAGCAGGATGTTGGTGGTGATTGAGGTTCTGGCTTCAGGTATGAGCTGGTCTTTAAGCCGGTAAAGGATGCTTAGTTTCCCATGTAAGGTTTTGGTGACTGAGTCCATGTGGTTCTTCAGGGTGAAGCCCTGGTCCAGGGTTAGGCCAAGGTATTTCAGGGAGTGCACAACTTCTAGGCTGTTGCCAGACAAAGTTGTGAGTTGTAGGTGCTGTGATCTGTCCTGACCAAGGGATCTAGGTCCAAAGAGCATTGCCTTAGTTTTGGACGTGTTGAGGACCAATCTGTTCTCAGCGAACCTGTGCTGCAGTGACTGGGGGTTATCTTGTAGTGAGGGACTAAGGTCTTCTGGAGTGGCAGTGGACCGGTAGATGACTGCATCATCTGCATACTGGATGACAGAGCTTCCACCACAGTGGTCCGATAGTTCATTAGTGAACAGGGAGAAGGGGGGGCCAAGTATCGACCCTTGAAGTACCCCCTTTGTTAGTGGGATGGCCCCAATAAGGCATCCTTCCACTTAACCCTCTGCGTGCGGCCAGTCAGATAACTCTCAAGCCATTTTAGAGCATGGAGGTCAAGGCCTATGTTACTCAGCTTAGTCAGAAGGAGATTGTGGTGGACCAGGTCGAAGACCTCGAAAAGGTCTATGAAGACCATACCAGTAGAGGTACCCTTGTCCAGGTCTCGGAGTACATCTGCTGCAAATTTGGTCAGTGCTGTGTCTGTCCCATGCCCAGTTCTGAAGCCATGTTGGGAGGGTGCCAGGATTTTATGGGCCTCCAAGTAGTCTCAGAGTTGTCCATAGATCAACTTTTCTTGGATTTTTGACAGAATGCAGAGCAGGGTGATTGGTCTGTAGTTGCCAATAGACTCCTGGCAGCCACCCTTGTGGACCGGGACCACTTGGGCCTGTTTCCACTGTGTAGGGACAGCACCCTCCTTCACAGAGTTGTTGATGAGCCACAATAGGTGTCTGGCCAGGGCTGGGGCCCAGTCCTTCAGCAGTTTGGGGTGAATCCCATCAGGCCCTCCCGACCAGTGGTTTTTAGAGTTTTAAGTTGTGATAGGACCTCTTTAGGCTTGACCAGCCATAGATGAAAGGATGGGTGATCGAGATCAGGGGGAACCCTTGTGAGGGGGTCTGTGATGAGAGTGGGTAAGCCAGCCTTGTACGGATCTAGGTTAGTGAAGTGGTGGTTTAGGGAGGAGGCAATTAAGGGGGCCTTGTGAATTAGTTGTCCATTGACCTCAATGGGGCCAGGTTTGGACTTGCCATTCCCCTTCACCAATTCATTGATGTCGGCCTAGAAAAGTCTAGGGTTCCCTAGGTTGTTTTTCTGATTGCACGTGATGTACTCTTTTTTATGGCTAATTAGCATTTGTTTCTGAGGGTTTTGTATGTTACGGAGTCAGCCTGAAGGGAGGATTTCTTGAACTTTTTCCAGGCCTTGTCATGGTGTTTCATGAGGGCCTTTAGTGGGGGGGTGTCCATTTGTAGCAGCTGCCCTTGGCACAAAGTTTTTTCCTGAGGGCAAGGAGGTTAGTTGCCGTATTAAAAGTCCTCTGGAAGAAGACCACAGCCTCGTCCAGGGTAGGGAGACACTTGATCAGGCGCCAATCTAGTTTGCTTAGATAATCATAGAATTGTTCAGGAGTGTAGTGGGTGTAGTCCCGCACAGCCAGAATATGTGGTGGCACTCTGGGCACCCTATTCGTCCAGATATAGAAGATGGGAGAATGATCACTCAGAGCATCTGCCAGGATGCCAGCGGACTGGATATTACAAGGGTTAGTCACTAGGGCCCAGTCGAGGGTAGAGTGATTCCCTGTTTTGTGGTTCAGTATAGTGGGTACAGAGATTACCTGTAGAAGGTTTGCATCTTGTGTCAGGCCCAATAGGTATTGGGTGGAGTCCTGGGCCCAGTTCAGGTTGAAGTCTCCTAGGATGAGGAGTTCAGTGGTGATGTGTTTAGCTGTATGCTGGAGGATTGCCTCCAGGGACTGATGGGCATTTTTATGAGGGTTATATACGCACCCTACAGTGAGGTGTTTACAGGAGCCCAAGGTGATGCGTACGAAGACTGATTTTCTGTCAGTTCTAGCATTGTGTTACAGGATGACCTCAGCTGTATTCAGGGTATCTTTTACATAAATGAGAACCCCTCCCCCTCTTTTGTTGGTTCTGTATTTCAGGTAGGAGTCGTACCTAGGGCCAGCGACCTCATGTGGGAGGAAGTGAGGTTTGATCCAGGTCTCTGACACAGCCAGGACATCTGGATTGTAAAGATCCAGCCAGGCTTGCACTTCCTACATCTTTGGTCGCAGGCTGCACGTGTTCATGTGCGTGAGCTACAGGCCCTTTGAGGACACGCATTGAGGGTCCTGTGGGAAGGATATCAGGAGATTGCCAGTACTGGGGCCTCGGTTTGGTTGGATATCTCCTGCCAGGAGCAGGAGAGCTCCAAAGAGGCATAGTGAGGTGGGGTTAAGGAATGGCCATAATCCTCTTAAGTGTGACCTCCTTGTGTAGTGGGTGATTGAGTACCAAGCGCCTTTCTTGGTGAGTTGTGAGGCCATCAGTAAGTATTGGAAACTGCCTTGGTAGGGGGTTTGGTCGCAGGAGTATGGGAGGGTGGTGGGCTGCTGGGGTTTGTGTAGGTTTGGGTCACCCATGCCAATGAGCCCATCCACCTAGAGGAGGGACAGGATGTACATAGTGGCCAGAGATAGATCTCTGTTGGGTTGGTAGTGGCAGGGTGTGTCAAGTTTCATTGACATGTCTTTGAGTAGTGGGGGCCCTTTGAGTAATGGGGACCCAAGGGTTACAGAGGCTGGAGTTGTGGGTATCCCCAGTTGGCTATCTTTGACCACCTTAGCTAGTTGGGACCAGTATTACTGAGCCTGGCCTGTTAGCTGTTCACTCTATGTCCCTATTAGGTATTATTTGTATATGACAAGGATAACTACAATATGACTAGCATATGTATTAGACACAGGAGACAAGCATAACTACCATACAACTAGCAGCTGGACTTCTACTTTCCACATTAAATCAGATCAGGTCATTTATACCATGGAATGAAATATTTGTACTAGTTCTAAATGCTGTGTACTGTATACTTGTAGTCAGTTACAGAATCAAAACAGTTCCCATTTAAAATGAGCGTGCGTTTCTACTGGCAGACATATTCTAGCAGTTAAAGACAGGTAAGCTTACTCCAGTGTTATACCACTTAGCCCTCCTCGTAACCATTCAGGAGGAGCCGCATGAGGGCTGCCTAAGGGGGTGCTATAGCTGTAGCCTATGGGAGTCAAGAAAGAGAGTTGCTGCCTGTCACCAAACCCGATTGGCCCCTAGCAAAAGGTGGACGTGGTTACTGGGCATTTAATGGGAGGAGGGAAAGGGGTGGGCAGGTGGATAAAAAAAACAAGTTCAAGTTAGCAGCTTCTTCTGCTGCTGTTCAGTGCTGGCAATTAACACTGAAGGTCCTGTTTCATCGGGGGAGATCTACCCAGTTTTCAGAGGATTGCCGCGCCTCAACCCAGAGGTGCTCTGTTTGTCTTCCGTTTGTGGTAGGGGGGCATGATTAGCTAGAGCCGCCCGCTCCTCCCCTGTAGAAATCTGCAGCAGTCCCTAGCAAGTTGGTTGCAACAGCATTCATTCTGACAATGCTGAATATCATTCTTAAAGGCATGTCACAGCAGTATAAGCAGCTTGTTGCTGCTGATTTAACTGCTGTTCAATAACAGAGATGTAAACATCGGAGTGGCATGCCTGTCTTATGGCTGTTTAAACCTCTGATATCAGTACAGTAAGATCATTCATAGGAAAGGGTGGTCCCAATACACCTTCTCCCACTAGATCACAGTTCTTCTGAGCACTGACTGCAGTGTCTTCTTTCAGTTGTTCTCTAGGTTTTTCTAGCTGTTTCTTCACTAGCTTAATCTTTGTATGTACACAATCAAATCTGCAGTTTTGAAGGTCTTGTAGCTCAAAATTAATTACTCCTCATATGTTTCAGATTCACCTCTCAAAGAGTTTTCATGCCTCCATGGCATGAATAGGAAAAGGACAGTGAAATGTTAATGTTCCCTTTTGTCTGCAGTTTTAAGAGTCAGTTTGCAAAGATCAGTCAACCAAGGCATGCTTCTTTTGACTGGACTTCCTTGCATGCATGGAACTTGGTAGATATCTTTTGCTGGGTTAGACTTCACTCCAGGTTTATAGTCATACCATTGGGCGACTTTAAAGAGACACATGTTCTCCATTGCATTGTGTCGCTGTGGGTGGTATGTGTCAATTAGTGATGGGCGAAGTGATTCGCAGAGTGCTCCGCAACGCGAAGCAGAGTACTTCACGTTATTAATGGGCAACGCGAAGTCCATTGAAAACAATGACTTTGCATTACTCTGCCTTTCCAACCCACTACTCCACTAATTCTTAAGGTGACGTACATTGAAAACAATACTTCGCCTCACTTCGCCTTGTTTTTAGGCTCCAAAGGTGAATTTTGCAATGATTCATGGGATTTCGGGTTACATGGGCTCTAGATTGTTCTGCACAGCCTCAGTTTGGGGTAGTGTGTGTAGGAAGCTGTAGGAGACAAACTGCTCTGAGAGCTCTCTGCCATTCAAACCTTCAAAAGCTGTTAAAAAAGCCTTTTTGAGTCATTTTTTTGCTGAAACTTTAGTTCATCGATTATAGGAAACCCTCCTGTACTCATATCATCGAGCATTTATTGTTTGTGTATGGATTTTGAATGTTAATGTACAACATTCAGTCTGTGTACTGAGAGACAATGTAAGTGTGCTTTGGGGGAGGGGTGTATCTGTAGTATAGGTAGATTAACTTAGAGAAAAAGTGCTTTCTGTTTTGGTGATATTTTTCTGTATAACTGTGTTTATGTACACACAGTAATATTTTCAATATTTCTTACCATTTTTTTGCTGACTGTTGTGGTGCAGCAGTGGATAATTTTAGTTTGTTTAAAATATGTGGTTATATTACTGAAGTTTTCAATTTGCTATGCATTACTTAGTGTGTGTGTGAGTATGTGTGTGACACATGTCATCAAATCAGACACCTTTTATTGTGCCACATAATAATTTCAGCAATGTGAATCTGCTATCCACTGCAGCTGTGTGATTTTTGTACTTCTTTGTGGTATCTTTCCTGGTACTAGTACTAGTCACTGTTACTGCAGCAGTGCAGTAAACTCCCCCACCGGCCCCCCAACCGGCAAAGGTATTCTTTCCAGATTTGAATTTCTGATGGTGAGCACTGGTTAGGTGTTGTGCCTTTGTGTCTGCATCTCTTCAGTGCACAGCGCAATCTTAATCTGTCTGTGCATTTGCATCTCTTTAGGGCTCAATCTCCATCTGTAACTTAAGTCACAGTTGTTTCTTTGGCTTCCCTTCAGAGTACTGGACAGTGTGGTGCTTAATTCTGCATGAACATTGTACTCATTAATATGCATTTTAAGTCAGGACCATCATCATGAGTCACTCGTAATACAAATCATGTTCTTCATCATCACGGTCTCAAATGCAGTCACAAATCATGATTCATGATCATTCACATTACGAATCACAACATTCATTGTTTTTCTAGTTACTTGGATGTATTGTAAGCCTGTTTTGTAGTATCTCTCCAGGCTTCACCACCCCAACATTTTACTAATTAATACGTGTTTTTAAGTATAGGAGTTTTAAGCTGCAGCTTATTGGGGAATTACAGCCATAGGCAGTCACGTTTCTTCATCATCACAGTCACAAATGCAGTCACAAATCTTGATTCACGATCACGTCATGAGTCACAACATTAATTTTTTTTAATAGTTACTTGGATGTATTCTAAGCCTGTTTTGTAGTATCTCTCCATGCTTCACCACCCCACCATTGTACTCATTAATGTTTGTTTTTAAGTCAGGGAGTTGGACAGTATCTGCAGTACATACACAGACTGGAAAGAAGACTGACTGCACACATGCAGTTTAGTACAGTATACTTGCGCTGTTCAGAATACAAAGTGTCACACATATGGAAGACAACAAAGTAGGGCGTAATTACATACAAGGGTCAGGGATGGTAGAAGAATACATTTTATAACATAGCAAGGAATGTGTGGGGGGGGACACATGGTGTGAGGAAAAAAAAAAAACTAATGTGGGATCCCGTGGTGATCCAGTAGCAATTCCAGCATGGACATAATTTGCAACTGATGTCCCTCTATGTGATCCAGCCACTGCTCCACAGCACTCACCCTCTCATCGTTATCTTCGACAGCACTCCAGAGAACTGCCAAGTCAGCCTATGTTACATGCAGTTCTCTGGGTCCACACCTTCTACAGGCTGACCTACTGGTGGTGGTGGTGGTGGTGGGAGGGTAGGGGTGCTGGTGGAGCAGCAGGTGCTGCTGTGTCCCTCCTCTTCTTAGGGATGCCACAGTGTACAGCTGCACCCTCTGCCACAGAATGGCCAGCAGGAGCAGGCATGGTCCATTCTGTGGCAGCCTGCCACTCCAACTGCTGGTGATTGAGCATATGGGTGTGCTGGCCCCCAGTCCCAAGGTGAGTCCACCGGGTGCCACAGCACACCTCCACTTCACATAGACGGCATTTGAACACACTGCTATCCCCCCCCAATACAGTCAAAAAATTGCCAAACAGTGGAGGTGTGGGGAGGACCAGGCACAGGCAGAGGATGGCCAGATGAACTGGCAGCTAGCTGGTCATGGTGCTGAACAGGGATGGGATCCACACCTGGGCCCAGGGAAATAGGCACATCCTGCTCCAGAGGACCTGGTGCTGGACTTGGTGGTGGTGGTTCAACTGCTTCAGAGTCAGGACAGGAGGCAGTGCTGGTCCTGCTTCGGGGGCGGGGGGGGGGACACTCACAAGTTTTGAGCAGTCCAACAGGAATGGACACCTATGCCCTCCACACATGCGCATGGTATAACACTTACCACTACCACACTCTCCCAGAGCTGCCCTCGCCCCAGACATTCCCTCACCCTGGTCATCTCTCCTACTGAGCTCCCTCAGCTCCCTCAGTTCGAGCAATCACTACTCACACTGTCACACAACACACACACACACATACACACACACACACACACACACACAGTCACACAGACACAGACACAGACAAACAACTAACTACTTATAAAGGTAAGAAAAATAAAATTTACAGAAGGAACAAATTAAGTAAAAAAAGAGTACAGAAAAGACAAAAAAATGTAGCTTTTTAAAAAAGCTGTTGGGTGTAAATCAAAGTTTAAATCTCCTCCTCGTTCTGATCTCAAAGTATCAGCAGTCACAAAAGACACTACTCTCTCCGTCTGCACAGGAGAAAGTAAAAGTGTCTGCTTGTATGACTCACTTTCTTTCTGCCTAGCTAAAGAGCATGTGACTTACAGTACTGTAAGCCATGCGACGTGTGGGGCGGCTGCCAAATCTGAAACACCAAGTGGATCACTTAGAATCATAATAAGGAACGCAAAGTCCATTAAAAACAATGACTTCACCTTACTTCACATTGCCATTCTGCCTTAACGCGAAGTGGTAATGACAAGGCGGAGAGAGCACTTTGCATTGCCCACTCCGCGTAGCGGAGTGGCAACGTGAAGTGCCCACTTAGTGTTCACATTGCCGGCGGAATTTAAATTCACTGCATCTCTAGTGTCAGTCAAATTGTTTTTCAAAATGTTTGTTAACGATTGCCTGTTTGTTGCAAGATCTTCAGTTTGTGAGACTTTAAGACTCACCATCTGTTTTCTTTGTAGTGGACATTCAAGTACTGTATTGCTTTGGGTTAGCCATATGTTCCAGTCAAACAGTCACTTGCTTCATAGTCTCCACATTCATGGTGTGACAGAGTGTTTAACTCTAGAGACAATAGCCATGAACTGATAGATCTGCTTCTGTTGGAAAGATCCTTGTAGAGTTACTACAAGCATGTTTGCTTGTTTCTAGTAATGTATGATGTCACATACTAAAGCAGGGCCATGGAATTATCAGTAGCAATTGAACATTTATGTTTGACTGCCACATCAACAACAGAACTGGTCTGTAGTCATGTATGAATGCCTCATTTTGTTTTCTAGGCAATTCATACACTCTCTTGGTAGATGTCACTTCCAGATGATGTCGTAGGCAAAGAACAACTCATTCATATGTAGAGATGTTATGAAATAAAACTTCGCCGGCAGAAGTACCATGAAGTCAGCAATTTCACTGAGCAAAATGTTTCATGAAATGGTGAAATTTCATCGCCCCTGCAAAGGGGCATCCATATTTCCCTGGTGTCTAGTGGGCTCTCCCCCCCCCCATGGCCACTCAACGGTCTATTTTTTTTTTGTTTTAATTATTTCTCCCTGGGGTTTAGTGGTCCCCCCTTCCAGCTGCTCACAGGCCCAATATTTTTAAAATTATTTCTCCCTGGTGTCTAGTGGCCCCCAAATGATCACTGGCTGAAATTGAATAAAGCTCCTCCCCAGTTACCCTCATGCCCTTTTGAAAAAAAATCCCAACTCCCTGGTGTCTAGCAGACCCTCCACCCACCCACCCTCTCATCATTTACACAGTGCCCACCCTGTTCCCCCTCAGTACCCCAGTCAGACCACTGGCACAGCCCTCCACTCACCTCCATGGCCAGCAGCCTGACTGAGTGCTCAGTGAATGAGTGTTTTGCTTGTACAAACAAACGCTCATTCATTGAAGTGCCCAGTTGGGCTGCCAGCTGTGGAGATGAGTGGAGGGCTGTGCCGGTGGCCTGATCAGGTACTTGGGGGAGCGGAGTGGGTACTGCATGAATGATGAGAGGTTGGGGGGTCCACTAAACACCAGGGATTGCGGATTTATTTTAAGAAGGGTAGTAGGGTAGCTGGGGTGGCGGAGGGAAGCTATATTCAGTTTTGGCTGGTGATTGGCCAGGGGGCAGACCACTAGACACCAGGGAGAAATACATTTTTAAAAACATCTGAGCCACTGAGCAGACAGTGTGGGGGGTGCACTAGACAACAGGGAGTAATACATTTTTTTTTTAATTGGGCCAGTGAGCAGCGTGGCAGGTCCACTAAACACTAGGGAGCTTCTAAATAAAGCAAATAGTGAAATTGTGCCCTCTGTTGGCAAAATTTCACCCACGAGGAATGAATTTCATTGGCCCAAGGATAACATTTTGCTCACTCCATGGGCAAAATTTCACATTTCACAAAATGTGGGAATTCCGAAAAATATTTAGCCAGGTGAAATTTTTCAATTTAGTGCAACAGTATTCATATGGCAATGTTGACAGACACATCTCAGAAATCCCAAAAGGGGATACCAGTCACTATGATTTTTACCATTCAACTACAGTACTTGAAACAGATGTGTCACAGAAACTTTTCATCCAGTTACTATAATGTTGGACTGTTATACTTATCAGGAAGCTGACAAGTAATGTACTGAATGATAAACTTCAAAATTTCTGAGTCCTGACTGTCACCATTCTGGTGAGCATATTTTACCCAGAGTAGCATGTAGATATGAGGAGCAGCACATGTTCAGCATTCCACTCTCCAGAAGTAATGTTCTACAATAAAAAGAGGTGGATCGGTCTTTGACACAAAAGAATCTCAACAGTCCATTATATCAGTGATGGAAATGTTGTGACACAGACAGTGGGTCTAGAGAGCACATCTCACCCCGAGTCATTGATAATATGACATCAGCATCTGCATTTGCCTCCTTTAATAGTTCTGTCAGTTCATCCCAGGTGTAATCAGCACAGCTTAGCGTAATGAACCAAGTGGTTGCACCATACTCTTCTACCATGCACATTTCTTCTGGCTGCCTGCAGTACCAGTATTCTTTGGTTAGCTGCATACTTAATAATATAAAGTTCAGATTTAATTCCAGTGTCTAGCCCTTGTTTTTCAACTTTGGCAACAGTTCTGCTGTTGTAATAATATGCAATTACTTGATCATCTTCAGAATATGTGCACTAGATGCCGACAGTGGGCCCTATTCACAAAGGTTCAGATTGCCTACATGCCGCATATCTGAGGTGCGTAGGCTACTCTAAGTTAGAATGCTGCATAGCAGGGATCCAATGGACTGCCAGTAACAATCACAGTCAGTGCATGAATCCAGCATGCACTTGATACCATGACTGCCTACTTAGTTGCATGCACGGGTGATCCGGGGGTGTGCCAGGGGGCATACACTCCATGACATGCACTAAGATGCTTAGTTGGTGCAGAGTGCTGGCCAAGGTGGGTGTGAGTTATGCAAGGGTGGACCCTGCAGTAACTGCCATGCATCCCCCATGGAAGTCCAATGGCAGAAGCAGACCAGGAATGCCCTCCACAGTACTATTCTAGCCCACTGGTCTGACAAGGAGGGCTTGGGGTGACCAGTCAGGCACATGCCCATGGTGTCAGAAAACTTTGTTCCCATGCCTTCACATTATCCCTTGCACGTGCACAGCAGGAGATCCACTGTAGGACCCAGGACAGGTATCCCATTGGATGCCTGACTTTACCCTGTGATCCACCTCCCCGCAGCTGTATCCAACCCACACTGCTGTGCACTGGGAGGGCAGGGCTGTGGACAGAAGCTCTGTGGGTGCTTGCAGTGGTGAATACCGCACACCCTGTACCTATCCGGGGGCATAGAACTATGGGGCCAGGTACGCACATATTGTGTGTACCCTATGCTGCTTTGTGAATAGGCCCCAATAAGCGTAATTCACTCTCCCATAGGAAGTAAAACAAATAGTGAATGCTTTGTCTGAACATGCCATCAGAATGAAGCACTCTAGACACCCAGCAATCAGGTCCAGGAATACACACCTCATGCTTGTTCAAGTGACCACCAGTATCATTTGGGAAAAGATCAGGAAAGCACTGTGCTTCCAATGTATTCTCCCAGATACTGAACGGACTGCCTTTAGACTGTTTCATCTGACACAAGTCAGTGTGGTCACTGACTGGATCCTTTCCATGGAAAGGATGAACTGTGTACTGTTAATGCCCATTTTAATTTATAATCATTGAGATGCTCTTAGTCATTACTTTCTTGATATCTGCTATTCCAAACTGAGTATCAATATCCCTAATGCGGTTCATATTTTAATCCACATAGAATGGATTTTGAAATTTTAGATAATGTAGACTGTTTGTCACTCTCTCTACATTCGCGACATGTTGCCAAATTTTTGTTGACTTTGTTGCAACACTATTCACCAAAATCACAATATTGTTGTCTTGAGTTATGGTCTCAACATTTTCCTGGAGTAGGAGTGGCATGGACATGATACAGTAGGTCCCTTCAGTGACTTCATGAGTTCTTTCTTTAGCATGTTTTTCAGCTTTGTGTTCAATTTTAGAATTGTTTGGAACAGCTTCATTGTATACATTAGAATCTGCTGAAACAAGTTCAGGCAACCAATCCGGCAACCAATCTCAGTGAGTGTCATACAGTATCTGCCTCCATGTTGTTTCAGATAGATCTAGGAGGCAGGGCATCTGCTTTTATCTTTCTGAAATAGAACAAGCACATGTGCTGTGTTTCATGTAATGTAAAGTCCCTCTTAAGTGGCAAATATGCTATTAGAAATCCCTAGATGAAATATTGTAAAGATCTACTTTAACAGTTTGAAAACTATAAAACAGGTGGTTGCATGAAACACATTCGGATTCAAATTTTTCTCTTTCCCAGCTCAAAGATTGCTATCTCATTCCCAACCCTGTGGAATTCTCTACCTTGTCAGTTAAGAGAATGCCTGATCATTGATAGATTTTAAATTGATTTAAAAACTTATTTACCTTAGCCTTCCCTAATTATGGTTAATCTATTTTATTGGTTTTGTTTTGACTTAATATTTATGTTTTATTTATTTCTATGTACAGATCTTTGATTTTGAAAAGCACTATAAAATTAAAGTTTGATTTGATTTGATTAGCTGTGTTTCTGTTAGTGTAACACAACCAGACATTTCCTCGGCATCCCATCATACAAACTCATCAGAAAGTGCATTACTTTTTTAAGCAGGCTATTAAAAGCTACAGCATGGTTCATGTCACCTTCTTTCAATAAAATAGTAAACTTGCAAATTTATTGACAGCATTCTCATCCTGATCTGATATATTTTAAAGACAAATCTGTGCATTCCTGTATTATGCACAGCAATCATGTGCATGTGGTGGAATATACTGTCACAAGTACCACTGTGCACAGTCAAGCCACTATGAGACCTAATTTTGCATTTGTCTATTTTTTTCTATATTTTTTTTAATTTTTTGTTAGTGTTTGTGATCTCTAAAAGAATGATGAAGTCCTTTATCTCATCAAACAACCTTTGCGTAATGTTACATGTCTAATCACAAGTCTATGTGAGACATTGGGCTGGATTTTTAAAGAGCCCTTAGATCAATGCAAGTTGCACAGGGGGCAGTAGGGGCAGACTAGTTGCAATGGAGGAGGCAGTAGGAGTGTCAAGACCCAGCCAGGCACCAGCCATTGTGATGTGACACCCACTAGGGTGTCACTGCAGTGTGTTGCAATAAAGGTATCTTATATATGTAATGGTGCCTGTACTGTACTATCCTCCCTGGTAGTCTAGTGCACCCCTGATCCTTGACATTGACATGATTGCTGGTGGTATAGTGGACCCCCCACTGATCCCTGATCTCCCCAAGTCTATTGGTAGAACTGCTCCAGTTCGTAGTGCCCCCGATCCACAAGCTCACCCAAACATGTAGCAATAAATGTACTTGGTGGTCTAGTGGACCACCCTACCCTCCCTACCCCATCAGGCATTGCCCAACCACCCTGCTCTCCCTGTCCACTCCATCCCTGGCACCAGGGCCCTTCCTGGCACAAATTTCTTCACCCCTCTACATATGGCCCATATGATGTTATTATAGATTGTGCAACTATTTAAAAAACTACTTTTTTGCCATAAGTTTCTGCAATGCAGTTGGCAGTCATTGAGAAGCCTGTTATAGTCTGATCATGTAACGTACAGAGTATCTCTCGCACAGTTGAAGGAAGTACTGTGATTGGTCAGTGAATACCACATGACATTCCTATGATCTACAATATTCAGTTCTTTTCTTTAAGTAATCTATTTGAGCAATCATGTGTGACTTCAAATGTAATCGTATTCTTACAGCAATTTGAACAAATTGTTTTATTCTGACATGTAATTTCATTAGTTGTACTTTTCTTTTGATTTTCTTACCCTTACATCTCATTATTGCAGATATGACATCCTCAGTTTTTGCTTTTTCAGACAACATCTTAAAATACTTTGCTTTAGTCTGACGGATGCTAGCTACACAGGCATTTCTAGATGTTTTCCTTCTTTTCTCTGTTTGCATATTATTAACCATGTTTCATTTCTGTTTTACTGTATCCATTCTCTTATGACAGAGTCTCTTTTTTGTGGCAAATATAGATGTGTGAAATTGCTGAATTTCATTATGCAAAATATTTTGTGTAATTCGCCCATTTCACAAAATTTTTTGCAGAAGTGAAATGTAGAATTTCACCCATGGAATGTGAATATTCACCTGTGGACTGTGACATTGTGTGCACAAAACAGTAAAATTCATCACTTGTGGGCAAAATGTCTCCATTTTTGGGAAAAATGCTGCACTTTGTGGGCAACATTTTGCAGCATTGCACCCCTCAAAACAAATTACGCAAAATATTTCACGTGGCAAAATTGCCAGTTTCAGGGGAATTTTGCCTGTGAAATTTAAATTTGCAACAACTCTAGTGGCAAAGTATGGGTTTTGTACCCATATGTGCCACATTTGCTGCTTATCTTTTGTTGTGGTAAATCAAGGTATCAGCTGTTGCATCTGCTGTAGTAAGTAATATTGCACCATCATCCTTGTAAGACAAGCCATGTCTAGCAAAGTAGATCTGATGTCTTTTTAAAGTATTTGCATGTTGTCTTGTAGTTACTTCCTTGTACTAAAAAGTGCTGCAACAGAATTCTAACAGAGTTGAGTATCTGTGAAAAGAAAAAATAGAAATAAGTACACTTTTTTCACACTTTTTTGAGTGGTAACAGCAACTGTTCCTTTAAGAACATGAGAGAGAAATTATCTAATTATACTTGAATGAAAGAGATGCATTCTACTATGTTGCAAACAGTAGAAACACATAATAAAATGTGTTTCCATCATAAGTATGACAGCAATATGTGTAAACTTTTTTCACTGTTTCTGAGTCTTTCACCATCCTTTGTATAGTAAAAATAATTTTTTTTTGTGAGCTAGTTTCTTGCTTTGTGAGTTTAAAATTCCTATTTTGTGATATGCTCATGAAACAAACATTTTGGGTCACGAAACAAGGTTTGAACAAAAACAGAAAGTAGCATTTGTGGACCAATAAGAATGCAGTACTGAGGTAAACACAAGACAGGAAGTCAGCCATTTTGGTTTCAACTGTAAAGTACACAGCAAGCCAATGTATGTACTGTTCATCAGTGTTTAACTTTTTATACTGTTTGAAACAATATTTCTTAAGAAATATAGGTCAATCTTTTGTGCGATCTACCTCCTAAACAACCTTCAAGGTCTCGTCCAAACTCTTCCCAAAACTGATGACTACATGCAAGCCCTTGCCATAAAAGTGCTTCTAGGTTCACACAATAAAACCATTACTGTGTTTTCAATCTATATTCCTCCCAGAGAGATGGCCTCCTGCTTTGATTCACTCCTGGAGTGTTTTGGCTCTTTGAGTCTTAATTTGGAAGTTATCATATTAGGAGATTTCATTATCAATTGGTTCTCTCCTGACACAAGCCGTTTCAAAGATGCAGTTTCAGCAGTTCACCTCACCCAGCTAGTTGAGTCCCCCACTAGAATCAACTATAAAACTGGGATAGGTACATTACTGGACTGGGTGCTCTCTAACCATCCTGATCATATATTGGACACAACCATACTCCCAGATGCCTTCTGTGACTACTCCCCAGTCTTGTTTAATTGGGCAAACAAATTCTCTAAACCACCTGCTAGAACAATTACCCCCAGTGTACTCATCTGTGGGCATCTTGAATCACTGAAAGCTGACCTGTGTAATCAGGACTGGTCAATGGTTTACATAACTGACAATGGTATCATTTCCCTCGACCAATTAATTCTTCAGTTCAACGTTATATGTTACCCCCCATAAAAAGCATAAAATCCAAAGCCACTATAATCCCTGGTTTTCTCCAGACCTCCTTGAGCTTCTTAATGCCAGGGACCACCTATGGCCCAGGTCTAGGTCCCTGTGTAACCAGGCCAACATCCAGAGGTACAAAGTGGCTAGAAACAACTGCACGAGGGCTATTCATGCAGCTAAAAATCAATATTATAAGGAAGTGCTCTCTCTGACCAGGAATGATGGAAGAAAATTTTGGACTAACTTTAAAGAGGTCACTGTTAGAGACCTCAGATCTGCCCCAACCATGCTTAACATTGATGGTGTACCCTCATTCGACCCCAATCTTACTATTAACACTTTCAATAATGCCTTCACGGACCTGAGTGGTGTTCTGCCACCTGGCTACTTCTCTCACCCCCTCACAAGTGACTACTCTGGGAAAGAGAATCAGTACCCTTCTCATCCTCCTTTCTACTTCAAAACCCTCTCAGCCCATGAAGCCAGGAATAACCTAATCAGGGTATTAGGGAAATCAAGATTTAGTGGTGACACCCTGGATCTTAAGTTTGTAGTCCTTATGCTGGATGAAATTCTATCAACTCTAACACATATTATTAACATGTCACTTAGTCACTCTCAATTCCCTCAGAAATGGAAATCTACCACTGTGACACCAGTTCACGATCTGGGGATCACACAATTACTGGGAACTACAGGCCTATCTCTATCCTGCCCCCACTCTCAAAAGCTCTTGTGCGTATAATGGCTGACCAACTGGTTGAATACTTAGAAAAATATTAGCTACAATGCCCGCAACAACACAGGTTCAGAAATAGGACCACTACCACCCTTCTGGAGTTCACTGGCTTTATTCACCACTCCTTAGATCAAGGACACCTGGTCAGTGCCACTTCCATTGATTTAACCAAAGCTTTCAACACAGTGAATAATGCCCACCTGGTCAAAAAGCTTACTAGCATTGGCCTAGCTCATGACAGTGTAGCCTGGTTTGAATATTACCTGCACAACTGTACACAGCAGGTGAAGATTGATAACACCCTCTTGGATAGCAGACCTGTCCTATGTGGAGTTCCTCAAGGGTCCATCTTGGGCCCTCTTTTATTTAGCATTTTCTTCAACAGCCTTCCTTACTCCTGTCAGGGTCACATCCTTTTATATGCTGAAGACGCTGTCCTGTTTACCAGTGATACAGACCCTAAGGTTCTTGAATCCTGGCTACAGAGTAATTTCATAGTCATAGAAAGATAGTTCCATAAGCACAAGTTAGTTATGAATTACAGCAAGACTAAAACTATGCTGTTCTCCAGCTCCCAAAATAGGCACAGAACTTACCCTCTTTCTATCACTAATGAAAAGGGCTCTCCCCTGGAGCTAGTTCAGCTCTTTAAATATCTGGGGATTACTATTGACAGCATGATGACCTATGCCTATTGCATTGGCAACATTGCTAAAGCTGTTAACACCTGCATTGGGTTACTTTATAGGCATAAGCAATGTTTGACCCCAGAGGCCCTTAACATGGCCATTCAAAGCTCTCTTGTCTCACTTATTGATTACGGTTTACCAATTTATGGATCAGCTACTGAAAAAAACTATTTGCCTCATCATAGTTGCACTCAGTAAAGCATGTCGGATCCTTACCAGCTCAGCCATCTGTCCCATACCTGCGACATGTACGCTCAGGCTAACTGGCTCCAATTCAAAGATAGACTCATGTACCAAACATGTTTACTGTCCAAAAAAGTAAGCTTAGGCAAAATCCCCCAGGAGTGCAAAAGCTTATTACCCCCACTAGCACCCATCATTGCACCAGAAGTTCTACTAACCAGATTTTTAATATACCCCGCTGTCGCACTTCTCTGGCAGAAAGGTCCTTTGCCTACTGTGCCCTGCTATGGATGAACTTGCTGCACCATGACATCACTTCAGCATCCACCTTGGGCTCCTTCAAGGTTAAACTTAAGCAACAGCTAGTTGCTAATGCCAGTTATGACTGTTTCCACTAACTTTCCTTCTTATGACCAGCACTTATTCTAACCTTATGCTATCCTGACCTTATGCAAAACTGTTCTCAGCATGTAAATAACTGTTCTAAGTTGCTAATCATTCTCCTTCACAATTCCTCTTGATCCCGTCCACTCTTAACTCTCACCCCTCTATGGCTTTACCCCATCCTCCCTCCCCACCCGTTATATCTCCTGAGCTCCCTTGCTCACTTTAAAATGCTTTATCCATACCTTCTCACCTCTGATGAGGCCCCTGGACTGATGCCATCCCTTACCTTGCTGATTATTAGATATTATGCTGAGTCTGTTTTCATGTTCCTGTAAAGGGTCATTTCATAAGACCCCACCCTCTCTAATATGACCCTTTGAATTCCAGGTGTTAATCAAATATGCACCATGGCATACATTGTATGATGCCACATGTATTGGAATGTTGCTAGTTATACACTCTTGTAATGTCTTGTGTAATTCCTTGTTTTGTTTGTTCTCCATCTCATATATTTCCAATATGTATTATTTGTCTGCTGTGGAACCTATGAAATGAGCTTGTTCTCAAAGGTGTTATCCAAAATTTCAATAAATAAAATAAAAAAAATAAAAATCCTAGTACACCATGTACAAAGGTCTAGGAGTATGTAAATTTTACAACTGAAGGCAGTCTACTTCCCTTTGAAATGACTTTATAATCTATTACTGTTTTTGTTTTGTGACTCAGCAAATGAAACAACTTCACAAAACAAGATTGGGTCATGAAACAAGAAAACAATGCCCCCCCTCAGCTTAGAAAACACCTAAAAACTGTTTGTTTACATGGCAGAATAAACAGTAACTTATAGAAGTATCTGTATAATGTAATATTAACTCAAAAGAAATATGCTTAGATGTACTTCAAATTGATCTTTTTTTTTTTTGCTAAACTCTCTTTACTGTTACCTACTATTATGGCAAAATAATGTCAGCAATATTTCATATTAATAAATAATATTAAGAAATAACATGAAGTAGCACAATAAAATGTTTCAGTTTACTTCACAGTCTTAATACCTAGGATGCCAGGCAAAAAAAGGAGGGGGAAAAAAACTGTGTGCCGCTATACACAGAGGAGCTGTTGCCAATCAGATAGCATAACATTTCAGGTCAAATATAATTGGATCCTTTATTAATGTTTTCCCTCTAAAAAGTCAGTGTTTTCTCCCATTTAACCAATCACAGCCAACCACAGGTAAAAGTGTACAAATCATCAATAAATTAAGAGAGTACATAACTCTCACAGTAATACTTGCAACCTGATCGGTAAACAATTAGGCATGGTTTTGAAATGGCAAGAAGGCAAAATATATATTTTTTCAGTACTCTGCTTGACACCCAAAACTATTAAACTGAATAAAAAACTGCCAGTTGGCAGAAAATGCTGTGAGAGACACACAGATTTATGATATACTGCTGTTATTTCAGTGTCTTCAAAGAGAATCAATATATCAGAAAGCTTCACTATAACAGTTAGGATTGTCCACAGTTCACTTGTCTGAAGGGGTGCACAATTTGTCAGGAGAAGTCATTTTGTAAATGATTTACAACTGGAAAATCGAGATGTTCATTGGTTTGGTAAGGGTGGCATGAGATGGGAGCAACAAATGCCAACCATATGTAGACTTTTGACCAGTCACCCTGAGCCAGACATGTTGGAGGTAACACATTGGGCTACAAAAGGGGAAAAAGACTTAACAGAATCTATTAAATCTCATTTGGCTGAGATGCATGCAATGTTGCCAAACTGTAAAATTCTGTATTCAGATATTATAAAAGACATGCTCTGAAGTGGTCAGCACTATGCACCTGGAACTGAAAGATCATGTAGAATGGTAATTTTTTTTAAAATATCTGGCTTTTTGAGTGATCTATCTAGCACACCATTACTCGCACACACATTAAATAGTATAGTTATTTTTCTGTTTTTATAAAAGATGGTGTGCATTTCTCAGACATTGGAAAAGCTATTTTCCTGGGAGACCTTCAACATGGGATCCAACATGTGTTGTTATGTTGGTCACACCCAATATACACACATGAGCAATACTCTGATGATGCACTGCAATGGCTCTTTCAGAACCTCATCAACGTTGGTCAAAAAACAGATGAATAGCAAATGCATACCACACACAGTTCTATTACTCTAATAATGTTCTGTGAACAAAATGGGCACAGTCCCCATAATACAATTTGCATGCATGATGCAGAACTGCAGTACACGTATACACAAAACCTGCAGTGTAGTAATACCACTAGCAAGTGCATATAAATCCCATTATGGGCTCCCTCTATATGGTCACTACTGTTATAGCATAACAGTAAGTGCTGTTTCTTTTTACACTTAACATGGCAGTAGTGAAATACCTGTGCCATTAAGAACTTTCAGTATATTGTACCATGTGATACAATATGTATAACAATGACACTTGTGCATCATTTCTTGCCATTTCAGAAGCACAAGTATTTACAAATGCACCATACACACAGGTCAGGAATCTAGAAGTGTTTTGTTACAACTTGTTTAAATATTCCTTTGTTTGTTTTTCACTGAAACATGCTGAAAACATGGTCTGATGAAAATGTGCCTGCCCTCATCAGAGACATCAAAAAACATGGAAAGCCTGCTGTTGTGATGATGGGCACTAATCTGACCATCAAGAAAATGATAATTCATCTGGTTAGCTGCAGAGGAAGGGGTAGAGAAAAGATCTAGACTCCTGCTGTCACAAATGGAAACTTCTGCAAAAGAAGTTCTGTCACTTGATGAAAGCTGTCCAGGCAAAGGGCAAGGGCTGTTTTCAGTATGCAGAGACTATGTGGGTTCAGGCAGGGAAGCTAGCACTTGGAGACAGACATCATAGAAGTAAGTACCATTACAAAATACAGTCAGCATTTGAGAAAATTCTGAATCCCAGACAGTTTCTGTCCTTGTACTGAAGCACAGTCTGTTACATAGGCTGGGTTGGAGCCACAACATGGCATCATGTGAGAAGGTCTGCAGACAAAAACATGTCATATGACTGACATGTGCTGGTGTCTCAACTCAGAATTTGAGTGTTGTCAAATATTTTTTGATACATACCACAACAGTATGTATATAGAAGCAGGGAACCCAAACCTTTGTAACAGACACCATGACAGTAAAGATCAAAATAAAAAGAGTCACAATTTGTGAAAACCGTGGTTAGCAGACACTTTTCTTTTATTGCACTGGAGAGCAGTCTGGATTGGGGGAGTCATAATATAACATGACCTGAGGGGTACTCTGGAACAAGATATTGTATATGCTTGTGAGTACAAGACACTTTTTTCCCCTTTAATTGATGTGTAGTATGCAGTGTCGTGGGGTAGGGGGAGGCATAATATGACATCACATCTGGGGACTGGGGGGGTTGCAATGTATCGCATATGGACTGAGACTTGGTACTGTGTCAACTCACAATTCAAATTCGTAAACTATTTCTTGTACACAAAGCACTTTACATGGAAAATGTTCAATATTGACAGCATGGTAAAGGAACACCTATGTGACATATCTTACACACAGCTAACATATGTTTATTTTTAAATTTTATTTATTTCAGTTTGGGATTAATTTCTTTGATCCATGTGCTGATTTACAAAGGCTACAAGTCAGCAGGAAAATACATGACATAAAATGACAGCATGGGTACATACAGGTAAAACACAAATTAACATCATAGTTACTAGTACAGTTACAATGTGTTCAGGAGTAAGGATACATAAATGTAAAGAACACAAATTAATATCATGGTTACAAGAGCAGATACAATGTGTTCATGAGGAAAAGGTCAACAAGTGATAGTATTTGCCTACACTTGTGGAATTACCATTGCATATAACACTACAGGAGTGCAGTCCAGAGCTTTGGAGAGACAGTAAGCAACCAAAGGCAGGAGTGTCCCAAGCAGCTGGAAAGTGAGGCAAAATAGAGACAGAGAGCAGTCAGAGATGAGGGTGTCCCAAGCTGCTGAGAAGTGATACAGAGAAGGAGCAGCCAGACATGGCATTGTCTGTCAGGAGGTGGGGGTGAAGTAAGGAGGAGGTGCTGGGGAATGGGGGTGGGAAGTGATACAGAAAAGGAACAGCCAGACATGGAATTGTCCATCAGGAGATGGGAGGAGGGAGTGAGGTAAGGAGGAGGTGCTGGAGGGGTGAGAGAGAGGGTGGGATTTAGAGGCAGGGTAAGAAGAGAGGGAGGGAATGGAGAGAAATGGGAGGAGGAGGAGGAGGAGACATGGGGTTGAAATAAGAGTGGTAATGGGGTGGGAAGGGAAGGAGGTAGGGAGGGTGGTGATATGTGGTTCTTAGGACAGGAATGAAGAGGAGGGAGGAGGATAAGTTAAAAGGGGGAGAGAGGGTATAGGGATGGGGAAGGAGTAGAGTAGGCGCAGGACAATGGGCTGGTGGTCAACATTAGGTAGATAGTGCAATGGCAGGCATTTTTGTTAGCTAGGTGTGAATGTAGCCCTGTTTTTGAATTGGCTGAGCCTATTACAGTTGAATAGGTGGGAGGCAGGTCATTGTTCCACTTTGGTCCACTATAAGAAAGGGATCTCTGAGCCAGTGTCATTTGCTTAAAGAATACTTGCAGTCCTCCCTTGGAAGTACCCCTTGTACTGATGGTGGGTTGTGCAGTTACAAAGAAGGTGGAGGTAAACTCCAGTGTGAGCCCCAGCATAGATTTTTTTGCTAGTAAGCAGGCCTGGTATTGAATCCTGAGGTGAAGGAGAAGACAGCCAGTGTCTTTGTATAGTGCACATGTATGCATCAGATGGTAAGCTCCCAGGACCAACTGGCAAGCCTTGTTCAGAAGGGTTTTGACCCTCTTTAGCACTGTGTCAGAGCTAGCCCTGTAGATTACTAGTCCATAGTCCACTGTGGACAGGACTGAGCTGCAAGTGATGAGTTTTAGGGTATCCAGCATAATGGATGCTTGGTAGCAGTAGAGAATATCTAGTTTCATATTAACAGATTTGATCATTGCTCAATGTGAGTGGAGAAGGTGAGGGTGTCATCCAGGTGAACCCCTAGATATTTAAATGTGTCTACTTGATCAAGTGTGTGACCTTTCACTTACTTAGTTCACTTAGTTGGTAGGAGCACAGAAAAGGTTAGAACAGCCCATACCATGGCTCCTGTTAGGACATAGTATAATATTTTAGGCTACTGCCATTTTTGACATAAATGTCTAACTGTTTCTTGAACTCAGTTTGTTCGAACTTGATATTATGTTTAATGGAAGTCTGTTCCACAAATTTGCTGATCATAATGTGTAATAATGTTTTCATTTAATAGTATTATATTTGTGTATATTAACCAGTAACAGGTGACTTCTTGTAACTTATATATAATTTTTATATGTGATATTTAAGTTGTTCATCATCACTGGATCATTCATAATATCAGAGTAAAATAACATGTCCCATCGTTGTCCTCGTTGTTCTAGGCTATGGAGTCCTAGTTTTAGTAGTCTATCTTTGTGTGAAAGATTCTTTATGGCTAGTATGGATTTAGTATATTTGCACTGAACACTTTCAATTTGTTTAATATCAGTCTTTGTATGCAGGAGTTATAATTGACTGCCATAATCTAAGCTAGGTCTTACATAAAAACGGTAAAGTGGGAGAATAATTTTTTGATTTCTTCTTTTTATATTTCTCTTAATTGCTCTGATGTTGCAATTAGCTCTGAAAATAACAGATGTATAATGTTCTTTAAATGCAAAATTTTTGTCAATAATTCCCAGGTCCTTCTCCACTGTTTTTTTGGGGAGTATATTTCCACTTAATGTATATGTATGTTGTTTGTTGTTTCTTCTCATATGAATGACACAGTATTTGTTGGTTTAACTTCATTCCCCATGTTTCTGTCCATAACACTATGTTATTAATATCTTGTTGTAATAGTTATTTTTCAAAGTCTGATTTAGAGCACCACACAGTTTGCTGTCATCAGCATGTTTGATAATATTGTTATTAATGTTATAGTCTAGGTCTGAAATAAACATTTGAAAAATGATGGGTCTGATCATCCAGCCCTGAGGTACCCCACTCATTACTTGTCCCTCTGCTGATAAATGACCCCTGAGTGATACTACCTGAAGTCTATCTAGTAACCAATTTTCTATTCAGTTGATGAGATGTATATCAGTGTTATATTTATGTAGTTTTTGACTTATTGCCCAGTGTGGTACCATATCAAAGGCTTTACTAAAATCGAATAGCACATTGTCTACTGGGGTATCCATGTCTAACATGCAACTAAGTGTTTTATAATATATCAGGTTTGTTGTACAGCATTGGTCCTGAGTGAAGCCATGTTGGCGAGTATCAAATGGTGGAGGCAGTATAGTACAGTGATTTAAGGCTCTGAGCTGCATATCTGGAGACCTTGGATTGAATCCAACAGCCCCCACTTGCATGCTGTGTGACCCTGAACAAGACACTTAACTTCCTTGTGCTCCCAGGTCACACCTGTAAACAAGCTTTCAGCTTAGTGTGCTACTCCTGGTTAAACAATTGAAAAAAAAATAAGAGTATAGTCTTTAAATGGCCTAGTATTTTATTTTTTATTAATGATTCTAGAATTGTACACGGAATTGAGGTCAGGCTAATTGGCCTATAGTTATATACATGTGATTTATTACCTTTTTTGAAAATGGGTGTCATTTTTTATTTCCGTCATTCATTTGAAATTTGTCTGGTATTTAGAGAGTTCTCAGAGATGATTTTGAATGGTACCCAGATATGATTTTGCATCAGTTTTAACATCATTGGGGTGATGTTATATAAACCCAGTGCCGATATTGTTTTTCAACTTACTGAAGAGCTAGGTGATGTCTTCATTATTAAACTGATGGGATCCTATACAGTAATGTTATTGTTATAATTTTTTGGAGAATCTTTCTTATTGTAGACTGAACAAAAGTAATTATTAAAAGTGTTAGCAATCTTGAGTTGGTCAGTATGGTTTCATTGTTTATTATTATATTTGTTAGTTCCTCTTTTTTGGTTTTTTAGTGAATTAATATAACTATGGAATTGTTTTGAGTTGGATTTAGTTGCTGTTTTTGCAAGTTTCATTTTAAATCTTTTTTATTTTTATCTGTTAATCTTATTTTTGCATTTATGTTGTATTTCTTTAAATGCAGTCCGGTTTAGCTCAGTCTTATTTGCTATGTACTTGGAATATGTTTTTTTGTTTGTTTAATGAGTTTAATTATGCTTGATTTCAGCCATTTTGGTTTCCTTTTAGTTGCTTTATATTTCTTTATACATTTAACATGTTTGTTAATTATGCTTAGTATTCTATTTTTTTATAAATTTCCATGTGTTGTCTATAGACAATCCATCGAGTTCATTGTGCCAGTCTATACTCTCTAAATCTTTATTTAATCCTGCCCTGTTTGCCATTTTATATAAGTAAAGTTCTGTGCAACCGGTAACTTTTGGAATATCTTGATTTATTATAAAATATACAGTCGAATGATCACTGTTCCCTATTGGTGCAATGTTTCTGGATGAGGAAACAATGATTTCTTCTGTACTGATGACCAGTTCCAATATAGGATCTGATCTGGTCAGGGAATCAACATACTGTATTAAATTATACTCATTATAAAAAGTGAAGAAGTCTTCACTTTGTTTTAATTTAGCCATTCCCATTAACTATCCAGTCAATATCTGGATAGTTAAAATTGCTGGCAAGGAGTAGGCTCCTGTAGTCCAAGGCCCTCTTGATTTCATTGATTGATTTGATATTTGTACTTGGATTTGTGTCTTGGGGCCTGTAACACAGTCCTAGGACATATTTTTGTTTATTGCTAGTGGTTATTTCAATCCACAAGGATTCTATATCATCTGTACCTAGTTTTATTTTATCCATAATGTCAGTGTATGACATAGTAGAGGATAAATAGATTGCAATGCCACCTCCAATTCTATCTATTGTAACTCTAGCTGTCTTTTTCATCTAACGAAGTTTCATTTAGTAGTGCGATGTCAATATTATTTGTGTAGAGCAGTGTTTGAAGTTCTGATATTTTATTGTGCAAACTCCTTACAATACTTGATGATCTCAGTTGGTTTTTGTTGTGATTAATTTTTTGGTGTGAAGTGTGGTTTGCTAGAGGTTCTATAATGGTCCTTCTCCCCTCCTGTATTAGTTTAAACTGACAGATTCCATTTTATCTTTGATTAGTTTATCTAGTAATTTTGCTCCTGAGAGATTTAGATGAAGTCCTTCATTACCATAGAGATTGTTTTTCCCCAAAGAAATGTTGCCAAGTATTTAAGTAGTCAACTGAATTATTTTACACTAGTTTTGAAGTCTTGTATTTATATGCATGATTGTGTCATTTTTTTTTATTCACTCTCCTCAGTACAGGGAGGATGGTTGATATGACAACATGGGCACCTTCTTGTTTAATATTTTTTGCAGTTTCTAGGAGTTTCCAGCATATGTCATTTTTGCATATTTATCTAACGTCATTTGTTCCAACGTGCAGTGTGACTATTTGTTTTACATTTGTTTTATTAATAATTTTTTTTTTGCTTCATTGTTAATGTCTGTTATTCTTGCACCTGGTTAACAAAGAAGCATTTTACTCTCCTTGTTTTCTGAACAAAATGTGGAGTCACAATTCCTAATTATTGAGTGTCCTATAACTATTATGTTTATGTTACTTGGTACAAGTTGTTCAGTTGTAGTGGTGTCGTTCTCATTATCTAACCTAGAAAAACCTGTTTTGTAATGGAATATCATTTGAGGTCAGTGCGCACCTTCCCTTTTTATAAATGTTCACCTTAGTCACTGTGCACCAGTAATTATCCTTGTTTACAATACTGTTGTATTTGTGTTTTTCGGTCTGATTCAAATCAGAGTTTTGGCCTTGTTCATTAACAGTAGTCGGTGGTTCATCTTCTCTAGCTCTTTTTTTTGACACTGGGTTATTATTTGGGGTACAATTTATGTTGGTATCCTGTGTGTTATGAAGATGACCATGTTGTATGTTTGATGAAATGTTTTCATCTAGTACAACTGGTTGTTTATTGAAATGTATGCCGTATTCCTTTTCTAAATTAATGATGTGTTTTAAATTTTCCAGTTCCACAAGTACATTATTCAGCTTATAGACAGTGTTTTCATAGGTAGTACAGTTTCAGCAGTCTAGTCCAATGGTGCTAATATCTAGTACCCTGAAGAACATATTGCAGACATTGCATTTTGTTATGTCACTGTTGTCACAAAAGCTCTGTAAAAGGGAATCAGTATCTGTGTGGCCTTCCATAATGAGTGCCTTGTTTATGTGTTAATTTTTTCTTTCTTTATATAAAGGGTATTGACAGTAATTGCACTCCTCCACGTCGAACAAGCTAGCCACATGCACAGATGCGCATGTCTCTGCATGCATCTCTGCACGTGTCTCCACATGCGATGACACGCACACCATGCTCACTCACCCTGGTTGCAGCAGGATTTATTTTAAGCAGAAAGATGACCCAAATGTGTTCCTTGGGTCACTCACTCTGAAAATTAGAAGTAACTGTTTTTCTTTTAAATTTAAAACATAAAATGCAGTTTAGCCAAGCTTAAAATTACTCCTGATTCAGAGCAACTTTAAGTTGCATACTGCGTGACCCAAAGCAAGTCACTTAACTTCCTTGTGCTCCCAGGTTGCTCCTGTAAAAAATCTTTCAGCTTAGTGTGCTATTCCTGGTTAAGCAACTTAAAAAAAAAAAGTTATGTGTTGTAATTAAAAACTGCTGCCAAACAATATTGATTTCACAGGATCAGGTAGTCCATCAAAGGACTCTCTTCCTCTTTCTAGATACACCAGAATCAGGGCTCCAAAAGTTACCGCCAATGTTTGCTTTTTAATCTACTATGTTACAACAAGCATTTGCAGTGGTAACAAAAATCTGCCTCAGTCCAAGAGAGTTTATAGTATTGGATGAACTCCTTGTACTGATGGTGGGTAGTGCAGTTACAAACAGGGTGGAGGTAGATTCTGTTGTGTGCACCAACATAGCTTTTTGTGATAGTAAGCAGGCCTGGTATTGAATCCTGAGGTGAAGGGGAAGCCAGTCTATGTCTTTGTGTAGTGCACATGTATGTGTAAGGTGGTGAGCTCCCAGGACCAACTGGCAAGCCTTGTTCAGAAGGGTTTTGAACCTCTATAGCACTGTGTCAGAGCCAACCATGTAGATCACTAGTCCATAGTCCACTGTGGAAAGGACTGAGCTGCAAGTGATGGGTTTTATGGTGTCCGGCATCATGGATGATTGGTGACAGTAGAGAATACCTAGTTTCATATTAACAGATTTGATCAGTCGCTCAGTGTGAGCATAGAAGGTGAGGATGTCATCCAGGTGAACCCCTAGATATCTAAATGTGTCAACTTGATCAAGTGTGTCATCCTTGCGACTGAGTATCCTCAGGGGTGCACCTCTCATCTTGCTCTGCAGAGTACTAAAGAGCATGCTTTTGGTCTTTTTATAGTTGAGCAGTAGTTTGTTCCAAAGCAACCATGATTCCAGAGTTTGAAAGTTGTCCTGTAATGCAGAATTTATTAGAGTCAGCTCTTTGATGGAGACAGAAATTATGGCATCATCTGCATATAGCACAATGTGCACAGGGAAGGCAGTGGGTAGGATGTTGATGAAGAATCTGAAGAGTAGTGGGCCAAGGATAGATCCTTGGGGAACTCCTAGGCTCACTTCCCTAGGCTTGGAGATAGTACCATTGATTCTAACACTTTGTGGCCTATAAGACAGGTAGCTGTTGATCCAAGCAACAGTGTCAGTAGACAATCCTGTAACAAGGAGGCTTTGTTGGAGGAGTTGGTGGTTGACAGTGCCAAAAGCCTTTGTGAGGTCTATGAAGATATACCCCACTGCCATCCCATCGTCCAGGGTGCCATAGGGCTGGATGGTGTATTCGACCAGTGCAGTGAGAGTGGAGTGGTTACTCTGTAAATGTGCTGTTGCCTGCAGAGTAGATTGTATTTTCCAAAGTACAGTACTCAGTGAGTTGGTCAGAGACTACCCTTTCAAGGGCTTTGGAAAGGAGTGGTAGAATTGAGATGGACTGAAAGTTGGACAGGCTGGTTCTGTCCTCTGATTTGAAGACTGGTGTAATGATTGATGCCTTCTCCCTGTTGGGGAAGACACCAGATCTAAGGGAGGCATTGAAGTCCTTGGAGAGTGGATCCATGAGTTCATTTAATGTAAGGGCAACCATCTTCATGTCTATTTGGTAGCTACCCATCTTGGTCTTATTGAGGACATGTTTGACATATTTTATAATCTCAGTTTGATATATCAGCCTGAAGCAGAATGGAGGTGGGCTATTGGTGGGTGAGGAGGCACAGTACTGGTTAGGGAGCTGGTCGGGTGGTGTATGATTGAGGTAGTTGGCAAGCAGCACATTGCTTAGATTCATGATGGCTACATTAAATGCATTTGCAATATCCCTTGGGTCTTGCAGTGTAGCAGAGGTGGTCACAATGAGGTCAGAAGGTACCCTAGAGGCTTTACCAGTGAGGGCTTTCACTTTGTCCCAAAACGCCCTACCATGGTCACAGCTCCTGCCTAGCAGATCATTTTAGTAAGTGGCTTTGGCAAGTCAGATAAGCTTTATACACCAATTCCTGCCTGTCTTGTAGGCTAAGAGGTCAGTCGGTTTCCCGGTTGATTTGGCCCTGTGCCACAGGTGGTCTCTGAGATGCATTCATTCAATTAAGGAACCTGACAGCCAGTAATTAGTGGATCCTCTTACTTTCTTGGTTTCGAATGGGCAAATATGTCTCAGGCTTTGGTGAAGACCTTAATGAAGCAGTCGAGGGCATGGTTCCCGTCCTTGGTATTGTCCAATGGGGACCAGTCAACCCCATTTAGGTACTCTTTGAAGGTTTCCAGTTGTCCAGATCTCAAGGATATGATTCTGGAGGCCATAGTCTTGCACTTGGTGAACTTGTTTGTCCAGATACATAATATCAGGAAATGATCACTGAGGGAGTCAGGTAAAACTGTGACCTCAGCGATGTAGTAGCCAGTCGATGAGGGAGCAGGTGCCTGTTCAGTAATTTTGCCTAGTAGCTTGTGTAACCAGCTGGGTTAGGTAGAGTTCGGCAAATTGGTCTCTGGTAGTGGCTACATCCTGGGAGTGCCAATTAATGTTGAAATCCCCAACAATTACTTGTTCCCAGTTTTGCTTATGTTGCTCTTGAATATTGACAAACTGCTGAAAGCCATGTTATTACAGTGCTGCCAGAATACATTACTGTGAAGTGCAGAGTTAAATTTCATCTGTCAACAGAAAACATGAAGACACAGCTTTGTCTGTATTTGTCTGCATCATTAATGTAGCATTATAAAGATCCATTCGTTACCCTAACACAATATATTTGCTTTCACTACAATAGTCACTTATTAATACCATGCTGCTTGTTGTCAATGCATAATATGATATTTGCCTTATAATTTCTCTTTATGTCTTCTTTCTTACTGCAGTTCATCCTGGCTTCCCTTCCACCTCAAAAGGCTTAGCATGGCTGGAGCCAATCCCAGATGCACTGGTAGAGGAGGATCTGGTTATTCCAGATGATGGTGTCATTATCATGAAGGAGGATGGTATGTAATAATTACAAAATCACACCTCATACCATTGCTTGCAACTGTTGTATCTTTGTGTGTATACTGGCAGAGTCTGTTATGGTTATGAGACTACAAGGCAGAGTTCTAAGTGTAACACAACAGTAACATGAAGGTAAAGCAGTACTACCACAGACAGGACTTAATTGGAAAACCTTATAACTATAAAACTTGTAGTAAGTAAGCATCATTATACACACAATAAATCAGAGTAATGGTTCTTGTTTTAGGAAAATTAATGTTGAATTGTAAATCCTATATTTTCTTTTTGTAAAAATAATGCAACACTGTGTGAGTGGGAAATGCAGTATAAGTTAATTTATAACTTATTAAAGCAATTATGTTTCTGACACATCCTGTTATAATAGTTCATGCAGTGCTTGCAATTTACCAACTTTCAGTGGTTAATAATGATGCCAGAATGCATCATACTATAGAACCTGTTTAATATTTTTTTTTTTAAATATACAGGAATACATAAGGCAAATAATGTAGGTAACAGAGTGCTGCACAACTGAACAATATGGTGTACTATGTAATATAATAGAACTGTAACTCGAATGTTAGCTATATAATATGTATATGTTATCATGTTACTAAAGTCTCATTACATATTTGTGTATTATAGATGATGACACAGCCAGTGAAGACACCAGTAGTGTCACATTGCAGTCCATGAAGGGAGATCAACAAACATCAGCTGCTTCCTCCAGTTGTCAGGGCACATCACCACGGGTTGCTGGTGGCTCATCTTAGTCTCAGAAAGAAGAAGAAGATAGGCACCGGTCTGGTCTCTCCAGTAAATCCGGCCTTGCTGCAAGATGTTTGTCTCTCATAAAGAAATGCAAGTTCAGTAAGCAATAATACCTGACAGGGTGGGCAGTATTGTGCTATACGGACCGCCCAGGGAGTAATGAGGCCCCGATGTCGCAGGCAGAGGGCCTTAGCCCTGGAAGGTCCAGTAGCACAATACCGCCACCCTGGAGGGTATTATTGTGCTTAGAAAATGGGCATCAAAACACGCAAAATAGTTGAAAAGTGAATGAAAAATAAATTTAAAGTAACTTTTGAAATAAAATAGTTCCTCCGTCTGCATTTGACTTTTGTCCTGTCTGAAGATTGTACTTAAAAACTGCCTCATTTTGTTTTTGTGCAGTATCTTGTCCTTACCTGCCCCTGACCCCAACAGAAACACATAGGCACAGAGACTCAATTTAATTGGTTTTCCTGCAGTTTCTTGTCGACCTCCCTCCCCCCCCCACACACACACCTTGTGCTCTTTTTTTCCCCCTTGGAGATGGAGCTCCCTTTACTTATTTATTGAATGGGTGGGGAATTTCAGGGCTAATATTTTAATACTTGGACAGGGACAATCAGACCCAGGAGTGATGATGGCAAACTGTTGACTTCAGCACCATGGAGATGCAGATGGTTGCCATTGCAGGTTTGATTTCACTACTACATGGAGATGCAGACGGTTGCTGTTGCCGGTTTGATTTCACTACTACATTAGCCTGCTTTGGAGCGGGTGCCACCGTGAGTACCTCTTTCCCCTTTTAGAGGGCAACAACAATGTTTACGGAGGTAAAGGAAGGGGAAACAACTCAGTTGCACTTTTTTTTTTTTACAAGTTAAACCTTGCTGGCATGGCGTGGGCAGGGAGCTGAAAACCGAGCACAGCAATTTAAACAACGATCTAGTCGACAGAGAGAGAGAGAGAGAGAGAGCAGTGGGAAAATTAAATGCCAATTTCTGCTTTAACAGACAGATTTTTTTACAAATGTGAGTTGTGACACTTACATTTTCAAAAAAATAGAGTCGAAGAGTGTGACAGTGATCATGGGATGGCAGTTAGTGATTGGGAAGTGGCGTGACAGGACTGTTTTTTTTAAAAAAAACATTTTCTTTGTGTACTTCATTTGGTAATGGGGTACTGGATGAAAAAAAAGAGATGTTGCGGTCATTTACTCGCTCGTGACTCAGGCAAGTTCAGCAACATGGCAGACGCAGCAGGAGGAGATCAGCTAACTGCTTTATTCTTTGTAAGTGAGAAACAACATGGCTGCAGTTGCCGTTTTCAACGTTCTACTGGCCCAATATTATTAGAACTATATGAGGCAGCAGAGACTGGGACTAGATATTTCCCGGTCTCTGTTGTCTCATACTGGACCGGCTGATTGACACTTTTAGCCAATCAAAATGAAGCTTTCTATAGTCCCATTTTCTAATGATAATTAAAGCACTGCTTCATATGTACTCCTTGTTTTTTTGTATTTAATTTTTTTGTAGTTTGATTCTTATTTTTTTGTTTGTTTTCTTCTTTTACTTGTGACAAGGAGGAATGAATGTCAGCCAACAATCCAGATAAGGTAGTGGATTATGACTTAATGTATTTTTGATATGACTTGTATATGAACATGCACATTTCTCAAAAAAAAGATATCACTGCTTGCCTCAAAACAATTGCTCTTCTTTCTGTAAGCATACCAGTGTTACACCACAATAACAAACTTCAAAGTACCATGTCTAAATTAATGAAAATATGCTGCTGATGGTCAACATGTGTGAGTGCTGGGGTGGGACTTGCCTTGTTGCATATGGTTAACTAAATATGATTTTATATCTACTTTATATGGAGAGTTGTACTTGCATAACTAGAGATAAAACACATGCTTGACCTGAAGTACTTATAACACTACCACATGACAACATGTCCTTCTACAACAGTTGTTACCACTGTATTACAAGAAAGAACCATAGATTGCTATGTTAATTTGACAGTACTTGCTGCAAATATTCTTCACAATATTGCACATGAGAGAAACCAGACATCTGGACGCTGTCGTAAAACAGCACAGGAATGTAAATTGTTGTGATTCATACTTTACTTTAAAACAGATTACAGAGAGAAAAGCCATACACAAGAATACTGAGTTTTCATCAAGGAGTTCAGCTGACAGCATAGCAACCTGTAGAGGAAACCTCAAGAGCTTCATGCTGTCATCTGAACCCCAACCTAGAAACACATGTTAACTTGTGTGTGGTTTGGTATATATTATTTTATACCATATATGGTCCTTTACCTAAAGGTGACATACACCCCCCCAAACTGAAAAAAAGTCCCTGTCCTTTGTTTAGTTGCTCTGATGTATGATCAAAATAAAATTAAGAGTTTTACGACTTAAAAGGGGTGACTTTGAGCACTGGGTGCTTACTAATCAACTGTGAGTCAGATGAATGAGGGATGTAAAAATATTATGACATTTGAACTGTGCAGAACAACTCTTTCTAATGCACACAAAAACACTTTTCATGTGCAAAACAATTTAGAATGCCCACAACAAGGACTTTGATCAGCCTGATTTTTATACAGAAAATAATGTTATCATACCCTATTATAAGTGATTTTAATATAATGTGTCACTTGGACATATTTCCTAAATGTTTCTCTTTTCATATTTTTCCTTCCACAGATCTACAGTACCTGTTTGTTATTACAGACTGGATGCTGTTAAGCAAGGTAAAGTGTATATTTATTAAGTTTCATATGTAGTGCTTTACTCAACTGCGAGCTGTGTGAGAAATTCTATATTGCACTTGATATCTGCAACAAACGCGCACTTTTGCTTAATTCTGTGGGAGGTGAAACTAACTACCCTTGGTAATTGCTTTTTATTCACATATTTATTTAGTGTTTAACCAAGAAGGGGCTTGTAAACTCTGTTTATCTTGTTAGTAACTTCAGAAGGATTTAAATACTGCATTTGGGTAGGTCCTTGAGGTAGCTAGATTGTCTACTAGGATTTTCTGACAGTTAAACTATTTTTAAATGAATTACAGGTGGCTGAGGAGTTGAAAAAGAAACTTGCAAACTCTGCTTATCTTGGAAGTAACTTCATAAGTGTCTGAATACTGCATTCTGGTTGTCCCTTGGGGGTAGCTGGATTGACTACTAGGATTTTGGGACAGAAACTATTTTTAAATAATTTACTGGTGCGTAGGAGTTTGTGATAGTTAAACTATTTTTAACAAAGTTACTGTGGTTAAGGAGTGGTCATAGCAAAACCTGCAGTGTGAAACAGGAAAAGACAGTCTTTCAAGCAACAGAGGGAGGTGGATCTAGGTTTACGTTTGTTTATTACAATTCTTAACATTTTCAGTGCAGGAAGAGTTTAAAGCACAGCTGACTTATTTTGGGGCTGGCAGCTTTCAGAGCACAAACCACCAGGCCTGTTTTGGGGCTGGGGAGGTTTACCTTTGTCTGACTTGGATGTGTGGATTTTTCTCTGTTTGATTGGCAGGGTATTTTCTCTGTCAAATTGTTGTGTAGGTCATCTTGCTGACAGGAAGGCACTCATTGCAGCAGTGGGTCAGAGCTTTTAGCTGATTGTTTTGTGAGGGCACAGTTTAGGCCCAACCCTTCCCACCCTCACCCCACCCACCCCTGGAAATACTTCTTTATACCTAGGGTTCTGACATCATTTCCTCAAGAGTGCAAGGCATATCACTGTCATATCCTCTAGCACACTGCACTGACAATATAAGCATACATTGTATAATATAAATAAATATATATATATATATATATATTTTCTATATTACAAACCAATCACACACACACACACACACACACACAAAGAAAAAAAAATGTGGGGAGTAGTGCAGTGTAATGGCTGTGGGGCAGCAGCCTTCTGGGAGTCTTTCTGGAGGCTGAGATGCTGCCCCATTTGCAGACAACTCTCTGCCCTGAGGGAGGAAGTTGCCCTTCTCCAGGCCACACTGGACAGTAGGAAGGGAACCTCCCCCATCCAGGGAGCACCAGAGCCACCACCACTACCTCAGAGGTTGTGAAGAAAGCACAGCAGTTGGACCACAGTGGGCTCAGGGAGGGTGAGGATGGTGGAACAGAGGCACACCCAGTCAGTTGTTCCACACCACAATCCATACATCATTCTGGGGAGCATAGCTCCCTATGGATGCACCTGCAGAGGAGATTAAGGAGGCTGAGGACAACTGTCACAAGGGAGGCACACAGGAAGGAGGCAGAAGACACCACAGGAAAGGAAGCAGCCCTGGTGGGGACCCATATTAGGGATAGAACTGGGGAGCAGGAAAACTGAAGTAAGGTGCCTGCCTGGTGCCATGACTTGGAGAGACAAGAAGCGCATCCTCAGGATCACGAGAACAGCTGCACAGGAATCTGAGCTGGACGTCATTGTCCGCCTAGGGACAAATGACTTGGCTAATCATGAGATTAGAGCAGTGCAGAAGGACTTTGTAGAATTGGGGAGGGGCCTAAGACAAGTAGCACACACAGTATCCTTCTCTGAGGTGTTGCCTGTCAATGGCATGAGTGAGGCGAGGGTACTTTGCACCATGCAGTTTAATGAAAGGTTGAAAAAATGGTGTGGGGCACAGGGTTTTGGCTTCATTGGGGACTGGGGTTCCACCTGAGGGACACCAGCCTATACTGGCAGGATGGTCTGCATCTGTCCAGGAAGGGAACAAGTCTTTTGAGCAATCGGTTTAAATGCTTCATTGGCAAGCTTTTAAACTAGTCAAGGGGGGAGGCACTGATAAACAGCAGGACAATCCCAGCCTCTCCCTACAAAACAGGGTATAAAATGAGAAAAAGACAGAGGTAGACAGGTCAGTGGGGCATGCTGCAAAAGAAGGTAAAGCCATCAAAAAATGGAGAGCAATGAGTTCCAATGCCCGTAGTCTGAGTAACAAGCTTCCTGAATTAGTGGCCTTGATGGAGGAGGAACATCTGGATATCGTGGCAGTCACAGAAACATGGTACACACAAAACCATGACTGGGACATAAACATACCAGGATACACTATCTACAGGAGGGACAGGGAGGGTAAAAGAGGAGGAGGAGTAGCTCTTTAAATAAGGGAAGGAATCAAGGCAACAGAACAAAAGGGAAAACAGGGAGGAGAAGAAGCACTGTGGGTAAATTTGGACACCGGCAATGGAACCACAATCCGCACAGGGGTTGTATACAGACCCCCTTCTCAGGGGGAGGAAATGGACAAGGAAATGATAGAAAGAATACTTAGAATGGCAGAGAAAGGGGAGATATTGCTGATGGGTGATCTGAATATGTCAGATGTTAACTGGAATGCAGTTGCAGCAGCCACTTCAAAGATTGGGGTTATTCTAGATGCCCTACAAGGGGCATGCCTTAGACAACTAGTATTGGAGCCCACTTGAGAGGGAGCAATCTTAGACCTGGTTCTTTCAAATGGAGATGAAGAGAGGATCACAGATGTAGAAGTGGGTAGCCATCTGGGAACTAGCGACCATCGAACAGTATGGTTCACAATAAACACAGCAATAGAGTCAAGCCATACAGAGGCAAAAGTACTGGACTTTAGGAGGGCTGACTTTGCCAAAATGGGTGAGTGCCTAAGGAATGCACTAGCAAATGGGCAGGAAGGAGGGGTGGAAGAACAATGGGGAATAATAAAACTGCCATCACAGAGGTAATAAGCCTTGTGTGAAGCAAATTAACAAAACAAAACAATGTAAGAAACCACTATGGTTCTCAAAGGAAGTAGCAGTGAAGGTTCAAGAGAAAAGAAAGCATTCAGGAAGTACAAGGAATCACAGAAGGAGCAGGACAGGGAACTGTATCAGTTAAAGCAAAGGAAGCTGGGAAGGCAGTCAGAACAGCAAAGGCCCAAACCGAGGAAAAGATAGCCAACTCTGTTAAGAAGGGGATAAACCTTTATAGGTACATCAGGGAGTGAAGGAAGACCAAGGGAGGGCTAGTGAGGCTTAATAAAGAGGAGGGAGGGTGGGCAGAGGGTGACTGTGAAAGGCAGAGATACTAAACAAATATTTTGCTCAGTATTTACAAATGAAGTGGGAGGTACCTAAACGAACAGTAGAAACACTCTGGATACAGAAGTTGATACCAGCCCATTTACAGAAGAAAGGGTTCTGAAAGAACTCTTAAAACTGAAGGTGGACAAAACAATGGGGCCTGATGGGATTCATCCCAGAATTCTAAAAGAACTAAGGGTAGAACTAGTGACACCACTGACTACCCTCTTTAACAAATCATGGGAGGATGGGGTGGTACCCGAGGACTGGAGAAGGGCAGATGTGATTCCCCTTCACAAAAGTGGGAGCAAGGCAGAAGCAGAAAACTACAGACCTGTTACTTTAACCTCAGTGGTAGGGAAAATGATGGAATCACTTCTGAAGGAAAGAATTGTTGAGTATCTAGAGGCCAGAGGGGCTCAGGACCCAAGGCAGCATGGATTCACAGCGAGAAGGTCATGCCAGACAAATCTGATAGATTTCTTTGACTGGGTGACCAAAGTAGTAGATCAGGGAGGGGCTGTGGACATGGCCTACCTAGACTTTAGCAAGGCATTTAACACAGTCCCACACAAAAGATTAATATACAAGTTAGCCAGCCTGGGAGTGGGTCCCAAGATGACAGCCTGGGTAAAGAATTGTCTGGAGAATAGGACACAGAGAGTAATAGTAAATGGAGTCCACTCTGAAGAAAGGGGGGTTACTAGTGGGGTACCGCAGGGTTCAGTATTAGGACCGGTCCTCTTCAATGTCTTTATAAGCGATATTGCAGAGGGACTGGAAGGAAAAGTATGTCTCTTTGCAGATGACACAAAGATCTGCAACAGAGTTGATGCACAAGGTGGGTGGAAAGGATGAGAAGGGACTTGGCAAGGTTAGAGGAATGGTCAAATGTATGGCAGCTTAGATTCAATGCTAAGAAGTGCAAGGTAATGCACCTGGGAAACAAAAACCCAGGGGAAGAGTACACAATGGGGGGTGAGATACTAACAACAACAAAAATGGAAAGGGACCTGGGGGTAGTCATATCAGATGATCTAAAGGTGGGCAAGCAATGTGAGAGGGCAGCAAGGAGGGCTGGGGGGATACTGGGATGCATAGGGAGAGGCATCACCAACAGAAATCAGGAAGTTATTATCCCTCTGTACAGACAGTCGGTGAGACCCCATCTGGAGTACTGCGTGCAGTTCTGGAGACCCAGTCTCCGCAAGGACATAGACAGGATGGAGGCTGTCCAGAGGAGGGCAACTAAAATGGTGCAGGGCCTGCACCGGAAGACATATGAAGAGAGACTTGAGGAGCTGAATATGTATAGCCTTGAGGAAAGGAGAGAGAGGGGGGACATGATAGAAACTTTCAACTATCTCAAGGGAATCAACAAAGTCCAAGAGGGTAGCATCTTTCAAAAAAAGAGGTGTAAAGAACAAGGGGCACAATTTGAAGATAGAAGGGGGCAGCCCCAGGTAATTTAAGGAAGTATTTTTCACAGAGAGGGTTGTGGATGCATGGAATGGCCTTCCGGAGGAGGTTGTGGAGTCAAAAACAGTGGTGGAATTCAAGCATGCATGGGACAGTCATAAGGCAATTCTAGGGGTTGGGGGTAGGAAGAAGTAGGCTGCTGGTTAACTAGGATCTGCAGCTTATCCAATAGGTAGGGAAATGGGCAGACTGGGTGGGCCAAGCGGTCCTTATCTGCCATCAAAATCTATGTTTCTATGTTTCTATGTTACTCTATTTCTTGAATAGATGTGAAAGCATCCCGTTGATGACTGGTACACAGCAGTAAACAATAAGCAAAATGGTATAAAGTACCCTTCACAGTTTTCCAACCTTTTCCAGTTTTGTGGTGTAAGTAACTAGAAATGTAGTGACTTAGCTTCACAACTGTTATTGAATGTAACAGTGCAGTCAGCGACTTCTCAGGCATTACTAGTTACTGATATTAATATTGTACAGCTTTGACATACCATGTTATTTGAAATACACAGTGTTGACACATTATGTACTCCAGTAATTATAACAAGTTGTCTATGTACAAGTATACAGATGTAATAGAGGCGATTCACATATAGTACAGTGCTCACAACCACAACAGCTCAGTACCTAGCAAGCCCACCTTACCACAAGAAATAAGACGCTATACAGAATGACAGTATTTTTACACAGTTACTTATATCTGATGTGCAGCCTTTCATATTACATGTATATCTTCTTTTATTTTCATATTACTTGTGGTGAACAGGTGTTGCATTCCAAAAAATAAGATTATTTCAATGTTGATGTTTGGTAGAAGAAAACAGTATTTATCACTTATGTGTGTCATATGACAGGGCAGCAGCAGCAGTAGTGGTGACCTTGTAGTCTTTGTAGACTACATTCTGTCCCCCAACCCACATTGCATCTTCGATTCTATAGCATTACAAATTCTGTAATGACTGTAGACATTCTCACTAATAAGTATTGCATCTCTCCTTCATTATGCATGTGCCTATTCCTGTAGTAGAGCAATGCCCGTTGCTTTTATTGTGCAGAATTATGTGTTACTGGCATAACATGATGCTCCACTGCTGATGATATCCTCCACATAAGGTTTCATTGTTGGCTCACTGCATTGTTCCACTGTTTGTAAAATGCACAATTCAGTCATTATTTTTTCCACTTGGTGGGCTGTGCCCCAATCTGGACTGACCCCCGCAGCCTCACCATCTGGGCTCTCATGGCCTTACCAGCTTCTCTCTCATCTGCCTCATGGCTTGCTCACCATGGTGGGGTGCAGCAGGACCATCAACTGCCACAAAGAAGGATCCGATTCTTGAGGAGGCTACCATGTCAATGCAGTGTGGAGCCTGTGAGGGGTCAGTCCTTTACCCTGCTCTGGCCTGCCTTTTTTCTGGTTTGCTCCCTCCCCTTGAGATGCTGTACCTTGGAGATTAACATAAGAACCCACACAAGCATAATGTGCATCATGGGGGAAAGGGACAAGGAAAGGGGAAAATTGTTTAACCAGGAAAGGCACACTAAGCAGAAGCTTGTTTCCAGATGCTACATGGGAGCACAAGGAAGTTAAGTGACTTGCTCAAGATCACGTAGTATGCAAGTGGGGGCTGTGGGATTCAAACCCACAACAACCCATTCAAAACCACCATCTTCCCACCACTTGAGCTGCTCCTGGGTGTGCTGCCACCTGTGGTCATCCAGGTAGCATTCATACATTTGAGATTGCCACTCTCCCTCCCTGTAGAAGGAGAGCATTCTGTGGGATGCTCAGTCCTTCTCCCCTGGGTGGCACCCAGTGACATGGGCTCACTTCCAAACCCAGGTGAACAGTGTTGTAAGCAGTAGTGCTACCACTGCACTGATGGGCCAGCCATTCAGTAATTATTTTGATTTTTACCATGTCCTGTAATACACCATCACTGTCCTGCTGCTTCCTATAAGTGGATGTAGCTGCACTGCTTGTAACTGTATAGAACAGTACATGCCTTGACCAATACTGCTTGCTATTCATAGCTCAGTCCATGTATCCATAGGAAGAACTGCCAGTTTTAGCAAAGTACAAACCATTGTGATTTTTTTGGTTTCTTTCTTCTTCTTCTTTCCTGTTTCAGAATGTGAAACAGCTACATCTCTAGTAGCGAACCGGAACTCCACCGACTCATGCATCAAGTGCAATCTGTCGCCAAGTCACTCACGCTGTCCATGACAAACAAGATGAAATAATATGTCTGCTTGTCTATTTTTATTTTGTTAACCAGGTAACATACACTGGTGCCTTAAGGCACCTTTTACATGTATGACCCAATGTACAAGATACAGAAAACACATAAAATTATTGTAGGCAGCATGCACTGACATGAAGGAGTCAAGCACAAAACCTATGAAGCCCTATGTGCTCTCAACAGCAGCAGTGTGGTCCTTAATCAAAACATTACTGAACTAAATGAAATATTCAATTACTACCTTGCTGCTGCTAGGCCACTTAGGGCCTGCTATGCCAGTTAGTGGAGGAACTGCACAAGATTATCCATTTATTGCAGCAGTGAGAAGATCAGGCCTTCAACATCTCCATCACTGAGGATCTTCCACAACATCAAATACTCTGGCAGAACCTCCTCCACAGTTCAGTGAAGAAGAGGAGGAGGTCTGAAAGACCAGATCCAACTGTCCCTCTCAGACATTGCCTTGCATACGTTTCCATTTGTGACACCTCTGCAAAAAGTCAGTCACCTTCCCATCGTCACAATGGCACCAGGTGGGTGCTTCCTCATCAACCGTAAGCACTGAAACCTGAAGCTGCATGTTGTTGTTTTTTTTTGGGGGGAGGGGTTATATGGACATTTTAAAAGTAAATGCCAACAATAAACCAAAAAAACAGCTTTTTATGTTGCCTCGCACATGCGCAACCAACATATTGTGGTAGTAGCAGATTTGGAGGCGCTGTCACAGTTGGGCGAATGCAGGGCACGCATCAGTAGGTGTGTCCCTCATTCCCCAATCAGCCAGTAGCAGGGGCTGACACACTGCGTATCTAATGTGGCCACCAAATTTGAGAAAAGATCCACTGCAGTGAGAGCAGATATATCATGCAGCATGGCCACAACATGCCTCCCGACATGCAGGCAACATGGCGGCAGTGACTGCCACTGTGGCCGCCTGTCACAATGCTGATGGGAGACCACACTCCCCATCAGCATAATCCCCCCCATTTCAACTGTGTGCCGAGTGGGTTTCAAATCCCACTTGGCATCATCGCTCCCAAAAAGTATTTCTTTGCTGATGGGGCCCAATCTCGATTGGCTTCAGTCCCCTTCTCAGTTCAATCTGCCAATGGGAAGCCCTCCCCATTGAGATGTTCCCTTGTTCTGTGCTGGGGGTGCCCGATCCTTGGCTTCCCCACTCCCTTCCATTATGTAACAATGAGGGTGCCCAATCTCCATCGGCTACTGCATCCCCTAAAAACACTTGGGTGGCATGCTGGGATCCACCCGCGTCTAAATACCTTGTAAAAAAAATCCCACAATTTTTTTATTTTTATTTTACCCGTAAAAAAAGGTCCTTCGTGGTCTCCTGCCCCTCCTGCAACCCGCACCCACCCTCTGTGCACCCTGCCTCCCCACACCTCCCTCACCCCATACTTACCTGTGGAGTCTGGTGCTACAATCTTCGGTGGACCGGGAACACGTCTGCACTCTTCAAAGCTGACAGTGAACTGATGAAATGGCAGTAAGCTGTATAATGGCATAAATAGAGTGTTTTCAACTTTGGTGCATATAATGGGCATTTTTGGGAATTTTGACACCAAATTGTCAACATGGGATTTTTGGGACCCCTCCTCGTGAATTCACGCACTCTCATGGCGATATTCAGTCCCAAAAGTTGATTTCCGGTCACTGTGTGGAATCACCTTTTGGGACTGATTAACAAAACGAAAGTGCCACTGTTCATGAGAGGGGCTGTCAAAAAGCCTATGTTGCAAATTTGGTGTAAAAAATCCAAAAAAATGGCTGTTTTACAGGCTTGCATTGCACAGTTTAAACACACGCTTGTAACTCTGTGAATTTGCAATATTTTCATTCCAAGGTTTCACAATTGGCATTTTCCTACATCTCCTTATGAACAGTACAGCTGTCATTTTACATATTCTGGCCAAAATGTGTTTTCGCATGTTTGGTGCAGAATCACGTGGTCACTGTGTGAAATCAGTTTTCAGGACAGTTTGAGGAAATGACGGTGACACTGTTCATGAGCAGAGGTCCAAAAATGTACCTATGTTGAAAATTTGTTGCCGAAAGTCCGTAAAAAGACTGTGTTACAAGCTTGCATTGTGCAGTTTCCATGCACCCTTGTAACTTCGCAAATTTGCAATATTTCCATGCCAGATTTTCAACACTGGCAATTTTTCACACCTCCTTATGAACAGTACAGCTGTCATTTTTCACATCCTGCCCAAAAAGTGTTTCTGCACCTGTGGCGCACAATGGCATAGTCACTGTGGGAAATCAACTTTTGGGACAGATTAACAAAATCACAGCACCACTGTTCATGAGGGGAGGTCCCAAAATGCCTATGATAAAAATGTAGCTAACAAATTCCCCAAAATAATTGGGTTATGGATGTGTGTTGCGCAGTTTCTATGCATGCTCATGACTTCACCAATTTTTCACATTTTCACTCCAGATTTTCAATGTTGCCATTTTTTACGCCTCCTCATGAACAATACAGTTGTCATTTTCCACATCCTGCCCAAAATGTGTTTTCATCCCTGTGTCTCTAAATGGCATGGCCGCTGTGCAAAACCACCTTTCAGCTAACAAACTGATTGTGCCGCTTTTCATGAGACGGGGCTCACAAAAAGCCCATGTTGAAAATTTGGAGTGAAAATACCAACACATGCCTATGGTATTAAGGTTTCCAACTGTAGCACCCCACTCTGTAGAGACTGGCAGGCATCAGGGGTGTGACTTAGGATCATCGGCTCTAATGCTGACACCATTCCACCCCCACCCCCACCCTGCATGCCAGTGACAGGCATCGTGGTGTGCCTTGCACTGTTCGGCCACAAAGTTCACCCCATTCTCCTATACTGCACCCACCTCAGTGTATTTCCATATGGAATGGGGTAAGTATCATACCCAAAGACCCCAAAACACACCACAACACTTGTCAGTGTCTACAGGGTATGGTGAGGTACAATGGCATGAGCATTATAGCTAATGACTCAAAGGCACACCCCAATGCCTGTCAGTCTCTATAGGGTGGGGGGTGGGGTTGGCATTACTTCAGTACTTCACTGCCACTCCTATTATGCATCTCTAACTCCAGCACTGCCAATGCCAGTGAGACAACATTCGGCATTGACAAATGCTTGTTTTAATATGTGCCTTTAATAGAAAGTGTTTATCTTTTGTCACAGACAACAAAGAAAATGTTTTTTATTTATGTACAGCATGCTATCATTTATTGAACAATATATAAAACATTTCACTTTTGTATTCAACATTATGGTTTTGTCTTTGTTTGTACTGAAGAATATATGGTAAGTGAGGATTCCATGTGGCTGTAGATACACAAGCTCCTCCAGGCACTGTGCTTCTATCAGGACACATACACAATGGGTAACTGAAGGCACACATCCACCCATAGAATAAGAACCCTGACATACATAAAGTCACTGTAATAGTACCACAGAACCATACATGTGCTGTGATTCTGTCCCACTACAAAAGAGCACACATATTGGGCTGCAGGGCATAACCTGTAAGACAGACCACTGTGGTTGTGACTTCACATGGAGATGAACATCGCCCTGTACAGAGGTGCAAAGTGACTGTGTTGTTAAAGACAATGACATATCAGTTGACTAATGTACCTCAACATACACATGAACAGCCCCACACACACACAGACACACACACACACACACACACACACATACATATCAGTGGGTTAATGTACCTCTATATGAACATGAACAGTCCAGTGATCTGAGCGAGACATGAGGTATCCAGGTCAAAACTGTGTAGTTCTGTGCAGGTACTCATTCAGATGTGCAAGGGTCTCCATGTCATAGTACTAGTTGCTTGAAACAGCACAGGGCTATGTGTCCAGTACAATACCATACATCTTCAAAGAGTATACTTATGTTATACCTTTGATGTGTATCATCATTTGTAACCAAAAACTTCAACATAGCTTTTTTATAACTACACCTCATGAAATAGTCATGGCACACTTGTGACATCAATACAGAAAACATGATAGTGGACAACAACAGATAAATGACCTTAAAGCAGCAGCACTAACAAATCAGGAAGGGATCTATCAAAGTTCTGCTTTTTGGCTGTAAGCATGCAGCCAAAGTTTCAGTTTCCATACCTGTAAATATTTTTTTTTTTCAGTCATATTTAGTTTTTTAGATATTTGCAATTTATTTGAATTGTTGTTGTGCTACAATAAATATGGCAGCTGACTAATTTTCAGCTGAGCTTTTCCTTCAGATCTCATCACCTCTTTTGAAAATAGCAGTGGGACACTCTGCTGACCATTCCTGATGTCCCTGCAAGTTACACAGATGTCCAGTTGGCAGCAGAGGGGGTTCCAGTGCAACATGCTTGATGGCAGAAATGTAAAAAAACAAGCAGAAGATAACTGAGCAAATTACTCAGTGATAGTACAATGCCAATGGAAAGAGAACAGGTATATGATCAGCAGAACACAGGGAATAAACTGTCAAAAAAGTACACATTTCTTTTTTGTGGTACTGCTGCTTTAAAGAGCACATTTCAAGTATGTGTCCACAATGGTTCATGAGGTAAGGTAATAGCACAGATTTAATATGTGACTATCACATGTTTAAAAACAGAAAACTTATGAGCAACAGTCTTCACTCTGCCAATGTAAAGAAATTTGTATTTTCTGAGCCCATATTTCTGTGTCATGAGCCACCAGTTTTGTTTTGTTAGGCTCATATAAACAAGAAGTGGGGCTTATGAAACAAGATGGCGGACTTAGTTTTTTTTCTAGTCTTGTTTCATGAGCAGTCATGTTGTTTCATCACTCATGAAACTGCTCCCGACCCAAGATATGTTTACCCAGATCTAAAGGGTGGGGAGCTCCTTGGCATGGTGATGCAAATTTCAGAAAAAGAATACTTAAATCTCAGATGAAAAGAAGAACTGCATTCACCTTCCACTCAAGGAGTTAATGGACCTCATGTGGATTTCTACCTTGCAGATTCAAAGACAGCAACTGGTACATTTATAACTGGTGCAAAAATTGCCTCTCTATTTAATCTATTTGTGTCTTCACAAACATAAAAAATGCAGGCATCCAAATACATAATAAAAACAGTTCTGAAGTCCAGCAGCATTATTGCAAAATGCCTGCTCATGAAACAAGATTGGGAAAAAAAAACTAAATCAACCATTTTGTTTCTCGAGCCAACCTTCTTGTTCTGCAAGTGTTTTGTGAGCTCATGAAACATGATGGGTTCTTCATGAAACAAGACTGGTAAAAAACAATTAAATCCAACATCTAATTTTGTGAGCTAAAATTCTCGTTTTATGAGGCCATATTCTTCTTACGTGAGCCTTGCAAAACAAAAAAAATTCAATTTACAAAACAATTCTCACTAAGGAATTTTTCGGTGTCCCAAAACCATATTTCAGCATCAGTTTTCAAAAACATAAGTCCAAAATCAAGCTAAATGGGTCCTGCTTAGCTAGATTCTTGTGTTTGTTTCACATGGACACAAAAGTCATTTTATAACTCTGTGTATCTGAGCTTCTATATATATAAATCTAAAATCTTAGATTTATACATAGAATAAATTTATCAGAAAAATTTATATATACTGTATAGTATCTAGATACATTTGTAATTGTAAATAATGCTTATTTTGCTTGCTGATTAATTCCTTGAAGTTATTCTGCCAACAATGTAATTGCCTAATGTCTGTTGTACATTACTTTCCTCCCCAGCCCTAGGGCACATCTGTTATCAGCTCAGTATGTCTTTCCTGATGAAACATTTAAATACATACATACATAATTAAATAAATAAAGTAAAAAAATATAGTAAACCCATCATCTGTAAAACACACCCCTCAAATGGCCAGCCATCACTACTTGCTCTAGTCTAATTTCTTCCAGCATTTCAAACCAGATAATCCTCCTGCATGGAGCTCCATCCCAAGTAACAAAAGTTAAATTCAGAATAACAAAAAAAATGTTAATTTAGTTCTTTTTATACACTAAACCATCCCAACAGCGGCAATGCATTTTTAGCACTACAGATGTTCATGTTTACTTTTACAGCAGCTTACTTCCTAGCATGCAACAGCCAATCACCAAGCTGGTCCCAATCCTCCTCACTCAAGGCATGCACACCTCTGTAACTTGTGGTTCTCTCAATGCAGTCTGGGGACAGACTTTAATTAAATTGAAAAAGTTCCTTTAAAAAAAAACTTTCTTTTCTCTATGAAAAACAAACTGCAACCTGTATCTGTGGCAACATTGAAGTGCATGGAACATACAGCTCTGCACTTCTGGAACCCACATGGTAGACCCAAGAATTCTTGCTATCAGTCACTGCATGGAACTGCAGGACCAACTTGACCCCTGTACTTACATAGGTGGACAGATCTTTCCCTTTCTTCCCTTGTACCCTGCCCATCTGCATGTATTCCACTATCTTGAAAAGAAAGAAAGTTCTTTGCAAAAAACTGAAAAATAATTTGTAATCTCAGAAACATCACAAGCTGTCATCATAAAATATTTGACATATTTAGATCATGCCTCATAGACAGCGCCTGCCAAATGTCAGGCGATTTCAAGAAATCACACCAAAGCTATTAAGGTGCAAAGTTAAAGGTTTAACATAGAACCTGTTGGCTATCCCTAAATATACTGATGCAATAGGGATGTGCACTTCTGCAGATGAAAAAGCTCTTGTAGTTTGGGTATCATGGATTTTTATCTGTTGCTGCAGGAGCCTGTGCTTCTGCACACAGGAGCAGTGTTGTGATTTGAGTGTCATGGATTTGTATCTGCAGCGACAAGTGAGTGTGTGTTTCTCAGGGTGTACATGCCAAAGATACAAATCTACGAAGGTAGCACATCAGTGCTATTGCATTTGTGTCATCTTGTAACAGTTGTTTGTTGTTTGTCTTCCCTGATGAGGGCTGTCTGTGGTTGCTTGTGTGGCCTTCTCCTTTCGCTGCTTGGAGGATGGGGTCGGGAGTTAGGAATTGAAACCTTAAGGCCACATTTCTCTACTTTTGTGGCATTAACTTGAACTCTGACTGGTGCATTTACACAGTTCTTTTGCAAAGAATTTCTTTCTTTTTGAGACAGTGGAATCGTATCTTCATTTACACAGGTTCCAAAGATGTAGATGCGCAGTACCCATCCACCTACAGGAGTACAGCAATGAATGTCAAGAATTCATGGGGTTGACTGGTGGACTGCGGACATGCAGGGCCCTCTTTGCCCTTCCTTCCATCTGGCCTCAAATGCAGATGCACAGGTAAAGGACTCACCACTGTACTGTTTACTCCTGTCTGTCACTTCCCTACTTCCAATTGCACTGCCAGTTCAATGATTTCAACCTTATTTCCAAATTCTGGTTTGGCTGTCTTGCTTCCTACATCTCTACTCTCCTCTTCTCTCCCCCTCATCCCCTTCCTCCTATCAGCTGCACTCCAGAGACCCTCGTACATTCTCTATTCTCCACCCTCCCTCCTTCTTGTGGCAGGCAGCTTTCTCTTATGGGTTCCCTTCCCTCTGGAACTCTCTTCCGAGCTCCTCCTGGCAATCTCCATATCTGTTCTGTCTCAAACACACTTTCCCAAAGTCTTTTCTTCTGCATGCTCCTGCTCCTCCTCCTTGCCTTGCTATCCCTCTGCATTCTGTCCCCCATCCCCCACCCTTCCTGGGTCATGCTTGAAAATGGGCAGGCCACTTGCCTAATGCACTTATCTGGTTACCAAAAGCAAATAAATAAATATCTTCTTTTGCTCTCTGGATTATTCCTTTCCCTCCCTAACCCCTACAGCTATCCATCCACTCTCACTCCCACCTCATGTTTTTATGTTCACTTCTTAAAATTGTCTTGGTTTTCTAAACAAGTCATGAATATACCTTTTTTTGTACCAATTTTTGTAAATATTTTATTATTACTTCCTAAAATTGTATCTGTTATTCTTACCTGATTTTGTGCATTTCTACCCTTTTGTATCATGATTCAAGTGTTACTGAAATACTTACCTCCTTCTTGTATAATGACTTATTTATAATAGTATTCATCAATATGTCCAACATTACTGAACTGCATTTTTTTCCTACTTCCCCATCCCCCTGGGTTACACCTGGAAACAAGTCTTAGCTCAGTGTGCCTCTCCTGGTTTCCAAATTCTAATTAACTAAATAAATAAAAGGAATCTGTCTCTCAACTGAAGCACGGGGCCCTCGGGCACCCACAGGTGCAGAGGTACCGGTCCTTATGCAAAGAGATGAGTTTGCTTCAATAAATGGTACTTGGAGTCATGCAGGCAACCCTGGGCCTATTCTTCCGAGGTTGAGGCTGTAGACCCTGCCTGAAGAAAGGAGATCATGTGTGACATTGTTTGCTCAGGGAAAGGGGTGGGCATTAGGGTCAAGAACCTCAAGGAAGACCCCACCACTCATTAGCCAGTATCCAGAAACCCAAAACCCTAATGTTTTTTCCTTTTGATGCTTGTGGTGTTGGGTGGGAGTTAGGGCTGGAAACCCTAATGCCACATTTCCCTACCTTTGTGGCATTAAGTTACACTAACTGGTGAATTAACAAAGGTTTTTGCCAATAATTTATTTTTTCTTTGAGATAGTGGAATCATATCCTCATTCATGCAGGTTCCTTCAGGATCTAATGTGCTGCACCGAGGAAAGACTCTGTCCACATACAAAAGTGCAGGACCCTTGCAGGCCCTGCACTTCAGTGAAGCAATGGATTTGAAGAATTCATGGGGCTGTCTGGTGGGCTTTGGAAGCACAGGGCTATGCGGTCCTTGCACTTCCATGTGTCCACAGATACAGATACACTGGGCAAAGAGTGCCAATGCACTGGTCCCTCTGCCATCCAGGGGTGCAGAGGTCCAGGACCCTATGCCAAGATGACAGCTGCCTACACTATGTGGTACCTAGACCCATGTGGAAAACCCTGCACCTTTAATTCCCTGGTTGAGGGGGTGTTGCATAACAGCACCATCCCCCCACCCTCAGCCCATCCACCCAGATCACTGAGCTCACCTCTAAACTGAGCTCACCAGCATGGTATCACAAAGCATACCAGTTTGGGTTAAGAGGGGCACTACACATAAAGTTTAACGGTTATATATTGTTATTGTTGTCTTTGGCTCTTATGCTCTCCCCATTCTATAAGGAAATAAGGTGAGATGGGTGCTGGTATTTTCATTCAAAATTTTCAACATATGATTCTCAAAAGAAGTGGCGGGGAAGTTAAGGGAGAAAAAGATAGCATTCAGAAAGTATAAGGAAACACAGAAGGAGCAGGACAGAAAACTGTACAAGTTAAAGCACAGGGAAGTGGGGAAGGCAGTCAGAATAGCAAGGCCCAAACTGAGAAAAAGATAGCCAGTTCAGTTATGAAGGAGGTAAAACCTTGTATAGATACATTAGGGAGTAAAGAAAGACTGAGGCAGGGATACTGAGGCTGAATAAAGAGGAAGGTGGTTGGGCAGAGAGCGACAGTGAAAAAGCAGGGATACAGAACGAATATTTCTGCTCAGTATTCACAATGGAAAAGCAGGGGGAGATATCTAATCCAGTAAATAGAAACACTCTGGATAGGAGGGTTGATATTAGTCCTTTCACAGAAGAAAGGGTTCTGAAAGAACTCTTAAAACTGAAGGTGGATAAAGCAATGGGGCCTGATGGGATTCACCCCAGAATTCTAAAAGAACTAAGGGAAGAACTAGTAACACCACTGACTACCCTTTTTAATAAATCATGGGAAGATGGTGTGGTACCTCAGGACTGGAGGAGGGCAGATGTGATTCCCCTTCACAAAAGTGGGAGCAAGATACAGGCAGGAAACTACAGACCTGTCAGTTTGACCTCAGTGGTAGGGAAAATGATGGAATCACTTCTGAAGGAAATAATTGTTGAGTACCTAGAGTCCAGTGGGGCACAGGACCCAAGGCAGCATGGATTCACAGCAGGAAGGTCATGTCAGACAAATCTAATTGATGTCTTTGACTGGGTGACCAAAGTAGTAAACCAGGGTGGGGCTGTGGACATGGCCTACCTAGACTTTAGCAAGGCATTTGACACAGTCCCGCACAAATGATTAATAAATAAATTAGCCAGCCTGGGAGTGGGTCCCAGGGTGGTAGCCTGTGTAAAACACTGGCTGGACAACAGGACACAGAGGGTAATAGTAAATGAAGTCCACAGTGAAAAAAGGGGGGGTTACTAGTGGGGTACCACAGGGTTCAGTACTGGGGCCAGTCCTTTTTAATGTCTTTATAAGTGACATTGCAGAGGGACTGGAAGGAAAAGTATGTCTCTTTGTAGATGACACAAAGATCTGCAAAAAGGTTGATAAGCAAGGTGGGGTGGAAAGGATGAAAAGGGACTTGACAAGGTTGGAGGAATGGTCAAATGTATGGCAGCTTAGATTCAATGCAAAGAAGTGCAAAGTATTGTGCCTGGTAAACAAAAACCCAGGGGAAGAGTACACAGTGGGGGATGAGATACTGACAACAACAAAAATGGAAAGGGACCTGGGGGTGGTCATATCAGATGACCTAAATGTCGGCCAGCAATGTGAGAAGGCAGTAAGGAGGGCCGGGGGGATACTGGGATGCATAGGGAGAGGCATCACCAGTAGAAAACAAGAAGTTGTTGGCCCTCTGTACAGACAGTTGATAAGACCACATCTGGAGTACTGTGTACAGTTCTGGAGACCTCATCTCCACAAAGACATACACAGGGTGGAGGCAATCATTTGTCAATGCCGAATGTTTGCTTGTTGGTATTGGCATTGGTAGTGCAGGAGTTAGAGAGATGCATAATAGGAATGGCAGTGAAGTACTGAACTAATGCCAACCCCAACCCCTACTATACAGAGAGTGACAGTCACTCTCTGTGCCTTAGGGATGGCCATAACGTTCAAGACATTCCACTTCATGCCACCCTGCCGACAGTGACAGGTGTCACGATGTGCCTTGGGGTCTTCAGCTCTTACACTTTCCCCATTCCATAAGGAAATAAGGTGAGATGGGTGCAGTATTGGAGAATAGGGTGAACCTTAGGGCCAAAGACCCTAAGGAACACCTCAATGCCAGTCAGTGGCTGCAAGGTGGGGGTGGAATAGCGTGATCATTAGGGCCGAGAACCCCAAGCCACACCCTCTATGCCTGTCAGTCTGTACAGGGTGGGGCATTAACAGTTGGAAACCCTTACACCCCAGGCATATGCTGGTATTTTCATTCAAAATTTTCAACATAGGCTTTTTGGGACCTCATCTCATGAACAGTGGCACTGAGATTTTCATTAATGTGTTCCAAAGCTTGAATTCACACAGCAACTGCACCATTCTGAGCCACAGGTGTGAAAACACTTTTTGGGCAGGATGTAAAAAATGACAGCAGTACTGTTCATAAGGAGGTGTGCAAAATGGGCAATAGTACAAATTTGTAAAGTTACTAGTGTACATAGAAACTGCTCAATACACGCTCGTAACATAGCCATTTTATGGACTTTTGTCACCAAATTTTCAACATAGGCATTTTAGGACCTCTGCTCATGTACACTCTCACTGTGATTTCTTAATCTGTCCAGAACACTCATTTCCCTCAGCAACCACGCTATTCTGTGCCGGAAGTGATAAAAAACACATTTCAGCCAAGATGTCAAAAATGACAGCTGTACTGTTCATAAGGATGTGTGGAAAAATGCCAGTGTTGAAGCTCTGGAGTGAAAATATTACAAATTTGTGAAGTTACAATGGTTTGTATAAATGGTGCAATGCACACTCGTAACACAGTCATTTTATGGACTTTTGTCACCAAATTTTAAACACTCTGCTCATTAACAGAATCACTGTGAGTTTCATGCTCTGTCCAGAACACTGATTTCCCACAGTGACTGTGCTATTCTGCACCAGAAGTGCGAAAACACATTTCTGCCAGGATGTGAAAAATGACAACTGCACTGTTCATAAGGAGGTGTGAAAAATGTCAGTGTTGAAAATCTAGAGTGAAAATATTACAAATTTGAGAACTTACGAGGCTGCACGGAAACTGCGCAATGCACGCTCATAACACGCTCGTAACACAGTAATTTTTTGGTATTTTTTCACCAAATTTGCAACATAGGCTTTTTGAGAGCCCACCTCATGAACAGTGACACTGTTGTTTCATTAATTGGTCCTGAAAGATGATTCCATGCAGTGACCGCAAAATCACCTTTCAGGACTAAATAATTCCTTGACAGTGCCTGAATTCATGAGGAGGGGTCCAAAGAACCCCATGTTGAAAATTTGGTGTCAAAAGTCAAAAATGGCCGAGATATCCACATAAGTTGAAAAAACACCATTTATGGCATTATACAGCTTACCGGCATTTCTTCAGTTCATGGTCGACTTTGAAGAGTGCAGTTATGTTCCCGGTCCAACGAAGATCATCGTGCCAGGCTCCAGAGGTAAGTATGGGGTGAGGGGGGTGTGGTGAGGTGGGGTACACAAAGGGTGGCTATGGGTTGTGGGAGGGGACAGGAGAAACAGGGTTTTAAAACAAAAAGAAGACACAGGAGCTTTTGGCACACTGGGGTGGGCTCCCAGCATGCCACCTGGATGTTTGTTGGGGGAGGGAGGGAGTGGAGCTGACAGGGATTGGGCACCCCCATCAGCCATACAGTGTGCTGGGGGGTGCACATGAGCATACTGGTGTGGGCTCCCAGCGTGCTACCTGGGTGTTTGTTGGGGGTGGACTGAAGCCAAATGGGGATTAGGCACCCCCATCAGCCATACAGTGTGCTTGGGGAGGAGTGCGTATGAGCCGAGGGGGATTAGGCACCGCCTCGGCACACAACAAATGAGGGGTGGGGTGCATCATGCTGATGAGGATTGGGCTACCCCATCAGCAGATGAACTGGGGAGAAGGAATGCTGACAGTGGGATTGGGCACCCCCATCAGCTTTAACAGGGAATGGGAGAGGCGAGCGACGGCTGTCCATCAGCTTCGTAGGGACTGTGAGAGGCTGACGGAAAAGCCGTCAGCATGTCTATTGAAAGGCCAGTTTTGAACAAAGCCTACCTTAGCAAAACCTGCTTTCAGACTGGAAAATTAGATGGGCAACAGAAAATTAGACGGGGGCCAGATCTGAACAAAAACTGCTTTTTCAGTGCAGAGCGGAGACTGGAAAAGAAGACGGGGGCCAGATGTGCACAAAACCTGCTTTCTCACTGCAGATCAGAGATACAACTAGCACTTGCCACTTCCCTGCACATATTCGAAGTTCCACTGAGCATGTGGTCTGTCACAATTATCCTACATTCACTGCTGCAATCAGGAATGCTCCAGCATCAGACTGTTCAGAAACACAGCTGATTGTTCAGTGACGAGGCACTCCCTGATTGCAGCAATTTCTTTGAGCATAGTGGCATGCTGATTAACTGCTGCCATCGACAGCATGCTCTTGTATTGGCATGGCAGAAACCTGCCCCCAAAATGGACTGCAGCCATTCGCCACAACACTGCCATGTCTCCACAATCTGCTACTCCAGCAAGCTGTTTAAATAGGTTTCTTGTGCGAGCACGCAAGCAAACATAAAAATGACAGCTGTCATGTTCATGAAGTGGTGTAAAATGGCTACGTCAAACATCTGGGGTCAAAATGTTTAAAATTACCAAAGTTACGGGTAAGTATAGTAAAGTTTCAATGTATGTGCATAACGCTTCCATTTTTACATATCTGGACCCCAAATTTTCAGCATAGCCCTCTTATAAACCCAGCTTATGAACAAGGGTGGAGAAAATGTTCAAATCCCACCCAAAAGGTGATTTCACCAAGTAACAGCAAAATCACCTTTCAGCCTTGATTTGAGTTACTCAGCTGCCCTTGGTCATGAGGTGGGGTCCATTAAAGACCACGTCGAATATGTGAGATCAAAATATGCAAAAATGACAAAGTTTTGCATCAAAGATCAAAACCCCCATTGAAATACATTGAATCACACTTACCTTAATTTCTCATATTGCAGTCGTCGGTTCCAACAGCAGGACATGTCTTGGATCAGGGAGTGTCTCTTTGATCTGGGACATGTTAAGGTAAGAAAGGGTGTAGGGGTATGTGGGGGTTACGGGGTAGTGAATGCTCAGTGGGAGGGCAGGGTGGAGGCGTCAGATTGGTGAGGAACAGTTTTCTTTTTTACAGGTTTAATTTTGAAAAAACACATTGAGGGACATTTTTCTTTACTACAGGGAAGAGTAATGTGGGGACGATGATCAGAGGGTGGAGGTTACCACTAGAAGCCAGGGAAACAGAATACATGTGGGGATGGTGATCGGAAGGTGGCTGATGCCACTAGACACCAGGGAAACAGAATACATACGGGGATGGTGATCGGAAGGTGGTGTGCACCACTTGATACCAAGGAATGATAATACAGAAGGAGACAGGGATCAGAGGGTGGGGGGGTACCACTAGACACCAGGGAAACATAATACATAAGGGGATGGTGATCGGAGGGTGGGGCACTACTAAACACCAGGGATACATAAGGGATAATGATTGGAGGGTGTGGGGCACCACTAGATGCTAGGGAGACATTATATAAATACAGGGCTGGCGATGGGAGGGTGGGAAGTGCCACTAGACACCAGGGAAACATAATATAAATATGGGGAGAGCAATCAGAGGGTGAGGGGGTGCCACTAGACTCCAGGGAAACATTATATATATATATATATATATATATTATACATTTGGATGGCAGTCGGAGGGTGCCACTAGATACCAGGGAAATGTAACATACTTAAAAAGCTAGTGTACCATATTGTATTTATTTCTTCATTTTCATACTTCCCCTATATGTGACAGCGAGTAGTACTGGAGCTTGCTTGCTTCTTGGCTAAATACTAATGTTTAGTGGAGTCCTTTGTAGTTTTTGTTTCACCCCCCGCATTTTAGTTTGTGTCCAACCCCATGCGTAGTTTGTGGCATGCCAGTAACGTATTGGGAGGAATGCTGTCAAACACCCACTCAGCTGAGCAGCTGTCACACATATGCTGCAAACTGAAACTGAATTCCTACGTCAGACAGAAGCCTAAAACAGTTGTCTTTCTTTCAGTTTGCAGCAGGCTGTAAGGCTTCATAAATGTTTTCTCTCCCAATCACACAACTTATCCATCAACTTCAATCCCGCAAGCCTCCCCCATTATGATTTTCTCAAAGAAAAGCTACAGCACAGAAAACAATTTGACCTCTGACACATGCTGAAAACTCAGATACACTACAGGACCATTTTAACACAACACCTGCACTTCCTCAAGATATGAATGAAATTTCAAACAAGTCAAGATAAAGCAGTACAAAGCAGGAAATTCTAACCAGTGAACAGATTATAAAAACAATCGTATAGTACATATACACTTGCAAAATGACAGGTTAGAAAAACTGATGTGCTCTGAAACAAAATAAAAAGCAACTTCCTGAGATGAAGCAGGCATTTTCATTCAAAGTCTGACCCACTGCCTGTCACCTGGTAAATATGCATGCCGTGTGTCCAGCATAAAGTCAGTTACACTTGTTTGTAATCCCTAAACAAGACAGAGAAATGGCAATTTATCAGCTTGCAGTATTTGACAGGCTGCCTTGGTTTGTTGTGTTTGTCACCCTATTGCTCAGTTTTTCCCGCTGACAAATAAAGACAGAGAGAGAGAGAGTAAATTTAAAATGTGTTCATGATGAAGTCTGCTTAGGATGTGTAAAAGACACTGTGACCAGTTGATGTGGTATGTGGTCATAACAAAGGTTGCCACTAACACGATGTAAATACTAATATCTACTGTCAGTGGCAAATCCTATCAGAAACAGCCTTCACCTTGCAGCAGCTGCTGTTCCCCCCAAGATGTCATTGACTTCCCGACTTTCTCTCAGCATGCAACACACAGACATTCATGGAGCAGAGCTGGTCAGCTGAACTGGGGTTTCAATCCCGTCTTTAAACAGGTGCTGCAAATAACACAGATACCATATCTAAGACATCAATCATGTTTGAGGACTTCAGTCAGTAGAGTATAGCTAATAGACCTCTGTACACTAGGGCCCAGATATTCAAACTGCGCCAGGCTGTGGCACAAGCTTGGGCGCAGTGCAACTAGGCTGCGCAGGGGTGTGGACTGGGCGATATTCACCGGAGCTGCGCCATGGCACAGCATTGTTGAATATCGCACCTCTTTCCACCCAGTGTGCATAGCGTGGTGGCACTCGCGCCAGCGCAAAGTGGCTAGAAGTGGAGCATGGGGAATGCGATGCGCAAATTCCATTGCGCTATATGCACGTAACTTAGCGATATTCAAAACTTGACATGCAAATGGGGCCATAATGTATGCAAGGTGCAAATGGGGCCATTTGCATGTCATTATGGCCCCATTTGCATGCAGGTGCACTGATCCCTGACCACTTGTGCCTGGCGCCCTGCCAGGCAGCAGCCGTCGGTTACCGATGCCCCCTGCAGCAGGCAATGTGCTCCACAGCCCGATCGCGGGCTGCTGTAAAAAAAAATGGAAAACACAAATCCCTGGTGGTCCAGTGGACCGCTGTCTGCCTGATCGTGGGCATTTGTAATAATAAATGAATAATCCATCCAATATCCCTGGTGGTCCAGTGGACCACTGTCTGTCCAATCACGGGCATTTGTAATAATAAATGAATGATCCATCCAATATCCCTGGTGGTCCAGTGGACCGCTGTCTTCCCGATCGCGGGCATTTGTAATAAAAAATGAATAATCCGTCCAATATCCCTGGTGATCCAGTGGACCTGCCCGCCCGATTGCGGGCATTGAGATTTGTGCCACGCACTTTTCCCTTTTGAATATCGCGCCGGGACACATCACTGGGTTGTGCATGGCGCAACACTGTTGCACCATGTGCAACCCTTTTGAATATCTGGGCCTAGATCTTTAATGGGATGGTGATCAGAGGGTGGGGGTGCAACTAGACACCAGGGCAACATTACATACGTAAAGGGATGGCCATTGGGGAGTGCTGCTAGACACCAGGAAAACAGCAGCTCACTGCTTCAGAGCAGCCTGCTGCATGAGCTCCAGCTGTGGCTGCAGAACTCAAGAAACTCCCGCTGTTCTCATACAGAGAACATGTGTGAGCAGCTTGTCTCACCAAACTGGGCATCCCATTTAGCTGGGTTCATGTGTTGTTCTTTTTTTAAAGACATGGCATACATACAGACATATATACATACATACATACATACATACATGCATACATACAAGATGTCAGCAGAAAAGGGCCACTGGAGTCCCCTTGTGTCTGTCCCATGCATTTCTGAAGCTATTAACCATATCTGCCTCACCACCTACCCTGGTAGACTGTTCCAAGCTTCCACCACCCTCTTCATGAAAAAGTACTTCCTTATGTTTCCCCTGAAATGTCCCCCTCCACCTTCCAGTCAAGACCCCTCATCCTTTGACAATTTTTCTTTTGAAAAATAATTCCCCCATACCCTATTGTTTCCCTTGAGATATTTGAAGGTCTCTGTCATGTCACCCTTCTCCCTTCTTGCATCCAGGGAATACATATTTAGCTTCCCAGCATTTCATCATAGGACATCCCCTGCAGACCCCTCATCATTTTTGTAGCCCTCCCTTCACCCCCTCCATTCTGTTTATGTCCCTTTTTAGATGAGGCTGCCAAAACTGAACTCCATACTAAAGATGAGGCCTCACCAATGTCTTGTAAAGAGGCAAAAAGACCTCCCTCTTTCTGCTTGTAATACCTCTCCCTATGCATCCAAGCAAATGGCTAGCCCCCCCCCACCACTTGGCATTGCCTAGCCACCTTTAGCTCATCTGTAATAACCACTCTCAAGATCCCCTCCTGCTCTGTGACTGCTAGTGCTACTCCTCCCAGTTTATATGCCCCCCCCAGGTTTCTACCTCCTATGTACACAATCTTAAATGTTTTCACATTGAACCCAAGTTGTCAAATTTTAGACCATTTTTCTAACCTTTTCAAGTCCCTCGTCATCCTTTCTACCCTCCAGCTCATCCACTCTATTACATATCTTACAATCTTCTGTGAATAAGCATGCCTTCCCCCACCAGCCCCTCTATAATGTATCCAATAAAGAAATTGAAGAGGACTGGTCTCAACATTGAGCCCTATGGCAGTTCACGCTTCAATCCTCCTATGCCCAATTGTACTTGGGTCCACCACCTTTTTCAAAGAAAGTGGGGGAGACTTTTTCCCAGTTGACTACATTGGTGGAATCACCCCTGTTCCATATCACAAATATATTCTGCCCTTCAAAAGGACCTTCAGAAGGAGGTGAATGAGAAGGTTACTAACACAAAGAGAAAATATGAGGGAGCACTGGCAACAGAAAGACAAGGGTGACAGATGTTAGAAAGGCAAGGAGCAGTAGTGAAGCAGGCAACATCTGTGGGGAGGGTAAGGGGGGAGTAACTTGGCAGGGCAGGACTCAGGGTGAGTAGAGAATCAAAGGAGTTGAAGAGAAAAGGGATGTAAAAGAGATGCCTATAACTAGGAGTAAGGAAAAGGTAAGAAATAATAAGCAAAACAGAGGCAGGATCCTCCTTATCAGAGACTCGATTTTAAGAGGAATTAAATGGGGGGCAGGGGTAACATAGAAACATAGAATGTGACGCCAGATAAGGACCGCTTGGCCCACCTAGTCTGCCCATTTTCCTACCTAACAGATAAGCTGCAGATCCTAGTTAACCAACAGCTTACTTCCTCCTACCCCCCACTAGGACTGCCTTATGTCTGTCCCATGCATTCTTGAATTCCCCCACTGTTCTTGACTCCACTATCTCCTCAGGGTGGCTTTTCCATGCATCCACAACCCTCTCTGTGAAAAAATACTTCCTCACATTACCTCTGAGCCACCCCCCCATCTTCAAATTGTGCCCCATTGTTCTTGCACATCTCTTTTTCTGAAAGATGCTACCTTCTTGGACTTTGTTGATTCCTTTGAGGTACTTGCAAGTTTCTATCATGTCCCCTCACTCCCTTCTTTCCTCAAGGGCATACATATTAAGCTCCTTTAGTCTTTCTTCGTATGTCTTCTGGTGCAGACCCTGCACCATTTTGTCTGCCCTCATCTGGACAGCCTCCACTCTGTGTATGTCTTTGCAGAGATGGGGTCTCCAGAACTTCACACAGTACTCCAGATGGGGTCTCACCAACTGTCTGTACAGAGGGATAACAACTTCCTGTTTTCTACTATTGATGCCTCTACCTATGCATCCCAGTATCCCCCCAGCCTTCCTTACTGCCTTCTCACATTCCTTACCCACCTTTAGGTCATCTGATATAATTATCCCCAGGTCCCTTTCCATTTTTACTGTTGTCAGTATATCACCCCCCCATTCTGTACTCTTCCCCTGGGTTTTTGTTTCCCAGGTGCATTACCTTGCACTTCTTTGCATTGAATCTGAGCTGCCATACATCTGACCTTTCCTCCAACCTTGCCAAGTCCCTTCTCATCCTTTCCACTCCATCTTGTGTATCAACCCTGTTGTAAATCTTTGTGTCATCTGCAAAGAGAAATACTTTTCCTTCCAGTTCCTCTGCAATGTCACTTATAAAGACATTAAAAAGGACCGGTCCTAGTACTGAACCCTGCAGTACCTCACTAGTAACCCTCCTTTCTTCACTGTGGACTCCATTTACTACTACCCTTTGCGCCTGTTGTCTAGCAAATTTTTTATCCAGGCTACCACCTTAGTACCCACTCCAAGGCTGGCTAACTTGTGTATTAATCTTTTGTGTGGGACTGTATCAAATGCCTAGCTAAAATCTAAGTAGGCCATGTCTACAGCCCCTCCCTGGTCTACTACTTTGGTCACCCAGTCAAAGAAATCTATTAGATTCGTCTGACACGACCTTCCCATCCCATGTAGTTTGAGTGGAGTGCTTACTGGGTATGACATCTTCAGAGGTCATTCATCATATTCCATCATGGGGCAAGCCACAGGATGAGAAAACACACCTGATTTTCCATCTGAGGACAAATGATTTGGATGGGCACAGCCTGTTGGAAGTACAGGTGAGATTCATAGCACTTGCTAGGTTTTAGAGTAGCCTGTGTTTCCAATCTATAGCTTTTTTAGAAATGTTATCTGTGCCTAAAGTGAGCACTGAAAGGAAACAAAGGATCAGGGAGATCAATAAATGTCTAGTGGGATGGTGCAGGCAGTGGGGGTATGGGTTAGTGGGGGACTGGGGTACAACATGAAATAAAGAAAATCTGTATGCCCAGGACAGGTTGCACCTAAAAGTGGAGTGAAAGGCAGTACTGAGAATCAAACTGAAGGAATTCATTAAGCAAACTTATGGTTTAAACTAAATTGGGGAAGGGGGGATGACTCACCAAATGATGCACCAAAAGAAAGGAGTTTTGGGGGGCATTCAGCCCCCACCACAGGGCAGTGAAGGAACGTTAAGCAAGAATATGCTTAGGGGTGGGGGGGATGGGAAGGGAAATTAGTGGAAGGGACTTTTCACAAATGCCAGAAGCTTCGGGAATAAGACGGTAGATTTAGAAGTGTTAATGGAGGGGGAGAGATTAAATATTGTAGCCGTATCTAAGACCTGGTGGTCTGAGCAACAAGACTGGGAAGTGGGGTTCCTGGGGTGCAGGTTATTCGGGAGGGATTAGCTCAGTAGGAAGGAAGGAGGAGCAGCGCTATACATCAGGGAGGGAATCAAGATCATGGAAGGGATGGAAGAGAAGGGAGAAGTGGAAAGCTTATGGGTTACACTGGAGAGGAAGGCTAGGAGAGCATTAAGATTAGGGGTGGTATACAGACCCCCTATGCAGAGTGAGGAAACGGATATGCAGATGCTGTGGGAGGTGCAAAGAATGGCTCAAAAGGGGGAGATTCTGCTGGTGGGAGACCTAAATATCCAAGATATAGACTGGGATATCTCATTGGCAAGGATGGCTTGGATTGGGGAGATTCTAGGGACTCTGCAGGGTGCCTTTTTGCAGCAGCTGGTCAGGGAGCCCACAAAGGATTGAAATATACTTGATGTGGTCCTAACCAATGGAAATAGCATAGAAGGAATGGGGTTGGGGGGCCAGCCTGGGAGACAGTGACCATAGCACAATGGGCTTCAAGATCAGAGCAGGGTATGAGGCTAGTCAGATTGCCACAAAGGTCCTAGACTTCAGGTGGGTGGATTTTCCTAGGATGAGGGAGATATTCCATGAGGAAGTGGTGGGGTGGGAGGGGATGGAGGGGGTGGAGAAACTATGGAAAAAGATTAAGGGGGGGCTCCTTACAGCAACAGAGGGATGTGTAAAGAAGGTGAGGAAGAACAAAAGAAGAAGGATGCCACTGTGGTTCAATAGGGAAGTGAGGGAGGCAATAGGAGAGAAGAAAAGGACTTTCATGGAATATAAGAGGAAGCAAGGGAGGGAGATAGGGAAACTTATAAAGATAGGCTGAGAGTGGCAGGGCAGAGGATTAGTAAGGCTAAAGCAGAAACAGGGGAGAGAATTGCCAGCAGGCCAAATGGGGGGACAAGGCATTTTTTTGGTACATATGGGAAAGGAGGAAAGTAAGGCAGGGGATAGTAAGGATTAAGGGGGAGAGGGGATAGCAGGTGGAAAGGGATTTCGAGAAAGTCGAGGTGCTGAATCTATACTTCAGCTTGGTTTTCACAACAGAGGGGAAAGGAAGGGGACCAGCGCTGAGTGAAAGGGGAAAGGGGAGAAGGGGGGTGGATCCTAGCCCAATCAGTGTAGAAGAGGTAAAGGAGGAATTAGATAAGCTGAAAGTGAACAAGGTCATGGTCTCTGATGGCCTACACCATATGCTGCTCAGAGAATTAAGCCGGGTACTGGCAGAACCATTGGCGGGGTTATTTAACTTTTCCCTGGATACAAGGTGGGTACTGGAGGACTGGAAGAAGACAGATGTGGTACCACTTCATAAAAGTGCAGCAGGGAGGAGTCGGGCAACTATCACCCAATCAGTTTCACATCGGTGTTGAGTAAAGTAATGGACACAATATTGAAACAAATGTTGGTCAGCTATATGGAAGAGGGGGGCTGCAAGACACTTGGCAGCATGGCTTCACTCAGGGTTGGTCGTGTCAGATGAACTTTATCAAATTCTTCAATGAGGTGACAAGGGTGGTAGATCAGGGTGGGGCAATGGATGTGATCTACCTGGTTCCATTTGATAATGGCAATAGCAGAATAGTGATCATCGTTTGGGCAAATCTACATCACCAAAAATGATTTTTGGTGATGTAGACTCATGTCGAACATCAAGAGGGTGCCCGAGATGTAGGTTTCTTATATTTATGTGGTGGCACCCCTCTCCCATGGGGGGCTTCACCCCCTAATTAAGTATTCTCAACTCCAGGGGGGGTGCATGTTGGGGGGGTGTAAAAGTAAAATAAAAATAAAACTCAACCCAGTGCAAAAACCACAAGCATGCCCGGAACTGAACCTGGCACCCTCCCAACCCCAGCCTGCCACCAACCCAACACGTCACATGGCCAGCTTGGCAGTCCACCACTGTATTACACCCCGCAAATCTCCCCTTCCACCTGTCCTCATTCATCCCTCCCACCCCCACATGTGGGTATACACAGTAACACTCCATGCAGCTATATTCGCTGAACCCCCTATCTGGTTGCCCCCCTGCCAGGTAGCCCTGTGCACAAGCACTGTGATTGAGTCACACTTTTTGAAAGTGCTCAATCATGGTTGCCTTGTACACAGGATACTACTTACCTGGACTTTGGGAAGGCCTTTGACACGGTGCCCCACAAAAGACTCATTAATAAGTTGTGGAGTCCAGGGGTGGGGCAGAAAATAACAAGATGAGTGGAGAGCTGGCTGACAGGTAGAAGCCAAAGGGTGGTGGTCAATGGAGTGCACTTTGGGGATACAGGGATAATGAGTGGGGTCTCCCAGTGGTCGGTTTTGGGGCCCATTTAACATGTACGTCAGCAACATAGCAGAGGGGCTTCAGGGGAGGGTCTGCCTTTTTTCGGACGATACAAAACTCAGCAAACAGGGTGGACACTCCGAGGAGGTGGAGGCAATGAAGAATGATTAATGGAAGAGTGATCAGAAACATGGCAGCTAAAATTCAATGCCAGGAAATGCACAGTGGTGCACTTGGGGAGGAGGAATCCAAATACCACATTCACACGGGGGATAATGGCTGCAACCAGGCAGGAGAAGGATTTTAATTTAATTTGGTTTAACTTGGTTTTGTTAGACAAAGTAGGCTAATGCCCATTTAATTGTCTCCCACTCATAATGGGTCTATTGTTTACTGTTATTATCTAGTACAAATTTATCCAATCTATTTTTGAAACTGTTACATGAAGAAGCCTCAATGACATAATTAGGTAACACATTCCACATTCTGGCAATTTGTATAATGAAGTAATTGAGTCATATAGTAGAAAATACCTAGGTATCTTGATTTGATTATTATGTGACCTGAGATTTTTATTTTTAATTAAGAATTGTAAACCACATTGAGCCATTACTGAGGGATCCTTTAGAATTTTATACATAAGTAATAAGTCCCCTCTAAGTCTTCTAGTTTCCAATGGGAACAGTTTCAACTTGTCCAACCTACCATTGTAATCAAGACTCTCTAGACCACAAACTAATTTAGTTAACCTCATTTGTATTTTTTCAATGATTGTAATATATTTTTTTAAGAAGGGACTTCAAAATGGGAATCCATAATCTAAGTGGGGTATCACATACGTTTTATAGAGTTTCAACATACAGTCCATGTCCCTGGTGATAAATGCTTTCTTTATCATACTAATAAGCTGGTTACATTTCCAGGCTATTTTATTACAATGAGTGGAGGATGACAAGTTCGAGTCCACCCATACACCCAAATCCTTTTCTTCTGTACTTGATTTAAGTGGTATACCATTAAGGCAATATTAATATCCAGGACTGTTTCTACCAAAATATAATACAGCGCCTTTATGTTCATTAAATTTCATCTTATTATCAAGATCCCATTGTTCGATGGTCTGTAGGTCTTCTACAAGAAGTTAATATTTAGTAATAGAGGATACAATACTGCCTATTTTTGTGTTGTCTGCGAATTTTTAGACAAATCTACTCAGCCCCTTACCCATATCACTTATACATAAGCCAAACAGTACCAGGCCAGCACCGATCCATGGGGTATCCCACTTGTTACATTACCATCACTAGAATATTTAGAGTGTACCCTCACAGACTGCTTTCTGTCTGTTAACCAGGTTCCTAGCTATCTGATAATATAATTATTTAATCCCATGCTGCCTAATTTCCCGATGATGAGGTCATGTGGGACAGTATCAAATGCCTTACTGAAATCAAGAAATATTACACCAATGGGAATTTTCATGTCCAATTGTGTACTTATGGAATTATAAAAAGAAACCAGATTAGTAATACAGTGTAGGCCCTTCCAAAAGTTGTGTTGTGCTTAATCCTAGAGTCCCAAACAGGCTACCTCACTGTCTAGCATATTTTTAATCATTCTTTCCAAGATTTTACAACAGACCGATGTGAGACTTATTGGCCTGTTGCTGGCAACGCAAGATTTGTTGCCTTTTTTATGAACTGGTATAACAGTGGCATTATGCCAGTCTAGAGGAACCTCACTGACCATAAAAGATTTATTGAATAACACAGTTAGGGGTCATGCCACTGTACTAGCTACTGTTTTTAGTACAAAAGGACTTATATTATCATGTCCTGGGGAGGATGTTTCTTTTAATTTGCATAATTCTAACTGTACTGTTTCTGGGGGTAGCTTAATTTGTGCTAAACTGTCTAGGCAAGAGGCAGGTACTCCAACATTATATGTATTAAATACCAAAGTAAAATACTGATTAAAGCATTTAGCAATTTCTTAATTATTTTTAATTACTGTGCTATTGTCTGTTATTGTGGTAATTCCATTGATTGCTTGTTCATTGTTATTTAAATATGCACAGAAGCTTTTTGAGTCTTTTTTGCCTGCCATTCTATTTTCCAACTTCAGTTTCTCCTTTTTGATCAAGTTTTTTAAAAGACTCTGTTGTAACCTATATCTTAGTCAGTTTATTTAGGAAGGGTTACTTTTATAGCTCCTAAATGCTTTTTGCTTTCTTCTTATTTGTCTTTTATAACCCCAGAAAACCAGAGTGGAATATTCCCTTTGCTGTTATTTTTTTTTTGCGTTTGTATATGGTGAGCCAGTAGTGTTAGTAATTTATTTTTTAGTTTATTCCACATCTGTTCGACACTTAAACCATTAAAGAAGTAATCCCAGTTTATGCTAGACAGGTCATGATTGATTTTAGACCAGTCTGCATTTTTATAATCAGGTAGAGATGTATTGTTTTTTAATTTAGGTTGGATGAGGTTAAGAGTGCATTCAATGGATCTGTGGTCACTGTTTCCCAGGAGAGCTCCTACCTCTACTTTGATCACGCATTCTTTTCAGTTTGTTTTCACCAGATCAAGAATATTCTTACCTCTGGTAGGGGTATTTAAAAGCTGTTTGCAACCAAAGGATAGCAATGAATCAACAAGGGTCTGTTCAAAAGTTGTCTCCCCTTCATTAATTCCCAGGTAATACCTGGAACATTAAAGTCCCCAACCATTATAGCATCACCTAAATACAACACTGTGTTGATTTAATCAATTAGTGCATTGTTATGATTAGCATTACTATTTGGTGGTTTGTAGCATATGCCCAGACTTATTTTAGGGATGTGGTTAAATTGTAAACTCACCCACAACATCTCTGTGATCCTATTATTATAGTTGTTGTATGGCTTTATTTCAAAGCATTTTATATTATCAGTGATATAGCAGCATACCCCACCACCTTTTCTGTCGATTCTATTTTCATAATATAACTGGTATTCTGGGATGTTATTGAACCAATTGCTTGTTTCATCCCACCAAGTTTTGGATAGGCATGCTATATCCACCTTTTGGTTCACCATGAGTATTTTAAGTTCAGCTAGTTTAATCTGGTTTAAGCTCCTAGCATTAATACTCTAGATTCTAAAGTTGGACTGATTATCATCATTATTGTGGTTTTAAACTATGTTTCCCTTGTCCCCCTTTGTACTAAGTTTAAATCTAGGATCTAGGAGTTATAATCACTGATGACCCCCCAGCAGCAAGGTAGTGGGCAAAGCTAACAGTATGCTGGCATGCAAAGGGAGAGGGATAACCAGCAGAAGGAAGAAAGTGCTGATGTCACTCTACAGTTCCATGGTTAGACCACTCCTGGACTATGGGGTACAGTTCTGGAGGCCCCATCTATGAAAATACATTGATGGCATGGAAAGGGTGCAGAGAAGGGCCACTAAAATGGTACATGGGCTAAATGGGAAGACATATGAAGAGAGGTTGAAGGAGCTGGATTTGTATCCTCTGGAGACAAGGGAGAGAGGGGACATGATTGAAATATTCAAGGATGTGTGGGGGAGAGCTTATTTGCAGGGAAGGTAGATATAAGAACTAGGGCGCATGGGGGCTTCTACTAAGATGGCAGCTGATATAGACCAGCCAGAATCACTAGCTCTATGCTGAGGTTTTTTTTGTGTGTGTTTTTTTTTATTTCTTTATTCTGTGTTAATTTTGTTATTTTTTATTTAGTTATTTTAGTTAGGGTCCTCTTAGTGAGTTAGTGCAGTTAGAGGGCAGCGTATTTTTTCAGAGTTTGTATCGGGTATCTGTTTTTTGTCTGGTGTCCTTCCCCTATCGCTTTGCTACAGCTAGAGCATAGTTTTAATTAGCAGTGGGCTGTGGACTGATTACCATTTCAGTTGTTTTAGTTGTGGTGTTATTTTGCTGCTGCCCACACTACCAGTAGTTCTATTTAATTTGCTAATGCTGATCAGGTAGTCTTTCTGACCAGCATTCTACACTGGCTTTATACTTTTTGTATTTTGCAATTGTTTCGTGCAAAGTACGCTGCACCAGTAGCTGCGGGGAACAGTTGGAATAGATCAGTACCCTATCTGCTTCTCCATTTGCCCAGATTTAATCGATCTCAGAGTTTACCTGCAGTTGGGAAAGAGTTTGCGAGAAGAAGAGGAGAGAACGTCTTGGATATGTATAGATGTGGAGGAGTGAGAACTGGCTAACTGAGAGGCCATGACAGTCTTCTTCGTATTCACCTGTTGGATAGTCAGTGGAGTGGTGAAGGAAGCATTTAGCCACCGGGGTTCCTTGGAGTCGAGTTGGTGAGTGGGGTCTGGTCCATGTGTGGAGCAGTAGTGGGAGTTGCTGGTTGGTGGGTGGGTTAATTCCGTAGCCTGGGAGTGTTGGTGTGCTTTTGGCTGTTGGAGGATGGCCGGTGCTGTTATGGCTCTAATCCTTGATCCTTTGTGGCTGACACTGATTGCCTCTCACAGCCTGGGGTTCCACAGTCAGCTGCTTCATGTAATGAGAACTGTGCTACCTGTGGTCTGTTGCTAGAGGTCTGCATTGCAAACCTGGGGGGCAGTGGTGCTAGTCGGGGTGTCTCTTTAGAGGGCACTGGAATCTGGTGACTGGAGGGTGTCAGGTTCTCAGTTGTCTGTGGGGGTCCCTGAGGTGGAGGCTGGAAGGTCTTTTTCTTTAGGCTCCTAATCTTCCAGAAGTCTAAGGGAAAATACCTTAGGTTAGGGTCACCTGGCCTGTGTTGCTGGCTCTCGGGGGGGGGGGGGCGATTTGCTGGCCTGAAGAGCTGAGTGACTTTCATATTCTCCTACATAGAAACATAGAATGTGACGGCAGATAAGGACTGCTTGGCCCACCTAGTCTGCCCATTTTCCTGCAGTGAGAAGTCCTACTCCTTGAACTGAGGCTGCAGCCCTGGTGTATACATTTTGGGTATTCTTTTTAAATTGATCTGGGAGGCAGTAAGAGTGCCCCAATTTACTGTTTTTGTTTTCATTATGCAGTGGCCACTGGAGTGAGAGTGAAGTGGCGTTTTGGAAATTATAAGCTTAGTGGCTGGTTAGGGGTGAGAGTCCCAGCTATCCCCAACATTAATTGTCTGCATTGGTGTTCAGTCGTTTCACCATTTGTGAACTGGACTAGAAGGACCTTTTCCACTTTTTAGTTAAAAGGGGTTGGGATTATTATTTGGAAGTTTTGTTTATTGGATTGGGGGGATTTGGGGTTCTGTTATAGTTTTTTGTTTTGAGTATTTGATTTGTTATTTTATTTGTATTGTTTTAGTTATTGTTTGGGTGATTGTTGGTTCTGGCCATTGTAGTTATGTGTTGGTAGCTTTCCTCAGTGGACAGGTGCTACTCCCCCTCTAGGCTTAGGGGTCTGCACCCCTTTGATTGTCCTCCACTACCTGCTGAGGTGTGTAGGCATTGGCAGGCCTTGGGGATAGCTTGGAGGGGTCAGGGATCACGGGCCCCCAACCGAGGAGGGGGGTGGATTGGAGTTTTGGGTATCAGTAGGCACCCTGGGGAAAAATGGGTCCAGGAGAAGGGTTCTCCCTGCCTGGTTCACATACCTAAGGACTCCACATTGAGTGGACAAGTGACACGCTCTCTCGCGGCCACTCATCTGACTGGGGTGGTGTTGAACAATGCCAGGTCGATTAAGAACAAGACAGCAGTCATTGCTGATCTTGTTGGAACATCTGACCTGGCTTGCATCACCAAGTCCTGGATGGATGAGAATGCTGGTCCTGTGTTGGAGGCAGCAGTGCCGGCCGCGTACTTGGTGATACACCACCTGAGATTGGATCACCGGGGTGGGGTGTAGCCATCTGCTTCAAGACAGAACTGTACCTTATAGATTTACCTGTGGGTATCACCAGATTCTTTGAGTGTATGATGGGTGCAGGTGTGGGGTACAGAATTCTTCTCATCTACCATCCACCCTGGGATGGGAAGGAATTTCTGTAGGAAGTCACAGACTTCGTTGTCGACATGGTGTTGGGGTCCTCCAGGTTGTTGGTCCTGAGAGACTTCAATGCCTGAGTCGATAATGAACTCTCATAATTTGGGCAAGATGTCATCCAACTGATGATCTCATTGGGCTTCACACAGGTTGTTACCTCTGCTACCCACAACTGCGGTCACTCTCTGGACTTGGTGTTCCTCCTGGGGATGGAGATCTCTGATTTGGTGGTGGAACCAGTCAGTTTGTCTGACCATCACACTATAGGGTTTAGTTTCACGGCTCCCACCAATAGACCTGCCCCTGTGGAGATGGTTCGGTACTGCCCATTAAGGGGTGTGTCCCCCACTGCTCTAATGTCGATACTAGACATATCGACTAGGCCAACAGGAAGCAGGAGACTTGCTGCTGCACTATTATAAGTGTGGTATCAGGGACCCTGGACTCCATTGCTCCTGTCTGAGTTCATCCACTCACTTTTCATCCATGGTCCCCTTGGGTTGATGGGACCTTGATGGAGTTGAGGTGAATAGGGCGAAGACTGGACCATTGCAGGTGGAAATCTGGCCTGGAGGTTGACAGACCTAAATTAATGGCCCATTATAAGGACTATAAATCGGCTGTCTCCTGTAAGAAGGCAGAGTTCCTATCCAGGGAGATTGCTGCTGCAAGGAATCAACCATCTCAGCTCTTCTGAACTGTTGACAGGTTGTCCAATCCAACCTGCCTTCAGAATTGGAGAGCTTTTCACTGCTTAAGTGTGAGGATTCACTCAGTTCTTTGCAGATAAGATTAACACCATCAGGTCAGAGATCCATTCAGTACACTCCAATGAGTGGCACGGTAGTCGGTGGGATCTCTCTAGCACCAAGTTTGTCTGGTCTGACATTGACCAGCTGATGATCACTGATATCATGAAGCTTGTCCAGGCTATGTGACCTACTTGCTGTAGTCTTGATCCTGGTCCTACCTGCCTCCTGGTGGAGTGTGTGGAAGTCATCAGACCTGTCCTTCTGAGATAGTCTGGAGTTCGTTGGAGAAGGAGGTGTTTCTTGACCTCTTGAAAGAGGCGGATCTGACCCCCACTTTTGGAAAAACCTTCCCTCGACCCAGATTGTCTCTCAAACTACAGATCTGTCTCTAACCTGCCTTTTGTGGGTAAGGTTATTGAGAAGGTAGTCATGTTACAGCTCGGGACCATCTTACCACCCACGAGGTCAATGATCCTCTCCAATCTGGATTCAGAAAGAGACATAGTACTGAGATGGTGCTTGTTTGGGTACTTAAAGATCTCCTGATGGCAAGAGATCAGAAGTACCTTTCGATCTAGGTTCTCCTTGATCTCTGTCTGCAGCATTTGACACCATGGACCATGGGGTATTACTGGATCACCTGCAGTTGATCTGTGGACTATCTGGTATGGTTCTCAGATGGTTCCATTCTATTCCCATGGGCAGGATGCAGAAAGTGTTGGGAATTTTTTCCTCTGCCCCTTCCCCTGACCTGTGGGGTGCTGCAGGGCTCTGCATTATCTCCCATGTTGTTTGTGATGTATATGCTGCTGTTGGGAGACATTATAAGGTGGTATGGATTAATTTTTCACTGCTATGCAGATGATACTCAACTACACCTGTCCTTTGAGCCCGAGCAGGATATTGCTGTTTCAGTTTTTAACAACTGTTTCACCGAGGTTCAGGACTGGATGAGTACCAGCTGGTTAAGGGTGAACCTGGATAAGACTGAGGTGTTGTTTGTGGACCCTGGTCATCGGGTAGAGGGTTCCTAGGCTGCTCGGCCCTCTGAGCTTGTTCTGGGGGGCAATCAGCTGAGGTCCTCTGAATGGGGGCAGAATCTTGGTGTTATTTTTAATGGCAAGCTGATGCTTAAATCACAGGCGTCAGCTGTCATCAAGTCCTCATTTTACCATCTGAGGAATATCGCTCAGATAAAACACCTCATTCCGCCTGATGACCTTCCTACTCTGGTCCATGCCTTTGTGACCTCCCACCTTGACTACTGCAAAGCTCTCTACCTAGGGTTCTGGGGGTGGACATCTGCCACCTGCAGCTGGTGCAGAATGTGGCAGCCAGGCTGTTGACAGGCTTATCTTGATCTAGCCACGTCATGCATCTGCTCTGCAAACTGTACTGACTGCTAGTTCAGTGGAGAATCACCTTCAAGACCACTTTGCTGACATACAAGGCCTTACATGGACATAGACCGCATTATTTGCAAGACCTCCTGCATCTCTACTGCCCCCTCCACCCACGCCATTCCACTGATGAGGTATTGCTTGAGGTTCCCATGGTCCATTTAAAGACCTCGGGGTGAGATCTTTTGCATTTATGGCCCCAACCCTGAGGAATTCTCTATCTCATCAGATTAGAGAGTGCCTGTCCATCAAGACCTTCAAGGCTGCCCTAAAATCTTATTTATTTGATTCAGCCTTCTCAGATGCTTTTTAATTGGAATGGTGTTAATTTTATCTGATTACTGCTTTTATGATTTATTTTAGTCTGTTTTACTCTTGTGTACAAACGCTTTGATATTTCAAAAAGCACTTTTTATAAATAAAAATGACTGACTTTGACATGGATTGAAATTGGAGGGGGAAGGTTTAGGGGAAATGTCAGAAAGTATTACTTTATGGAGAGAGTGGTTGAGCCCTGGAACAGACTGCCGGAGGAGGTGGTGAGGGCCAGTACAGTGGAGGGTTTCAAGAAGGCCTGGGGCAAACACAAGGGATTGTCAAGGGGAGAAGGGATTCTTGGAGGGTGGTGGACAAGTGGGGGGGTGCAATGGGCATACTCGATGAGCCAGGAGGGTCTTTTTCTGCCAAAACACATGTCTATGAATCTATGAATCTTGGGATCCCTGAACAATTTACATTGGCTGCTCTTACTGGGAATCTAGCTTAGCATTTTTTCTTGATAAGGAAGACTGGCATAGGGTTTTGCGAGATCTATATTTTTACAGTATGTTAAACAGGATAGAGTATGACTACAGCAATATGACATTATGCATAACCTTTATTTTACCCCTAGTAATTGTATAACATGGGTAAGGAAAGTTCAAACTTATGTTTAGAATGTGGGGAAGTCTAGAGTACCCTTTATCATAATTTATGGCTATGTACTAAGATTCAAAATTTTTGGTAGGTGATTCAGGGTCCTCTTGATCAATTTCTGGGTCTTCAAGATGCATTTACTCCTAAAATTGCATTTTAGGGCATTATCATGGCCAACTATGTGGAACCAACAAAAGGTACACAGCTATAGTTGCTGCTGTTGTTAAATTAGTTATTTTGAGCCACTGATTGGATGTCCGTAGCCCAACTAATGAAGAGTGGCACAGGGAAATTCTTAATATTTTAATCACGGAGATGATTGTGAATATGTTGAATGCCACTCAGCATTTGGAAAGAGGTGGTAACTCTTACATGCCTTATTGGCTCTCTCATAACTAATAATTTTCCACCAACATTTAGGACTATCCTTATTGGAAGTGTCTACTATGTATGCAACCCACACTGCTCTACTTTTTCTTATTCTTTCTGTGGAGGTACCCTCTGACTCTTATGGCTATAATATTGTTTTCTTTTTTGGGGGACGCCGAACTATGAGGTGTATTACTTATGATTCCTGCTTGACACCAGGTGCTCAGCTAGCCATCTAGTCTGGGCTGGGGGGTGAGGGAATGACCTTCGTTATTTTGAATATGTTGTTTTATTTGTTAGTTAATTCTATTTTTTCTTTTTATGTATTTCCTTTTTTTTTATTCTTTATTGTCATTGTGATCTATTATGACTGTAATATGCAGGTACTTTTTCTTTTTGTTGTTTATATATAAAAATGGGGGACGCTGAACTATGAGGTGTATTACTTATGATTCCTGCTTGACACCAGGTGCTCGGCTAGCCATCTAGTCTGGGCTGGGGGGTGAGGGAATGACCTTCGTTATTTTGAATATGTTGTTTTATCTGTTAGTTAATTCTATTTTTCCTTTTTATGTATTTTCTTTTTTTTTTATTCTTTATTGTCATTGTGATCTATTATGACTGTAATATGTAGGTACTTTTTCTTTTTGTTGTTTATATATAAAAATCTCCAATAAAGCATGTTAAATTAAGGAAAACAAATTTCCACCTGCTAAAAGGCATCTATACACTAATGTACTGAAACAGCCCGATGTCATACATTGCATTGACTGCTCTAAATTCAGAGCCTGCAGTACTGCTTTTAGTCATGTATTCCTTGATATCCTTTTTGCTGACCTGACAGTTCAGTGTAAGCAACTAAACTGGTATGATATTGGGCTTTTTTTTTCATATTTTTAGAAATACCACCTGATGGTCAAGTACTAAACACTGACCAAATAGAGGATACCTATGTATAGGGCAAGCACCAACTCCTCCAAAAAATATTATTATGGACAGACCTGAAAAAAATCATAACAAAGCTAATACCAGCCTAGTGTCCCCCAAAAAGTATATAAAATGTTAACACTGAAGTCATAGCTCTAGTGGTCTGAACTTTCGGGCTAACAGGTCCATACTTGGCTGGGATCACATGACCCTGGGCTCTATCAGTGTATTACTAACCCTCTGATCCCAATGGTAAGGGGCATATGAACCCTCTCAGCAGTTCTGTTCATATTTTGGATTTAAAATATTGGATATTCCTACAATATAAATGAATTGAGGAGAAAAGAAATAACTGGCCATCTGTGACCACACAGAGCAGGCAGAGCATTACCACACTGCAGGAAACTGAACAATTACTTTTTCAGAGTCACACCCCCTTTCCTCTTACTGTATCCTTTGTGCTTCAATATCCGTTCTTTAAGTGGTCTCAGTTTGTTCTATGCAGACCTTGACTCATGGACATTTCGCAGGTATACTACAAATGCAGTTTGGAAAATTATTTGTTCATTTATGTCAATGTTTTCATCACAGGACACATTTCTTATAGATTTTAGTCTCTGGGTGCTGGTTCATGCAGAACTGTCGCCACATGGGAAATTCCCTTTCACTAGTGGATCTAATGCTGTGATGTATGAGTTTTCCACTTTTGGTAACCTATGTTGAGGATAGACCAGGCAATCCTTAAGGGACCTCTCTTTATTAGCTACCATTATAGGGTTTTCTCTAAAAACCTCACTCCCACCTGATGTCGCCTGAAGGACATTTCACTTTTTCGATAATATCCTTCTCATTGAAAAAGGTTAAAAAAGACGAACACTGATCAACAAATATCACTGCAGGGCTACAATTTATTTAGAGCAGATAGAGAGTCTAGAGGCGGGGGTGTGATTATCTACGCCAAATCTAAGTACTTGGTCACCAATATTAGTTGCAAATCTCTAGCCAAGGAATTTGAGTTAGTTTTGCTGAGCCTTCATCTCCCCTCCTCGGAATGTATCACTATCCTAGGTGGCTATAGACCCCCGTCTGGTGGTAATGAAGTCCTTAATCTTTTGAAATCCATGTTCATAGATGCAAAAACTGAAACAATATTTCTAGGAGATCTAAATATGGACTGGCTGTCACCTAAATCACACAGCCTCAAATCCCTTTGTGACGAGCTAGGTCTTGGGCAATTAGTCAGTGAACCTACTACGAACAACACTCTAAATACTGCCAACAGTTCCATTCTAGATGTGGTACTAATGACCCATCCACACAAAATATCTCATTCGGCAGTGTTTCACAACGACATGAGCGATCATGGAATTGCTGCTTGCATAAGATCTCAAATTAAGGCCCGGCCGCAACCCATCTTTATAACAAAAAGATCCTTTCCGAAATTCAGTGCAGTAAACTTCCTATCTGATCTGAGCATGATCAGATGGCAAGATCTCTACCTAGCCAAAGATGTCAACAAGGCAGCTTGCATCCTTAATGAACAAACTCACTACAATAATAAATAAGCATGCCCTTTCATCAAAGTAAGGGTATGGAACAATTCCAACCCCTGGTTCACCTCGGATCTCAAGGCAGCCCTTATAGCTCGAGATAAGCTCTGGGCTAAAGCTAGACATTCCAAAGAATCTTCAGATTGGCAGGCCTTAGAACAGCCAGGAATAACTGTGTGAAAAACTTTGCTCTGCTAAAGCTAACTATTATATTTCTACTCTCGAACAAGATAAAGGTAACCCTCATAAAATATGGAAGACTACCAAGCTATAGAAGGACAGCCCATGGCCTCTGTCCCAACAAAAGATAGTTGCAAGTGTCAAGATTGTGGAAAACAAGTCCCTAATCCTGGAGAACTTAACTCCCACTTTGCCACAGCTGGATTAGCTTTTGACTCGCCACCTTATGCTGGCAGGCGGTGAGCCAGCATACCCCTCCTCCACATCTAGTCCTGCACCCAGCCCCTTCCAACTGCGCGAGATAACTTATAAAGAAGTAGAAGATTCTCTCTTAACTTAGACACCAAAAAGCGTAGGATGATGGCTTGAACCCTTTTTCCTAAGGTCAGGCTACGCCCATCTCACTGCCCCAACTCTCCACATCTTCAGTCTTTCCATTACATCTGCTACTGTGCCGTCCCTGCTGGAAATCAGCACATATCCTCCTCTATTTAAATCTGGTGACCCATGCGATATAAACAACTATAGGCCTATCTCCATATTGCCTATCCTTTCTAAAGTTCTTGAAAAACTGATCTATATTCAGTTAAAATCTCACTTGGAAACCTTCTCTCTCATTAACCCAGCTCAATCTGGCTTTTGGGCTAATCATAGCACAATCACTGCACTAGCAAAAGTAACCAATGATTGGATCTCTGCTATAGATGCTAAGACGGTAACTGGTGCAGTCTTTTTGGACCTCAGCAAAGCTTTTGATACTGTTGATCACAAACTATTAGTCAGTTGCCTTGCAAAGTTGGGTGCCACATACCATACCACCCAGTGGTTCTCTAGCTACCTAACTGGAAGATTCCAAAAAGTAAGGGCGGAAGGCTTTTTTTTCTGCTGCCTTGCCAGTTGCAAGAGGAGTCCCCCAAGGATCCATCTTAGGCTCTATCTTGTTTTCTCTGTACATTAATGACTTAGATGCTAACATATCTACATCCAATCTGCACTTTTTTGCAGATGATCCTGTGTTGTACACTTCTGGCTCATCGTTATCTGAAGTCAAGGGAGTGCTTCAAGCGTACTTCGCAGAACTTGAGCATAATCTAATAAAGCAAAGCTTCTGCTCAATACTAAGAAGACTAAAGCGATGATATTCTCCAGCAGTGCTGTCACAGGCCCCCCCAATACCCTTGCCCAAGACTTCATTGTCACCACGCTAAAGTTGTAACCAAATTTAAATATCTAGGTATCTGGATCGACAATAAATTATCTTTCAATGACCACGTCGAAGATGTCTCTAGAAGGTTAAAAGCACGGTTAGGTTTCTTCCACAGAAATAGGCCCCTTTTCCCCCTTGAAACTTGAAACAAGCTTGTACAGGCCACTTTTCTCCCCCTACACCTGGGTAACAGTAACCACCAGTCATTGTCATTTGAAATCACAGAAAGAGCAGAACCAAACCACACAAAAACACATATCCTGGATTTTAGGGGGGCAGACTATGGGAAAATGGGGAGATACTTGAAAGAGGCATTAAGGGGAATGGGACAGGAATCAGGGGTTGAGGAACAGTGGGCAGTATTTAAAATGGGGATTACAAGAACAACAGAATTATGCATTAAGCAGGTTAGCAAGAGGAAAAGGAAGAGGAGACCATTATGGTTTTCCAAAGAGGTAGCAAAGAAAGTGAAAGCCAAAAGATTGCATTCAGGCAATACAAAAAGACACAGGCAGAAGGGATAGGGAGAAGTACCAGGAGAAGCAAAGGGAGGCAGGGAGGTCAGTAAGGGAAGCCAAAGCTCAGACAGAAGAACACATTGCAAAATCAGTGGGTAGAGAGGACAAAACCTTTACAGGTACATAAGGAAAAAGAAAGACAAAGGGAGGGATAGTGAGACTGAAGGGGAGGACGGGAGCCGTGGAGGATGACAACAGTAAAGCTGACATATTGAACAGGTATTTCTGCTCAGTCTTTACTGAGGAAGAGGGGGTAATGGGTCTGAAGGGAGTACAAGGGTGAGAATGGTGCAGAAATGGACACAAGTCCCTTTACACGAGAAAGGGTCCTGAAGGAACTGGAAGTAATAAGAGTTGAAAGCAATGGGGCCAGACGGGGTTCCTTAGGTCCTTAAAGAACTAAGAGGTGGTGGCTGAACCTCTGGCTATCCTGTTTAGCTGATCACTGGAAACAGGAGGTACCCAAAGACTGGAGGACAGCAGATGTAGTCCCCTTATACAAAAGTGGGAACAAAGAGGAAGCAGGGAACTACAGACCAGTCAGCCTCACCTCGGTAGTGGGAAGATCATGGAAGCACTACTGAAGGAGAGATTGGTGGAACATCTGGTTGTCAATGGACTACAGGACCCAAGGCAGCATGTTTCCACCAGGGTAGGTCATGTCAGACCAACCTCATTGAATTTTTGACTGGGTGACTAGGAGGTGGATCAGGAGGGCAGTGGACATGGTCTATCTGGACTTCAGCAAGGCCTTTGACACTGTGCCACATAGAAGACTATTACACAAACTGGGGAATATGGGTGTGGGCAGGACAGTAGTGTGGTGGTAGGTAACTGGCTGGGTGGCAGGACACAGAGGGTGGTGGTAAATGGCTGTCACTCCACAGAAGGAAGAGTGACCAGTGGGATACCACAAGGATCAGTGCTGGGACCGGTCCTATTCAACATTTTCATCAGTGACATTGCGCAGGATCTAGAAGGCAGAATTTCACTGTTCGCTGATGACACAAAGCTCTGTAACAGAGTAGACACACCAGAGGGTGTAGACAGAATGATAAGCGACCTGCAGAAACTTGAAGAATGGTCAAGGGTTTGGCAGTTGAAATTCAATGCAAAGAAGTGCAAGATAATGCATATGGGCACAAAAACCCTGGCACAATATATCAGTTGGGGTGAGGATATAGCATGCACCAAGCAGGAAAGGGATCTTGGGGTTGTCATCTCTGATGACCTCAAGGTAGGAAACAGTGTGACAAGGCAGCAGGTAAAGCAAATAGGATGCTGGGTTGTATAGGCAGGGCATCACCAGCAGGAAAAGGAGGTCATAATTCCGCTATACAAGACACTAGTGAGGCCCCACCTGGAGTACAGTGTACAGTTCTGGAGACCATACCTACATAAGGACATAGACAGGGTAGAGAAGGTTCAGAGGAGGGCAACAAAAGATGGTGCATGGATTGCATCACAAGTCCTATGAAGACAGGTTGAATGAACTGAACATGTACTCCCTGGAGGAGAGAGAGGAGGGAGAGGGATATGATAGAGACATTCAAGTATCTTACAGGAGGAACAGGGTGCAGAAAACACTATTTTAAGCGAAAAAGATGTTCCAGAACTAGAGGGCATGGGATGAAGTTGGAGGAGGACGATTCAGAGGAAACATGAGAAAGAATTTCTTCACAGAACGGGTGGTGGACAAGTGGAACACCCTGCCAGTGGAAGTGGTGGGGCTGAAACAATCACGGATTTAAGAATGAATGGGATAGACATAAAGGAATTCTAGAGGTCAGGGTAAGGGCAACAGACTTCTAGGAAAACAAACTGAACTTACAAGCTCAAATGGGCAGACTGGGTGGGCCATAGGCCCTTATCTGCCCGACACTGTCTATGTATCTGTATCTATGTATCCTATGTATCTATATAATCTATTCCTCCACCACTCTTGCAAATCTAAGTAAACTGACATCCTTTATCACCGTATGCTACGGTTCATTACCAACTCCCTTACCGCTCGCACCACTGTGACTTATATGCAGCTGTTGGTTGGACATCCTCACTGCTAGACGCCTGCTCCATGCTGGGCTATGGACTTAAACTGCTCCTGCAGAAATTGCCAGCTATCTCTCTTCCTTATTAGTATCTCACATAGTGCATACTGCTAAGAAAATCTGACTTTATTATGCCTGACATACCAAGAACTCGGACTTCCTTTGGTAAACGTGCTATTGCATATGCCCTTCCCTCCATTTGGAACCAATTACAAACTGTACTGAAACTAACTAGCACAGTTTCAATAAACTTCTACAAATCGCTAAGTTCATCCAAAATAAAAAAACACCTGTAACTGTCATTAAGTCTCTTCCTTCCCCATGTGTGCCATATTTACCCACTGGTAAGGTATAATTGATTTGTCATATTAACTGCTTTCCCTTCGCCTTCTACTCCTGGCTTTATCTATGATTACGCTCCACTGCTACTCTATCAAATCACTCCTCCTCCCATATCAGTTGTAGACTGTTGTTTGTTCTAGCTGCCAAAATATATGTATTGCACACACCAGTCATCATGTTTCACTTATCAGTATGCAGCCTGTAAGTCACTTCCCTGTCTCATATCAATGTTTACCATCTGCGGTCACCCTATGTGGTACCCTTGTATGTATATCCAGCCTGTATCATGTAACGTGCATTTCATGTATATACTGTTATTACCTATCTGTGTTTATACGTTAAGTGTTTATGTCACAGGACCTCCTTGTGAATGAGCTTGCTCAATGGAGTTCTCCTGCAATAAACTTGAACTTGAACTTGAACTCATTTCATGGAAATAGTCTGACAATAAAGTTATGAATATTATCTCAGATCGATCATCTTCTTTTGTGGTATTCTGCAATAGTTCCCTTCTATCTATACATTTGCTGTCTTATTCTGTTTTTGCTAAAATGTCAGATCTCTAACCCCTTTTCCTAAATCTTTTATTTAACCCTTAGGCTGCCGCCAACATAATATCTTGTCCTAAAAACCTATGCTTTCTCAATCTTCTTCCTTGTTTACTTGCCAGTGGTGAGTGGTTCCTAATTTCCTAACCCAGATACTACGCATGATGGTTTGTGAGGAACAGACTCCTCTCATACCTTTTTCTTTTTCTTTACAAGGGCAGCCGCCGCAGCCCTCTGTAATACCTTCCATTCTCTCACTTCTTTGAGCATCAATTAATATTCCATTGTTACTAACCCATGATTCCTGTTGAATAGCTACTCACATTTTTTCCTTTTTTATTTAACACTTTCTGTAACTTGAAGGTCTCTCTTATGCCCCCCCCCCCCACTGACCTCCATCAAGGACAAGTTCATTGCCTTTCAACATTCCTAAAAGGATCTCCCCTGTTGGACCTGAATCATCTTGGTTACCCATTGCTGCTGTATCTTCAGTCTGTCTCTGTATTTTCTCAGGTGGGGACACCAGAAATCGGCACAGTATTCTAGATGAGGCCTCAACAGTGATCTACACAGAGGGTGGGGCTTGCAGAACTCAATGGAGTTCAGATCCTTACTAAATAAGAAACAGAACACAGGGGTGTGGGCTAATTAGTTCTGATTACTTATAAATATTTGAACAAATGTAATAAAATTCATAAAAGGAGTCAGACTTTGTACTATTTAACACAGCAGTCCAAAGGGAATACTTTAACTCATTATTTGTATGACAAGTAAAGTACAAGTGCTAAAGCAGAGCAATTAGTACCTCTTTGAAGGATTGCCTCTGTTGGTGGCATATCTGCTTGGGCCTGTGAATGTGCAGGAAGAGAGGGAGACACACAAACGCAGATGCAAGTCTGTACCCACCACCACCACCCAATAGCAAGCAGCTAAGATACGTTTTTTTAATTGTGGAGTGGGAGGAGTTATATTTTGATGGATGTTCCAGAGCAGATCAGGCCAAAAAATGGCTAATGAATGATAAAATGAGCAGCAGTAAGAGACCACTCACCCTACACATTTGATGCAACAGCATTGATGTCCCAGTGTACTGTTGTACGATGCATTACCTAGTCCGACAGTTGGTAATGTGAACATACAAAATTTGCCAGCAGAAACAGGCCTCACGGTCTGTCAAGTCAGCTTGAATGCACAGCTAGCACCCTTAAGAGTCTTAAAAAAGAGACTTGGGCATCATCATCACCGATGACCTGAAATCATCCAAGCAGACCACTAAAGCAGTAGGTAAGGCTAGGAGGATGTTGGGGTGCATTAGTAGCGGTATCACAAGTCAGAAGAGGGAGGTAATAATCCCTCTTTACAACACACTGATTAGGCCCCATCTGGAGTACTGTGTGCAGTCCTGGAGGCCACACCTTCACAAGGACATTAACCAAATTGAGGCAGTCCAGAGAAGGGCAACCACAATGGTGCAGGGACTGCATTAGAAAACATATGAATACAGATCTATGGAGCTCAATATGTATACCCTAGAGCAAAGGAGGGAGAGAGGTGATATGATCAAAACATTCAAACACCTTAAGGCCATTAACAAGGTGAAAGAGTCTAACATGTTTCAATATAAGAAAAATAGCAGGACAAGAGGACACAGCATGAGATTAGAGGGAGGCCAATTAAGGGGTAATGTAAGGAAGTTCTTTTTCACAAAAAGGGTGGTGGGTGCATGGAATGGCCTACCTCAGGAAGTGGTGGATATGAATACAGTGCAGGGCTTCAAACAGGCATGGGATAGGCATAAGGGAGCAATACAGATGAGTATAAATAGACAGACCATTGACAAAGCAAATGCCGATGGCACATTTATTAGGAAGAAAAAGAAATGGGCAGACTGGATGAACCTTGTAGTCCTTATCTGATGTCAACTTCTATGTTTCTGTGTTTCTGTTATACTGTAACTGCCCCACCCCCATCCCCCCTCTCACCTTCAGAAACTGCTCAGTATTGTTTACCAAGCTCTCCCTTGTCCTGTCCCATGCCCTTTTGAAACTTCCCACTGTCTTGCATGCCACCACCTCCTCTGGTAGAGCGTTCCATTTTGACACCACTCTCTTAATGAATAATGCCTTCTCATCTCCCTCTTGCACCTGTAACCCTCCAGTCTCAGCCCGTGCCCTCTTGTGTCCCTTAAGTTCCTTAGCATAAACAACCCCTCAGTGCTAGATCTGTTGATCCCCCGTCAAATATTTGAACATTTCAATCATATCCCCCTGATTCTTTCTCTCCCCCAGTGTGTACAAACTCAAGTGTCTCAGGATATCCTCATAGGTTCTGGCTTCCATCCCATGTATCATTTTTGTCACTCTACGCTACACCACCTCGAGCATCCTGATATCCTTCATCATATATGGATGCTAATACAGCACGCTGTACTCCAGAAGCTGCCTGACCAAGGATCTGTACAGGGGCAGGATCACATCCTTGTGTCTGGATGAGAACCCCCCACAATGCACCACAGCATCCTATTGGCCATAGCCACAGCCTTCCTGCACTGAGTAGAGTTGTTCATGCTCCCCATCACTATGACCCCAAGATCCTTCTCCTCCTCTGTGACACTCAACCACACCCCACCCAAACAATAGTCCTTCCTCAAGTTCTTCACCCTGAAGTGCATAACTTTGCACTTTTTTGCATTACAACCCAATTGCCACCTTGCCAACCACCCCTCAAGTCTGGTTAGGTTACCTTGTAGCTTCTGCCACCCCTCTATGTCATCCATCACAACCCCCATCTTGATGTCATCAGTGAACAAACTGATCTTGCTCATAACTCCATAAGTAATATCCCAAATGAACAGACCAAACAACACCAGTACCAGCACAGAACCCTGCAGCACACCAATGGTCCCTGGCCAAGGAGATGAGAATCCCCCCCACACAACCACCCATTGCAGTCTATCTTCCAGACAGTTCTTGATCCATTTAGCCATCTTAGCCCCCATCCCTACATATTTTAGCTTTGCCTCCAGCTGTCCATGGGGGACTGAATCAAAGACCTGCCTAAGTCCAAAAATAGGACATCCACTGCATGATTCTTGTCCAGCTCCCTTGTGACTCAGTTGTAGTATTCTATTAGGTTGGTCTGGCATGATCTCCCAGAAATGAACCTATGCTGTTGCCTATCCTGGAGCTCATTGACTTCCAGGAAGGTTACCGGTCTCTTCCTCAAGATTGTTTCCATAAGTTTACCCACTATGGAAGTGAGACTGACAGGTCTGTAATTGCCCGGTTCATCCTTTGGGCCACTCTTGTGGATATACACTGCATGAGCCAACCTCCAGTCCTGCAGCATGCACCCCATCTCCAGGGAGGTGTTGAACAGATCAGCCAGCAGCCCCAGTCAACATCTCTGCCATCTCCTTAAACACCCTAGGATGAATGCCATCAGCATCTGGCGCCTTATCCATCCTAAATGCCTTCAGACCTTCCAGTACCTTGCTTTCCAGAATCACCTCATCAGTCACCTCCGCCTCCCTTGTCCTCACCCTCCCAGTCCATGGTGGCAGTGGACCTACCACCTCTCTTGTGACTACACAGCAGATGTATTCATTCAGTACTTCTGCCTGTTCCTCCTCCTTCTTCAGCCAACCCACATCCTTGATCCAGTCTATCTGGTCTCTGCAGTTCCTTCTCTACCCTACGTATCTATAGAACTCTTTCTCCACCCCCCAGATGCCCCAAGCCATCCATACCTTCTTGGAGGCCTTGGTCTTTGTTACAAACTTGGTTACCTCCTTGGACCTCCTCATGTACAATTCCCTGTCCTTCTCCCCCCACAGTTCTTTTCAGTCTTCTAAAAGCTGCTCTCTTGGCCCTCACCCCCTCCAACACATTCCTGGTCATCTATCATGACACCTTAGCCTTGGGCTCTTACTCAGAGTCCAGGTGCACACTTTGGTAGCCTCCCTTAGCCCAGACTTCATGATATCCCACTTCTGTTCTGCATCCATCTCTGACCTTATCCCTTCAAGTCGCCCTCTCAGTATTTCCCTCATTCTCCCAAAGTCCACCCATCTGAAGTCCACTACCCTTGTTGCCAACCCCACAGCCTCCCTGCTCATGCTGAGCATGAATCACACTGAAGCTAGTGGGTCCTCTACCCATAGCTCTCTCATCATATCCCTATTTGATACTACCAGGTCCAATGTATTACCTAGCTGGGTTGGTTCGCCTACCATCTGCACCAGATGGCTATCCTGGAACACGTCCAGAAGTACCCGCTTCCTGGCACTCAAGGTGTTTTTGGGTTCCCCAGTCCACCTCTGGTAGGTTGAGGTCCTCCACTATCACCACACTCCCTTACTACATATCCATAGAATCTGAACCACCAGCTCCCTATCCAACTCCTCAGACTGCTCCAGTGGCCTATACACTACCCTTTTCCTCAGTTTCCTCCCCCTTGAGTCTAGAAACTGCATCCTCAGTGCCTCCATCCTCACCTCCTCCCTTGAGCATCAAATCCCATTCATTACATACCTTTCTACCCCTTCCCCTTTCCCCACCCCCCTGTCCTTCCTATAAACCTTGTTCCTGGGGATTGCCAGATCACAATCTTGGTGTTGGCTGACCCACGTCTCCATGATGGCCACCACATCTACCATCCCTATGTTTAAGAGAGCCTGTAGCTCAGCCACTTTGTTTTCCAGTCTCCTTGCATTCAGGGAGACCACCCTCCACCCAACACCACCCCCCTTTTTCATTCCCCACATCCCCTCTTCCTGGCCCTTCCTTCTCGGGCCATTCCTGATACAAACACTGATGTCATGAGGGCTCAGCTCATTCATCTCCCCTTTCTGATGACCTTTCTCACTAGCTGCACACTTGCCTTCCCCCCTTCCTAGTTTAAAAACCCCTTGGAAGCTATGTATTCCTTCAGTTTCTGCTTCAAGACCAACTGCACAGCCCTACTCAGGTGCAATCAGTCCCCTGCTTATAGGTCACTGTTGAACCATGTGTTCCCCCAATCTTCCACCAGTCCATATCCATGAGAGCAACACCATCCCACCATCCAAGAGTTAAACTCAACAATCTTGTCCTTCTTGGCCCTGCTTGCCCTGGGTACTGGAATCACTTCCGAGAAGGCCACCGAGCACGCAACCTCCATGCACAACTTTCCTAGTTCCTCAGATCTTTCCCTACTTTCCTACTACTTCTTCTACTCTGCACAGTAACATCTTTGAAAGAAGAAATGAAATTTATCTTTTATGTCCACATTTTATGGTCATGCCCGCTTCTCCTCCCCTACTGGATGGCTATCTCTATTGTCTTACAAGCAATTTTTGATCTGTCTGTCTCTCCCCCCACCCCTGCTTCAGTTCTCTTATACATTCCACCTGACTTCTTCATGGTTCATGGCTGGCAATGTAAGCTTTTATTGATCCTACATGTCTGTGCCAAGAAGTTGATTACCAAATTATGGCTTCAACCTAAAACCCCTACGTTGGCCCATTTGATTACTGTAATAGATACACTCTATGAATTGGAAACATAAACTGACTGTTTCTTAAATGCAATGTCAACATTCGAGGAGACCTGGAGATGCTAGGTGTTTTACAAATACAAACTGATCCTTCCTTTGTCCCCTAAGATATTTATTACTTTGGTTGAGAACAACAGATATAGATTCCTTTCTTTAAAAGGGGCTCTTGGTATTGGATATAAGAGATCTTTTTGCTCCCCCCACCTTACCTTCTTGCTTGCTTTCATAAATAAGTACATATTTTTATTTCGCCAAAGTTCAATCTAACAAAGAATTTGTGGTTTTTTTTGGCTAAATTTGGAACTGACTATATAAATTCTTTCTGTAACTACTATGTAAGTGCACTTATCTGTTTTGTTCTTTTTTGTGAGAAGAGCTCTCCTTCAAATTTGTGAATCCTTCTTATCCTGCTTCTATATGGTTGTTTTTGCTACAGTGTGTATTTTTTGAAGATTGTATACCATTCTGTAAAAAAAATATTCAATAAAGCTGCCATTATTAAAAAAATAGAAATGAAACATATTGTCTTACTGACCAACACCCAGGCAGTCACATCAGTCAAGGGCAGTGCAACCAATCAATAAAATAAATAGTTTGCCACTGTTGAGTGCACCTGACCACACACAATGATAACTACATCCCTCATGTTTCCAGGAAACAATTTCTGCCAGGGCCAAGTACATTAATAAATAAGTACACAATATAAACTATAATCTCAGTCCAGTTACTGTAACTGAGATGTAATATTATATTATACTACAAGCAATGAATGAATAAATGAATGCATTTAGTAACTTTCTTTTTCTGGTAATCACAGTTGTATATGAAGGGATGTGAAAAAGATACATATTATTTATCCAAAGAAGAGCATTCAGGCTTCAGCTAAGCCACCTTCTGCAAGAAAATTAAAACAGTAACTACAGTATTAACATCGTATTGCAGCACAGACTGGTGGAAAAATAAAATGTTATGTTGTTGCTGACATGGAGTAGTAGGGAGCTGTACATACATCCAGATCAGATTAGTAGTACTACCGAGTAAGTTTGGGACATTAAATGCAGTTGCTGAATGCATTATATGGACTCTGGACCCACTGATGTGATTATTTATTTATGTATGTAGTTATTCATTTTCATGTATCTGCACTCATTTAGTGTTCATTCAGGTAACCCTGGTCTGCTCTGGCCAATCCTAACCTGAATTGTTGTCACTATCTCATGCATGTCTCATTTATATATAATTAGCAGTACACCTTTTTCACAAAAGATTTTCACCCCAGACACAATTGGAGAAACTGTTTTGTGGGTAGGACCTGCTCAAAGTCAGTATGTAAATGTTTGATTCAAGTATCATATTTGAATTAAAGTTTGGAATGTTGACTTTCAGGGATGCAAAACACTCAGCATTGTCTTGAATGACAACAGGATCTTGTGTCAGTAATAACATTACCAGCTTGACTAAACTATCATTCTGAACAGATGTTAGTCGAAGGGCAATTCATTTACTTCATTGCAAGTTGTACTAAACAGGACATATATTTTGTTTTGATTTCCAGTATTTTAAAGGCCCAGCATTCCAATTTATATTAGGCTCTGCCAGGTACATCTCAACAAAGGTCTGTCTTGATCTATATTAGAAGAAACTGATTCAGAAGTTACAATGACATCCTGTAAGTGACTCCAGAGATGTGAAGCTGAACTGTGTGACTGTGGGACCGTGCTATTTTTTTAATGGTGTGAAGAAGAAGATCCTGCCATTGTGACTGAAGAAGAGGAGAAAAAATGCTGGAACACCAGAGGAGAACTGCCTGATGCTGTGCTGTGTTGTGACGAAGATTGAATTTGATGCTGTATTCTGTTCCATAACAGCATGCCCTTCATCAATTATTTCTTGTTTTTTTTTTTAATCAGAATAAGTGTCATCATCATTCTATAGCTGCTTTGATTTGTATCATGGATCCAAGACTGTTGCTGTAATATAGGGCTCTCACTGAAACATTGTACATAGTTTTCATTTTGTGATATCTTTTTGTATTCTGGTGGGCAATCTGTCAGCACCATAGGCAGCATGTGTGATGGGATTGTCAGTGTGCTTTAGATTTTCTCAAATAAAATTAAATCTGATTTTAAAAATTTGTATTAAGGGTATCACCTGGCACAGAGCTGTTGTGTTTGCACTCACCCCCTCTAGTGATTTCCTCAAATGGCTGGAAGAGTAACATTACAAACTTGTAACAGTCACACAGGAGTGCGGTGTGCATATTTTATGGAACACATACAAACAGAGGTGAGAAAGAAGTACCTCTGCTAGGACTTGAACACTGGCTGCTGGAATACCATTTCAACTGCACTAACTGGCTGTGCCACTGAGACAACTGGAACCTGGGCTGTCCCTGAGCACATTACTCTTCCTCAAATGCACAACCCAATGGCAACACAAATATTCACTTGTAACAATCACACTTGTTCCAAGTAAATATCCTTGTTGCCATTGGGTTGTGTATTTGAGAAAGAGTAATGTGCTTGGGGACAGCCCAGGTTTCAGTTGTCTCAGTGGTGCAGCTGGTTAGAGAAGTCAGAATGGTATTCCAGGTGGCAGTCTCAGCTGAGGCACTTATTTATTTTTACCTCTGTTTGTATGTGTGCCATAAAATATGAACACCACACTTCTGTATGATTGTTATAAGTAAATATTTGTGTTGCCATTGGGCTGTGCATTTGAGACAGAGTAATGTGTTTGGGGACAGCCCAGGTTCCAGTTGTCTTAGTGGTGCATCTGGTTAACACAATTGGAACAGTATTCCAAGTGGCCTGTGTTCAACTCCCAGCTGAGGCACTTACTTCTTTCTCACCTCTCTTTGTATGTGTTCCATAAAATATGCACACCACACTACCTGTGTGATTGTTACAAGTAAATATTTGTGTTGCCATTGGGTTGTGCACTTGAGAAAGAGTAATGTGCTTGGGGACAGCCCAGGTTCCAGTTGTCTCAGTGGCACAGCTGGTTAGTACAATCAGAATGGTATTCTGAGTGGCCTGGGTTCAAGTCCCAGCTGAGGCATTTACTTCTTTCTCACCTCTGTTTGTATGTGTAACATTACAAACTCCAGCATGGCCCATTGTGGTGGAGTAATATAGATGTCACATCACCAACTTTATTTTACAAGATGTACTGCCTAACAGCTTTCTTTAGTTCCATCAGACTTTGGAACATAAAAACAGTGAAATTCCACCTATTAGCAATGTCTTGGCTCAGTCCATCCAAAGGTAAATTGTGTTCCTACTGTATTTTTTCAAATAAAAGAAGGGCATTGCTTGAGTAATTGAAATGAGTGCAGATTCATTTAGCAGTGTTAACAAAAGCCTTAATTCCCTGCCCTCATCAAGAAAACTGAGAACTATTCAAACAGTGTGCAAAGTAGCAGATGTGAACAACCCCCCCTCCTCCAAGGTCTTTCTTTGATTGGACCCATTATCTGCAATTATAAAGCCAGCTGACAGTACCCGTGACATGGGCAATTGCTGTATTGGTTATTTGAGCTCCTAAATGACACTGTAAGACTTATGTTCAAATGGGAAATAAAACATTCTTAAAACAGCAAGTAGGGGTTTCACTGTCCCCACGAGAGTTATGAAAACATGCCCAATGTGCAGTGACAGATATGAAGAGTTCAGGATGACAGCTTATCCAGATATCTGTTCAGAGATGCAGCACCTTCCCAACAGCACTGGCCAAAACTCACCTGAGCTTTTTACATATGACAACATAGAGATCTGAAATCCCTGTTGAGAAGTACTTTTTTGACGATATATTATAACGAGGTTTGAGGTACTCAGTAAGCTGCCTGGATACTACATGTTCAACCACATTATTTTATTTATTTTTTATTTTGCTTTTGTTGACCGGGTAAGTGCACTAGGCAAACAATGCCTATTTTCAGGCACGACCCGGGAGAAAACAGTTTACAGACATAACAATTAACATGTGACGCAGCACATGAAACAGTACAAATGGGTAAAAACAGTGTATAGTAAATACAATGACATACTGAATGGTGAGGGATAAGATACCATGAATACAGAAGGAGAAAACAGGATGGTATCAAACAAGAAAACAACGTGGAAGGTAGTATGTTAAAGTGCAGTAAGTGCCAAGTGGTAGAAAGGGAGAGAAGGAGGAAAGAGGGGATGAAAGAGCATGGCAGGTAAGGATCATAAGTAGAGGAAGGGAAAAGGGGGTAGATAGGATGAAGATAAGGGAGAGAGCAAGCATTAGTAGGGGTTCAAGGTGGGTTAAAACAAGTGCAGGGATGTAGAGTGTGAAGGTGTTCACGATGTAGATTCTTGAAGATAGCATGGGTGTTTGTTTGACGGATGGAGAGAGGTAAAGAGTTCCAGTATTTCGGGGCAGTGTAGGAAAACGCACGAGTGCCCATTTTGTTCTACATTTGGCACACGCAGAAGGGCTTTTTATCAGTGGATCGTGAATTCATGAGTAGAAGGTTGGGTTTCCAGTGCAGAAGAAAGGGATGGGGAGACCTGTTCTGATGACAGAGTCAATTAATGATCCAAAGGTCTGAAGACGATGAGGCGGATGGGCTAAGCCATTTTAGGTCCCTATAAAGGTGGCAGTGGTGCTTGAAGCATGTTGAGGCCGCGGCATAGCGACAAATGTTATTGTAAGTGATGTCCCATTTATGAAGGGCAGATTTAGATGCCGAAAGGAAGATCGGTGAGCCATATACTAGAGCCGGTAGAAGGAAACCTTGAGCCACTGCTAGTCTGGCTTGAGGGGTAAGTGCGTAGTTGGTACGATAGGCACTTCCTAGCTTAGCATTGACTGACTTACAAATAGTAGAGATATGAAGGTCAAGGTCAAGGATTCGTCCAGGGTGACACCAAGATATTTGGAAAGAATTGGTAGAGGGTAGAGGAGAGTTGTCCACAGGAGATGTTAAGGGATAAGGATTAGTTTTGAGTCTGGCCTGGGAGCCAAACACCATTGAGTAAGATTTGCTAGAATTTAGGACAAGTTTATTATGAGTAAGCCAGGTTTGGATACTCTCAATCCGATGCAAGAGGATGATGTAGGGAGATTGAAGTTTTCGCACTATGATAGATAACCAAATCATCTGCGTAGAGCAGAGACGAACAATTTGGTGCGACTGAAGGGATGTCATTAATGAATATTGTAAAGAGTAACAGACCAAGAATAGAGCCCTGTGGCACTCCAACGTGGATAGGTACAAGATTCGAAATAGCAGAGTTAAAGACCATGGTCTGTTGCCTATCGGTCAGATAGCTCTCAAACCAAGTTATGGTATCTGGGGAGAAACCAAAGGACCGTAGTCTTGATAGAAGGAGCGAATGGTTTACCAGGTCAAAAGCTTTAGTTAGGTCAATAAAAACTGCTCCAGTCAAGAGGCCTAGGTCCATGGCTGAGTTAATGTCACTGGTCAGCTTTAGCAGGGCAAAGGTGGTACTATGGCCTTTACGAAAGCCATGTTGGGAACTGGAGAGGAGGTTATATTTTTGAAGGTATTCGATTGTTTGTGTGGAGACTAGTTTTTCCAGAATTTTGCTTAAGGTAGAGAGTATAGCAATGGGACAATAGTTCTTTATTTCCTTTTGGTCTCCTTTCTTTGGAATAGGAGTGATTTTAGCAATTTTCCATATAGTTGGTACTATACCACGGCAAAGGGACATATTAAAAATTGTGGTTACTAGGGAGGCTATAAAGGGGCGCTGCTTTCAGCAGCCTTGGTTCAAGACCATCAGACCCTGGACTATTGTTGTCATTGATAGTGAGAAGTAGCTTTTCAACTTCTCTTTATGAATGATCCGAACCTGAAAGGGGGTTTGAGGGAAGTGGTTTAATGTCACAGAGGCAGCACAGTGCTAGCATTTTGAAGGTGGACAGGTAGCTGATAAATCTGAGAAAAGGTTATTAAAGGTATTGGCTATGGTTAACGGGTTATTGCAGTGTATACCATCAAGTAACATACTATTAGTGTGGGACTTTTGATTAGGGCTGATGATAGTTTTTATGGTATTCCAGAAATTCCTAGAATCACCAGAGGCGTTTATTAGCAGGTTCCTACAGAAGGTACTTTTGGATAGGCGGATGTAGTTTTTGCAGGCATTCCTCAGTGAACGGTAATGGCAGTAGTCAGATTCCAACTTTGTGGACTTAAAAAGACTCCAGGCTTTGTCTCTGGCCCTAATCTGGGTTAGTAGCTCTTTAGTAAGCCATTTTGTCTGAGTGCCACGAAAGCACCTGGTGATCCATGGAGCATGGATATCTTGGAGCCGCTGGAAAATTGTGATGAAGCTATCTAGGGCGGACTGAACATCCGATGCATTATGAATGGAGGACCAGTCAATCATAGAAAGGTCATTAATAAAGTGAAAAGGGTATATGGTAGCAAATTCAAGGCTGTCATATTTAAATTTCCTTTGTTATTGTAATAGCAACAGAGCAGGTCAAAGGATATTTGACTTTAAATTCATATGTTTCTAAGACAGTAAGCTGTTTCCTTGAAGAATGGGGCTTTTGAACACAAGCCACTACCAGAAACAATAGCACTCAAAGTTCTTTAACTAGAAAGAAGTGCTGGTAGTGTTTCTATGTTGCTGCAGGGACTGACACTGCTTTCATGAATTGGAGTTACCCCTGAGTGTAGTGAGCTATCATCACTATCGCTTTCTCTCCCATTCTAAAAAATTGATTTCCCTTTAATGTTATGACATCTGTCTAGGTATCCTTTCAGTGCTGAAGATCTCAATGCTCCTTTTTTTTTTTTACCCCTACTGATTGCCTGTTTATAAATAGTGCATGTTGCCACCAAGAAGCACTAATGGAGAAGTATGACCAAACAAAAGATGATGGGCTGTTTTTTTCAAAGCACCCCTAGATCGCCATAAGTTGTGGTGATCTAGGGCTGCAGTACACCCTGGCGGCATCTGGGACACTGCACAATATTCAGGAAGAATGGAATCCCAGTGCCACAAATCTGGGATTTTCCACACACACACAGGCATGCACCAAAACTATCAGCGCACCTGCAGGAAATCTCGCAGGGATCTGGTTCCCCCTCCTGGTGCAATAGTAGAGGTCCCAGGATGGTTGAGGGTGAGGGGGTAAAGCCAGATGATGCATGTCAGGTACAGGGGTGGTTTGGGTGGAGGGCCTTAATGGCAGTTGGGAAGGGGGTGGGCAGGCATATTAGTGATGGCGCACCTGGCAGGGGTGCTGATTATTGGACATTACTGTCACTGCCAAGGAACAGCAATGGGGTGGGGGTACAGAGACATACAGTGCCATGACCCCATTTGGGCATAGCCCTGGGAGCATCCCCCAGGGCTGTTCCCACATGAGGCCATGGCACTATGTGTCTCTGTACCCCTCAGCATCATTCCTTGACAGTGCCAGTATTGCCCAATAGTCAGCATCCCCGCTGGGTGCACCATCACTAATATGGCTGCACAGTCCCGCTCCAACTCCCAGTATGACATCCTGTAGCCATGTAGCCCCTGTACACAGCTGTCAGAGCCCCCTGACAAAAGTCACTACAGTGGTTTGAAAGGCACAAGTGGCTTAGATCAGTTCATTGTTGATTTGTCTCAAGCCCCTTGCTGCAGCCACAGTGGGGCTTTCTGACTCCCAGAAAAGGGGATATTTCAGCCCTGCAATGGCACAAGCCCCCTTGTGACATGCCGCATCCTAAGTTTTGTCCCAAGGGGGGGCACAGTACCACCTCAATGCAGTGGCCCCTGATTCAGTTGCAAACTGTGTTTCTGAAATGGGAATACTGCACTTTTGGATATAAGGCACCACTTGCATTGCCCCTGCTTTACACAAGCACCTCGTGTCCTTCAGAGGGCTTTGAAAATCTGGCCCCATATCTTTTTTTTTCTTCCAGGGGGTAGACACTGCAGCTCAGTCACTTTAGGGATTTTTTTTTCGTTCAAAATTTTTCTTGGGCCTGTTCCTGTTGTGCTTCTTTCCCAACTCTAACCCACTGTCCTCCTCCTGGACCATAGAATTTGAAACATTTGCTTCTACCGCCTCCTAATTTGCAATTTACATTCCTTCCAGTAAATCTTGTGCCCAGTCATTGCCTTCATCTTCTTTATCTTTACCCTCATTAGGCTCAGCCTCAGAGGGATCAGATGTTGTCTGTGAGGGACCAGCAGTCGCATAGTATGCAGTTATTCCATTCCTGGCAGTGCCTCTGTGGGTGGTAGCTACCATTCCTTTGTTTTACCTAATTTGAGGACTGATCCAGCAGATGCACCATTTAAGCAATAATGCCTGACAGGGTGTGTGTCGTGCTGGGATAACGTCACGCCTCAGGTGGTTGGGCACGAGGATTCCAGCACTCACTCTAAAGATGAAACTAGATTTACCAGAAACATTTTCTGGGGTTTGATTTTGTTGGCCTGTACAGGACAATTGCTTAGTCTGTCCTTTGGCACTTCCTTTTGGTTGGCCAAAGTCGTACTGCCTACCTGCTACTCAGAATTTGACTGAGCATTTTCATCCATTTTTTTTTATTTTTTATCTCCCACACCTACAAACAAGCCCACATTTTGTAATGCAAGGTACACAGCACTCAGTGATGACCACCACCATTTTCTTCTCAGCTCAGTGCAGAAGAGAGACTCCGAGTCCTAGTGTTACTGTTCAGTGACTGACTGTTTAACATTTGATAACCAGGTAAAACCTGAGGGCATCAAATGCCCATTTTCTTGGGTAACCCTGAAATAACAAAACAATTACACATATAGCTTACAAGTTACAGCAATCATAACATGAACACACAGAAAGAGTAAGACAATATTATTATTATTCACCATTGCCCTCCTTTGGGTACAACACTTGTAGGGTGAAGGGGGCTGCACCCATTGGATATCCAATGACCTACTGGCCCTAATGAAAGAGAGGGACAGCCAGTGGAAGGCTTACAAAGCGTCCCCTTCCCCACAGCTATTGAATGTTTACAGGTACCTACACAACACCTCTAAGCAAATGGCCAAAACATTAAAGTGCAACTTCCATCTCAACCTACAAAGGAACAATCTCAGTGATCCATGGCATTTTTGGGCATTGATAGGGTCCTTACTCAATCCGAAGACTCACAGCCAAATCACTCAACTCGCCTCCCCATCAGGTCCCCTGGCTGACCCGGCTGAGATTGCACAGATTTTTAACAAAAAATCTACTGACCTCTCTCTCCACCTCAGTGGACTTCCCCCCTAGTCACAATCTAGCCCTAGTAGTCAGGCAGACTGCCCCCCTGCCAGCCACACCCCTTCCCTGCTTCCCTTCTACTTTAGAGCCATAGGCCTCAAAACTACCTCAATGCTCCTAAGGTTCCTCCCTATCAGGGGTAGCCCTGGCAATGATGGGTTGTTCCCCTCTTTCCTTAAGCTCATCTCTCCAGCATTCATTAAACCCCTCACCTTCCTTTTCAGTCTTACCCTCTCCACATCCACCATGCCTAATTTCTGGAAGCATGCTAATATTGTTCTTATCTTTAAAGCATGTGATCCCCATTCTACTGATAACTACAGGCCCATCTCCATTCTTCCCCACCTTAGCAAGCTACTACAGAGGATTGTGCACTCCCAGCTTTCTGAGCACCTTGGAAAATATTTGCTGCTGTGCCCCAGCAACATGGTTTCTGCAAGCTCCACAGCACCATAGCAGCCTCAGCCCATTTCACTGACCATGTCCTCAGAAACATGGATTCGGGTAAGGCCACAGGTGCTGTATTCATGGATCTAAAGTATTTGACCTAGTCGACCACCCTCTCCTACACTCTAATCTCCACTCCCTTGGCTGCTCCTTGGAGACTTCCTCATGGATTCAGAGCTACCTTGAAGGCAGGTCCAAATCAGCTACTATTGGGGCTGCATCCTCGCCTGCCCTGCCTGTCTCTACCAGGGTCCCCCAAGGCTCCATCCTTAGCCCTTTACTGTTTTCCCTATTTATCAATGCACTTCCTGCAGAGAGTCTCTCCTGTGGGGCACTACTCTATGCAGATGACCTAGTCCTATACCATAGTCATAAGTCACTTGCAAACATCTCCTATGTCCTTACCCTTAATTATGGTATGGCCTACATTTGGTTTACTTCCAAAAGTCTCCTGGTAAATGAAAAAAAAGACAAATTCAGTGTTATTTAGCTCATAGCCATTCCTCTCCAAGGTCTCCAAAGCTGATTCCTCTCTACTTGTACTCACACCTGTTGCCCCCACCTTGAAAATGTCTCTCATTTCAAATACTTGAGCATCACCCTGAACGCCTCCCTTACATTCTCCGATCATGTTAATATTTCCGTGCATAGAGTTAACCAGTAATTAGGGTCCACCTACTGGCTTAGACAATTCCTGTCCCATGAGGCACACCTAGCAATTGTGCAAGGCAACCTTCTACCCCTTATTGATTACTGCTGCCCCATATATTCCCCCATGTCATCAGCTCTGTGCTCCAGGCTGACATCAGTTTACAATAGCATCTGCCACTTTGTCCTACTCACACCTTTTTCTACCCATCATTGTGACTTATACAAATCGCTTGGTTTGCTCCCACTTCAAAGGCGCTTCAATTATGGCTTGGGCTGCCTTATAGGCACTACACTCAGAGATGGTCCCTGTCCCCTTATTCATCCATCCTGGTAGTTCCCAGAATCTCCTCTACCATGGGCTGCAAAACCTTTTCCATCTATGCCCCCTCCTTATGGAACAAGCTCCCTTTGTAGCTCCACTAGTCTTCCTCCCACTTATCCTTCAAAAGCCACTTTAAAGATCAACTATAATTGGAAGCCAAATGCCACTGTCCATCTGTGTAAACTGGGATAATTGCTAATTAATGATTGCTTTGCTTTTCCCTCATTAGCCTACTCAGCCAACAGCACTGTACCACCCAAAAATGTGACCTATAGCAAGTTGTATTATTTTTTTTTCCATTATAGAACTGTAGTATTTTTAGGGCTGCAGTGGGTATAGCCCTGCAGACCTATTGCTATGAGGAAATGAGTCCAGCATTCCTTCCAGCCAAACAACATTTTGGAGTTCCAACACAGTCGCCTCCATGCCGATGAAGCACTCCACTCGCTCTCTCTCTCTATAGGCAGTTGCACTGTACTATTTTTACTGTCGGCAGTGTCCCAATCATGAAATCTTCTTACTGACACCTCCCCTGTCCACTGCATGCAAAGTTATCTGTGCCTTTTTTTGTTTTGTCTTTTTATAAATGAGATTTAATTGAATATTCAATATAAAGCATGCAGGAACATACAGGTACATATTTCATTTGTAATGAACATCACTTCTTAAATGTACTTGGCAGGGAGTAATCCCACGGAAGTACATTCTAACAATTATCCATAACATAACTCATAAACTGATGAAAACTCCAACCTGTATACACACACACACACACACACACACACACACTCAGTATGCAATCCTAACATCATTTCACATTCTAATTAAGAGGATATATATACCCTCAGTAGTGAGATGCAATGGAAAGGGTATATGCTGGGGGCCATCTCCTGTGTCTTCTCTGGAGGAGGGGGGGTCTGCAGAGTAGTTGAGCAATCTGAACACCCATCCTGTGGGTATTCAGGAACCTGTGGGAGTGGGGGGGACACATCACCCACTTCTCCAATCCATGGGGGTGAAAGCAATCTTAAAGTGGAGGGGGGACCAAAATGGCTAACCTAAGCTGATGTAGTGCAGGGGATTCCCCTGTGTTAAAGCATGATACTTTCATCCTAGCCTCGGGAGCCACTTCAGACCCCTTAAACTGAGCAGCTGCACTATAAGGTTAAGGGTGTTGGGTGGGAGCTGGAGTTTGGTATCCTACAGTGATTAGAATTCAGATATAGGCCCAGAATCTCCAAGAAAGGTTGTAGCATATTTTGGGTGGCATGCATCACCCTTTTGAAGCTGGCCACCCTGCCCAGTTCCTCTAGCCATCCCTGTGTACTTGGGAATCTTGGGTCCCTCCAGTGGTTCAGGAGGATTAGTTTTGCTGTTGTTATTAAAGCTCATAGGAGCCATAATCTTTACGATTTCAGCAGTTTGCTGCCAATGACTGAGACTTGGAGTACTCTCAACAGCACTAACAGGGTATGAGAATTATATTGTAGCCTAGGATCTCATTGCATATGTCCCTTATCTCCTACCGATATGCTGTAAAGCTCTAGCAGCTCCACAGAATGTGTGAGATATCTCCCCCTTCAGAGTGACATCTCTAGCACTCATCCTTAGGTAGAAGACTCTATGCCTTTAGTTTATTAGGAATTATGTGCCATCTGTACAAGATTTTAAGTTGGATAAACCTATTTTTGATAATCTTCACTGCAGATTGGAGGTCTCTCCAGCTTTTATCCCACATGTCTTGGAGTGATTTTGATCTGAACTTCTTCAGACCAATGGTGTCTTACCCTCAGAGACACGTCTGGGTTGCAGTTCAGTAGGTAGGAGTATATGTCACTACTCCTAGTGTGTTTCTTCCCTTCCAAACAGAGGCGAGAATCCAGAGGGTTATTGTCATATCCCACTAGTTTCTGTCCTAGTAGACCTTGTAGCACATGACATAGTTACAAATATCTCTAGTGTTGCTGGCTGGGGAGACCATACTTTAGCCTAAGTTGCTGAAAACTCATAAGTGTATTCATTGCTGTGGACATAAAGTCTGAGAGGAGGGTGATCCCTGTCTACTCCTATATCTTGTGTCTTGTTGTTTTCCCATCCATTGTTTTTTGGTTTTTTTTTTTTGTCATTGATTTGCCTTTTTTCTGACAGCCACATGGCACCTTTCCCAGAATAGATGTATGGTTTGTGCCAGTGGGCTGGGTTGAAGAAGTAACTAGGACCAGGCTCCTGCACTAGCCAGGACTTACACCACGCCATCTCTGTTTCTGTGGAGTAGAGCAGAGAAGTAGGGGAGCAAAGCATAAAATGATATTTTAAAAGTTATGCCACTATTTCAAAATACCTTGCTCCCTTTCCAGTAAAACTTAATGTGTGCTCTTGTGGTGCGCTTGTCTCTCCGTTGTTTTTCTCTGTCTTTTTAGGTGGAGGAAGGCCTGCCTCAGTGCAGTAGGAGCCAGGAATTGACCAAATCGACCAGAGCCAGCAGTGTAGTGGGATCAGTATTACCAGAAGGCATTGGATGATGGCTCCATTGTAGTGAGGGACATGAGGGACTTAGAATGCCAGTCAGATTGGCTGAGTCAATGGGAGATTTAGACTGAGATGCACAGAGACAGAAAAGATAAAAATCTTTTTTTTTTTGTCTTTCTCATCAAGTCATGCAGAGAGACTTAACAGATTGTAGCTGAATTATGTTTTAACATTTTTAATCATTTTAACTGGGCTTTTATGCTTTGCTTTTATTTGCTTGTTGTTTGTGATGTTTGTCAGGGGATTATCAATTTACTTGGTTTTGCTTACTTTTGTATGGTAATATGTTGGGGTAATGTTATGTCATAGATTCTTACTTTGAATATTTGGAATATGGAAACCAAAGGCAGAGTAAGGTAGAGTATATGATTTTAAATTTAGTCCCACCATATGCAAATTAAGACATGTGGTCTCTGCGTATATAGTGCATGTCCATTCTCTGACCCCCATAATCAGCTTTCAGTCGTGCTGAGGAGTGAAGGTGAGGAGTCGACTATTTTAAGCTCTGCTAATATTTTTAGCTAATAGCATGGTCTGACTTATTGTTTTTTAGTATTGAGAATATCCATCTGTAATAATTCGCTACGGTAAACAAAGCATTTATTGATTATTTAAATCAGTGTCCTGTCCCACTGTTCCACTGGTTGGTTGGTCTACATCTTGAGGAATGCTGCTTTAATGTCCTCTTGTTCTTGTATTGTGGTACCTGCAGAACACAAAGGTAAGCATGGAAAAGCCTCTGGAAGGGATAGCGGGGAAGTAGAGAGCGGGAAGGCAGGAACGCAGAAACCCCATGTTAATCATTGAAAACATTGTAATTCAGCTTTATTTTTTCTAATGGGAAATCCTTCTCTCAAAAGTAAGTAGAAGTAGAAGTTTACAATATTGCAAACTCACAACTGATGGTATTTGTCACATAGGCCCAGATATTCAAAAGGGAAAAGTACGCTGCACAAATCCCGATGCGCCAGAGTGCATCAGTAATGTATGCAGGTGCAGGTGGCGGGGGGCGTGCCCATGCATACCCTGCACAGCTCGATATTCAGCCCGAGATGTGCAGAGCCATGCATGTGCAACCCCTACATGTGCCAGCCCAAAGTTGATCCAAAAAATAAAGGAACAATGGATGGCCACCCACAGGTGAGATGCCGCCTTGCAGGGCACAACACGGTAGCTGCCACCTGTGGGTGGCCAACTGAGCTCCGGCTGCACCTGGCAGCACCCCCCCATGCCTGATCATGGACATTTGTAACTAAAATGCAGAATTCCGTCCAATATCCCTGGTGGTCCAGTGGACTGCTATCTTCCCGATCACGGGCATTAGTAAGAAATAAATATCCCTAAACTCCCTGGTGGTCCAGTGGACTGCTGACTGCCTGATCATGGGCATTAGTAAGAAATAAATATCCCCAAACTCCCTGGTAGTCCAGTGGACCACTGACTGCCTGATCACAGGCATTTGTAATAAAAGAACCTTAATATGTCCAATATCCCTGGTGGTCCAGTGGACCGCTGACTGCCCGATTGCGGGCATTAGTAAGAAATAAATATCCCCAAACTCCCTGGTGGTCCAGTGGACTGCTGACTGCCTGATCATGGGCATTTGTAATAAAAGAACATTAATATCCCAAACTCCCTGGTGGTCCAGTAGACCGCTGTGTGCCTGATCGCGGGCATTTGTTATAAAAAATAAAAATATGTCCAATATCCCTGGTGGTCTAGTGGTACCCCTCCCACCCGCCCACTGAGTCCCACTGCCCACCCCCATTAGCCAGTGAGCAGCACCACCTGCCTGCCGCCCGTTATCTGCCAACTGACACCATCAGTAGGGCTGTCCGCCCATTGGTCCACAGCCCGAGCTAATGGGCATGCAGCTCCATATTGTATTGATACATTCAGATATGTGAATGGGATCCCATTCACATATCTGAAATGTGTAGTACGTATATGCACGCCCATTGGCTCACACTGTGACCAATGGGATGAGCAGCCCCACTGACGGTGTCAGTCGGTGGGTGGCGGGTGGCAGGCAGGTGGTGCTGCCACCCGTCAGCTGATGGGGTAAAGGGTGGTGGGGCCCAGTGGGTGGGTGGGGAGGGCACCGCTAGACTACCAGGGATATTGGACATATTTTAATTTTTTATTACAAATGCCCACGATCGGGCACACAGAAATCCACTGGACCACCAGGGAGTTTGGGGATATTAATGTTTTTATTACAAATGCCTGCGATCAGGCAGTCAGCAGTCCACTGGACCACCATTAGAGTACTAGAATATTGGTATTCCAGGACTACATGTTAAGAACAAGGTAACTTGCTCTGTCATATAGGTTTTCCTTTTTGAACCCTAAAGTTTGATAGATCATTAACAGATACTTAATGGATGTATTTAATGGATGTTTAGGAAATAACTCTTGGATATTTAAGCACCGTTGTTGGTGGAGGTTTATAAAGGTGAAAATTTATTAATGCTGGAGGGTTTGTTAATGTTCAATGGCAATTAGTGGCAATCTGTATCATTAGTACAATGGGTCCAGCTGCTGTTTAAATCCTGTAAGAAGGCTATCTATAGGAAACAACTACTGATTATTATTTGTTTATCTGATTACCTGATTCTACTGAGAAAAATTTCTATGTTTAGAGTACCATTACTGTAATAGGGTGGTAAATACAAGGAGTGGGCTGTCCTCTTCACCCAATAAGGGAAAGGTAAAATCAGAGATTAATAAAAAAAAAGAGGAAAGAAGCTGATATCAAATTGAAGGAAAATACAACACAGTTACAAGATAAAGGGGGAGAAGAAAGTAATGGTGAAAAACAACTAAAAATTACAAATTTCATCCTTCCTACTACAGAAATGACTAAGAGTGTCCTCATATCGATGGATACCCCCTTTAGCGGGATTAATAGAAAAGAACCTTATCCCAAGGGTATAATTAAAATCTCTAACAAGGAAATGATTTCAATAGACACAGATAATGTTAATGAATTTGAGCTTTCTAACAGTTAGAGCTATAGCTGGGGCTCCTCCTCTCAGGGCCCACACGATTTTAAAGACTCTGTAGCACCTCTTGATGAAACATACCAGATTGTAACTCATCTGCATTATTAAATGCTGGAGGAGAGGATACACCAGAAGCAAACCATGAGTTTACATATGAGAGAACTATTTCTCCCATACAAGAACAAAAGGAGAAAACAAATGATTTACTGTTAGAATATAAGGTGCCAAAAAATGGTAATTTGGTGCAGAAAGATAGTGTGGCACAGGTAATGGAAGATCTGAATCACACTATCTTAGGTTTAAAACAACTGGTTGATAAACAAGTATTATATAATGATGAGGATGAGATAACATCCCCTCCTCATTTTCCACCCCTTTCACCTTTAAGTTGCTCAAAGAGGTTGGATATCTGTACCCCCATTTTAGCAATGCATAGTCAGTGGATGAAATGGAGAACAGGCATAATATTAGGAAAGGAAATTTCATAAGGGGCGGGTGTCTTATAGAATCATCAACCTTATCCAAGCAAATTCTTGAATCCATTCAAGATCCTTATTTTGCAAATGTGGTTATATTAGAAAATCTGTGGGTACTGAAGGAAGAAATTGCTGCAGTTAGAACAAGTGTGTTTCATATTCAAAGTCTTTTGAATGACTTAAAACAAACCAATATAAATCAAATCTAAAAAAATGCACCTGGTGGATATTTGTGAAGAACAGGATGCAATATAGGTAATATAAGTTAAGAATAAAACAATTCAGGTAAATCATCCACCCCCTTTCTCTAAAGAAACTAATGATATATCAAGAGTGAAAGAGAATCGGGGGAGTATTTGTACAAAAAAGATGAACAGGGGACAAAAAATACAGGAGAAGAAATGAAGATATAAAGCTAGGAAAAAGGAGAAGTTGACTGATGTAATGAATACTAAGGATATAATAAATACAGAGGAAAGGAGCAAAGTAAGAACAAGAGAACAGAGAAATGACATAATTCAAAACAAGATGATATTAATAGAGGAAAATATTGTCAACATGGACTCCCTTGATGAGATTATTGAAGTAATGATGGATACTGGTAAAACCAATGAAGGTTATGTTGCATCAAGACTGAAGACTGAGGGTATAAGTGCAAGTTTAGATTGAGATACTTGAGAAGTACATGAGATCTCTGATTCATCAGTGGCCAATATTAAGACTGATGTTGAGCTTGATGATGAAATGGAAAAAGTAAACTATAAAGGAAAATATTTAATTTAAATATATGGAGTTGAGAGATTATTTGAGGAAACCCATTTGAAATTGGTATAATGGGTAACACAATTGTTACAATTAACTAAGTATGCCCCAGGGGGATATTATGTAATAAAACCACCTACATTGAAATGTACAAATTGTGTATTACTCTATCTTGATGCACAGTCTCTGGCAAACAAGGTGTGGGATGATGAGAAAGAACTAAGGGAAAAAAAGGGAATTTTTATTTGCCCACCATATTGAGTTCCTTTTATGGAACAGATGGATAATTGCAATTTGTTCAGAGATGAACTGTGTCCTGTGAGGGAGGATTTGAATTGGGGTAAGCGAGTGTTAGAAGTAATCACAAAATATGAACAATCAAATATGTTAAAGTGGGAAAACAAAACACTTTCTCCTTTTGGATGGGAACAAAATAATATACAATCTATAGGTAGCTTAAAGGCAGAAATTGGTACTTTCCTTTCTTGTGTGTTAAAAATGAACATTACAAAAAATGTAATTGAAAGAATAAGAACCCACCAAGATAGTTCACAAATACATATTACATTTAGATCAGCAAACCTCACTGGTCTTACATTGAAAATGTGCTATCACTGGATAATTATGGTATTTATCTTATAGATTACAGAACAGTGGATAAACAGAATGTGGATAGTTTTGTAAAGGAGAAAAATGAAAGCACTGATGTGAATCCATCTAAACCACTTGAGATCGTGGAACAGAATTTGCAACTATTAGTAATAGAAACAAAGGAATGGAGATGCAGATGATAAATTATCTGTATTATCATGGAATATTGAAGGATTGAACAATAAATGGTTGACACAGAGTTCCAAAGATTTTTTGGTAAAAATGGATATCATATGTTTACAGAAACATGGGTCTTGGATGATGTATTCCCAGTGCTCCCAGATTTCACAGGTTATAGTGTACCAGTGACAAAGAAAAAGAAAAATGGTAGACCTAGTGCGGTTTTGATTCCTTTCTTTAGAACATCATTAAATATTTCAGTTGTACAACTGGAAACTGTGATAAAAGAAATATAGATTTTAGAACTTGATAAGGGAGGAAAAAAATGATATTATTAAACACATATCTGCCCTCAAACAATAAATCTTTGAGTAGTAATTTTTTGGGTACTATTTAAAGAACAAATGTTATCACTGGTGGAAAAATATGAAAATGTACCCATAATACTTCTGGGAGATTATAATGCATGCATACCAACTACCCCAACAGTTCATATGCAGGGGATGGATATAATAAATGAAAGACTAAGTTATGAAAGGAAATCTAAGGATAAAATGAAGAATAAAAGAGGGAAATTAATGTGCCAGATAATGGAAGAACATAATTTTTACCTGGTGAATGGAAGAACTGAGGAGGATTCAGAAGGAGAATTCACATATGTAGGTTCGAATGTATCATCAGTTATAGACCTAGTCTGGGTAAATATGGAAGCAGCTGGGATATGTGAAAATTTAACTGTATTATCTTGCCCAGAATCTTTGCATTTACTCATATATACCTTATGGTATATTGAGAATTTGAGAGATAAAATAGTAAGAAACATGGAACCAGTACACATTATAATAGTGAACTCTCATCGTGTACAATGGCAGGGATCTGTAATTAACACCTTTGGAGAAATATTAAATTCTGATAATATGACAGATTTAAAATTAAAAATTATTAGAAGCTATAAATAACTCAGACTTGACAGAGCTTTAGAAACTTATGGTATTCTATTTGGACCCACTTTTTTATAAAAAGACAACAGAGAGACAGGTTAAAACAACATGGTTTAACAATATATGTAAGAAAGAAAACAGGACATTAAACAGATTAGTAAATGAATACGGGAAGAATCCCAATATTATTAATAAAAAGGTTTTAAATAACAGAAGGACAAACTATAAATTAATATTGGAAAAGGAAAAGAGAAAATACCATCAAAAAATCTGGGAAAACTTAGGAAAACTATAATTAAAAAAGATATAAACAATTTTGGCTATTAGTCTCACAAGGCTTTGGGCAATATGCCAACAAAGTTATAGCCACAAATACACCAAATAAATGGGAAAAGCATTTTGTGAATTTATACTTTTCTAATGATGAACAACTTAGAGGTAAGATAGTATATCATCACCCAGAAACATTTCCCCAATCATTCATTATTACAAAAGAGCAAATAGTGACAGTTATTGAAAACACATCATTAAATAAAGCACCAGGTCCAGACAAAATTTTGTCAGAAATGTTTAGATCATTCAGGGAATGGTGGGTACCGGTCCTGCATTCAGTATTCAATTTTGGCTGTCAATCTGATATATTTCCAGAGACATGATCAGGAAGTATAATCTGTCCAATATTTAAAAAGGGTGACATAAATAACCCAGTAGTATACAGATCTATAAGTCTTCTGGATTCATCATAGAAGATTTTTACAATAATAATTTTGCAACGTTTACAAAAATGGGTTTAGGAAGAGAATCTATTGACAGAAACACAAAATGGATTTACAGCAGCTAGGTCAACAGTGCAACACTGTTATGTTCTAAGTCATCGTCTATGGAACTATGTTACTCTGATAAAAACAAAATTGTATTGCTGCTTTGTGGATTTAAGAACAGCATTTGACTCAATAAGTCGATCCTTATTATGGAAAAAGATACAGACATATAATATTGACACAACCCTATTGAGAATTATAAGTACATTACATCAAAACACATGGTTAAAAGTGAGATATGATCAGATTGGAAATTTAACTTCACACATAAAAAATAATTTAGGAGTGAGACAAGGTTATCTTGCTCCTTTATTATTTAATCTTTACATGTATTTGATACTGATAGACTTGGATAACCTGGAGTTTCATTACTCATCTATATTGAATAACAAGGTTTCTTGTCTCACATATAGACTTTGATGGCAGATAAGAACCACTTGGCCCACCTAGTCTGCCCATTTCCCTACCTACAGGATAAGCTGAAGATCCTAGTTAACCAACAGCCTATTTCTTCCTACCCCACCACAATAATTGCCTTATGTCTGTCCCATGCATTCTTGAATTTTTCCAAAGATTTAGACCCCACAACCTCATCAGGAAGGCTGTTCCATGCATCCACCACCCTCTTTGTGAAAAAATACTTCCTCACATTGTCCCTGAGCTGTCTGCTCTCTATCTTCAAATTATGTTCCCTTGTTCTTGCACATCTCTTTTTCTGAAAGATGCTACCCTCTTGGACTTTGTTGATTCCACTGAGGTACTTAAAAGTTTCTATCATGTCCCCCCTCTACCTCCTTTCTTCATGGGTATACATATTAAACTCCTTTAGTCTCTCTTCATATAGCTTCTCTTGCAGACCCTGCACCATTTTAGTTGCCCTCCTTTGGACTACCTCCATCCTGTCTATGTCCTTGAGGAGATGGAGTCTCCAGAACTGGATGCAGTACTCCAGATAGTGTCTCACCAACTGTCTGTACAGAGGGATAACAACTTTCTGTTTTCTGATGCTGATGCTTCTCCCTATACATCCCAGTATCCCCCAGCCCTCCCTACTGCCTTCTCACATTGCTTGCTAATCTTAAATTCATCTGATATGATTACCCCCCAGGTCCCTTTTCATTGTTGTTGTTATTACCTCTCCCCTCATTGTGTAATCTTTCCCTGGGTTTTTGTTTCCCAGGGGCATTATTTTGCTCTTCTTTGCATTGAATCCAAGCTGCCATACTTCTGACCATTCCTCCAACCTTGCCAAGTCCCTCTTCATCCTTTCCATGCCTCAGACGATATAGTCCTAATATCAACCTCAAAATTTGGATTGCAATGAACATTGACATATTTCTCAGAACTTTGTAAAATTAGTAAGCTGCAGATAAACAGAGATAAAACAAGTATACTTGTGTTTGGTGCCAGGATGAAATCTTTACCAAATATTTTCCTAGAGGGGGAAGTTAGCGACAGTTAGTAGTTACGAATATTTGGGTGTGGTATTTTTACAGAATTATAGATGGAAACAACATATAATAAAGCAGATGGTATAAAAGTATAAAAATTATGAGAGGATTAGCAGAATACTTGACCATACTAACTTACTGGAATGAAAGAAGAATTATAACAAGATTCAGAAGGGAACTATATCCAGCAAATTATATTATGCTAAGACAAAGGAGAAATGAAGTTAAAACTGCATGTTGTAATTGTAAATATGTTGTTGAATATTATTTGAAACATATTGTTTTACATTGTCTACAATAAAATGCTTCTATTTCTCTTTAACTCAAATGACATTGGAGTTTTGAAGAGGTTAAGTCAATATTTAATAGCAATTAAATTGTGATGTAAGAATAGGATAAGGAGATATGAGAATAACATTCTTGGACTTATAGCAAGCACTTTAATCTATTTGCACAATCATTTTGTGAGATTTGTGAAATATATATATAATTTATGATTGAATGGATATTTATATGATGTTTATTTTAATTGTAAAGACATTTTGTCAGACAATAAATTTCTGCCTACCAGCCTACCCATCTATTAAAAGAGTAGGGTTATCCCATAATAGAAAAAAAAAACCCTTCACTTTATTTGGCTTCTAGTGTATTAGCTTCAGTGTTTTGTGCCAGATCTGAAAAATATGTGTTCTTGTGAGAGGCAGGGAGAAATATTTGGGGGGTGGTGAAAAGAGTACAGCACAGGAAAGGGGTTTGCCAATGAGGTTGGATTCACATCTTGCACATTTAGGAGGTTCCTTCCTGGGGCCGAGCAAGCAGTTTGTGACAGCTGAACCAGCATATGAGCCATGATTCAGAGGTGAAAATCAGGTAGCTTGAGGCCCCCCGCGCAGAAGTCTTTATTCAGCTTCACCCAGCTGATCCTTTTGGAACCACCATTTCAAAAGAAGTACTGGAGCTTGGCATGTATGAGATCAATAAGTTTCTTGTCTAGTTGGATAGGGAAGTTATTAAACACATACTGTAACTTGGGGGCTGCCATAATTTTGAAAACTTGGGACTCCTCCAGTGGAGATGTGTAACAGTTTCCATCTCTGGCATTCCTTCCTATTTCCTCTATTACCGGGAGAAGATTATTTCTCCCTAGCTGTGAGATGCCCCAATTAAATTTCAATCCCAAGTATTCTATAGTCTTTGATGCTGGATGTAGGCCCCAGTGGTAGTTAGGGAGTTGTGACACCATTGTGGTGGATGACAAGAACTGAGATTTAGAGGTATTCAGTTTGTAACCCAACAGATGGCTGAATTGTTCTATAATGGCCAGCAGGTGAGGGATAGATCTGGAGGGTTCAGTGAGCAGCAGTATAATATCATCTGCCTCATCCATTACTTAAAGTTCTTCTCCCATAATCACTATCTTGATGTCTGGAGCTTTCTAATGGTCTGTATGAGGGGTTCCAGGGCAGGGATAAATAGCCAGGGGGAAAGTGGGCACCCTAGCTGGATTCCTCAATGTAGCTGAAAAGGGGGGAGACCCTGCCATTAGTAACTACCTAAACAGAGGCATTTTGTAAATGATCTGGATCCATGCTCTAAATTCAGGCCCAATATTCAAAGCCTTCATTGCAGAGAAAATGTATTTCCATTCCACCCTGACAAATGCTTTCTCCTCTTCCAGGGATAAAAGAAATTGAGGGTGAGTTGGACGTCTTAGTGCTCCACAGCAAATTGAGGAGTTTCCTAGTGTTGTCTGTACCCCATCAGCCTAGGACAAACCTCACCTGATCCCACTCAATAAGGCCTGTGATAAGACACTTCAGCATGGTTGCCAGCAACTTGGCCAGTACCTTAGAGTGAGTTGAGATCAAGGAGATGGGCATATAACTACCACAGGGGGAAGCATCCTTCCAGGGATTTGGAAGAAGGAAAATATGGGTGGTTGTCATAGAACCCAATAGGGTCCAAGAGACTTTTGATTCCAACAGGGCCTCATGTAAGGGGCCCACAAAAACTCCCCTGAAGGCATTAAGGAAATCAGCTAGGAGTCCATCTCCCCCTGGGGCTTTCCTGTTTGGCATTGATTTTAGGGCCTTCCCCACTTTGGCTATTTCTATAGGTCTATCCAGCCACACTAGGTGTTGCTGGGAGAGTCTGGGGAGTTGCAGTTTATCTCTGAAATGCTGGATGTCATAATCTGAAGGGTGGACCTCACTGGTATAAAATGCCTTTTAGAAGACCTGAAACTTCCTGTTGATCTCTCTCTTTCCTTTCTCATAAGCTGCCTATCCCTCTTTTTCATGGATAGGATTCTTGATCTCTCCTGTTTCTTTTTTAGTTGGTAGGCCAGGAGGTGACTCAGCTTCTTTTCTTATTCCAAAATACCTGTTTAAGGCTAAACATGCCATATTCAGATTTTTTTGTGATGGAATCAGTTGATTTTGTACCTCAGCCCATTAATTTCTGCCAGAAGACCTGGTGTGGTGGAACGTCTGTCTCTAAATTTCTTTTCTAGGTCTTTTAGTTTGGATTGGGAGGCTGCCAGCTCTAGTGTGCTTACTTTGTGTAAATGTGCCATGCAGCTGATACATCTACCACTAATATATACCTTTAGGGCATCCCATCATATGGCTGCTGAGGTTTCCCCAGGATTGTGCATTTCCAGGTACATTTTTATGTCTTCTCTAAGGCTAGTGCAGAAAGCCTGATCCTTTAAGGTGGTTACATTAAATCTCCATGTCCCTTTTTTTGAGGTCTCCGACATAAATGGCCACTAGGTAAAGGTCACTGGAGCATGGTCCAAAATGACTATTGCCCCGATTATGGCTTTAAACACATTTGTTGCCCAGCCCCCAGGTGTCAGCCACATATTAATCCAGGAAAAGGATTGGTGTGGATTGGAGAAAAAGGAGTAGTCTCTCTCATTGGGGTGTGTTAGCCTCCATACATCAGTCAAGCCCAGGTCCTTGGTTAGGTCCTTGAAAGCATCTGAGGTAGACTGAGACAGGGATGTTGGTTGTTTACTCCTATTTAAGAGTTCAACCATGAGGCAGCTCATATCCCCACCCATGATCAGGTCTGCCTTCTGTACCTCAAGACGTTTCTGGGCAAGTTCCCAATAAAAGGGAGCCCCGGAGGTATTTAGACCATATACATTACACAAAGTAACCTCCTGATTCCATAATGTTCCTTGTGCAATAACGTATCTACCCTCAGGATCCTTGAATTCCTTCTGGAGTTTAAAGGGGATGTTTTTACTTATTAGGATGGCTACCCCTCTGCTTTTGGGGTTGCAAGTTGAGATTACCTGTGACACCCACCCGCCTGTCAAGTTGAGGGTTCTTTATTAGAGAGTTACGTTTCTTGGAGAAAGGCTATTCCTATCATCTCCTTCCTCAGAAAATCTAGTATCTTCCTCCTTTTCACTGGAATCTGAATGCCTTTCACATTCCATGAAACCCATTTAACATCATGTGATGCCATTTAACTTTTCTAAAGACTGCCAATATGCCTTATTTAATTTGTAAGACAAATACCATATAAAGTCCTGCCTTTCAGGTGCTATCCTTTTCCTCTGGGCTGACAGGACATCAGAGGGACTCAAGTGTGGTAGTAGTATGGAGTCATAAGGCTGGATGCCACAGGCTGCATATCTGCTATGGGAAGTAGGGGTATAACATGGGGAAATTCCCCATCCTCTGGAGCCCCAAGTAGGGGGAGCCGTTCTTGATGAATTAAACAGTAGCTTGTTCCATCCCTCAGAAATTGAGCATTGGGTTGCATATGTAGTTAAAACACTAGAACTGCATCATTAAACATGTATACCATAGAACATATCACAGTTAAAGTCTTAAGGAGAAAAACATTAGAAATAGCAGGCAGGTGCACAAAGTCCCTGTCTGTCATAGAAAACCTTTAGGGGGCCATTGGGGTAGTCTGTTAGAGGGTGCTAAACCTTGTGCCAGCCCTTTCAGACCCTGAGCATGGAAGTTGCATCCAATTCCTTTGATGAGCTTTGTCCAAGTCCAACCATTACCGGAGCAGCCACGACCTATAAGCCTTGGGGGGGGGGCTTGTTAGGCCGAGAAAGGGTCTACCCCTAGTAAAGGGGCAATGTTGTATGTGTCAGGTTGGGTCAAAGGACTGCTCAGTCAGTTCCATTCCTGTTGTCTGTGGTCAGGGGGCGACGCTGGAGTAGTGTCCCAGGCATGTAGTGCTCCCCTCTAACTGAAAGAGGGGGTTCCCATGTGAGTAGCGAAAGTGCTGAAGGAGGGTAAGGCTGTCTTGAGCCCCTCCTGGCAGTCCTAATAGTTTTTGATGTTTATTAGGAGTCTGAGGGTGATGTAGAGATCCGGACCCATTGTACAGCCTCCTTCTCTTCTTGTCCAATCCACATATTTTCCCATTCCCCCATCCAGCCCTCCATTCCTGGGTGTTTGTGTCTTCCATGCTAATTATCACTCATTAAATCAGTTTCTTCCAAATGGACTTACACCTGGGAGCTGCCTGCTTGATTGGTGCATGCATGAGAGGCGACTCAGAGTTCTAGCAGTTATGGAGCTTTGCCATTCTGGTTGGAGTGGAGGATTCCTTCCATGCAGTGAGGAAGGTGACTTGTTTGCTCACAGATCCTGTCCTCTAAATGTTAATGGGGGATGGGAGGAGCACCAGGGATATCCACGGGGGTTACATCTCCACTACTGGGCAGCCTCTTAATGCGATTGCTGTTCTTGCACCACCTAAAGGCTAAGTATTGAGCAGATGCCCCTTATCCTCCCCCACAGCCCACTCAAGGGGGTTCACCTTGTGGCTCTTAGTCCAATTAGACCTGCTGTATTCAAACCAGGAGGGGGTGGGAGGGAGCAAGATTGCTCTCCAGTGGCTCAGAGTGCCTTGTGGGGATTTATAAATCAGTCCGGTTATAGTTAAGTCTGCTCCAGGAGGGACCGGGGAGAGGGGGAGCTGGTACAAGGGCTAACTCTATCCTGACTCGCCGGTCCCATGCTCCTTCCCTCTAAACTTTCCTCCTGGCTCCTCTTAAATGGAGGCTTATGCGCACTATATCCTAGCAGAACAAGACCCAGTGTCTAGAAGGAATGCCCAGGAAGCTTAGACAAAGGCAGCAAAATCCACAACAAAGTGGCGAGTTGGGAACAGCCTGATCCAACTGTGATTTGAGACTGAGTGGTTATCACCATGGTAACATGTGGCCAGGAGATAGGAAGGAACCTTCTTGTGCTGGCCTTGCTACATGTGTGGGAAGCTGGAGGGCTCACGGGGGGGGGGCAGAGCCCCATCATACCACTGTGAGGTCCCATAGCATGGGTAGGTGCTCTCCGGTATGTCATACCTGAAGATGGAGCATCTTACCAACCCATGTCATGGATGCTACCACTCCATCTAGTGCTGCCTAACCTGTGAAAGGGGCTCAAATCAACTTATTTGAAAGTATCAGAGCAGCATGTGTGGCTCCGAGAACACGGTGACAATTCAACCTCCATGATGTCCATGGACGCTGGGTACAGGGGATTTACTGGGGTTTCCTTCAAGCTTTACCGCATTGTATTCATCTCCTAAAGGGCCCCTGCTTTATTCTGAGCCCACCTCATGGTCTATAAATTGAAGGGGAGGAAGGAACCATAACCATTGTACAGATTACTGGCAAGGAAGAAGGCGGGGAGGTGATAGTCCATAGTTTCTTCAGATAAGTCACTGCGGGTCCCTGTTCAGAAGGAAGGGAATTTCTAGAGTGGAAAGGAACTGTCACCATGCTCTTTCATTTTCAATATTCTGCCACTATCCCCCCCCCAATCCCCTCAAAAACTGAACAAGTTAGACATTTTCCTGCATTATGCATGTTCTTGGGAATGGTACCGCCTGAAAGGAGGGGAAAGACCCTTCAATTGTACCGATGTACCCTTCCCATCCTGCCCCAAACCAGGGAAACAAAAGGAAAATTGTTATCACTATCTGGCTGGAGAGGGAGGGGCCTAGAGCACACTGGATTTGCCGAGGCTGTGAAAGGCCCAAGCAAGGAAAGGGAAATAAGCAGCACTATATTCCTCCCTCCCTCTCCCACAGGTAATGACATTCAGCAAAGAGAAAAAATAAACCCCCAATGCCAGTAAATTACCTGACATAATCACAGTAAAACGGTGTCACCCTGGCCAAGTTCATGTGACCAGTTGAGGGCCCGGCAGATGCCTTGCAGGTTGTAAGGTAACATCAGCGTAGGTGGAGTTGCCTGGGTTAGAGAGTGGCTGCCACCTCAGGTGCGGGTCTGGCTCCTGATGTTTTGGCACTGGTTCTCCAACTGATTCATTGCTGATAGAGGATGCTGTCCTGCTCCTTTCCCCTTGCCTGATGGTCTGCTGGGTTTGTGGCTTCTGCTTGTCTTTGCCCTGCTGCTTTCATTTGGATTTAGTGGTCTGCCAATCCATGCTGTCAGCAGGATGGCCAGGGGGTTGTATCTATTTGGGTTGCCCTGACCATGAGTGTTCAAGTCATTAGCAGACCACTGCCTTCTAGACTTGAGGGGGGGGCATTTTGATATCCAGGACAGGGGTCTGCCCTGCCCCGTTCTGAGCAATGTAATCCATGGCTTCTTCTGGGGTCTCAAAGGAGTTGCTGACCCCGTTACAAATTATTTGGTGTTTCACTGGGTAAAGCAGTTGGTATTGAACTTGAGATCTTGAAATGATTTTCTGGCTTCTGTGAAAGATTTTCTCCTGCTGGACAACTCCGTGGAATAGTCATTAGATATGTACACCTTGTACCCTGGCCAAAAGAGCAATCCTCAGATCACCAAGCTCAGAGTCCCTTCTTTCTCAGTGAATCAAAGGAATTTAGCCAGAATGGGTCTCGGTTGCTCCCCTTGTTTGGGAGCTGGTGCCAGCAATCAATGTGCCCACTCCTCTTGTAGCACAGGTCGCAATTCATAATGTAGTAATTTTGGTAGCTTCCTTTGCAAATATTCTACAGGGTTCCCTTTCTCAGCACCTTCTGGGAACCCCACAAAATGAAGATTATTCCATCTGCTCCTGTTTCTGCATCCTCTGCCTTGTGCCAGAGCAACTGTACTATCGAGTCTAGCTTCTGAATCATCACCTTGTGTCTCGAGTCCTTCTCATTGATGTAGGTGATATAGGTTTCTGTGTTCCAAGTCCGATGGTGAAGGGCTTTTACTTTTTCCTCTAGGTTTGCCAATGAGGACTTGAAAGTTGTGATTTCATTTAAAACCTGCCACATCATCCCTTTTAGTTCTAGATGATCAGATGTAGAGTTCAGGGCAGTCTTGGACTTTGTGGCTGTACCCGCCATTTCTCCTGTCTCAGCCACGTTGTTCAGCCTTCCGGTGATGGTTTTCTATAAATTTCTTGAGAGAGGAGACAGCTGCTGACCCTGGAATTAGATCTTTTGTTAGCCCCAATTTTAGTCTGTCAGGAAGTGTGAGATATAGTCTCCCAGTTACCAGTATTGTGTTTTTTCTGGATAATTAAAGCTTGGAAGCACAGTGCTCCAACTCAAGCTGCCATTCCATTCAGATGCTCACGCATGTGCCCAACCTTTTAATTTTTTCACTATATGTATTGTTTTCTTCCCACACCAAACCCTCCCTCTTGGCACCCATCACCCCACTCCCCCCCAGAAACACAACAGTGGCATTGGGGGTTGCCCAATACTTTAGTGCAGGAATCCTCATTTGCACCCCTCCCCACCCCTGTGAACTACCATGCACACACGGTTATTTGTGCCTTTTTTTACTATATTTATTGTTTTCTCCCCTGCCTGACCCTCCCTCTCAGCACCAACTACCCCACTCCCCCCCAGAAACATAACAGTGACACTAGGGGGTGCCCAATCCCCCAGTGCAGGAATTCTCATTTTTTTAACTGTAAAAAAAAAGCCCATCTAAGTCTTTTGCGACTGTTTTACTCCCCCCACCTGACTCTCCCACTCAGCACCCAACACCGTAGCCTCCCAAAGCCCTTACCGATGCATCAGGGGTCCAACACCATAATGCTCTCTGGACTATAGACATATTTTCACTCTTCAAAGCTGAACTGCAAACTGAAGAAACAGGTATGCAGCTGAATGTATCTCAATGGTGTTTTGAACTTAGTGGTGTAACTTGGCCATTTGTTTATATTTTTTGTCCAGATTTTCAACATGCCTTTTTTGGGAACCCGTCTCATGAACAATTGAACTGTCATTAGGCAAATCTGTCTCAAAGGGTGATTTTGTGGTTCCTGTGTAAAATCACCTTTTGGGCAGTAGTTGAACATTTTCTCTGATCTTGTTCATGAGGTGGGGTCATAAGAAGGCTATATTGAAAATTTGGTGTAAAAATATTCAAAACAACAACGTTATGAGCCTACGTTGAATTTTACAAATGCAGGCTCGTAACTTTGTTAATTTTCAATATTTTGACCTGAAATTTACAACATAGTCATATATTTACAGCACCTCATGAATGTCATAGCTGTCATTTTTCAAATCCTAGCAAAAATATTATTTTCACATCCCTAAAGGAGATTTTGTGGTCCCTTTGTGAAATCACATTTTGGGCAAGAGTTGAACATTTGCTCTGCCCTTCTTCATGAGGCAGCATCATAACAAGGCTATGTAGAACATTTGGTGTACAAATATTACAAAACAGCAAATGTTTGAGCCTACATTACATGTTGCTAATGCAGGCTTATATCTTTGGTAATTTTCAATATTTTTACCCCAAATTCCTTCCATGCAGCCCTATCGACTGTGGTCAGAATTTGTTTTAATTAATGATTGCCTTGCTTTGCCTTCCACTAGACTACCCTGCCACACAGCCTGATTCCCTTTGCCTTGCCCCAGCCTACCCAGCTAGCAGCACTGCAACAAACATGACTGTGACCTATGGCAACTTGTATTTTTTTGTTGTTGTTGGTTTTTTTTTTTGTAACAAAACCAATATATTTTTTAATTAGTGATTGCTTTACTTTTCCCTCCACTGGCCTACTCAGTCAGCAGAACTACGCCACCCATGACTGTGATCTATGGCAAGTTGCTTTTTTGATTATAGAACTGTAGTATTTTTTAATTAATGATAGCTTTGTTTTGCCCTCTCCTGGACAACCACATTACACACCTTGCTTGCTTTGCTTTGCCCACCTCTGTACTACCTCACTGCACACACTGATTGCTTGTTTTGTCCTCCCTTGGACTACCTTACTACACACAGTCTGATTGCTTTGGCTTTGCCCACCCCTGTCCTACCCTACATAACCAGCACCACTACACCACCTACTCAAAAGGGCAACATGTATTTTTTTATTTGTTTAGTTTTTATTTTCTTATAGAAAAAATATTGTTTCAGTTAATTTGCTGTGCCCTCTCTTGGCCTGCCCTGGCGTACCCAACCAGCAACACTACTACTACATCACAATGGCACAGCACTGATTCAATTTATTGGAATTTTTCAGTCAGTCGCTTTTTTTCCTGTAGCTCATTAAGCAGACCCTACTGCACAAGCCACAACCATCCTTCAATGATTTTTAGGGCTGCAGTGGGCTGAGCCCTACAGACTTCTTGCTATGAGAAAAGGACTCGGGGCATTCCAACTGACCAAACAGCATGTTGGAGTTGCATCACAGTTGCCACCAAATATCTGTGAAGCACTTCACTTGTTGTCTCAACTGGAAGTTACACTTTATTACTTTTACTGTGTCGGTGGTCACTGTGGAACACAGCAAACTCTGCCATTTCCAAAATGGCAGCCAAATTACATATTGTATACGCAACTACTAGCACATGTGCAGTACAGTGTGGTGGCCATCTTGGACATGATGGAGTGTGCTGTGTTCCACGGTGACTGACAATTTTTCAATTTTTTTAAACTGAAGATATCCTCCCAACCGACCTTCCCTCTCAGTACCCAGTACCCCCACATTCCCCCCAGAAATGTAAGAGTGACACTGGGGATGCCCAATCCCCAAGTGTCATGATCACAACTTTGTTCCCTTTTTTTTCTAATATCACCCTTCTATCCAACCCTTTCTCTGAGCACCTCCTCCCAGAAACATATCAATGATACTGGGGATGCCCAATCCCCCAGTGTCACCATCACAAATCCTTTCTCCTTTTATTTTTGACCCCCTCACCCACTACTGCCCATGTGCAGTTATTTATGTGTTATATATATATATATATATATATATATATATATATATATATATATATTTTTACCCTTCCTCTCATCTCCCCCACCCAGAAATATAACACTGACAATGGTGGCGCCCAATCCCCTAGTGTCACGATCAGGAATCCTCTGTCCATTTTGTTTTCTTAAACCTGAAAAAAGAAAAACATCCATAGATGCCTTTTGTGGCCATTAGTAACCCCCACCCAACCCTTCCACTCAGCACCCACCACTACACCCCCCAAGCCCTTACTTACCCACCAGGGTTCCAGTGCCATAACCTTCTGTGGCAAGGGCATAGCTACCGATACACCAGACATGCCACGCCGTGCTGCTGCTATCAGCTGGGGTAGCAGGAGCCAGCTGGTCTGCCGCATACCTTTGTTTCTTTTTTTGTTTTTTCGCGGTCTTTTCCAGACACTTTTTGCACTTGCTGAGTTTTGAGGGAGGAGGGGTGGGGGGTCTCTGAAATATAAGCGTGGTCAGTGAGTCATAGTGATGCAGTTGCTACTACACCCCAGGAGGACCTGATTGAGAAATACGTTTGGTCTCTCAATCAGGTCTGCTTGCCGACAAAGGAGGCATGCCAGTTCATAGTAAGGGGCGGGGTTAGGGTCTAGCAGGCTCTTTAAATGCCCCAATGAACTTGCAGTGTGGTCTATTTTATTTTTGGGTCAGACGGAGAGGAGAGGAGAGACTAGTGGCATAGCGTCGTGAGAAGAGTGAAGACAACACTGAGATGAGACCAGCCAGCAGCACAGCAGAGTCAGTTGGGTCTGCTCTGAGTCTGCTCTGTAATTTGTAGCGGTAGCGGCGGGTCAGACTTGGGAGGTACTCCAGATATTCTCTTCTGTCGGGAATCCGGTGTGGCTACTGGCTACTTGTGAAGGCATTCAGAGTGGAGGAATTATTAATTATTACTGCTGCTTGTGCTTGCTGCCTTAGCGGGTTCTTCCTTAGCCTGCCTAATCTGAGGTGAGTGCCTTCGACCGCCGAACGATCCCTGTGTTTCTGTGTCTGAAGTCGATTGGAGTGAGAGAGAGAGTGAGCCAGGAGGGGGGCAAGGAGGAAGAGACAAGTGTCTGGAATTGAAGGAGAGCCACCGCCGCATCGCAACCTACGTTTTGTAACGCTTAATGCCAGCCGGTTTTGGACTTGTGCTCCGTGCTTGGGCTGAAGTCTGGAGAGACTAGGAGATGGACTGCGACTGCCGACTGCACTGCTGCATCCAGGAGAGTCCCAAACTCCATTCCTTGATTTTTCAGCTACTTGAGGTAAGATAAGAGCACTAGCAGTCTAGCAGATAACTAAAAAGGATATTTGGGCACTTAAATGGTTGTTCTCAAGCCTGGAAATAATGGGGCTGCATGCTGATTCACTCTTGCACCAGAAACAAAACAAAGCTGCAAGCTGACTTGCTCCTGAGTCCCAGCCCCTACAAATTGTACAAATGGGGCTTTGTAGCAGTGTGCAGGATTGAAACTGTCACTGTCCTGGCCCCAGAAACTGTAGTTGTAATGGTCAAGCAGAGGCAGAATGTCAGGAGGAGCCAGCTTCTGCTGAAAGAGCCAAAGCCTGATCTGTTGCTGAGTTTAATGTCTGCCTGACAGAGACATCAGTGGGTAAGGCAAGCCAAGGAATTGAAACAGCTGTTTGTTGTGGAAGTTTTCTGTGCTGTCTCTGTGTTTCAGTGAAAGTCCACTCACTCACACTGACTCTGCAATGTTCATTGCCTCCCTCCACTGCCAGTTCCTACCACAGCAGGAGTGTAGAATGTGACAATTGCATTTAAATTAAATGCTGCCTTATTCAGCATCTACCACTGTTGTTGAGAACTGCACCCAACCCCCACAGAGGAAGATGACTAGATGTGATTTTGTGAAGCCATCTTCAGCCATACTCATGCTGAGGAAGTGATCTATTGTGCACCCCCCCCAGTAGAGGTAGATGACTGTCATGCTAAAAATTGTGTTCATCCATTTTGAAGCAGTATATTGAGGTAAACAGTTTTTTGTTTAAATGTGAGAGGATGAGAGTGCATTGCTAATACAGAAATAAGATGGATCAAGGGGTGGGGAAATGGAGACTGATCAAGGAGAACTGAAAGCTGTGGTGTTGGCTAGTTAGTGCAAGATTGAGGGAAAACTATAGTATTTAAAACAGAGAGGTTACAGAGTTAATTTTAAGGTGTGGTGAAGTGCTTTATTTTAGGTAAATGGTTGGAAATCTTTCAGAATGTGTACTGAATTAGGAGTTATTTGTTACATCTTATGGTGTCAACACAACATCTAAAATATCTTTAAATAATGGTAGTAGTAAAGGCCAAGGGTGTAGCTCTGTTTTTTCTCTATAAACCACCTGGAACACTGCTGGGTGGGATATCTGCATTCTGTATTCATGGCACGACTGCAGTAACCTCTAGGTAAATTTGTTTAAAATGATGGTAGTAATTAAGGCAGGTCAGCAGTGTTATGCACTGCAGATTAGTGTTGCTTAATAATGGTCAGGTCAGCAGTTTGATTGTATGTTGGCAGGTCAGGATGTAACTTAAGTGCTGATGCCTGAGGGTAGTATGTTTAAGCAGTAATGCCCGACAGGGTGTGTGTTGTGCTGGGATAACGTCACGCCTCAGGTGGTTGGGCATGAGACCACAGTCCGAGTGCGTCCGATGACTGAGGCATGAGGTTATCCCAAACGACACACACCCTGGAGGGCATTACTGCTATTATACAATGGCTCATTGTTATACACGATTAAAGTCATTTTAAAGATGTTTTTGTGTGTAAAAATATTTTTGTTTAAGAGAAGATGAAACAATCAAGTTCAAGATACTCGAGATGCTCAAGTAGCTCAAGCTCATCTACAGGTTCACAGTGAGGCTGAGACTAGACCCGTGATGTTGCCCAAGACTGACCAATCAGAGACCAGGATTCTTTCTTGCCATTGTATAATTGACAATATTTATAAAGGCAGGTCATTAGTGTAATGCACTGCATGTTCTGAGGAGTCCCAGTAGTTGGCTTGGTGACATGTAATGTATATTTCTCTGCATTAACTCTGGCTCTACTGCTGGTGGCTGTGCCTCTGAGGTGATTGGGATCTGGGGAGCGGTGAAAAGATCCCCAAGTCTGTTGCAGAAGTGTGCATTTGCCCCAGATTATTCTGGGGAATGGACTCTGTTGGTGTCCAGGTGATGAAAAGAACATCTACCTTGTATATTCCTGTTGACAAGTGACATGGGACAGCTGGACTGTGTGCATCAAGGGTGTAGCTACCGATATGCCCGACATGCCATGGCGTGTTGCAGCAATCAGCAGGGGTAGCGAGAGAGAGCTGGTCTCTCTGTGCACTCCTAGTTAATTGGTTTTTTCGCGGACTTTCCTGGCCACTCTTTGTCCCAAGTTCCCAACATTTTAAGGGGGGGGAGGAGGGGGGCTCTCAATCAGGTCCGCTAAGAGAAAGGCGTGGTGGTACTGCATAAGGGGCGTGTCAGTCAGGTCGGCGGGCTCTTTAAATGCCGAAAAGCAGTTGGTTGAAGGATTGGGAAGAATTTTATTTAAATCTGAAACTAACAGCCGGACAACAGAGTTAGTGAACAGCGGGGAAACACTTTTAGAAGGGGAGAGATTGGTAGAGAGCGTGAGTGCAGTCAGGAGAGTGCTGCCGTCTTTGTAAATGACTGCAGCTGTGAGAAAAAATATATTGTGTGTCATGTTTCTTTCTTTATAATTTTTTTTTTACATGTACAGCAGGCAGCTTTGAGGGGATAGGGTATGGAGCGTTCCAAGTAACTATGGAGCTTTGGATCGATCCTCTCTCTCTATCTCGCTAAGCGAGACAAAAAAATGGTGGCGATTTTAAATTGAAAGTAACTGGTTTTAGCCAATTAGGAAGCAGGGTGGGCACTTCTCTACTTTAGTGGGTGAGAGGGCTCTATAGACTGGTACTTTTTATTCCCTGGGCATCTACTGAAAATTAATGTACCCCCCTGGCAAGGGTAGTAGCCAATCAGATGCCAGGAAATAAAAAGCCCATTTTCTAATCAACGGTACATAACTGGTTCTACTATTAAACTACTTTAGTTGTTTACCACTGTGATGGTTATCATAATACTTACATTCCCCTCGTAAGGAGAGAATTTTATTTCTGTTTGGACCTGGGGGGGGTGCCCCACACAGAGCAAAGATTTATCACACCATCACTGGTTCTGCTAATAAAGTACTTTAGGTGTTTACTGCTACGACTGTTCATTCCGGAGTGAGAGCTGCAATCGGTGGCATAATTTGGTGTAATATGCACATATGGACTATAAGGAGACAGAAAGGAGACACCATTGCATTTAATTAAACACTTTATTATTGCTGTCACAAAATGCATAACTTGCTGTTTATGATAATGGGGGGACCGTAGCAACTTCTTTATGGCAGGAGGTCTCTTTCCTGAATGTTGATCTCGCAGACTGCAGACCACAAACTAATCTTCTCTTCTGGGGAGATCTATAAGAGATTGTAGAGATCAATGATAGCTTTGATTTGGTACGTCACCACACCAGGTACAAATTGCATATATAGAGAATCTGGCTGAGCAAAGGTGCAGAGCCAGTTTGCTCACCAAGAGGGATTCTGATGTGCACAGACTGCATGAACTAAACTAGAAAGACTTGGGAATCGGAAACCTCCGGTGAACGCACTGGGTTCTACACCTTTACTTGGCCAGTATTTGGTTAGTGTATGTTGGAAAATTGTAAAAACAAAATGGCAGTGTGCTGCTGGTCATTCAGGAATGTGAAGCTCACCAAGCTCTTGCACAGTTGTATGTACCCATTGACATCTCAGTCTTACCAGGTTATGGCTAGTATTTAGGCAGAATTGATATCAGAATCGACAACCTATGTAATTTCTGCATGGCTATTAACAGATCAGAATAGTGGCCATTGACTTTTATACTGTTACTCACTTACTCATTTTGTATCAGACTGCAGCAGTGAAACTATAAAATGGTACAGTCAGTTGCCCAGCAACTCAGTGAACAGTAGAGCTATTTCTATTCTCTGCTTAGTGTAAAACTACATTAGCAATTGGTTGCCTAGCATCTGATTAAGTTTGTAACCTACTGTGTAGACAAGGATTTGTTTTACTGAATGCTTTTTTTAAGCGTGTGCCCTGATTCCGTCTCTGTTTTGTTTTAACATCCCAGCAGAACAGTACTGTAGATAAATTTAGCTTGGCAAGCAAACTGAATCTGATGCTGGGTGACCAGAGTATATAATTATCTTCATACCAATGTACAGTAAATGGGTAAAATGGTATGGTCTCTTGGTCTGCAGCACAGATTATAAATACTGTGTTCAAATTCACCTCACTATCTCTGTGAGACAGGCCTTGACAGCTGTATGTCATCAGTCCAAACAAAATGTGCAACTGCTGGCATTATGCATTGAACTGCTGCTGTGAGGTAACTGATCCTGCATTATTTCCACAAACATGACTGTCGGTTAAAACTTTGTCTCCGTATACATCCTATAAGCTAACCTACACTGTCCTGCAAAATGCCACTTCCAAAATCCTCTAACACATTGTGTGTGGGTATGTTTCACCAAGCCTTAGTTTTGCATAGTGGGACCTTTGGACGGATGCCCATTTGTTAGCAAATCATCAGATGCCATGACTGCAAGTGCTGTTTTTTGTTCGGCATTTCAGTGTAAATAATTCCGAGGGATGTTGTATTAGGACCAGTTATTTGTCTGAACATTTCCTCTGAATGCTACCTGGTTCCACAGTTTAACAATTGGAGCGGTCTTGCTTGTGATAAGGTGGTGGATACTGGGATTGTGTGCTTTACCCTTGGCCCTAGACATTTATGTATTGCATACATTGAAACAGCATAATTTGTGATGTGAATTTTGTTGTATGCAATCCCACAGGCTGTCAAATGAGGTGTTTTGTTTTTGTGTTTCAATTGAGGGGTGGCAGCCGTAACAGGTAAGCAGCGTGGTTACTCGGACAGGCAGCAGCAACATTAACCCTGCAAGTTACTGAGATCAACAGTCACAGCATTTGATTTGCGGGCAGAGGCAGAAGCATCAGTGGTTTCCAGGCAACTGCTAGATATTGAGACTTACTAAGATTTCTGGACTGTACCAGCTGCTGCATTAAGGTAAGGTATCTGTCCATATTTCACTTGCCTCATGCCGCTCCATTCCTCATTCCTTTATCCTACTTCCATACTGTCCACTCTTCCACTTATAGTGCAGGGGTTAAACTGTTTTTGTTTCAGAATGGAGGCAGGCAAAGAAAACAACCTTCTGGAGCACAGGTGGCAAAACTAAACAGGCCAGAATAGAGGAAAGGCACAAATGTCCAGGCTTATGCAGTCCTTCCTCACTCGGCCTTCAGCTAGCTCTGGGTAAGAAATCCTGCCATAAAATACAGAGTAAACATAATTTTTGATAGGTAGATAGGTAAACAGTTTAGCTAACTGCAGACCTTTGTGTTTGCAGGGTCCACAACACAGAGACGGAGCCTGGAAGTGGTGTGGAGGAGACTTGCCCATCCAATTACCGTGCATGGGTGATTGTACAAGAAAAGGTTGCTGGTGAAATTCGAGGAGACTCGGCCACAGAGGGTGTTCTCCAGGAAGCCAATGTCGACTCCCAGTTAGTGGAGACTATGGAAGATCTGCAGGAAGCTGGTGTCAACTTCCAGTTAATGGAGACAGTGGAAGAAGCAACTACTTTTGAAGCATTTCCCAGGAACCAGATGTGCATCTGCAAAATACTGAGGACATTGGCTGTATGAATTGTTCCCATCTCACGGATGCTCAGAGGAAGGAAATTCTTGAAAATCAGTGGCAACCACCTCCAAGATTTCAGTTTCCTGGTCGTCTGATGGGTCCAGATGGTCCGAGCCAGCGTTACAGGCGTTTCAATGCTCACATGTTGCATGACTTCAAATTTACTCGGTATTCAAGGTATTGATGGCGGTTCTGTGGTCCATGCTTCGTGTTCAACAGTTCCTGTACTACCACCCTTCTGGTATCGGCACCAATGAGGGACTGGTCCAACACAAAGAAGACTCTGGAGAGGCATAGCAAGTCTAAGGACCATGGAAATGCTGTCGCGAGAGCAGATGGGTTTCTCTCTGTTTGTGCTGGGAAGATGAAAACAGCAAGCCACTGTCTGCTGGAGCACAACAACAAGGTGACTGAGAATACTCTTCACTTTCTATGCAGAATTGTCAAGATCATTCTCTATTGTGGGAGACACAACGTTGCTCTTCAGGGTAAGTATGATGATACCGGAAATTTCCATGGCTTGTTGCAATACACCGCTGAAGTAGATTCCAGTCTGCAAAAACACCTACAGGCAGCTCCAAGGAATGCACTATACACATCCCCACAGATTCAGAATGAACTAATTCAATTGATGGGTCAGCAAATGCAGTGAAAAATACTAAGCAATATAAAGGAGGCAAAAATGGTTCAGCTTGATAGCGGATGGAACAACAGATGTGTCAACCAAGGAGCAGATTTCTTTATCGGTTCGCTATGTACATTGGGACCTTTCAGGCACAATTGAACTGCGTGAATATTTCGTAGAGTTCACTGAAGGTATGGATACAACTGGCCATGGTTTAGCAGAACTATTCTTGCAGCGTTTAAAGGCTTGGGGCATCGACACAAAACTAATGCGTGGCCAAGGGTACGACAAGGGGAGTAACATGAGTGGAAAATTCAATGGGATGCAAGCACACATCTCAGCGGTTGTCCCTGAAGCAGTGTATACAGTTTGCAAGGCTCATGGCCTCAACACAGCTATAGTTCATTCATGTTCCTTGTGACAAGTTTCCAATATGTTTGATACCACAAAAAAGATCATCTCTACACTAAAGTCATCCTACAAACGCAGTAACATCTTTCAGGCAGAACTCAAAGAATTCAACAACTTGCCATCCGACTATGATCATGAGCCAGAAGATCGTACGTACACTATTCCTGCAGCTGGAAACACCAGGTGGATGAGTCAGGCAGATTCTCTATCAAGGTTAAAAGTGAAATTTTTGGTAGTAGCAAGTTCGCTTGAGAAAATTGCAGAGTTTGACAATGAAGCAAGCAGATTGCTGCTCTGCATCCAGCGATTCGACTTCCTTGTGACTCTTCATTCCGTTGATTATGTTTTGTCCTGAACGAAACCTCTTCATCTGTATCTGCAGCGTGTCAACACTGACCTCCTACAAGCAACACAAGAGGCCTCCAACCTTGTGCAAGTATTGAAGAAAATGTGGGACAGGTCAGAAAGCCACTTTGCAGAACTGTATCGGAGTATCCTGACTCTAGCAGAGGCTGCATTCATTCAAGAGGAGGTACCTGAATGTGGTAGGCAAACACAGAGAAGCAACATCAGTGCTGCAAGCCCTCAAGACTACTTCAGAGTCAACATTTTCATTCCTTTCCTAGACCATGTCATTTCGGAAACTGCAGGATAAACTGATAGAGTGCCGACCACGGTTCCTTGGGCAGTATCTTCTACCACGCAAACTGCATTTGCTACAGGAGGACATAATAGCAGCAGTGTACAGTGCCTACAAGACTGACCTGGGCAGCCTGGAGGAGCTTAAGGTGGAGCTGGAAAGATGGAAAGAAAAGTGGGCCGATGTTCCTGTGACAGACCTTCCAGAGACCATTCTCGTGACATTACAGGATGTGAATGCAGATCTCTACCCAAATGTTAATGCAGTATTATCAGTCTTGGCAACAATGCCAGTCAGCGTGACAAGTGCAGAGAGATTCTTCAGTGCCTTGAGGAGGCTGAAGACCTGGCTCAGAAACAGCATGGGGGAACAACGCCTGACAGGACTCGCCCTCTTACATATACACAGAGACATGGAAATTGATGTGGAACAGGTGCTCAAAGACTTTGACCCATGCCAGGACAGACGCTTCTCAAATAAGCCGACAGGATGACTTTCAACACTTACTGCATGGTATTGGGCTATTTGGTGCAAATGCTTTTGGTTAAGGTAACAAAACCAGTGCAACATCTAGCCTACCCAGACCCTCCATATAACAGTGAGCGCAATGTTACGGTTACCTGACAAATTGTGTAGTATTCATGTAACGGAACACTGCTGTGGGCATGTGGCCACTTGCAGTGGTGGGTTTGGGCTACTTTGGGTATGAGTGGGCAGGAGAGCATCAGTGTGTGGCTGAGGGCTCAGCTGTTACTTGCATGACTTGTAACACTGCTGTGGGTATGTGGCCACTTGCAGTGGTGGGTTTGGGCTACTTTGGGTGTGAGTGGGCAGAAGAGCATGAATGTGTGGCTGAGGGCTCAGCTGTTGCATACACTACTTGTAACACTGCTGTGGGTATGTGGCCACTTGCAGTGGTGGGTTTGGGCTACTTTGGGTGAAGAGCATGCCTGTGGTTGTAAGGTGTGCCAACTGTCTTGGATTTTGCATGTAGTCAGTCTGGAACCTGAGCAAGTACACACACAATGCTGTGCCTGGATGGAGGCTTTTTTTGGGATCGATGGTTTCAGTTAATGTAACTGAACAAATCAGAACACCAGCCAAAGCACCATCTAGCTTACCACAACCCTTTTTGTAATGTGGACGGAGTCTGCTGTGTGGGTAAGTACTTATCTGCAGTGGGTGTAACTCTGCTCCAGTGTGGGTATGTTTCAGCGGTTGATTTTGGTATGCATGTTGTGAGGACTGGGTGAGTATTTGGATCTTGCTTACATCTAAACTGGTAATGTAATGAACCTTTTGGGTTCTGTGACTTGGGGCTTTTGAGTGGTTGGTGTGGGGAGCTTGGATGTGGGCCTTCTGTGTTGGTGGATAGTGAATGGATAGTGTAAGATTAAGACACTAGTGTGAATGGACCTCTGTGGGACTGGCTACCTTGATATGGCAGAGGCTTGTCACAATGCAACATTGTAACTAAAAGCTAGTCTGGTGGCTGGCTAGTGTGAATGGACCTCTGTGGGACTGGCTACCTTGATGTGGTACAGGCTTGTCACAATGCAACATTGTAACTTGTAATCTGGTAAGAGGCTTGTCACAATGCAGTATTGTAACCAAAAGCCAGTCTGTTAGTATGACACCTGTTGGTGGTGGAATGGTGTGCTGGCATACAGCACAGAAAATGACACTAGCATCTGAGAGGGGGCGTGGACAGTGTGGGGGGGTAGCTCACCCTAAGGGGGGGCGGGTATCGGTGTGAGTCTACTTGGTGTGCAGCTCAGAAATTCCTGGCTACACCCCTGTTCTGTGGACCACAGACACGTCTCCATTTTTCAAAGTCAGACTACAAACTGAGGAAACAGGTATGTGGTTCAATGTTTTTTGAAGGGGTTTGAAATTAGTGCCAAAACTTAGCCATTTTTGCATATGTTTGCCCCAGATATTCAACATGCCTTCTTTGGGACCCCTATTCATGAACACTTGCATTGTCATTAGGCAAATCTGTCCTGAAAGGTGATTTCACATTCCCTGCACAAAATTTCCTTTTCTATAGGAGCTGAACATTTTCTCTGCCCTTGTTCATGAGGTAGGGTCATAAAAAGGCTATATTGAAAATTTGGTGTAAAAATATTAAAAAAATAACTAAGTTGTGAGCCTACATTGAATTTTGCGAATGCAGGCTCATAATGTTGATAATTTTCAATATTTTCTCCCAGATTCACAATACAGCCATATCTTTACAGCACCTCATGAGACTGACAGCTGTCATTTTTCAAATCCTGGCCAAATTTTTTTTTTTTTTTTTTACATCCCAAAAGTTGATTTTTGTGGTCCCTGTGCAAAATCACCTTTCAGGCATGAGTTACAATTTTTCTTTACCCTTGTTCATGAGGAGCAGTCATAAGAATTCTATATTGAAAATATGGTGTAAAAATATAAAAGAACAACCAAGTTATGAGCCTACATTGACATTTGCAAAAACAGGCTTGTAACTTTGGTAAATTTCAATATTTTTACCCTGAATTTACAACACTGCCATATCTTTACAGCACCTCATGAATGTGACAGCTGTCATTTTTCAACTCATGACCAACATTTTTTTTCACATCCTGATAGGTGATTTTGCAATCCCTGAATGAAATCACCTTTAGGCCAGGAGTTAAACATTTTCTCTGCACTTCTTCATGAGGAAAGGTCATAACATTTTATTTATTTATTTTTATTTATTTAGACAGCAGTTTGGAAAACCTTTGAGCCATAGGCTCATTTACAAAGGTACCTTTGGTAACATAACAAGTCTATGTTAAAAATTTGGTGTAAAATATTACAAAAAAACAAATTTATGAGCCTATGTTACATTTTGCTAATGCAGGTTCATAACCTTGGTCATTTTCAATATTTGTACCCCAAATTCCTCAGATATAGCCCAATTAGCTCTGGCCAGAGTTTTTTTTTTAATCTGGGCTCACCTGCCCACCTGACCACTGAGTCTCTCTCTCTCTCGCTCTCTCTCTCTCTCTCTCTCTGTCTCTCTCCCTTGTTGGACCTTTGTGACACTTCACTCAGCCACTTTTTTTCTGTAACTAGCTAAGCACTGGGATGCAGTTGCTAACTACACAAACCACAGTGGTCTCCACAATAATTTATTTTCTTTTTTGGCTCACCCACCTTATTGTCCTGTCTCTATCTCTCCCTCCCCCCACTGCATTGTGATTGTCACTGACATTGGTCACTCTACCCACATGCTCTATCCTCTGTGTTGTGTGGTGCACTTACAGGGCTTTTATAGTCTGACTTCCTGGTGTCACATGACATTATTTCTGACATTGTTCCTTATTGGATGCCGCTGGCTGCCTGTGCTGAGGCTCAGCATGGAGCCTGGTGTGCCGACAGCATCAGAGGAAGTTGGGCAGGTGGGAACTGGACTGATGATGAGGGAAAACAAATTTGGTTACAGCATAATGCTTACTCAGGAAACCAGAACTGGACATTTCGTTCAAAGTCCATATTTATTTGAATCTGTGGGTAAGTGCCAGATGTGTGGGGGTTGATTTGCAATGTAACAGTCCACCAAGCCCTAATAGAGGCAATATTACTTCTCTACTCCTACTGTTGAAACCCATCTCAATACAGCCTAACATTCTGGTTGTCTTGCTGTAGGCTTTTTGAAGTGTTAGTCAACCTAACTCCTCCCTTATGGTATTCTGTCCATGGACTGATGCTACCTTTTTGTATTAACTTACAATTTTTGGAATTGAATATCAACTGTTAGACTTTAGACTCTCTCTTTAACCCTTGCAGGTCTCACTACAACTCTTTTACTCAGTCTTCACTGTCTGCCCTTTCTCAAACCGTAGTGTCATCGGCAAAGAGACTCATCATGCCCATTATACCTTTTCCCATGATGCTGTGAATGTTTTGAAAAGGACACTTTCAGTACTGACCCCGTGGCACCCCAGTTGTCACTTTCCTGTCTCGCAATTTAACCCTTTAAACATCACCCTCTTCTGTCTCTCCACTAGTCAACTTCCCACCCATTTTATCAGGTTCATTGCTGCTCCCAGGTCCTATAATTTCTTCAACAAAAATTTGTATGGCACCGAGTCAAATGTCTTACTGACATTGAAGTAGTGTATATCTACTGCTTGTAACCATGTCAAAGAATACTATCCAGCTTGTCTGATAAGATTTCCTGCCATGAACATGTGCTATTTGCTGTTCTGGAGCTCCCTGCTTTCCAAGTAGGTCACAGGTCCTCTTTGACCAGTGTTTTCATCAGTTTACCCATGATGAAGGTAAAACTGATGGGTGTGTAATTTCTCAAGTCCTCCCTATCCTCTTAATGAGTGGAACTACATCCACTATTGGTTGACAGTATAGCCTGGTGGTTACAGTAACAAACCTGTGAATGATCTTGGTACATCCAGCAAACCTAGGTTTGATTCCTGCAGCCTGCACGTGCATACTGTGTGACTCTGAGGAAGTAACTTTACCAGCCCAACGCTCCTCCTGGGTCACTCCTGAAAACTGGCAGTAAGTTCCTGTGGTTCACTCCTGAAAGCAGGCAATTGTGCCTAGTGGGCCTTCACATTTACTCAAAGAGTTCCACTCCTAAACCTTACTTAAACCTGTGCCTTGTTAAAATAAACGATATAACTAACAACAGGAATGAACTGGCACTAGGTTACAGCAGTTTAAAATAATTTATTTCTCATTGAAATGTATAAAGCCCATGCAAACAAACAGAGCTCCCAACCAGGTTTCACCTCACATGGCTTTCTCAAGGGATGCTGGTCTGTCAGAGGAGCAAGACTTTTAAACATACCCAGAACCAATGATACTGATGCAATCATTTAAAGTGACATCCATCTTTAAAAAAACGTTATATATTAAAGTGCATTACAATCCTATCACATGCTTTTACACCACTTATCCAAATGAATGCATAGGTTCTTACTTAATCCATTTTAAAAAATTCTTATTGGCTATGCTTTTAACTCCAAAATGCTGTTTATAGATAGTTATATTCAATAACATAGTTATTACCATTATAAATATAAAATGTGCATCTGTTTTAAATGCATAATTTCTCATTAGGTACTATTGCAAATATAGAATGTATTACATTCATTTCTACCTTTAGCATTCTTTAATATTTTGTTACTTCAAATCAGGTTACAGTACCCCTAAGGTCCAATTTTAGGTTTCTTTCTTCCTTCCCTTCTTTATGAAGGGCATAATGTCCACCCTGTCATTCAAGCCAGGTGGGTAATTCTCACCTAACTGAAAAATCCACATGGCCTCTTTTTCTAGTAACAGAGATTCAATATCTCCCCCGTCATGCATTCAGATGTATTTTATGGATACCTCTGAACACAAATCTGTGGGTATTTTAGTCTTGAACTGCTTTAACATGCAATGCCAGAGCATTAGTTAGATCTCCATTTTAATTGCCCTTGCATGTTCTCCCACTTTCACTTTTAGTAGTCTAGTGGCCCTTATCTGGTTAGCAAAGAATAAATAAATAAACTATTATCCAATCTCACTGAACCACCACTGACTGCAGAGAGTTGTTGAATAGCCCTGCCAGGGGCTCAGCCAGTTCCAATGCCAATTCCATGAGCATCCTCTGGTTGCAAGCCCTTTTCTTACTCCTTCTGCTGTTATCTCACCACCCCATTTCCTTATTTCAATTCAGTATACTTTGTTGCATTTTCCAAATGATACAGAACTAGACAGTGTATGGGACATTACTCATTACAGTGAGACATAACACTCTTACACTCTAACAAGACCATAACCCCCCGAGGCAGATAAAGGTATGACATATTTTCCATTATTCAGTAAGAGCTAACCAGAATCCATAAGACTGACAGGACTGATGGGACAGAGACATACTCCTATCTCCACATGTCATATATCTATGGTTGATGATAGCTTTAGTTTTACTTGCATTTAAGGCAAATAAAAATTATTTGTGCCTCTCTGCATAAGTAGGCACCTCCACATCCATTCCATGACTAAGGATGATTAGTTTGGCATTGCAGCAATTATAATTATATATTCTTTACTGAGTCTAAACACACTGTCAGTGTACTGACCCAAGAGACAGACCTCTGTGGTAAGGACATCTTGGAGCACTAGTATAGGGTCTACATGGTCATTGATGTTGGTCCAGAAGGGCTTAACCTTTTCACATATTCATATTATGGGGCGCAATGAATCCTCCTCCTCCTTACAACACCTTGTACACTTTGCCATTTTTGACCTGCTAATGCTAAATAGTTTGCTCAGAGAGCAGTATAAAGTCTGCATAATTTTGAATTGCATCATCCCAGCACAGTCTTGTTTCAGGTTATCTGCAAAGGTCTTGCCATATTCTTTGCCAATAAGATTTAACCAATTCCACTTGGATCTCACTGGTCTAACACTGGCAGTTCCCTGTTAATTTACTGGGATCAATGTCTTGGAAGGCTGATACAGTTTTGAGATGGTATTAGGTAGCTGTGCTATGAGCACTAACATGTCCAGCTGTAGTCCACCTTCTTTTGACTAAGAGAAGGCCTTAAATGTTGTGCTATTTGTTATGTCAAATTAAGGAATTTAAAGCTGGCAGAGTTGTGGACCTTATGTGTATCCTGGAGGGCTTTGAATGGGATAAAGTGGTCCTCCACTGTAAGACACTATTTCACAGAGGAGGTGGTAGCAAAATGGGATGCACTACCAGAATGGGTTGTATCATGTAAATCTGTGAACAGCTTCAAAAGGGCATGGGACAGGTAACAAGGGAGTGTGATGGTGGGGAAGGCGGGGGGAGTGGCAGTGGGATGACAAAGGCGAGGGGGGTGGGGCAGTTGCAAACTAGGGGTGCTAGCTGCACACGCAAGCAGACTTAGATAGACCAGATGATCTGTTTCTGCTGGCACATTCGTATGTTCGTATGTACGTATGTTCATATGTAAGATGTTCAATGGTTGGGATATCAAGCTCTCTCCAGAATCTCTCAGACTCTTGTTCATTATGTTAATATTGGGATTGGTCAGAATTGGTTGGGAGAGGTCATTATGAAAGGAGAGCATAGTGGTCCTGCACATTTACTGGTGGGCTCTCACCAATAGAAAGGCATCTTTCTAAACAGGAGAGACCTGAGTGGTCAATAATGAAGATTGCTTGGCTCTTCAGTTGCAGCTGTTATGCTTTATAGTTACCCATGTCATTCTGCTGTGATCTCAAACCTCTTAAACAACACATTCAAGAACATGTGAGGTCTATTAAGAATAATAGACAAGATACACCTGTTGGCGTCCATTGTTCAGAATTCCATGTGATCTGGTCACATCCATGTCTCGCAAAATAATACAGTGAAATATTTGGAAGGCACAGTCCCCCCTAACCATCTTGGGACCTGCCAGTTTGAAATATGCTCACCTATCCACTTTCCCTTGCCTCAAAAATTTTGCAATTATGTTGTGGAGGTGTTTGCACCACTTAAGGGGAAGAGTGGTATTAAGACTCCCTAAGGGGTAAAGGATTCTGAGAACAACATTCAACTTGATTACGTTTATTCCACCCAGTACAGAGAATGGGAGGGTGTCCCATCTCTGAAGTCCCTGCATTATAACTCAAAGCAAGAGGGTCCAGGCTTGTTCCCATGAGATCTAAAGATGATCTGGCTACATTAAAGCCTAAGGCCCAGATATTCAAACTGCATCCAAAAGTGCACAACAGCAGGAGCAAGTGCAAGTCCACTGTGCCCATGTGCAGGAAGCGCAATATTGAAAAACTGCACAGGCCAAGATGCGCCTATAGCTGACGACTGAATATCACACCACCTGCGCCATAGCGCAACTAGGGAGGTGAAGCTGAGCATATCTGATGCACCATAGTGCAACAAGAGATGTTCAGCTGAGCAGTCCAGATGAGCCATAGCGCAACCAGGAATGCCCCCAGCAGCAGGACAGCAATGCAACAACACAACCAGGGATGCAATGGGCCCAGCACCCATGCCACAGATGGGCAGAGGAACACACAGCAGAACAGACATCGTCCCCCACACCTCATGCACTGCACAACTGGGGGAGAGCTGGAATAACCACTGGCCCATGGATACCAGCAACCAAACCACAGCCAGGCCATGGTACCCCAGCACACCCCCTGGCAAGCTGTGACCGGCCCTCATGGAAGGCCGACCACCCCATACCACACCATCCCACCAATGCAGAGCACACCCTCCACCATGATCCACCATACACCCTGCCCAGGAGTAGCACCCAACAGTGCAGGACACCCCATGCATGCCACCACCCCCATTGTGACAATGCAACCCTGTGCACCATGGAGCCATGCAAGGGCAGCCCCACCATGGGCACTCTGCAGTGGGAGCAGCAGACAGCGATGCAACAGATGCATACACAGTGCCACCCTGCATGTCCCTCCTGAGGTACAGCTGAGAGACTGACCATGCGTCAGCACACGAGGTACCCTACATGCGACAGGGCATGCCCTGGACCCCACCTCCAGTGGTACAGCACCCTGCACACCCTCCCAAGGACACATCCCATCCCAGCAGTGGACACAACAGCCAGCACAGACACGCACAGTGTAGCATGGAGGCATGCACCACACAGGATGCAACACAGTGCATGGACAAACACCCACCCATACCCAAGGGCACACCAACACAGGGACACAGTAGCGGGTCAACCAAGCCACTGGTGTGTGGCCAAGGCTGATGTGTACACACAGCCAGCACCCCTACATTGCACAGGTGTGCCAGCCACCCTGCGCAGGCACCATGAAGCTGTATGCCACCAGCATGCTACCGGAGTACAAATGACAGACACTGGAGCACATCCCCTGCAACAGACACAAGCAACAGCATGGATGGGGGACAACAACAGCAGAGGCCAGAGTGCCACCGGAGGCATACGTGCACCATACTGGTGATGGCAGTCAACCTGGCATTGTGCCAGGTACAGTTGTTATCCAGCATGGACAGCCACCACTGACACTCCAGCAGACTGTGCATATCACAGACATGCAATGGTGTCAGCTGCACAGGCCATAGACGGTCTGACAGGGGTGCCATGCACACAGTGCAGGCCTCATGGACCACTGCACACAAGCATCCTGTGCACAGAGTACAACACACAAACCACAGACAGTGACTGATCCCCCTGCCCACACCATAGGCAGTTCACCTCTGCACACACACACACACACACACACACACACACACACACGCGTGCACTACCCCTGATGCCTAGCAGACCACTGCTGCTGAGCACCTGTAGCCCACTGGAAATCAGAGACCACCACAGTTCTTATAACAAAATGTATATATTGAAGAAATGTAAAGTACAACTATTTACAATTATATACAAGCGGGGAAGGGCCACATAACAGGTGGGGGCGGGTAAGGGGCAGGGGTGAACATACGGGAGAGGGAAGAAGAGGTGTGAGGGTGGGTCAGAGGGGGGAAGGTGGTAGTCGGGGCATGGGGACTTCAGTGGCCGCCCCAGTCCTCCTCTTCCTGGCACCGATGTGAGCTCCTCCTCCTCCTCCTGACCCCATGATGGTGTATTCGGTGCAAGAGCTCCAACATCTCCCTCACCATCTGCAGCAGCTCTTGAATGTCCTGCTGGATCTGCAGGAGTTGCCGGTCACCTAGGACGAGGGAGCAGAGTCAATAGGTGTGACTGTCCATCCCCATGCAGCCCACCCATTGTGTATGGCATACAGCTATGTGACACGCCCCTGTGATGGTGTGTGACCACCCACAGTGACCGTGTCCTCAAGACCTGCCCACCCAGGCAGCCACAGCCATGTGGACCACTGCACACACCCACCGCCCATATCCTGCACAGCACCACCATGGCCATACAGTGACTTGGCTATGCGGTATGAAGGCAGTGCCACAGCCATGTGCCCGATGCATGCATGGACCACCATTGACGCACTCTCAGACATGTAGTGTCACTGGACAGTGCTGACTGTAACAAGTTGCATGTATGGCAGTGGTGTCAATGGATGGTGGCCATGACCCACTGCCCGCACAGTTATACAGCATGCAATAGTAATCATGGATGTAAGGCACTCACCTTCAGCAGGCTGGTCCACGCACCGCGGACCACCATTACCCATCCTGTCCCTCTGCTCCAACATGCGGCACCTCCCCTTCCTGTTGCACCACTGTTCTTCTGGCCCTAAGCTGCAAACATGGAGAGAGGAACATCAGTACAATCTTGTAGCAAGTCCCCCCGCCCCCATATGTGTGCAATCCCACACAGCCAGACCCACCCACCCCACACCCTGATACCACCACCACAGCCAACAATGGACGGCCCCCCCATGTGCTGGACACATGCAACCGTGATACCCTTATGGATGAAAAAAGTGTATGGATGTTGCACCTACCTGGCCATGGCACTGTGCCCCTCCTGGCATGTGCCCACAGGTGGGCAAGCATGTCCGGGTCCCTGCACCTCAGGTCCCCATAACAGTGGTGGCACTGCTCTGCCATCCACTCCATACCGGTGTCCTCCTCCAGGGCGTCGGCCACCTCCTGCCATACCACACTCCTGGCCCTGTCCAGGGGTGCCTCCCCAAACAAAGCCCCAGCATGGGGCTCAACTATCACCACCAGGTTGGCGAGCTCTATCTGGCTCCAAACCACAGCACGCCTCCGCGCCATCTCTGCTGCCCGGTTCAAGCAAAATGGCGCTCTGCAGAGTGGTCTTGCCACGTGCAGATGCTGCACAGTACAGCGCTGCCATTCCCTATTGTGCTGTCACCGAACAACATGATAGTGGTGCACCCATGCCTGACGCATGGCGCCTAGGGGGCAAAGGTCAGGCACAGGGTCAAGGGTCTCTGGCGCACGGACAGTCACAGCGCGATTGGAACCCAATCCGTGGCAGATCTAATTATGCCCGTGTGCCACCTCCTGTAGTGGCTCTGGCTACGCTGTTGCCCCAGTGCTACTTCACGATGCCCCCAGTGCCACAGCGCCATAGGTGAACAGTGCCATAGCGCCACTGGCACAATGGTGGCCGTTTCCTGCATTGCCTCCTGTGCACAGCAAGTCAGCAGTGTGGCAGGCACCTGCGTCATCAACCCAGGCATGCACAGTTAGGTGTGTACTGTGCATGTCACAGAACTGCACCCTTGGCTCAGCACGTTCAACACAATTGCGCAAAGCGCAAAGCGCAATATTCAGCCGGCATATGCAAATCATCTAATCAGCCATTCAATGGTGCAGTTACTGCATTTGCATCCACTTAAAGATGCGCCTCGCCTCATTTGCATGGGTTGTGCTATAAAAGTGCTACATTAGACTGCACTGGCCATAGTCGGTTACTGCAGTCTGTTGCAGTGAGTTGCATGCTGTTTGGGAGTGTGGACTGTGGTGTTTGCAACATGCATGGGACTGCACAGTCACAGGTAACACCTGTCATTCTCACAGGATGAATCATGACCAAGCGTGTGGTGGAGGAAGAGGAACAGAGTCATGGGAGGAAGAGGAGGCCAAATTTTACAAAGACCGAGACAGATGCCCTGTTCGAGGCCTACCTCGACCAGGAGCTGCTTCTCAGCGTATGCCAGGGAACACCACAGGCCCATGCTGCTGCATGGGAGGAAGTGGTGTGTGCTGTAAACCTGCATGGCAGCCACCAGCGCTCCGTGCAGGAGTACAAAAAGAAGATGGGCATGGACAGGTGGAGGATTAATGAGAAGGTAACTGCCATCAGGGCAGTACGGTCTGTGACCAGTGGGGGACAGCCAGAGGTGCTACACCTGACCCCACAGGAAGAGCGGGTTGCTGGCAGCATGCAGTGTTGCACCATTGAGGGTGTTCCGGGTGGTGGATTCCAGACGGGTGGTAGCCCATCACTGCGTGGTAGGTCATGGTCTGTCTATTGGGGGGGCAGGGTAGGTCACATGCAGTACTGCTGCTTTTTTTCCCTTACAGCTCCTGAGCATCTGCATGGGTCAGTAGTGGTGGTGGGCTTCTCCACTGAGGCCAGTCACATGAAGATGGAGGAGGGCCCATCCACCTCCACAGAAATATGGGGGTCAGGGCAACAGTGGGCCTGCCTGGACATCCGAACTGATGTTGGTGGAACAGGTGCAGAGGACACCCTGCCCATGTCCCAGCATGCCAGCATCCATGGATGCCAGCGTGCTGAGACTCAGGCTGGTGCCGGGTCCATCACCGATGATGAATGGAGCTAACGTCATGGGCAGTGACACGTGTGTGCCACAGGATGGCCACACAGCAGGTGACATCATGGCAATGGCTGTGGGTGGTGCTGCTGTGGAGGCCTGGGTGTCATCACAGTCCCAGCCTGTGCCTGTCTGCACCAGTGGGGCAGCACTGGTGTGTGTCCAGGACAGTGGTACTGTTGCAGCCACTGTGGTGGCACCATTGAGCCCTGGGGAGTGGCAGCCAGAGGGGCAGCATCAGCAGTCATCCAATGGACATGGGGGTACAGTGTCAGGGGGCGGCATCAGTGCACCACCTGTGGACATGCCCAGGCCTGACACTGGTGTGCAGCACCCACCCTCAAGGGGTGATGAGCATCAGGGCTGTGAACACCATGAGGGACAGCATGCCGATCAGGCAGATGACCTCTTGGATGAGCACACCCGCATACTGCAAGCATCAGTCAATCAGCAGATGTGGCTTGTGACGGCAATGGATGCATTGAGTGTGGCTCTGCACCAGGCAGAGGAGTGGGGAAGCAGAGACACCACTCTGCTCCTGGCAGGGATGGACCGGTTGCGGGAGGATGTGACCACTGCCATTGACAGGCAGACACAGGCATTCACAGCTGCCATGGCTACAATGGGCACACAGTTATTTGCCCATGCATCGCAGACACCACACAGTGCAATGTCCACCCCCCGTTCCCAGAGTCATGTGACACCATCCTTGTCGACACCGGGTTCAGCTGTGGGCATCCTGAGCATGCCTGGCACAGGCATGTTCAGTGTGCGGCCGACCCCTGCCCGAGCACGGTCGTGTTCACGCAGTGGAACCCCTGGGGGACCGTTGGTGCCACCCCATGTGCCAAGTGGTCAGCCTGTCACTGCTGGCGGGTCTCGGTGGGGCCACTCATGAATCTGTGGTGGCTGTGGCACTGTGGCACATGACTGACCTGTCTCCAGCATGACTACTGTCTGATGTTGCCCTGTGTGCATTGTGTCATTCAGCGGGCAATGCATGGGTGGGGTACCCAACCCTGCACGCACACACACACTCCATCTGCACACCCTCCCAGCTGCTGTCTGCTGTTGCGTATGCATGATGATGCCTGTGTTGTGCTGTATGCCACTGTGCAATGGTGCCCAGCGTCTGACACATGCACAATGACAGGCAGTGGGCATAGTGGTCTGTGGACATGTGTGTGGCTAGGGGTGGCAGTCTGGGTCAGCGTGCCTCCTACCCTTTGTGCATGTCTGGTGAGGGGTGTGTGTGTGTCTGTGTACATCAGCGGGAGCTCAAAAAAAGTGCTGCTTCTAGCTTGCCTGCATCACGTGGTCTCCGTGTGTGTGTGTTTCTGACCACGTGCCATGTTAGACCTCGCCCATTCCTGGTGGTGTATGTGGTTCCATGCCTGGCCACTTCCCTTGATGGCATGCACCTGGTGTGTGTCCATACGTGTTTGTGGGTTGTGCCTTTGCCACTGGTGGTTGCACATGGCCCCATGACTTACCTGGGTTGGCTGAAGTGGTCCTCTGTGATGGTGTCCCGGTGCAGCTGTGCCAGCCGGAGCAGTCGGGGGTCCCATCACCCAAGGGGGGGCTGCCCATCACCATCATCATTGGCTTCCTCATTGTCCCCATCGCTGTCCCCCTCTTCGACCTGTACGGCTATCCCACATTCATTGGCCATGTTGTGCAGGATGCAACAGGCCAGGAATAGCCCACAGGCCTTTGAGGGGCTGTACTGTAGGGCACCGCCGGAGGTGTCCAGGCAATGGAAACATGCCTTCAGCATCCCGAACACCCGCTCAATGACATTGTGTGGCATGTGCCTCATTGTAGTATTGCTGTGATGGGTTCATGGGCTGCTGGTATGGTGTGAGCAGCCAGGGATGGAGTGGGTATCCACTGTCGCCTGTGTGTAGAGGGTGGAGGTAAGTTTGGTGATCAGCATCGCCCTGCCTCAGGCCATGTAGGGCACTACCCATGTCACCTCTGACCATGCCCCTCTCAAGCTCTATGTTTGTCTGTGTGGTTTGCATACTCATCCATTTAGTGGCCAGTGGGGATGTCCTCACTCTTTAATCTGTGGCACAGTGCCGACTGGTGCCAGATGAAGGCATCATGTGCTCCCCCAGGGTGCATGGCACAGACATTGATTATGCGCCCCCTGACATCACACACCACCTGGCAGTTGATGCTAGCATAGCCCTTCCTATTGATATATGTGGCCCCCTCGAGGCCAGGTAGTGTGCGGATGGCCACATTGGTGCAGTCTATTGCCCCTAGCACACCAGGCATACGTGCTACCCTGTGGAACTCCTGCATGTTTGCTGTGCGCTCTGCCGGTGTGCTGTGGAAAGGGATGTACTCCACAGCATGTGGCAGCAGTGTTCTGAAGAACTGGGTGAGGTGGCATGATGCAGCCGACTGGGTTATGCCTGTGGTGTCCCCTGTTGGTTTCTGGAAGGTACCCGTGGTGAGCAAGCACATGCAAGCTGTCACTTTAGTCTCCACTGACAGAGCATGGCTCCGTCGTGTGGGTGTCTGCATCACATCACTGCACAGCTCACAGAGCCACCTCAGAATTACCCGATTCAGGAAGTACTGGCCCACGATCTCAGTATCACTGGTGCGGGCTCAGTACTGCCTGTTGTGGGCATACTGCTGATGGGCCCTTCCACGGCCATGTCCCCTTGCTGCCTGCCTTCTCACCCCCCTCATTACTGCCCCCATCTGGATGGTGGCACTGGCCATGTCCTTGGCTTGTGTTCACCCCCCCGGCAGCTGTTTCTGTGTTCCCCCACTGTCCTGACTGCTACTTCCCCTGCACCAGGAACACCTTCCTGTGGTGGCCTCTGTGCTGTGTGGCACTTCCCCCTTCTGCACTGGCTGTGGCTCCCCACACCTTCCCTATGCCTGTGTGTTCAGGGTGCCCTTTCCCTGGCCTGCCCTGTGTGTCCCTCCTGCCCTGTTTGTGTGGCTAGAGTTCAGCCTCATGTGCCTTCCCTGTAGCGTTCTTGCACCTCTCCCTTGTTTCTTTTTATTTTGGCTCATTTTCACTATCGCGCAACTTCCGCTTGCTCCCCTATTGCGCATGGCGCATGTTGTTGAATATCGCACTGCGCCATATATGCATGGTTCCTCCCCCATCAGTTGTGCATAGATTCATTATCATTGCGCTATTGCTTAGTGTGATTTGGGGGGCGCATCTGCCTCCCACTGAATATCGCAGAATGGTGCATTTTCGGACTTGAGCTGGAACAACCCTATTGCGCATGGCGCAACCCTTTTGAATATCTGGGCCTAAGTATGTTAGGAGTTTAGGTTATCATTGTAGTTCCAACTCTAAGCTGCCCTGTTTACAGACCATTGGACTTAAAGGAAGGACACTAGTTTTGCCGATATTTAATTTGTATAATGAGAGTGAATTAAACTTTTCTATTTCTTCTAGAACTGCCGGAATTGAGGTGGTGGGTTCCTCCACGTGCAAATGGATATCATTTGCATATGTGGAAAGCTTGAACTCTTGTTAATTAACTTTAATGCCCTTTATTTGGTCATTCTGTTTGATTTGGAATGCAAGTGGTTCTAGATATACAGTGAGTTAAATAACATGGGCAACGGAGGGCAGTCCTGTGATATTCCCCAGGTCAGTTTTTCTTTGTCGAACAGGACCGATTACAGTACACTTAGAGAGTTGGGCTTTGATATAATACTTGAAGCCACTTTATAAAGGCCTGAAAATTGCTATAGCTTTGCATAATTTTGAACAAGTAATAACCAATATCACAACCTTGCGTTTATGGTACCCATTGTAAATGAGTCTAGCAGCTCAACTGGGATTGTGATCATGTTCATGTTTCATTTGCATTAATCAACATAAGTGAATAAGCAATAAGGTATGACGGGGTGTGCATGGAACAGATTTTACAGCACATCCAGGGGTGTAGTGAGGTACAAGGCCACAGACCAAGTGCCTTCAGCCTCTGGAAGTGCGGTAAAATCTGTTTTATGCACACCTTCGGAGTGTCTTATTGCACTTATAAATTGGGCCCCCATTTTATTAACCTTTTTTTTGTTAGGAAAATCATGTTTTATGTAGAAGCAATAGATTTATTGTGTGTATTCAAGATAAAATAGTCCTTCCACCCACTGCAAATTATGTCATTGATGATGTCATATTGCTGCTGGACAAAGTTTGTCCTTTGCTGGCATCAAGATTCAAGATATGGAATGTTTATCATGGAATGTTTACCATGGAATACATGAATTCAAAATTCTGCTCAGTTATACTGGCAGAATGTTCCTCTCCTAACATTTTAAGAGACTTATGGATCTGCATATGAAGTCTGAAGGAAGAGTGGGTTTTGAGGGGTTCTAGGTACAAATGGTCAAGTCACTATGGCCACATGGCTTATGACTTGTAAATTCATATAATTCCTATGATTCCTATGAACATACTGTACATACACACAACAAAGGCCTCTTCTACAGCCAAAAACTCCATTATCTCACTGTCAGGGCAAGCAGAAGAGATTTCCATGATGACCAAGTAAAGATAGAAGGGGGAATTTTCATTGTCAGAAAAGAAGCAGTCATAATAAAAACTATAAACAATACTTAATGTTTCTAATTTGTTTATATGTGTAAGGAAAGTGTGATAATCAGGGAAACAACATTTAATTAGTTTGTTTTATTTTTTATTTAAGGCAGTTTTTATTTTTAAGATCCAGTTGAAGGTTTTTTACAATGCAAAGGTAGCAGCCATGTTTATGATGGAAGATCAATTCTGGTTGTAGGCGGCCTGATGGAAGATAGTTCTGGTTGTAGGAGGGCTGATTTTTTCACTGTGTGATGTGGTTTAGGACAAGAATAACTGTAAATGAAATAGATTTCATGTATGGTCACATGATATATTTTGACCAATGAGACTTCTTTATTTTGGATGCCCATTTATAAAAAATGTTACCACTACTACAACTTCAGAAGACCCTGTCAAAGGTTGTTACTGCATTTAGGGAGACAAAAACTACAAAGGAATCAGGTGCCATGGACTCAGAGACCAAATGATGGAAGTTACTAAGGCGGCTACTGGACATCCTCCTTGCCATGAATACAACTTGCTCTGCACTGATTAGGTCTCCACAAACCTTCCCCAATATTGTTACTAATACTTTAGTCAGGATTCTTAAATGAAAATTAAAGAAACTGGTTTGTAGCTACCAGTTTAGTCTCACCTTTCTTGTTTTTGGAATTGAAGTTATTCTTGCTTCTGAAAGAGCGGTGTCCCTGAGGCCTTCCTCAAACAAATAATTGATAACATTTGTCGAGACTGTTGCCAGTTCGGGTCTAAAATTTTTATAAAACTTGGAGGAGACTCCATCTGGACCCAGAGCTTTGTCAAAAACGTAAATCTCTTTGTGGTTGACGGGACTTTCCATTCCACTATATGGCATTCTGGTAATCTCTGCTGGGCTTCTGTGAGTTGTGCTACCTGTAATTCTGCCAGAAATTGTTAAACAGCCCCTGTTACATCTCTATCACCCAGTTTGTCTGTGTATAGAGTATGGTAGAGCTATTTAAAAACTTCTGCTATGCTCCTGGAGTTAGCATTAAGGCTATTGTCCAAGTCTGCCCAGTGCGTGGAGGGCTTAGGCACCAAGCCTCACCTGCCACCACGTTGGTGACCCAGGGTCGGGTGTGATCTCAGGTCATGAGGGGTCAACCAGAGGAGGATCAAGTGTTTGGAGAGCAGCTTTCTTCTCTGGGGAGGGGGGGACAAAGGCCCCTGCACTCACCAGACCACTAGTAGTGGCTTGGAGTACAGGCAGCCGGGACCACAATTTGTGGAATGGAGGAGCCACTGCCATCAACATCCTATGCACAGCACTGCATGTATAGGCACATCTGGATGGCATGCCCACTCCTCCAATGGGAGGAAAATCAGAAAAATGGCTGGTGGTGGGGCAATATGATACCGACCCACACAGGGTTGCACCAGGCTGGAGCCTTGTTCTAGTCCATTAGTAGGAGCTGCCAGCCTGCCATGAGGGAGGACAAGCTGTGGGCGAGGCCGGGGATTGAGGTAAGTACCTAGGACATCAGGTGATGTGGCTGGGGGGGGTTGTTGGAAGGAGCAGCCCGCCCAGGTAGGGAAGAAATAGAAACAGAACAAACAATTAAAAAGTTATTGTCCAATTCTGTCCTAATGTCTTTTATAGCTCTCTTGGTTTCTTGTTGTCAGGGCCTCAAGGCTATTATGCACCTCGTTTACTCGCCTTAATTAACATATCTTCTTTTAGGCTTAGAAATGGCATGTTCTGCTTTCTACCATGTCAAATCTGTATATTGGGCCAATAGGGAATTCAGGTGCAAACAGAATTTTCTGGTGTAGTGGACATTAAGGATTTATCTGTTGATCTGATCCCTGTTACTCAATCTGTTGATTTTTTTCCTCTTTCATTTCTCCATTTTAAAGCCAATCTAATGACCTCTCCTCTCATGTAGCATTTTGCTTCTTCCATATGTCCAGGCCATACACTGTCTCTTTATTTTCTTGAATGAAATCCAGTGTTTGTGTTTGTATTTTCTCAGTCACTGCTTTCTCTTTCAGCAATTTAGAACTGAACCTCAGTGTTCTTTCTGCATCAGGCCAACCAATGAAATTATGCTTCAGACTAGAGATGTTGTGAAGTTTTGATTTGCTGGTGAAGTTCTGGCTAAATCATCCACTTTGCCTCTACGAAGCAATCCACACCTTTTTGCTATTAGGCTGAGAATTCCCTTGCGTGACTTCAATGGGAATTTCGCTGCAATGTGAAAAATGTCACCCTCAAATGGCAGAATTTTGCCTGCAAAATGTGGAATTTCACCATGAATGGCAGAATTTTGCCCTTGAGCATTGTAATTTGGAAGTTCATTGGTGAAATTCTGCACTTCATGGCAGACATTTGCACTTAACAGATCAATTCACACTCTGTGAATTGCGCTAAATTCATGGAGTGAATTTTGTAAACTTTGTCCATCTCTACTTCAGACTTACAGGAGCATGATCAGGAGCATGATCAGGGGCATGATCAGGAGCATGATCAGGGGCATGATCAGGAGAATGATCAGGAGCATGATCGGGGCATGATCAGGGGCATGATCAGGAGCATGATCAGGAGAATGATCAGGGGCATGATCAGGAGCATGATCAGGGGCATGATCAGGAGAATGATCAGGGGCATGATCAGGGGCATGATCGGGGCATGATCAGGAGAATGATCAGGGGAATGATCAGGAGAATGATCAGGGGCATGATCAGGGGCATGATCAGGGGAATGATCAGGAGAATGATCAGGGGCATGATCAGGGGCATGATCAGGGGCATGATCAGGAGCATGATCAGGGGCATGATCAGGGCGCAGTCAGGGAATGATCAGGAATGATCAGGGGCATGATCAGGGGCATGATCAGGAGCATGATCAGGGGCATGATCAGGGGAATGATCAGGAGAATGATCAGGGGCATGAGCAGGAGCATGATCAGGGGCATGATCAGGGGAATGATCAGGAGCATGATCAGGGGCATGATCGGGGCATGATCAGGAGAATGATCAGGGGAATGATCAGGAGAATGATCAGGGGCATGATCAGGGGCATGATCAGGGGAATGATCAGGAGAATGATCAGGGGCATGATCAGGAGCATGATCAGGGGCATGATCAGGAGCATGATCAGGGGCATGATCAGGGGAATGATCAGGAGAATGATCAGGGGAATGATCAGGGGCATGATCAGGGGCATGATCAGGGGCATGATCAGGGGAATGATCAGGAGAATGATCAGGGGCATGAGCAGGAGCATGATCAGGAGCATGATCAGGGGCATGATCAGGGGAATGATCAGGGGCATGATCAGGGACATGATCAGGAGCATGATCAGGGGAATGATCAGGGGCATGATCAGGGGCATGATCAGGGGAATGATCAGGAGAATGATCAGGGGCATGATCAGGGGCATGATCAGGAGCATGATCAGGGGCATGATCAGGAGCATGATCAGGGGAATGATCAGGAGAATGATCAGGAGCATGATCAGGAGCATGATCAGGGGCATGATCAGGAGCATGATCAGGGGCATGATCAGGGGAATGATCAGGGGCATGATCAGGAGCATGATCAGGGGCATGATCAGGGGCATGATCAGGAGAATGATCAGGGGCATGATCAGGAGCATGATCAGGAGAATGATCAGGAGCATGATCAGGGGCATGATCAGGAGCATGATCGGGGCATGATCAGGAGCATGATCAGGGGCATGATCAGGGCATGATCAGGGGCATGATCAGTCTGATATGGAAGCCAAGAATCATCTTTTGGCTTAATAAGAGAGAATCTGTCCTGGAAAGGGAGTTGTGGGGTTTCATGTAACATGTAAATGCCCTCTCTGTGGGATATAATATATGCCAGGGCTATTCAAGGCTTAGAGTGTCTACAAATTTCCTGAAAAGCTGTTTGTCCTAGTGTTAATCCTCTTTAAATTCTCTCGATATACTGAGGTCCAGTTGATAAATCAAGTTCCAGTTCACACCAGTTAGCATGGGTATCTCATCCTGACTGCATCCCTTCAATCACACATTAAATGCTTCAGTCTCCTCTTTCCTTACCCTATCATTCCCCTTACCCAACATAGGAAGGACCTTGGAAGAGGCCAGGGAAATCATTAATAGATACTGTTAACATAACACACAGCAAATATATATATATATATATATATATATATATATATGTAATCCAGATTTTATTCAGGTTCAGTGTGACTAATATTGTCTACTTACTGTAATCATGCTGGTGCACTGTGAGTACCAATAACAAATAAGAAATAAGTTAAGAAGGTCACTGTATGATAGAAAATTCCGAAAATTCTGAATATGCTGGCAGTATAGCCTAGAGGTTACAGGAACAAGGTGTGAACGAGCTTGATACATCCAGTAGACCAGACCTAAGTTCGATTCTCACACCCTCCACTTGCATACTGTGTGACTCTGAGTAAGTCACTTAACTGCCCAGTGCTCCCAGGTCACCCATGAAAACAGGCACTTGTGTCTAGTGGGCCTTACCTGGTTACCAAAGACTAAAATACAAAAATAAAAAAGAAACTGCATCAAAAACAGATTAACTGTCACAACTTTATGTGAACCCTTCTCCAGTCTATGAAATACAGTAACATAAAGTTTATGAGATTGGCAGTTATGAAGAGGGACCTTAAAGAGCTGGGACCCAATTTGCAAAAAGTCACAAAGTACAGCTCAAAGGTTTGCATTGCACTTTGCATTTGCCCAGGTGTCTAAGGTTGCTATTCCCATTCAGATAGCACACCAGCACTATCTGACTGAGAATAGGACCAGGTCGAATCAGCTCTAACCCCAGTAGTGTGTTCTGTGATGTAGTATTTTGAATTTTTATTTTGTATATGTGTATGTATGGAACAGATTTTTTTTATGCTTGCACAGGACACCTTTGTAAATAGGCCCTTCAAGCCTAGTTATATCATGACAAAAAATAAAGTTCTAACTAACTAACTAACTAGTAATATCCCAAACCCTACTAGCACCACTTAGACATAGAGCCAGGAGTATGGCGCTGCAATGAATAGTGCAGCAGTGCTATTTCCAGTTCACACAAGCAGTCATGTAAATAAGCCCATTGTGCATGCAATGCACTATTTGTCCATTTGCATGCCCATTATGGACCCAGTTACATAGGCTGCACTGGTGCTTAGTGTGTCCCCCAGCCCCTGCCAAAATGCACCCCTGTTTCCCTCATGTCAAGTGGTCCTTCCCTCCCTACACCAGATGACCATCTGATATAAAATAAATGTATTCCCTGGTGTCCAGTGATCTCTCTCTCCCCACCTGATGCCCATCTGAAAGAAAATAAAAGTTTTCCTTTGTGTCCAGTAGTCCTTTCCCTCACCCACTATTAAATTAATGTTTTCTACAGTGTCCAGTGGTCCCTCCCACTCCCCTATCCCCTGTACAGTAAGCATAAACCCCATCCCTGGTGGACAGTGGTCCCTCCCCTACTTGATCCCCTGTACAATGAGCATAAACCCCATCCCTGCAGGTCAGTGGCCCCATCTCCAATATAGAGGTGCAGTAGCACCTGTATATTAGGGTTGAGTAGGCACTTTAATGTTAAACCTAAAATTTTGCACTTTAATAACTTTGCAACTGATATACAGATTTGCACAAAATGTAGTGTGTGCAGTCTGTTCGGGTAGTTCTCTTGATATGCCAAGTTGCATATCAGTCAGATCATAGGATTTCATGCTGCACATAGTGAAAATACTTGCAAATGTGTCTTTTTTTTTTTTGAAGTTTTTTTGTCATTGTGTTGTGGCTTTGCGGTTTGGAATTTTGTTATAACATTTTAAGGGTAGAAAGTGCTTGACCCACAGAGCACGCCTGCATTAGTTTGGTGAAAATAATATTAATTTATTCCAAAGTTACATAATTTTAAAATGCTGGGTTCTGAGCCTGCTTAGTTCAGTCTTTTGGACAGAGAAATGGAATGAGAAAGGATTTCGCTCTGACAAATAGGGATCTTTTTTCTTGAGTGGTCAATCTTTGTTCATCAGAAAAAATCCTTTTTCTTGAGCCACCATCTTGTTTTTTTTATTTTTGCCTCAAGCAAATCATCATAAGTCTGCACAGGGATGTCTGTTTTAAAAATCTAAGATGTTTCTGCTCATATGCAGTTGATGAGCAGTTCTTTGAATTTTCTGATGTTTGTATGCCCTAGGTTTTTTTCACTATTTAAACTTTTTTCACTAAGCAATTTCTTTTGCCATTATTTGTTCATGATGTAAAAGGAATTAGCGACGACAAAGGATTTCTATTTTGATGACCAGATGTCCCTTTTCATGACTAGATGTCCCTGCCAGACAATCTGGTCATCAAAAGGGGCATCTGGTCATCAGACTGGAAAATCCTTTTTTGTCAGCTTGTTTCCTTTTTTGCATCATGAACAAGGAATGATGGAAAAGGAAATTGCCCGGTGAAACAGCATTTTGTTGGGGCCATCTGGTCATGCACACTATAGCCATCTGGTCAGAAAAAGGATCTTTTGGGGACCTTTGTGACCCCCCTAAAAAAGGGGTTGGGGAAACAAATAAATTAAAATATACATATATATATATATATATATATATATACATAATATGGGGGGTGCCACTAGACACCAGGGATTTTCCCATGGGGGGGAGGGTGACAAGAAAATGCAAAGAAAAAAATCCAAAAAAAGAGCCATAGGAAAAAGGATCCTTTTTCATCAGACAGAATCCTTTTCTGCCACCACAGGAAAGGATTGGCATATAAGGATTTCACCTGGTGGAAAAGGAACATTGGGTGAGCATTACAGTTTGCAGTCATCCAGTTTTGCATAATTTGCACCTTAATAACTTAGCAAGTGTTCAACAGACGAGCATGAAAGTTTGCATACATAATGTTGTTAGGTATGTCTGTTGATGTGGCAAATTTAATTGCTTTTGCAGTTCCTGAGATACAGAGTCTCAAGCATCCTTGAATTTACATGTCTTTTTTTCCATTTTTGCACACAGGTCATCCTGTTTTGCATATTTAGCAACTTAATAACTTTACCACCATTCAATGGATCTGCACGACATTTTGCATGCACAATTTTTTGGGCAGGTCTGTTGATCTGAACAATTCCATTTGAATCACTTGTGTGGTTTCAAAGATACAGAGTCTAAAAAATCCTTACATTTATGTGTTTGTGCTAGCCCATTACTCTAACCCTTAACTCTTACCCTAAACCTAACTGCCTAACCCTAACCCTGAACCATAATCCTAGCCCTAGGCCTAACCCTAACCCTTAACCCCTAACCTTAACCCCAACTTCCTAATCATAACCTTAACCCTAAACCTAATCCTAATGCCCTAACCCTGACCCTAACCCATAACCATATCTCTAACCCTTACCCCTGACCCTAATCCTAACCCTAACTCCAAAACCCTAAACAGAACCCTAACCCTACCCCTGCCCTTACACTTACCCTTAACCCTAACCCCAAACCCTAACCCTAACTCTAACCCCTACCCTAAGCCTAACCCCATCCCTAATCTTCAAACATAACTCTAGCCCTAACCATAACCCTAACCCTTAATCCCTTACCCTAACTCTAACCCCTTAATCCTAACCCCAGCCCTAACCCTAAACCTAACCCCAAACCCTAACCCTAAGCTTAACTCAAATGCCCTAACCCTAACCCTAAACTCAACCCTAACCCAAACCCCTAACCCCCTAACTCTAACCTCCAACCATAACCCTAACCCTAACCATAACCCTAACATTTAATCCCTCACCCTAACCCTAACCCCTAACATTAACTCCAACCCTAACCCTAACCCTAACCCCTACCCTAAGACTAACCCTTAAATGTAATTCTAACCATAACCCTACCCCTAACCATGACCCCTAAACCTAACCCTAACCTTAATCCTAATTCTAACCCAAACCCTCAACCCTAACCCTAATCCAAACCCTAATCTCACCCTACTCCTAATTATGGTTAGGGTTAGGGTTACAGTTGGGATTAGGGTTAAGGTTAGTATAGGGGTTAGGGTTAGGGGATTAATGGTTAGGGTTATGGTTACTGACAGAGCATTGAGATTAGTATTAGGGGTACAGTTAGTGGTTAGGGCTGGGTTCAGGGTTATGGTCCAGTTTAGTTTTTGTTGCAACAAAAATATATATTATACTGGTGCAGTAGGGCTAGTATATTAGGGTTGAGTGCAATCTTCAGTGTTAAAGCCAAATATTTAAACTTCAATAACTTTGGAACCAGTCAACAGATGAACACAACATCTGACATGCGTACACTCTATGGGTAGGTCTCTTGACGTGGAAAATTTCATGTGAATCTATTGAGCGGTCTTAAAGTTATTAAAGTTCAACAATCCTAAAAGTTGCCATTTGTTTGCCATTTCTTTGTCCACCTGTATCTCAAAAATTGCTTTGGGTTGTAGTCTGAAGTTTTCAGAGTAGAAAGCCTTTGCCTCCCAGATGTGCCTTTTGAAGGTTTGGTGAAAAAATGTTAATTAGTTTAAACATTATTACATTTTTATTTTCCCCGTTATTTCCTATAGGAAAAGTTAGATGTTCCACATGAAAATGCTTTTATTTTTGTAAACAGTCATCCAGTTTTGCATACTTTGCACCTAAACACTTTTTATTTTTTACTTTTATTTATTTATTTGGAAAATGATTCACCAGGAAAGACAACATGAGCTGTAAACAGCTTATTTCCAGAAGCATCCTGGGGGTACAATATTTGGGAGCAGTACAGGTGCATACTAATACAAATCATTTGAGTACATTGAGCAACAGTAGAAACAGCAAATACACAGAATACCAGAATACAAGAGCAGTTCAGTACATACTAAGGTAAATCACTGGGGACATTTGAGTAAACAGTTACTTACTAAGACAAATCATTGAGTACAGGTACAGAGCTGAGGGACTCAACCCAACCGGAGAAGGAGTACAAACCAATAATGAATTGACATACAGTACATTGAAACAGGCTAAATATAGATGCTCCTGTAGAGGAAAGTTAGAGAAGGCTGACACAGATGAAAGTGCTAGGGAAGTAAGCATTACATAAGAATGGAAGTGCTAATGTAAACCAAGAGAGGGACTTTTTGATATACTTTGCAACTGTTCAACAGATCTACATGACATTTTGTATGCATAATCTTCCAGGCTAGGTCTGTAGATGTGGCTATTTCCATGTAAATAGCATGTGTGGCTTCTGAGATACTTTGTCTCAAACATCCTTATATGTACATGTTTCTTTTTTCCATTTTCACAATCATTCAGTTTTGCATCTTAATAATTTTGCAACCATTCAATGAATGTATATAAAAGTTTGTATACATAGGGTGGGATATTCAGACTGCACCACAAGGAAGTTCAATAGCAGGAGCAGGCACAAATGCAGTGCGCCCCTGCACAACATGCTCTATATTCAAACACAGTGCAGGCCAAGGTGCACTTGCCCAACACAGCTGAATATCGTGCCAACTGCACCATGGCGCAACCAGGAATGCACAGTGGAGCAGGGTAGATGTGCAGTAGTACAACCAGGGATGCACAGGGACAGGATGCTGGGGTGCATAACCCATGGAAGCCATGGGCGGAGGAGCAGGCAGCAGGTCAGACAGTGCCCCCCCAGCACCCCATGAACTGCTCAACCGGTGGTGAGCTGGATGGACCACCAGCCCATGAACACCAGCACCGAATCCATAGCCAGGGCAAGCAGTGACCGCAACACAGGGAGGGCCGGCCACCCAGTGCCACCCCATCTGAATGCATGCCACCACCCCACTGTGACAATGCAACCCTGTGCACCATGGAGCCATGCATGGCAGCCCCACTGTGAGCACCCCACAGTGGGTGGCACCAGTCACTGACGCAACAACTGCAGACACAATGCCACCCTGCATGGCCCCCCCTTGGCACAGCAGCAAGGTCGACCCTGCATCAGTACCCAAGGGACCCCGCATGTGACAAGGCTTGCCATGGACCACACCAACAGCAGGACAGCACCCCAAACACCCACCCATGCACACACCCTGCCCCAGCACTGGCCCCAACAGACAGCACAGCCACTCACTGTGGTGCATGGAGGCATGCACCAAACTGGATGTGACACTGGGCATGGACAAACACCTACCATGACCCAAGGGCACCCTGACACAGGGCCACAATAGTGGGGCAACAAAAGCAGCTGGCATGCATCCACTGATGCTGTGTACCCACGGCCTGCACCCCACCATGGCACAGGTGAATCAGCCATCCTGCACATGCACCATGAAGCCATCTGCCACCAGCATGCAGCCAGAACACAAGTGACAGACATCAGAACACAAACACCGCAACAGACACCATTAACAGCATGGAGGGGGGACAACAACAGCATAGCCCACAGTGTCACCCGAGGCAGACGTGCAACAAACCGGTGACAGGAGGCAAGCCACCATTGACCCATGCCCAGAGGGTGGCTGGCATGGACAGCCACCAATGACATGCCAGCAGACCATGTGTACCACAGACATGCAAGGGGGCCAGCTGCACAGGCCATGGACATACTGACAGGGGAAACAGGGACACAGCGCATGCACCAGGAACCACTGCACACAGGCATCCAATGCACAGGGAACAACACAACATACCACAGACAGGGACAGAGTTTCTCACCCACACCATAAGCGGGTCCCTGCCAGACACACACATGCCCAGGCCTGCACCATCTCCGTGCAATGCATACCACAGCAGTCAAGCACCATATGCCCACTGCAAATCAGAGACCACCACAGTTGTCATAACAAACAAGTATGTATTAAAGGGGTAAAGTGTACAAACAATACAACAAACAAAACTATGTACAAAGTGGGGGGGAGGGCCACAAACCAGGTGGGGGTGGGCATGGGGCATGGGTGTACATCAGGGAGTGGGATGAAGGGGTGTGAGGGTAAGTCCAGGGGGGAATGCACAACACATGCGATGTAGGGCCTAATGGAGACCCCTCTCCCCACTCCAGTCCCTGTGGCACCTCCTCTGCCTCCTTCAGTCACCTCGGTCAATCCTGTGGAGCAGCTCTGGAGTAGCCGGGGACAGCTGCAGAAGCTCCTGTATGTTCCGCTCAAGGGCAGTCCAGCATTGTCCACCTAGGACAAGGCAGCAGAGTCAGTACACATGACTGGCCAGACCCCTACAGCCCACCCAATGTGCACGGCTTACAGCCATGGGCCACGCCCCTGTGATGGCATGTGACCACCCACAGTGTCTGCGCTCACAAGACCCACCTACCCAGACACCCATAGCCATGCAGAATGCTGCACACAGCCACCGCCCATGTCCCACACAGCACCAATGTGGCAGTACAGTGACATGGCTATTTGGTGTGAAAGCAGTGGCACAGCCATGGACCCAGTGCATGCACAGCCCACCTGTGACACCCACCCACACATGCAGTGCCACAGGACAGTGCTGAGTGCATCGTGTGGCATGCATGGCAGTGGGGCCAAGTGTGGGTGGCCATGCCCAGCCACCACCCCTGCAACCCAGCATGCAGAGATGTAAGGGGAAACAAGTCACTCACCTGCATCCTGGCCAGCAGGGCACTGCTGGCCCATGGCCCTACCAACGTGTCCTGGCTGCATATGAACTGCACCCACTCTGGCCTGCTCTCCCCGTTGCCAGGCCAAACGTGCCCTACGGTGCTCCTCTGGGCCTAGGGTGCAAACATGGAGAGGGAAACATCAGTACAGGTCAGTAACAAAGCCACCCGGTGATTATGCGTGCCCGCACAGCCCAGCCATGATGCACCCCAACACCACCACCCCCACTAGATTGCCGCCCACCCCCCAGCGGTGTGGCCTTATGCACACCATGATACCTGGACAGACGGACACTACCAGTGATTGGATGGAGCACCTACCTGGCTGTGGCATGGTGCCTCACTGGGCATGTGACTGCAGATGCCCCAGGTGGTCAAGATCCCACCGCTGGAGGTCACCATAGCAGTGGTGACACTGCTCTGCTGACCGGCTGATCCCAGTCACCTCCTCCAGGCCCTCTGAGACCTCCTGCCACACAGCAGTCCGTAGCCTGTGGAGGGGTTCCTGCCAAAAGAGGGCATCAGCATGTGGCTCCACCAGGGCCACCAAGTTTGCCAGTTCAATGGCACTCCAGACCTGCACTCTGGTTCTCGGCATGTTGCTGTTCCAAACACAAAAAAATGGCACTCTGTAGCACACGTTCCCCACGTGTGGAGGCAGCGCGATACTGCACTGCCAGTCCCTATTGCACTGTCACAGGACTGCACGATAGGGGTGCAACCATGCAGATGCATGGCACCAAGGGGGCAAAGGTTGACCACAGGGTCAAGGGTCTGTCTGCACATGGTGCACCACAGCACTATTGGGACGCCCTGCGTGTAGTGCGGTAGGGTGCTTGAGTGTGATGCCCTGCAGTGGTCTACCATGCTGTGGCACCATGGCACCCACAGTGCACCAAGGCATGAGTGCCACAAGGGCAAAGAGTGCACTAGTGCCATAGGCACAGTGGTGGCCATGCCGTGCACTGCCTTCTGTACACAGCAAGTCAGCAGCGCCGGATGCATCAGCATCAGCACCCCAGGCATGCGCTGTGTGGTACCGATTGTGCATGTCACAGTGCTGCACCACAGCCTGAGCACGCTCACCTACATTGTGCAAGGTGCAACAGCGCGATATTCAGCCATGTTATGCAAATCAGCTCATTAGCCATTCCACGGCACATCCACTGCATTAGCATCCACTTACAGTTGTGCCTGCCCTCATTTGCATGCGTTGTGCTATATAAATGCGACCTGGGGCTGCAGAGGCCATGGTTAGGTATTGCAGTCCATTGTGATGGGTTGCATGCTGTTGGGATGTGGGGACTGTGGTTAGGGAGGGCTGTATGGGACTGCACAGTCCAAGGTAACACCTGTCATTCCCACAGGCACGAGCACGACCGAGCGAGCGGAAGAGGAGGAACAGATAAGGGGGAGAAGGAGGAGGAGGCCCAAATTCACCAGGGCTGAATCTGATGCCCTGTTCGAGGCATATCTGGACAAGGAGCCGCTGCTTAGTGGACAGCGGGGAATGTCAAAGCCCCGTGCTGTGGCATGGAGTGAGATGGCGCGTGTCGTGAACCAGCATTGCAGCCACCAGCGGTCCATGCAGGAGTGCAAGAAGAAGGAAGGCATGGACAGGAGGCAGATCAAGGACAAGGTGGCTGCCATCAGGGCTGCACGTGCTGCCACCAGAAGGGGCTAGCCAAATGTACCCCACCTGATGCCACAGAAGGAGCGGGTGGCCAGCAGCATGCAGCATAGTGCCATTGAGGGCATTCCTGGTGGTGGCTTCCAGACGGGTGGCAGTCAGTCACTACATGGTAGGTCCTGTGCTGTCAATGTGTGGGTGGTGGAGGGTATGCCACAGGGCAAGGTGGAGCCACTAATGCTAATTGTTCCCTTACAGCTCCTGAGCATCTACATGGGGCAGTGGTATTGGGTGTGCCCACCAAGGGGGAGGCTCTGGACACAGAGGATCACCCATCCACCTCCACAGGTGTCCAAGGGACCGGCCAAGTACATACCTGCATGTCTGTCCGGACTGATGTGGGATGACCTCTTGGATGAACACAGCCATCTTCTCCAGGCTTCAGTAGATCAGCAGATGCAGCTCTTGACAGCAGTGGATGCACTCAGTGCGGTTCTGCACCAGGCAGATGAGTGGCATGGCAGGGACCACGGATTGCTCCAGGCAGAGATGGCCCGGCGGTGGGCAGATGTGACCACTGCCATTGACAGGCAGACCACTGCATTGACAACTGTCATGGCTACACTGGGCTTCCAGTTCAGTGCCCAGACACTGCACAGTGCCATGTCCACCCCTGTACCTGGCACTGTGTGACACCTGCTATGTCGACACTGGGTTCAGTTGTGGGCATACCGAGCATGCCTGGTGCGGGTATGTTCGGTGGGCTGCAGACCCCTGCATGAACACGGTCGTGTTCATACAGCGTCATGTCTGGGGGCCATTGGTGCCACTCCAAGAGGCCACTGGTCAGCCTGGCATGCCTGGCAGGTCTCGGCGGGGCCACCCACACATCCGTGGTGGCCATGGTACTGTGCTGCATAACTAATCTGTCTCCCACCATGGCCACTGTCTGCCACTGCCCTGTGTGCACTGTGGTGTACATTGTGTGACTCACGGGTGGAGTACCCGGCCCTGCGCACACACGGTCCCTGTGCACACCCTCCCGGCTGCTGGCTACTGTGGCATGTGCATGATGATGCCTGCATTGCGCTGTTCACCAGTGTGCAATGGTGCCCAGCATCCGAGGCACACACAGTAACGGTCACTGGTCATGGTCATGTGTGGTTCTGTGTGGGGGTGGGGGTGGGGGTGGCTGTTGGGGTTGGCGTGCCATTTTTCCTTTGTGCAAGTGTTGTGGTGTGTGTGTGTGCACGTGTTGTGTTTGGCCCAGCCCATCCCTGCCGCCATGTGTGGTACCCCTCTCAGACCCATTCCCTTACCGCCTTCCACCCCTGGTGTCCTGCCCTGCCTGTCTATGGGCTGTGCCCTTGTCCTTGGTGGTTGCGCATGGCCCCATGACCTACCTGTGTTGTCCAAAGTGCTCCTCTGTAACAGTGTCCCGGTGCTGCTGTGCCATCCAGATCAGCCAGGGGTCTCGTCGCCAAGGGGGTGGATGCCCTTCACCAGCTGGACCGGCGTCCTCATCGTCCTCACACTGTCCCCCCTCTTCGACCTCTATTGCTATCCTACAGTCGGTGGCCATGTTGTGCAGGATACAGCAGGCCAGGAATAGTCTGCACGCCTTAGAGGGGCTGTACTGTGGGGCACCGCCTGATGTGTCCAGGCACTGGAATCATGCCTTCAGCAGCCTGAACACTCACCTGATTACGTTCCATATTGTGGCGTGTGCCTCATTGTACCATAGCTGTGATGGGGTTGTGGGGCGCCGGTATGGTGCGAGCAGCCAGGGCCATAGCGGGTAACCACTGTCACCTGTGTGTAGAGGGGGGACATTAGAATGGTGGTCTGCATTGCTGTGCCATGAGCCAACATGGCCAGTACCCACGGCACCTCTGACTATGCACCCCCCACGTCTGCTTACGTCATCCTGTGTGATATACATACTCACCTACTAGATGGCCGGTGGGGATGTCCCCACTCTCAAACCTGTGGCACAGTGCAGACTGGTGCCAGATGAAGGCATCGTGTGCTCCCCCAGGGTGTGTGGCACAGACATTGATTATGCACCCCATGGCATCGCACACCACCTGGCAGTTTATGCTCGGGTATCCCTTGCGGTTTATGTATGCTGCACCCTCCGGGCCAGGTGGCATGCAGATGCCTACATGGGTGCAATCAATGGCCCAGAGCATGCCAGGCAACCGTGCTACCCTGTGGAACTCCTGTATGTGTGCTGTGCACTCCACCTGTGTGCTGGGGAAATGGATGTACTCTGCAGCATGTGGCAGCAGTGTGCTGAGGATTTGTGTGAGTAGGTGTGACGCGGCCGACTGGGTTATGCCTGTCATGTCCCGTATTGGTCTCTGGAAGGTGCCTATGGTGAACAGGCACATGACGGCTATCACCTTTGTCTCCACTGACAGAGCATGGCTCCGTCATGTGGGTGCCTGCATCTCATCACTGCACAGCTCACAAAGCTGCCTCAGTATTGCCTGGTTCAGGTGGTACTGGCCCACAATCTCTGTGTCAAAGTACTGTTTGAAGCTGGTGCGGGCTCGGTACTGCCTGTTCTGGGCATACCACTGACTGGCCCCTCCACGGCCGCGCCTCTCTGCTGCCTACCTTCTCACACCCCTCTTTACCGCCTCATCTGGAAGGTGGTGCTGGCCATGTCGCTGGCTGGTGTTCCCCCTGGGTGACTATTGTGCTGTTCCTCCCGCTGTCTATTCCTGGTGCTCCCCCTGCACCGGATTCACCTCTGGCTGTTTGCCTGTGGCTGTCCTGCCTCTTGCCACTGCCCTCAGTCCATTGTGGCACTCTCAAGCCCTTTTCTGCATTCTGGCATGGGCACATCCACTCCTACCCCCACTCTGGCACAGTTTTGGTGGGCCCTGTCCTGATCCTGACCAGTCCTGCACCCTGCTTCCTGTTTTTCCTCCTTGGCTCTCTGTCCCCATGCTCCAACCTGTGGCTTCCCTGTGTCGCATTCTTCCTCCCCTCTCTTGCGCCCTTTTATTTTGGCTCATTTCCTCTGTTGCGCAACTTCCACTTGCTCTACTATTGCACACATCGCATGCTGTTGAATATCACACTGCGCATGTTATTCATGGTTCTGCCCCCCTACAGTTGCGTATGCATTCATTACTGTTGCACTCTGGTGCATTGCTTGTTGCGCTGCGCAACTGCCTCCCACTGAATATCACACAAAGGCGCATTTCCGTCCTTGCGCTGTTGCATCCCTGTTGTGCATGGTGCATCCGCTCTGAATATCCCTCCCATAATCTCTAGTGGAAGGTCTGTTGATGTGCCTAATTTTATTTGAATCACTTGTGTGGTTTCTGAGATACTGTTTGCAGTTGCTGCTTGAAATCACCTTTCAGGACTGACTGACAAAATGATAGTGCTAGTGTTCATGAGGTGGGATCCCAAAGAGCCCATGTTGGTAGTCCCGATGGGCCTTGTGCCCTCTTCAGCCTTCATAACTGAGTAAACTGAGAAAATTTGGTGAAAAAATGCTTAGATATGGCTAAGTTATATTGGTTTGTTGAAATTTTTCTACACATGCATGTAACTTTCGTATTTTTTTATATTTTGACTCCAAAGTTTCAACTTAGCCATTTTTCACACCACCTTATGAACGATACAGCTGTAATTTTTCACATCCTGCCTGAAACATGTTTTCACACCTGTGGTGGGGAATGCGTTTTGGCATGGATTTGTAAATGTTCACCTTTGGGGTTTGTGAGGTGGGGTCATAAAAAGACTATGTTGAAAATTTGGGGTCTAAATATGAAAAAATGCCAAAGTTATGACCATCCACTCCAATTCTGCTATGCCCACTCATGACTTTGGAGATTTTAAATATTTTGACCACAGATTCTCCACATAGCTTTCTTATTACCAGACCTCATGTATGTCACAGCTGTCATTTTTCAAATCCTTCCCAAAATGTGTTTTCGCGCACCAGTGGCATGGAAGGACATTGCAGTTGTACAGAATTGCATTTTGGCATGAAATCAAAAATGTTCTGTACTGGGGTATATGACATGGGGTAATTAGATGACTATGCTGACAATTTGGTCATAGTTGTGCCATAAATGGAAGCAAAAAGCCCAGAGTCCCCTGTGCTTCCGTAGCTACATGTATGTATGTATGTATCTATGGAGGGATGGGAATGCAGGGCAGAGAGGGCCCCGTGCTCCCACAGACAAATAAGGATATTACTATGCTATCTGAAAAAGAAAAGAAATTCATTTAAAAAAACATTGTTTATCCACCATTAAGGGTCAAGCATCAAATGTAGGGACATGCGACCTTAGGGTTCCCAAATCTAAGACCCCACCTCCAATGTGCATGCAGAAACAGGCATGATGGGTGTCTTTTGTGGTTGTGAACCCTAATGCTTATCCCGTTCTCATATGCCATACCTCTCTTTCACCTTACTTACTCATGGAATGGGGTGAACATTAGTGTTCACAACCCCAAAACACCCCCCTCAAGCCTGTTCCTGCATGCACAGTGGGGGTGGGGTCTCAGGCTTGGGAACCCTAAGGTCATAGTTCCCTACTTTTGATACTTTAACCCTAATGGTGCATTATCAAAGTTTTTTGCAATGAATATGTGTGTGTGTGTGTATATATATATATATATATATATATATATATATATGTATATGTGTGTGTGTGTGTGTGTGTGTATATATATATATATATATATATATATATATTGCAAAAAAATCTGTTAATGCAAAAGTTAGGGTTGACAGCACAGCAACAAAAGTTTGGAAATGTGATGCTAGGGTTATAACCCTCCCTCCACACACCAGCAGGCATCAGGGTGTGCGTTGGGGTCATTGGTCTAACTCTCATCCCATTCCTTGTATAAACAAGCTGAGGTGGTACAGTACAGGAGAGTGGGGTGAGAGTTATGCCCAATGACCTCAACGTACACCCCATTGCCTGTTGGTGTGTAGAGGGTGGGGGGTGGAGGAGGGGTGGTAGGGGTGTAACCTTAACATCACATTTCCAAACTTTTGTCATTGTGCTATCAACCCTAACTGATCCATTAATGGAGTTTTTTTGCAATGAATTTCCCTTCTTTTTGAGAAAGTGTAATGTAACCGGTAACTGGTATGTGTTAGTGCAAGTGTGGGCCCTGCGGGGCCTGCACTCTCACAGTGCCCATTTTTATATAATGGTATGGGTATGTGGGAGTGTGGGCCCTCTGTGCCCTGTGCTCCCACTTACACATAACTACTGAGCCACACAGCAGCCCTATAGGGCAAGGAACACTTATGCCACTAATGTGCCAATATATCAGGAACTATAGCAGCTATGAAAAAAATTCAAGTGCCGTTGTAATCATGGCAGCATGGCCTCCACATGAGACAAGTTGATGAAATCTCTATCTTACATCGTTTACAAGATACGGGCACTGAAAAGCACTGAAAGGGCACCCTTGAAACCCTTGGAACATGCTTTTGCCAATATCTCCGGACCCGTAGCAAGTAGGAAAACAATTCCATGGCAGGTGTAATCTATGATTTCCAAACTTGTTTTCATAGCTTAGATCACTTAAAGATGATCTAAGCTATGGGTAGCTAAAAATCCATATCTCGCTTCATTTTCAAGATACAGGCACCAAAGGGCGTCATGGGTACCACAGTGTTATCCTATGGGAAATTTCTCAAATTCGGAACACTGTAACTTTGGGACCATTGAATGTTTTGGCACCAAACCACCACAAAGCACATCTGTGGGATCAGGGCTTGCCACCCTGCAAATTTCAGCCCAAAAGCCCCAACCATTTTGTTGCAGGGAGATGGCAAATATTTTTGGACAAATTACTTTCACAAATTGCTACAGTTTTACAAAAAACAGCACAACACTTTCATGTTTGCGTAAGTGTTGAGGCCATTTCTGCTGCAGTTTGCAAAAGTACTGGGGCTCTGAGTTTTAAAATGGCACTTCTGGGGGGTCTCCCCCCAAAAAAAAGATAGGGCAGTTATCCTCAGGACCCGACTAGGTAAACCTAACAGTCAGTGTTTACCTAGGGAGGTCCCAATTTTGAATGCCAAGCATTTTTCTCTCTCACTAGCTGAAAACAAGATGGGCACAGTGCGAAAGTAAAAGGGCCATTTGCAAAAGTAAAATGTACTGGCGGTAGCTTCTGAGAGACACATATACTTTTTTTCCATTGACTATAATGGGAAACCTGTTTTTTTGAATAACTTTTGAACAGTTTAATATTTTTTCACAAAATCTTCGAAAGACACATCAATAACCTAGACTGCATCTTCCCTGAAGATTTCAGACCAAATGGACAAATCATGTGGGATGTAGGCACGAGCAAAGAAACACACAATGAGTCTGTTTTTTTTTGCATTTTTTTTGACTTTCTGCAGCTCCACAACCACTCATCTGACTGTAACACAACTTGCCAGATCCAGAAATCTATGGTACCAGACTGTGCATGCAAACTTACAGGCTAATCTGTCATACAGTGACAAAGCTATTAACGTGAAAAAGTTTGGATTTAACATTAAAGTACTTACTCAACCCTAACTATACTGGCGCTACCACTCCAGTATATATATATATATATATATATATATATATATATATATATATATATATATATATCTATATATATATATATACAGTATATATATTTATTAATTTATTGACACATTTGGTAACAGGCACACTGAGCCGAGGCTTATTTCCAGGTGTTACTCAGGGACAGGAGAATATAGAAAAAATATAAAAACACAATAATTCGTATTAAATTAGATACATTTAAATATCACATGAAATAAATACATACAGTCCATAGAAATAAATCCATTACAGGTTCATATTATACAGAGGAATTTAAACAGTTGGAACTCTTAGCACACAGTTCTGTAAGAGGCTGAATGATATGTACTGGAGGGTGAGGTAATAATGAGGCAAGAAAAACATTTCATATTGGATGTACATACTTCAGAATATAAGAAGTTCAGAAGGTAGGTTGGTAGTTGTCAGAAGGGATGTACATCAGGGGAAGGCTAGTGGCAGGTGCAGGTAGGGGGTGTGAGTTGGTGAATTTCAGATTTGACGGAGTTGTGAAAGAGTGAGTTTCTAAGGAGGGATCGTAGTTTGTTTCATATTAAGGGGAACCTGTAAGAGAAAGCAGATTTTATGGTGGACGAGATAGGTTTGGAGAGGGAGAAGGAACAGGTGTCTCTTGAGTGCAACATGTAAGGTGCAGCGGCTGATGGGGCAAGACTCTCTGACAGGTAAGAGGAGAGCAGGTTGAACCAGAACTTTGATATAAAGGAGATGGAGTGTGTGAAACGGCGATGGGACAGTGGTGGTATATCCAGGGTAGAAAGGAGAGTGCAGTGATGGGTTCTGAGGAAGGCGTTAGTGGCAAAATGACAGAAAGCATAGAGAAGAGAGTCAAGTTTGGTTAGTAAAGTGAAAGGGGCAGTGCAGTACACTATGTCTGCATAATCAAATATGGGAGTGAACATTTTGGTTAAAAGTGTAAGTCTTACTACTAGAGGAAGGGAATCTCTTAGTCTGTACAGAATACTAAGCTTTGGCCAGAGCTTCAATACAATGGCAAGTATAGGTATCAAGAAGTTTAAATGAGAGTTGAACCACACTCCTAAATATTTGTAAGAAGAGACTGAGTTTAGTGGTGTTCCATCAGAAGAGGAGATAACAGAGGGGGCAGGGTATTCTAGCCAGTTTTTTGGCCAAACTGAAGGTCATGGAAACCATTTTGGAGGCATTTATCTTGAACTGGTTTGCCTGGAACCAAGATTGCATGTCATGGTAATCATGTTGTAGTACTGATTGAATGTCACTAAGATCATAGCAGGCTGTAAAGAGGATGGTATCATCTGCATACATGTGGATGAAGGACCTAGAGCTGACAGATCAGAGGTTGTTAATGAATATGGAGAACAGAATAGGGACCAGAATCAATCCATCCTTGGGAGACACCAGTGAGTATGAGGAGTGGGGTAGAAGTGGAGTTAGCAATCTTAATGGATTAGATCTTGTTCTTGAGTTAGGATCCAAACCATTGGATGGTGGGGTGGGTGGGGGGCTGAGTCAGGCATCCTTGCATTTGTCAAGGAGCAGGGCATGGAAGACTGAGTCAAAAAGCCTTAGCTAAATCCACAAAGATTGCAGCTGTTAGTAGGCCTTGGTCTGGAGTGGATTAGATGTGACCAGTGACTCGTAGGAGGGAGGGCATGGTGGAATGGTGCTTTCTAAAACCTGACTGGTATAGGAAGAGGAAGTTGATGGAAGTGAGGAAGTCAGTCAGTCTGGATTGAAATAAAGATTCTTGCAATTTGGCAAAAGCTGGGAGGAGGAGGGAGATTGGCTGGTAGTTGCCAGGTACTGGGGGATCACCACCCTTGTGGAGAGGGATAACATATGTTGATTTCAGTGCATTCGAGACAGTCTCACACAAAAGATTAATATACAAGTTAGCCAGCCTTGGAGTGGGTCCCAAGGTGGTAGCCTGGATAAAAAACTGGCTGGACAACAGGACACAAAAGGTAATAGTAAATGGAGTCCACAGTGAAGAAAGGAGGGTAACTAGCGGGGTACCGCAGGGTTCGGTACTGGGACCGGTCCTCTTTAATATCTTTATAAGTGACAGTGGAGAGCACCTGGAAGGAAAGCTATGCCTCTTTGCAGATGACACAAAGATCTGCAACAGGGTTGGTACACAAGGTGGGGTGGAAAGAATGAAAAGGGACTTGGCAAGGTTGGAGAAATGGTCAAATACGTGGCAGATCAGATTCAATGCAAAGAAGTGCAAGGCAATACATCTGGGAAACAAAAACCCAGGGGAAGAGTACACAATGGGAGATGAGTTAATAACAACAACAAAAATTGAAGGAGACCTAGGAGTAATTATATCTGATGACCTAAAGGTGGGCAAGCAATGTGAGAAGGCAGTAAGGAGGGCTAGAGGGATAATGGGATACATAGGGAGAGGCATCAACAGTAGAAAATAGGAAGTTGTTATCCCTCTCTACAGACAGTTAGTGAGACCCCATCTGGAGTACTGCATGCAATTCTGGAGACCCCATCTCCGCAAAGACATAGACAGAGTGGAGGCTGTTCAGAGGAGGGCAACCAAATTGGTGCAAGGTCTGCACCAGAAGACATACGAGGAGAGACTAAAGCAGCATAATATGTATACTTTTGAGGAAAGGAGGGAGAGGGGGGACATGATAGAAACATTCAAGTATCTCAAGGGAGTTAACAAGGTATGAGAGGGTAGTATCTTTCCGAAGAAGAGATGTGCAAGAACAAGGGGGCACAATTTGAAGATAGAGGGGGACATCTCAGAGGTAATGTTAGAAAGTATTTTTTCACAGAGGGAGTTGTGGATGCATGGAACAGCCTTCCTGAGGAGGTTGTGGAGTCAGGAACAGTGGGATAATTCAAGAATGCATTGGACAGGCATGAGGCAATTCTAGTGGGGAGCAGGAGGAAGTAAGCGGTTGATTAACTAGAATCTGCAGCTTATCCATCAGGTAGGGGGAAATGGGCAGACTGGGTGGGCCAAGTGGTCCTTATCTGCCATCAAATTCTGTTTCTATGAGGGACCCAGCCTGAGAAGAAAGACAGATTTAGAATGTAAGTGAGGGGAAGAACAATAGCAGGTGTGGATAATTGCAGTAGTCTGGGGTGGATGCCATCTGGGCTGGATTTTGAGATGTTTTAGGAATAAATGGCTTGTAGGACTTCTGCCAGTTAGGTGGGAGCTAGAAGGAATGCATTTTTGGTGGAGTAATGGGGGGGCTGCTTTTGGACCTAAGGGGGGTGATTTGGTCTGGCAGGGCACAAGTGGTGAACAAATGGTTTAGGGTATCAGCTATACTAATGGGGTCTGAAATTGGACATTAACTTTAAGGTCAGATGTGGTAGTTTGGGGGCATCAGTGAGGGAATGTACCACCTTGCAGAAGGATGAGGGATGGGCAGAGTTTTTCCAGGACCTAAAATAGTTAGCTTTAGCTCATCTTACAGCCTTGGTGCAGGCATTTCTGGCAGTATTGTGTGCCTACCTTGACTGAGGGTTCTGAGTAGATTTAAAGATAGACCAGGCCTTTTCGTGGGCTTTGCAGAGGGCAATTATCAGGGCAGAGACCCATGGATGATGATGTTTTTGACTCTTGCTCTTACCATAGGGGTGTGAGAGTCCCAGACATGGGAAAAGTTCACAGGAAGCTGGCCAAGGATGAGTCGATGTCTAATGCAGAGTAGATTCAGTTCCAGTCAGTATGCGTCAGGTCATTAAGGAGAGAATTGGAGTCTAGTGAGTTTAGGGGATGGGTATTAATGTATTTAGGGTCAGATTTGGGGAGCTGGATTTTCCTGGTGCAATTAGTGAAACAGTGGTCACTTAAGACAGCATCCATTACACTGGGGGAGGTATTCTATGGGAACAGGAGATGAGGACCCAATCAACTCAGGAGTGGCTTGCAGAGCGAGGATTGTAATGGGCTCTGTGATTAATTAGGTGAGGCTGAGATCCTCTATTTTAGTGGTGGCAAATTTAGAGGTGTGGGAGAGCCGCTCTAGGTTGAAGTCACCCAGTAGGAGTAATTTGCCTGATGCTGAGAGGGTGGGTAGAGGAAATGCATGGAATAAGAGCATCCTGGGCAAGTCGCAGGGAGGCATAGAGTACCCTGATAAAGATTGGGAGGGTTGAGGGGAGGCTGATGTGGGAGAGCAGTAGTTCATGCGAGCCTTGGCATGGTTCTTTGTTTACTGAGCTGAAGAGAGGTTGCCTTACATATATTGGCACTCCACCACTTCTCTGTGGTCCTTCCGATGGAGTGACTATTCAGGTATGGATAACTGGGAGTCTGAAGTTTTAGCAGATAGCCATGTTTCAGTAAGGCAGAGTATGTCCGGGGAATGTTGTGTCAGCCAGCAGTTTAGTTGGTCTAGTTTGGGTAGGAGACTCCTGATGTTTATGTGCATGACACTTAGGCCTTTGTGTGTGTTTGATTGATTTTGCCATGCTGGGGGGGGTCTGAGTTCCATTCAGTGTCCCCTGATAAGAGCAGAATAAGGAGGAGAAAAGAGATAGTGGCAGGCAGTTTGTGCCCGCCCCCCAGTGAGTAGGGATGATATGGGCGCTGATCAGGAGCACCATAGAAGGATTCTGCATGAGGTCATCTGGGGGGTAGGGCACTGCAAGATATTTGGTGGAATGAGGGAGGGGGTGAGAGGTGTGGTTTTGGAGTGTCAGATGCAAGTAGGCTGTAGTGTGCAAGGGGAGATTTGGAGAAGAGAGGGGTGACAGATACATGTAGCTAGTGGTGGGTGGAGAAGTGGCTGAGAGTAGGTAGGGAAAGGTGATGTGAGTTAAGAGGTAGCTGGCTTCATTCATGGCAAGAGTGGCTTGTTAACTTTTGATGGAAAATTGGACGAGGCACTAAGGCACTTGTGAGAGGTGTTCTTTGTGTGGAGAGAGGGATGGAGGCAGTGTGAGGGGTTGGTATGAAGCCTGCCAGGGCTGTAGATGTCAGTAAAAGCTCTAGCAAATTAGTGCAGCAAAGAGGAGGGCCATGTGAGGGACTAGCATTCATCTTACCTGGGCACTAGATGGTGGTAAAGGTACTAGCAAGGGGGGGAGACTGTGGGAGTCATTAGTATACTCCCTGCTGCTATACTTGCTGGCAGAATAGCCTAATGGTTAGTGAATGGACTATGGGTGAGCAAAGAAGTTGACATCAATGGTTTGACTCCTGCAGCCTCTGCCTGTAGGCAAGTGACTTGTTTTTGTCTGTTAAACACTGGGAGTTGGGTCGTATAACTTTAAGCCTTCAAATATTTCAAAATGCAAGCAACAAATGGGGTGGAGGGGAGAGAGGAAGGATCCAAAATACAGTATCGATAGGGTGCAAAATTGGGCTGATTGGTTCTGGCCAATAGTTTAAGGTTAGCACCCCCCCCCCGGGTGTGACGGTGGTTGAGGAGTGTTGGGTGGGAAACTGCTAGCAGTGCTGCATGAAGCGTGGTGCTGCTACACACTGTGTGTGTGGTCAAAGATAGCATCTGAACTCTGCAGCAGAATTCCTCACCTTCCACATAGCTGGTCATCTGAGGGTGGGGAGTGGGGCTAGCTGCTCTGTGCGGCTCCTTGATGGGTATGCTATAGGTACACGACTATATTTAGGGTTGTAAGGGCATGTCAATGTTAAACCCCAAAATTTGAACTTTAATAACTTTTTAACGATTCAATGGATTTTCCTGAAAAGAAGCATGCCGAGTCTTCTGGTCTAGATCTCACAACATGGCAATTTTCATTCCTGTCAGATGTCTGTATACCAAGATACAGATAGTGCAAAAAGTAAATTTTTCAGAATTTTTTTCCTTTGATTAGAATGGGTTTTCTGTCAACTTGTCTAGTGCCCAAACAGTTCAGAATTTTTATCAGAAATTTTCTGTTAGAAAAGGGTTCACCCACAAATGTGTCTATTGCTTGCTTGGTGAAAAAAATAATAATCTGTTCCAGAGTTATTTAATTTTAAAATTTGGAATACTTGCTTCTGAGCATGCTCAGGAAGCACTAAAAAATAGCTGTATGAAATGAATAAAATAATTATTTTGTTCATATGGATGTCATCTTTTTTGAGAGGAGAAAATCCTTTTTCATTTGGCTGCCATCTTGTTCTCCACTTTCATGCTGCCTGAGTCTCCTATTGGGCCCTATTGACTATTGTGCGGAGTGGCTACGCGACTCATATCTGTGGCGCGTAGCCACTCTGCACCCATGTGCCTGGTGCACTGAATGTAACAATTGGGGTGGGCTGCCCTTTGGCACCCACTCCCTTGGCCGTGTGGAGAGCAACACTCCGGGGGCAGGTGGGGGACATGTCGGGGGATGTGCCCGCACTCCACACCAGTCACAAAGGTGTGGAGTGCGGGGCATGGGGACACAGCTTACACTGGCTAATGCCCAGCCATAAGGGATACACCCCCCCAGAATACCACTGCAGGTTGCGGTGCTGCCATGAGGCCACTGCACACTCCTACCATATGCCGCCCTAGCCCATGGATCAACATGGAGGGCTGCGGGCAGCTCACCGGGCACCCTATTGCCCTGAGCTGGTGGCACACATCGCACCAGCTACTGTCTTCTGTGCTCCATAGGCACTAGGAATCCATTCATGTACTGGGGTCAGGCATCCCATTGTAGGCACACCCGGTCTGCAGAAATGCTCTCCGCACATCTATGTACCGGGAGGGGGGGGTGGGGCCATGGATAGGTGGTGGCTGGTAGTGAATATCGGCTGGTGCACACCTGTCCACAGGTGCTGAACTCCATGGGCTGGTAAAGCACCTCCAGTGTGTATTACCCACCTATTCATGACTAGGGGCCTATGCTACTGCCCAGGCTGTTTGGAATTGTGGTCTGAAATTGTTGTGTTAAAAAGAGGCTGTGGCACACATGTGCCTTTTGGTATTTTTGTTAAAACATATTCATCTGTTTCCAGGTTGTTTTTTTTTTCCTTTATAAATCTTTTTTTCATGAGTCGTGATACGAAAAAAAGATTCTTTTTCGTATTATGACTGATGAAAAAATATTCTTCTTAGTTACCTATCATGTTTTCCCTGTTGTCTAGTGGCACCCCTCAACATCCGATCCCTGTCCCCATTGCCACAGTTTATCCCTGGTGTCTAGTGGAATCCCTCAGTCTCGCATGAAACTGCTGTCTAAGTTATGTATCTTCCTGGTGTCTAGTGGCACCCCCCACTCTCCAATCCCTCTCTACATAACTGTATTAATGAAATTGACACTGAGGGTGCCCAATCCCCCAGTGTCACCAGCCCATGAGTGAACCCCCCACTGTGGTGCATGGTCCGGTGACCCTCTTTGTTCATACCCACCCCCCCACCACCCCCCCAAACATAGCAGTGACACTGGAGGTGCCCAATCCCCCAGGGTTGTGACTTGCACCAAAAAGAAAACATGTCCTTTTTTGTATTTGTTTTTTTGTTTTTAATTTGTAAAAAGAAAACCATCCATCGATACCTTTTGCAGCTGATTCTGTCCTTCCACCCAACCTTCCAAATCAGCACCCACCCCCCAAGCCCTTACTTACCTACTGGAAGTGGAATATTGTCTTCTTCTGATGACCACCAACATGCACTCTTCAAAGCCAGACCAATGAACTAGTGAAAAAGAATGTATCTCAACTAGGTTTTCTACTTAGTGGCATAATCTTGGTATTTCTGCATATTTTTGGCCCAGATTTTCAACATGCCTTGTTTTTGGGCCCCACCTCATGAACAATGGCACTAATATTAGGCAAATCTGTCCTAAAAGGTGATTTCATGATCCCTGTGCAAAATCACCATTTGGACAGGAGTTGAAAATTTTCTCTGAGTGGACTCGCCAGCAAAGTGGTTGGATTTCCACTTGCGACGCCAGCAACCCGGGTTTGGGAATGGACCCAGGGAACTGGAGGGCTAGCCGGGAGAGAAGGATTGAGTGTCCAATGGACTGTTCTCCTTCTCTGGGGGGAGGATGGGGCATGTGACTGATCCCCGGGGATCCCCTGGCAGAGGCTGGGGGTACCTCAGATGGATCAGCACCTGAAACAGTATGAGGGGTGTGGTAGATGCTGGATATCATTGCACATCCCCGCCCCTGGAAAAAACAACGGAAAAATCACACTGATGGCCTCCTCTGTGAAGCCTGCATCTGGCTTCGATTAGCTTCCTAGCTGACTCTCCCAGACAGTCACCAGGATTGCAGCACTAATGCTGGGGTGCTATGACCCCACCCTCTGGGGGGTAAGCCAGGGGAGCCAGGTGAGCATGGAGAACTGGAGGTGGAAGTGTAGAGGTCTGTCACTGAGCTAAAGCCTGGTGGCCAGAAGTTGCAAAAAAAGAAAAAAATTAATAAATTTCTCTGCCCTTTTTCATGAGGTGGAGACATAAGAAGGCTATGTTGAAAATGTGGTGTAAAAATATTAAAAACCAAAAACATTAGGAGCCTACATTGAATTTTGTGAACTCAGGCTCATAACTTTTGTAATTTTCAACACTTTTACCCCTAATTTACAACATAACCATTTCATTATGGCACCTCATGAATGTGACAGCTGTTATTTTTTAAATCCTGCTCAAAATGTATTTTCCCTGTACAGAGTAATAATATGGTGGTGCAGAATGATGTTCTCGTGTGGTTTTCAAAACTTTCATGACTGGGTTAATGAGGTTGGGTAATGAAATGGCTATGCTGATAATATGGTTGCTGTTGTGCTACAAATGGAAGTGCTGGATCCTGTAGGTCCTTCACTTCCCCTGCAATATACATATATGCATCTATGGAGGAATAGGACCCTGCACTCCCATGGGCAAATAAGGGTACAATTCCAGTACTATGGATGAGTGAGAGTGCAGGGCCAAGAGGGCCCTGCGTTCCCACAAAAAAATAAGGATAAGATTATAGTATCTCAAAAAAAATAAGGAAATTATTTGCAAAAAACTCTTAATGGAACATTTAGGGTTCAGGGTAAAGTGAAAAAAGTAGAGAAATGTGGCTTTAGGGTTTCCGACCCTAATTTCCCAACACCAACCCTAAAGCAGATCAAGGGCAGAGTCTTCCTAGGAGTTGTTAACCCTAAAGGTCACCCCATTCTATACAATGCACAGACACACACACACCTAATGGGATGAGCTTTAGGGTTGACAATCCCTAGAAAGACTCTGCTCCTAGTCTGCTTTAGGGGTGGTGTTGGGGTTTCAGGATTGGAAACCCTAAAGCCGCATTTCCCTACTTTTGTCACTTTACACTGAACCCTAAAGGTTGCATTAACAGAGTCTTTTTGCAAAGAAGATATATATATATATTATGGTAGCATGGTAGTGTTACCACAGTTAGGGTTGAGTAGCACTTTTAAGGTTAAAGGGGCAAATTTTGCACCTTAATAACTTTGCCACTGTTCAATGGATTTGCCTGAAATTTAGCATGCATGATTAGGCATAGTAGAGCTTGGGATTGGCCAAGTCTTGTACCAGTTGGACATACAGCTGCGGAGTTATTAAGCAACAACCAATTGTGCAATTATGCTTTTTTGTGATTTCTTTGCTCTCTCCTACAGGTCACACGGTTTGTGTGACCAGTCTGAAAACTTCAAGGAACATGCAGCCAGGGTTCCCAATGTGCCTTTTGAAGATTTTGTGAAAAAATATTGAATGGTTCAAAAGTTATTAAAAAAACAAGTTCCCATTATAAGTCAATGGGAAAAGTTAAAATATTCAACACTTTCAAAAATTCACTTTTTAGTGTCACAAATGGCCCTAGTAGAGTTGCAAATCTGCCATTTTATTTTCAGTTGGTGATCAGAAAAATGCTTGCCATTTAAATTTGGGACCCTCTAAGGACACAATTCTTTTTGTGTTCACATAGTCAGACCCTGAGGATGATAGCCATGTCTTTATTTTGGGGTTAAACACCCTAGAAATACAGTATGTTTTTCAAATTTCTAGAAACAGTAGTGTTGCAAAGTAGTGTCACAAGCATGACACTTTCACTAATTTTTGTGAAAAGTGTGGCAAATTGCGACACTACTTTTCAGGCTATGGCCAAAATGTCAAGAATTCTTTGCCACCCTGCTGCAAACAAACAGTTTTGTCTTTTGGGCTGAAATTTGGAGGCAAGGCTGCCAACCTCTCACAGATGTGCCTTTTGGTGGATTGGTCAAAAAATATTTTACAGCTGCAAAGTTACGGTACTCCGAAGTTGGCATTTTTTCCCATAGACTAACATGGTGGCGTATGCCACGCCTTTTGGGGCTCTTATCTTGAAAACGATGCTAGATGCAGATTTTTTGTTGCGAATTACATAGCCCCTTGGGTTATGTAATAGCAAAAACATAGTCAAGAAAATCAAGATTTTTGTGAAATTTAAATTTTTTTCCTACATTGTGCGGTTGCTGAGATATTAGCAATTAAGTACTTCCAATGCTTGTTTTAAGATTCGATCCCCATTACAATGCATACATTCTTTGTACACACTGTGTTTCTCTATGCACCTGCTTGGCAAAAACAGGGTATGCGCTTCCGTTACTGTTACAGTTACTGTTTCTACTTGCTTTTGTGTCCCCATTTGCGTTACCGTTCTCTTGTACGCCACTGTGTGCGTGACCCTTTGCGTTGTCATTCACGCTTGCATTTTCATTACTGTTACCATTTGCATTTCCACTACTGCTTCTGTTTGCATTTTTGTTTGCATCACCGTGCGCATTGCCATTTGCATTTCTGGCAGCCCTTTCATTTGCGTTTGTGTTTCTCTTTCGCTTTTTGTCTTCCTTGCTGTTACTGTTACCATTTGCGTTTGCAATTGCGTTACTGTGCTTGTGCGCATTATGGTTTCCGTTTCCATATGCGCTTGCATTTCCTTTTGTGCTTCTTTTTCCTTTGCTGTTATTGTTGCTGTTACTATTACCATTTGCGTTTACAGTTGCTGTACTGTGCCCGTACGCATTTCGGTTTGCGTTTCCGTACAAGCTGCTGTTACTGTTTCATTTTCTCTTTCCTTTGGCATTATGCTTCATGTTAACTTTACCATTTGCATTTACAATTGTGGTACCGTGCCTGTGCGTTTTACGGTTTGCATTTACATGTGCGCTTGTATTCACATTTCCGTTTCTGTTCCCTTTTGCGTTCTTTTTGCTGTGACACTTAATAGTTCCATTAAAATATCACTACCATCACTGTTTGCATTACCAGTTGCTTTTTCATACGCGCTTTGATGTCCGTTTGTGTCACTGTTCGCTTCAGCATCACTTTGCGCTTACATTTCTATTAACATTTCCTTTACCATTTACGTTTGTGTTACCATGTGCACCACTGTTCACCTTCTGTTTACATTGCTGTTCCTGTTCCTATGTCACAAGACATCAAGTGGCGGGAGCGAGGAGCCCGAAGGGCCCCGTGCTCCCACCGCTGCTTTACATTCACTATTTCTCGTCATCATTCTCAAAGAGAAGGAAATTAGAGGCAAAAACTCTGTTAATGCATTAATTAGGGTTGTTCCACAGCTGCAGGGTGAGAATGAGGTTGGGTTGAAAGCCCTCCTTGAACCCCCAGCCCACCTCCAACTGGCATCGAGGGTGATTGATCATTGGTCCTAACTCTCACCCCATTCTCCTATACTCTGCTTCTTCACATGTGATGGGGGAGAGGGTTCCAGAACCCCAACGGCAACCAGATGCTGACTGTGGTGGGCTGGGGGTCCAAGGGGGCTTTCAACCCAACACTGAATTTCCTTGCTTTTGTCACTGTGGAACAACCCTAACTAATGCATTAAATGGATTTTTTGCCACTAATATAAATATATAAATATATATATATATATATATATATTTATAGATTATAGTGGCACAGTAGTGCCACTATAGTTAGTATTGCATGGCCACTTCTATGTTAAACCTCAAAGTTTGCACTTTAATAACTTTGCAACTGTTTGTCTTATTTGCCTGAAATTTAGAATGTGGACCCACCTACCATAGATCTCTGGATCTGGACATTCTTGTTCCGGTCGAATGTATGGTAATGCAACCATGGGGCGCTCAAAAGGTGAAATTTCACACTTTATGCACATTTTTTGGTAAGCCATATTGGACTGAAGAATGCATTTGAGTGGCTTCAAATTTGTTTGTCTACATGTGGCCTGGGTTGAACTGGTGCCTTTTGAAGATTTGGTGAAAAAATATTGCTCCGTTCAAAAGTTATTCCATTTTTTCATGTCCCATTATAGTCTAAAGGAAAATTTATATGTGCACTCTGAAAACTTTCACAATCACATTTTTGTTGTAGAGCTCCCCTAAATTGTTTTCATGCTGCTGCCATCTTGTTTTTCAGTTAGCGACAGAGAAAAAATGTTGTAACTCAAAAAATAATTCCCTTTGGTAAACACCAGTCATGTTTACCTAATCAGGCCCTGAGGAACATGCCACTGGTGTTAGTTTTTTACTAGGTGGTCGGCAAATATGTTTTTTAAACTTTTGCCCTTTTTTGATTGTGGCAAAATATTTTTGTTGCCGTGAAAACAATCGTGCTCAGGAAAAAAAGTAACCATGGCAACATTTTTGTGTGCATGATAACATTCCCATTATAGAGATAGGAGTGTCATGATAATGTTAAAGCAATCACGGTAACACTGCACGAACACATTTTGCTATGAGTTGTCTTCTTTGTCACTTCATTGAGGCAAGGTGGATTGTGCTATTGGACTGAAATTTTCAGGTTGGCAAGCACCCAGTCCCACAGATGTGTCTTTTGGTGGTACAAAAAAATTGAACAGGCCTATAGTTACAGCATTCTGAAGTTGAGAAATTTTGCCATAGGATAACATTGCGGTGCCTGTGACGTCTTTTGGTGCCCATATCTCGAAAACAGTTCGAGATACTGATTTTTCATCACAAAAATTCTAAGTACAGAAGTAAGTTGGAAAGCCATCAATACCATGAAATTTGAATTTTTTTCCTACCTTGTACGGTTACTGAGATATTTGGGAATTAGTGTTCCAGTTGCTCATTTTCATGCCCATGAGCCACTATTATGCCCACAGAGTGAGCATTCAGAGTGCTTTTCAGTACCCATATTTCATAAATTATGCAAGATACAGATTTCGTTCATATATGTTGTGTGGAGGTTTCCCTGTCACAATTTCAGCCACATTTGAATTTTGTTTCTAGCTGCTACGGTTCTCGAGATATGGGCAAATTAGTGTTACAAGGGTTCCTTGCCCTATAGGGCTGCTGTATGGCTCTGTAGCCATGTGTAAGTGAGAGCACAGGACCCAGAAAGCCTGTGCTCCAACAGACACATATCATTATGCACAAATGGGTAGCTTGCTGGGAGCGCCGGGAGCAACACATACCATTTACTATTTATATTAAACATTTTCAAAAAGAAAGGAGATTCTTTGCAAAAAAAACTTTGTTAATGCATCAGTTGTGGTTGTTTCCACAGTGATGAAAGTGTGGAAATTCCACATTAGGTTTACCACTCCACCACACTACCACCACACCCCCATTATCCTCACACCAACAGATGTCGGGGTGTGCCATGGGGTCATCAGTCCTAACTCTCACCTCATTCTCCTGTACTGTAGCATGTCAGCTTCCTTACACATAGAATGGGGTGAGAGTTGGGGCTGATGACCCCATGGCACAACCCAAAATCTGTTGGTGTATGTAGGATGGGGGCATGGTGGTAGGGTGTTGGAGTGGTAACTAGAGATGCAAAAAATTTAAATTTTGCCAGAGAAGTGCTCATGAAGTGGGCACTTCACATTGTCACTCTGCTACACAGAGTGGCCAATTCAAAAGCTCACTTCTTCTTGCAATTATTACTTCACATTGTCATTCAACCGTAAAGTGAAGTAAGGCAAAGTGGCAATAATATTGGCAATCATTCACACACAAAGTCACCAGAATTAATGAGCATCCCAAAATGCTACTGTCTTGTGTACAGAAAACTCCCCACTGCTGACAAAGTGAAATAAGAAGGTAACAAAAAATGCAGAGTTTCCCAGAATTAATGGTGCACTCCATCATGAGTGCAGTGGTCACACACAGTCACCAGAATTAATGTGCCTCCCCAAAATGCTACTGTCTTGTGTCCAAAAAATTCCCCAGTGCTGAAAAAGTGAAATGACAGTGTAACAAGAAATGTGAAGTCTCCCAGAATGAATGGCACACTTAGTCATGTGGGCAGTGGTCACACACAGTCACCAGAATTAATCTTCATCCCCAAAATGGTACTGTCTTGTGTCCAGAAAATTCCCTAGTGCTGACAAAGTGATATGAGATGGTAACAAAAAATGCAAAGTCTCCAAGAATTAATGGTGCACTCCATCATGCACGAAGTGGTCACACACAGTCTCCAGAATTAATGTGCATCCCCAAAATGCTACTGTCTTGTGTACAGAAAACTCCCCACTGCTGACAAAGTGAAATAAGAGGTAAAAAATGCAGTCTCCCAGAATTAATGCTGCACTCCATCATGTGCGTTGTGGTCTTACACAGTCACCAGAATTAATGTACATCCCCAAATTGCTATTGTCTTGTGTCCAGAAAATTCCCCAGTGCTGACAATGTCAAATGAGAGTGTAACAAGAAATGCAAAGTCTCCGAGAATTAATGGTGTATTGCAAATGCACAGACAGATTAAGATTACGCTGTGCACTCAAGAGATGCAGACGCAAAGGCACAACAACACCTAACCAGAGCTCACAAGTCACAAATCCAAACCTGAAAAAGAAAACCTTTTGTCAGTTGGGGGGGTAGTGCATGGCAGTAACAGTCCATTACCAGTAAAGATACCACAAAGCAGTATAAAAAATTCATGCAGTTGCAGCAGATAGCAGGTTCACACTGCTGTAATTACTAGGTGGCACAATAAAAGGTGTCTGATTTAATGGCACACATCGTAAACACACTCACACACACTACACGTAATGAGTAGCAAATTGAAAACCTTTAGTAATATAACCAAATGTTTCAAACAAACTGAAATTATACACTGCTGCACCACAACAATCAGCAAAAAAATTTCAAGAATTACTGAAAATATTATTGTGTGTAAATTAACAGTTATATCAGAAAAATATAACCAAAACAGAAAGACTGCCTTTTTCTCCCAGTTAATCTACTACACCACAGATATGCCCTTCCCCCAAAGCACATTTCACAGTATACAGACTGACTGTTCTAAATTAACATTCAAAATCCACACACAAACAATAAACACTCGATGATATGAGCACAGGAGGGTCTCCTACAATCGATGTATTAAATTGTGAGCAAAAAAAAAAATAGCTCAAAAAGGCTTTTTTAACAGCTTTTAGAGGACTTGAATCACAGAGCTCTGCCAAGAAACTGTTTCCATCTTCCACTACACACAATCTACACAGAACTGAGGCTGTGCAGAACAATCTAGAGCCCATGTGACCTGCAATCCCATGAAGCACTGCAAAATCTGCCTTTGGAGCTCAAAAACAAGGTGAAGTGAGATGAAGTACATTGATTTCATTGTACTTCACCTTAAAATTGGTGGAGAAGTGGTTTGGGGAAGGCAGAATAATGCAAAGTCATTGTTCTGGATTCACCCCTTTTCCCTCACAAAAAGACACCATTGTTTGTTGTTGTGCTCAGATTGGCAATTAATTTATTTACATAACATAATTCCATGTTTCATTTCATCATCTTTTATTATTCTTTCTTTCAAAATTGCATTTTATTGCATCCATATATCAATCTCTGATTAGCACTCATTTTTCTCTTCTCGCTCCCCCCAAGTGAAAACCTGGATACCTTCTTCTTCTCATTTTCTGCTAGGTAACGGTGAGAACCGAGACCACTTTTCCTCCTTCAGCTTCTTCTTCTTTCCATCCTATTCCTTTTTCTTCCTCCCTCCCTTCCTTCCCCCCTTTTTCCTCCATTAGCCAGTCTCCAGCTTGCGTTCGATGACTGGCTTTACCCTCAAATTAGGGTATTGCTCCTCTATCTCTCAGGGGACCTCCTTCCTGGTCCTTCTCCCCCCCCCTTTTTTTATCTTCCATTTTTTGCATGCCTCCTCCATGCATCTATGAAACCCATCATTTCAGTATTAAACATGTCTATGGCTAGATCTGACAGATGCATGCCACCTGACCTGTAGAAATCCTCTACCCATTCTTCCAAACCCCGTAGTATTATGTGTCCTCCCATTTTCCTTATCAGTGTCCCTACCCTTCTATTCATCTTTCTCCTGGCCCTGTCTACAGCTCTATGGCTGTGCTCATGTATCCAAACCCATCTTGGGATCATATCTGACTAGGCAAGGCATACCCTAGGCCGCCACTGCTGCACTGTCACTAAGTCCCTTTTTACCTGCATGTATGTGTCCTCCCATGGCTTGCCCCTAAGGTCATTACCCCCTAAATGTACAATAATTAGGTCTGGAGTGTGTCGGCACTCCTTCATTTCCTCCAGAGTAGGAAGCAGCTGTGCCCCTCTTATCCCCTGAATGACACGCCAAACCAACCTACATTATCTCACATTTTGGTACAGCTGTTTTCCCCCAGCCTTTTTCTCAGCTCTCCTTTCCACCCAATAAATATAAGAGTGACTGTAGATCCAGACTTCCGTGATCCTCCCTCTTCCTATAGGGTTTAAACAAAATAAATACCTTATATATGGTCTCAGCTTTCCCTTTTCCCTATCACCCTTCCACGTCCCCCCCCAATGTGGCTCTGAATCTGTAACAAAACACAGGTGATACATTAGTCTCCTTACTGCAATGCTCAAATGTATCTCTTGTAACTGGCAGACTGCCAGCATCCCTTTTCCAACATATTATTCACTGTCTCGCCTGCTGCTGCCCACTGTGAGGCAGCCCCTATCCACAGGGAATAGGGTGAGTAATTAATTGGATCCTCTCCCAGGAATTGCATGCCTTTTTTGAGCAAGGCCTTGATTTGATAACTTGTTACCTTCCTTCCATCTCCATGTACAAATAATCTCCCTGTCTTATTACCATGCTCTGCGGCGAAAACCCACAAAGCTTTTACTGGGCACACTGTGCCATCTACGTGATTTTTTAGTGTTACCATGCAACCCTGCCCCCCCCGATCCATCTTTGATCTCTTAATCATGATTTGTATCTCTTCCACCTCCCAGCTTATGTCTTCCCATTCCAATCTCCCTTCTTCTTCTTCCTTACTGCCATGCCCCACCACCTCACTCACTCTCATGACCCCTACAAACAGTACCACATAAATTGTGTGAAACAGCTGGGTCTCGGCTTTCGATCTACAAATTGCCAGTAAAACACCTTTTAGTTTGGCAAGCCATTTCTCCCCTGTTGGTCTTCTACTATCCATAATTCTCTGTTTTAACCTACCCCACCCCTGAATCATTTTTTTAAAGAACAGTGATTTTGTCGGGTCCTTCCACCCTTTTAGGCTGCAAACTACACTAATCCCTGCCAAACAGACCCACATTGTGGTGTGGCTGTTCCTCTTTTCCATTGTTCTACAGTGAACTTCCCTAGCTGTTCTTCTGTGAGTGGCTTACTTACCTCCATGTGGTGTGTTGCCCTGAATGTTTGAAACACTCGCCAGGCCCCCTTGTAGGCCCTCAGAGTCCATGGTGCCCATGAGCTATGAAACAACAATTCTGCTTCTTCTTGCCAGTGTCCCAGATGTTCATTGGTATGGGCATTTTTTGCTCCTCTGCTGTTGGTGCCAGCCTCCGAAAGTGATCCAGCTGCAGACGGGAAAGGCTGTCAGCCAGGGTATTGTGCACCCCTTCTATGTGTTTGGCTCTGAATGACATGTTCATTTGCAAGGCCCTTGGAACCAAATGTCACAAGACCTGCATAACTGTTTCTGACCCGGCTCCCCTGTTGTTTAAAACCTCTACCACCGCCTTATTGTTGCACCAGAATGTTACCTTCTGATTCCATAATTCTTCCCCCCAAACCAGGGTGCAGGGCCAAATGGGCATGATCTCCAACAATGTTATATCCTTTACCTTGCCATACCTCACCCAGTCTGTGGTCCATGGCTCTGCGAACCATCTGCCCCTCAGATAGCCCCCATACCTAAGCCCCCGTCTGCGTCTGTGTAATGATCAAGGTCTGTGTTATAAACCCAGTCCTCCTGCCAGAAGGAGCAGCCATTATAGGCACTGAGGAATTCCTCCCATACCTTAAAATCATCCATGACTCCTTTTGTCATGTCTACCCAGTGGTGTGGTCTGGTCACACCGGCTGTAGCCCTTGCTAACCTTTTAGTGAAAGCACTCCCTGGCCCAATAGCTCTGCATGCGAAGTTCAGGTGTCCCAGTACTTGTTGCACCTGTTTCAGTTGTACCCTCCTCCTACTGGTACGTATTTCAATCAGCTCCTTCAGTTTCCCCACTTTTTTGTCTGGCAGCCTAAATATTTTCCCCGAGGCATCTATCTCAATTCCCAGAAATTCTAGCACCTTATTGGGCCCTTCTGTTTTTTCAGGTGCCAACAGAACCCCTAATTCTCTGCACAGTTCCTGAAAACTGGCCAACATTTTTTCTGTCTCTCTTCTCCCACTGCCTATAAATAGGAAATCATCCAAATAATGAATAACTGTTTTGTACCCAGTTGTTACTTGAAATATCCACTGCAAACAGGTGCTGAATGCTTTGAATGTCGCACATGCTATGGAACATCCCATGGGCATGGCTTTGTCAAAATTGTACTGTCCTCGACTTTAAACCCCAACAGGTCCCAGTCTTCTTTCCTAACCAGGAGTAACCTGAAAGCAGACTCTATATCCATTTTTGCCATCCATGCATCAGCGGATGCTTGGATGATCCGGACTGTGTCTTCTAATGTGGCAAATGTCACTTTACTATACTCTTCGCCCATATATAATCATTCATCGAATCCCCTTCCAGAAAGGATAGGTGGTGAATCACTCTGTATTCTCCTTGCTGTTTTTTGGGTACCAGACCCAATGGAGAAATCCTTATATTCTGCAGTGGGGGGTATCATATGGTCCTTCTACTCTCCCTGTTGCCTTTTCCTTCTCTATCTTACATCTTAACATTTCTTCTCTCCCTTTTACCGAACCCAGATTGTTCGCCTCTCTTGCTTGACTTGGGCCCTCACACTGTAATGATAAACCTGTGTGAAAACCTTTTTCAATCATCTCTGCCACCTGTCTATTCAGGTATCTGTCCAACCATTGTTTCCATGCCTCTATCCTGATTGGGGTTCTTGCTTCTCTAAATTGCTCCCTTGCCTTCTTCCCTTCTCCTCTGCCACAATCCCCCCATTGCTTGGTGCCTGACTTTGCTGGTCAGTGATTCTGACTCCCTCTACTTGCATGCCCCCTGCCTCTTCCCCCTCTATTCCATACCTCCTCCCTATACCCCGACCCCTCACGAAAAAAACTGTTGATCTGTTCCTTGCATCCCTGCTCCTTGGGTTCCTTGGATCCATGTCAACCTGCATCTGCTCACTGAATGTGTTCCCTCACATTTTGAACATGCATGCCCAAAGCGGCATTGTGACCAGGAACAAAAGGCCCTATTGTAAGCCCAGCAACCCCTCTGTGGCATCCCTCCTTTCGTCCCCACTTCCCCCTTGGGCGTGGACTGATCGGTTGCTTTGTGTCCCATCTTACATCCCCATATGTCGCCATTCTTTGCCGAAATAATTTGTCATAGTATATCCATCCTATACCCCCTTTTGCCTTAGCTTGCCTTATTATCAGGGAGTATGTGATGAGTGGGATGCTAAACTCTGGCTTCTTCTCCAGTACTATAGCTGAGAATGTGGCGAAACCTGCAAACCATCCCTCCCAAGTCTTCCCTTTAGTGAATTTGTCCTCCTCTTTCTTACCTAACAAAACTACCACTGCTGCCATTTCACTCTTTCCTATACTCTGTTTCTTCGTATTTTGCTGCTGCTTCCCATCTTACTAAAGTGAAAATATCCACATACTCTCCCTTCCATATTTTTTCTTTTGTGGCCAACGGGATGTGTTCCCCTAATCTCATCCCAGGAGCTCCTATCTCCCTTGTTCCTTTTCCCTCTTTCTCTACTCCTCCTTCCTTTACCTTCGGCACCTCTTTGTCTGTCCTAATCTCAGCTGGTGCTGACTCCATCTGCCCCAAACCCCCTGACCCCAGTGCTGAAACAATTTGGCTTATGTACTCTTTGATTCTGTCACCCATGGAGCCTGGTGCATTACCTGTAGCCTTATCTGCTCCTTGCTGCCTACTGTCCTCCTGGTGCCCCAGTATGGTTCCCTCTAGTTGAAGGGTTGGTTGCCCTAATAGTGACTGTGGGGGAACCACTGTGCACTGGGGATCTGGTCTGGGCTCACCTGGGGGAACCACAACCTGGTCCTGGGGAGGTACTGATGGTACCGGGTCAACAGGTTGCAGAGGTACTGGACTAGCCACCTTGGTAGGTCCCACTATCAGTGGTTGTACCCTGGTTGGGCTGTGTGGCCTCTTAGTCAGCCGTTTCCCCTCTGCCTTCTTTACCCTTCACCACTTTCCTTTTTCCCCGGATCTCCCTGGTTCCTTCCCTTCCACCACCTCCCACATTTTATTGGCTTTTTCCCCCAGCTCCACTATGGCCCTGTAGGTGTCTTCTTTTAAAGGCCTGCTCTTCTTTGGTGCCATATTCCTTGCTTCTTGCAAACTGTGAAGACAACTGAAGAAAGGAAAAAGAAAATTCCATTATTAAACCTCTGCCTGTGGCAGTACCTCAAATGGCCAGGCCCGCTTCCCCAAAAGACAGTCGACTAATGGTGACAAAAGTGCCTTCTTATGCCCTACCTATTCTCCTGCACATCAGATTATTCATGCCCTCAGCCCTACTGCTGGGTGCCGGCTGCCCCTAAAAAGTATAATCTCCCCAAGGCCACGATCCCCTTCTGTGGCTGACCCCCTCTCTCTGGGCCTTCCGCTTCCTTTTCTTCCTCCTCCCATCATCCATCCCTTTTCCCCAACATCCTTTCTCTGAGCCTCCTTCTGTTGCTTGACCCTCCTGGCATGTGACATCAAACTGCATGGCCAGGCCAATCTTTGGCCTGCTCCTGCTCATCTTTGCCTCGTGGCTCCCACGTGCTCTCTTTCCCAAAGGCCACATTGTCTTGCATCCCACCAAAACCTTATCTCTTTGCCATTAGGCAACCTTCCCCTGCCCCAGAAAATCGACTAGCAGCTTGTTTACGGCCTGCTCCCTTGGCATGTGACATCACGCCACGTGGTCACTTGTCACCCCCCATTGCTAGGCTTTTTCGTAGGCTTCTCCTTCCCCTACTAGCATTGCAATCATGTGAATGTCTCCCCTGTGAAGTGCTAGTCCCTGTACAATTCCTGCCAGGCCAAATTGGCCAGCTGCTCATTTTTGGCCCGCTACCTTGGCGTGTGACGTCACGCCACGTGGCTGCTCATCATCCCCACCTGCTAGGCCTTTTAGTAGGCCTCTCCTTGCCCTACTAGCTTTGTAACATGCGAATGCCCCCCCCCTTTGAGTGCTGGTCCTGTACCATTCTGCCTGGCAAATATGTAGGCCCTTGATTGCATGGATCTCAGTCACCATATGTGGCAGCAAGACTGATGCTGGCATCTGAACAGTCTCCTAGGTGGGGAAAGCCAGAAGGTCCCCCAGCAAAAAGGGGGGATGTAATCTCCATTTTGGGGATGTGAGGAGGTAGCAGGGAGTTTGGGGGGGGGTTGTTTCAAAGCCACACAGTAAAGCTGGCATGTGGGAAGCTCTGTGGAGAGCTGCTCAGCCCAGATAACTGGAAGCATCAAGAGAGAGTTTCTCCCCAGACTTGGCCACTTTGGGAACTCTTAGGGAACTCGAGTACAAAGGATTTGTTTTTTAAGGAGCGAGTGATGTTCTGTTGTACCTGCAGCCAGGGGAGCTCTTTTTCTTCAAATTCCTGGTACCCAAACAGCTGAAATCTCCCAAACAATTTAAAGTAAGAGCCTACCAAACACTGTAAGGCTTCAAATTCTGTTCTCACCGACTAGAACAATTTCCCCTGAAACAAGCAATGTTAAAGGCCAGTGGAGGCCTAGTCAAGTCAACTTCTTAAACAATCTGCCTTTTATCATAAAACTAACCTCAGCTTTTAAAACTGAATGACCCATCTCTGGGCTGAAAATGCTTTTTCAATCAACCTCACTCACTTGAGCCTATTCGCCTTGCGATTCAAAAAGCCAGAGCATACAAACACAGTAAAACTTCAAAATTTTTCTCCCACCAACTAAAAACAAATTCTCTCTCTTCAACCAGCAATGTTAAAGGCCAGTGGAGGCCTATTCAAGACAGCTTCCTATACAATCTACATTTAAAAGAAAACTAATCTCATAGAGAATCTCCACACACTGCTCCCAACAAACCATCTCCATCAAAATGTCATTAAAATGAAGTTATAGCATTTTCCTTTTTTTTACTTGCCTAACATGTCATAGGTGTTAGTTTCTTACCTGCTGTATGCTGTTGCACAAACCTTCCAAATGATACGCCAGTCTGATGTGCTGCAGTTTCTTGTAAATCAAAACTCCAGCAAAAGTGGCAGAACCACTCCTGCGCTGTCCATTATGTACCTCCTTTAGCCCTTCCCCTTCCTGTTGCCTGTATATTGTTCTGTCTCCCTGTCCCTCCCCTTCCCCCTCCACCCGAAGACACCATCTTCAGGTAAAGGGAAGGGGTGCACCAGGACAACTTGGTCTGCCCCTTAAAGAGCAAACTCCATTGTTCTCAATGGACTTTGCATTCCCCATTTTAACATGAAGTACTGCGCTTCGCATTACGGAATACTTCTCAGATTCCACGTTACTCCATGAATCACTTTGTGGAGTGAATTTTGGCCTCTTTGCCCACCACTAGTGGTAATCCTGACATGGAATTTCTACAGTTATGTCACTGTGGAAAGAACAGTAACTGATGCATTAACATTTTTTTGCAAAGAATATATATATACATATAGGTACCAATATGCTACTCGAGAGACAAAGTGTGACAATCAGGTTCCAAAATTTATTTGGGCCAATTGTAGTAACCATATCATATTTACATTGGGTGCATGTGGTAGTATTTCAGTCCCCAACATAAAGATAGTTTGTATTTCAGAGGTGCTAAAATATGGGATTGAAAGTTCCCACAAGGGCAACGTAATGTGAGTAACATTGTGTCCTTGACAGCAAATTTGTCTTATTATCAAACATATATTTTATGATGTTACTATGTCTATGGTATCTATTTAGGTAGCATAATATCTAACTTTTCAGTTTTTTATCATAAACTTAACTTGTTGGTAATTATGCCACATTATGTTTACTGATCACAGTATGCCCAAGTCTGGACATGTTTAAGTTTGGCTACCACATTCATGTCCTTGATTTTCTAGCCCATTGTTTTTTTGCACAACCATATTACCCTCTTAGGAAAAGACAGAATTCACTTAATTTTCAGAAAGTGAATTATACTTTATTTACAAGGGTTTTTTCCACAGGATGTCACATGAGTAACTCAGACTACACAGGACATCACGCGAGTAACACAGACACAACACAAGAAGTCACATGAGTAACATGGACACCAGAACAGTAGTATCAGTATCATACCAAGTGTCTCACTAAGTTATACCAAAAGTTATTGCTAATGTTCAACCAAAAAAATGATTGTCATATTATGGATATTTGGCATAACATTTTTTGAACATTTTGAAGATTGTACTGTAGTCACAACATTATATTAACTTAAGATATTCAAAAATGTTTTATGTTACAGTGTAGTATGGATTGAATCTCACCTGGTCTGTCTATTACATATACCAGCTGGTTCCAAGCCTACAATAAGAGAGAGGGAAACCAACTATATCTTTATGAGATGAATGGGGATGTTTGGGATTAATGCATGCCCTTGCTGTTTGTGTTATTCAAGGCTGAAGGCAAAACACTGAAAGTGTATTAGTGACTTATAACATGGGGTAGATAAAGGCAGGTGAGTGGTAAACAACCATCTGGTGACCATTGCTTACTCCACAATATATGACAGCGAGTGGTGAACCATCCCTCTGAGAGATCAGCCTGTGTTTCTGTTCTGATCTTATTATAGTGCAAAATTACAGTCTGTGGAGCAGCCATTACTATCCCTGCTTAGTGAGTGAGAGCTGAGGCCTGCCATGTAGTCCCAGGCAGAGCAGCAACAGTAGCTGTAGTGTTCAAAGTCTGTAGTCTTGCTTCTTACCCAAGCTTGTTCCCAGAGTGAAGTGTGTGGTCCCCATGGTCATTTTTCTGTTGCACAGCCAGATTGACAGGTAAATCCCATAGTTGTGGCATAAAGTCAGATGGAACAGTGTGAAGAGAGGGAGATCCCCCCCCAATGATGTCATGATCTGAAAGTGAGTTTTATGCTGGTGGACAGAGAAACAGAGTTCCAGAAAGACCTGCAAGCTCTGAGTCCCATTAGTTGCCATTTCTTAATTGGTAGAATACAGTCTGGTAGACTGTGTGACTGCACTGCTGGGGAAAATGTTAACTTGCTTGCCATACATTAATGTAACCACAGACGGAGAGACAGAGCAGCTAAGCCAGTGGAGGTATAGACACTGTGTCTGTACCACAAGAGGCAACTCCATATTTTGCATTTCAGAGCTACAGTGCTGTCTCAGAAGGCATATCATGCACAGCAAATGTCAGAGAAAGCATAACAACACTTTCCTTCTGACATCTGTATGTGCATGACAGCCATTTTTGTTGGGGACTATTTTTTAGGCAGCAGAATACAGTAATTTGCTTGTCTTTTATAAAAGGAGAAAAAACATGTATATTGATTTCTCCTTGTTTTGTAGTGCACCCTCTGTTATAAGTGTAATAGCCCACTCCAGGGTGTGTGGTTATTGGGGATTAAGCAACACACTGGGTGTTGTGAGGACACTCAGCCAGCAGCCTCATGCTTCGCAATGCACTCGGGGTATTGATTAATCCCTAATAACTGCACACCCTGGAGTGGGTTACTTCCTACTAATAGAACTATGCCCTTGAGTGGGTTGCTTCAGTCTTAAAATGTGTTTTAAGAAATGAAAATGAAATTAAAAACTGACTTCAGGGGCCAGATCTTCAAAAGCTTGCCCATGTGCAAAGCCTAGTTTTTCTGCACAAACCCAGATTTGCACAGAAGTCCATATTCCAAAGCCCTGTTATGGGCAAACAAGGTTTGTGTCCAGGAGATTTTCTGAGGTTGGCACAATACAAATGGAAAGTCATGGACCTGAAATCTGGTGAAGTCCTGTAATCACAGAGTGCAAGGTAATTTTGCATGGTCCCCTTGTATGGTGCAGATATACACACTTATCCCTGTTACTAATGATGCCATCCCACAGATCACAGCCACAACTGAAGACACAGCCCTTTCCTGTTGTCAAATGGACCCCTCCATGGTACCATCACTCCTGTTGTCAAATGGACCCCCCCATGGTACCGTCACTCACTATATCCACAGCATGGTCCTGCAGGTGCATATGGCAACCAGTGCATTTTGGGAGAGGGTGCACTTTTAGGTTTCTTCAGCTATTGTACTTAATGTCAGTAATTGTTTGATATGCCATGCTAGGCCCTCAGCCTATCGTGCAGCACATGGCACACCAAACAATTACTGTGATTCACTACAACAGCAAAGTAAGCTAAGTGCACAAAAAGGAATAAAAATACAGAACAAAGTGTAACACTTTAACAGTCACTGACAGCAATCATCCCAGTAAGAAAAAAACAGTATTTTTCTTCACTTGTACTGCCATGGAAGCCATTTAAGGCATACCATATAGCACATGGCCCAGTTACTGAGATACACTGCAACAGCAGCCAAATGAGCCTAAAACTGCACAAAAACAATGAACAGGGTTGATGTTTTTAGTGACTGCAACCCGGTTACCATCAATTACAGTCATTTTACATCCATTTTTGGTATTTGTGCCCTTTTAGGCTCATTTTACTGTTGCAGTGAATCTCAGTAATTGTTTAATGTGCCATGCTAGACACTTGGCCTAACATGCAGCACATGGCACACCTAATGATCACAAAACATATTGCTGAAATGTAAATGGTTCTGTGCTGGCGTTTGGATGCTCAGTGTTGAGTCGGTGGGTGCAATGTGTTTTTTTTTTAAAAGTTGCCATCTTATAGACTCCTGTGGATCTGAGAAATTTGTGGATTACCCAATGCTTCATTTACTGCTGCTGTTATTCACTTTTCTGCTGCTAAATGGCTTCGATGCACTTGTACAAAAAATAAATAAGTACTGTGAGTACGTTTGGAGTGCTGACCACTTTTCTGTTCTACAGAAGTGTTTCTACAAAAATAAATATGATATTAACCAGGATTTCTTTTTAAGTTTAGCAGATAAGCAGGTAGTTTAAAAGAAGTTCTGGTGTTCTGATGCCTCCAACACAATATAAGCCCCTAAAGAGATCAGGTCTACACAAACTGAGCACCTGCAGAGACCAGGTCCTAATCATTTACTCCCCAATACTACATGTATTTTATTTCTCCTTACATAACTCTCCAAACTGTAGATATGGTGTTCTGATGCCTTATACAACGTGAGCCCCAGCACTAATCAGGTCCAATTGATATACTCCCCAAAACTACAGTTTTTTTGCCCAGTGCAGAACAAACTATTTAGCAGCAGTAACATTAAAGGTGCCCCTGATAGAGAATAGGATCACACAAAATCCCCCCCTCCCACAGGGACCAGGCCACGCAGAATGATCCCCATGTAAAGACTTGGTCTATAGAATAGGTAAATATGTATAACCATTTAATCTAGGAAACCTGCAGTTGTTCAGCTTTAAAATGCTTTATAATCAACTCTCTCTGCCCCTATCCCACCCTTCATACCCCGAGCTCAGCATCTTGGGACCATGAGGCAAGGTCCGACTACATGTCTCTGTGTTTCCCAAAAAGCAGATGTGTACCTTTACAATCTGCAGACATCTGACTCACCAGGGAACAAAAGAGCTGCTGAGATGCAGAAAGAATAGCCCATTGTAGTGCCCGTAACGTGCATAACTCCAAACTTCAGGAGGACAACATGTCTTGTCCAGAATGTAGGTGGCAGTACAAAGAATACAGACCCACCAGGTCCACAGCTTTAAAGAGCCATGGAGTGATGACTGAAGGTGTCAGCATACATTTCTGGTTTTGAACATTGTGGGCCGGTGGAGGAACCAATAGTAACGTGGGTAACAAAAGGACACAAAAATAACACGCCACGGAAAAAGGGAATTTTCTAAATAAATGAGTAATAACAAACTGCAAGGTTTTGGCAGCATGTCAGTAAAAGAAGGTCACCAGACACTATAATGCTTTTGGACCACAGTTCATGCAAATTAAAGGCACAGTCTGCTTAGGATGAGGTACTAGATGGACACTACATGTAATGAACGTTACAGCTGTATAAAATGATTAAATAAAAGGCAAAACTTTTATTCTATACAGGGAGTTCTTGGGGAGGCTTAAATGAAGTAATTAGATAACACATTAACAACAGTTGGGTTTCTAAGGCACAATAAAGGGCTGTATTTAAATACTTAAATTGGGAATGGAAGCAATGTCACAAAATGGAACTCTATTTGAAGGGGTAAATTGATGTTTGTGATAAAACTGAAAGAACATGAGTGGAACCAAACTGGGTCATGTTATGTTTAATATCTCCTAATGTGGACTACAAATTAGGTGTGTCATGTGAACCTTTTAACAATTCAGCAAAAAGTTACAGGGTGTCAATGTGCAGTAGGTATGAGTCTCTCGAATACTGTATTCATGCCTATATATATATATATATATATATATATATATATATATATATATAAAATAATGAGTAGTACCACTATAGTTAGTGGTGAGTAAGCAGTTTAATGTTAAACCCCAAATTTTATACTTCAATAACTTTGCAGTCATTCAACACATTTGCAGGAGATTTTGTATGCCACATCCTGTAGAGTAGATCTCTTGACTTGTCAAGTCTCATTTTGATCAGATGTGGAGATTTTGTGTAGCACAGAGTGAAAAAAGTGTTTTTTTTCCTCTTTTTTCCACCCATTTATGCAGATTATTCTTCATCGAGTTGTGGCCACACCATTTGGAATTTTGGCCTGAAATGTTCAGGATAGAAAGAGCTTTCCCGAAAGAACTTGCCAGTAATGGTTTGGTGAAAGAATATTTTAATCCATTCCAAGTTATTCAACTTTGAAATTTCAGGTTCTGAGCCTGCTCAGTTCAGTCTTTTGGATAGCTGCACAGCCTCAAACAAGGATTTGCCCTCATGAACGGGGATTCATTAAATCCCTGTTCATATGAAAAAAATCCCTGTTCCCAAGCTGCCATCTTGTTTTCATTTTTTTGCAATAAACAAAGCATTGTAACTAGCCCCATGGATGTCTTCTGTGGAGACTGATGTATGTTTTTTTCAGGGTGACACCATCTATAAACCCATGGCTTTGGTTCTGTTTATAGTTCTCAAAAATGGCCATTTTTTATTTTGAAAATCCTTGTTCATGACTTGCCTCTGATCCTTGTTCGTAAGGTGTCAAAATCCCTGTTGGCAAGCTTATCCTTGTTCATGAGCTGACAAAATCCTAATTCGTGAGATGACAACCAGATGCCTCTATCTCACGAACAGGGATTTTTGCACAATCAAGGATTTTGACACCTCACGAACATGGATTCAGCTCACAAACAGGGATTTTGACACCTCAAGAACAGGGTTTATAAAATATAAATCCTTGTCTGTCAGGTGTCAAAATCCTTGTTGATGAGAAATCCTTGTTCATGAGCTGTCAAAGTCCCTGTTCATGAGGTGACTACCAGATGGCCCTAAAAATCCCTGTTCAGGAGTTCAAAATCCTTGTTCATGCAGATTCAAAATCCCTGTTCATGAGCCAATCCCTGTTCTTGAGCTGTCAAAATCCTTGTTTATGAGGGGATGAGCAGATGGCCTTACCTTATGAACAGGAATGGGATCATGAACAGGGATTTTGACACCTCAGTAGCTGTGCTTCAGCTCATGAACAAGGATTTTCTTTTCACTGTATCTTTTTATTGAAGATTTTCATAAAAGTGTAACAAACAGACAATACAGGTACACAGCATCTTCCCTATAAAAAAACAGAAATATCGGTTATTTAAAAAACAGTGTATACACTTTGAAAGAGAGAAGTCACTGTATTTAGACTAGGTTTAGGTCTTAACCATAAAGAAACAGGGCTACAAGTGAACAATAAAGAAATTATAATGAGTTAGAAAACAGCAGAATTTAAATTATCCACTAAATATAGAAAGAGATGTTAATGAATACCTGAGGTTAAGCCTATTAGTGATTGCATAGAGTTGCACATGAAAAAATACAATAGATGCTCTAGGAGAGGAGGAAGTGAATGCAAGTAACCTGTAAGAGGGAAATAAAAGAGAATAGACAAAGGAGAGTGCTAGGAGTAAGGAAAAGAGGCAAATAGATAAGGATAAAGAAAGAAGGATATATGTGCCAGAGGTTATTGTTGTCCCTAATCTGAAGTATATGTGATGAAAAAAAGGGGTCTGAGTATTTATATATTAGGGCTTAGGGATGATAGAAATGTCAATATGCTTGAAGTAGTCCTGCCAACATCTACCATATATATTGAGTTCCTCGTGAGTACTGTGAGATAATCAGTCTAGGGATACATACTAAGAAAAGTTTTGAAGGACATCTAAAAGGGTTGGTATGTGGGTTGATCTCCACTTCATGAGGATCAAGCATTTAACTAGGAGAGACAATATATTTAGCCATCTGAAATGTGCATGTGAAAGGGTAGAATTGTTTGAAGTGAGTATACCTTTCAAGAAAAGTTTCGGGTCTAGGGGGATTTTCTGTCCAATTACTCTAGAGGCAAATGTGTGAACTTTATGCCAGAGATTATTGATAGGAATGCAGGCCCATAGGATATGAAGGACATCACCATTAGGCAAGTTGCATCACCAGTAATTATTGTTGTTTAAAAGTCCCATATGGTGCAGTATGAACAAGGATTTTGACAGCTCACAAACAAGGATTTTTAAAGGTTGCAGTTTCTTTACCACTTCACTGCAAAGAAATGGTTAGGACTTTTGCACTGAAATTTGCAGGGTAGAAAAGGGGTGTCCCAGAGATGTGACTTATGCTGGCTTTCTGTAAAAAATTATATTGGTTACATAGTTATGGGGTTCTGAATTTGAGAAATGTCACATAGGATAACATTGTGACCAATGCAGCACTACATGATTATAACTGCAGTGGAATTTTTTTCCAAGGTTGCTACAGTTACTGCACCATTTGAGGCACAAAGGTTACTTTGAATGTGTCTAGGCCTGCACTGTGTCTCTACAACAGGTAGGTGGGAGCCCAGGGCCCAGAGGGCCCTGTGCTTCCACATATGGGTACCATTATGCAGTAATGGGACTGTTGGGCCATTCATTATTCAGTACTGGGAATGCAGGACCCTGTGTTCCCACAGAGAGATGACAGTTCATTACAATGTTTGTGCTCTTATTGATAGATGGGAATTAATGGCCCATATGGCTCTGCACTCCCAAAACCATATAAGGATAAGATTACATTTTCTCAAAAAGTAAGGAAATTCATTGCAAAAAACTTTGTTAAAGCATCAATTGGGTTGAAGAAGCAAATGTAGGGAAATGTGGCATTAGGGTTGACACCCTAACACCCCCCATCCTATCACCCCACCCCACCCTCCACAGACTAACAGTTGATGGGGTGTGACTTGGGTCTAGCTCTCACCCCATTCTCCTGTACTGTACTATGTCAGCTTTCTTACACATGGAATGAGGTGAGAGTTATGTCCAATGACCGCAAGGTACATCCCATTACCTGTTGGTCTGTGGAGGGTGGGGAGGGTGTTAGGATCTCAACCCTAATGCCTTATTTCCCTACTTTTGTCATGTCAACCCTAACTGATGTGTTAACAACATTTTTTTTGCAATTAATATATATAAACACACACACATATATATATATATATATATATATATATATATATATATATATATATATACACTTCTTGGTTTCTAGTGAACTCCCTCCTTAACCCATTTCTGGTGAATACTCAATAAATATATTTCATTCCCTGGTGTCCAATGGGAACCCCCCCACATTTCCAAGGCAGTGCTGCACCACCCTGCTCCCCTCTATCCCTTACCTAAGCCAGTGACCAGCATAGCCCTCCACTCTCCACCACGGCTTGCCAATGAGTGAGCTGTCAATGAGCATGTACTGTTACACCAGGCTTCTGTAAATACCTACTCAGCCCAAAACCCAGTTTGCTTGCACAAAACCACATGTACCTGGGGAAAGTTTTGTGAATCCTGGCCTTGGTGTACTGCCAAGAACTAATATTAGTTTTTAAAAGCAGTCAACCATTACTTTTTCTATCTGAGGTAATTTTCTTTTCCCTCTGGTTAATTAGTAGATTGTTTACCCAAGGTTAGTAGAAGAGATGTGAGAAACAGCACTCTTCTTGGCAGCTGTCATATCTATCTCTGTTCACCCCACTACATCATCAACATTCTGATCTCACTGACTATGACATCACTGCTGCTTAGCAATAGCCACTTGATTGCTGCCAAGTAAGTCACCTGTAATGTCACTGTCAGTGAGATCACAATGCTGATGCTATAGTAGAGGACTAGAGATAGATATGTCAGCTGCCAGGCTAAGAATCATTCCTCATATCCAACACAACATTGTTACATAAAAACTTTATATTGAGCAAAAAGAAAAAGAAAAAATATTCAGAAATAAATGTTGTAACTGAAAACTTCTTAAAATTTGTATACTATTGCTGCCTTTCTGTTTTGATTCCACTAGTTCTTTAAATAACCACAAGAGACTAAAGAGCATGGGATTTCAAACTCAGGGAACCATTTCATATTTATTTATTTATGTTTTTGAAAAAGTTTCATCAGGAATACCGAGCCAAAACAGCTAGTTTCCAGATTTCTCCTGGGAGGAGGGGAAAATGGGTAAATACAATTGATTATACATAATAATACACAATAAAGATACAATAAAATAAATTTCATACAGTAATATAAAATAACAATGAAAATACATATATAGTTGGAGTCATGTGTTTATTTATTTAATTTAAAATTTGATAACCGGGAAAGGCACACTGAGTCAAAGCTCATTTCCAGATGCAACCCAGGGACAAGGTCAGGGAGGAGATTTATAAAATTACAAGCAAACAACAACTATGTCTGTTTAAACTGAACAATGAATACAGCAAACAAATATGGTATGGAATATAATAAAAAAATACAAGCAGCAGCATGCCAGTCTAACAAAGAATGAGTACAGCAAAAAAAAAAAATAAATAACATCTTGGTACAGGAAGCTAGGGCTAACAATATAAGAGATTGTAAGTGCAGTCAGAGGTCATAAGGTAGAGGAAAGGAGGCAAGAGGATTTGAGCTGTGAGATCATTAAACTAGGAGGAGGGAAGCAAGGTAGTGGGGGTGGGAAGAGCAGTCAGAGTGAGGGAGAAGATGTAGAAAGGACTTTAAGGTAGTGAGCGAGGGAGAGTGATGAGTATCCCAGGGAAGTTGATTGCAGAGAAAAGGAAGATAATAAGAAAAAGCAGACAGCCTGGCCCCATTATGAGGGTCTGTGTGGGAGAAAGAGCGAGTATCTTTGGAACAAATGGAGCAGGTGGAAAGGTGAGCAGGCAATAAGTGGGAGGAAAGATAGGAGGGGAGAGTTTTTAGCCAGTATTTGGCAATAATGGAAAGGCAGTAGATCATGCACCTGTAGGAGAGAGGCTAGATGGCAGGAGAGGAGTAGAGGAGACAGTGGTGAGTGAGGGGAGGAGAGGAGGTAGCAAAGTGATAGAAAGAAATTAGGAGAGTGTCAAGTTTAGAGAGTGAAATCATTTAAGACCAACGTATGTGAAATAAATATTGATATTCCAAAACTGGGCATAGGAGGCATGCCCCTTGAATCAGGGACCAGAAAGGGTAAAGAAGAGGAGAGCCGAGAACTATTGCAGTAGGGGAATGGAAGGGGAGGAGTGGTAAATAGGTAAAGAAGGTGAGGCACACCTTTGTCCCTCTGGAATGCAAACTCTAGAAGGGCCAGGCACAGCAGGGTGCATGCTCAGTCCATGTGCTAGATTCCAGGCTTGCAGGGAGAGAGAGAGATAAGGTTGTAAGAGAGAGGCAGCCTTGTACTTCTGGGGTACAAACCCCACAAGGGACAGACATGGCTGGATGCACACCCAGTCCACATTCTGGTTTGCAGGCCTGCTATGAGAAAGTAAGGAGAGGAACTGGGGAGAAATAGTAAGAAAAAGTTAGGGAGAAAGTGGGAGGAAGGGCTATGATCAAGGTTATTTACAGGGGTGGGCTGTAGGTGAGAAGAAAAAAACATAGGTAGGGAGCTAGGGAAGGGGAAAAGGGCTGAGGGTGGCCTGGGGGGAGAAAGGCTGAGGGAGAAGAATTGCATTTTTGCCAGAAAAGTGTTTGTCAAGTGCAGTTGCAGGAAGGGGAAATGAAACTGTGAAGAATAGAGGATAGCAATTGAAGGCATTGGGCGGAGTGGATGGCTAGGGGAAGGAGTTCCAGAGTTTAAGGAAGTGGCAGGAGAAGGCAGACTGGCCTGAAGTGGATGACCTAGCAGGGAGAGCAAGGATCCAGTAGTGAGAGTTACAGAGGGAGTAGCTGGGAGGAGGTGGGGTAGACATTGTAGAGGAGAGGTAAGAGGGGAGGGAGCCAAGCCAGAACTTCCCGACAAAGAAGGAACAGTGAACGAGGCATCTGGCACCACAGGAGGGGAATGATAGATGTACAGGTCACAATGGTAAGTACAGGGCAGACAGTCAAGAGCAAACCAGCAGAAGGAGTTGAAGAGGGTGTCCAGTCTTGTTAGGATGAACTTATGGGCTGCTTTGTTGACTATGTCACCATAGTCGAATATTGGGAGAATCATTTTCTGGATGCTTTCATAGCAGGCTGGTAGGGGGATGCAACCACGGTGTCTGAACAGAGCACCTAGTCTGGGGTGCAGTTTTTTTGTGGCTGGCATCTACATGTCTAGGAAAATCTAGGTAATGGTCAATCCAGAGCCCTAGGTATTTGAAGGAGGTGATATCCTTAATTGTGTTCCCATCAAGGGTGTGGAATGATGGTGTGGCAGTAAGTCTAGACAGCCTTTACCAATGATCAGGGAGACCATCTTCTTTGTGTTGAGGGACAACTGATTAGAGCAAAACCAAAGCTGGACTTTAGAAATCCAGCTGGAGACTGGTTGCCACATCAGTGGGGTAGGCACCAGAAGCATACAGAACAGTGTCATCCATATACTGTACATGTGAATGGACATGGAGGAGCAGGTAGCAGGGAGGTCATTTAGAAAGACCAAGAAAAGCAATAGGCTGAGGACTGACCCTTGGGAGACTCCTGTGTTGGTGGTGGGGAGGAGCTGCCTAGTCTGACTGATTGAGTCCTACCCTTAAGATAGGAATGGAACCCATTAGTGGTGGAAATGGAAAGCCCTACTGCTGCAAGCTTGTGGAGGAGAAGGGTGTGGGAGATGGTGTTGAAGGCCTTAGCCAAGTCGACAAAGATGGCAGAGGTGATGTGGCCCTGATCCATACCAGAGAGAATGGGCTCAGTGAGCTGGAGAAGGAAGGTTGAGGTGGAGTGGGACTTACAAAAATCAGACTGGAAAGGGGTGAAAAAGGAGGAGGGGTCGAGTAAGGGTGAAATATACTGAACTCTTTACACAACTGAAATAGGTGATCCGTCTCAAGGAACCAAACTGGGAAAAAATCTGGTGCCATCATAGGATATTTCAGCTCTATTAACCTATAACAGAAAGGACTATAATATAAGTTATCAAATCCAATAAAGAAAGGAAGCAACTAAAGCAGATATGGAAAGAATAAGTTCTAAAAATAAAGGACATCCAAAAACCAAACCATTACTCAAAGGTACTATAAGCCACACACACACATATGCACACATATAAAAACTCTTTCCTTAAATAAGCAATTATTGCAGATTTTAAAATGGTAAGAAACATCTAGAAATGTTTTTTGGCAATACATGTCATCTGACAATAGTTTAAATTACAATATATGCACTGTAGTCCATCAGAATTTCCACTTACCTGTGTTACAAATCACTACATTCCCACACTAGCTTTCAAAGCCAACTTGCCTGCCCTTCTCTTTCTTCCTTGAGGTCAACCCTGCCCCCTTGTAAAATGATAAAGTGCAGTTGAGTTTCAGATCCTAATCAGCAGCAATGACTTCAGCCAGAGCCTGTCACTCTGCTCCTAATAGGAACCACACTGGACTATTGAATTACTTACTTCACTACACAACATAAATTCTCTGTTCTATGGCATTCATATAGCTTTGCTTGCCTTTATTTGATTTGCCCATTGCATTTTTCTTTTGTTTTCGATAGTGATCCATCCTAATGTACTATACATATTGCAATGATGAGTACTAATATCACATCTCAGTATAAATTTTGCCAGGGCATTATATGCCACGGTGATCCTTCCTAAAGTGGTTTTGTTAGATAAGCCATGTATATGGCTTCCATAATCAAGGATAGGAACCAATAATTGGGTTATTATGGTAGACCTTATTTTATTATCTATACAATGTACTGAACATCGAAAAGCTTAAACTTACTTATACAGCTTTAAACTTGTAACTAATATGTATGCATAAGTCCTGCCTGTAACATCTCTGGACCTGTTGTCTCACCCTTTTTGTGCCTGTTGTACCTGATGTATGTACTACTATGCATCTGTTCCTCGTCAACATTGCCTAATGTACCAAATGTAATTCTAGCACTTTATGCTTTGTAACCCCAGGTCGCATCTGGAAATGAGTGGATGTACATTTGGTATGCTTATCTGGTAAATCTCGTTAATAAATAAATAAATAAATAAATAAATAAATCAACATCTCAAAGCTCCCATTTTTTAATTATCTTACCCAGCATGTCCTCTATTTGATGATGATCAAATTTCAAGCCCTGGTCTATCCAGATGTCCAAATATTTGTACTGTTGCTCCTGTCCCAGAATCTCATTTTTATTAGTTTTTATTTTAAATTTATTTTAAATTCTTCGTTTCGTTATATTTTTCTTAAACGTTGTGTTAAACCATTGTTTTTTTTTTCTATTCAGAACTGATCTAGAGTTGGTTAACCACTTTTCTAGCTTTGTGAAGTCTGTTTGCAGGGACAATTCCATTCCTTCAGTGGTGTTTCCACTAGCCAAAATCACTGTATCGTTTACGTACATTCTAACTTTAGTTTGTGTTACTTCTTTAGTGAAATTATTTATATAAATCATAAATAATGTAGGCCCCAATATGGAGCCCTGGAGAACCCCTGATTTGACCCCTGCCTTATGTGACAGGTCTGTCCCTACCAAAACCTGCTGGTATCTGAGAGTTAGATAAGATTTGAACCACTTCAATGTGTCTTCTGCCACCCCAATCCTAAGCATTTGCTGTAAAAGAAGCTTGTGTTCCACAGTGTTGAAAGCTTTGGACAAATCCACGAACTGCACCCACTGCACCCCCCCCCTTTTTTTTGCTATGATATCTACCAGGTAGATGAGTATGGTGTCCATAGAGTGCCCTTTTCTGAAGCCAGACTGGCAACTGGACAGTAATGAATAATCTTCCCGGAACCTACTTAGTTTTTTTTTATGAAAAGTTTACCAAATTTGGCATGTCTGTTGTTCCAATATCATATAAACTGTATGTGTGCCAAGTTTCAGATATCTAGCTGTTAAGCAGGCTATGTTATACACAGCCAAATGTTAGAACATGTTAATTAAATTTTACAAGTACATAACCAGCAAGATTATACACCACTGTAATTTTAAAACTAGAGAATGCAATGTCACCACAGTTGGCAGGTTCATAGACTCTAAAATGAAAGGCGATTTATTTATTTATTTGTACATCGGTTTACAACCTTTGAGCCAGAGGCTCATTTCCAAAGGTACCTCATCACATTGAGGACAGACAGAAACAAATTTAGGTTACAGCATATAAGTCAACTGACTTAAAGTTACACATAAATGGTTTCATACATTTATACAATTTAGTAGCAGTTACAATGATACAGCTGAACACATGCTGGACATAACAGAGGCAATGTGCAATGGGGAAGGAAATGGGGGGTGCGGTGGAGTGCCACCCAGTGGGCGTTGTCATGTGTGGAGAGGTCGAGGCCATATTTAGTGACAGGAGCAGCTGCGAGTATTAAACAGTTGGCTCTGAAGTGCGGTTTTGAAGTTGGAGATTGTGAGGGCATTGGAGATGGGAGCAGGGAGAGTGTTAAACCAGGATGGAGCTCTGTAGCAGAAGGACCTCTGACCATGGGTGGTCCTGGATCTGGGGACCAGTAGAGTGGTCTTGTTGGAGGTTCAGGTTGTGATGGTGGATTGGGCATGGTGGATGGAGGCTGTCACCCAGGGAGGGCATAGCCTGAGTAGAGGTTTTTTTTGTGAGGAGGCAGGTTTGATAGCATAGCCGTTCATCTAGATTAAGCAGTTTTGCCTCATCATAGAGTAGACAAGTATGTATGAGCCTGGGGGCACCAGTAATCAGCCTTCAGGCCTTATTTAGGGTGAGGCGAATTTTGTTGAGGGCGGTAGTGTCAGCGGCACCATAGACTGGCAGGCCATAGTCAACGAGGGACAGTACTGAAGATGTTACTGCAAGTCGGAGAGCATCAGAGGAGAGGCAGCTTTTATAGCGGTAGAGGATGCCAAGCCATCTATTAGTGGCGGATGCAAGGGCATCAATGTGGGTGTGGTAGGTGAGGGCTGAATCGAAAGTAACCCCAAAGTATTTGTATGAGCAGACTTGTTTAAGTGGTTGTTTGGTACTAGGGAGGATATGGAGTGGGGAGTTGCAGGCTTTGTTTTGGGGGTGGGCAAAGAACATTGTTTTGTTTTTTTTGAGATTAATGATGAGTCTGCGCTCTTTAAACCAGACTTCGACATCATTGTATGATTGTTGCAGGGTGTCCTGGAGACAGATGGGATTGCGGTGGGTGGCAAAAATGACAGCATCGTCTGCATACAAAAGAATTTTGTCAGAGCATGCACTGGGCAGGGTGTTTAGATAGAGTGAGAAGAGTAGGGGGCCCAGGATGGAGCCCTGGGGTACCCCTGAGTGGATGGGATGAGTTTCGGATAGTGTCCTATAGATTTTTATACATTGGGAGCAAGTGGATAGATAGCTTGTGCACCAGGCAAGAGGGCCAGCAGAGAAACCAGTGTGGCAGAGGGCATGCAGCAGAAGAGGGTGGGAGACAGTGTTGAAGGCCTTAGAGAGGTCAATGAACACTGTACCAGCTAGGGAGCTGGTGTCCAGGAGGAGTGTAGGAAATTGGGGAACTCAACTAGTGCAGTGCTGGTACTGTGACCAGCATGGAAACCGTGCTGTTCTGGGCATAAGATGTTGTGCTTAGTCAGATATTCAGTGATTTGAACAGCCACCATTTTTTCTAGGGCTTTTGGGGGGGAGGATGGAGATTAGTCGGTAGTTCCTGGCGGGGGGCCTGTCGCTGCCTTTATGAATGGGTGTGGCTATGGCTGTTTTCCATGCAGTGGGGAATTCCCCCAGGCAGAGGGATCAGTTAAGTAGGCTGGTGAGTGGTGCAAGGACCTCATCCAGCACCAGCTGGAGAATGCTGAGTTCCAGGGAGTCGCTGCCGGGACTGTTATTTAATGCTTTAATTAGGAGAGGTCTGGCTTCCTGGGCAGATACCCTGCGTAGGTGGAAGCTGGGGCATTGGAGGACAGGGGAGGTAGGGTGGGGGGAGGGTCAAAGAAGTTACTGGGGAGGACAGAGCTAAGGTCGGTAAAGGAGGTGTTAAGGCAGTTAGCTATGCAGGCAGGGTCGGTGGAGGTTGAGCCATCAATAGTGAGCTGGGAAGGGGAAAGGGAGCATGATTTCCCATTTAGTTGTTTAACATTGTCCCAGAAAGTCCGGGCACACCCCCAGGAGGAGGTGAGGGTAACCTGGTAATGGTCGGCCTTGGCTTTACGGATGGCCCATGTGCACCTGTTTCCGTGCAGCATTGTAGGCCTATCAGCCATCCGGCCTATTTCAGTGACGAGGTGCCAGAGGTTATCCCTATTTCTGATCATTTGTAGTAGGGCAGGGGTAACCCAGGGTGCATTACATTTTTTGGATCGAATTCTTGTGAGGGGTGCAAAGAGGTCACAGGCCTTATTAAAGGTTTGGGAGAAAAAGGCGAGGGCAGTGTCTATGTCGGGTGCATGATGAATGGGGGACCAATTGATCTGGGTGAGAAATTGTTTTAGTTTTAACAGCCCACCAGGTCGGAGGCACCTGCAGAGTGTGGTCAGGGCTGTGGGCTTGGGAGTGGGGGCCAACCAATGGAATAGGATAGGGGAGTGGTCACTCAGTGAATCTGGGAGGACCTGGATGTTATGGATTTTTGGGGGGCGGTTGGTGATAATTATGTCCAGAAGTGTACTGATACCTCTCTTAGGGTTTACTCTAGTGAGATGGGAGATGAGTTGTGTCAGGTCTAGGGCAGCAAAAGAATCTCGGGTAGTGGAAGAGGAGGTGCTGAGCCAGTTCATGTTAAGGTCCCCCACTAGGATTTGTTCTGCTTTGTGGTGACGTGTGGCAAGATATTCTGTTAAAGATATCAGCACCGGGTTCAGGTTCTTTGGGGGAACATAGGCAGTGGTGAGATATAGAGGGTCTCTGAAGGGGTCAGGAGCAAGTTTGAGGGTAAGGACCTAAGCTTCATTTACAAGAGCAGGGGAAGGTAGTGCTTGTCCGATGATTGTGTCCCTGGTATAGACTGCACAGCCACCCCCTCCTTTGCCTACTTGATCCTCCCAGTATAGGGTATAGTCTGGGAGGGAGACAAAGGAGTCAGGGGTGGATTTTGACAGCCAGGTTTCAACCAGAGCTATGATGTCTGGTTGATGTAGCATGGCCCAACACTGGAGGGCATCATTTTTTTTCAGTAGGCTGCATATGTTCATGGAGGCTACGCAGAGACCAGTGGACCCAGCTGGTGAGCTGAAGGGGGCAGGGCCTGGGTTTGGATGTATAGTACCTGAGAGGAGTAGTAGGAAGAGCAAGGCTCTGACCAGGTGGTGGTGGTAAGTCAACTTCCAGGGGGTATTCTGGGATGGGGATGAGGCCATAGGGGAACAAGGGATGGGCAGGGTTCAAAGGGTCAGGAGGGCAAGGAGGAGTGGCAGCCATGGGGAGCCAGGGTGGGCAGCGGGGAGCATCCAGGGGGAGGGTGCTGTGGGCCAGGGTACATGATCAGTGTAGGGTGGGATCAGACTAAGTTAGAGAGAGTTGGGGGTACTGGTACAAGTGGGCCAGGGGGGATGTCTGGTTGATGGGATATGGGTACTAGCATGCAAATGAGGGGGAGACATTTGAGGAGGAGGTGTACTAACATAGTGCCTAAGGTAGCAGCAGGGCAGATAAGGTTCAAGTATCTTGGCTGCCCCCCTTAGAAAGTGTAGATACCACTTTGGAGTAGTGGTAGTGTCATGGACTCTGGCAGACAGGGTACAAGGTTCAAGACTCTGGCAGGGCAGTTGAAATAGGACCCGGGTGAGAGCAGTGATCCAGGTTCAGGGCAACTCAGAGCAGGGGGGGTTTGGGCCAAAATTCAGGGTGGAAATAGCAACTCCTAGTGGTCACTGGGGTTAGTGGCAGGCTGGGTGAGGGTCCGGTGACAGGGCAGGGGGTCAGTATGTAGGACTAGCTGGGTGGCTTGGTGTGAGGGTGAGGTGTGGGCAGAAGCAGAGATGAGAGTAGGGGAGAGAAGTAGCATACGTAGGTAGAGGGGTTCCAGGAAGTAGTAGTCAGAGGAAATTCAGGTAGAGACACAGAGGCAAATATTCAGGGTCCCTCTGGTGGCTAGCAGGTATAACCTTCAAATAGAAAAGTAGGGACTTAGAAATACAGCAGACAGGAAGTGATGTCATAAGAAAGGGATAATAAATCAAGCGATGACCCTGGGTGAGTGGCTTTGGTGGGCGGGGCAGTCGACGCACAGCGTTGACGGGCTAACACCCCTCACAAGGATGCAGCTCAAGGGAGGAGGTATCCTTTACCTCTTAAGGCACTCTCTGTCCCCAGCTCCAGGAGGGAGCTTGTTTGTGTCCTGCTTCCGTGTCTGTGTGTTTGAAGGGGGGGGTTTGTGAGGCCTCTTAAGGCGCTCTCTGCCCCCAGCTCCAGAAGGAAGCTTGTTTGTGTCCTGCTTTGGCGTCTGTGTGTGAGGGCACTGAGTGTAATGTGTGCCAGCATTTTAGTTTATTGATTAAAGAATCCATAGAACTATAGAAACATAGAATTTAACAGCAGATAAGGACTGTTTGGTCCACTCAGTCTGCGCATTGTTCCCTACCTACAGTATATTATCACCACAGGCCCTACTTAATCTACAACTCTTCTCATACTAAAGGGTCCCATGTTATAAGAAGCCAAAAACTGCAAAATAACATCTGTATACAAAGTCAAATTTCACGAGTATTAGTAGAAATTGTGTAATTGTACAACTATTTTGTGGAACCCATTTTCATGAATGTTGCCAATCCATATACACAATCTGTCATGGAGGAGAAAGGAAATGACTCCGTAGAGAGGTAATAGCATTGGATTCCTAGGGGACAACATTGTAAATGCTGTGGGAGGTTAGGCCAGGCATTTCAGGACAATAATGCTAGTGCAGGTAAAGTGATTTGCCTGCCTCCTGTACAGGTCAAAAGAGTAAGATCTGTAGCCAAGTACTGCAGCTAGAGGAAGAAGTGGGATGTCGTCCACTGTGATAGGGGTATAAGATCTAAGGATTTGTGGAAGTCATTTATTAAATTAGTGACATTTCTAAGGGATAAAATATCCAGTGGGATCTTTTTCAATATCTTCATGGTCCTGGACCCTGTGAAAGATGACAGTGACATAAATTTGACGGCTAAATTTTGATAAGGTACATTAAAAAGTTGCAACCATTCTCATGTTTAGAAAGTTTTCACAGAATTTCACAAATTATTACCCAGCAAATTTATGAACCCCTGCAACTAATAATTCACTTAACTAAATCTTTCCATATTTAATAGTTTCTATTATCCTTCCATGAAGATAATGCATATTATTTTACAGGTGTCTAGCTCCCCAAGTGGCCAAGTTACAAGTAGAGAAACATGTTCACACTATTTTATAAACACATAAAATTGTCATACACTGAGACCCTGTACATTAATTTAGAAAACTGGAAGCCCTATTCAGCAAGTATTGCAAATGGGGGAAGTTCAGGAGGACTGTAGAAGGGCTTATGTTGTCCCTCTCCATTAAAGTAGGAGCAGGGAGGAGGCTGGAAACTGTAGACCTGTCGGCCTGACCTTAGTGGTGGGTAAAATTATGGAATCTCTGCTAAAGGAAAGGATAGTAGAGCACCTTGAATCAAGTGGAGCACAAGACCCGATGTGGCACAGATTCACTGCAGGAAAGTCATGTCAAACAAATCTGATTGATTTCTTTGACTTGGTCACTAGGGAGGTGGATCGGGATGAGCGGTGGATGTGCCCTACCTTGACTTCAGCAAAGTGATCAACATCATTCCGCAAAGGAGGCTTGTGAATAAGCTGGGCAGTCTTGGACTGGGACACAAGATGGTGAACTGGGTTGGAAACTGGTTGAAGAATAGAATGCAGAGGGTGGTGGTAAACAAGGCTAAATCCAAGGCGGGGAGAGTGACCAGCTGGGTGCCACAGGGTTCAGATCATGGACCAGTGTACCAGTGTTTGTTTATTTGTTTGTTTTTGTTTAACCAGGAGAGACACACTAAGCTGAAGCTTGTTCACAAGTGAGACCTGGGAGCACAAGGAAGTTAAGTGACTTGCTCATGGTCACACAGTATGCAAGTAGGGGCTGTGGGATTCAAACCCAGTTTCCCAGGTTTGCAGCTCAGAGCCTTAAACCACTGCATTATACTGCCTGCTGTTTAATATCTACATCAGTGACATTGCAGATGAGCTGGAGGGAAAGTGTGCCTCTTTGCAGATGACACAAAGATCTGCAATAGGGTAGACAGCCCCAGAGGGGTGGAGAAAATAAGGAGGGACCAAGATAAATTGGAAGAATGGTCCAGAGTGTGGCACCTAGGATTCAATGTGAAGAAGCACAAAATTATGCACTTGGGGTGCAGGAACCCAGGGGAGGATTACATGATGAGGAGGGAGATATCAGCAGCCACAAAACAGAACAGAGGTATGGGGGTCGTCATATCTGATGAGCTAAAGGTGGCCAAACAATGTGCTAAGGTAGTGGGGAGCTGGGGTGGCTTTCGGTCCCATTGTACCAGCTGCAGCTCACTTCACTTGGACGGAGGATCTCACCCATCACCTCCAGCCCTACTGGGCCAGCCACAAACTCCACCAGGCTTTGGATCCCGTCATACCAGATGTAACTCACCTCACTCAGATGGAGGACCTCACCCTTCCTTCCCAGCCCCACTGGACCAGCCACAAACTCCACCAGGTGACAACATAGCAAAACTTGGCATCCTGTGCAATCTTGGGTAGGAGAACTTGCGGCTGTTCAGAGGTGACAAGAAATCTTTTCTGCCCTCCGAACCACACTAATTGAAACTCCGCCAACAGTGAATAGAGCCAATTGTAGCAATTGTTGTGTGTTACCGTAAGTGCTTAACTTACAGTTAATTTTTCAGAGTGTGAGCAGTATGTTTTTATAAGGTCACAGGCGACTTCATAGTGCTAGCAGTGTTTAAAGTGAATTTCAATGCTATTCTCAACCTGTACAGTAGTCTGCTTTCTACAAAAAGCCAGTGGGTAGCATTGTTGGTTTCTGGTAGCTAGCTTAAAATACATGACTGTACTGTTCCTTGGGGCATACTAGCCCACTTCTGTATATTTCTCACTTGTACCTGATACTCTCTCATTTCTTCTCCATTCCTCCCACTGTTCTAGTCCCTCCCTCAACATACCTGCATTTAACTCTGGCTCCTTTTCCCCTCCTCCTCATGCTTTGGATCCTTTCATACCATCTGCAGCTCACTTTGGTTGGAAGGAGGATATGACCCTCTGCCCAGCTGTACCAGACCAGATGCAAACTCCACCAGGTGGGAACATAGCAAAACTTTGCATCCTGCGCCATCTTGGGTAGCAGCACTTGCGACTGTACAGGGGCAGTGCCACTCTTTGCGTGGCACCAATTATCTCTTCCCACCCACCCTCCACAGCCACCCCCACCCTAAGGGGTTCTAAATTGTTATAGGCTCAACAAGCAAAAAACAATCAGCTCACTTTCCCAACACTGCACATTCTGGTCAATTGGATTTGCTAAGTCTGCCCCTTTCACCAGTAACTGGCCTCTCCCAACTCAGTTGAATACTTGTATCCCCACTGCTCCCAATATAGCTACCAGAAAACACATACTTAAAGCCAAGTACTCTATCCTTTATTGCCTTAGACACCATATGTACCCGTGTCATTGCTTACTGTGTGAGCATCACTACTAACCCTCTCATCAGGCAATCCCTTCTCCATCTTCTCCTAAGTAAACTCCCTCTACATTCTTTCCACCTCCTTAGTTAACATCCACAGCCTCCAACTTGCTAAACAAGTCCCCCCTCCACTTCTATTATATATCTATCCTCTCTTCCACCCAGCACAAATGGTTCACTACAATGGCCCTGAAAAGGCTTTCTGCTGCTTCTATTTCTTGCATACTACTCTTGTTCTTCTAACATGGTCTCAGCCATGCATCTATTCCCTCTGCGACTGCCCCTGCTTCCACCACTCACTTACTAATATCCCCTCAGCAACTCAACATTCCAGTTCTTGGTCTCCTGTCTAGGAGACACACATGTGCCCTAGGTTACCACAGCATTTCTCTCCACTCCTCACTCACCTCCCTTCACCTACTAGTCATCCTCCTACTACTAGCTGGGGATATGGAAACCAACCCTGGCCCCACAGACTCTACCCCCCACTACTCCACTGATTTTGGACCAGACCAAATGGCATTCACATCATGCACCTAAATGCCAGAAGCATCTTATCCAAGATGCAAGACCTTGAAACCTTCTCGGCCCTTTCTAAATCCCCCATTCTGGCAATCTCAGAATCCTGGCTCTCATCCTCTGTAAAAGACTCAGAAATCTCCCTCTGTAACTTTAACATCCTCCACAGGATAAGTACTGCTAAAAAGGAGGTGGCATCCTGATCTCGCTGATGCCAACCTCAGTGCAGAACTCTGTGTCCCACTCTATACCCCTAGCTCTTTATGTGAATGGCTCTCCATCAACATTACCCTAGGTCTTAAAACCCTACGCATCACCTGGGTATATAACCCACCCAAAGCAGGAAAAAAAGGCCTCCACAACCTCGCCCTGATACTCAACACACTCCGTTTCTGAACACATCATACTTGTTGATGTAAACCTGAATTGACTGGATAAGACATCTGGTTACGTGGACGCACTAAATACTGGCCAGTTCCAGCAAATTATTGAATTCCCTACCAGGTCTAACCATAGGACGGGTAATCACACCCTACTGAATTGGATCCTTGTTAACAATATTGAAACATTTCTAACCTCTGGAGTCTTAAGTGACTCAATCAGTGATCACCATGTCATTTGCTGCCAATGGCATAATAGCATTCCTAAACACCCCCCCCAAGAACCATTTCCTACAGAAAAGTCTCAAACCTAAACATAGACTCCTTTTTTGCTCAACTTGCACCACATCAGCTCATCTTATCTCGATGCAGTCCTCAATGTCAATAGAGCCCTTGATTTCTTTATGAAGTCCTTCTCATCAGTGCTTGATAAGCATGACCCATTGCACATCCGTCGAGTCTAAGCCAAAAAATCCCCATGGCTACAAAGGACATATTTGCCCTTATGCACAAAAGAAATGCATCCTGGGCTGAACATAAGATCACAAGTGGCATCTCAGACTGGAACTCATACAGACACCATCACAACAAGTGCAAGCACCTAATTCAAAGCACCAAAAGTCAGTACCTCAAATCCCAACAAACACAAAAACCGCACACCCCAAACAAGTTCTGGCAGTCAATCAATTTGCTTCTCAATGGCCAGCAACACCCCCATACCATCTCTATAGAACAGAGCACAACCACTTACACTGACTCCCTGAAAATTGTCACCTTTTTCAATGGTTCTTTTTTGTGACCTGTCTAAATATAGACAGAGTGGAACTTCTGACACACACCCTGCAAAAACGCTACCCGACACCAGGCACCCCCCTTTCTACATTATAACAGTCACAACTCGTGAAGAGCATAAACTAGTACTCACATTCAAATGTAACAAATCAGCAGGTCCTGATGGGCTTACTCCCAAATTTCATAAACTTGCCACCCTCCAAATCTTGAATCATTGCAAAAATCTTGAATCTATCCTTCACTTCCTGATCTGTACCGACCCTCTGGAAAACATCCACAATCATCCCCCTACATATGAAATTGAAAACTACTTCCCTGGAAAACTACCACCCAGTTTTGATCCTGTCAGCCCTAGCGAAACTCCAAGAGAAAATCATCCACCAGCAGCTCACCAAATACCTGCATCTACATAACCTTGTCTGTCCAGAACAACATGGCTTTCAAAAAGGACACAGTACAGACACTGTCCTAATTACTTTCACCAATGCCATTTTCCATGCCATGAACACAGGTCATGTCACTGGTGTTGTGTTCATTGATCTGACAAAAGCATTCGACCTTGTTAATCATAAACTTCTTGTTTCAAAACTCCAGGCACTCAGCCTTGGAACCCCTGACATAACATGGTTCAACGATTACCTGAACTATCGCCAGCAAGCTGTCAAAATCAGAACCACCCTATCTGAAGCAAATCACATACTCTGTACTCAGCGGAGTCCTCCAAGGCTTCATTCCAGGACCCCTTTTGTTCTCCATTTTCACCAATGATCTCCCCACCATCTGCCAACCAATCAAAACTCTTCTTTTTGTACATGATGCAGTTCTATACACTCATAGTGACAACATTACCTACATCAACAGCTCTCTTGGCAACTCTTTTGCCCAGTTGCAAGACTGGCTATCCCAAGAAAAATGGCCCAAAATCTACCTAAACACACAGTCCATGCTGTCTGCATCCAAGCAAAAACGTTCTAGTCTCTCCCCTCTGTTTAATATTGACATTGGCAATGTCTCCCCCCTTGAAAAGACTCTCTTGTTTAAGTACCTCGGAGTACACCTTGACCCCTCCCTCTCTTTCGAAACTCATAGACAGCATACCACTTCATCAGTCCACAGAAATCTGGGATCTGTCTACAGAGTCTGCCAATTCCTGTACCCTAATACCAAGATCAGAATTGCTCAGGCCAAAATTTTCCCCATGCTCAAATATGAATCAGCAGTCATCAACACTGCTGGTAAATCAACTGTACAAGAAAAGCATACTGTCTATTATAACATAGTCAAATTTTCATACGGATGTTGCCGCAATCCCGACCACTGAACTGTGCTCAACAACATCAATTAGGTTCCCCTGAAACCTAGAGCAAACCTCGCTCTCACGTCCATCATCTACAGAACCCTGAAAACTGGCAACCCGCCTTACCTAGTCAGGCAGATCCCTCTTGTCAACCTTCCAACTTCCATATCTTCATCCCACAACAACATTGCCGTCCCACTTTTTTGCACCAGTATGGGTCAGCGGTCCTTCTCCTACTGCATTTCTTCCATTTAGAACTTAATTTCCCCACTCATAAGAAAATATATCTGTACCCTGGCCTTTACTAAGCTGTTAAAATCTCACTACTCTGCCTCTGTAGCTTGTTAATGTTCACAATAAACCCTCCTCCCTTTCTTTTTTCCTCCTCACCCTCTCCTGCACAATATGTTTATACTTTTCTTAAGCAATCCTATGTGAATATCATGTTGTATTTATTGTTACTCCTTCCCCTGCTTCTCATGATGTCATGCCTTGTAACAAGTTTATCACTGTTTTGTATATATTGTCCTTACGCACTGCACTCTAATTATCATGTGCTACTTTCATGTCACTATGACTGTATACTTTATCTTTGCATTTGCACCTGGGTCATGCCTGAAAAAGGCTTTTTATGCCAGTGTACTCACCTGGTCATCAGAGTTAAATAAAATAAATAAAATAATGAATAGGGAGAGGTATTACCAGCAGAAGAAAAGAGGCCATAATGCCACTGTACATGTCACTGGTGAGACATCATTTGAAATACTGTGTCCAGTTCTGGAGGTCACATCTCCAGAAGAACATAGACAGGGTGGATTTAGTTCAAAGAAGGGCAACATAAATGGTGCAGGGCCTGCACCATAGGTCATATGAGGAGAGACTGGAGGAACTCAATATGTATATCCTGGAGGAGAGGAGGGAGCAAGAAGACATAATAGAGACCTTCAAGTATCTCAAGGGGATTAATAAGGTACAGGAGAGCAACATCTTTTAGATGTGAAGCTGCTCTAAAGCAAAAAGATGGCATGACATGAGACTGGAAGGAGTAGACTAAGGGGCAATGTGAGAAAGTACTTTTTCATGGAAAGGGTGGTGGAGGCTTGGAATGGCCTGCCCCAGGAGGTGGTGGGAGCAAGCACAGTGGGGAGATTTAAACATGCATGAGATAGGCATAAGGAAACCCTGGGGGGGGGAGACAGCAGTTGGTGACCAAGTAGGGTCAGCGGCAACTAATTAAAGGTAGAGTATATGGGCAGACTAGATGGGCATGGTGGTCCTTATCTCCTGCCAATTTCTATGTTTCTGTGTTACTTATCAAAATCTCATTATGTTTGATATGCCTACCACATGTAAGCTTGCCAAGGTTAATGTCTGTAAATCAACAGATGGCCGAGTTATGATCAACTAAATATATCTGTGAAATTCCATGAAATTCTGTGAACTTGTGCAGAATTTCCAAACTTTCACCAAAACTTTGTGAAGCTGGAATTTGCCAGTGTTGCACAGCACTGTCTGCCAGTCCCTAAAATGGAATCAAAATAATAGCCTCTTCAGGTATACCATGAATTCGGCAACCATTATTGGGCATCTACAGAAATGGTGACTCAATCACGACGCCTTGTAGTACAGCGACCAGGGAGGGAGGGTGAGCAGATTGTGTGTGTGTGTGCGAATATAGTGACATCCTGTCACTACATGTATATACGCGGGGGGGGAGGGAGCACACATAGTGAGGGATGGGACATGAGGGAGGGATTGTGAGGGGTAGTACCATGGCTAGCTGCCGAGCTGCTCCCGTGGAGTGGTGGGTGTGTACAGGGCTGCCCTGCACAGGCTGCCAGGTTCAGGGCTGGGCGCAGGTACCTTTTGTTGCACCTGGCCCAAAATGTTTTTTTTTTGCCCTCCGACATGCACCCCTGGAGTTGAGAATTCTTCAGTAGGGAGTGGGAAGTGCAGGGGCATATCCCCCTGCATTAACATTTAAAATGTAAGTCCCTGGCTCCCTTTTGCTGTGCACTGGGGATTACATCACCAAAATATTTTTTAGGCGATGTGCATTCGCCATAATGGTGATCGCTATTCTGGAATCGCTGTTATCACATAGATCCATCTCTCCACTGTGACCTTTCTATGTTTGCTTAGCAAAACTGAACAAGATATGCTTTGTTCTATTATTTACTTACTTAAATTTTCATTCAATTTCTTTGACTTGGCATTTTACGTTCATGTTAGCCAGAAGACAACTATAACAGATATGTGTTATATAACTAAACATGATTAAATATTCCAGCATACCATTCAATTTAAAATTTAAAACAACAGATAAGTAGCACAAAATAGGTTATATTGCCATCAGATTAAAGCATAAGAGGCAGAAGAATGCTCTACATATATAGCAATTCACTGAAATGCCACCAACAGCTTAATCTGTTTCAATTTCAGTTGGCTTGCATCAGTATCTGCACCCCCCTCCCCCACCGGACAATCAGAGAAACATTGACAATGATGGCAGAAAATATCCGAAAGTCCATCCAGTCTGCCCAAGTTCCCTAAATCTCTGAAACCTTCCTTGGAACCTATTGTTCCTCCAGGGTCCTAACCCTCCCAGTCCTATCCCCATTCTCATCCTTGGACTTGTTACCCCAGGAAACCACTATTCCCTTCATTCTGTTCCAAGCCTGCTTGAATCCCCTGACTGAGTTAACTCCCACCATCTCAGCCAGCAGACTGTTTAAAGGTTCTATTACCCTTTCTTTAAAGAAGTACTTTCTCACATCTCCCCTGATCCTCCCATCTGTTAATTTACACTTGTGCCCATTTGACAGAGTTGGTGTACAGACCGAATAATGCCTTGCAGTTCACTTTATTAATTCCTTTGACCAGTTTGAAGGTCTCAATCATATCCTCCCTCACCTGTCTGACCTCCAGTGAGTACATATTTAGTGCCCTGAGGCGCTGCTCATAGAATCTCTCCTGCTGCCCCTGAATCATTTTTGTCACTCTGCACTGTACTGTCCCCAACCTATCCTTGTCTTTTTGAGGTGAGGATTCCAGAACTGGGCGCAGTACTCCAGGTGTAGTCTCACCGAGGATCTCTAGAGGGGCAGTATTACTTTTTTTTTTCTGCTATCAATCCCCCACCCAATACATCCCAACATCCTGTTGGCTTTGCTACATACCTTGATGCACTGACTCATTGATAACTCCTGAATCCCATTCCTTGTCTGTAGTGCTAAGTTTCTCCCCCCATCCAGTACTCCATCTAAGGGTTCTTACTTCTTAGGTGCATTACCTTACAATTTTTTTCAGCACTGAATTTTAACTGCCAGATCTTTGACCACCCCTCAAGCGTTTGTGAGTCCTTCTGCATACCCCTTACTCCCTCTTCACTATCCACCCTCCCACACTGTTTTATGTCAACCACGAAGAGACATAACCTACCCTGGATTCCTTCATCAGTAACCACCATCCTCTGTTGCCTCCCTGATAGCAAATTTCCCATCCAGTTTAATAGACTTTAAGCTGCACCTACATCTTCCATCTTCTTTAGAAATCTGCTATGCAGAACTGATAAAAGGCCTCACTGAAGTCAAATTACAGCAGGTTGACTGTGTATCCCTTGTATATCTCCTTATTCATCCAGTCAAAGAAAACTATCAGGCTGGTCTGCCAAGACCTTCCTGCCACAAAACCTGATTGTTTGCCATCTTGGAGTCTGTTGCTCTTTAACTAATGTACAGTATGATGTTCTCTTTGATCAAAGATTACATCAGCTTCCCCACAAAAGAGATCAGATTGACTGTCCTATAATTCCCTTGTTGCTCTTTATCCCCCCCCCCATGTAGTGGCACAGTGTCTTCCAGCTTCCACTCCCCTGGAATGTTCCCAGAGTTGTGTGTGATGTTGTACAGCCCTGTCACTGGTTCAGTCAGCTCTACTGCTAACACCCTTACTATCCTCGAAGACACCCTATCTGGACCTGGGACCTTATCTATCTTGAGAGCTGACAGCCCTTTCAAGATCCTTTCACTAGTAAACAATGGCAGCCTCATTTCCAGGATTCCATTTGTAATCACCTTGATGCCACTTGCTGGCATGGACCCACACTCCTCCTTAGTGAATACAGAGCAAAAGTAGTAATTTAGGATGGCTGGATTTTGCCCATCCTCTTCTATCACACTAACCCCCTTGACTAGACTTGTGATTCCCCCCTTTTCCATTTTTCACTAATATATCTATTTTTCTCTATTCTTGATCACCTCCATTATGTGCAGCTATGTTACTGCTTTTGACTCTCTGATGCCTCCTTATTTTTCTGGAGATAGCCATCCCATTCTGCATCTGCCTGTTTTGTTTTATATTTAGAAAAAAAAACTCTATTTGGCCCTAACCACTTCCCTAACCCTAGTTGAGAATCATAGCAGTTTCTTAAAACTTTTTCTCTTTGTTACTGTTTTTATGCATGCCTTTGATGCCTCTGGGATAGCTGGCTTTACTGTCTTTCATCTCTCATCTACCCTATCTGTGTCCTCTATCCCTGCTAACTTTTCTCTGGCCAGTTCTTTTAACCTGTTGAAGTCCACCCTTCTAAAGTCAAGGACTTCGATTGTGACTTTCCATCCTCAGTGGCCAGTTCAAACCACATATAGTTGTGTTTGCTATTCCCTAGTGGTTCCCCTACTTCCACAGCACCTACCATCTCTGTGTTAGTAAGCTTTACATTAATGATTGTGGACTGCTTGGTGGGTTATTTAACTTACTGCACCAGTAGACAATCCTGGAAGGCATCTAGCAATGTCTGTCTCCTGGTACTCATGGCCACAGCGACCTTCAAATTGATGTCCAGCAAGTTTAAGTCTCCCACCACCACCATCAAACCCTGTTTTAAGTTCCTTCTTTAGTTCTCTGTCCCTTTCCTCTCCTTGACCCAGATACCTATAGACTACCCCAAGCATATTTTTCTGCTTGAGGCTGCCATGAATTGCAATCTTATAGACTCTGTTTCCCCATTGCTACTCCTAGTGCCCACCTCTTCTGACACTTTAATGCCCTACTTGATAAAGAGGGTGACATCTCCCCCTCCACCAGTTCTTTGATCCTGCCTCGACATTGTATATTCAGGGACTGTTGTCCTCCAGTTGTTATTTTCCATGGTCCATGTTTCTGTGATGGCCACAAGGTCTACCTCAGTGTGTGCCATGATAAGGGTGAAAAAAGGCAGCAGCATCATCTAGTCCTCCTCTCCTGGTAAACAAAAACTGAGTAAATAAGTAAATGTGTTTGATGTGCAGGATCTAAAGATGGAATAAGGGACCTACAGAGAAGCCTGTAAGGTTGAAATCCAGTTTTAAAGCATTCTGCAGCCCCAGTTTCTTCAGGAAACAATTCAGTTTCAATGGGAGTTAGACCCTTTTCTCAGGCAGGAATTGTGACACTGCACTTCATCCTTGTGGGCTTCACTCTACAGTACAGTAGCAAGAACTGCAAAGAACTGTAACATTATCAAGAAGCTTGGTGTCTGTCAACTCTGGATTGCTTTACAGGCAAAAATGGTGATTGCCTTGGCTGTTTTCTCATCTTTAGTCAAAAGCAAATGAATTGTTAGACAACCAGGGACTTGAAGGCATTTAGAGAAAATAGGACCCCAGAGTGATTTTCTGATGCCAGCACAGAAAGTAAAAGCTTCAAAGCTTCAACCTCTAGCATGGCACATGATTATAATCTTTGGCTCACAAAACCATTTTCTTGAAAACGTCTGAAATATACAGTTGTTGGTAGTAATTTCATTGGGAACCTTGCAAAAGCTTCTTAGATTTTAGGGGACATTAAAATAACCAAGTCTCCTATTCGTGATGCATTTCAACTACACAGTAAGATGTACAGTAGATCTACTAGAAAAATTCAATAAGATAATGTCCAAAAACATCCCTTATTCTGGAGCTTGCAAAAATGTCTTCTTTACATAGAAAGTAAAATCTGCAACCAATTGAATATGTGACCCCTGACATGCTTAAGCTATGGAATGTTAATCTGTTTGGAAAGATAGTATTTCATTGTTCTATAAGACATGGATTAGGTAGCCAAGTATTTTTAAAGAAGATTCATTTTATCCAATAATTAGACACCCTGACAATGGTTGTGATTTGTATTGCAAGTGAGACATTGCCTCTCCTCAGCAAACGTCTCAAGGTTGCACCTGTAAACAAGCTTTCAGCTTAGTGTGTCTCACCTGGTTAAACAATTGAAAAAAAAATGTGTCAGAGATGAGGGAAAGAAAGTTAATGCAGTTGTAAGAAAATTATTTCCTTTACCATATAATTGAGGTTAGACAATCCCAGAGTTCAGCAGCATATTAAAGCTGAATATTTACTTAATATTTAAAAAGTGTAATATAGTGGATTATTTCACATTGTTTTACAACTGAATCTAAAACCCCAATTGGCTGTTTGCTTGGAATTACCTATGACTGTTTTTGCTCTATATTTTGTATGCATGTATTTTTATCTGAAAAGAGGCATTTCAGGTAATTATAGCTGGAGACTGCATCACGTTTAGTTTCCAAAAAAAAGTAACAGAGCCCCTTCACCAAAAGGCCATAACTTTAGATTTAAAACAATTACAACTCCCCCAACTTTTAGCCAGTGGGCTTGATTGTTTAAAATGCATTGCAATCCAATCTGAGATAATGAGACTATTATTTATTCACTGGCATAGAGTAAAATTGGGAGTCCCTTATCAAACACTTATGCTACATGAAAATGCATTTCTAAAAGTTATTGAATTAAATGATAATTATAAATATGTTAAAGAACATAGAGGCCAAACTACATCCCTGGCAGAGTCCTTGGTGGGATTCTGCTGTAGGGGAAAATTCCCCACCTAATCTTAACAAACTTGGATCCAGCAGTTCCACAAAGATAAGCTTATAGGTTGCAGAATCCTTCTGATGTACCAGCCTCTGGGGCATGAGGGGGAATTTCTGGAGCAATTTGGGGTCTTTGTTGCTGTAAGAGTGTTTGAGTCGTCCCAGGTGGTTGAGACTGGGTGTTTAACAATGCCTGGATCAACAAGAGGTATCACATTTTAGACATGACTTCCTACAGATGATGAATTTGCTGGGCATGACACAAGCATTTGCTACAGTAACTCACAGCCACTTACACACCTTGAACCTAGTATTCTCACTAGGGCTTGAGATGACTGATCTCAGATTGATCTGGTCATTTGGTCGGATCTTTGCACAGTAGGGTTCTCATTCAGGGTTCACCTCAGTAGTCCTTCTCCTGTGGAGATGGCACACTATCACCCTTTAAAGGCATTGTCCCCAGAGGGACTGCCAGCTGTTGGTGATAATGGACCACTTGGAGATGTGCACTGCCTGTGTGACAGCTGCAAGTGAGGCAGTTGCAGCCTATGATAGGGCTCTGAAGTCAGCACTTAACTCCATCATTCCAGTCCATGTACAATCCATGTCCTCTCACTGGAGATCCCCTTCATTTGATGGGGCTCTCAAGGAGATGAAGAGCAAGGCTCAGAGACTGGAGCATTGTTGGAGGGACTCTAGACCAGAGGAGGATAAACTGGTTTTGAAAACTCTCTATGGTGAATATCAAAGAGGAATCTCCCATAAGAAGTCAGTATTCCTTTCCAGGGAGATTGCTCTATGGAGGAACAGACTGGGTCAGCTCTTTAGGACTAGACAGGGTGCTTCATCTGGCCTGCCCACAGCTAAACATTGCAATTTCAGTAGCTAAGTGTGAAGAGTTCATTCTGTTCTTCTCTGACAGTGTGTTCTCTATCAGATCCTGGATCTGTCCAATATGGCAGTCACAGCCCATCAATGGTGGACTGAAAGTTACAAATTGCACTCCAATTGCCTGGAGTGAGTTCACACCCATGGAGGTGAAGGATGTTATGAAGTAATCTAGATGCTGCAGCCTATGTATTGTGAACTGGACCCAAGCCCAAAACATCTCATTATGAGATGTTGGAGTCTGTTGGTCCAGTGTTGACCAAGGTCATCTGTTGCTCACTCTTAGGGGGTTGTTCCCTAGTGCATTGAAAGAGGTGCTGTTACAGCTCCTCCTGAAGAAAACATCCCTTGACCCCGATATCTTGGCGAATTATAGACCTATCTCCAATCTTCCTTTTTTGGATAAGGTTATAATTGTGGCTCTGCAGCTCGAAGACCACCTTCCTGCTTTCAACATCATTGAGCCCCTCCAGTTGGGATTTAGATATAGGCACATTAATGAAACTGCACTAGTCAGGATACATAATAATCTCCTCAGGGCTAGAGACAGAGGAGAATGGACAATTCTCATCCTCCTCGATCACTTTTCAGCTTTTTACACTGTGGACCATGCTGTGCTCCTTGATCTCCTAAGGGAGCTCCATGGACTTACTGGTACTGTCATCAAGTGGTTCAAGTCCTTTATTACTAGTAGGATACAGACTGTGTTCATAGGGAGCTTCTCCTCAGACCCTAAGCTGCCACTATGTAGGAGTTCCCCAGGGCTCAATCCTCTTGCCATTGTTGTTCAGTGTACATGCTGCCCCTGGGTGAGATCTTTAGACACTATGGTGTGAGGTGTCACTGATATGCAGATAACTCTCAGCTGTGTATGTCTTTTGATCCTGGGGCTCATGGCACCATGAAGGTACTAAATGTGTGTCTGGCCAACATCCAAGACTGGATATCCTCTAACTGGCTGAGGCTTAACCTGACAAAGCTGAGGTTCTAGTGATAGAGCCTGGTCATTAATGGGAGATGGAGACTGCTGGGGTTAGTGCCAGCTTGATGCTTGGTCAAATCCCATTGGTGGCCTCCACTAAGGTGAAAAATCTGGTCATGGTCCACAATGACAGATTGACAATTGAGGCCAAGGTGTCATCTGTTGTCCAGAGTGGTTACTACCACTTGAGAAATATCTCCTGGATTAAGGCCTTAATTCCGTATATTGACCTGCCCTCACTGGTGTATGCATTAGTGATGTCCAGACTTGACTATTGTAACACTCTCTATCTTGAGGTTAGTAGATGGATCCTGCATTGCCTTCAGCTAGTGCAGAACACAGCAACCAGGATGCTGATGGGCCTTCTGAGGTCCTGCCTTGTGACTTTTGTTTTGCGTGATCTGCATTGGTTGCCAGTGAGGTGGAGACTCACCTTCAAAGAGGGTCTTGTCTCCTACAAAGCCTTTTGTGGTCTGTGTCCTGGCTATCTGAGTGATCTCCTGACTTCCCACTGCTCCAAGTGCTCTCCACACTCATCAGAGGAGGGCATCTTAGCAGTTCTCAGGGCTTGGCTACAAACATGCATTTTCAGTGGCTGCCAATTCACTTCCGAGGCCCTTGAGGGATGCCCCCTCACTGGATGCCTTCCTGTGGAGCCTGGAAGCACATCTGTTTAAGGTAGCCTTTGGGACCTAAAATTAGTATTGGTTTATTCTGAGTCACCGAGCTGCTGTTTTACTTACTATTGAACATGTTGCTATTAACTTGTTATGTATGTCTTATTGAATTTGTATTTATTTTAATTTGTTGCCACTGTCTGTACATTGTGCAGCACTCTGAGCCTTAGGGATAGGGTGCTTTATAAATAATATCTTACTTACTTACTACAACTTACTAAATCAATTTTAAGAGATGCCATGCTGTAGGCAACAATCCCCAGAATTTCAAATTTGGACCAAAACACCACTCTTACTAATACTGTTGATTAAAACCTGTTGTGAGTTCTATGAATGCTGCAGATAACAGAGTTTGAGTAGTGCATGAATACTTATCGATCCATGATAAATATATGTTAAGTCCTCAGAGCTCCCTTAGGAGGAGGATGCAGTGTTGTCCCACCTACAGGTGCCTCTCTGGGCTGAGGGAGGAGGTTGCTCATCTCCAGGTGGAGTTGTCCAGGATTCAAGGACCTCCTCTCCCACCCAGTGACCACCAGGGCTGCCACCGCTGCCTCAGAGGTTGCCAAGAAAGAGGAGTGGTTGAACCATTGTGGGCTCAGGGACCGTGAGGGTGGTGGAACAGAGGTGCATCCCTCCAGTTGTAAATCTCCACCATTCGTATGCCATTCTGGCAGAGTGTGGTTTTTCTATGGAGGCACCCACAGTGGAGACCAAGGAGGATGCTGGGAACCTTCACAAAGGAGACCCACAGGAGGGTGGCATGGGACCCCACAGGGGAAGGAAACAACTCTAGTGGGGGACTCCATTTTTAGGAGGGTAGAACTGGGGAGGAGGTAAGGTGCCTGCCTGGTGCCATGGCTTGGAAGGACAGGGAGTTAATCCTCTGGATTGTGGGAGCAGCTCCACAGCGGAGGGAGCTGGATGTCATTGTCCAAAAGGGATAAATGACCTGACTGAGAAAGGGATCAGAGCAGTGCAGGAGGAGTTTGTGGAGTTGGGGAGGGTCCTTACACAAGTAGCATGTATGGTAACCTTCTCGGAGGTGCTGCCTGTGTATGGCATAGGTGAGGCTAGTATGCTTCACACCATGGGATTCAATCAATGGTTGAAAAACTGGTGTGGAGTTCAGAGTTTTGGCTTCACTGAGGACTGGGGGTCCACCTGGAGGGAAGCAGGCCTATACTAGTGTGATGGTCTGCATCTGTCAAGGAGGGGTACCAGGATCCTTGGTGATTACTTTAAATGCTTCAATGGCAAGTATTTAAACTAGCCAAGAGGGGGAAGGCACTGAAAAGGAGCAGGGAAATCCTAGCCCCCAAAACAAAAATCAGGCTAGTTAGTGAGGTAAACACCAAGATAGAGAAGTTGATAGGGAGAAAGGCAGGGGTACATGGAGAAAAAGGGAAAGGCAGTAAGGCCAGGGATGGTGCAAAAAGGGGTAAGGCCATCAAAAAGTGGAGGGTAATGAGTACCAATGCCCTTAGTTTAGGTAACAAGCTCCCTGAACTGTTGGCCTTGATGGAAGAGGGATGCCTGGATATTGTAGCAGTCACAGAAACATGGTACACAGAGAACCATGACTGAGATGACAACATACCAGGCTACACAATCTACAGGAAGGACAGGGAGGGTAGAAGAGAAGGAGGAATAGCTCTCTACATAAGGGAAGGGATCAAAGCAATAGAACTAAAGGGTAAACAGCAAGGTGAGGAGGCACTGTGGGTCACCCTGGAGATTGTAAATGGCACTACACTCTGCACGGGTTGTATACAGACCCCCATCTCAGGGGGAGGAAATGGACAAGGAAATGATAGAAGGCATCCTTAGGATGGCAGAAAAATGTGAGATATTGTTGATGGGGGACCTGACTATGCCAGATGTTAACTGGAGCACCTTTGCTGCAGCCACATCCAAGAGCAGAGTCACTCTCGATGTGCTACAGGCAGCATGCTTCAGACAGTTAGTGTTGGAACCCACTCAGATGGGAGCAATCTTAGATCTGGTACTCTCAAATGGGGATGGATAGAGGATCTCAGATCTAGAAGTGGGTAGCCATCTGGGAACAAGCAACCACCAAACAGTGTGGTTCACGATAAACACAGCCGCAGAGTCAAGTCATACAAAAGTGAGAGTACTGAACTTTAGGAAGGCTGACTTTTTCAAAATGGGAGAGCACCTCAGAAAAGCACTAGCAAACAGGCAAGGAGACGGGATGGAGGAACAATGGGGAAACATCACAATTGCCATCACAGAGGCAACAAGCCTTTGTGTGAAGCAATAAACAAATCAAAATGAAAGAAAAAAACACTATGGTTCTTAAAAGAGGTGGCAGGGAAAGTTAGGGAGAAAAAGATAGCATTCAGGAAGTATAAGGAAACACAGAAGGAGCCGGACAGAGAACTGTACCAGTAAAGTCAGAAGGAAGTGGGGAAGGCAGTCGGAAAAGCAAAGGCCCAAACCAAGGAAAGAAAGCCAATTCGGTTAAGAAGTGGGATAAAACCTTTTATAGGTACATTAAGGAGTGAAAAAAGACAAAGGGAGGGCTAGTGAAGCTTAATGAAGGGGAGGGTAGGTGGGCAGAGAGGAACAGTGAAAAAGCAGGGATACTGAATGAATACTTCTACTCAGTATTCACAAAAGAAGAGGAGTGAGAGGTACTTAGTCCAATCAATAGAAGCACTCTGGATAGGGGAGTCGATACCAGTCCTTTCACAGAAGAAAGGGTTCTGAAAGAACTCCTATAACTGAAGGTGGACAAAGCAATGGGGCCTGATGGGATTCATCCCAGAATTCTAAAAGAACTAAGGGGAGAACTAGTGACACCACTGACTACCCTTTTTAACAAATCATGGGAGGATGGTGTGGTACCTAAGGACCAGAGGACGGCAGGTGTGATTCCCCTTCACAAAAGTAGGAGCAAAGCAGAGACAGGAAACTACAGACCTGTTAGCTTGATCTCAGTGGTAGGGAAAATGATGGAATCACTTCTGAAAGAAAGAAAGAATTGTTGAGTACCTAGAGGCCAGCACTGCACAGCACCAAAGGCAGTATGGATTCATAGTGGGAAGGTCATGTCAGATGAATCTAATAGATTTCTTTGACTGAGTGACCAAAGTAGTGGACTAGGGAGGGGCTATGGAAAAGGCCTACCTAGACTTTAGCAAGGCATTTGACATAGTCCCACACAAAAGATTAATAAACAAATTAGCCAGTCTGTGAGTGGGTCCCAGGGTGGTAGACTGGGTAAAAAATTGGTTGGATAACAGGACACAAAGGGTAATAGTAAATGTAGACCACTCTGAAGAAAGGGGGGGTTACTAATGGAGTACCACAGGATTCAGTACTAGATCCAGTCCTTTTTAATGTCTTTATAAGTGATATTACAGAGGGACTAGAAGCAAATTCATGCCTCTTTGCAGATAATACAAAGATCTGCAACAGAGTTGATACACAAGGGGTCTGGAAAAGATGAGAAGAGACTTGGCAAGGTTTGAGGAATGGACAAAAGTATGTCAGCTTAGATTCAATGCAAAGAAGTGCAAAGTAATGCACCTGGGAAACAAAACCCCAGGTGAAGAGTACACAATGGGGAGGAGGTATTAACAACAAAAATGGAAAGGGACCAGGGGATAGTCATATCAGATGAATTAAAGGTAAGCAAGCAATGTGAGAAGGCAGTAGGGATGGCTGGGGGATACTGTGATGTATTATTTTATTTATTTATTTTATTTGCTTTTGGTAACCGGGTATGTGCACTAGGCATAAGAATGCCTATTTTCAGGCATGACCTGGGAGAAAACAGCTTAACATACATAAATAAACATGTGATGCAGCACATGAAAAGCAGCACAGTTCAGAGGGAATCAAAACTTAGGGTATGGAGAGACATTGCTTCAACAAGCCAAGAGAAAAATTTTACGGTATAATGCAGTTACAATACAGTTTGGACAAGTAAACACAAGATCAAAACAATGTGAGAAAACAGGCATTGCAAGAGAGAGCATACATAAAAAACAATACAATAAGTGACAATTTAGTGGTTAATGAACAGGGGGAAGAGGAAGGGAGAGTGGTAGAAAGGAGAGAAAGAGAGGGTGGGGATGAGAGAGAGGACATGAAAGAGGGTATTAAGAGAGGCTGGGAAGAGGTGTCAGAGAAGTGGATTTCCTAGAGAAAAATAGAGGGCAGGGAGAAAAAAAATGGTCTAAGGTGGATTAAAGCAAGTGCAGGGGTTAGTATAATGCAGATGCTTGCGGTGAAGTTTCTTAAAACTAGGATGGGTGGTCGCTCAATGAATAGTTTGAGGTATGGAGTTCCAGTATTTTGAAGCCGTGTATGAGAAAGCACATGCACCCATATTGGTTCTGCATCTGGGAATGTGAAAAAGGGCTTGGTCTGTCAATCGTAGTCCATAGGAGAGAGGTTGTGAGTCCAGTAGGGAGGCAAGGGATAGGGGAGGCCTGATCTGGCAACACAGTCAATTAGTGAGCCAAAAGATTGGAGTCAGTGGGCAGAGGGACACGACCATTTTAAGTCAGCATAGAGCTGGCAATGGTGTTTGTAACGTGGTGATGCAGAGGCATAGTGGCAGATGTTATTATAGGTGGTGCCCCATTTATGGATGGAGGATTTTGAGGCTGATAGGTAAGTGACTGAGCCATATGCTAGGGCTGGGAGAAGAAAACCTTGTGCCACAACTAGTCTAGCCGAAGGGGTAAGGGCGTAGCTAGTACGGTAGGCACTTCCTATCTTGGCGTTGACAGATTTACAGGTGGTTGTAATGTGCAGGTCAAAGTCTAGATTTTGTCAAGAGTAACACCCAGATATTTAAAGGATTTGGTGCTAATCAGTGGGGAGCCATCCGCACACGAGATTATAAGGGCATTATGATTCGCTTTAAGTCTAACAGGTGAGCCAAGAAGCATGGAGTACGTCTTGCTATAGTTGATAACAAGTTTGTTCTCAATGAGCCAAGACTGAATACTTGTGAAGTCCGAATCAAGAGGGTGGTTTAAGTCTGCGACAGTTCTAGCACTGTGGTAGATAACTAGGTCATCAGCATAGAGCAGAGATAAGCAGTTAGGTGCAAGGAATGGGATGTCCTTAATAAAGATAGAGAAAAGCAAGGGGCCAAGTATAGAGCCCTGGGGCACTCCAACATGAATAGATAAAAGATCTGATACAGCTGAGTTGAAAATTACAGCCTGTTTTCTGTCGGACAGGTAGTTTCGAACCAGGCCACTGCATCAGTGGAGAAACCTAGGGAGCGTAGTTTTGTAAGAAGAAGGGTATGGTTGATCAGATCAAATGCCTTAGTTAAGTCGATGAAAACCACACCTATCAGGAGGCCCAAGTCCATGGAGGCATAGATGTCATTTGTGAGTTTGAGGAGGGTGGTGGAAGTGTTGTGTCCTTTGTGGAAGCCATGCTGTGAGCTAGAAATAAGGCTGTATTTCTGGAGATATTCTATGGATTGGGTGGCCACTAGTTTTTCCAAGATTTTGCTAAGCACATAGAGAATTGCTATGGGACAGTAGTTCTTAATTTCTTTAGGATCACCCTTTATAGGAATTGGGGTGACTTTAGCTATTTTCCAGATATTAGGAACTATACCACGGCATAGAGATAGGTTGAAGATTTTGGTTAGGGGAGAGGGTATGAGTGAGCCAGCAGCTTTCATGATCCTAGGTTCCAGACCATCAGACCCTGAGCTGGTACTGTCAGGAATGGAGAGTAACAGTTTTAGCATTTCTCCTCTTGTAATGCTCTGGAACCTAAAGGGGGGCGCCAGAGTAGAGGTTTAGTATCGCTAGGAGGTGAAGAGGTGTGTGCAGGAGGGAAAGAGGTCAGGTAATTTGTTAGATCTGAAAAATGGCGAATTAAAGAGTTGGCTATAGTCACCAGATTGTTGCAGTATATGCCACTTAATAGCATATCACTTGTGTGGGTCCTGTGATTAGCTCCAAGGAGTGTTTTTATGGTTGACCAGAATTTCTTGCAGTCCCCTGCAGCTTTTATTAGCAAGTCCCTGCAGAATGAGCTTTTGGCTAAGCGAATGTTTCTTTTGCATGTGTTTCTCAGAGAACGGTAGTGGTTATAGTCGGTCTGCATCCCAGTGGTTTTGAAACACCACCACACTTTGTCTCTGGCCTTTATTTGGATAAGTATGTCTTTGGTTAAACACTTAGTCTGGGTTCCACAAATACGGCAAGTGACACGGGGAGGGCAGGTGTCTTGCAGCAGACCAAAGTGGGCCAGGAAATAGTCTAGTGCAGACTGGGCATTAGTTGAGGTGTAAATGGGAAACCAATCAATCAATGAGAGATCCTGTGTAAACTGTGTTAAGTTGAAATTGCCAAACTGTGGAAGGTAATGAGTTTTGGAGGTGGAGATGGTTTACTGATAGAGCGCCAGATGCAGTAGATTGGGGAGTGATCACTAATTGCATCCGCAAGGGTACCTGCACCTATTATGCTGTCAGGGAAGTTTGTAAGATCCCAGTCAATAAGAGTACTAGTCCGAGGGGGAGCCATGACCCTTGTTGGGTCTGTGATCAGTTGATGAAGGTTGTGGCCTTGTACCAAGGTGTGAGAGGACTGGTTTGATCTACTAGTCCAGTTTAGGTTTAGGTCTCCCAGTATAAGGACTTCATTACAGCCAATGGTGCTGTCTACTTGGAAGAAGAGTTCTTCAACACTCTTGCTACCACGAACAGGAGAGTTATAGGCGCAAACTATGTGTAATTTGTTTGAGCCTAGTTGTAATGTTGCATGGAGAGCTTCTCAGTGAGATAGGGTAGGTACGACATTACAGGATAGCAACAGGTGATGTTTATAGAAGATGGCAACACCGCCTCCATGTTTTGATGAAGGCCTGTCTTGTCTGAGGAGATTGTAGTCGGGCAGTGAGCAGAGGGGATCAGAGGTGGAGGGTTTTAGCTATGTTTCAGATAGGCAAAGGATATCGGGGTGATATTGAGTAACCCATGCCTCAAGTACGACTATGTTATGAAGGAGGCTCCTAATATTCATGTGTACAATGCGGAGGCCCTTGGTGTCATTCCAGGTTGTATTATTTTGAGAGAGGTTACTTACGGGCCCTGGGTTTAGCTCAATATCCCCAGCTAACATTAAGTCTAAGAGTAACAGGTACCATACCCTACGATGGATGAACGGGGTGGGCAGGGTGATGTTAAGCACTAGGGATTTATGCAGAGTGTAGGATAGGTGGTAGATGAGCTTATGAGGGATGAGAAGTGGGGAAGTGTCACGTGGCCAGTGTGGTGGCATATGCATAGTAGAGAGCTTGGAGTCATCAGGGTGGGTGCAGTGATGGCTCCTGCTTGGTGGGTAGTATAAAATAGGGAGTCATATAAGGTTGAAAAGAATAGAGACTAGTAGTAATGTAGCATATGGATTTATGGCCATATTGAAATTTATTGAGAGTGTCATTTGAAAGTGGGATGTATGGGAAAAGAAGTCTCAAAATGAGAAATACAGGACTTATCTAGCTAGCAGGGTTTTGATCTGAGAGCCAGAGAGAAATGGAACTAATAGCAGGCGCCCTCTAGCTGCCAGGAAATAAAGCCTGCTAATGGTAAAGTGAGGAGATCGTTAATTTTCTGCTGGTGGGCATGGTTTATAGTATTCCTCTTGCCATAGAGCTGGAGCCGGCTAAGGGTGGGAGAGGTGAGGGGGCAGGTGGGGAGCAGTCATGAAGCAACTGCAGGGAAAGCAACACTGTGCTATCTGTATGTATTTGCAGTTGTTTCTTTACTGGGATGTTATTGTCTGTATGTGCTCTATTTTACTTGGCACCCAGCAAGCTCAGAGCAGCTCTTTTAACTGAAATCAAGTTTCCCTCCTGAGTTGCAGACGTTGAGAAACTGTACGTTTGTGGGAGCAGTATTAGCAATTAAATTGCAGTCTCCCTCCTCAGCTGCTAGTGATATAAATGAATTCAGTTTCAGCAGCTGCTTAAATTACATTTGCAGAGCGAGGGAAGCAACTCTACTACAGAGTTTCAGAAGGGGGAAAAAATTATATATATTCACAATAGCCCAGTACTCGAGGAGCTGCTCAGACTACACTACTAGCTGCTGGCTCTGTAATTTCACTTTTCAGCTGCTTTAACTTTATTTTTAGTTGCTTCCTTTACAATTTAGTGGCTGATAGGCAGGTTAGGGTTTCAAATTTGTATTTGCAGCACAGGTTTACATGACCGAGGTATGTTCTCAGATGTAAAAATGCAGGGAGAGACATCACCAGTAGAAAACAGGAAGTTGTTATCCCTGTCTATAGACAGTTGATGAGACCCCATCTGGAGTACTGCATGCAGTTCTGAAGACCCCATCTCTGCAAGGACATAGACCCTATCTCTCCAGGGACATAGACAGGATGGAGGCAGTCCAGAGAAGGGCAACTAAAATGGTGCAGGGTCTGCAACAGAAGCCATATGAAGAGAGACTAAAGGAGTTTAATATGTATACCCTTGAGGAAAGGAGAGAGAGGGAGCACATGATAGAAATGTTCAAGTACCTCAAGGGAATCAACAAAGTCCAAGAGGGTAGCATCTTTCAGAAAAAGAGGTGTGCAAGAACAAGGGAACACAATTTGAAGATAGAGGGGGATGGCTCAGGGGCAATTTGAGGAAGTATTTTTTTCACAGAGAGGGTGATGGACACATGGAATGGCCTTCCATGTGTCAGCGTGGCTCAGTTGGTAGCACATCTGCCTCTGGACCAGAAGGTTGTGGGTTCTCATCCCACACCGGCATTGGACTTGCACCTAAAATCGCTGGCATCTGAGTGCAGTATTGGGGGGTGCTGTACTGCTGGGGTGGGTGCCGTTCTTTGGATGAGACGTTAAACCGAGGTCCCTTCTGCCCATCCTGGTGTTGTCCTGGTGGGTGTCCAGGTGGAAGTAAAAGAACCCAGGGCACTCTTCCCAAAAGAGTAGGGAACATTCCTGGTGTCCTGGCCAACATTCCCCTTACCATAAACCAGTTCATGCAATTATCCAGGCTGTGTGTGGGTGATGATGTGCGATATGGCTGCCACCACACATTCAGTCACTTCACTACCAGTCTAGCATTGCTTGTAAAGCGCTTTGGATGTATGAAAAGCGCTATATAAATGCTGATTCTTCTTCTTCTTCCTCCTGAGGAGGTTGTGGGGTCAAAAAACAGTGGGTGAATTCAAGAATGCATGGGACAGATATAAGGTAATTCTGGTGGGGAGTAGGAAGAAGTAGGCTGTGGGTTAACTAGGATCTGCAGCTTATCCAGTAGGAAGGGAAATGGGCAGACTAGGTGGGCCAAGCATTCCTTATCTGCCATCAAAGTCCATGTTTCTATGTTTCTGTTAGTAGTGCTCCATGAAGGTGAGAAACTAGACTGCTCTTCTCAGAAAACCTTGTTTTTCGTTAATCTACAAACATGAATTGGTTAAAGAGAAATTTATCAAGAATCTTTGATTAAATAGTGTTCAGACTTACTGGATGATACAGTAGTTACATTTACTGTTTTCTTTCGTGTGTATATTTTAATCTGTATGTATCTAGTCTTGCTGGATTATGGTAACCTGTTGTGGGTTCCATGTGATAACAGAGATCACAAAACTGCGGTCACTTTCAGGGCCAGTGTGCATTGCTGAAGAACCAAAATGGTGATGTATACTCACAGTGAGACAAGTAGGGCGACACTGCCTTACATTATTTATGGGGGGTCATAGCCACCCACACCCCCCTTAAGAAAAAAAAAACAATTCTAGAACTGGTGCACGTCAAGGGAACCTTACAAAAAAAAAGATTACTCCTGCTTGCACAAAAGCACAAAATATCGTGCTCTTCCTCAGCCCTGAACCCTGCACCTTCTCCAGTGTAGCCAGCCACCCTCACCACCAGGCCACATGACCATCTTGTAGCCTCTCTCTGCATTACCTCTCACATACCTTCCCTCCTCTTCCATTCTTATCCTGTGGTTCTGGTCGGCTTCCTCTTCACCTGACGCTACCCTTTCAGGGTAGCTCACATTCCATGTGCCGAGAGTGAGTTGCTCATATCTGAGTCACTCAATCTCAGTCACCGTATTAACGGTATACTCCTGTTGGGTTCTGCTATCCTCCTTGAGACTTCTATGAAAGTGAGATGCTGCAGCTCATGAGGTTATCCTGGTTGGAGTAAGTTCAAATAAATAAATGAAAAGGGTCTCCTCAGAGACCTCCATTTAATTACCCAGAATAACCCCTCTGAGATGCAGTATGTTGTTTGCTGTGGTGTTCTGATTTTACTTATTTTTTTCAGCTGAGTAACCTTAAGCATTGAGAGGTTACGTGACTTGCCACTGGTCAGCACATACAGTAAGTGGTAGGATTTGAACCATGTTCTGCAGTATCTCTTGGTTGATAAGCTGTTCTATGAATGTGACCTGGCTGAAATGGAGTTTGCATGTCTCTCTGTTTCTGCTTACATGTCTACTATTTTTGTAGTGTAACATTTTCTTTGTTTTGCAATATATAGAATGTGTTAATAATTTCAGAATTATTATGGTTTGAGTTTAATATCCAACTGAAACCAGTACTCTAAAAATCAAATAAGACCCGAGTTGTGACATCAAGCATGTTTTGTGTAATTTCCAAATATTTCCTTTCACTGATGTTTCAGGTCTCCTACTCATTCTGTTAATTGCAACCTGTTTTACACACATTGGGCCCAATGCACGAAGGTGTGGAGTGCCTCAGTGACGTGTATGTGTGGCACAGAGACACTCTGCACCCATTGTGCCACTGGGCAGGATTCATTAAGGGCAGGGCATGCAACCCCAATCCACCCAATCCCCCAGGCTCACGCACCACAACATGCTGGAGTGGGCTGGGGCATGCCAGTACTATGCGCCATGCACTAAGACATGCAGTGTTAGCAGTGGGGGTGTGGAGGAGGGGGCAGGGTATGCCAGGGAGAATCCTGCCGTACGCCCTCTATGTGCCCAACACACACATCCTGTCTCCTCCCAGATGGGGTGGATAGCCCACGGTAACACTGGGACCACTGCAGCAGGACCCCCCATGGCAGCCTGGTGCCACCCTTCCCAGCGAACATCTATGCACAGCCTCAACCAGGTGAACACCACCCAACACACATAACAGAGGGACACCGGCCCAAGGATGCTGCCCCCTCCCCCCCAAATGGCAATGCCAGCCCACACCTGCCACCAGTCCCACCAGGCATATGGCAGGGTACAGTGCCCCCACAGAACAGCCAACAGACCCCACACTTCATCTCTGCATCCATCTCTGGAGCCACTGGAGTGCCAGAGGCTTTGCACACCTCTCACCTCCACAACCACTGGTCTATGGTCATCCATGGGGCACACTGCCAACGCACGCCCCACCACACAGGGGATCCATTCAGTGACCCAGTCCCATCATTCAATTGGACAGCCTGCCAGGTCCGCAACTCCACCCCTGGCTGCTCCCCAGAGTGTTGCATACTGAGGGGGGTCATGCCTGCAGACAGGTTGCACCCATTGGCGAATAACGGCAGGGTGCACCTGTCCGCAGGTGCGGAGCTACGCTGGCAGAATACATGCCTCTGGCACATAATTCCCACCCAATTGTGCATAGGCACCCAAATCAGCATTTTATTGTGCAACAAGTAATTAGAAAAATAAAATATGAGTGACTCTATGTAACTACTTGTTTTTGTTGCTAACTCTTGGTGTATGTTGTTTTTACAAACTGCCCAAGATTCACTCTCATGGTTTATGAGACAACACAGAACTTGGGTGTGTAATTAAAAAAAAAAAAACTTCTAATAGAATTGGTATAGAATGTCCTGCATCCTTTATGGAGTGTCACAAATGGATTTGCACTACTTTCAGCAACCACAACATGACACTTTCCATGTTACTGTGCCACTATCTGGAGTTTTAAAAAATGTTTTGTAGTCATTATTTTTGCCAGAAACTACCTTTAGTTTTCCAAATGCATAAATAATGTCTGTCTTGAGTCCACTGAATTTCACCATTCTGTGTGCCTCCCTACCCAATAAAAAAAAAACTTAAAGAATTCAGGTAAGACCCTGTAGAGCTTCAAATTCATCTACTCTGCTTCAGAAAGAAAACACAGACCTATTTACAGTAAACCATATGGAGCAGAAACAAATGAGAAACCCAGAAAAAGAAATCAAAACCCAGAATAAAAACACAATTTGTGCACAACAGATTCTTACAATTTTAGACACACAAAACAATATCCAGATCAGCTTCAGAACAAGTATACATCAAGAGATAAACAGTAACACCACTTTGCAGAAATATCATGTTAAAGTCTGTATCAATTCCTGAGAATAATATTTCTTATCAAGCTATCTGGGCCTGTTTGCTGAGAATAATCATTGCCTTTGAGTGCACCACACATATGCTCCATATTTGATATCTCCTTTATTTTATGTCTCCTCAGCGGCTTACATTAGAATTCAAGAAAGATAGTCATATTACTAAATCCAAATTGCCCACTTTCTACCAATCAGGGAAAATTAAAAAATGTTTTATCACTTAATACCCAAGCCTTCTTCCCACATTTCTTAGTAGCCCATGAATACTGATGTCTTAGTTAGTGCTTATTCTTTTTGCTGTTTACCATATACAGTATGTGCAAATCTCCTGTTGTTAAAATTCCCACTACCATGCCAAAGGCCTACCCTGTTCAGCTGAGCCAGAAATTTATTGGGAATTTGAAGACCTTAGTTAACATCCTGCTAGCAGAAAAGCAAGGCTCTGCCCAAAGTGACATCACTGATTATGAACATGGCAGTTCACCAAAACTACCATCTCCACCTGACCCCAACACTTCAAAGAAACTGGAAACATGAGATTTCAGAACTTCCAAGAGAAAGGAGTAATCATCCAAATGTGCCAAGGTGATATCAGCTGCCTTAACAACTTGTTCTTGGCACCCAAGAAGGATGAAAGGACTCAGGTCATAAATGTAAACATCTTGAGCCACTCTGTGAGCTAAAACCACTGATAGATTAGATAAATAGATAGATAGATCGATCGATAGATAGATAGATAGATAGATAGATAGATAGATAGATAGATAAATAGACAGACAGACAGACAGACAGATAGATAAAGAGTGATACATAGATATGTAGATAGATTGATAGACAGACAAATTGATACACTGAGAGACAGTTAGACTGACATACAGATTGAACTTTTATTTTTATCCGGTGGCATACATGTAATGACTCAAGGTCCTAGTTTCAACAGTTGTCCTGTGCAAAAAAACATGAAGGTACAAACAAATTATTTATGAACAAACTACAAGAAATATAGGTTTTCAGAGCAATTATTCAAAGTATGTACAAATGTTAATAAACTATTCTAGATGATAGTCATAATACAGTGGGGGGGGGTGGAAGGGGGGAAGAAGAGTGAAGCAGCTACAGGGAGCCAAGTGGCCAAGATATGTTGGGGCTACAAGACTTCATATACCTGGACTAATTGCAAATTCAGGCATATGTGCTCAAAATGCTCAGGGCAACACCCAGTTTCGAGATGCAGGTTGAATATGGAAAGGGGAGGAAGTTCGCACTTTGCAGAACAGCCCTTTTGGAGGGGGGTACTGGTGCGGAAAAGGCCAAGGAAACTATTGTGGGAAGGGTAGGGAGTTCACCAGCTGAGGTGGGTACAACTCCAACTATGGTTGGAAGTGAGGGGATGGGGAGTGGGATGGTGAGAAGGGGTTTTCCACTGGCAGAGACACCCATAAAATTGGGGGTAGTGGAGGAATGGACGGGGAAGGAGGAGGTAGTCCAAAAAAAAATCAAGAAAGAATTAGAAGTGGGTAGAGTAGAGGGTCCCTTTCAAGTATCACCGTGTGGAGATTTCCCGGGTCTCTCCATTTGGGATACTGCGCAAGGAGGTAGAAGGAATGCTAGAGGACTTCAAGTGCTTGTGCCACGAGATCGGCATACCATTAGTGGAAGGGAAAATGGAGGGACCTGCTCAGACCCTGGAGTTCCTAGGGATAGAGGTTAACACCGAACAGGAATGTTTTCAGTTGCCAGCTGACAAGGTGGGGAAGCTCAAAGTTTTATTGGGGCAGGTCATGATGTGAAGGAGGCTGCGACTGGCATTAGTATAGCAACTGCTGGGGCACCTTAACTTTGCCTGCCAGGCAATAGGCCTGAGGCGGGCATTCACAAGGAGGTAGGCAAGGGCCATCGGGAAAGCTAAGTTACCACATCATTGGGTGGACATCAACAGAGGTATCAAACAAGACCTGGCCATCTGGGACATCTTCCTGGGGGAATACAGTGGGGTGAATTTCATCTCTCTCTCTCCTTTGACTTAACTCCATTGACCATCACCCTCTGTTGCCTCCCTGATAGCAAATGCCCCACCCAATTCACTACACTTTTAGCTGCACCTAGCTCTTCTATCTTCTTTAGCAATCTCCTATGTAGTACTGAATCAAAGGCTTCACTGAAGTCAAAGTACAGCAGGTCGACTGTGTAGCCCTTATTTATCTCCTTAGTCACTCAGTCAAAGAAAACTATCAAGCTGGTCTGAAAAGACCTTCTTGTTACAAAACCTGGTTGTTTGCTATCCTGGAGTCCGTTGCCCTTTAACTAATGTATGATGTCCTCTTTGATCAGATAATCCATCAGGTTCCTCACAATAGAGGTCAGACTGACTGGCTTATAATTCCCTGGTTGCTCTTTATCCCCCCCTCCATGTAGCAGCACAATGTCTGACATCTTCCACTCCTTTGAAACTTCCACAGACCTATATGAGCTGTTGAACAGCCCTGTCACTGGTTCAGCTACCTCTACTGCTAACTCATTAATTATCCTCAGAGGCAGCCCATCTGGACCTGGGGCCTTATCTATCTTGAGAGCTGTCAGCCCTTTCAGAACCCTTTCACTAGTAAATAAATTCTCTTTGTGGCCGCCTTGATGCCATCTGCTGACATGGACCAACACTCTTCCTTACTAAATACTGAGCAAAAATAGTCATTTAGTATGGCTGCCTTTTGCCCATCCTCCTCCTCTATCACCCCACCCCTCTTATCTAGACTTTTGATTCCCCCTTTTCCATTTTGCACTAATATATCTAAACATTGTTTTTCTCCATTCCTGACTCCTTCCATAATGTGAATCTATGTTTCTACTTCCGCCTCCCTGATGGTCCTCCTTGCATCTCTGTTTTTCTGGAGATAGTCTTCCCATTCTGCATCTCCCTGCTTTGCCTTATATTTATAAAAGGCCCTCTATTTGACACTAACCACTTCCCTAACTGTAGTTGAGAACCATAGTGACTTCTTAAAACCACTATGGTTCTCAAAGGAAGTGGCAGTGAAGGTTCAAGAGAAAAAGAAAGCATTCAGGAAGTACAAGGAATCACAGAAGGAGCAGGACATAGAACTGTATCAGTTAAAGCAAAAGAAAGCTGGGAAGGCAGCCAGAACAGCAAAGGCCCAAACCAAGGAAAAGATAGCCAACTCAGTTAAGAAAGGGGATAAAATCTTTTATAGGTACATCAGGGAGCGAAGGAAGACCAAGAGAGGGATAGTAAGGCTTAATAAAGGGGAGGGAGGGTGGGCAGAGGGTGACTGGGAAAAGGCAGAGATACTAAACAAATATTTTGCTCAGTATTTACAAAGGAAGAGGGGAGGTACCTAAAACAAACAGTAGAAACACTCTGGATACAGAAGTTGATACCAGCCATTTACAGAAGAAAGGGTTCTGAAAGAACTCTTAAAACTGAAGGTGGACAAAACAATGGGCCTGATGAGATTCATCCCAGAATTCTAAAAGAACTAGCGTAGAACTAGTGACACCACTGACTACCCTCTTTAACAAATCATGGGAGGACGGGTGGTACCCAAGGACTGGAGGAGGGCAGATGTGATTCCCTTCACAAAAGTGGGAGCAAGGCAGAAGCAGGAAACTACAGACCTGTTAGTTTAACCTCAGTGGTAGGGAAAATGATGGAATCACTTCTGAAGGAAAGAATTGTCGAGTATCTAGAGGCCAGAGGGGCACAGGACCCAAGGCAGCATGGATTCACAGCGGGAAGGTCATGCCAGACAAATCTGATAGATTTCTTTGACTGGGTGACCCAAGTAGTAGATCAGGGAGGGTCTGTGGACATGGCCTACCTAGACTTTAGCAAGGCATTTGACACAGTCCCACACAAAAGATTAATATACAAGTTAGCCAGCCTGGGATTGGGTCCCAAAATGACAGCCTGGGTAAAGAATTGGCTGGAGAATAGGACACAGAGAGTAATAGTAAATGGAGTCCACTCTGAAGAAAGGGGGGTTACTAGTGGGGTTCCGCAGGGTTCAGTATTAGGACCGGTCCTCTTCAATGTCTTTATAAGCGACATTGCAGAGGGACTGGAAGGAAAAGTATGTCTCTTTGCAGATGACACAAAGATCTGCAACAGAGTTGATGCACAAGGTGGGGTGGAAAGGATGAGAAGGGACTTGGCAAGGTTAGAGGAATGGTCAAATGTATGGCAGCTTAGATTCAATGCTAAGAAGTGCAAGGTAATGCACCTGGGAAACAAAAACCCAGGGGAAGAGTACACAATGGGGGGTGAGATACTAACAACAACAAAAATGGAAAGGGACCTGGGGGTAGTCATATCAGATGACCTAAAGGTGGGCAAGCAATGTGAGAGGGCAGCAAGGAGGGCTGGGGGGATACTGGGATGCATAGGGAGAGGCATCACCAGTAGAAAACAGGAAGTTGTTATCCCTCTGTACAGACAGCTGGTGCGACCCCATCTGGAGTACTGTGTGCAGTTCTGGAGACCCAATCTCTGCAAAGATATAGACAGGATGGAAGCTGTCCAGAGGAGGGCAACTAAAATGGTGCAGGGTCTGCACCAGAAGACATATGAAGAGAGACTTAAGGAGCCGAATATGTATAGCCTCGAGGAAAGGAGGGAGAGGGGGGGACATGATAGAAACTTTCAAGTACCTCAAGGGAATCAACAAAGTCCAAGAAGGTAGCATCTTTCAAAAAAAGAGGTGTGCAAGAACAAGGGGGCACAATTTGAAGATAGAGTGGGGGCAGCTCAGACGTAATTTAAGGAAGTATTTTTTCACAGAGAGGGTTGTGGATGCATGGAATGGCCTTCTGGAGGAGGTTGTGGAGTCAAAAATAGTGGTGGAATTCAAGCATGCATGGGACAGTCATAAGGCAATTCTAGGGGTTGGGGGTAGGAAGAAGTAGGCTGCTGGTTAACTAGGATCTGCAGCTTATCTATTAGGTAGGGAAATGGGCAGACTGGGTGGGCCAAGTGGTCCATATCTGCCGTCAAATTCTATGTTTCTATGTTTCTCTGTTACTGTTTTTACGCATGCCTTTGACACCTTGAGTATAGCTACCTTTATTGCCTTCCATCTCTCCTCTACCCTATCTGTGCACTTTACCCCTGCTAACTTTTTCTCTGACCAGTTCCATTAAACTGTCAAAGTCCACCCTTCTAAAGTATAGGACTTAGGTTCTTGGTTGTGGCTTTCTATCCCCAATGGCCAGTTCAGACCATACAGAGTTGTGGTCACTATTCCCTAGTGGTTCCCCTACTACAGCTGCACCCACCATCTCTGTGTTAGTGATCACTGCATCAAGGATTGTGGATTGCCTGGTGGGTTCCTTAACTAGCTGCACCAGTAGACAGTCCTGGAAGGCATCTAGCAAGGTCTGACTCCTGGTACTCTTGGCCACTGGGACATCTCAATTGATGTCCAACAAGTTTAAGTCTCTGACCACCACCACCTACCCTTTTGCTACCCCTGTTTTAAGTTCCTCCCTTAGTTCTCTGTCCCTTTCCTCTCCTTGACCAGAAGACCTATAGACTACCCCAGTCATATTTTCCTGCTTGAGCCCGCCATGAATTGCATGCTTGTAGGCTCTATTTTCCCATCGCTATTCCTAATGCCCCATCTTCTGACACTTCATTTCCCTATTTGACAAAGAGAGTGATTCTCCTCCCCTTCTACCAGTTCCTTGATCCTGCCTCAACAATGTATATCCAGGGACTGCTGTCTCCCAGTTGTTATTTTCCGTGGTCCATGTTTCTGTGAAGGCCACAAGGTCTACCTTAGTGTGTGCCATGACAAGGGTGAAAAAAAAAGGGCAGCATCATCTAGTCTTCCTTTCCTGGTAAACAAAAACTAAGTAAATAAATAAATGTTTTTGATATGCAGGATCTAAAGATGGAATAAGGGACCTACAGAGAAGCCTGTAAGGTTGAAATCCAGTTTTAAAGCCTTCTGCAGCCCAGTTTCTTCAGGGAAACAATTCAGTTTCAATGGAAGTTAGACCCTTTTCTCATGCAGGAAACTGACACTGCACTTCATCCTTGTGGGCTTCACTCTACAGTATAGTAGCAAGAACAGCAAAGGACTGTAACGTATCAAGAGGCTTGGTTTCTGTCAACTCTGGCTTGCTTTACAGGCAAAAGTGGTGATTGCCTTGGCTGTTTCCTCATCTTTAGCTAAAAGCAAATGAATTGTTAGACAACCAGGGACTTGGAGGCATTTAGAGAAAATAGGACCCCAGAGTGATTTTCTTATGTCAGCACAGAAAGTACAAAGCTTCAACCTTTGGCATGGCTCATGATTATAATCTTTGGCTCACAAGACCATTTTCTTCAAAACGTCTGACATGTATAGCTGTTGGTAGTAATTTCATTGGGAACCTTGCAAAAGCTTCATGAATTCTAGGGGACATTAAAATAACCAAGTCTCCCATATACTGTATGATGCATTTCAACTACACAGTAAGATGTACAGTAGCTCTAATAGAAAAATACAATAAACTAATGTTCAAAAATATCCTTTATTCTGGATTTAATCTTCATTGAGTCGCAAAAATGTCTCCCTAAGAGAGAAAGTAATATCTGCAGCCAATTAAATATAAGTGACCCCAGCCATGCTTAAGCTATGGAATGGTAATCTGTTTGGAAAGATAATATTTCATTGTTTCTATAAGACATGAATTAGGTAGTCAAGTATTTTTATTGAAGATTCATTTTATCCAATAATTAAACGCCCTGACAATGGTTGTAATTTGTACTGTTAGAGAGCCTTTGCCTCCCCACAACAAATGTGTCAGAGACGAGAGAGGGAAAGTTAATGTACTTGTAAGAAAATTATTTCCTTTACCATAGAATTGAGGTTAGACAACCCTAGAGTTCAGCAGCACATAAAAGCTGAATATTTACTTAAGATTAAAGCAGTCAGTAGATTATTGCACATTGTTTTATAAATTAATCTACAAACCCAGTTGGCTGTTTGCTTGGAATTACTTATGAGTGTTCTTGCTCTACATTTTGTATGCATGTGCTTTTATCTGAAAAGAGGCATTTCAGGTAATTATATCTGAAGACTGCATCAAGTTTAGTTTCTAGAAACAAAGTAACAGAGCCCCATCACCAAAAAGACATAACTTTAGATTTAAAACAATTACAACTCCCCCAGCTTTTAGCTAATGGGCTTGATTGTTTAAAATGTGTTGCAAACTAATCTGAGATAATGAGAATAATATTTACAGTATTCACTGGCATAGAGTAAAATTGGGAGTCTCTTACAACACGTATGTTACATGAAAAGGCATTTCTAAAAGTTATTGAATTAAATGATAATTATAAATATGTTAAAGAACATAGAGGTCAAACTACATCCCTGGAAGAGTCCTTGGTGGGATTCTGCTGTAGGAGATAATTCCCCACCTGATCTTAACAAACTTGGATCCAGCAGCTCCACAAAGATAAGAATAAAGGTTGAAGAATCCTTCTGATGTACCAGCCTCTGAAGCATGAGGGGGAATTTCTGGAGCAATTTGTGGTCTTTGTCATCAAAAGGGTATTCTAGTTGCCCAGGTGGTTGAGCTGGGTGATTTCAATGCCTGGATCAAAAAAGAGCTATCACATTTTGGACAAGGCTTCTTATAGATGATGAATTTGCTGGGTGTGACACAAGCGTTTTTTACTGTACCTCACAACCACTTGCACACCTTGGACCTAGTATTCTCACTGGGGCTTGAGATGACTGATCTTAGATTGATCTGGTCATTTGGTTGGATCATTGCATAGTAGGTTTTAATTCAGGGCCCACCTCAGTAATCCTTTTCCAATGGAGCTGGTCCACTATTGCCCTTTAAAAGGGTTGTCACCAGACAGACTGTTGGCTGTTGGTAATAATGGACCACTTGGAGAAGTGTGCTGCCTGTGAGGCAGCTGCAAGTGATATAGTGGCAGCCAGTGATAGGGATGTGACCTCAGCACTTGACTTCATCATTCTGGTCCATGTACAACCTATATAAAGGCTCCCTTGCCACCCGTGACCTCCTAGCTTACAAACACCTTAGAAACAATTGTACAAAAGCCATCCGGCTATCCAAGTCCTCCTACTTCAAAGCACAACTTACACAGAACCAAAATAACCCCACATCCTTTTGGAAGGTAATCAACTCCCTCACCAACCCACCCCCAAAGCAGTCCTGTCCTGTCCTAAACATTGATGGCACATCTGTCTCTGATCCTGCCTCAGTAGCAGAGCTGTTCAACTCGTTTTTCATTTCGTGTGCTCTGCCTGACTGCCCCCTTCCGTTACCCTACTATTATGCATCCTCTCCCATTTCCTTTGGCTTCCATTTTTCTCCCTACACTTTCCTGGAAGTCTACAATGCTCACACCTCCCTAAACCAGTCCAAATCCAGCCCTGACGGCATGCAACCCAGTCTTGCTCCTCATCTTGCGCCCAGCCATAGCTGCACCCTTAACTCACTTGCTCAACCTCTCGCTTGTCACAGCCACAGTTCCGTAGGCCTGTAAAAGGGCCAAGATCCTCCCTCTGCACAAAGGCGGTGACCCCTCCCTGCCAGGTAACTACAGGACTATCTCACTTCTCCCCTCCCTCGCAAAAATCCAGGAATCCCTTATGCTCTCAAAACTGTCTACTTTTCTCTCCTCCAACAGATCCCTCTCACCCTTTCAGTCAGCATTTAGAAAACACCACTCCACTATCACTACCCTTCTGAGAGTTACTGACTCTGTCCTCACTGCCATGGACAACAGCCAAACCACCACTGCCATTTTCATCGACTTGGCAAAAGCATTCGACTTCATTTCCCACCCCCTGCTGCTCCGCAAACTTAACTCTTTTGGCCTCACCCAACCTACCATCAACTGGTTCCACTCTTATCTACAGAACAGACAGCAGTCCGTACAAATTGGAGACACCCTCTCCCCCCCTCTACCCGTCCTCTCAGGAGTCCCCCAAGGCTCCATCCTTGGCCCTGTCCACTTCTCCATTTTCATAAATGATCTCCCCCTCACCTGTCTCTCCTCAAATATGCACCTGTATGCCGATGTCACTATCATTTACGCCTCAGGCCCTTCCCACAACAGTTTCCTCTCAACTCTTCAAAATGACTTTAACAGAGTCCAATCCTGGTTCCAGAGAAACCAGCTTACACTCAATGCTAAAAAAACTGTAACCATGGTCTTTGGCTCCAGACAAAAGCTTGCTTCCCTACCTGCCCCTCCTGCAATGACCACTCTGGACAACTCCCCCCTCAAGTTGGTTCCTGCCTTCAAGTACCTGGGAGTCTGGCTGGACAGCCAAGTCAAATTCTCCATCCATGTCGAGGCCATCTGTGCCAAACTCCGACTGAAGCTCACCATTCTCTATCGCCACAAAGCCAGTCTTCTCCTCTCCACCCATAGCGAACTCATGCGGAAAACAATCCTGTTCATGCTGGACTATACGGACATCATCTACAGAACAGCCCCAACCTCATCCCTGTCCAAGCTAGGCATTCTACTCAACTCTTTTTTGTCATTTTGCCACTGCATCCCCCCCCCCCCACTTACTCATCATTGCCTCCTATATACCACCCTTTCCCTGGCCCCACTCTCACACAGGAGAACTGTCCACAGTGCCTGCCTCATAGCTAAATAATGGCTAGGCTTCTTACCCCCCCCACCTCACTTCCCACCTTTCACCAGCAAATTCTCTAGACTACTCACTCCACCACAGGGACGCACACACTTTCCACTTCTCGCTCCCCCACAACGCTGCAGGCAAAGCTGCCTTTTCATACAATATCCCCCTCCTATGGAATAATCTTCCACCTTACCTTCATCAGGCTACCTCCCTTTCAGCTGTTAAACAACTCCTTAGGCTCCTCCCCCCACCACCTGCCATAGATGCTCCATGGGGCCCACCACTACTCGGGCCAAACTCTCAGAGGCTACTAGGGCCATCACTGAATAGCAGGTTCCACAGTGAATTCACACCTCTCTATCGTATAACTCCAGGACTTGTTTCTGCCATATTGCAAATTGTTTAAATGCCTGTACTGCTTTTCTGATGTTGTACTAAATGCCTGTAATCTGTAATACTGTTTGTTCTTCTTCCGATGTTTGTACATACCGCCTGTATTCCTAAATACTTTTGTACCTCTGTATAACTCAGTGTACACTTGTACCTGGGTTGCACCTGGAAAAGAGCCTTGGCTCAGTGTGCCTTTCCCAGGAAACCAAATTTTAAATAAAAATAAATAAATAAAATAAATGTCCTTTCACTGTGGATCCCATTTATTTGATGGGGCTCTCAAGGAGATAAAGAGCAAGGGTCAGAGACTGGAGCATTGTTGGTGGGAGTCCAGATCAGAGGAGGGTAGACTGGCATTGAAAACTCACTAAAGTGAGTATCAAAGGGCAATCTCCCATAAGAAGGCAGTATTCCTTTCAAGGGAGATTGCTGCAGGCAGGAACAGACTGGCTCAGCTCCTTAGGTCTATAGACAAGCTGCTTCATCCAGCCTGCCTACAGCTAAACAGTGCAATTTCAGTAGCCAAGTGTGAAGAGTTTATTCTGTTCTTCTCTGAGAGAGTGTTCTCTATCAGATCCTGGATCTGTCCAAGATGGCAGTCACAGCCCTTCAGTGGTGGGGTGAAAGTCACAAATTGCACTCCAGTTGCATGGAGCAAGTTCAGACCCCACCAGGTCAATATGTTGTGTGCTTAATAGTGCATGATATAACCGCATAACAGGAACAATAAAGTAGGGAAGAGTGAGAGGGTGCAAAATGGTGAAAGGATGTATGCATGGAAGTGCACCCTGTCACTCTCCCAGGCAGAAGATAAGACCTCTGCTGGGACAGAGGGCTGGTGAGCAACTGGCAGTAAGGGAGGCAGGCAGTGCGTTTGGGACCGGGTTTCGATTCCCAGTACCAGACACAAGGATTTTTTTATTTTTCGCACTTTGTCCGATTTTATCTTTTAATACCTCCAGAGTTAGATATTTTAGTCTGGGGGTTCAGGGGGGTGCAGTTCCTCATAACAGGGGGTGTGGGGACAGAGCACCTCCCGCAAAACAAAGACCTTTGCCACTGGCAATATATTGCGATGTATTGGCAGCATGGGATATTGCTGCTGCATAATGTCTTGCAACATTATGACCCTGTGCAAGGTCAGGCCAGTGGAGCTGAAGGATGTTTTTGAAGTAATCTAGATGCTGCGTCCTATATATTGTGAACTGAACACAAGCCCAACTCATCTCCTTATGAGATGTGGGAATCTTTTGGTCCAATGTTGCCCAAGATCATCCATTGCTCACTCTTAGGGGTTTGTTCCCCAGTGCATTGAAAGAGGCATTGTTGAAGCTCCTCCTGGAGAAAACATCCCTTGACCCTGACATCTTGGCAAATTATAGACCTATCTCTAATCTTCCATTGTTGGGTAAGGTTATTGACAGCATTGTGTCTCTGCAGCTCGAAGCCCACCTCATTGCTTTCAACATCATTGAGCTCCTCCAGTTGGGATTTAGATATAGGCACAGTTCTGAAACTGTGCTAGTCATTATACATAATGATCTCCTTAGGGCTAGAGACAGAGAATAATGCATAATTCTTGTCCTCCTTGATCTCTCTCTCTTCAGCTTTTGACAATGTGGACCATGTTGTGCTGCAGGATCTCCCATGAGCACTCTGTGAACTTACTAGTACTGCCATCAACTGGGTTGAGTGCCTTATTTCTAGTAGGATGCAGAATTTGATGATGGGAGCTTCTCATCCAACCCTAAGCTGCTACTATGTGGGAGTTACCAGGGTTCAAGCCTCTCGCCATTGTTGATTGCAGTGTACATGCTGCCCATATGTGAGATCATTAGACACTATGTTGCGAGGTGTCACTGCTATGCAGATAACTCCCAGCTGTGTATGTATTTTGCACCTGTAACTCACAGCACCATGAAAGTACTAAATGTCTGTCTGGCCAACATCCAAGACTGGATGTCCTTTAACTGACTGAGCCTTATCCTGACAAAACTGAGATTCTAGTGATAGATCCTGGTCATTGATGGGAGATGGAGAATGCCGGGGTCAGTACTGGCTTGATGCTCGGTCAGATCCCATTGGTGACCTTAAATAAGGTGAAAAATCTGGTAATGGTCCACAATAACAGATTCACACTTGAGGCCAAGGTATTATCTGTTGTCCATTGTGGTTTCTACCACTTGAGAAATATCGCCTGGATTAAAACCTTAATTCTGTAGGGTGACCTGCCCTCACTGGTGCATGCATTTTTGATGTTCAGACTTGACTATTGTGACAGTCTCTAACTTGAGGTTATGGAGGAGTCCTGCATTGCCTTCAGCTAGTGCAGAATGCAGCAGCCTTGATGCTGATATGGGCCTCCTAAGATCTTGTCATGTGACTCTGGTTTTGCGCAATCTGCACTGGTCACCTTTGAGGTGGAGACTCATCTTCCAGGTAGATCTTCTCACCTACAAAGTCTTATATGGTCTGTGTCCTGGCTATCTGAGTGATCTCCTGACTCACCACTGCTCCAAGTGCTCTATACGGTCCTCAGAGGAGGGCCTCCTAGCAATTCCCAGGGCTTAGCTATAAACATCTGGTGATCAATCATGCATTTGCAGTAGCTGCCAATTCGTTCTGAGGCCCTTGAGGGAGGCTCCCTCAGTGGAGGCCTTCATGTTTGGCATAGAAGCACATCTTTTTAAAGAAGCCTTTGAGACTTAACATTAGTATTATTTTATTCTGAATCACCGCGCTGCAGTTTCACTTACAATGAAACATGTTACTTTTAACTTGTTATGTATGTCTTATTGAATTTTTATTTAATATATTGCCCTATTAGTACATTGTGCTGCACCCTGAGCCTTAGGGATAGGATGCTTTATTAATAATATCTTACTTATTTACTTACTACAACTTATTAAATCAAGTCTAAGAGATACTGTACTGTAGGCAACAATCCCCAGAATTTCAAGTTTGGACCAAAACACCACTCTTACTAGTATTGTTGATTAAACCTGATGTGAGGTCTATGAATGCTGCAGATAACTGAGTTTGCATAGTACAGGAATACTTATTGATCCATGTTAAGTGGCTATTAGTAGTGCTCCATGAAGGCAAAAGACTAGACTGCTCTTCTCACAACATCTTGTTTTTCAATAATCTACAAACAGGAATTGGTCAAAGAGAAATTTATCAAGAATCTTTGATGAAATATTTTTCAGACTTTCTGGATGATACAGTAGTTACCTTTACTGTTTTTCTTTCCTGTGTATATTTTAACCTGTATGTATCTAGTCTTGCTAGATTATGGTAACCTGTTGGGGGTTCCATGTGATAACTGTGATCACAAAACCATGATTGCTGTTAGGGTTAGTGCACATCACCCAAAAAAGAAAATGGCAATATACACTGCCAGCAAGACAATTAGGGTGACACTGGTTTACATTATTGATGTGAGGGGCTGTACCCTCCATAACTCCCTTAAAAAAATAACCAACTCAAGGGGGCGTGCATGTTGATGGAGGGGGAGGACCTTACAAAAAAAAATAAGATTACTCCCAGTCACACAAAAGCCCAAAATATTTTACTCCTCCCCAGTCCTGAACCCTGCACCCTCCCCACAGTAACCAGCTACCCTAACACCATGCCACATGGCCAGCTCAGCAGCCTCTCGCTGCACTACCTCCCACATACCTTCCCTCCTCTTCTGCTCCCATCCTGTGGTTCTGGTTGCCTTCCTCTTCACCCATTGCTTCCCTTTCAGGGTAGCTCACAATTCATGCACTAAGATTGAGTCACTCATTTTTGAGTTGCTCAGTCTCAGTCACCTTATTAATGGAATACCCCTGTTGGATGCTCTCATCCTCCCTGAGACTTCCTTGAAAATGAGATGCTATAGCTTATGAGGTTACCCTGGTTGGAGCCGGTTTACATAAATAAATAAAAAAGAGTCTCCTCAGAGACCTCCATTTATTAACCCAGAATAACCCTCTGAGAAGCAATATCTTGTTTGCTGTGGTGTTCCGATTTTACTTATTTTTTCAGCTGAGTAACCTTAAGCACTGAGAGGTTAAGTGACTTGCTACTGGTTAGCACATACAGTAAGTCAATAGTTCTCAGACTTTGTCACAGTGAGCCTTCCCAAATCCATGGAAAAGATTTTGAGCCTCCCCCAAAAATTGAAATAATCTTGGGCCTCCCCAAAGAAAAATAATGTACTGTACTTTGTGCGGTACACCATGAATCAATTGAAACCCCTTTGAGTACTTGGCTCACATTCAATTATTTGTCTTATACTGACTTGGAACTTTTGAAAAAGAGCTTCTGTGCTCAAAGGTTTTATCTGGATAACAAATAAAATAAATAAATATTATTGTTCAGCTTATTGTAACACCCCCCACCCCAACAGGCCAGCCTACTTGGTCTGCTATTTTCATTTTTGAACCATTGTTACTCCTTGTTGCAGTACCTTCATGGGTCAAACTACTATTTTCTGTGTCTTCTCTATATGAAATAACCTTCCTACATACTTTGCCTCCCCCACCTCCTTCTCTGCTTCTAAGCAACATCTCAGGGATTACTTTGCTCCTTCCTGCTATTGCTCTTAGCACTTCTGTGCTCCACCCTTGCCTTTGGGCTATTCTGCCATCAGTTTACAAATTGATCAATTACCACCAATCATTATTAATTTATTGTTCATATTTATTTGCACTATTGCTCTTTGTATATTTCTTGATTGTTTTGCTGTTACCCTTTGAAATGTATTCACTCCCTACCCTTCCCTGGGTACACCTGAAATGAGCATTGGCTCATTCACCTTCTCTTGTCACCTATTAGTAAATAAATACATAAAATTCACCGACTATTATTATCCTCTTTCAGTTTGCTTCATCTCTTCGCACAAAATATATAAAACCCAACATTTAAATATAGTACTTTTTCAGACTTGCTTGAGCCTCCCCTGGAACAGGATGGGGCCTCCCCAGGGAGGCTGGCCTCACCATTTGAGAACCCCTGCAGTACGTGATAGGATTTGAACCATGTTCTGCAGTATCTCTTGGTTGATAAACCTGTGCTTTGAGTGTGTCCTGGCTAAAATGGAGCTTGTATGCTTCACCGTTTCTGCTTCCAGCTCTACTATTTTTGTAGTGTAACATTTTCTTTGTTTTGCAATATAACGTGTTAATAATTTGACAATTACTATGGTCTGAGTGTAATATCAAACTGAAACCTGTACTTGAAAAATCAAATAATACCTGAGTGTGACATCAAACACGTATTGCTGAATTTTCGAATGTTTCTTTTCATCCATGTTTCAGCTAGCCTGCTTATTTTGCTAATTGCAACCTGTTTTACACACCAAATCAGCATTTTTTTCGCAACAAGTAATTCGAAAAATACAATATGGGCGACTCTATGTAACTATTTATACTAAGAGTCATACTAAGATGCTTTATGAAGCAAAAGGCTAAAAATGCCCATAATGCTTCAGGCCTACATATAGTGTTGTAATAGTTTATTGAATTTCATATAGATGTCAAGTCTGTTTTTGAAAGTAACTTTACTGTCACTAATAATGACATCCAAGGGAAGCATATTCCAGGGCCTTATGATCCTTTGTGAAAAAAATTAAGATCTTTTTTTGGTTTTACTTTAGTTCACAGCAAGTTGAAGTGGGTGACCTCTGGTATTGACCCTAATTTGTTTAAAATCTAGACCAAATTCCACAAATAGGTGTTGATCATTTATAATGTCCCATGTGAGCAGGTGATCACCCTTTGCTCTTCTGTCTTCAAAGGACATTAAATCATATTTGTAAAGTCTGTTCGAATATGAAAGTGATTTAGAGGACACAAAATAGTTTGTCACTCTTCTCTGAACTCTCTCTATTCTAGCTATATCCTTCCTTTCATATGGATTCCACAATTGTGAGACAAAGTCAAAATGAGGTCTCACATATGCTCTTTAGAGAGGCAAAAGGATATCAGGATTTTTTGATGTTATATTATGGCGGATTGACCACCACACCCTGTTAGCTCTACTAATAGTATTAGAGATATGGGAGTCAAATGATAAACATGAGTCAATTGTAACCCCAAAATCCCTTTCGTTGTCCTTACTTGCTAAAATTCTATCATGGAGAAAGTATTGATAGTTGGGATTGTTTTTTCCTAAATGCATGATGCAACACTTAGAGATGTTAAAGTGTAGATTCCTTTTAATGGACCAAGACTGTAATGACTTCAGATCTTCTTGAATGACCAAGTAATCAATTTCATTTTTGCAGATGTTACCTATTTTGCAATCATCTGCATATTTAATTATCCTACTTTGTATATTTATTGATAGATCGGATATAAAAATCTGGAAAATAAGTGGGGCCAAAACTGATCCTTGTGGTACACCACTCTTTACTACATTCCAACTACTTACATGGCCTTCAATTATAACTCTCAGCTTCCTATCAGACATCCAATTTGTGATCCATCTAATATATATTGGTTCTATGTTATGGAGTTGTAGTTTCTGGATTAAGGCCCAATGAGGGGTGGAATCAAAAGCTTTTCTAATATCCAAAAAAATAACGTCACAGGGAGTACCTCTATCCAGATTTTCACTGATAAAATTATAGAAAACTTATTAAGTTTGTTGTGCATGAATGGCCTCTTAGAAATCCATGTTGAGTTGGATCTAAACTTGTAACAGCTGGTGTTAACTCATCTTTAATGATCTATTCTAATATTTTACAAAAGATAGGTGTTAAACTGATAGGTCTATAATTATCTGAAATACTTTTAGATCCTTTTTAAACAGGGGAAAAACATTTGTATGTTTCCATTCAGATGGAATTTGGCCTGTATTTAGGCTTTTGTCAAAAAGTATTTTTAAATGCACACTGAGATGGTCCTTCATTAAATTATTTAAATCACCTGAGATGTCATCAGGGCCTGCAGAAGAACCTTTTTTTATAGACACTAATTTTGTTTTAATGGTTTCAATAGGTATATCTACATTCTGAAAACATTGATCACCCTTAGCAGCAGAACATGGAACAGTATTTTCTGAAAAAGTTTGCAAAAGTGTGTATTGAACTGTTCAGCCATGTCTTTAGGATGGTATAGAATCTTATTGTCAGTACTGATTGGACCAACCTTACATCCTTTTTTTTTTTAGGGAATTTATATAACTGAACATTAATTTGCAGTTTCGTTTTTGTGCTTGTTGAGCCAATGATTATTCAATTGAGATTTTTGCTTTTTTGATCTCTTTTTTGTACAGTTTCTGTATCCTTTTAAATGCATATAAGGTTCTTTCACATTTATTTGAATAATATTTTTTATAGAATTTGTTTTCCTTTTTTTATTAATTTCCACAATTTGTAATTAAGCCATTTTGGTTGGGAATTTAACTTCTTTGTGAGTACTTTGGGAATAAATCTGTTTGCAGCATTCATAATAGTAGTAGTTAAAGATTTCCACATATCAACAATACTGTCACTATTTAACTTGGTGGACCAATCAATATATGACAGATGTTTATTAAGTGTCATAATATCTGTTTTGTGGAAAGCAAATACTTCTATTGCATTTTCAGATTCTAAATGAGTATTATATAATTTAAAGCTAATAGTACAGTGATCGCTATTTCCCAGTACAGCGGATGGTATACATTCATTAATATATTGATTCACTATCTAGAACAATATCCAAGATATTTGATCCTCGTGTTGGAAAAGAAATATGCTGTGTTAGATTAAGTTCAACACAGGTGTTTAAAAAGTCTTTGGACAGGCTGCATCTAGCTGATTTATTTGACCAATTTATATCACCTAGATTTAGATCACCCATAAAAAGAATATTTCGTAACTCGGCAGTTGAAGCCATTTCTAGGATGAGGTTATTTAAAATCACCTGGTTCAAATCCGATGGCCTGTAACAAAGTCCCAGCACAAAGTTTATTTTATTAAGATGTTTGATGTGAAGCCATACTGATTCCACTGATGTAGGATTTTTTTTTATCTTAAGAGAAATATCAGATATAATAAATGAAGAAGAAATAAAGAAAGCCACTCCACCTCCTCTACGATTTGACCTACTGTTACATATGAACATACGAACATACAAAATTTGCCAGCAGATAAAGGCCTAGAGGTCTATCAAGTTTGCTAGAATGTGCAGCTAGCACCCCTTATTCTGCAGCTGCCCTTCCCTTCCACCCTTCCCCTTCATCAACCCTCCCCCTTGTCCTGTCCCATCCCCTTTTGAAGCAGTCTACCGTTCTACTGCATACCACTTCTGCAGGTAACGCATTCCACCCAGCCACCACCCTCTCTGTAAAAAAAGTCTCCTCATCTCCCGCCTGAACCTTCCTCCCTCCAGTCTCATATCATGGCCCCTGGTGGCCCTCCCCTCCCTTACTTTGAACAGCCCCTCTGTACCCGTCTTGTTTATTCCTTTCATGTATTTAAAGGTTTCAATCATGTCACCCCTGTCCCTCCTCTCCTCCAGTGAGTACATGTTCAACTCCTTCAACCTTCTCTTGTATGATAAGTCCCCTAGCCCCTTGATCATCTTTGTCACTCTGCGCTGTACCCTCTCCAGTAACATAATGTCCCTCTTCAGATACGGGCATCAGTACTGCACGCAGTACTCCAGGTGTGAGCTAACTAATGACCTATACAGTGGCAGAATCACCTCCTCCCTCCTCGAGGATATACCCCTTGCAATACAACCCAGCATTTTGTTGGCCTTTGCAGCTGCCTTCCTACATTGTGCCGAGTTGTTCATTGACCCTGTAATGAGCACACAGATCCTTCTCCTCCTCTGTCTGGGCTAGCTGCACTCCCCCAGCTGGTAACTCCTCCTTGGGTTCTTCATCCCAAAATGCAGCACTGCACTTTTGGCATTAAACCCAGTTGCCAGGTGTCTGACCAGGTTCAAGCTTTGCCAAATCATCCTGCAACCTCTGCCATCCCCTAGGTCATCCACCACCCGCCTACCTTGGTATCATCAGCAAACAGACTGATCTTGCTCTTGATCTCCCATGATATGTCTGCAATGAATATCCCAAACAACACTGGTCCCAACACGAGCCCTGTGGAATACAGCTCATCACTGCCTTTGGGTGTGAGAGCTCCCCACCCACCACCACCCTCTGTTGCCTTCCCTGAAGCCAGTTCCCTACCCAGCTCACCAGCTTTGCACCCGCCCCTGTGCCTAGTAACTTCCTTCCCAGCCTTCCATTTGGCACCGAGTCAAATGCCTTACTGAAGTCCAGATACAGAACATCCACTGCATGGCCCCTGTCCAGTTGCCTAGTTACCCAGTCATAGAACTCGACCAGGTTGGTTTGGCAGGATCTGCCACATATGAAGCCATGCTGTCTGCTGTCCTGTAGTCCTTTGGCCTCTAGGAGGGCCACCAGCCTCTCCTTCAGGATAGTCTCCATTAGCTTACCCACGATGGATGTGAGGCTCACTGGTCTGTGGTTTCCGGTTCATTCTTGGGCCACTCTTGTGGAGGGGCACCACATGAGCCATCCTCCAGTCCTGAGGTTACACCCCGAATGTAGTGAGGCATTAAATAGGTCTGCCAAAGGTCCTGCAAGGACCTCTGCCAGCTCCTTCAGTACCCTGGGGTGGATGCCATCTGGGCCTGGTGCCTTGTCCACCCTCAGTGCCTTCAAACCCTCTCGAACTCTGCCCTCCATGATTTCCCCATCTGTCACCACTTCCCCCCTGCTTCTGCCATTTCTCCCACCTTGGGTATCACCCCCCTCTTCTCTTTAGTAAATACTGAGCAGAAGTACTCATTTAGTGCTTCTGCCTTATCGCACCCTGCTTCCACCCAACCCCCCTCCTTCCTTATCCTTACTATGTGGTCCTTACAGCTCCTTTTCTCCCTTATGTACTTAAAGAAGTCCTTCTCCCCCTTCTTAATGCCTTGTGCCAGCCTGAGTTCCGTAGATGCTTTGGCTCCCTTACTGCCTTGTCACCTCCTTGATTCTGTCAAGTACTCCTCCCTGTCCTCCCCCTCCTGTTTTCTTGTACTTCCTAAAGGCAGCTCTTTTCCTCCTTACCTTTTCCATGACCTCCTTGCTCAACCAGCTCGGTTTCTTAGCCCCTAGCCTTCTTGCTCTGGGCTTTGCAACAGGTTTTGGTTGCCTCCACTATCCCAGCTTTATGAGCTCCCACCTCTGGTTAGTGTCCATACTAGATTGAATTCTGGCCAGGTACCCTTTTACCACTTCCCCCATCCTTCCAAAGTCGGCCCTCCTGAGGTCCAGCACTCTTGTGCCAGATTCCACTCCTTCCTTGCCCATATCCAATGTGAGCCATATCAAGTGGTGGTCACTCCCTGACAGTGGTTCCTCCACTGTAAGTTCTCTCACAAAGTCCCCATTTGCCAGCGCAAGGTCAAGGGTATTCCATAACCTGGTTGGTTCACTGACCATTTGCAGCAGGAAGCTGTCCTGGAAGGCATCCAGCAGTACCTGCTCCCTTCTGTTCCTGGTTGCAGTTGTGCTCCAGTCCACTCCTGGCATGTTGAAGTCCCCCACAATCACCACATTACCCTTCTCGCAGGTCCTCCTGATCTGTCCTGCTAGTTCCCTGTCTAACTCCTCCATCTGAGATGGTGGCCTGTACACCACTCCCATTCTAAGAATCCTATTCTTGGAATCCTGGATTTGCACCCAAAGTGACTCTGTACTACCCTCCTCCCCTTCCTCCCTTACACACTTCAGTCCTTCCTTCACATATAGTGCCACCCCCCCTTTCCCAATCACCCTGTCCCTACGTAATAACCTGTACCCTGGTACAGACAGGTCCCAGTCATTGTATTGGGTGGCCCATGTTTCTGTGATGGCTGCAATGTCCACCTCTCCCTCTGCCATGAGAACCTGTAAATCTGCAGTTTTCCTCCCAAGGTTCCTAGCATTAAGGGTAACCACCTTCCACCCTTTTCCCCTCCTCCCATCCTGCCCTCCTTTCCTAGCATCACCAATAGTACTTGTTATGAAATAAAGCATAACCTGGGACACATACAGTAGTTCCCAATCCTGTCCACTTGACCACCACATTTCTGTTATGCCAATGACATCACATTTATCAGTACTTGCTCTTAGGATTAATTTGACAATTTTATTTCCTAAACTACGAGCATTCAGCATCATGAACTTTATTTCTTGATTCTTTTGTTTATTTTGATTTGTTTCAGTCAAATGAGACAAGAAGAGGACACTGGATTTTATTTTCCCCCTTTTTGCTAGTTTAAATTTATATTTATTGCAAGTACTCTAGAACTAAAAATGTTGCATAGATTAATGGCACCCAATCGATTTAAATGCAAACCATCTTTAGCAAATCTTTTAGTGTCACTGATGAAGTGTGTCCAATGATCAATAAAGATAAAACGACTTATGGGACACCAATTTGATAGTCTGGCAATAATTCTTTCAATAGTTAGAGTCTTCTCTTTCCTAGCTCTTGGAATGGGAAGAATACCAGAAATGAAAACACTACAATTCTTACATTTAATTTTTTTTCACCTAGCTGAATTAGTTCATAAGAAATGTCTTTCTCGTGAGTATAGCCCACATTGTTAGTACCTACATGAATGATTACATTAGATAGGCCAGTAATAAGAGAATCTACCCTAGCTGCTATTTCTTCAGTTCTGGCACCCGGAAAGCAAAACACAGTAACTTCATTATTAGAGTTAGTCAAGTAAGAATTTAGATATTTCACAATTGAGTCTCCAATAATTATAGTAAGAAGATTTGCAGTCAGAGATGTAGCAGATGAAGCTGAATCAATTTCTTCTTGTAGTAAACTAGCATATCTATTTTTGGTAATGAAGTCTCTTCTACTTAAATTAGCATAGGGAGAGTTATTAGATGATATAGAGTGGATATAATCCACTCGTCTCCCCTTTTTTAATTTACATTTAGGGACTACTTCCCATCCTTCCTCATGTGAGTCAATATATAAATCTCTCCTTCTTTTATTGCGAGCTGCTAGTTCTGAACTATTGTTAACACGAGAAGTCAAAGGTTGACTAAGACCATGGTCTTATTCCTTGACTGAGACCAAGTTGTGATACATCACTATACTTTGAAATTTCTGGTGTTCTTGAATTTACATCCAGGGTATGGAGATTTGTACCAGTGCTGCCAACTAATACTTCCAGATGTATTGTAGTTTGAATCGAATCCTGAAATGGTTGTGAGTTAGGAAGATTTCTTTCCATATTTTCTAAGAAATTTTCCAGCTCTTTAATTTCTTTAGATACTTGCAATTCTCTTGTTAAAATTACTAGGTCTTTTTTCATAATATCCAATTGTATGCAGTTTGAACAATTTATAGTAGTTAACAAATGTGTGATATCAGGCACATTACACAACACATGCCTATAGACAGAACACACTTGTAAAATATGTACTTGTTTTTATTACTAACTCTTGGGGTATGTTATTTTTACAAACTGTCTAAGATTCACTCTCATGGTTTATGAGGCAACACAGAACTTGGGTGTGTAACTAAAAAAAAAAACTTCTTATAGAATTGGTATAGAATGTCCTGCATCCTTTATGGAGTGTCACAAATGGATTTGCACTACTTTCAGCAAACACAACATGACACATTCCATATTACTATGCCACTATCTGGAGTTTTCAAAAATGTCTGGCAGTCATTATTTTTGCCAGTGACTACTATTAGTTTTCCAAAGGCATAAATAATGTCTGTCTTGACTCCACTGAATTTCACCATTCTGTGTGCCTCCCTCCACAATAATGAAAAAAAAAACTTAAAGAATTCCGGTAAGACCTTGTACAGCCATCCAATTCATCTACTGTGCCTTAGAAAAAAATGTGTATGTATTTACTGTAAACCTTACAAAGCAGAAACAAATAAGAAACCCAGAAAGAGAAACCAAAACCCAAAATAAACACACAAACTGAGCACAACAGATTCTTACACTTTTGGCCACATGAAACAATATCCAGATCAGCTTCAGAACAAGTATACATTAAGAGTTAAACAGTAACACCACTCTGCAGAAATATCATGTTAAAGTTTGTATCATCTCCTGAGAATAATATTTCTTATCAAACTATCTGGGTCTGTTTGCTGAGAATAATCACTGTCTTTGAGTGCACCACACAGATGCTCCATACTTGATATCTCCTTTATTTTCTGTCTCTGCAGCAGCTTACATTACAATTCAAAGAAAGATAGCCATATTACTAAATCAAAATGGACCACTTTTTACCAATCAGAGTAAATTAAAAAAAGATTTTATCACATATTACCCAAGCCTTCTTCCCACAGTTCTTAGTAGCCCATAAATACTGATGTCTTAGTTATTGCTTATTCTTCTCTTTGCTGTTCACCATATACGTGCACATCTCCTGTTGTTAAAATTTCCACTACTATGTCAGAGGTCTACCCTGAAAATCAGACCATGTGAGTGATCACTGGGCACCACTGTTCAGCTGAGCCAGAAATTTATTGGGAATTTGGAGACCTTAGTTAAATTCATGCTGGCAGAAAAGCAAGACTCTGCCCAAAATGACACCACCAATTATGAACAGAGCAGCTCATTAAAACTGCCATCTCCACCTGACCCCAAAATTTCAAAGAAACTGGAAACATCTGAGATTTTAGACCTCCCAAGAGAAAGGAATAATAATCCAAGTGTGCCAAGGTGACATCATCCTTAGCAACTTGTTCTTGGCACCCAAGAAGGATGGAAGGTCGTCAGTGTAAGCATCCTGAACCACTTTGTGAGCTAGAACCACTTTTACATAGACAGATAGATAGATAGATAGATAGATAGATAGATAGATAGATAGATAGATTTTTTTTATCCAGTGGCATACATATAAGGACTTAAGGTCCTATTTTCAACAGTAGTTCTGTGCAAAAAACAAGTAGGTACAAACAAATTATTTATGAACAAACTACAAGAAATATAGGTTTTCAGAGCAATCATTCAAAGTTTGTACAAATTTTAATAAACTATTCTAGAGGATAGTCATAATACATTTATGGATAACATCCACACTCTCAAGGACATCCTCCAGAAAGGGGACTGGATGATACAGCTGAACTTAATGGATGCTTGCTTTACAGTGTGAATCCACAGGGAACACCAAGGCTGGATTCAGCTCCTCTAGCATATATGCATCTAGCAGTTCAGTTGCCTACTGTTTGATCTGTCCTTAGCCCTGGATCTTCACAAAAGTCCTCAAACCAGTAGCAGTATTGCTGAGATCACTAAGGGTTCAATTGATCTCATACTTGGACAACATCCTAATCATGAACCAGTCACATCTATTCCTGATGGACCAGACAAAAGGGTCTACCTTCTTTTAGGGCTCCTGGGATTTGTCATTAACTATAAGATGTCCCATCTTACCCCTGCTCAGAACATAGAATTCTCAATATTCACTGGCCCACCGTCGCGCAGTGGCAAGGCATCTGTCTGCAGTGCTGACATCCCGGGTTCAGGGACAGACCCAGGAGTTGGAGGGCCTGCTGGGGAGAGAGGGTTTGAGAATCCTGTGAACTGCTCTCCCTCTCCAGGGGAAAGGGAGGTAGAGTGTCCAGCACAATGAGGACCCGTGGTGGGGGCTGGGGGTCCCGCGTGGCCAGCACTACATGTTTCAAAGGGGCAGGGCAGATGCTGGTGTCATTGCACTTCCCCGCCCCCAGGGAGAAAAAACACACAAAAATGCAGGCCACAAATAATGGCCCCTGTTTGCTGACACTCTCTACTCAGATTGTTGTATGCTGGGGGGTTCCCGCTCCCATGACCCCACCCTGGGGGGCAAACCAGGGCTTTGCAACCCACGTTCTTGTGGAGCGGTCACCTGCCAGGTGGTCCCATCCAGGGGGGAAGCCTGGAGATGGGGGGGAGAAGCTCCTCACACCACAATACTATAGATTCCTGCAGAAGTACAAAGTGAGAGCCCTTTACCATTCCTCTTCCTACAGTCAAAACTGGATCTTCTCTTGAGGCAGTAAAATATTATACCTTGGAATAGGAGAGTTTTTTTCTCATACTTGACAGTCACGAACTTTGAGTCATACACCAGTGTCTAAGGATGAGGTGGCAGACACAGAGAGATTTCAACCAGGAACAGATGGTCTCTTGAGAAGAGTTCCTTGCACAGCAATTGCTTGATATTACTTGGGACCCAATAAGCCATCAAGAACCTGGCCAAGGGCAAGTCAAATCTTTCCATCCTGATCTGCATAGACAACATTATAGCTGTCAGATACATAAACAAGCTGGGGTAAACTCTTTCCCCGTAGTTGACCAAATTGGCCAATGACCTATGGAAGTTCTGATTACAGAGGCAGATCCAAGTGATAGCCTAGAATGTCCCAGGCCTAACCAATGTTGTGGTGAATGGGAGCTCAAAGAACCTCAATGATGCAAGCAACTGGAGCTTCTGGAGGAATGTTTAATGTTGACCCACCATCAGCTAGGCCATCTGGAGGTAGATCATTTCACTTCATGTCTCAAAAGAAATCTGCCCCATTTCTGTAGCTGAAGTCCAAATTTGAATGCTGCAGCAATTGATGCATTCCTCAGGAACTGTAGCCAGCTGAAGGGATATGTGTTTCTCCCATGCCTAATGATTGCCATAGTTATCGCTCAGGTCCAGACATACAGGTCACAGCGGTACTGGTGGTGTCAGTATGGCCTTCTCAAACTTGGCATTCTTTGCACCAACAGTTCCCTCATGTGTTGCTATACAGCAATGAGGACCTTCTCCTTGATGTAGAAGGCCAGCCATATTGTCTGGTATCAGAAGGAACCTTGAAGTTTTCAGCTTGGAAAACTTCAGGGGTGCATGGCCTATCCCAGGACTTTTGAAGGTGGCTGAGTCCCTCCTCATAGATTATTGGGAACCAGGCAGTGTTGGCACTGTGGACATGCTGGTGTGCTTCAAGGTATGTTTATTCCATTCAGGCACCTGTTACTGAGATGATCAAGTCTCTATACACCCTGTCTGCCCTTAAAAGGGGCTGCTTCAGCTCCCCGACGGTCGGCCAGCACCCAGCCAGCTACCGACCGAGACCAGGACACCCACCTGCAGCTCCTTGGAAGCTGTCTGCCCTTGAAAGGAGCTTCTTCAGCTCCCCACGGTTGGCCGGCACCCATCCAGCCACCGACCAAGTCCAGGATGCCCGCCTGAAGCTCCTTGGAAGCTGCCTGCCATTGAACAGGGCGGCTTCAACTCCCCCACTGTCGGCCGGCACCCAGCCTGTCACCGACCCAGACCAGGATGCCCGCCTGCAGCTCCTTGGAAGGTACGGGACAGTGCAGCCAATTGGAACACAGGTGCTTCCAGCAAACCAGCTCTGATTGGCCAGGACTTTTCCCCTGCCTCTGCCACCTGGCACTTTTTACAAATAGATTTTAGATAGAACTAAGCATATTTCAAGTGTCTTATAGAAGTTTTTCAACTGTATTAGCTGGCTTGTAATTTCAACTAGTGTTTTAAAGTGATTACACTACTTCTGTTTCCTTGCTCCTCCTGCACCCCCCCCCATCCAAGCACTCTGCCTTGGTGCCGAAAAGTCTAACTCTCCTTTGTCTTGCTAAACTGCTCAATCTAAACCTATCCTACCTCTATGCTATTTAAGCCCTGCTATTTTTTCTTCTCTCCAGCTGCCTGCCCTTGAATGGGGCTGCTTCAGCTCCCCCATGGTTGGCCAGCACCCAGCCAGCCACCAACCAAGACCAGGAAGCCCGCCTGCAGCTGCTTGGAATGTACAGGACAGTGCAGCTAATTGGAACACGGGTGCTTCCAGCAAACCTGCTTTGACTGGCCAGGACTTTTCCCCTGCCTCTTCCACCTGGCACTTATTACAAATAGATTTTAGATAGAACTAAGCACATTTCAAGTGTCTAGTTTTCCATTAGCAGGTTATACAGACCTGCCACTAGAGGGATTCTTGTTCTTTCATTTAAAAAAAAAGTCTATCCTCTAAAAGACACAGTTGCTTTACTTGCTACATACCTTCTTTCCCACTCTCTTAATCCTCTCGAACTGGGTAAGACTTCATTGAACCAAGGGACTGCCGACAGCCATGCCATTGGCCCCACGGTATCTGTACCGCACCCAGATTGGATGCTTTCTTGCCTCCTGCTTGGGGATTGGCTCTTGAGCCAGCTAAAACTTTGCTCTGCTTGGGGCTGCTTCACCCATTCATTTCTATGGCAAACGGCTGAAATTTTACGCCCACCCCCCATCCGACCTTAACTTTACAGACCTTCCTTCATGCCCCTGGTAGCTCCACCCCCCCACTCATGCTCCATTGGTTACCTGTTTTGAGACTCCCCCCATCTTTTAGTTGCCACTTCCCACTCCTTGGCTGCCTGGCCTTCCTGGCTGTATCCTCACTTCCCACTGATCCAGCTACTGCTCTTCAGCCCCCTTCTCCTAGCCCCGCCAGCCTGTCTTAACCCCCTCTTTCTGCCTACCCCGAATCCTACCTTAATCATGCTCCTCCACCATTCTCTACCCCCATTCTATACCTTCTTACCTCTCTTCCTCCCCTACTGCATGCCCCAAAAGCCTGCTTTCCCTCCTTCCCTCATTCCTACATCCTTCCTCCACATAGGCATGCTGCACGCTGGTCACTGCACCTTGCCCAGGATCCATTCTACCACCATGAAACTGTCCTACACTCACACTGGTCCTAGCCCTCCACTCTGGTCCCCCTGTCTACGCTTACCCTCACCCACTATCATCGATGCTCGGCAATTTCCCGAGATGCTAGCAGGTGAAAGCATTCCCTTAAAGAAATACGCTGCAGCTCCTTGAGGCTAGTCCTCCTCCTCCTAATGCTGTCAGGCAATGTGCACCCAAACCCTGGCCCATTCTGCTCTAAAGCCACTAATCTGAGCAAGCCTTTGGGTGCCATCTCATTCATATCAATCAACATCTGCAGCCTCCTTCCTAAAATGGATGCCCTACAGGCCTTCACCAGCCAGCACTGCCCTGACATCTTGGCAGTTGTCGAAACCTGGCTCGTGCCATCAGTACCGGACCATGCAATCAGCCTTCCTGGCTACAACATCTTTAGGCTGGATCGCCTCTCCAAAAGAGGCAGGGGCTGCGCTCTCTACCTAAAAGACTCCATACAGGGGCAGCACATCATTACCTCACTCCAACCTACAACTGCTCAGATCCTGCCAGTGAGAATCCTCTTCAGAGCCCAAAACAAAACCTTCACTGTTGTCACCATCCTCATCCCTCCCAAAGAACAGGGAACTGGCCTAACAGCTGTTCTTGACTTTGTAGAGTCACTCCCACCAGACACCGAATCCATCCTCCTAGGCGACTTCAACATCAACTAGCCTGCAGCCAATGCTGGTGCACACAGGGACACCATTTCTGAGGCGAACCTCAAACAAATGGCTGACTCACCAACCAGGAAAAATTACAGGACTGGCACCAGCACACTCTTGGACTGGATCCTTACCAGTCACCCATCACGGATATCTAACGCTAATGTCCTCCCAGACTCTCTCAGTGACCACTCCCCTGTTAGCTGCACCTGGTCATATAAATGCATCAAACAACCACCAAAAGCTATCTCCAGCAGGGTTTTGCCCAGTGGTCACCTTCCTCAACTCAAATCCCACCTCCTCCATCAAAACTGGTCCCCTGTCTTCAATGCAGCCAATGTAAACACTGCCCGTGACCACTTCATAAACATCTTCACTGTGGCTTGTGACACATATGCTCCTATTAAGAAATGCAAAGTCAAATCACTCAGTAACCCTTGGCTCACAGGTGACCTCCTCAGGGTGCTAAAAACAAGAGACCACCTATGGGAGCTGGCCAGAAACTCTGGCAGGCAAAACAACATCCAAAACTACAAACATGCCCACAATGACTGCACCCAAATCATCCGGCAAATGAAGTCCACCTACTATAAGCACGCCCTCACAAACTCCTGGGGCAATGGTCAGGAATTCTGGAAGAACATAGAGGAATTCACTGGGAATCCACCCAAACCCCCCTCCCCATCAATACTCAACATCAATGGAACCACAACCCTCAACCCAAAAACCATTGCAGATACCATTACCGACCTTAGCACTGTCCTACGCCAGGACTACTTCAAAGATGGTGAAGCCCCTCTGTCCACAAGGAACACTACTCTCACCAGCTCCCCCCGCTTCTACTTAAAAGCAGTCAAGGCTCACCAAGTACGCAAATATGTTACCAAAGCCCTTGGTAAATCAAGATTCAGTAATGACTCCTTCGATCTCAAAATCCTGTCTCTCATAACTGATGAACAGCTTAGTTCTCTGACCAGAATTTTCAACCTCTCCCTCAGCCTTAGCCAGTTCCCGGATAGATGGAAATCTGCCACTGTCACCCCAATCCATAAAACTGGTGACAAAACTGCCCATGACAACTGCAGACCTATCTCCCTATTACCCCCACTCTCCAAGGCACTAGAATGCATTGTCTCAGACAAGCTCACAGAATACCTGGAAATGTACAACAAACTTTGCAAGCAACAGCACGGGTTCTGCAAAGGTCACAGCATCTCCACAGCCCTACTTGAATTCACCAGTGCAATCCACAATGCACTTGACTCAGGTGAACTACTAGGCTCAATCTACATTGACTTAACTAAAGCCTTTGACACCGTCAATCACCACCTCCTGCTTGTCCTGCTTCAGAACACTGGGCTGTCAACCGACTCCATTGGCTGGGTTAAGAGCTAGCTTGAAGAACGGTCCCAAACAGTAAGAATCACTGATACACTCTCGGACGCTAGACCGGTCTGCTCTGGAGTCCCCCAAGGCTCCATTCTGGGACCCCTCCTCTTCAGCCTATTCTTAAACTCACTATCGGACAGCTGCCCAGAACAAATAATTCTGTACGACGACGATGCTGTGATCCTCAGCTCGGACCCTGATCCAATCCAATTACAAAATAAACTTCAGCGGGCCTTCTCCTCCATTGAATCCTGGTTCCTAAATCATAAACTGCTTCTCAATCAGAAAAAAAAAAACAAGTCTATGGTCTTCTGCAGCCCCCACAACAAAAACAAACAACTCCACCTCTTCATTGCAACATAACAAGGAGCCATCCTAGAGCAAACACAATCATTCATGTACCTCAGCATCACCCTTGATCCACCTCTCATACGCTGTCCATATCAGCAATGTTACAAAGTCTGCCAATGTGAGCTTAGGCATATTATTCTGGCACAGGAAACACCTAACCCCAGAAGCACTGTCAGTGGCCGTCCAAAGCACCATCGTCAGCATCATAGACTATAGTCTTATCATATCTGGGCTTGCAACTACCACTGCTCTCAAACATATAGTGACCTCCCTGAACAAGGCCTGTCATCTCATCACTGGCTCACATCGCTGTACCCACACATGTGACCTTTATTCCCAATCTGGATGGCTTCAACTGGATAAACTCATAAAATACCAAAACTGCATCATGGCCAAGAAAATTATAATGGGGCTTGCCCCACCTGGTGTCTGTGCCCTCCTTAAGCCTAGACATAGGAACGTCACTACAAGGAGATCCAATTCCCATCTATTACATATCCCACTATGTCGCTCGACCCAAGGACAAAGATCATTCGCCTATCGGGCATCCAACTGGATCAACTCTCTTGGCAGCAACATAGCGACCTCTCCAACACTCAGCCTTTTCAAGTCCAAGCTGTGCCTCTCACTGCTTGTATCCTGCGATTGCCCATCTTAACATTTCCACCATTCCAGCTGCACATGCCCCAGCATCCAGCACTTACAATCAGTCTTTGCACCCCTAGCACCTTACCTGTCATATTCCCTCAACAAGGCCCCCTGGCTGCACTGTCTGCCACCCTCACCCACCTCTCCCTGTATCTCCACTCCTGCCCTTGCCCCAACCACCTCCCATACTCCCTCTTGCCCCCTGCACCTCCTACTCCCTCGATCTCCAACCCTCACTTCCCCCAACCACCCCCCTCCTTCCCTTGTCTTGCTCATAGCTCATGTCTTTGTACCAGTTATTACATGTCTGTAAGTCAGTGACTATATGTTTGTAACTAAAAATTATGACTGTTGCACACGGTGACGTGGAACCTTTGTAAAAGAGCCTCAGTTCAAAGGTATTGTAATCCTAGATGAAATAAATAAAATAGAGAGGGTATGTATTATAATACCTTTCATTTAGCCATCCTGGATGGTCAGAGAACTATTGATGGGAGGATTATGGGGAAACACCCCATAGTGTTCAAATTCATAAGGGCCATTAAATGGTCTAGACGTCCCCTACCAAAGTATAAAGTCTTACATGATGCTAATAGGTCATTCAATTTGTTAAAGAATGAGTAGATAATGAGTATTTTTCCTTGACAGATTTATCATTAAAATCACTATGCTTTTCTGTGTAGCTTCTATAAAATGATACATCTCCATGAGGTAATCTGTCTCAGATAGGGAGTTTTCTTCATGGTTAGATATATAGAAACTAATGCCACCGCCCTGTTCCTTCAGGCATTCGATGAGGCACTGTGTCTCTGAATGGTTCAGTGACTCAGGGACTATGAGGCTTGTACAGCCGCCGCAGACTCAGACTTCTTATCAACTTCTCATTTAATCTGGTAATCCCCCATAAACAGGCTTCTTCACTTATGATTGCTAGAAGGGTACAAGAAGTGATGGCTGAGGGATGAGTGAACCATACCCTGTTTGGAGCTTACTTGGCTGGAGGAGCAGTGACAAGTAAAGCCATTGCCTCAGGGGTTAAATCAGAAGATATTCTTAAAGGAGCAGCTTGGGCAAAGAATGATGTCTGCAAAAACTTCTACCACAAATCCATTTCTGACAACCTGTCTGCTTCACTATTCTTAAGAGCATTGAACTACAGTAGCAAATATGGAGCCTCTGTGTGGTGCCTTAAAGTTATAATTTTCCAGCAGGGTAGCTTGATAGAAAGTCAGGAGTTTAATAAACACGCACAAGTGGAATATTTATCTTACACCCAACCCTTTCTCTGCTTACCTCTATAGGGACAAATAGGGTTGCCAAAAAAGGCAACCTAAATTGTCAGATGGCAGCCCAAAGAGATGGAGTAGGATGGGGGAGTTGGTTAGGAAGAGATGGGGTGGAGCTAGATGAGGTCATTGGTGACATCAGCTACAGGGATGATGTGGACAGCAGAGGTGGGACTGGATTGGCCAAGGGGTGGAGCATGGTTGGGGTCCTTTCTGGGGTCCTTAGGGGGTTTATAAAACACTGTACAGTGTGAGCTCTCTCTCTCTCTTTTGCTGAGATTTTCATTTGAGTTGGTCCCAGCACATTGTTTGGTAAGTTTTTGTACTGGACACCTGAGGTAAGGTATGGTAGCTCTGAGGGCCTGAACTCGGACCTGTAAGACTATACTGCTGAGTGTGATTGTGCTGATCAAGCGGCCTTCATGTGGTTTTAATAATTCATTTGTGTTAATTGTTTTGTCTATTTTATATTGTTTAAATTTTTAAGGTATAGTGTTAGGCTGTTTAAGGTTAAGAGTTCCAACTCCTGTTTAAGTATTTGGTGTTTCCAATTTCTGTTTATTCAATTTGGTCAGTTTTAAGAGACCAGCTCAGGGCCCACATTTGGGGATGATTTCTCTAGTAGTCCAATTTATTAGGGTTTTAAGAGCTGCTATTTGGGGAGCTGGTTTACGGTCCAGCTCAATCCATAGATTCATGCAATGTCTGGCATGTAGGCCTTGGTAGTATGAGGCATCCGGTATGAGCATGATGGTGCCATGGCCCGCCAGCAGTCAGGAAGGAGATTTTGATCCTTCTCACAGAGCAAGCTTTTGGTGCATAACCCAAAGGGTGGGGAAGGGGACAGGGATCAAATAGGCGGCATGAGCCTGCTGGACGCAGCAGGCAAGGGATCAATAGGTTCAGGTGGGCAGCCTCCACAGGCTGGAACTGCCCACCATGTTTCTTGTCTTAGCGATTATATTAATTTGTGTAATTGTACATTTTCCAGCTAATGTTAACTGGCTATGGGTAGGGGAGGCAACCCAAAGGTCCATTTTTTTTAATTGAATATACTTTATTACATTTTTACAAAACTACAACAATAGGGGATAGTAAAACAATAACACTGGACCAACAAGGAAACAGTTGAGAAAATTTAAAACAGAGCAAATTACAATATGAACCTGGAGGAAATGTCCCCCCCCCCATACAAACCCTCCCTTGGTCTGCAATAAGGTCAAAAAGAAAAAAAAAGAAAAACAAGATAATATGACATAGCTACATGGGACTGGGGAAAAGGAGTAAAGAGTCACACACTAGAATAGAATCCAGCTGAATGACAAGAAATTAGCTTGTTGCGTTTGGGCTTTCTTAAGACACAAGTGTATAGAGAGGTTCCCAGAGATCTTGGTAATGTGTCAATCTCTTGCTCATGGAGGCAGTATGCCTTTCCATCTGAAGTGCCAGCAATATTTCTCGATACCACTCTAGGGAGGAAGATGGTTTTACATTTTTCTTATGCCGTAATATGGTTAATTTAGCTATGGCTGACACAAGTGAAATGTGGGCCTTCCTAATTCTGGGAGTACCCTCAGGGAAGATACCCACTATATAGCTTGTGGGGGGGTAAAATTTCATCTAAGCCCAGGAGAGGATCCAGGGCTTGCTGAATAGAGTACCAGTATTGCAGAATTACTGGACAGGCCCACAACATGTGGTACAGAAATCCAGTAGGGAGACTGCAGAGAGGGCATTCTGCAGAAACCCACCTGTTTATTCTATACAACTTTGAAGGGGTGTAGTACAGGTCATGAATAATATTGAATTGTATGAAATGTAACCAGTCCTGTTTTATGTACCTATATGAATTTGCCCAAAGAGATTTCCAGAAGATGGGGTCAATGTGAAGTTGAAAGCACTGCACCCAGTAAAAACAGACACCAGAAGGTAAATATGGATCTAATTCTAAGAAATGTTTGTAGAGGGCAGATACAGTATGGGGTTGTGAAGCCAGAGATAACATTGGAGCCACCTCATCCTGTTGTAAAAGTCGCCAGGGCATGCATCCCAGAAAGTCCAGGACTGCCCCCTTGACCTGCAAGAATTTAAAGAGGGATTTCGTAGGTAGAGATAAATGAGTCTGCAAAGATGGGAATGATGCAAACTTCTCACCCTCCAAGAGATCCACTAGGGTGCAATTCTGAAGCTGTGGCCAGAAACAAGTTGTAATGGTACTTTGATCAATTTTGAAATGGGGGTTATGTAAGAGTGGTTGAGATACCAGAATTTTCCATGAATAGCCTAAATATGATTGGAGCTGCACCCACACTTTGAGAGACCATGCAACTGGGGTCATTCTGAGAGAGTGGGGAAGAAGAGATGGCTTGATGCAGAGCAAGCTGATTAAAGAGTAACCTGCCTTGCAAACTAGGCCTCTCTCAATTTCTAGGCAGAGTGGGGAGTAGGATATGTGGTTCTCTGGTGTTCCTCACCTAAATAACTGACTTGCATGCTGAGCCCCATAATATAGGAAAATGTGAGGAAGACATAGACCACCTTTTGATTTGGGGATAGTCAATGTAACATATGCCCTATGGATGGAAATGGATTTCCATAAAAAGGTATTGAACAGGTATTGTAAACACTTAAACCAACACCTGAGCAGGCAGCAATTTAACATTGCCAAAGGGTATAGAAGTCTGGGCAATACATTAATTTTAAGATAGTTGACTTGACCCCAAAATGACAAGGGCAGAGAGGTCCACCTGTTTAGGTCTTCCTTAATTAGACCTGTTAACCTGGTAAGGTTTTCCTGTATCATGAGTGACACAGACCAGGAAAGCTTAACCCCTAGATATGTCAGTGTTTTGGGTTCCCAGGAGAGACCCAAATCTACAATTTCCTGTTTGAAAACCAGATTATTCAGGGGAAACACTTTCATCTTGGAGGTATTAAGCTTATAAAAAGATACTTTGGAGAAACATGCTATTTCACATAGCAGGACTGGGATAGTGTCAACTGGATGTTCCAAGTGTAGCAATAAATCATCCGCATATGCAGATACTGTATATCGAGAACCTGCTATAGGTATCCCTACAGTATGAGCGCATCCAACCCACAAAGATGCCTGATTAGAGGTTCCATATATAGATTGAACAATAGAGGAGATAGCAGGCAACCCTGTCGAATGCCCCACTAAAGGGAAAATGGGGAAGAAAAGAGACCATTACACCAACTTCTGGCAGATGGGGTGAGATTTAACAGCCGAACCCACTGAATGAAACTGTGGGGGAGACCAAACTTCTGAAGTGTTGTGAATAAATATTTCCAGGAGACCCTATCAAAGACTTTTTCCACATCCAGGGAAACCAAGACCGCAAGGGTGTTATTCTCCATGGAGGTGGAAATAAAGTACATGAGCTTCCTAAGATGATCCTTGGAAAATCTACCAGCCATAAAACCTTCCTGTTCCTGCCCAATAAGTAAGTCCAAAACTAGGACCAGCAGAAAAGCAAGAATTTTTGATAGAATTTTGACATCTGAATTGAGAAGAGAGATGGGACGTTAACTCTCTGTCAAAAAAGGGTCCTTTCTGGGCTTTGATATGAGGGTAATTAAGGCTTCTAGAAAGATGTGGTCTTCCATCCCCTGACTAAACCAGAAGTTATATACCTCTCTGAGTAGAGAGGCTATTTCCTGGCATAAGCCAAATAGAAGTTATTAGTTAACCCAACGGGGCCGGGAGTTTTATCAGGTGACAGGTGATGAATAGCACACTCGACTTCAGTTATGGTTACAGAGGCTGTCAAGGGAGCAGCCATGGAAGTTGACAGGGAGGGTAAGGGGACAGAATCCAAATAAGTAACAATATCTTCCTCAGTGGGATCTAATACTGGATGTATCCCGTATAAATCTGAATAATAAGAGCAGAAGATAACTGCCATTTCATGGGGATTAGTGGCAATTAAAGCCATAGGGTGAAGTTTAATTCCTGGAATAAATTTAGAGGATTCAGCCTGATGCAGTCAGACAGCAAGCATTTTACCTGCCTTCTCCCCCACCTCTAAGTAGGTCATTTGAGTGCAGCAAAGCAAGAGCTCAGCTTTTCGAGCAACCAACTCCATATATTGAGCACAAAGTGAATGGAGTTCCTTCCCTTCTTCTTCCGGGGAATAGCGAGATATGGTACATTCTAAGTGCTGAATAGTCTGAAGAAGGTCCCCTAACTAAGCTCTACCATGCCTAGCACACACTGAGGACATCAGAATACACTAACCCCAAAGCAAGCACTTTAGGGCAGCCCAGAGAGTGTTCAGCTGGGAAACCGAACCTCAATTAAACTCAAAAAAGGTGTCGATAAACTGACATATATGACAGCGGGTATCTGAATTTTGCAGGAGTTGTGCATTGGGGTGCTACAAAGTGTCACGCCAGGGGACATGGCCCAGTAAATAGGCTATCCCCACCAGAGAATGGTCTGAAATGACTATGGGATAAATATCAGCAGCTATTATGTTGGGGAGACAGGCTAGTCCTACCAATATAGAATCAATACGTGAGAAAGTGCGGTGGGGAAGGGAGAAATAAGAGAATTGTCTGTCTGTGGGATGCAAAATTCTTCAAACATCCACAGGACTAGTGCCTCCCATTAGGTCTTGGAGGGCCCTTTGCCCTGGAGAAAGTTCTGACCACTTAGAGTCAGAGCGGTCTATATCCAGTTGGGGGACAATATTCCAATCCCCAGTCAGAAAAATAAGGGATGGGGAACAAGCAGCTAACAAAGGGAGAAATTGTGTAAAAAAGTGTTGGGAGTCTGCATTTGGGCCATAAATTCACCCTAATACTATCGGGATAAGACCAGTAGTGCCATGAATTATAATGTATCTGCCCTCCAGATCCCAAAATTCCTGGACTAGCTGAAAGAGAATAGATCGTGCAAGTAAGATAACAACACCACCATGTCAAATAGATGTCCCACACCCAAAGGCTTGATCCATCCAGTCTCGTCGAAAAAAAGGTACATCTTTTCTACATACATGAGTTTCTTGTAGACAAGCTATTCCAGCCTGTAACTGTTTTAGATGCTGTAAGACCATTGCTCATTTACATCTTCCTTGTGCACCTTTGACATTCCAACTGAATGTAGAAATGATGCTAGCCATACTTCAAATTGAGACAGGGTGCACTATGAAACCTACCCAATGGGGTAGTAGCCAACCAATCATACCAAATGAGGGGATAATTGTAGACCAAAGAACCACCCACATCCCCACAGAAAAAATTCCCTAACCTCCCATTCCCCTTCCCCCACAAACATCCACCCTCCACCCCCCCAACACTTATACCCCAAAAGACTCAAGAAAATTAACACTACCTCCGGTTCTAGTGACCACACTCCAAAAATAAGTATAGTTGTGATGATTAACAGCATTACTACCCAAATCACACTGACCCTTAAACTACCCCCCCTTCCCCACTCCAGAAATCCCCCAAATACACTAAAAAATTTCTCATGGAACAGGAATATTACAACAAAGAAATACAAAATACTGTATACATAATATATTTAATTAAAGGTAAACCACCTGATTAGTGCACGGTCCATTCCTAAAGTCCCATGATAGGTAACTGAATAATATTTGGGACAAGTATCCCAGGTCCCAGTTAACAGGAGAAGAGAAATTACCAATTTATGGAGCAAATGTTCCAATCTGAAATGAAATATCTAATCCTGGCCCTCATAGATTCTTAGCAATAATAATCAATTAGAAATACTTAGATAAATGGGACCCTCTAAATTGGCAGACTATTATGTCATATTAACCATGAATTGCAAATATTCACCAGGCTGAGGCTGCAATCAGGCAAGCCCCAGATGGAGGAGGCCCCTTCTGAGCCCTCATCAGGTACACGCTTCCCAGGCAGTGAATGCCCATTTGTCAGAGGGGCCTCCAACTGTAAAAGAAACAGTAACCGTGTTCCTCAGTGTCACCACAGTGCTGACTGCAGAAAGGGATTTCACCACAGCCCTCCATTCAGATAAAGTGTAGTCTTGAGGCCAGGCGGTCCCTGGCAGACCATTAAATGGATGAGATGGTTGAATTGAAATTTAGCAGTAGTCAAAAAATATAGAAGGAGAACAGCACATGTATCAGATAGGCTAACCATACTATCAACTGTGTCTGAGGAGAAGTAATCCATTCAGAACCCTCGGGAACAACCCGATGAACCACCCAGTGATGCCAAAGTACCTGCTGCAAAATCCTGAGTAGGACCTGCGTACGTTTGCACAAGTTAAAACTTAGGAGCATCCACCAGGGTCCAATTTCAGCATGGGAGAAAGGTTCAATCGGCAGGGAGGCTCAAATGCCCCTTGGTCCACCACACAGATTCAGCACAGGAGAAGATAAGCAAGCAAGAAGGAGACGAGCAGGACAGGATTGCTCCCTTCTTCCATTTCAGGGAGCCTGAAGATCACTAGATAATTGCGTCGACTCCAACCCTTGAGGTCTTCTATTTTCCCCTCAAGGCATCGGAGTTACTGCTGAATAGATGAGATGTCGGGCTCAGTCTTGGTCTGTCAGGTTTCCACTGACTTGATCTGGGCTTCAGAGTCTGAAACTCAGGTGGAAAGAGAGTCGACCGATGTTCAGAGACAATGTATTTCCTCAGTGAGGGCAGAGACTGCTGCTTGAAACAGCTTCATCTCTGCAAGAAATTTTTCTTTGGTGAGTGCATTCCCTTGAGAAGAAGCCTTAGTCGGGGTGGTGGCCTGTTGTTTAGGCCACTTGGAGTTCTTCTCACTCTCCGTAGTCGGTGGAGGAGTGTGGTGTGGCAGGGGAGTTTTCATCTCCGTTTCAAATGACATGTTGTTACCAAAACTGCCCAAAACACTCTCCAGCTGGATCTACAGGTATGCCCACAAATTACCTTTAGTGTTTTACTTGGCAAAGCTATTAAAGTAATAGTTAAATTTGCCGGTAAGGGGAGGGAGAAGAGAAAAGGCGATGTTCACTGTCTGATAGCCATCACATGACCCTTCCAAGGCCCATTTTCAAAGAGGAGCCCTTCAGCAGTTAGAGTCTTTGGGAGAAGCTGCTGCATGGGGAACCGGCTGATGGTCCAGATCTGTATCTGACCTGTGGTGCTTTCAATGGGGGGATAGGCCTGAGAGTTTTACAGGCACTTAAAAAAAAAATATATATATATATATATATATAAAAAGGAAAAGAGAGAATATGACTAGGATTAACTGGTTAGGATGGGGAAGCAGCAATGACAGCGGGAGGGGACAAATGCTGAGGGTGTTTCTAGAGCAACAGGAGTGGGCATCTGGGTTGGGCCTGGCTGGCCATCACCCTGGGGAGTGGTCAGAGCTCAGCACATTGGTAACATGAATTGTCTTATCATTGTAGCAGCATGTTGAGGAAAGAATGGCACCATGATGACTGGCAATGCCCGCTACTAATGCCTAACTGAGAGAAGAGGTGACAGTCCTGATGAGGAAGATGACTGAGCTGATTGATATGGCTCAGAAAAGGGAGGAGGAGGAGGAAGAAGAGGAGACCAAGATGAGGAAGGCCCCTTCTGGCCCAAGGGGCAGGGGCAGAAAGCACCTGATGGGACCTGCCCTGGAACCAGCACTAGAGCCACTGCCAAAGCCCATAACTGAGCCTCGGGATCCAGACATGGGAGTGGGTAAAGAGGCAAGGGATCTGTCTGGCAAAGGGAACCTGAAAGATTATCTGAAGGGCATTTTGGGGGATATTGGTGATAAAGATCTGGATAAGATGGAGAAGGTACAGATGGAATTAAAAAAGGAGAAAGGTGCAAAATGTGGGAGGGAGTCATCGGGAAGGGGAAAAAGAAACTATATGATGGGCCCCTAAGCTTTTCCTTGGGGGATCGTGTGCCTTCGTCCATTAAAGAAAGGAACTGGAAAGGGGAATACGTAGACATTTTCAGCCTTGTTGATAAGGAGATGGCCAAGAAACATGAACAGAAGAAGTCCTTGGGGAAGTACAAGATGGCTGTAGCATTAGCTGTAGTTGGGCATAAAGAGGAAGAAGCAACCTATAAAGGCAAAAATTTGGATACCTGTCAGGCTGGGTTCTTGATTTATAGTGCGATAGTGCTAGAGAAGCAGCAAGAATTGGGGATACCCCGTTGACATACATGACTATAATAAGGGATGCCTATAAGGCAACGATAGGGTATGGCTGGCTCAAATACAACAAGGCATTCTGCCAAAGGATGGCAGCAAAAGGGAGATCTACAGTGGGATTGCATGCACTCAGAGCTGTGGGTCAGGACATTGTTGGAGCAATTCAATGGGGGGGGCAGAAAGGGGGAAGAAGAAGAATGGATTGGCTACAGAGAGCCCAGTGGCCAAGATGTGCTGGGGTTACAAGTCCTCATGTACCTGGACTAATTGCAAATTCAGGCATGTGTGCTTGAAATTCATGAAGCAACACCAGGTTTCGAGATGCGGGTCAAATGGGGAAGGGGAGGAGGTTAACAGTATGATGAACAGCCCTTTCGGGGGAGGGATGGTAGCCAAAGAGGCCAAGGAAACTATGGTGGAAGGTGTAGGGAATCTGCCAACAGAGGTGGGTACAACTCCAACTACAGTTGGAACTGAAGGGATGGGGAATGGGATGGGGAGATGGAGTTTTCTGCTGGTGAGGACATCCATAAAGGTGGGGTGGTGGAGGAATGGACCAAGGTCTATCCAGACAAGAAGAGGTAGAGGAACTGTTGTGAGAGAGATTCAGGAAGGGGTTTCTGATAGCTTTCCACAGGGTGATGCAGGAGATGAGAGCTAAGAACTTGGGCTCAGTAAAGGGGAAGGAGAATGTAGTGTGAGAAAAAATCAAGTAAGAATTGGAAGTGGGTAGAGTGGAGGGTCCCTTTCAAGAATCACTGTGTAGAGATTTCTTGGTCTATCCATTGGGGGTAGAACCTACGAAACAGTGGGACAAGTACTGCTTGATATATCATTTATCATACACAGAACGGGCATAGGTCAATGACGGCATTCCAGAGGACATGCGGGTGGTATCCTATGCTTCATTAGACCAAGCAATCTGTTTGGTAAAGGTGGTACAGGGTGCATGGCTGATGAAGACTGACATAGAGCTGGTGTTTAGGTTGTTACAATTGAGGCCAGTGGATTGAGACCTGTAGGGATTCCAATTTGAACGTAGCTATTATTTTAACAAAGCCATGCCTGTTCTGTAGCGTGCTTCACGTTTGAGGCTTTCAGTTCTTGGGTTCAGTGGATATTCAGGCATAAGTACGGCTACAGAAAGGTGGTGCATTATTTAGATGACTTCCTTTTGATAGGCAGGTGCTGGAAGGAGGTAGAAGGAGTGCTAGAGGACTTCAAGTGTTTGTGCCATGAGATCAGCATACCATTAGCAGAAGGGAAAACAGAGGGACCTGCTCAGACCCTGGAGTTCCTTGGGATAGAGGCTGACACTAAACAAGAATGTTTTCTGTTGCAAACTGACAAGAGTGGGGAAGCTCAAGGTTTTGCTGGGGCAGGTCATGGGGAGAAGGAGGGTGCAGCTGGCATTAGTGCAGCAACTGCTGGGGCACCTTAACTTCACCTGCCATGTGACAGGCCCATGGCAGGCATTCATGAGGAGGTTGGCACAGGCCACAGGGAAAGATAAGTTACCACATCATTGGGTGGACATCAACAGAGGTATCAAACAAGATCTGGCCATCTGGGACATCTTCCTGGGAAATACAATGGGGTGACTTTCTGGCATGAGGACTGGATATATAACACAGACATGGAGTTGTACACAGATGCCCCAGGGGCCTTGGGGATGGGGGCTGATTTCAGGGGGCAGTGGATGTCAGAGGCATGCCCGGACAGCTGGAGACAATCTGGGCTACTGAAGGACATTACTTTTCTGGAAATTTTCCACATATGGGTGGCCATGATGGTGTTGGGGAGGGTATGAAGGATAGGAAGGTGCTATTTTGGTGTGATAATAAAGGGGTAGTTTAGGTCATAAACAGACAATGGAGTTTAATGGACAGTCACTAGAGTGATGGTTTGCTGGCCAAGGCACCTAGCTTCACCTGAGCTCTTTCCTTCTAAGACTGCTTGAAAGGCAGAGTAGAGAAACTTACCAGAGCAAGGGAGAAGGATTAAGACTTAGTTTGGCTAAGCAGATTTACTGTGTGGTGGTGTTTTTATTTTTTACTCACAGGGATTGCTACTGTTTGTTGCTAACATTTCATTGCTTTATTTTCTCTCTGATTCAAATTGTTGTTGCTGGTATACCTTCTTCTGCATTATTACAAGGTGTGCCTACAGGTGTGTGCTAACAGATTACTGCTGTAATCTTCTGATTCAAATTGTCTTTTGCAAGGTATATCTTCTGTTACTGCTTTATTTTTCTCTGGAGCAAAGTGTTTCTTACAGGGTATATCTTCTCTGAAATTATTACAGGTGGTGCTTTACAGGTTTTACAGTTTTATCTAACATTAGGATAAGCTTTCAGGGTTACTGCATTTGTTGTTGACTGATTGTTTCTGCTCTTACCTCCTTGTTCTTTACGTCCGTGGTTCTTCTTTTTAGAGCAGGGGAGGCCCAGCCACCCACCCCATCCCCAACCACCCCACGCTACACTCCTTTTATAGGGTACCACAGTTGTGACATTTCCTGTGGCAGAGCAGGAAGGGCGGATCAGTGGGGCCTCCACAAGGTGATCTCATTTACAGGGCACTAGTAATTTAACTTGTTATAACAAGTTAAACAAAGCACAATTAAACCATTACTTGCATTTTTTCCTTTTTTTTTTCCTTCTAATTACTCTGACTAGGTTACAAACCCAGCAACTTATTTGGAATGGCTTTCATTAACTGCAGGTACTGTGGAACAATTTTCAGAAGGACAGTCTTACAGGATTTAGGACACTGTCCTACATGCTGAGCCTTGCAGATCTTAGGTCTCAGCTCCGGGCAGCATGGGCAGATTGCACCCTCAAATTTCATATTGAAGAGGAACATTTATAAGAACCACCAGCCATTTCCCCAGCATCCAACAGAAAAACCCTCACGGCAGAGGGTAGTTGGTCCAGGAGGTTGGCAGGTGGTTAGGAGGAGCAAATCAGGTGCCCCATCACTCTGCTCTCCAACACATTACCTCCAAAACCATATAAACACTACAAACAGGTATCTGCCTCTATCTCTGAAATCAAATAAAGAGGCAGAAGACACTGCAGAGCAGGACACATCGTGCACAGGAGCTAGCACAACAATACTGCCCAAATCAGGAACCAAAACTAAACAAGCACAATCCAAAAACTTCTGATCATAGGAGACTCCATGATTTGGGAGTTGATACCCATCTCCAGCCAGGGTGATGGTCAGATGTCTCCAGGTACATCAGCATGGAGAGACACTGACCGCGTGCTAAAATTGTTGACAAAGCAGGAGAAAACATTGATGTCCTAGTACACATAGGGACTAATGATCTCGCCAACCGGTCAGTTCATGGAGACCAAGGAACACCTGACTAAGCTGGGTGACAAACTATCATCTATTTCGTCTGGCATCTCCTTCTCTGAGATCCTGCCAGTCTGGGAGAAGGGAGCAGATGGATGGAAGGTCAGAGAAGAGGAGATAGGGGAGCTAAACACGTGGCACAAGGACTGGTGCCAGGCAAAAGGACACAGATTTGTAGGGAACTGGCAACAGTTCTGGGAGCGAAAGTTCTTTAAATTTGATGGACTGCATCTGACTAAAGAGGGAGTCAGTGCATTGGGGCAGAAGTTTGACATCTTTGCAGAATATTTAAACTAGCAAATGGGGAGAGGGGTGCAGCACCCCATACGTCGAATGGGAAGAACACCCTTCCCCCCTCAGCTAGTGGTCAAACAGGAATTCAGCGTGTTTGCCGTTCATTTGCATCACCAGGTAAGAAAAAAGGTTTGTCTCCCCATACGATGCACAGGGTAATGCCAAACTTCACCCAACAACTAACACACCAAAATCTGGCCAATGGAAAATCATGTGCACAAATGCTCACAGCCTGGGAAATAAGATCCCAGACCTGCAGGCAATAATGTCAGAGGCTAAACTGGACATAGTAGCAATTAGTGAGATGTGGTTACCAGTAACCACACTTGGGAGACTTCAGTACCTGGCTATGTATTGTTCAGAAAAGACAGTGCAAAAGGGGAGGAGTGGCCCTGTATGTTAATGAAAATATCAAAGCTACAGAAATTCAGAATACACATAAGGAGCCAGAAGAACTGTGGGTCACCCTGGAAACAGGAAATGGGACAGCCATAAGAACTGGGGTTGTCTACAGGCCCCCAGACCAGAGGGAGGACATAGACACATTACTGTTAGAAGATATACAAAACATGACAGCTAAAGGGGAGGTTCTGATAATGGGAGACTTCAACATGCCAGATACAGATTGGTCAATACCAGCAGGAACATCTGCCAGAACTAGACTCATAGTGGATTCCCTGCAGGGGGAGGGCCTCAAACAACTGGTACAGCAACCCACAAGAGACAGGGCTATCCTAGATCTAGTACTGACTAACATAGAAGGGATCACAGATCTCCAGGTAGAAGGTCACCTGGGGCCAGTGACCATCACATGGTATGGTTCAATTTGGCTACTACATCTAAATCATCCCATTCCAAGGCAAAAATATGGGACTCAGAGGAGCTGACTTTGATAAGATGGCCAACAGAGTTAAGCTAGCCCTGGCAAAAGAAACACAGGTGAGGAGGTACAGGCAAAGTGGGCAAGCATTAAGGATACAATTTGAAGCAACATCCCATTGTGTTAGACAGAATAGGAAGTGCAAAGAAGAAGAAACCACTTTGGTTCTCAAATACAGTAGCAGAAAAGGTCAGAGCCAAAAGGCTGGCCTTCAGGAAATATAAGGGAACACAGCGAGATGAAGATAGGGAGGCATACCAAACTGCCCTAAGGGAGGCAGGGAAGGCAGTAAGGCAGGCAAAGTCCCAAACTGAGGAAACACTAGCACGAACAGTAAAAGAAGGTGACAAGACTTTCTATAGATACATTAGTGAAAGGAGAAAGTCCAGAGGGGGTATTGCTAAGCTTAATGGAGAAAAGGGAGCATGTGAGGAGGAGGACCCTGTAAAGGCATCTATCCTAAATAGATACGTTTGCTCAGTATTTACTGAAGAGAAGGTAGGGCAGGGCCCACAGCTCAGCATCATGGACACAGGGGAGGAGGTGAGCACTACTCCCTTCACAAAAGAAAGGGTCCTACAAGAGCTTGCTAAGCTCAGGGTGGATAAGGCAATGGGACCTGATGGCATACATCCCAGGGTACTTAAGGAGCTAAAGGAGGAACTAGCAGAGCCATTAGCAGAATTGTTTAGTGAGTCTCTGAGCACAGGAGAGGTCCCAGAAGACTGGAGAAGGGCTCATGTGATCCCGCTCCACAGGTGGTGTAGCAGGGAGGAGGCGGGAACTACAGACCAGTCAGTCTTACCTCAGTAGTGGGCAAGATTATGGAGGCACCTTAAGAAAGGATAGTGCAACACCTGGAATCCATAGGGGCACAGGATCCAAGACAGCATGGGTTTACAAAAGGAAGGTCCTGTCAAACTAATCTCATAGATTTCTTTGACTGGGTAACCAGAGTGGTGGACCAAGGGGGAGCAGTTAATGTCGCCTACCTTGACTTCAGCAAAGCCTTTGACACTGTTCCACATAGAAGATTGATAAATAAGCTAGGTAGGCTCGGGGTGGGTCAGAAGTTGGTCAACTGGGTGGCAAACTGGTTGACTGGCAGAAAACAGAGAGTGGTGGTAAATGGTATACAGTCAGAAGAGATGCAAGTCACAAGTGGGGTACCTCAGGGATCAGTCCTGGGGCCAGTCCTATTCAACATCTTCATTAGTGACCTCGCAGATGGACTAGAGGGTAAGGCTTGTCTGTTTGCAGATGACACCAAGATCTGCAACAGAGTAGATGATCCAGATGGGGTGGGCAGAATGAGAAGAGATCTGGATAAACTAGCAAAATGGTCAGAAGAGTGGCAACTGGGATTTAATGCAAAGAAGTGCAAAATCATGCACATAGGAAGAGAAACCCTGAAGCCACCTATAGGCTGGGAGGGGAGTTGCTAGCAGTCACAAAGGAAGAAAGAGACTTGGGCATCATCATCACTGATGACCTAAAATCATCCAAGCAGACCTCTAAAGCAGTAGGTAAGGCTAGGGGGGTGTTGGGGTGTATTAGTAGAGGGGTATCACAAATTCGTAAGAGGGAGGTATATCCTCTGCACAAGACATTGGTTAGGCCCCATCTGAGTACTGCATGCAGTATTGGAGGCCACACCTTCACAAGGACATTAACCAAATTGAGGCAGTCCAGAGAAGGGCAACCAAAATGGTGCAGGGACTGCATCAGAAGACATATGAGGACAGATTAATGGAGCTCAATATGTATACCCTTGAGCAAAGGAGGAGAGAGGTGATATGATGGAGACATTTAAACACCTTAAGGGCATAAACAAGGTGAAAGAGTCTAACATGTTTAAATATAAGAAAAATAGCAGGACAAGAGGACACAGCATGAGATTAGAGGAGGCCAATTAAGGGGAATGTGAGGAAATTCTTTTCACAAGAAAGGGTGGTAGATGCATGGAATGGACTACCACAAGAAGTGATGGCTATGAATACAGTGTAGGGCTTCAAACAGGCATGGGATAGGCATAAGGGAGCAATACAAATGACTATGAATAGATAGGTCACTGACAGAGCAAAGGCCGATGGCACATTTATAAGGTAGAAAAAGAAATGGACAGACTGGATGGGCCTTGCGGTCCTTATCTGCCGTCAACTTCTATGTTTCTATGTTTCTATGTGGCAGCTAGTATTAGCAGGGCTCAGGCTCAACCTGACCTTCAAAGCAAGGCATGTAGAGTGGGTTAGGAATGACATTGCTGACAGTCCTTGCCATCTTCAGTTGGACATGTTCTGGACACTGGCCCCTCAACCAGCAAGGTGAAAACCCTGATACCAGATAATCTGTTGGAGATTGGGTGGCAAGAGTCCACATGTTGTACCTCCACTCCTGGTTGGCTAACACCCTAAAGGTATATGGAGGGGCATGGGAAGCTTTCCAGTAGTTTAGGTGGTGGCAGGGCATGGTGCTCAGTATGCCCACCACAGAGGAGCAGATAATGTGGTACATGGTGGAGAGATGGGAAATGGATGGTGTATTTCACTATGGGGTGCAGCTCACAGGGATAAGTCAGGCATGTGGCACCAGGGGGTGGCCTGAGCTGAATAAGACAAAAAAGGTCAGGTGCATGTTGCTTGGCTGGCTGAAGGGCCAGGGGTCATAGCCAGATGGAAGAAAACCCATCACAGGGGAAATTTTGGTGAGTCTACTGGAAGCCATGAGGGCAATCCGTATTTCTGCTAATGAGGAGCGCCTACTTCAAGCTGTGTTTGCAGTTATGGCCAAAGGGGCATTCAGGGTCAACAAGGTAGTGGAGAAGAACAAAGCTGACATTTGGGGTGCTCACAGGCAGAGGATGTCTCCTTTCGGAGGGACAGGGTGGTGATATGGCTCAGACGGTCAAAGATGGACCAGCTGGGCTGTGGTGCAGAAGTATCCACCTGGAGGGGGTGGGGGACAAGGGGTGCACAGTAAGGGCAATGGAAGAGTACAGAAGAATCCATGGAAGTGTGGGAGGGCCATAGTTGAGGCATGGGAATGGAGTGGCAGTCATGGGGTACCAGGTGGGTGGGGTCGCAGAAGATGAGGCTGGGCTTTATTGGGCAGAACCCCAGAATTCTAGCACCAGAATGGTGTTGCAACAGGGATGGTAGCACAGGGGTTATCAGAGGAGAATTAAGAACATCGGAGATGGCAGTCCAGTTGCTATAAGAGGTATGTGAGGAACTAAAATGACCCCATCTTTTTTATATTCCAGCAAGTTCATGCATGAGGAGGAACATCTGGATAGTGGGACACTCGTTCATCTATTGGGTTATGAAATATGTGGCAGTAACATCGGGAGGGAGGCAATTATGTCAGGAGCTCGAATTGATGCAAGTACATTGGAGAGGGGTCCGGGGCTGCAATGGGCCCAGCTACTACCATTGTTAGAGGACCTGTTAATCATCTATCTTGGGGGAACAATCTAGGGGAGACACCTTGGGGGCACTGGTCCAAGCCATCAAGGTGGACTTTGAGATGATTTATTTATTTATTTAGTTTTTGTTGACCGGGAAGGAGGACTAGACAATTTTTTGCCCATTTTCAGTCTCATCCCGAGGGAAGGGGATACAGATGGATGCCAACTGAAATTGAACCAGCTTTTTTTTTTTAAGCTGCTGGTGGTATTTTTAGTGAATGGCGTGATTATAAAAGGGTGGTGCCCATGCATTTTAATTGGTTGGTATGAGGTAATATCCAGCCAGGTATGGAGACATGCATGGGATGTAAAAGCCATAGAGAAGCTCAGAAAATGGCTTAACAGGATGGTAGCAGGACTGCTGGTAGAGATGGCCGGGGTATATGTGGAGCATAAGGACATAGCGTTTGACAAACCTGGGGTATACAGATCAGATGGGGTCCACCTTTCTGATGCTGGAAATGCATTATTCTTGCTAACACTGGTAGAGATAACACACAAATGGGAGAAGGGGGACTAAGGTGTTCACCCACAATGGGGGAAGCCCACCTTCCAAAACAAGCTGGAGATGGGGGAAATAAATAAGGGGGAAGATTGTAGTGGGAAAGGGGGGGCAGGTTGGAGGGAGGTGAGTAAGGCAACACAAGCTGAGGTCAGTACCACCCAGATGTGACTAAAAGGGGGGGTGGGGGGATGTAGAAGTACTAGGGGTCTGGTCACTGCTTCCAGGCCTTGGAATGGAAGGAAGGCTAAAGCAAGTGATAATGGCATGGGGGGTCAGATTCAGCACCCCGGACTCTGAGAAAGGAAGAAGAATGGAACAAAACGGAACAGAATTCAATGACAGACTGAATTACAGACACTGCATGTGTGGAGATGTGTGGTGTGTAAATAAATGTTTAAGGACCTGAAGAAATGTAATGTATATGATGGAAATGATGTCAATAAATACTTTGCTATTCAATCACCCAAATTATGCATGGATGTGAATCATTTCTGTGGGATGGTCAGATGACAAATAGGGTTGCCAATAAAAAGCAACCTGAATTGTCAGATGGCAGCACAATGAAATGGAGGAGGATAAGGGGAAGGGGGTGTTGGTTGGGAAGGAAGGGGGAGGAACTAGATGAGGTCACTGGCGACATCAGCTAGAGGGATGATGTGGACAGCATAGGTGGGACAGGATTGGCCAAGGGGAGAAGTTGGTTTGGGGTTCTTTCTGGGGTACTTAGGGGGGTTATAAGGCACTGCACAGGGTGAGCTCTCCCTCTTTGCTGGGATTTTGTTGCCCACCCACCCACCCACTTAACAGTGATTGGGAGAGTGCATAGTTAGGATGGGGATGAGCCCTGGGAGAAGGCTTCCTGTTCGGTGGTTGGACTTGGTTGGTGTCAAGGGCAGGTGGACAGTACCTGCAGGTGGTGAGTGGTCTGCTGAAAGAGCATTAAAGATGAAAAGGGAAAAAAATAAGGGGGAGGTCATAGCAGGAAAGGAGGCAGGGGTGTAAGCAACATGAGCCAAGGTCGGTAGCACCCGGACATGGCTAAAGGGGGGTTGTGGGAGGGGGGATGTAGAAGTACTAGAGGTTGGGTCACTGCATCCTGGCCCAGGAATAGAAGGAAGGCTAAAGCAAGGAGTAATGGCATGGGGGTTAGATTCAACATCTGGACCCCAGGGAATGAAGGAAGGAAGTAAGTAAGTAAGTAATTAAGTAAGTCAGGAAGGAAGAAAAAGGAAGAAGAAAGGAATAGAATGGAACAGAATTCAATGAAAGATTGAATTATGGACACTACAAGTGTGGAGATGTGTACTGTGTATATAGACAAAGAACCTCAGCGTGCAAGCACTGAGGCAATGATTACCCCAAAGGGTACTGGCCAGGAAGCCAAGTTTCAAAGAAATACAAAATCACACATACCTCCATAATGCAAATCACCACAGTATATTATGCTTGTTCAACTTTAAGCAGAAATGCGTGGTACCAAAATGTCTCTCACACAGTCTGCAAAGGGTGCTAACAGAAGACACATACGTGTGTTTCGTCCTACCAGGACTCATCAGTGTGCCTCATCAGTTTGACACCCCAGTGGAATGAACCAGCTACCCTATGATGGTCTATCTGGGTTATGTTGTGGTGAACCCAATAAAAACAAAAAACAAGCTAAAAGACAAAGAACCTCAGTGTGCAAGCACTGAGGCAATAGTTACCACAAAGGGCACTGGCCGGGAAGCCAAGTTTCAAAGAAATACAAAATCACACATACCCCCATAATGCAAATCACCACAGTATATTATGCTGGTTCAACTTTAAACAGAAATGTATGGTACCAAAAGGTCTCTCACACAATCTGCAAAGGGTGCTAACAGAAGACACTTAAACGTGTTTTGTCCTACCAGAACTCATCAGTGTGCCTCATCAGTTTGACAGCCCAGTGGAATGAACCAGCTACCCTAAGATGGTCTATCTGGGTTACGTTGTGGTGAACCCAATAAAACCAAAAAACAAGCTAAAAGACAAAGAACCTCAGTGTGCAAATAAATGTTTAAGGACCTGAAGAAATGTAATGTACTGTAGAACTATTAATGATCGTGAAAAGTTTTTATCGCGCACCTGCTTTTGATTCTGCGATTGCGCAAATTAAATATCGCGCACTGCAACTGGTTTTCATGTAGGCTGTCATGGAATGCCATCTACAAATGCAGTACCATTCCAGTCCTCTAACAGCATCTGCTGTATCTGTAATTGAATTATTATCTGCAACGATGTCACTCGTTAAATGGCTGAAAACACCACAAAAAACAGCAAAACGGGATTTTTCTGCACTTCAAGCTACCGATATTGACATCGAGCTATTTAGTGTCACTGCAGGTGTATCTAAATCGATGGCTGAAAATGTTGCACTCGAGGTTGCTTCTGCATCTCCTCCAAGTAAAAAAAAGAAGCTTTTCCGTGCAATCTATTCACCAGAGGTCAGGTTTGAGATTGGACAGTATGCCATTCAACACGGCGTAATGAATGCAACCCGATTTTATGAATCAAAGTACCACTCAAAAATTAGTGAAAGTACAGTCCGCACTTTCAAACGAGATTACATGGACAAGTTAAAACTTAATCCTGACCCACAAGAGATTGAAAAAAGTCTTCCTGTTAAACCAAGGGGCAGGCCACCTCTCCTTATAGAAGATATTGAGAGTGAATTGCTAGCTGTCATTAAAGCTTTACGAGCTGAGGGTGCTGTTGTCAATGGCCCTGTTCTTGCAGCTATCGCCACAGGCATTGTTAAAACAACCCACCCTCAAATGTTAGCAGAAAATGGTGGAACCCTCTCCTTCTCTCGACAGTGGACATGGCTATTCCTGAATCATATGGGATTCAGTAAGAGAAAGGGTACTAAAGCTGCTAGAAAGACTCCTGATGATTTTCAGGATCTGAAAGCACAGTTTTTGTACCGTATTGCTACAGCTGCTAAGCAGGAGCTAGTGCCTCCGGAGTTGGTCCTTAACCTGGATGAAACAGGAGTAAATTTACTGCCATGCTCTCAGTGGACAATGGATAGCATAGGAACAAAACAAATTGAGGTGGTTGGTCTGGGTGACAAAAGGCAGGTGACCATGGTGTTATGCTGTTCCGTGTCTGGGCATTACCTCCCCCCACAAGTCATCTATCAAGGTAAAATATCACAGTGCCATCCAAAGTTTAAATTCCCCGCTGACTGGCTGATCTCCCATAGTGAGAACCACTGGGCTAACTCACTGACCACCATCGAATACACCAAACACTGTACTTGTTCCATACATCAACAACAGTAAAGTACAAATGGATCTGCCAGATGAGCAGCGAGCTATCCTTATACTGGATCTATTCAGAGGCCATACAACACCTGAAGTTATTGAGAACTTTGAGAAGCATAACATTATTCCCATCTTTGTTCTGGCATCCTGCACAGACATGCTGCAGCCACTGGACATTTCCAGCAACAAGATCTTTAAGGATCTACTTAAGATGGAATTCAGAGTGGTATGCTGAGCAGATTTCAGAGCAGCTAAAGGTGGGGGACAGCTCTGTTAAAGTGGATCTGAAATCAGCTTTACTGAAAGCACGACATGCACAATGGCTTGTGACAAGCATAGCAAAGCTTGTTATCCGTAAGGACGACTGTGTACAGGGTTTTTGCAAGGCAGGGATACTGGAAGCACACAGTCACTGTTTGGATGGTAACTCAACTTTACAGTATTCTGCTATCCTTGTTGTTGTCTGTCTGTCAGTTAAATGAATACCATCCTTTATTTTTCAGAGTGAATGGCAGATTGCTCACCGAGTTGAAAGCAAAGACAAGAAGAGCATGGAAAAGTTGGCATCTCGACATCGTCGCCGAGAAAAGAAAACCTATCAACTGTAGTATACTACTATACTAGTAATCACTGTGTGTTGCATGTGAAAAACAAAAAAATAAATAAATTGCTCCAGAGAATGAAACCCTGTCTCACTATGACTGTGTTGTGTACGCCGACTTTTGCGATCACCGTTTCCCTGGAAACAGTACCATGTGGTCTCCTGAAAAAAGAAATTAATGACCGCTTTAAAACTAATGTCGCACTTAAAGGGACAGCACGATTATAGCGATATTTATTTTACAGCGATCATTAATAGTTCTACAGTATATGATGGAAATGGTGTCAATAAATACTTTGCCATTTGAGCACCCAAATTACATCTGGATGGGAATAATTTCTGAGGGATGGTCAAATGACAATGATGCCGGGTCCCAAATGCTCCAAGCTGGGATAAGGTTTCCACTGGCCTTAATGACTGACCTCACAACTTGCTACTGAAGTGCTTCCATTAAGACATCCTGCATGCTATGGACAGATCCTTCCAAGTGTATTGCTCAACAAGAAGACAGGATGTGCAGATAGAGACATCAGTATTTGTGAGCTACCAAGCACTGTGGGAAGGGGGCCTGGACAATAAACCAGAAGACATTTTAAGGTTTCCCTGATTAGTACAAGACAGTCCATTTGGTTTTGGAAATAGGACTAACATTTTTGTATTGTGGAATACCTGGAGAAAAATGGATTTCAGGATAATAAGCAGCACAGGTTCATGACAGGAATATCTTGCTAGACCGGCAATATAATATTCTTTGTCTGGCTAACCAGTAAAGTTGACAAGGGGTATGCAGAAGACTTTCACTGCTTCAGTTCAGCAAGACATCTGATGGAGTGCCACACAGATGACTGCTAAAGAAGATGAGGAATCTGGGAACAGCTAAGGAAATAACAAGGTGGTTAGGGATTTCAGTGGACAGGAGGCAGTAGAGTTGTGGTAAATGAGTCAGATCAGTGGAAAGAGAGGTCACCAGTGGAGTACCACAAGGATCTATCCTGGGCCCAGACCTCCTCAATATGTTCAGCAGCAACACAGGAAAGGGAATCCAGAGCAAGTCACAGATGATACTAATCTCAGTGGCAGAACTGACAATATAGAGGGGATAAAGGAATGCAGAGAAACCTATAAAGACTGCCAAAATTGGTCTTAATTATGGCAAACAATATAATTCAGTGCCAATAACTGCAAAGTGACATACTTAAGGAACAAAAACCCTGGAACAGAGTATTAGATGGGAGGGTTTCAGCTGGATACAACATCAGAGGAAAGGGACCAAGGAGTCCTCATCAGTGATTCCCTTAACCCAACCAGCCAGTGTGGCAAGGCCTTCAGCAAGGGCAATAGCATGCTATAGTGCACTGGAAGGGGGTTCATCAGTAGGAAATAGGAGGACCACTGCTTTGAACAACCTGAGGATGCACGCACTTTAGAATACTGGCATAAGAAAGGGATTCATCTTGAACTTAATGCAGCATTCTTTTCACAGTATTGGTATTACTAGTGCATACCATGAGGATTTTACATCCCAAAAAAGTGTCCTTTGGTACAGATGATGAAGAGTATTTAATTGGGTGGGACCATATATTAAACAAGTGCAGATACAATCGTCATGCTTCCAATGAAAATAAAAATCAGAAAAGAAACTGGGAAAGCAACAATTGCAATTATTGACACAGAACCAAATTAGCATAAACATGTTTAGCAGGTAAACTAACTGCTTGACAGAAAAAATAGATATAGAGAAACAGAAGTACAGAGATGATACATTAAATACAAACAGAAGAAACACTATAGAGATGGGACGGACTATAACTGAGGTACTGCCTATGCTTGGCATGGCCCCAAAGCAGATATGAGGCAAAACATAAGGAGAAAAGCTGGCTTTGGAGTTGATAATGAAGACACTTCATCTGGCCTTGCTAGTGATAGTGGGGAAAGCTGTATATGTGAAAGTGTTGATTCCAAGAGTAGGCACCATTTTTTTTACATTTTTTTTTTTTAGATTTGGACTCAGTATCTAGATCCAGACCCACTAGCGAGACACAGAGGTAGACAAGAAGGGGAATGGGTTAGTGGAAGAGAGAGAGGTTTGAGTTGCAGATGAGGAAGATCATGCTGCAGAGGGAGACAGGCTTTTGGATCAGTGAGGAGGTCACCTCTGAAATGGAACACAAATTAGTGAATCTCTCAAATGTTGCAATAGCACCTAAGCAATAGAAGGTCCAGTCAAAAGGTATCTCTTCTATACCGATGAATAGACCTAACAGTTTCAATTTGAAGTAGACCTCTTCAAACTGTTCAGACCTTTATAGTTATTTGAATTCTTCAGGAAAAACCCTCCTAAGCAATCAGAACAGGATATAACTGTGGAAGACATGAAAATGTTCAGATAGAAGAAACTGGCTTAAGAAATCCATTAACCTTTTGCCCCCCCCACACTTTTAGTACCCCAGTCCTTACTACCAACTGTACAATAGTGACTAATTAGGTAAAACGTATATTGGCACAAAACACTGCAAATCATGACTGCTCCCCTCAGAATATCACTAGCAGGGAAACAGAGGCCCTTGATTAGTTGAAAAATGTATCTGAAGCCGTCATTAAATCGCATGCCAAAGGGGGGAGCAATAGTGGTTTGGGACTGCGTGATTACATCAAAGAAGCCAAGAGACAGTTACAAAGCCACAACATCTATGTGAAGTTGAATAATAACTCTACAGAGGAAATTGCCAGACAAGCTCAACATCTTATTAACACTGGTTTATAATCCAGTTGGATAAGGAAAACAGTTGCAGAGTACTTGTTTTTTTTTCAGTTAATAGTATTATTAATTTTTCCTCATGCAACCATACATCACAAGACAAATAGAAAAAGCAAACAACAGTAGCAGAGAAGGATCTTACAACAGTATGTCCATAATCTTACAGCATGCAGTTTATCAGTAGGGAATAGTGGTGGGCGAAGTGGCCCCAATACGTTCCGCAAAGTGATCCGTGGAGTGAAGGAGAATTAGCGGAGTGCCCCGCAATGCGAAGCGGAGTACTTCGCATTATAATGGGTAATGCAAAGTCCATTGAAAACAATGACTTCACATTATTCCGCCTTCCCAGACCACTACTCCACCAATTCTTAAGGCAAAGTACATTGAAAACAATGTACTCCACCTCACTTCGCCTTGTTTTTAAGCTCCAAAGGCGAATTTTGCAGTGATTCATGGGATTTCAGTCACATGGGCTCTAGATTGTTCTGCACAGCCTCAGTTTGGGGTAGTGTGTGTATGAAGCTGTAGGGAGACAATCTGCTCTGAGAACTCTGTGATTCAAACCTTCCAAAAGCTGTTAAAAAAGCCTGTTGGGGTCATTTGTTTTGCTGAAACGTTAATTCATTGATTATAGGAAACCCTCCTGTGCTCATATCATTGAGCTTTTATTGTTTGTGCATGGATTTTGAATGTTAATGTACAATATTATGTCTGTCTACTGAGATACAGTGGAAGAGTGCTTTGGGGAAGGGGCATATATGTGGTATAGGTAGATTAACTTGGAGAAAAAGGCAGTGCTTTCTGTTTTGGTGATATTTTTCTTGTATAACTGTTACTGTACACACAGTATTATTTTCAATAATTCTTGCCATTTTTTCTGCTGATTGTTGTGGTGCAGCAGTGCATAATTTTAGTTTTTTTAAAATATGTGGTTATATTGCTGAAGTTTTCAATTTGCTATGCATTAGTTAGTGTGTGTGTGAGTGTGTGTGTGACGCGTGTCATCAAATCAGATACCTTTTATTGTGCCACATAATTTCAGCAATGTGAACCTGCTATCCACTGCAGCTGCATAATTTTTGTACTTCTTTGTGGTATCTTTACTAGTACTAGTAGTCTAGTACTAGTGACTGTTACTGCAGCAGTGCAGTACACTGCCCCCGCGCCTGCCCCAACCGGCAAAATAATTATTTTCCAGATTTGAATTTCTGATGATGAGCACTGGTTACGTGTTGTGCCTTTGCATCTACATCTCTTCAGTGCGCAGCACAATCTTAATCTGTCTGTGCATTTGCATCTCTTTAGGGCCAAATCTCCATCTCTAACTTAAGTCACAGTTGTTTCTTTGGCTTCCCTTCAAAGTACTGGACAGGTGTGGTGCATAATTCTGCATGAACATTGTACTCACTAATATGCATTTTTAAGTCAGGACCATCATCACGAGTCACTTGTGATACAAATCACATTCTTCATCATCACGGTCACAAATGCAGTCACAAATCATGATTTACAATTACATCACAAATCACAACATTAATATTTTTACTAGTTACTTATATGTATTGTAAGCCTGTTTTGTAGTATCTCTCCAGGCTTCACTATCCCACCATTGTACTCATTAATAAGTGTCTTTAAGTCAGGGATTTGGACAGTGTCTGCAGTACATACACAGACTGGAAAGAAGACTGACTGCACACATGCAGTTTAGCACAGTATACCTGCACTGCTCAGAATACAAAGTGTCATGCATACGGATGACAACAAAAAAGGGTATAATTACATACAAGGGTCGGGGATGGTGGAGGAATGCATTTTATAACACAGCAAGGAAGGTGTGGGGGGCACATGGTGTGAGAAAAAAAAACTAATGTGGGATCCCATGGTGATCCAGCAGCAGTTCCAGCATGGACATAATTTGCAACTGATGTCCCTCTAAGCGATCCTGGTGGAGCAGCAGGTGCTGCTGTGGCCCTCCTCTTCTTAGGGATGCTGCCATGCACAGCTTCACCTTCTGCCACAGAATGGCCAGCAGCTGCAGGCATGGTCCGTTGTGTGGCAGCCTGCCACTCCAACTGGTGGTGATTGAGCATATGGGTGTGCTGGCCCCCAGTCCCCAGGTGAGTCCCCAAGGGGCCATGGTGCACCTCCACCTCATATAGGCAGCACTTGACCACACTGCTGTCTCCCCCCCCGACATAGTCAAAAAACTGCCAAACAATGGAGATGCGGGGAGGACCAGACACAGGCAGGGGAGGGCCAGATGAACTGGTGGCCAAATGGTCACAGTGCTGAACAGGGATGGGATCCACACCTGGGCCTGGGGGAACAGGCACATCTTGCTCCAGAGGACCTGGTGCTGGACTTGGTGGTGGTGGTTCAACTGCCTCAGAGTCAGGACAGGAAGCAGTGCTGGTCCTGCTTCCGGGGCAAACAACTAACTACTTATAAAGGTAAGAAAAATTTAATTTACAGACAGAAATAAATTAAGTAAAAAAGAATACAGAAAAGACAAAAAAATGTAGCTTTTAAAGAAGCTGTTGGGTCTAAATCAAAGTTTAAATCTCCTTCTCGCTCTGATCTCAAAGTATCAGCAGTAACAAAACACACTCCTCTCTCTCTCTCTCTCTCTGTCTTCACAGGAGAAAGTAAAAGTGTCTGATTGTAAGACTCACTTCTTTCCTGCCCAGCTAAAGAGCATGTGACTTACAGTACTGTAAGCCACGTGATGTGTGGGAGGGCTGCCAAATTTGAAACACCAAGTGGATCACTTAGAATCATAATGAGGAATACGAAGATCATTAAAAACAATGACTTCACCTTACTTCGCATTGCCAGTCTGCCTTAACGTGAAGTGATAATGACAAGGCGGAGTGAGCACTTTGCATTGCCTACTCCACATAGCGGAGTGGCAATGCGAAGTGCCCACTTTGGGTTCACTTCGCCGGCGGAATTTAAATTCACTGCATCACTAGTAGGGAACACAATAAAAGGGACTAAAGAAGGAGCATGAGGGAAGCACACCCTCAACTCTCTGCTCTATAGTGTTGCAAAAGACCAAACAAAGGAGAACAAGACCGGGTAACTGTTCAATACTACCATATAAGCACTAATGCACTGCAGAGTTATGTATGTTATTGCACATTACATGGCTGGCTAGTCCGAGCTTACAATAGGAATCAGTCATACTGGGAGTATCATGAGGGGGAGACCAATACCTAGGCCACAGGTGGAAGCTCATCCTATCCCAGTCCTAGGTTTCAAGTAAGCCAAAAAAGGTACCCAACAAGCAGAGTATGTCGCAGGTTTGTTGGCTGTAATAGGGGATAGGCGTTCGAGTGAGGCCAACAACATAAGGGTATGTTGAAGTTCTAGGACAGTGGGGATTTCAGCGGACCTCCACCGGCAAAGTATAAGGCGCTTGGCTGATATACCTAGAAGGGCCAGCCATCGGAGTTGGTGGGACTTAAGGAGAGTTCCATGAGGGGGTAGGCCCAGGATCCACACAAGGGGGTCTAGCTTGATCTCCAGGCCTAGGATTTTCATGTGAAGTTGGTTCACTGCCTGCCAGAAGGGAACCAATAGAAAGCATTGCCAGATAATGTGATATAAATACCCAAGTTGGGCTTGACACCTGCAACATAGGTTGCTATTCAGGAGCTTAGCTTTATACAACACACCTGGTGTTCTGTACCAGTGGTGCAAATGTTTGTTCTGAATAAGTCTACTGCGTGCATCTGGATAGCTCGAGTGTGCCATTTTCCAGCAAAGGGCCCATTGAGTGTCATCTATCCTCACCTTCAGTGCTTTCTCCTACTTTAGTTTAGAAGCCCCAGATTGTGAGGGAAGGTGCTCTGTAATATCTGCATACACTTTGCTTGCTTGGCTTTTGGGGTGCTTGAGCCAGGTGGATAGCTTCTGAGGGACGGCCATGTTGGGAGGACTCAGTTTAAAGAACTCAGCCAGAGAGCTGCATAGTTGCAGGTATCTTCAGAAGTCACTTTTGCTTAAATCGGTCACCTTTGCAATGTCTTGGAAGGGTTGTATCCCCAGTCCAGACTCGTCCAAGACATCTGCTAGAACCTTAATGCCAGTACATTCCCAATACGGCCAGTAGATGGGCTTGTTGCCCACCAGTATAAACTTGTTGTGGAAGATAAGAGTATAGAGAAGAGGTGTGGGGTTAACTTGAATCCTGATGTGTACCTTATTCCAGATCTGGATCACCGGTGCAAAGGTGAGATGGGCCTGTAGAGACTTGGATAAAGGGTCATATAATAGAAGAGAAAGACTATGTACCTGAGCGATGGCCTTTTCCATATGGAGCCATTGTGAGGATTCAGGGGTTAGGGCGGTGAACCATTTTAGGGACTGTGCTAGAGAGTAAGCCCATGCGTATCCCTTGAACCATGGAAGATAACTGACACCATCCTTCCAGTGAGAGCATAGTTTTCCCTGCTATACTGGGGGGTTTTATTTTCCCAGATGAAGTTGCCCATGACACTGTCTATAATACAGAGCCATTTTACAGGGGGGGCCAGGGGAATATGTGAGAGAGGGTAGAGAAGTTTAGGAGTTGAAATAATTTTGAGAGCTGCTATTTTACTAGCTAGAGTGAGGTGAAGCATCCTCCACCTATCTAATTCCGTTCTGAGGTTGGCAACAAATGGGCTCATATTGAGATCCCAGATTCTAAAGAGGTCTGGAGAGACATAAATATCGAGATATACTAAGGAGCCCGAGGCCCATTTAAGCCCAAGGGGAGAGACTCTATTCTGAGTGCATCTGGAGTTAAGAGGCAGTAGCTCAGTTTTGGATTTATTCATCCTGAGGCCAGAGATTTTTGCAAAGTCAGCTAGGAGGGTAAGGAGTACTGGGAGGGCTGCTGAGGCATCTTCTACTGGGACCAAAAGATCATCTGCATACATAAGCATGGTGTATGCATGTGTCCTGATGGAAACGCCTTGGATGCCAGGATGCTGTCTAATAGCAGCTCACAATGGCTCAACCACCAAAATAAACAGAAGAGGGGAGAGGAGACAGCCTTGTCGAGTGCCTCTGCCTAACTGGAAAGGACTGGAGATCACTGCGTTGGTCCGAATTCTGGCCATGGGTTGTTAATATGATGCCATCACCCATTGCCAAAAAAGGGTCCCACAGCTGGATCTGTGCAACACCCTCTCCAGGAAGTCCCATTCCAGAGAGTCAAGGCTTTCTCGAGGTCAACAGCTATAGCTGCTGCAGGGTTGGGAGAGTCTTGTCATGGTAGATGATATTAACCAGTGATCTGATGTGGTCTCGGTTGAGGTGCACCAGCACAAAACCAACCTGCGATGGGTGTATAAGGGAGAGAAGGAACGGACTGAGCATAGCTGCCAGAATCTTGGCAAAGATTTTGCTGTGCATGTTAATTAATGAAATTGGGCGATAGCTTGAAAGGAGTGTGGGATCTTTGCCCTTTTTCGGGAACACGGTGATGAACGCTTCTCGAAGAGTGGGAGGGAAGATGCCATTGCACAAAGCCTCATTATAAATCTGGGAGAGGAGTAGGGCAATTTGAGTCACAAGGATCTGTCAAAGTTCAACTGGAAAACAATCCCCTCTGGGGGTCTTACCGGAGTTGAGGGCCTTAATAGCCACTGCAACCTCCTCAGGCATAATAGACAAGTCCAGTTTTGCAAATTGAGATGATTGGAGGACAGAAAGTTGGAGAGAAGCAAGAAAGGACTCCACAGTCCGGTCCATCTGGCTTTTGGTGGAGGAGTAAAGCTCCGAATAAAATTGCTTCAAAACGGCATTGATGGTCTTGGGGTCCACTGGGGTTGAGAAAGTCTGGTCCTTTAGACCGAGAATGTGGCATTCAGCCTGCTGTTTATGCATTCGGTAGGCCAGAAGTTTACCAGCTTTTTCAGTCCCCTCCCAATAATAATGGTGCATCCTCAGAATTTCTACTTCTGCCATGTGGGTCAACAGATCATTGATCTCAATACGAATTGAGTTCATTTCTCTATTCAGTGGATAGTCTGATTACAAGTGAGAGGTCTGTTTAGCCTGAGCTTCTAAGATTTTTAGCCTAGTCTCCAAGGAGGTCAGAAGATGCTCCCACTTCTTCCGGCGCTTGGATGCAAACCCAGTAATAGCCAGGTGCAGGGTGGCTTTAAAAGCCTCCCATCTGATGGCAAGGGAGGTATCCTGGGGAGGATTTTCTGCTAAGAATAAGGCAGTCTCGGAAGTTACCCATTGTACAAAATGGGGTTCTTTGAGGAGGAGGGGATCAAGCTTCCAGGTGACAGACTTAGGAGAGAGTGAACCCCATAGAATGTGTAGGTGCAGAGGAATATGGTCCAATAGGACCTTGGGTAGGATCATTGAGTCCACTGCATTCTGGCAAATATCCGCTGACACCAGCCAGAAGTCCAGCCAGCTGTGGGACCCATGCACCACTGAAGTGAAGGAATAGTCTCTCACCCTCGGGTGAAAAGTTCTCCAGATGTCTGTTATGCCAGCTTCTGCCATTAATTGCTGTAAAGCTAGGTGGGTCTTAGGGTGTTGTATGGAGGTGGGAGCATTCTGGTCCAGCTGGGGCACCAAAACAAGATTGAAATCTCCTCCTAGAATAGTGGGTAAGGGGTCTGGAGAAAGGGAGCACAATTCTTTTGCTAGTGAATGAAAAAAGGAAGGATTATCTTCTTTCAGATCGTAGATACAGCCTAGAAGTAAGGGGCCCTCTGGGGTTTTCATCAATGCTAGTACCCACCTACCTTGGGGATCCATTTGAACCTGAGTGAGGGACCAAGCAAGCGACTTATTGAGGAGAATAGCCACCGCTCTCTTTTTGGAGGAGGAGGATGTGGAGAGTACTTGCCCCACCCAGTCTCTAAAAAGGCCAGTGTGGCCCTCAGCCTTTTCAGATGAGATAACACCTGTTTATGATTTACCGGGGTGTTCAGACCCCGCATGTTCCAGGTGTAAGCATGAAGGTCAGCCATGATCCCAGAAATAAAGAAGAGTGCAGGATACTGTTGTGGTTTTGTCGAGTACATAGGCTGAGGGTACAGCTGGCCCTTCCCACAGGAGACTCCCATTGAAACCCAGCTACTCAGCATAGACAAGCCATGTAGTGCCCAGAGTAGAAGTATAGTTAATAGATACCCAGTCGCTACAACACACATACCAAATAGGTCAAACAGCCCGTGAAAGCATCCAACTATTTACATTAACCATAACATACCAAAGGACCTCAGTAGTCGGAGGAGGACAGTTAGACCATCAGAAAAGTGGCCAAGGCCATCCATCACCCTCTTGTGGGGTGGGTGTAAGGAGAAGATGGATAAATCACTACAGAGAACTCATCCTTGGGAGCTCATTATGCAGCAGCATAGTTCCCTCCCCCGTGGGGTGTAGAAAAAAAGAAAAACATGGCGTAAGAAAGGGGACAAAGCCCATATCCTGTGTGATATTTGCAAGGGGGGGTCTTTCCAGCACCAAATTAATGGGGTTGTGCAGCTCTGATGTCATGCTCGAAAAGTGTAAAGAAACCCTCTTGCAGTATTGGGCATAGCTGTGACCCCTAGTGCAGAAATCATTCCTGCCCTGACGCCCCTCCATTCCAGAGCACTGTGGGGGTGATTGGGGTTAGGGGTATAAGACTCCAGAGCTGCCCTGGGCCTGGAAAGGAGGGGGTGAGGAACCAATCAGAACAAGAGAAAAAGAGGAACACGGTGCAAACATTCAGCCCTTAGCGGGGAGGATACGGGTAATTATGAACATCACCTGAGGCTATATATAGGAGCTATCGGTTCAAGTCCATAGCCTCTACAGTTGTACAGCAATGGCAAAGTCTGAATAAACAGAGAAAGAAAACGAACAAAGTATACAGAGAACCCTGCGGGGCCTAGTCATGGCACAGTACAGCTCACAATATGTTGCCAATAGATTAAAGTAGCTCTAGTCCCACTTAGTCCATAACGTCCATGGGCTAGTATAGTCAGGCCAGCAAAACCTTGCGCTGATGGTGCCCGTGATAAGGTCTCAGGTTAAGTCTAGTCAACCCAGAGAATCAGACCAGGCCTGAGCTCATGGCCGGGAGCAGTCCAGGGAAAGTAAACATTGTAAGCAGGTCCTTAACCCATCTGAGAAACAGAGAAATAACCCAAATTACTTAGCTGAGCATTCAGAGCGGAAACTCTGCAATCGGCAAGGAAAGTGAGCAGCTTGATGTCTCGGGGATCTGCATCTGTTGCCAGGAAGGGCTCGCAGGAGCTAGAGACTGTTTCTCTGGGAGGGCCTACGGCATGCTCGCTGCTACTATGGCGGCCCAAGACTTTGGCTCGGCAGGAAATAAGCGAGGTACTGAGAGATCTTCCTCTTTGCTGAGTGTCATCAGGTAGAGTTAGCAGAAGGGCAAATTTATTAGAAGAGTAGTGTTGGCACAGGTCTCCTTCCTCAACCTCTGGGGCCATCTCCTCCTTTTGCCTAACATTCGAGTGCTGCCTTCTTTCATGCCACTGTGGAGTGTGATGTTTCCTGCTCTGTGGAGGAAGGCAGGCTTCAAATTGATGGACCTGAGGCTTTGGAGACTCCCAGAGGAGATCTGGATGAATCCTCCATGCTGCATGGGATGGCAGGAGAGCCACGGGGTGCACTAAAGTGCTTGGGGTTCTGGAAATCCTTAGAGAACTGTCTATGGAGATAGTCCATGAGGCTAGCAGGAGTTGAGGAGAAGGTAGGAGCCCCATTAATTATCACCCTCATCGTAGCAGGTACCGGAAGGGGAAGGAAATGTGGTGGTCATGGAAGATCCTAAGGCAATCCAAGTATTCCCTGAGTTACTTGGTTAACTCCCGAGAATAGTCCTGGAAGATGCGGATGGTATTGCCATTCCTGGTGATGAAGCCTCTGTCCCTGGCTGCAGCGGTAACCATCTCTTTTTGTCTGAAGTCGAGGAAGTGAGCCAGAATAGGACACGGGTGCTCTTCTGGTTTAGGCAGTGGGGCAAGCGAGTGGTGGGCCCGCTTAATATGCAGGGCAGTTGCGGGAGGTAGGCCAAGAATGTGAGGCAAAGTGTCCTGAAGAAAATGAATTGTATCCCGCTGTTCAGCCCCCTCAGGGAAGCAGATGAACAGCAAGTTATTGTGGCGGCCGTGATTTTCCAAGTCATCCACCTTATCCTGAAGAAGATGTATAAGGCGGGCCTGTTCTCCAGTGGTAGCAGTAAGATCTTGCAGGGCTACGTCGTGGGCCTTGAGATGCCTCTCCGTATGGAACAACCACTTCTCAATAGCCTGCAGAGTTTGAGTATTATTATTTAAAGCTAATGTCATTTGGGTCATCTGTGCCATCAGCTGAGCAAACATTTGTTCCATCTTTGCAGAATCAGCTGGGGCTGGAAAGGAGGATGCCATACTGTAGGCCATGGTGCAAGGGAAGAACTCCTGGAAATGCTGTACCTCCAAGAAGAGAAGAAAATAAGGACTGCTTAGTGTACCTGGTAAGTCCCTCTTCTAGTTCTTGTGCCTCCAGATGATGAAGCAAGCCTCTAGATGCAGGATGTCACAGGATACAAGCCCAGAGACAGGGAGCAAGGAATTTATGCTGCCATCATGGTTGAAAGCTAAGTCACACCCCAGAGTACTGGTTAGGAAAGAACCCTAGAAAACTAGCATTTTATTTACTTCTAAACGTGCACAAAGATATGCTTGTCTCTGGTGCTACCATTGAACCTACAGTACTTCTAAGTATGCTGATTTCCTCTTCAAGAAACCAGTCCACCTCCTCTAGTTTGTCAGAGACACCAATGACATTTAAAAAAATGTACAAGGTACTGAAGTCTCATCATAAACCTCCTTGTGGCTATTTATGTGGGAAGTCAATACTCAAACATTCTTCATGAATCAGGCTTACAAGCCTTAAACCAGGCACTGGCAGAAAGAAAATGGACTCTTCTCCTACCAGTACATTCCAATATTGACTTGACCTTGCTAGATTTGTGCTTGAGGCACTCTATTTGATATTTAAAGGTGCATTCTATGTACAATGTAATGTAATTGCCTTTTGCACCATGTTCAACCCAAACCAGAAAGACCTGGGTTTGATTCCCACAACCTCTGCTTGCATACTGTGTGACTCTGGGCAAGTCGCTTAACCTGCTCAGTGCTCCCAGGTAACCTCTGAAAACAAGGACCTGTGCCTAGTGGGCCTTACCCAGTTACCAAAGAATAAAAAAGCAAACAAACTGGTAAACCTGTATATGGGAGTCTGGGAACAAGTATTCATCTATGAGACAGAAACAAATGAATTTTCACAGTATATCAGTTTATGGAAGCATTACATCAATGACTGCCATTCCTTGAATACATTAACAACACAGACTCCCACTTAAAATTCACTCACGCTACGAATAAAACTGAAATTCCATTTCTGGATTTTCTCATTTTCAAACATGATGGGTCCTTATATTTTAAGTTGCACCATAAGCCCATGGCATGTAATTTTCTGCTGCAGTATATCAGCTGCCACCTACCCACTCTTGTGAATAGCATCCTTAAAGGACAGTTTTTAAGGATGAGAAGCATATGCTCTGAGGAACTGGATTTCGAAAAATCCAGCAGTGACATGGTGAGATTGTTTCCTAAGACAGCATACCCATCAACAAAAATACAGGATGCCTTGAGGAATGCTAAAAAAGATGATAGTAGTCAGTAATGAATGGACATCAAGCAACCCAGGCTGAGAGTTCCCCCACTTGTGTTACACATTACAGTCCTGTAGCCCCAACAGCAAGCCATGTGGTACACAAAAAAATATTATTATAGCAACAATATACCCCAAATCTGACATGCTCACTTCCCTGATGCCACATCTTAGCTACAGAAGAGGTACGAGTCTAAGAGACAGTTTGGTACATGCCACTTTGACAACACAAATGCTCACCTATGACTGGCTACCAAAACCACCAACAGGCAATTTTAAATGTGGACACTGAGCCAGCACTGTGAACACCAAGATATTTAATCAACCAAGGTCTGGAAAAAGTTCTCTGTCAGACAGTTTATTAAATATAATAATATAATTACATAATTACCTAAGTAATAAAGCCAGAGAGTTGTTTCCCCACAAGACAGAATAAAAGCAGGGGGACCTCAGCTCAGAATGGCAAGGTACAATGTGATGCTTTTTCCTGACTTATGTACAGCAGGTAATCACCTTGTTGTGGTGGTCAGTCTTGATCATAATTCAGCTAGATGATGAGACTAAGAACCCCTCCAATGATTTAAAACAAGTAAGAATATTGGAGTTATTTGAAAAAATTGCAGGCTTTAAAGTAGCAGAGTGTGTGTGTGTGTGTGGGGGGGGTGGCATCACTGATATCTTAACTACATGATTTTGTTTGGTCACACACCAGGTGCATCCCCACAAATTTTATTAAGATGCATTGTAAATGGAGGGGTTGAGCTTGCCAAACCCTTTATACTGTATTAAAAGTAGTTTTACAGGAATTTGTTACTTATTCACTTGGTTGTAGTATGTGTTGTCAGACATTAGATAGCTATATGGGTTGGCAACAATGATTATGCTATTGCTTGTCACTACCAGCAAGTTGGAAGTAGTTCACTGACTACCTTGAGATTCCTAGGCATCGAAAAAGTTGACCTTGGCAGTCATGGAAGAACTTTGCTTAAGCAACTTCATCAGAGAGAAGCATATTGGATTGATACCGTGAACACACTTTCTCCTAATGGACTCATTGAAGATCTTCCATTACGCTCTTTTTTTCATGTGTGTGGGCACCTTTGAGTTTGTTTCTATTTGGTGTGAATACTGTTATTACGTGTATTGTGATGCTATTCTGCTGTTGCGCTCACGTTTGGAATTTACAATTGTTAAAACCTGATGCCATGTGAATACTGTGCCCCAGCTGCCTGAAGCAGTACTATACCCTGTTTGGACGTGTGGTAAGCAGCTAATTCATGTTTTCTGCATTGACTACTGTATGTATGTTAAATGTATGTTAAACTAAATAAAACTAATGTTTTCAAAAATTTGCATTTAATGCTTTTTTGACAAGGTCTGTCTGCCAGTTTTCTTCCATGCTGACCATTATTCTACTGAGTGGAATTTTGTTTGAACTTCTTTTTACTTTGCACCCCCTGGTAAGTGCACAGAACCATAAACTGAAGTGGGAGCTCCTTTTGCCCAAGGGTTTAGTAGTAAAAGATATACACTGATACAGTTTGTATATGGTACAACATGCTTCCTTTTTGATTTTATTTTAACAAGGTTCCAAAAACAAAACAAAAAAAGCACAAGCAAATAAAAATGAATAAAATAAAATAACTCATTACATAGCATTCATCAGGATGCAACTGTCAGGATCATACAATATCACTGGGATTGTTTTGTCATCTGGGCTTTTGATTGCTTTGAGAACTTGAAGACTGCATGTCCTTCCCTCTCCCAGGCTCTAAGCAGACTGAAAAACCAAGGCGCTTGCAACTGTTTTCAAGGCTCTGGGCAGAATGAAAAATCAAGGCTGTTTGCAAATGGATCCTGGCAGACTGAAAAACCAAGACTATTTGCTACTGGCTAGGGGCAGACTGAAAAACCAAGGTTGTTTATATCAGATACCATTATGAATTTAAAAATAAAACAAATACATTCTCCATAAAAGGAAAATGAAAAAACATTTTCTTATTCAGCAGCCTGAAAAAAATTGCTTTTTATATTATTCTCCAGCTTCTTGTCTATAGAAAGAAACTTAATTTATAGTAAATCTGACTTTCTCAGACACTAAAGCACTATGTAATATATAATATGTTCAATGTACTTTGGTCAGTCAAACATATTTTAAACTGTATGTGCTGCATAACAACATTGAAGCAAAAAATGGCTCATATTTTAAATGTGCAAATATTTAACACCAGGTATCTGTTTTTGTATTGGCAAATGAAACCATGCTAGCTAGCTATTACAATGTTTGATCACTTTGAGCCATGCAGTATGCATTTTAGAGGGACTCGAAAAGGAAACAGAGTAAAGAAGAAAAAAATGGGAGAAGGGGTTCTGTAGGTGGCCATCCTGACAGAACAGGGAGAAGATAGTACAGTAAACAATAATTAGAATGCTGTTGCAACAGGCTTTAGAAAAAAAAAATTGAAAAGATTTCATCTAATTTCAAGCTAGGATGACTAGCCCTACAACACACACGCACACACTTTTTCAGGAGGAAACCAGTGGCTTTTTAGTTTATTTATTTAGTTTTGTTCACTGGGTAGGCCCACTGTGTTCAAGAGGTCCCTTTTTCAGGGGCGACCCAGAATTAGTTACAGAGAAATGTTTGGGTACACAGACATTTCAAGTACATGACAGTTTTATGTACAATAACAATACATAGCAGATGAAAATACAGCAATAAAATGCAGATTCTTGACAGTTCTGAGGTATAATCACAGTACATTGCAGACCAAATGCAGCAATACAATCAGTAGACTCATATCAGGGGGCAGACAGACTTTTTATGGGACAAAATGATCTTTTATTGTAGCACATTCATATAGTCTGTATGTGGTCACTTTCCCATGTAGAGTGTTGGCACCTGTAGCTAAGGGTATGCGACATAGGGGACAACTTATCCAGATTAGGATAGTCTGCTAGGGGTCAGGAAGTCACAAATTGTCCTTGACATCTGCATTGCCTGTGTTCCCTATGCAGCTCTTGGAGTACTCTTTTAAAGGAGGTCAGTGAGCCTACATTTTGCAGCTGGTCCGGGAGATTGTTCCAGTGGGTAGAAGCAGTGTTGGCGAAGGGCTTATTCTCTGCAGCCGTTTGTATCCTAGGGACTTCCAGTTGCTTCTGAGATGAGGTGTGGAGCAGCCTGTCTGGGAATTTAGGGACCAGTATCCTATTTGAGCCAATTGGGAGTGGGCCAATTATTATTTTGTAGATGGTACACAACAGAGGGAATTGTGACCTTTGGGTAAGGGACGGCTAGTTTAAGGAGTCAAGCCCCACACAGTGGTGTCACCTCAGGGGTCGTTTGGTAGCAAATCTAACAATTTTGTTATAAATAACTTTCATCCTGCCCAGCTCCTTACCAGATAGGGCCTGGATAATAGGAGCTGCATAGCTTAGATTGGGCAGGAGAATACTGTTTGCAATTGCAACACTAGTCTCAGGGATAAGTTGCGAATTCAGTCTGTATAGCACCCCGAACTTCTGGTGTATAGTTTTGTGACCTGGTCCACCTGGTATGTAAATGTGAGGCCTGGGTCGAGGACAAGGTCCAAGTACAGTACCTAAATGTGCTCATCACTTCCAAGGGCATCCCTGAGGAGGAGACAAGGTGGAGTGGCAGGGATCTGTCTAAGCCTAGTGTCCTAAGTCCATAGATCATGACTTTTGTTTTTTTGTCATTCAGCAAAGACTGAATCTTCAGCAGCCACTCTTCCAATGTACTGAAGTCCTCCTGTAGCAGAGACTTCAATTCTGATATGCTGCCAGCTGTTCTGTATAGTACAGCATCATCCACATACTGTATTACAGAGCTACCACCACAGTTGTTGCCCAGATCATAGATGAACAGTGAAAACAGTAGGGGCCCCAGGATGGAGCCTAGAGGTACCCCATCCTTTATAGGTAGATTATCTGATAATGATCCATTCCACTTATCCAGCTGGGTTATATGGGAGAGATAACTCTCAAACCATGCCAGGGAGTGGCGGCCTAGGCCTGTGTTCTTTAATTTGTCTGTCAGCAGACCGTGGTCAATCAAGTAAAATGGCTTTGTGAGGTCAATGAAAATGGCTCCAGTGGTGTAGCCATTGTCAAGGGCCCTGAGGGTATTGATTGTAAATTTGTTAAGTGCAGTGTCAGTACCATGATTTGGTCTGAAACCATGCTGGTTTGATGCTAGAAGCTGGTGCATATCCAAATAGTCCTGGAGCTGGTTATAGACAAGCCATTCCTGTATCTTGGCCAAGATACAGAGGAACAAGATAGGCCTATAATTTTCAATTGGTTCCTTCTGACCACCCTTAGGTATAGGGACTATGTGGGCCTCTTTCCATCTGGCTGGGATAACTACTTCTAACAGGGACCTATTTATGAGCCAGGTAACAGGAGAGGCAATAGCGGGTGCAGCCTCATTCAGTAATCTGGGAGCCAGGCCATCTGGCCCTGCAATTCCCTGGTCTTTATTTTCCTTAGTAGAGAGAGTACAACCTTCTGTTTCACCTTTTTCAGATGGAAATCAGGATGTATGGGTAGTGTTGCAGTGAAATTTAATTTCACCAATGAAATCACGAATTTCACCACATGAAACATTTCTCGAAATCTACGCATTTCAACCATGAATTTCATTGGTGAGAAATGCGAAATCTCACCCTCAAAATTCTGAATTTTACCACTGGGTGGCAGAATTTCATCAGAGACTAGCGAAATTCCTCCGGCCACAGGCGAAATCATGCATTTCACCCACCCCATGATGTCACCAGCTATCAGAGCTTTCAATGTCCAGAAATCTCAAATTATGTTTGTAAAATAGTAAGAGTTCTCCAATGTGCTGAAGGAGAACATCTGAAGTCACAAAATCCATAACGATGGTGGTATTATCATTTTTCATTTGATGGCTTCCAGACAAAGCCCTTACTGTCTGGGGCATCTTCATACAGTTCAGCATTGTCCCTTGTAGTACCACCTGTGATTGCACCATAATGGCAGAATCACCCTACTTTCTTCCACTGAGAGGGAGAGCATTCCTTGGGGTGCTCCACCCCAGCCAACCACAGATGACCTGGGCTCATTCCTGAACCCTGGTCATTGGTATCATGTGTATTAATGCCACCACTCTGCTGATAGGCTAGACCTCTTTAGTTTATTGACACTGGAAACATTTTTTAAATTTGTGTTCCCACGTACCATATTTGAATACCGACTCCTAGATTTTTGATTATTTACTTCCATGAAGTAATAATTCAGCTAGTTGACAAACTTTGTGTTCCCAGTAAGGTCAGTCATTAACAGGAAAGAATTCCTAGCTGGACACAATGCACGCAGTGGTACGAGGAAAAAAAATGTGCAAATAATTGTGGTGTTCCTTTCACTGAGGCATACTGCACTGTCCAAGCTTACATCTTTCCAGTGACAGTCTGTCTGGCTCTCACCAATAGCTGCCTTAACCCTGTTCTGTACTGTATGGTAAGATGAGAGTTTAGAGTAGCATTAAAAGAGCTCATTTTTAAGGAGATCCCTCATTTAGGAGATTGGGCCCCACCTTGACTAATATTGCACCCCAAAAGAAAGACGGGGGCACATATCAAGTCAACTGACTAAGCCACATTTGGAACCACTGTGTAACAGCTGAGTTTGTATTCCACTGCCCATAATGGTTCATAACTGACTTCTTAAGCAGAGCAGGAGAAGACTGAAGTTTGAAGCTGTGGCCAAGATTTAAACAAACCAACATTAACAAAATAAGCACAAACACGTATAAACTTTGAGAAACACAAAAACTCAGCTTTCTTCCTTTTAAGCACTTTGAGCAAGGCAGGTCTGCTACCTTTGATGTGAATTGAAGAAGGCTACGCAATCCCTGGTTGAGGATATCAGAACCTCAGAGTGGAGAGCTCTTGCCAGCTGGCATTTTCAGGACAGTGGAGTGCTGACAGTTTCAGGGTACTGGTAAACTGTAAGTGATTTCAGCACATTGGAGAACTCTTACTATTTTACAAAGAGAATTTGAGATTTCTGGACACTGAAAAGCTCTGATAGCTGGTGATATCATGGGGTTGCAAAATGCATGATTTTGTGGGTGGAATTTTGCATTTCTCGGAATGAAATTTGCGTATTTCACACATCTCTATGTATGGGTTCTGGCCTGCTGGGGCGTAAGTGGTCAAAGACCTTGAGGGGGAATTTTGCATTGTATTCCTCCAGATCAGTAAAGAATGTGCTGAAGGCATTGGCTGCCTCCAGGCTCTCGCTAACAGTGTAGCTGTTGGAGACAATTGGTCCTTGCTGGGATTTACTCTTGCTTTTCGGTAGACCATTGATATGCTGCCAAAAACACCTAGGGTCAGTGAGACTGGCCTGCTGCAGGTGTTCAACATATTCTCTTTTGGCAGTTTTTAAGCATTTTCTTCTTTGATTTCTCAGTTCCCTGTAAGCAACCCACTCCGTGGGTGTTCCAGATGTCTTGTATTTCTCACAAGCCCTATCCCGTTGCTTCATGAGGGTTTTTAGCTCAGGGGTTATCCATTTGTAGCATTGCCCCTTGACTCTGAGCTTTCTGAGTAGAGCATGCTTGTTGGCTGCAGACAAGAAGCTGTTCTGGAAGTAGTTCAGTGCTTTGTCTACGGTTGGAAGAAGCCGAATAGGGCTGCAGTTGAGGTTGGAGACATAGGACTGGAAAGCAGGTGCTGAGAACATAGAGAAATATCTAGTAGTGAAGACCCAAGGAGAGATTTTGGGGGGACTGTTCTTCCATATGTAAAATATGGGTGAATGGTCATGCAGGGCATCTGAGAGGATGCTCACTGCCTGTATATTATGGGTGTTTGAGGCAAGAGCCCAGTTAACTGGTTTTCATACACACAGGCATAATGGAGCAAAGGGAGCTTCCACACACCCTCTACAGACGATCCACCCCAAGGTCTGTATTAAACAATAGAAACACATTTTTCAACTTTCTCTAGTATATATATATATATATATATATATATATATATATAATAGATATACCACTCTGAGGTGTAAAGTGCAGCACTCTGATATCGCATGCCTTGGTGTAGGTGCCGCCAAAGCGTGCAGTATATCAGGCGTGACCATACACCTCAGAGTGGTTTATCTATCTTATAAAATGTCAAAATTGTTTTGAAGGGGGGTAAAAGTGCAGGTGTGCGGTCGCACTCTGATATACGCACGGTCATGTGATGGTGTTTGTCCAGTGCTGTTGCTCTAGATGACCATGATTGTCTCACCCATTTTATAAATATATATAGATACCTGTATATACACAATCACACATATTCATTGCAAAAAACTTCTTTAATGCATCAGTTAGGGTTGAAGCAACAAAAGTAGGAAACTGAGGCATTAAGGTTTCAAACCTTAACACTCCCCCACACCTACCACCCAACCCCAACCCTCTAACACCAACAGGCATTGGGCTGTGAGTTGGAGTGATTGGCCCTTACTCTTACCCCATTCCATGTCTAAGTATGCTGAGATGGTACAGTACAGGAGCCCTCTGGGCCTTGTGCTTCCATCCCTCCATACATACGTACATGTATGTTCCTGTGGAAGTGCATGGCCCTCCAGGCCCTACACTTGCATTTCTGCCAAAACAGCAAGGAAACTCACAGCATAGCCTTGTTATTACCCCACCTCATGAACCCCAAACTGTGAATTTTAAAATGCCATGCAAAACGTCATTCTGTGGCATGGAAAAGTTATTCCACACTACAGGGGCGGAAATACATTTTGGCCAAGATTTGAAAAATGGCAGCTGTCACATTCATGAGATTACATAGATTACACAGAAATTTGCCATCAGAAAAGGACCACACGGCCCATCCAGTCTGTCATACTCTCTCCTGTTCCCTCCAACCCCCCTTAACATGCTATCATCCCCTTCCTCAACCCCTTATGTCTGTCCCACGACCTCTTGAAACCCTCCACCGACTCGGCTCCCACCACCTCCTCCAGCAACCCATTCCAGGCTTCCACTACTTTCTCTGTGAAGAACTGCCCCCTGACATTGCCTTTGTATCTCCCGCCTTCTAATCTGAGCCCATGCCCTCTTGTGTACACTCCTTTTTTTTCATTTTGAACATACTTCCTTCCTTCACCATCTTTACACCCCTGAGGTACTTAAAAGTCTCAATCATGTCCCCCCTCTACCTCCTAGTCTCCAGCGGGTACAGGTTCAGCTCCCTCAATCTCTTCTCAAATGATATAATCTGCATCCCTCTTACCATCTTGGTCTCCCTCCTCTGCACCCTCTCCATCATCTCTATATCCCTGTGTAAGTGCGGTCTCCAGAACTGCACCCCATACTCCAGGTGCATGGTTCTGTACAAAGACATTAGCACCTCCCTCTTTCTACTATTAAAACCCCTTGCAATGCAGGTCAACATGCCATTCACCTTACCCACTGCCTTGCTACACTGGTTCCCCAACTTAAGATTCCATGATACCACAATCCCCAGATCCTTTTCCTGTTCCTTTGCCATGATTTCCTCCCCCCAAGGGAGTAAGTTGCCCTCTTATTTTTTCCTCCCCAGGTGCATCACTGCACACTTCCCTGCATTAAACTTAAGTTGCCAGGTTTCTGACCACCTCTCTAGCTTCTCCAGGTCCCTCCTCATGGCCTCCAATCCCCCTTCTGAATCCACTCTATTGCAGACTTTCATATCATCCACAAGCAGGCACACCCGGTGCTTCAAACCCTCCGCGAGGTCACCAATATAGATGTTAAAGAGTAGTGGGCCTAGAACTGACCCCTGTGGCACCCCACTGATCACTGCCTGTCCCCTGCAATGTGTGCCATTTACTACCACTGCTTGTCGCCTGTCAACCAACTCCCTACCTACCTTGAGATTTTGTGGCCAACCCCAGGCCGTCCAGCCTAGTCACTAGCCTCCTTGCGGTACGGTGGTAAAGGACTTGCCAAAGTCCAGGTAGGCCATGTCCACCGCCCTTCCCTGGTCCACTATCTGTGTCATTCAATCGAAAAACTCTATTAGGTTAGTCTAGCAGGACCTACCCTTAGTGAAACCATGCTGCCTTTTGTCCTGCAGACCATTTTCCTTTAGGAATGCTGCCAGACTTGCCTTTAGTAATGTCTCCATTACCTTCCCCACCACCGAGGTGAGACTAACAGGGCAGTAGTTTTTGACCTCGTCCTTCCTTCCTCCTTTGTGTAGTGCAACCACCTCCATCCTCTTCCTGTCCTCTGTTACCACACCTGTATCCAATTACATGTTAAACAGTCTCGCCAAATGTGGTGCGAGTAACTCCCTCAGCTCCATGAGTACCCTTGGGTGTAGGCTATCAGGTCCCATTGCTTTATTTACCCTAAGTCTACCCAGGTCTTTGCTTATTCTGTCAGCCATGAACACTATAGGATCCACATGCTTGTGGGTTCCCCGCTTCTCTTCCCATAGTGGTCTGCTGCCCTCTCCCTCCTTTGTGAAGACTGAACAGAAGTAAACGTTCAAGGCCTCCTCTTTCTCAAAGTCTCCCTCCAGAATAGTTCTGGCTTTACCCCTTATTCTCCCGATCCCCTGCTGTGCCTTCCTTCTTTCTTCTACATAACTGAAAAAGGTTTTATCCCCCCCTCCTGGCCTGCCTTGCTATCCTCTCCTCAGTGACCACTTTACACCTCCTTATCATCTGCCCTGCCTCCCTCCTCTTTTCCCTGTAGGCCTCTTCATCCTCCATCATTTGTGTTGACTTGTACTTCCTGAAAGATCTGGCTTTTTCCCGGACCACCTTCGCCACCTCTGTCTTAAACCAAAGGGGTCTTCTCTTCCTCCTGTGCTTCCTGACTCTCCTGATGTATGAGTCCATGGCTTTCAGCACCCCTCCCTTTATGGCTAGCCATAAATTCTCAACCTCCTCTTTGATCCCCATCCTTGACATTTCTTCAGCTAATACCCTCCACATCATGCTAAAGTTTGCCTTCTTGAAGTCCAGTATCCAGGTTTTTGTCATGTTTTTCTCCCTGTCTGTTCTCACCTTGAACCTGACCACTCTGTGGTCACTGGTTCCTATTTCATTCCTCGCCTCCTCTTCACTGTCTCCATTAGTGAGGACTACATCCAATAGGTTACCACCCCTAATGGGCTCCTTGACCTGTTGGTGTAGAAATATGCCTTGTAGTGCCTCTAGGATGCCCCTGCTTCTAGTTGATGCTGCTGTTTGGGCCTCCCAATCTATAACAGGGAGGTTGAGTTCCCCAACCAGTAGAATTTCCCCTTTCTGTGTCATTCTGATTGCTGACTTTACATGATGTTCATCTCCTTCCTCCCCCTGTGTAGGAGGCTGGTACGCCACCCCTACTCTCAACTGCTTCCCATTTTTCCTGTCTAAGGTGACCCACATCACCTCTGCTTCCCCTTCCTCTCCCTGCTCCTCTGTGGTCCCAATTTCTTCCTTAATGTATAATGCTATCCGGCCCCCTTTTTTCCCCACTGTGTCTTTTCTAAATAAACGATACCCAGGAATCACTGTCTCCCAGGCATGGTGCTCATTCCACCAAGTCTCACACACTGCTACTATGTCAAGACCCTCGTCCATTATGACAGCCTCCAGTTCCTACAGTTTATTCCCCAGACTCCTGGCATTCACCACCAAACCCCTCCACCGTAAAGCCCTACCTTCCATATCTAATCCCTCCTTGCTGCTTCCTGCAGCTATTATATCTGTTTTACCACTGGGGGGGAGCGGACCCTGGGGGGTAGACTGGTCACCTCCCAGATCATTCTTATCCCCCCTCCCTAGCTGTGCTTAATCTCTGTATGCCTGCCTCATTCCGAGGGGGAGGCTGAAAGCCTCCCAGTGCTTTCACCCCTAACAGTGGCCCTGTCTTTAGCCACCCCAGTTCAGTTTAAATTTAACTTCCCAACTATGAAGTCTTCCAGTTTATTCTTTGGTACAGCTGCCCCTGCTGCACTCAGGCGCAGCCAATCAGGGGCATACAGCCCTCCTCCTCCTCCTCCTCCTACTTAGAACCCCAGTCACCTAGCCAACTGAGATGATATAAGAAAATGGCTATGTTGAAAATTTTGGTCAAAATATTTAAAATTAAGCTGGGCCCGGTGGCGCTAAGGGTTGAGGTCCTGGATGCCACACCTTGTGCCATGCCAATGACCTGGGTTTGGGAATGAGCCTGGGATTCTAGGGGTTGGGAGGGGAGGGATTGAGTGTCTGGAGGACAGCTCTCCCTCCCTGGGTGGGGGGGTTTCATGCTTCTGCAGTCTAATGGACTCTGGTGGTGCTGGGGGGCTTATAGCAGTCGGGAGCCAGAATTAGTGGGTTTGGCTGGGAGGCACTCCTGTGGGTGTACTTGGGAGTGAGCATGCAGCATGCTGGAGTGCATTGCACTTCCCAAACAATAGGGGAAAACATGGAAAATTCCCCTACCTCCGGTTGAGGTGACGGGACCATCAGTTGCCCCAGACACACATCCAAAGTCAGCTGCAACTCCCAAATCTCCTCTTGCAGACTCGCAGGCCTCTCCTTGGGGCCAGGAGAGCCCAGGGTCCTGATCCCGATGTAGCGACAGAAGTGACAGTTCAGACAGGCAGTGGAGCTGAGGAGCAGAGCATGGATCCCGAAGAGATGCATTGGTTAGGTAGGTGCATAAAGAGAATTAAAAAAAAAAAGAAAACAAAATATTTAAAATTACCAAAGTTATGAGCGAGCATAGTAAAATGTCAATGTTTGTGCATAATTTTGACATTTTTAAATATTTTGACCCCATATTTTCAACATAGCCTTCTTATGACCTCACTTCATGAACAAGGGCAATGACAAATGTTTAATTCCTGCCTAAAAGGTGATTTCACCAAATAATCAAATATTAATCTATCTGTACAGATTTGCATAATTCCACCAGCATTGTTCATGAGGTGGGATCCCAAATAGGCCATGTTGAAATGTTGGGCTCAAAATATGTAAAAATGACAAAATTATGCGGCAACACTGAAAACCCTATTGAGATACATTGAATCATAGTTACCTTTGTTTCTCATATTGCAGTCAGCGTTTCCAGCAGCAAGACATGTCTTTGGTCATAGAGTGGATCTTTTCTTCACTGCAGGTTGAAAAAACATTGTGGGACCATTTTCTTTATTTAACATGACAGCAATTGGAGGGTGGAGGGGTGCCACTTGACACCAGGGAAAGAAAAAATATCAAGGGTCGCAGTGATTAGAGGGTGGGGGGAGCCACCAAACACCAGAAAAAATACAGTAATAACAAGGATGGCGATTGGATAGCAGGGGTACCACTAGACACAAGGAAAGAATTAAATCATTGTGGGCTCATTGATCAGAGTGTGGAGGGGTGCCACTAAACAACAGAAAACAATGAAACAATTATGGGGATGGCAATCAGAGAGTGGCGAGTGGCACAAGACTCCATAGAAAAATTTAATAATTATAAGGATGACTTTCAGAGGGTGGGGGCACCACTAGGTAGGTAGGCAGGGGTCACCACTCTCTGCTGCACTACTCTGTTAGAAATGCCTATGTTAGACAGTGAGCTACAACTGTCTTTGATTTCCTGGTGCTTCTACTATGGTGATCCTCTGAAATTTGCCTCTGGTGTGAAGATCCTGCAGGCTGTGGGTGGCAACCTGGACAAGAAATATGAGACACAAGTCATTTGCAACCAAGTGCAGTGGTACTGGAATGAGAAGTGGTCTATCGGTGTGTACAGTAATACAGTACTTAGGAAAATCTGATTTTGTCTTCAACTTTGATTTGGCTTAGTGTGACCACTGAACAAATAAGAGTTTTAAAAAAAGGAACTGAAGTTTTCTGGAATTAGCTTACATTGGTACAAAACAGTTGTACCAAACTTCTGAATCCCCTCAAACAGATCCCTAGTATTTACTTCAGAGCTCGGCTTCATCTTATGGGACCATAGCACTGCCATACAAACTCCCCTGAGCAGAGTCAGCATCAGGATTCCTATGAATTCACCATAAATATCTCTGGTGCCTTTGACCTAGGTTGTCTCAAAGGAGCTATGAAAGTCTATAACACATTTTATCACTGACCTACTGAAAGTAACATTTACCATGTGCCGTTGCTGGTTAAACTTCCTCCATACTCCATTACCTAGTTGCAAATTGTGTATTTGCTTGTTCTGTAACTTGGTGCACCCATGAAAACAAGATGCTGCATCTCGGGGGGTGGGTGTTGTAGAATATACAAAATCTTGCAATCCTGCTGTCATATCAAAAGCCAATTTTAAACAAAAAGGCAGCTTTTGATTGACATATAATCATGTTACAAATGTTTAGATGTGCTGTTTTGCAAGTCATCATTATAAAAGATGAGGAAACAAGGCTGCATGTATTCTTTAGAAACAGATTAGCAGTGCAGCCAAGATCGATGTTTCTGCAGGCTGAAATCTTGTTGACCTCAGAGTGCTGGGACAATAGCATACTGGGGTCGACCCTTCAGTCATTATGTTGTTACCGTAACCCCTCTGACACAACAATGTCTATTCAAACATATGTCTATTCAAATAGTATACAATGTTTCAGGAGTGATATATTTGTTAAATGTTTCTTGCGGAATGATTATTCTTTCACCTTGTGAATGTATTTATGACTATTGTAATTTAACCTGATGGTATCTATTGAAACTTTTTCATTATAACTGTAACCAAATATGCTGTCTTGAGAAACACCATTATAAATGAGCCTTGTCTCAATGGTTTATTCCCTTTAATACATTGACACTGAAACTAGAAAGCAAGGAAAGATTAGGAGGGAGATTCTTACAAAAAAAAATTGTATGGTATTTTCTTTCATGTGAAAGTTTACGTAGTGGAAGAAAGTGACGAAAAAGGGTTTAAAACATGGAAAAAAAGGGGGGCATTTCTCCAACAGTTAAGTGCAGAGTCCACCTAATGGAGTCCCGATGATCAAGATAAATGTGTTGGTCTGTTTTCAGTATGTCATTTTTGTGGGTTTTGAAATTCTTTTGTGAAAAAAAAAAACAGAACACAAGATGGCAGTAATTGACAAAGGATTTTTCTACTCATGAAAAAGGATTGACCGCAAATGACAAAGGATTCTTTTTTCATTTCGTACAACTGTTTTGAAGTGCTTACTGAGCATGCTCAAAACACAAAATTTTAAACAGTAGTAACTTTGGAACAGATACATATTTTTCACCAAACAAGCAACAGGCATGTCTGAGGGCCAGCCCCTTTCTACCCTGACAATTTCAGACCAAAATTCCAAACCTTCTGGGTGCTATGCCTCTTGACAAAAAACAGCAAAAATTCCCCCCAAATTAACTTTTTATACTATCCAGATCTTAGAATCTGCACATCTGACTATAACAGAAATTAGCACATCCAGAGATCTGCCCAATGAGATTGGGCATGCAAACGTTCATGCAAATTCGTGGAACAATTGTGAAGTTATTAAAGTGAGAAAATTGAGGTTTAAACATTAAAGTGACTACTCAACCCTAACTATAATATACAATAGCTCCAAAATTGGGGGCATGGGCCCTCTGTTTAGGTGGCTGCCCCCCTAGTCTTTTTCCTCAAACTTTCTTTAAATGATAGGGCTTTTAAGCCAATTAGCGCAAACCCTGTGTGAACCCTCCCTTCTGGTCCAGTAGTACCGCCTCTGCTCCTCCTCATTCTCCTCTAACATCACTCCATCTATCTGTGAAATTGACTCTTATTCCCCTCTCCTCTCAGCCATCAGTGGGAGTTTGCCCTGAGTCCCTCTGATTGATGTCGACCCTGATGCCTCTACAACCTTGTGACACTGAGTGGTGGTGCAACTGCAGTCAGATTTGTTATTCTGGCACAGCTTGAATCTGATTAGCTGACTATCTGGCCTACCCATGGTAATGTAGGGTGCACAGACATGTACACACAGCATTAACAGCCATTTGGAGCCATTGATATCATCGAGAGTGGGAGGCAAGAGTACTCATCAAGAGTGGGAGCCGTGGGAAGAACACAAAGAAAGAAATAAAAAATACATTAAGAGCTAATGAGATGTCAACTCAGGTGGCACTAGTGTCAGTGTGGTCAGTGGTCATGACAGAGTGGAGGGGAGGGGCTTGTGACATGAGGCCAGACTCAGAGAAGGAAGGAAGGGAATGAGTCAGGCCAGGTTCCATGTGAAAAGAGTGCCTACAAAATGGCACAGACAAAAACAGCAAACAAATAGCAGTCACAACCAAAATGGCGAGGAGCACTACAGCATGCTCCAAAAATAGCGAACAGTGTAGTGACTTTTTCTGCAGGGGCACTGTCCTCTGCATCTTCCTTTGTGAGGGGATTTTCCACCCTGCACTGCCCCAAATTAAAATAATTAACACCAGAAGGGGGAGTGATCCATTCAGGGACTGGGAAAAACTCAGGAGGGGGAATACTCCCACGGAGATGCATGTTGGGGAGAGGAAGAAAGTTGGGGGGTGCAATCAAATATTCATACCCTGAGGGGTGAAACAGACAAATGTAGGGGGGGAAATAAAATATTCCATCACTGAGGGTGGATGGGAACAAAGTCAGGAGGGCGGGTAGAACTGGAATAAAAAAAAGAACTCTCCGAACAGCCAGTCTCGAACTCGGGTCTGCCAGCCACATAGGTGGTGACTTTAACCACTACACTATTTGGCCAGCCAAGATGTGGCAACCCAAACAACTGTCTACATGCTTCAGAAACTAATTCTCTATATTACTGACTGCCAAAACAACAGTGCTGAACTTAACATGCACTATTAATACAAACTAGCTCATTTACCATGCACTGTTTTGTACACACCCAAATTGACTCACTCAAATTGAGTCACTCTCTTCATGGGATAATGTCAGACCAGTATTCAACTGATGAGTTGGGAGGCTCAGAGAAGGAGTGGCAAGTTGGTCACAAAGCCAACCTCGGTAACAGGCATCAGAGAGAAAGAGAGTCTGAGCACAGGAGGTAGGCAGCCAGACTCATGCCTGGTGACTAACTCACTGAGAACTGAATTCAGTAGGAGAGAGCCAGCCCAGAAGAGATCCCAATTGACAGAGTGGTACTGACCAGGTGCAGCCTTGCAACACAAAACAGTTTTGAAGGTTTGATGATTGTTTTTCTTTCCAGCCTTGAGTCCTAGCCCTGTCCCCTGTCAGTGCCGTGATTCTCACTTTAGTGATATGGAACAAAACACAGTGGCCAGGATATTCAGAAATGTGCCAGAGGAAGGTGCAAGAGATGCACAGCACAAATACAGTGTGCCATGGTTCAACGGGTGTAATATTCAAAAGCTGCACATGGCTGGATGTGCTAGCAGAATGCGGCTGAAAATTGCACAGATGCGCCAAAGCGCACCCAGGGGAGCAAGCCAAGGAGCAACACACACACAGGCATTCAGAACACAAGGCAATCAGCACAAGGCCTGAAGAAACAGACCACAGCCACACCACCACACACAACCCATGGGGGAACACCACCAGGTACAAACTCCAGTCCACTCCAGATGGACCACACAGCAGGCATGTACACCACTGCAGCATGGCTCCTCAAGCCAGCTACAAAGCAGACACAGACACAGACGGGAAACCAAAATGAATGTAATGTAACAGTCATAGAAAACACATTTACAAATATTACATCAGCCAGGGAAAGGAGGGACCACCTACAGACAGGGAGGTCAAATCAAATCAAATCAAATCAAAATTTATTTATAAAGCGCTTTTCAATAAATCAAAGCGCTGATACAAAACAGGAAATAAAACATCAGCAATAATAAATAAAAACATAAAACAATAAAATAACCATAAAATAAACTAACCAAATGCCAGTGAAAACGGATGACTTTTCAGGGATCTCTTAAATGATTCCACAGACAGGCACTCTCTAATCTGACGAGGTAGAGAATTCCACAGGGTCGGGGCCATAAAAGAAAAGGCCCTTGCCCCAGATGATTTAAGACAAACCCTGGGAATCTCTAGCAATCCCTCGCCAGAGGAGCAGAGTGGGCGGAGAGGATGGTAGGGACAAAGGAGATCTTGCAGGTAGCCTGGTCCCTGACCGTGTAGGGTCTTATAGGTCAGCAATGCGACCTTGAAGGTGATTCTCCATTGCACTGGCAGCCAGTGCAGTTCACGCAGCACAGGTGTGACATGACAAGTTCTTGGTAGCCCAGTCAACAACCTAGCTGCCGCGTTCTGCACCAGCTGCAGGTGACGGAGATCTACCCCCGGCAACCCTAGATATAAAGCATTACAGTAATCAAGACGGGAAGAAACAAAAGTGTGGACCAAGACAGGAAGGTCATCATGTGGAACAAGGTGTTTTATCTGGGCGATATTCCTCAGATGGTAAAAGGAAGATTTGACAGTGGCCGACACCTGCATCTTTAGTGTCAGCGCACTGTCAAAAATAACGCCCAGATTTCGCACCTGTTCAGAAGGTCTCAACTGGGTATCCCCTAATAAAAGACCAGTGGGGACCCCAGGAGTCAACTCCTTTGCATAATGACCCGGGTCAACAACTAATACCTCAGTCTTATCTGGATTTAACCTCAACCAGTTCGCACACATCCAATCCTGAATCTCAGCGAGGCAGTTGTTAAAAACCGACACTGCATCATTTTGTTCAGGTACAAAGGACATATAGAGCTGAGTATCATCTGCATAACAGTGAAAACTCAGCCCATAACACCTTATAATGTCTCCCAATGGCAGCATGTACACCGTGAACAACATGGGGGAAAGCACAGAGCCTTGCGGCACCCCACAAGACAGAGCAAAGGGAGCAGAAGAGAAAATCCCTGAAACTACCCTCTGACTTCTGCCTGTGAGGAAAGAATGGAACCATCTGAGGACTGTCCCTGACAGTCCGCAGAGTAGACGCAGGTGATCTAGCAACATCCCATGGTCCACGGTGTCAAACGCTGCAGAGAGATCAAGAAGAACCAAGATTGAACGGCTCTTCTGATCTCTTGCCATTAGGAGATCATTAAGTACCCGAACTAATGCAGTCTTGGTGCCATATCTCTTCCTGAAACCGGACTGGAGAGGATCATAGACTTCATGGGTGGTAAGAAAGTCATCAAGCTGTAACGCGACTACTTTCTCAATAACCTTGCCCAGAAAGGGCAGGTTAGAGATCGGTCTGTAGTTAGCGAGGCAGTCGGGGGTCAAGGGAAGGTTTCTTCAAAAGGGGTGTCGCGACAGCCTCCTTGAAAGATTCCGGAAACACCCCTTGATTCAAAGAACTCCAGATTATCCTCGCAAGGATTGGTCTAATCACATCCATGCATCCCACAAGGAGGCGCGTAGGACCAGGATCCAAACTACAGCAAGTCGGTCGCAAGCCTTGGACAATCTTCATGATATCCATGATCGCTGGCTGGTCGAAATCCATCCAGACAGACTGAGGACATGTACCCCATGTTGGTCACTGCAATGCTCATTTGAATGCATGCTGCGGATCTCCGACCTGATTGATGACACATTATCATCAAAGAACCGAGCAAACTCATCACACTGTATTTGTGGAAAAGCTCTCCGACCCCGCAGACAGGCTGGATTGCACAGCCTGTCAATGGTCCGGAAGAGCTGAGCAGGTCGGTTTCTTGAAGCAGTTATCTCCTTGGATAGGAACTCTGCCTTCTTATGGGAGATTACTGATTGATAGTCCACGTAATGGGCCATCAATCTAAGTTTGTCACCTTCCAGGCCGGATTTCCGCCAACAGCGCTCCACTCTTCGCCCCTTTCTTCTCAACTCTCTCAATGTCCCATCAAACCAAGGGGATCGAGGGCGAAGGGAGAGGGGGCGAACACGGACAGGCACAATGGAATCCAGTGCCCTCAACACCATATTATTATAGTGCACTACTAAGGCATCTGGTTCCATGCACTCCATCGGCCAACTCGATAGGTCCAGCACCGCCTTTCAGACCCTCAGGGGTAACTCCCCTCAAAGGGCGGTACTGGACCATCTCCAAAGGGGTGGGTCTCATAAGGGGGTTCGCGAAATTGAACCTTACAGAGTGATGGTCAGACCACCCAACTGGTTCCACCACCAGTCTTGTGATCTCCATACCCAGGGTGAACACTAAATCCAAAGAATGACCATGAATATGGGTAGCAGCGGTAACTACCTGTGTGAAGCCCAACAAACTCATTAGTTGGAGAAAGTCAGGGATGGGAGGCAGGGATTGGGTGCAAAGGCAATGGAAGGGGTTAATGGAAGGCAAGGGAGGATGCACAGGGTAGGGGAAACTGTCCGGCAAATGGGTCCTAAGGCCGACCACGGCCCACCGCTGGGTCACGCTTGCATTGGCGCCTCCATGCACCAGCTGCTGAACCATCTGGAGTGTGGCAGTGGTGACACGCTGTATTTGTCTCAGGAGCCTTGCATGCACATCAGTGGTCCTGACACCTAGGACAGAGGAGGGAACATGGTATGAGTGGATGTCCAAAAGGCCGCAGCCTACCCATCGTACACAGCGAGCATCGGTGATATGAGCCTCTGGGATGGCATCCTGCCACCCACAGTGAGTGCGCCCACATGAGCCACCCACCCAAGGTTCCAAAGACATGCTGAAAACTGCATGACAGCACCGCCCATGTGCAGCACACCACCGCCATGGCAGGCAGGCAACATGGCCATGCAGGTGGTCGGCAGCGACACAGCGAGGACCCGGGTGCACCCACAGCCCACCTGCAGTGGTCACCCACATGTGCGATAGCCATGGAGCAGTGCACTGGTCACCACAAGTGGTGCACAGCTGGAGGGTACCATGCGCACAGGGAGCCGGGTTCCACCTCCATCCACGCTGACGACCCTGCACAATGAGGAAACATGAACAAGTGCCTGCCTGCATGCAGAGGTGCACCCAGTGCCTATCAGGCCACCATGCCCATGGCTCCCACCGATAGTGCACCACCTCCTGTAGTGGCCCAGACACAGTGCCAGTGAGGCGTGCCCTCCTCCTATCTTTAGGGCCTGGAAGAAAGTAATGGAGAAGGACACATCAGAAACACATAACATCACAGTCCCCCACCCCCTGGAACATTGTGCCCCCTGCAAAGCATGCCTGTGGCATGGTGGCACAGGGCAGGCTTGGTGTATGACCCCCCTCAACAGGGCGTGCAGCCCCAGCCACCCTCCAGCAGTGTGTGCCACTGCACCACGGTCCACCAGATGTGACTGGGCACATGTGCCGCGCACTTACCTGGCCATGGCACAGCACCCCTACGGATGCATGCCTGCAGAGCCTATAGCCAATCCTGGTCCATCCACCGCAGGTCCCCGTAGCGGTGCCTGCACTGATCACCAGTGCGCTGTGCACCTGTGGCCTCCTCTGGTGCATCTGACACCACCTGCCACACCTCAGACCGAGGCCTGTTGAGTTGCACCTGACCAAACAGGGTGCCAGCATGTGGCTCTACAAGGGCCACCAGGTTGTCCAACTCAACCTGGGACCATATCTGTGCCCTGGGCGTTGTCCTATGCGGCATGCTTCCAGCACTCTGGTGTAGACAAAATGGCACCCAGCAGCACACATGCAACATGTGCTGGAGCTGCGCACCTAGCAGCGTGATGCACCACCACCGGCCAATGCGCAGGCATGTGGGTGCGCGACTCGGTGCTGCAATGCCACCACGTGTCAAATGGCGCACCATGTGCCACAGTTCCATTGGGCACTGCAGGCATGCTGCATGGCAGGGTCATGTGTGAGCCATTGTACACGGCCCCATCAAGCATGGGGCACCATCGAAGGCATGGCGCCACAGCGCCATTGGCCATGTGGTGCCCTGGCACCAGAGGCCACACAGCACACGAGCACCACCAGTGCAATAGTGGACAGGTGTTGTACAGTACAGCCTATCACGCACATAGAGAATGACGCGCCACTGTTGTACATGATGGGCTCATGCGCATGCGTGCGGCACAGCGTGTTGAGCATGTCACAATGCTGCACTCTGAGTTGTGCATGCGCAACCCCATTGCGCAATGCGCAATCATGCGATATTCAGCTGCCTCATGCAAATCAGCTGATTACCCTATCCATGGCACAGCAGCCCATTTACATGTCATTATAGTTGTGCAAGCCTTCATTAGCATGTGATGCGCTAGAAAGGTGCTAGGGGAATGTACAGGGTAGGACCGGTATTGCAACCCTAACAGGTGAGACACATGCTGTGGGCTGGCCAGGCAGTGGCATGGGAGGGTAGATGCAGCATAACTGGCTCATATTAACACGTATCTGTCCCCACAGAAAGAAGCATGTCATAACTTGAGGAGAGTGAGGAGCATGGGCCAGCTTGTAAGCACAGGCCCAACTTCACCAGGGCAGAGTCGGACGCCCTATTCCAGGCATACCTGGACCAGGAGCCACTCCTGAGTGGCTCCACAAGCACCCCACAGGCCCGGGCAACAACATGGGTGTGGCCCATGCTGTAAACCAGCAAGGCAGCCACCAACGGTCTGTGCAGGAGTGCAAGAAGAAGGTGGGCACAGACTGGCTGTACATCAAGGAGAAGGAGGCTGCCATCTGTGCAGTGCGAGCAGCCACAGGCGGGGTTCAGCACTCTCTGCCTACCCTTATGCCCCAGGAGGAGATGGTGGTGGCCACCATGTGGCACAGCATGGTCGAGGGCATGCCTGGTAGAGGTTTTCAGATGGGCAGTAGCCCATCACTGCATGGTAGGCTCGGTCATGTTGGGGACATGGGGGCAGGGGGCCTGGTGGCAGGTGTGGGTGGCAGCAACACTAATGTGACTGTGTTCCCTTTCAGTTCCTAAGCGCCTGCAGCTGGTGGCAGTGGTGGTGGTGTCCACTGTGGAGGCCATCCTGGACCTCGGAGGACCACCCATCCACCTCCCGCAGACACCATGGCCTGGAACATACGCGTCCTGGCACCGCTATCCATCCTGATGTCGGTGCCGTGATTCCAGATGAGGCTCTTGCTGCATTTCAGCATGACACCAGGCATGGTATCCTGTGTGCCGAGATGCAGGTCAGGGCAGGCTCCGGTTCTGATGACGACGTGACCCACAACCTGGACAGCGATGTTGGTGATGTGGGGAGATACCCATACCACTGACCCACCCCACCTGTGTGGACAGTGGGCCAGAGATGGCTGCCTGCACACCGGCCATTGTGGCTGCAGTGGCTGTGGCTGCAACAGGTGCAGGTATGGCTGGCAGTGGTGGCGTTGGCACTGGTGGCAGTGCAGCCATGCTGGTATTACCTTGCACACAGCAGATGGAGGGGCAGCAGCGGCGGCCGGACAGTGTTGGGGGGGCCCGGCACAGTGCCCGTCGCTAGGGCACCGCACAGATTACAGCCCCAGGAGGGATCTGCTGTGCAGCGCCCACCATCGCAGGGCACTGGGCTGCAGGGTAGGGATACAGCTGTGGGTTGGCAGGGTGCCCATGTGACCCAGGGCACTGACCTCTTGGACGACCACACCCATCTGCTCCAGGCCTCTGTTGAGCAGCAGCTGCAGCTTGCTGCAGGGGTGCATGCACCACACAGAGCTGTGCCAGGCAGATGATTGGTGGAACAGGTACAGCACCTTGGTCCTGGCTGAGACCACGTGCCTGCAGCAGGACAAGGCCGCAGCTATGGATCTGCTGACCGCTGCAGTCACGGCTGGACTGGCACCACTGGCCACACTGCTGCAAGGCCCTCTGCTGCTCACCCCACTGAGTGCATATTCCATCCCTTGGGCCCTGTGCAGGGCAACCCCTTCTGTGTCAACACCAGGTTCTGTTGTGGGCATTCTAAGCACGCCTGGTGTGGGCATGTTTGTGGGCCCGCAGCCACCTGCGTGGACCTGGTTGTGGTCCCACAGTGTCACCCCTTGAGGACCATCTGTAACACCCCCTGTGGCAGACAGTCAGCCAGCACCGGCAGAGCATTCTTGACAGGGCCATGCACATGTCTGTCGTGGCTGTGCTACCATGTGGCAGTCCTGAACCGCCCCCCACCACATCTGCCATGTTCTGCTGCCCTTTGTGCACATTGGTGCAGCATGTGAGTGTATGTCACATATCCGTGACTTGCATGGTGACCCCGCACATGGCCCATGTGCCCACCCACCGGGCTGCTGGCCACCATGGCATGTGCGTGATGATGTCAGCACTGCGCTGCCAGCCACTGTGCAGCACCTCTCCGCGTCTGACACATGCCCGGTGCGGGGTGGGGGCATCATGGGTCCTCTGTGCACGTGTGTGTGTGTGTGTGTGTTTGTGGCATGCATGCCCATGATGCAGGCTGCATGGATGTCCATTCTCCATGCCTGCCCAGCCCCCCCATCTGCCGACCCTGGCACGGGGTCTGCCCATGCCTGCCTGCCCACTGTGCCCTGGGATCTGGTCCTTGCCTGTGGCCATGTATACTCACCTGTGCACTCCATAGTGCTCCTCAGTGATTGTGTCTCTGTGTTGCTGGGCCATCCTCATCAGCCAGGGATCCCTTCATCCAGGAGGGGCTGCCCACCACCAGGCCTGGCAGCCACATCATCCCCACTGCTGTGCTCTTCCTCGACCTCAACAGCTATCTCACTGTCAGTGGCCATGTTGTGTAGTACATAGATACATAGATACATAGACAGTGTCAGCAGATAAGGGCCTATGGCCCACCTAGTCTGCCCATTTGAGCTTGTAAGTTCAGTTTGTTTTCCTAGAAGTCTATTTCCCCTTACCCCTGACCTCTAGAATTCCTTTATGTCTATCCCATGCATTCTTAAATCCCGTGATTGTTTCAGCCCCCACCTCTTCCTCTGGCAGGGTGTTCACTTGTCCACCACCCGTTCTGTGAAGAAATTCTTTCTCATATTTCTCTGAATCGTCCTCCTCCAACTTCATCCCATGCCCTCTAGTCCTGAAACATCTTTTTCGCTTAAAAATAGTGTTTTCCTGCACCCTGTTCCTCCCTGTAAGATACTTGTATGTCTCTATCATATCCCCTCTCTCCCTCCTCTCCTCCAGGGAGTACATGTTCAGTTCTTTCAACCTGTCTTCATAGGATTTGTGATGCAACCCATGCACCATCTTTGTTGCCATCCTCTGAACCTTCTCTACCCTGTCTATGTCCTTACGTAGGTATGGTCTCCAGAACTGTACACTGTACTCCAGGTGGGACCTCACTAGTGTCTTGTGTAGCGGAATTATGACCTCCCTTTTCCTGCTGGTGATGCCCCTGCCTATACATCCCAGCATCCTATTTGCTTCACCTGATGCCTTGTCACACTGTTTCCCTACCTTGAGGTCATCAGAGATGACAACCCCAAGATCCCTTTCCTGCTTGGTGCATGCTATATCCTCACCCCCCAACTGATATATTGTGCCAGGGTTTTTGTGCCCCATATGCATTATCTTGCACTTCTTTGCATTGAATTTCAACTGCCAAACCCTTGACCATTCTTCAAGTTTCTGCAGGTCCTTCTCATTCTGCCTACACCCTCTGGTGTGTCTCTCTGTTACAGAGCTTTGTGTCATCAGCGAACAGTGAAATTCTGCCTTCTATATCCTGTGCAATGTCACTGATGAAGATGTTGAATAGGACCGGTCCCAGCAGTGATCCCTGTGGTACCCCACTGGTCACTCTTCCCTCTGTGGAGTGACAGCCATTTACCACCACCCTCTGTGTCCTGCCACCCAGCCAGTTACCTACCCACCACACTACTGTCCTGCCCACACCCATATTCCCCAGTTTGTGTAATAGTCTTCTATGTGGCACAGTGTCAAAGGCCTTGCTGAAGTCCAGATAGGCCATGTCCACTGCCCTCCCCTGATCCACCTCCCTAGTCACCCAGTCAAAAATTCAATGAGGTTGGTCTGACGTGACCTCCCCTGGTGAAACCATGCTGCCTTGGGTCCTGTGGTCCATTGACAACCAGATGTTCACCAATCTCTCCTTCAGTAGTGCTTCCATGATCTTTCCCACTACCGAGGTGAGGCTGACTGGTCTGTAGTTCCTGCTTCCTCTTTGTTCCCACTTTGTATAAGGGGACTACATCTGCTGTCCTCCAGTCTTTGGGTACCTCCCTGTTTCCAGTGATTGGCTGAACAGGATAGCCAGAGGTTCAGCCACCACCTCTCTTAGTTCTTTAGGACCCTGGGTGCACCCATCTGGCCCCATTGCTTTGTCAACTCTTATTACTTCCAGTTCCTTCAGGACCCTTTCTCGTGTAAAGGGACTTCTGTCCATTTCTGCACCATTCTCACCCCTTGTACTCCCTTCAGACCCATTACCCCCCTCTTCCTTAATAAAGACTGAGCAGAAATACCTGTTCAATATGTCAGCTTTACTGTTGTCATCCTCCACGCTGCTCCCATCCTCCCCCTTCAGTCTAACTATCCCTCCCTTTGTCCTTCTTTTTTCACTTATGTACCTGTAAAAGGTTTTGTCCCCTTTAACCACTGATTTTGCAATGTGTTCTTCTGTCTGAGCTTTGGCTTCCTTACTGACTTCCCTGCCTCCCTTTGTTTCTCCTGGTACTTCTCCCTATCCCCTTCTGCCTGTGTCTTTTGTATTGCCTGAATGCAGTCTTTTGGCTTTCACTTTCTTTTGCTACTCTTTGAAAACCATAATGGTCTCCTCTTTCTTTTCCTCTTGCTAACCTGCTTAATGCATAATTCTGTTGTTCTTATAATCCCCATTTTAAATACTGCCCACTGTTCCTCAATCCTGATTCCTGTCCCATTCCCTTAATGCCTCTTTCAAGCATCTCCCCATTTTCCCAAAGTCTGCCCCTAAAATCCAGGATACGTGTTTTTGTGTGGTTTGGTTCTGCTCTTTCTGTGATTTCAAACCACAATGACTGGTGGTCACTGTTCCCCAGGTGCTCCCCCCACTGTTACCCCCATCCCACTGTCCCTGTTTGTGAGCACAAGGTCCAGTATTGCCTTCTGCCAAGTTGGTTCCATGACCAGTTGCTTAAGGAAGGCACCCTGAAGGGAGTCCAGGATAAATCTGCTCCTAGTTGATGCTGCTGCTGGGATGCTCCAGTCCACATCTGGTATATTGAAGTCTCCAACCAGTACTACCTCACCCTTGTCAGCCATCCTTTGGATGGCTAGCATCAGCTCCCTATCTGTTTCTTCCTCCTGGGCTGGTGGTCTATAGACAGTACATAGCAGGCCAGGAATAGGCTACAGGCCTTCGAGGGGCTGTACTCTAGGGCACCACCGGACCTGTCTAGGCAATGGAACCAAGCCTTCAGCAGCCCAAACACCCACTCAGTTATGTTCCATGTGCTGGCATGTGCCTCATTGTAGTGCTCCTGTGCTGGGGTCAATGGGCGGTGGTATGGGGTGAGCAGCCATGGCCGGAGTGGGTAGCCACTGTCACCTGTGTGGAGAGATGTCAGGTTAGCACAGTGGCTTGTGTCCCTGCTCCCTCACCATCCCAGCCACACCCTGTGGCACCCATGCCCTGGCATCCATCACACCCTTCCCTGCTGTACCCAGCCTATCACATCCACAGCATACTCACCGACTAGGTGGCCTATGGGGATGTTCCCACTCTCAGACCTCTGGCACAGTGCTGTCTGGTGCCAGATGAAGGCATCGTATGTTCCATCAGGGTGTGTGGCACAGACATTGATTATTCACCCCCTGGCATTGCACACCATCTGGTAGTTGACACTGGGGTAGTCCTTCATGTTGATGTAGGCCACCTCCTCAGGGCCAGGCGATACGTGGATGCCAACATGGGTGCAGTCGATGGCCCCTAGCATGCCTGGCAATTGTGCCACCCTGAGGAACCCCTGCATGTTTGCTGTATGCTCTGCATGTGTGCTGGGGAACTCTATGTACTCTGCAGCATGTGGCAGCAGTGTGCTGAGGAGTTGTGTGAGGATCCGTGACGTGACCAGCTGGGTCATGCTTGTGGTGTCCCCTGCTGGTCTCTGGAAGGTGCCCATGGTGAGCAGCTACATGACAGCCATGACCTTGGTCTCCACGGACAGGGCGTGGCTCTGTCTTGTGGGTGCCTGCATCTCCTTACTGCACAGCTCACAGAGCCACCTCAGAATGGCCCAGTTCAGGCGGTACCATTCCACGATCTCTATATTGCTGTACTGTTCGAAGCTGATGCAAGAACGGTACCACCTGTTCCGGGCATACCGCCGATGGGCCCTTCCATGGCTGCGCTGGTCTGCAGCATGCCTCCTCACATCTCTCATTACTGCCTCCATCTGGAATGTTGCACTGGCCATGACCTGCACTGTGTGTCCTCTGCCCGGGTGGCTTTCCCCCCTGGCACCCCCAGCAGTTGGCTGCTGTGTGTGCCCCTGCACTGGGTGGACCCCTGTGTGGGGATGCCTGGCCTGCAGCCTGTGGTCTACATCTCCCACCTCATGGTGCCTCTGTGCTGCCCCTCCTGTGCTGGGTGTCACTCCCACTCACTGTGGGCTGCCTTGCCTTGCTCCCATTCCATGCCCATTCAGGCAAGCGCACACACACACACACACTCTCATTCACACACACGCTCACTTGGCCAGTGTTTGGCCCTGCCAGGCTTCCTTGGCCCCACTCTGTGCCTCTGTCTGCCTGCCTCACACTTTGTGGCACCCCTATGGCTGTGTGGATTACCCCCTTGCACTCCCTCAGTCTGGCTGCCCTATGGCACATGCCTCCTTCCCTCCCTTGCTCTCTCTATTTATGTGCTCAAGTCTGCTCTGCACATTTCCCTTTTGCTTCATGCTTGCGCCATTCCCCTGCAGTTGAATGTCGCAGTGCGCCACTTATTCATGGCTGTGCCCCCTGCACTTGTGCAGGCATTCATTACCATTGTGCAGTGGTGCACTGGGTACTGCGCTGCACATTTCCTGCCACTGAATATCACTCTCCGGCACACTGCCACACTTGCACCAGTGCATCCCTGTTGTGCATAGTACAACTGCTCTGAATATCCAGGCCCATGATCTCAGTCTCAGGATAATATCTGAAACTGTTCCTGCTTTTATTATGAGACTCAACTTTTGATTTGATGTAAAAGATATAAAGGGGTGTATCCACTGATTTGGTGGATGTGGAGGGTGGGGTGAAGTGACTCAAAGGAACAAAGGTCTTTTTTTTCATACATGTCTGCGTGTGTTTGTATTATACTTTCAGTGAGTTGTTATAAGGTTATTATTCCTTTGGCAATTACTTAATTTTGTTCAGTGGGACTCTCTCTTATTAATTAACTCTCAGAGAGGGGTGATGATTCTTGGGTGTCAGGAATGATCTGTCTAAGCCAAGGCAAAGTCCTAAGGTGACTTTTGTGATGTCATCATGTAATGTTCATGATTGACTGAATAGGTGTATGACTGTATGATTGTGTGCAAAAAGAATCAGAGTGCTGGCAGCTGCTACCGATGAATGCAGGTTTGCTCAATTCTGCAGCTGTCTTCCTAGTTGCAGTGGGGGTAGACTACTTAAGGGGAGAATGGATATGACACAGGACATCAGTGATTGATCATTGTGGTTTTCTGTTTTGCTAAGCAAACTGTAAAAAGTTAATGAAAATGAAACATGTGTCTGTGTCTGATGTTCTCAGCCATTGCTGACTGTATTGAGAGGCCTTCTGGCACAATGCAATTTTGCTTAAAGTTGAACCAGTCCAAATTAATTCATGGGCATTTGCATGTGCTTCCCAAGATGTGTTGCATTATTGGGGTATATGCAATATGTTTTCTTTAAAATTTGGCTATATGACCAATATCCTCTGGGATAACCCAAGCCCCATTGTATTTGCTACAGTTAATAAATATGTAAACTACAGATACTCTGATAATCTGTGATAACTTCAGATTACCCAAGAAAATGACAAAGGGAGACACAGAATTATTTGGTCAGGAGTAAATAATCAATGTTTGGGTCATTGCCCTGATAAAGATCCAGTTTATTTGGGAACAATTAAAGCAGTCTTTAGCTGGGTCTAACCACCCAAGTACAGATACATACACTATCCACAGATAGTGATCTGGAGTAGTTTTTTTTTTTTACTTATCCAGGCAGCTCCAATTTAATGATGGTACCAGTTTACATATGAAAGCAGATACAATATTGAAAGCTCTTGAACAATATAGTTGCACCACTACAGCGAGGCACTTGTAATGCCAGACACTACTTACAGCCACTCATAACTTCTTTTGACACAGGGACATAAAACTTGGCATGAAAAACATTTGTGTTGTAATCCCACATCCTGAAAATAAAATGACAATTGGTGTTTGGTTTAGTGTGTTAATGTTACAAGATGTATGGACATTTAAAAAAAATCTGGTATCGTTAAGACTTTGTTACCACCCCAATAACTATAAAAATGCTGTGATTTGAAACGTGAAACTTTCAGGTTTATTTGATTTGGACCCAAAGCAGTCACTTCTGGCACTTAGTGATGAAAAAAGAAAACAGAAACAAAATAAAGCACTGCCAGCTATGCATGTGTGGCTCAAAAAAGCATGTCTTTTTTTTGCATGACATTTTCCAGCACTATAGAGAAAATGGCAGTCACACACTTTGACTTTAATTTGGCATGTGTGGTGATGGAAATTATGATAAGTGTTACCTTCAACAACACTATAAGGTCTGCTGGCCCAGGTCAAATGAGCCCCTGCCTTCAAGAGTAAAGCAAAAGAAGTTAAAAGAAAAGAAAGTACTTTCATTTAAAAAAGTAAATCATGGGACATTCCTCTATCTAAATATAATATTATCCTTCCTGCAAGCATATTCTGTAAACTCTTTTACCTTGTTAAGCAAGATTCTTTGCATTTGTCAGATGGTAATCTTGCCATAGGATTGCTGGATGCCAAGCCCTGTAGTGGGATAGTTCACATCTAGTGGGGACATCATTAAGTAGGCAAAGCCAATAAGGGGCAGGTCTGATGATGGCATTCAGTGTTTAGGTCTGTATGTGGGAACATACAACATGTTAGCTTACTTACAGGTTCATAGGTAACACGAGTCAGGAACCATTGGCCTTTGTGATGCAACCAAACATAACTATGAAAATTCAAACTTCCTTATACCCATGTGTGTATCTAATGCCATCTTGATTGATTTCAGGCTATCGATCAGTACTATTTCTGTAGGTAATCTGTTCCAGGTACTAACCACTCTCTGGCTAAACCATTTACCTCATCTTAATATCTTGTAAAACTCTGCCTTCAATTGTCGACAATGAAACCTGATCTCCCATTCTGTTTCTTTGTGTTCTAGACCTATATATTCCCATAGGTTCCTATCATTAAAAGCCCTGTACACAATGCAAAGGTCTCCCCTGATTCTTCTATATTCCAAAGAGCACAAGTCCAAAGCCATCAACCTTTCACAATAAGTCCTATTGGATAATGATCTCACTTTTTGGGTGGCTCTTCTCTGGGTTACAGTATTTTGAGCATTTTTATATTGTTTTTGTTATGGGGGGCCCAAAACTAGATGAGGGCATGCCAGTAAAGGATTTGTAGTACTGCTGCTTCAATATAAATGGGGCAGCAAACTTTCCTAATTGCATGTCATTGACCTAAATGTCAAACATCTTTGGGTACCTTCTAGGAATGTTCCAGAGGCAGAAAAGTAAGCAACATCAGAGGGCAAACCACTTGACTTCTTGTGTAATAGGAGGCATTGCAAAAAAAAACCCTGTGATGAGCAAACCCAGAAAATCATAGGCAACTCAAAGCAGTTTTATGTTTGATTTGTTGACTCTAAAAGACATAAGGATAGTAAGGAATGCCAAGGCTTGCACAACATTGAAAATAATGAGTGGCATTAAGGTAAAAGGACATGCCCTTCTTTCATTCTACAGTATTAGGATGAAACAACAGATAAAAGAGGACATTGTCAAATAAAAGAATATGTAAAGTTGTTTGAAAGACAGCAAAATAAGCATGAAGTATTGAATAAATATTTCTGCCCAGTGTTAACTAAGAATGGGGGACATTACCATGGAGTAGTGAAAGGTGGCGGGTAAGGGGAAGGAAGAAGGGACATTGAAATGTGCCAAACACATTGCTGCATAGAGGATTCTCAAATGGCTATGGTTTAATTGATCTCCATGTCAGGACTGGTTCACTTCAGAGTGCTGAGGGAGCTGGCACAGGTACTGACAGTGCCAATAGACAGTGCCACTAGCTAACTTGTTCAGTGATTACCTGGAAACCAATGAGTTGTCAGGTAATGGAGAACCACAGGTGTGGTATTCCATTACAGTAGTGGAGCTAGAGATTAGCTAGAGAACTACAGACTAGTCAGCTTGACCACCAAAGTAGGCAAGCTCTGGAAACCATTTTGAAAGAAAGACTGGTGAAGTTCCTCAAGGCAAATGTGCTGCAGGACAACTGACAGCAAGAGATTGTATTAGTAAGGTTGTATCAAACAAATTTGATACAGTTTTATGGTTGGGTAAAAAAGGCTATTGATAGGTGATGGGCAGTAGACATACTTTATGTAGACTTTAGCAAGGCATTTCACTCTGTCTTCCACAAAGACTGAGAAGGAAGCTAAGTGACCATGAGGTGGGGTGCAAAATGATGAACTAGGTGGAAAATGGTTAGGTGGAAGGATGTAAAGTATGGTGGTTAATAAGGGATACTCAGGAATGAGGTATGCTATGAGTGGGGTTCTTCAAAGTTCAGTGCTTTGACTAGTGCATTTCAATGTATTTATTAGGGATATCCAAGAGGGCATCAAGGTCAAAATCTGCCTCTGTAGAGTTTTTCCACTAAAGGACTATATGAAAAACTAGCTAGTTTGATTGCCACAGTAAGCTGTCCCATTTGAAGCATGTGAAAAAGCATTTCTGAATTTATTATTTGTAATTAGATCTAAGTATGATTTGCATCACAGCATTTTTTGGCAAGTGAATAATATATTGCTACTTGATTTTTTTATTTTGTTTTTATTTACCAGGTAGGTGCACTGGACAAAACATTTGTTTATTTTCAAGCCCAGCCTGAGACATTATAACATAGGAGGTCATAACAACATAAATAAATAACAAAAAAAGCAGGGTTTATTACATTTTGCCAAGCAGTAGTACAGGGATATGAATAGATCAAGGGAAACAATACAAAAGATACAATAAGTCAGGGTCATTGTGAAATAAAACAGTACTACTTAGAACAGTATATATACAATCAAAATACAGGGATAGGTTATATTCATTGGTATGGTGCTATGCCAAAGAGGCAAAGTGACACAATTCCTAGCAACCTAAAGGCAAGTACATGCACAAGCCTGGTTTATAAGGGTGTGGTACTCTCTTTTGAAGACTTGGCTTGATGGACACTGATGGACATTGCCCACAATGGAGTTCCAAAGTTTGGGGGCAGAGAAGTAGGACATTTCTCCTAATGTTGTCTTGGTTTTGAGTATAGTTAAGGAACCAATGCCATTTGACCATACTACTGTATTTGGTATTAGCTATCAGGTGTAAGTAGTGCTGAAAGTAACAGGGGGTATTGCTTAGTCCCAACAATATGCACCACACCTCCCATAGTGAATCTGCACAAGGCTGGTGAATGAAGGCTTCATAATTTGGTGTAAAGATTGCAATAATGAGGGTATCTGTTCATGGCTAAGGCAAACCTGCAAATGTTATTGTAGGCAATATCTCATTTACATAGAATAGTTTTGGAGGATGAGAAGTAGACTGCCATCCCATAGGTCAGTTTGGGGAGCGGGATTCACTGGGCAATGGCAATATAGGCTTTAGGTGTAAAGTTGTCTCTAATCTTATATGACAGCCCCAATTTACTGTAGTATCCATAGCTTTGCAGGCAGCAGAGATGTGTGCTGAGAAGCCAAATGAGACATCAAGTGTAACTCCCAGGTAGTTAAAGGAGGAGACTGCAGTAAGACAGGATCCATCCGTACACCCCACTGCCAGAGGTTTATAGCACATTTTTATCCTTGAGGCTGAGCCAAATAGCATGGCTTTGGTCTTAGTAGTATTCATATGGAGACTGTTTGAGTAGAGTCATGTTTGTACCTATTGAAGATGAGAAGAGAGTTGACAATCTAAATCCAGTAAAATGTGAGAGCTTGTGAAAAGGATAAGGTCATCAGTGTAAAAGACTGGAATGCAATGCCTAAGACAAGTCTGGAATGAGTTAGTGTGTAGAAAGAAAAGAAGAGATCCCAATATGAAGCCTTGGGGGGGGGGGCCCTGACTGTGGTAGCAGCTGGGTCAGACAAGGTTTGACCAAATTTAACCCACTGATACCTATTACCTAGATAGCTTTTGAAACATGCTAAGGCAGCAGAAGAAATACCCAAACACTAAAGTTACCACTGAGTAGGGTGTGGCTGACCAAAGCAAAAGCCTTACTGAGGTCAATGAAGACCACAGCAGTGAGCTCACCCCGTCCATGGTAGTAGAAATGGAGGAGGTTAGTAATAGGAGGCCTGTAGTAGTGCTGTGGTCCTTCCTAATACTGTGCTGCACAGGAAACAGGAGGTTATGACTGGTGAGGTACTCAGTCAGTTAGGAGGTTGCTAGTTTTCAAGCAATTTGTGATTGGCATATACTGTAGTTGCCAGTATTCATACTGCCACCGTTCTGATATATTGGGACAGCATGTGAGATTTTCCAGATATCAGGAACCATGTGTGTTAAAAGGGAGACATTAAAGCATCTCATATTCAGAAGGGCAAGTTCTATGACAGCAATCTTCAGTATTTCAGGTTCAATTTCATCAGACAGGTTGCAGGAAGGGTGGCTTCAAAGCTGTTGTGCTACTGGTACAATGTAATCCACACAATATAGAAACCAATCACCAACCACCACTGTATAAAGCCAAGGTTTTATTGCAAATTGTGCAATAAAAAACAAACAAAATGGAAAAGGTGCCACAAGGTGTGCTGACCCCTGTGAACTAGGCCAGACCAGTTTTATGCATGCGCACTTCCTCAGGGACCCTGAGGAAGGGCACATGCGTGAAACCGGTTGGGCCTAGTTCACAGGGGTCAGCACACCTTGCGGCACCTTTTCCATTTTGTTTGTTTTTTGCTGAATAATTTGCAATAAAACCTTGGATATATACAGTAGTGGTCAGTGACTGGTTTATCTTTTGAGTCATTTTCATCAGAGCCAGCAGACATTGATAGAGGTATTTACTTAAAGAGTCTGCAAGCCTCACCACAAGTGTCTGCTTTGAGATGAAAAAAGGGGAATGAAAGGGGTAGGCATCAATGTTGGAAGGGCCAGAAGGAAAGATAGTAAGGAAGGAGAAGGCCCAAGCATAGGGAGAGAGGTCAGTGAAATTTGGTTGAAGATGTCAGCTATGGTGACAGGATTACTGCAGTTAACTCCATCAATATTTCTGCCCTTGGGCGAAAAGTTTCAAGACTGGCATAGGACTTGCTTGATATTTTTCCAGAAATGACTTGGGTTATCAGCTGAGGCATCAAACAAGGATTTGAAATTAAGACTTTTATTACACCAGATGACCTTTTTACATTCATTTTTGAGCATTCTGTAGCTAGCTCCGTTAGAGGCAGACCTAGTAGCTTTGTATATTGACCTGCTGGTGTCCCTTTGTTTAACCCATTATTTCTAATATCTCCAAATGAAGGCCAAACCATCCGTTGCTTAACCTGACACAAAATGGCCACCCAGGTGAAAACGAGTTAATAAGGGCCAGCAGGGGATGATCCAACCATTTAGTGACTGTGTCGTCTCTGCACCTGGATTTCTGGGGGTGTATTTACTTTGGATATCTAGAAGGACCTTTCTGAAGACAGAGAGTGCATGGTTTATGTCATTAGTGGCCACCTGAGACTGATCTGCACTTGCAACCTCCTGTTTCAGTTGTGAGGGGTCAAGCTTTGAGAAATCTTACAAGCGTATAATTCAGGGGAGGGGTTTAAGGGCCTTTGACCTCCATACACAATACTTCTTATATTAGCCATTGTCATGTGATTACTAGTAATCATTCTTGATTTAACATGATATATCATTTGATTTCAGTCTACATTTTCTTGTGAAAGCCAAAGATTTCCACAGCTTATGCTATAGCGGTAGCCAGCATCATTAGTAATTATAAAATAAGTTATAGTGACACATGGGGCAATATCATAATTGTTAGCTCTGTGCTATGGATAGCACTGGCTGCCACTGTATAAATAACATTTTCTTATTTTCCTTAACCACCAGAACACACAGTTTTCCAAAATATGATCCTCCACTGTCTCATTTAAACAATGTTTTGGAAGACAAGTATGAGGCAAAGTTAGGATGTTAATCCAGTAAAGGAATATCCTTAGGATAGCAAGTTCCTAATTGGTCTTGCTTCCTTTTCTGATTTCAGGAAATTATTTGGGGTGGACAGCAGGACCCACAATACAGTTTTCAGAAATGTAGTCTGTACTCCTTTAATGGTTCCAAGGAGTCACAACTTCATATCTTACCATATGCATTTAAAGTCATAAAACCTCCCATTTTGATTATTAACCACACATTTATGAAAACTGAATGATATATTTTAATGATTGATTGGCTAAAAATGCTTTTTATCAATATTTTTATCCAGTGTTCATCATTCAAGAAAATTAACGCGTGATAGTTCCCCTTTTCCCATTAAATACCATATCCTTTGTTTCTATTATATTGTTTTTATGACAGAGTTGTGCAGACAGGATATGAAGTTTAATTATTTTCCTCTGTCGGCTCACTGCAGACAATAAGATGAGTGCCAGATCATCCATATAGAGTAACAGTTAGACCTTGTTTCTATTAACTGCAGTGAATGAAAACTGGAAAATTTAGTTTGCTTATCAAACAATAAATATATAGGCTAAACAATGTCTTGGACAGAATACAGCCTTGTCTGACCCCATATATGAAGGAATTCTGGTAAACCCTCTCTTTTCCCACCCTGATCTGCACCCGGGTGTCTTCATGATATCCCTGAATAATCCTAATCAAAGATGGGGATGCATTCTATTTTAGAAGTTATTTTTAAAGGGACCACCAATTAATGGTGGCAATTGCAGTTTTAAAATCAAGGAAACAAATCCAAACCCTTGCCTGTTTAATTCTGGATTTTTACTTTTGTGTGGTATATGTAAGGATCAGACAGTTATCCTAGTGGAATATTTCTCTCTGATGTCAACATGTTCCTCCGCCAATTTTTGATTTTTTGATATCCATTGGTTAATGTTTTTAATAACATGCTTCCAAATACATTGTCAGACTTATCAATTAAACTCTTTGGCTTGCAGTTCCCTGAGGCACTCCTAATGCCCTACCTATAGATGGGAACACGTATGTTCTACAGTAAGGTAGTTGGACAGCACCAGCTAAGACACTATTCAGTATAGGCACACTTGGTTCATAAAGACAGAAAAAAAAGCTTGGTCTTCACATCAATGTATTTTTTGACTTGCAAACACAGCAAAGTGAAATGAGTCCCACAATAGTCCAAAAGGCACACTTGTAGATGAAGTTATATCAGAAGTCCAGATGGCACTGCATCAGGCTGCCACAGTCACTCAAAGGAAAACCTCTTGTTTCCCTGTCATAATGAACTGAATGTGCATATACTAGCCTCCTGCCTTATCATAGGTCGGTGAACTTTGGCCACAGCACGGCTGTTTCCTCAAAGCAGATTCAATGCATTCAGCATCTGTGAAGAATTATGTTCTCCTTTCAGGACACAGGTAGAATGGTACTGTATTACAGACCTTAACAAACACTGGAGCCTAAAACTCTACATTGACCTTATACAATTCAGAGTGTATTCCTTCCCCACCTGAAGCCCTACTATATTTTTCTTAGATCACAGATTTAACCTCATTGTAATTATTATGTTTGTTTATTATGTTAAAATTGTTTTGCGTTAAATTATAACTATTTATTTATTTAGTTAAACATCAGTTTAGAAACCTTTGAGCCAGAGGCTCATTTACAAAGGTACCTCGTCACAAAGAGGACATCAGAAGAGTAGTACAAGGGACACAGTACTTACAAACAAAAAGTTACAGTTCAATTACAATTTTGTTATAATAGAGTACAATCTCCAACAAGCAAAAGATAACAAAAGGTGCAACACTTATGGTCGGGGAGAGCTGGTGGGGTAGAAGGAGGGAGATGAGGAGGAACAAGTAGGGAAAGGAAGGGGGGGGAGCCGCTCAGTGAGCATTGTCAAACAGAGTGTGTATATATATATATATATATATATATATATATATATTTTTTTACACTAGGCTAGCGGCAGTTGCATTTGAGAGCTAAGCAGGAAGTTTCTGAGCCTGGGCTTAAAGCAAGCTAAGGTTAGAGAGTTTGAGACACTGGCAGGGAGGGAGTTATACCAGTGGGGCGCACGGAAGGGGAATGCCCTCTGACCTTGTGAGGTCCTGGCTCTCGGAATAACTAGGGTAGCTCTTGATGAGCTGCGCGTGATCAGGGTCGGTGCAGTACAGCGAATGGAGTTGGATAGGCCTATGGGGGGATAGGCCATGCAGGGCTTTAAAGGTGAGCTGGCATGTCTGATACATGAGTCGCTCTTCCAGGTTGAGTAGGGTAGCTGGTGTACAGCTCACATGTGTGAGTGAGTCTGGGAGCACCAGTGATAAGTCTGCAGGCCTTATTTACTGTGAGATGAACCTTGTTGAGGGCAGTCTGATCTGCTGAGCCATAGACCGAAGGCCATAGTCAATGAGAGACATGACAGAGGAGGTGACAGCCAGGCGGAGGGCATCAGGAGGGAGGCATTTCTTTGTGCCGTAAAGAATGCCTAGCCGTGAGTTGCGGCAGAATTTAGGGCAGATATATGTCCATGGAATGAAAGTGCAGGGTCAAAGGTTATACCAAGATATTTATAGGATTGCACCTGGTCAATGACGAGATTGGTGTGGAGAGGACAGCTAAGGGAAACTTGCTGTACTTATTTTGGGGTGGAGAAGAGCATCATTTTGTTTTCTTAAGCTTGATAACAAGTCGGGTGCTCAGTGAACCAGGTAGCTGCAGAGTCAAAGACTAGTTGGAGGGAGTTCTGTAGCAGCATGGGTCGTTGTGGGAGGCAACGAACAGCATCATCAGCATAGAGAAGCATCTTACCCATACAACTGCTGGGTAGGGAGTTAAGACAGAGTGAGAATAGTAGGGTCCAAGAATTGAGCTCTGGTGCACCCCAGAACGAATGGGGCATGTTTCAGAGAGAGTACCGTTGACTTTCACACATTGGGAGCGGGCAGAGAGATAGCTGTTGCACCAGGAAAGGTGGTCCTGAGGCAGCTTATTAGGTCGAGGGTGGAGAGCAAAAGAGGATGCGAAACAGTATCTAATGCTTTAGACAGGTCAATGAATATAGCACCAGCCAGGGCACCAGAGTCCAAGGAGGCATGGAGGAAGTTGGAAAATTCCAGGAGTGCTGTATTGGTACTATGACCTGCTCTGAACCCGTGTTGTTCAGGGCAGAGAACATTGTACTTACAGAGGTAGTCAGAGACTTGGGACGCCACAATTTTCTCTAACGCCTTAGAGAGGGGGAAGAGGATTGAGATGGGTCGGTAGTTACCCGGAAGAGTCCTGTCACCACCTTTATGGACAGGGGTAACTGTGGCAATATTTCAGGCAGAGGGGAATTTTCCGAGACAGAGTGATTTGTTGAAAATGCATGTAATAGGTGAGAGGACCTGATCCAAGACCTGACGTAAAAGGCAGGGATCAAGTGAGTCATTACCGATGGTGTTACCTTTAGGGCTTTTAGCAAGTAAGGCCTAGCTTGCATGGTGACACGACGCAGGTGGAAAGAGGGGCGGCAATGGGTGGTGGTACAGATGGAGGAAGTGGACTGAAAAGTTACCAGGAAGTACTGAGCTAAGGTCGGTAAAGAAGTTATTGAGGTGGGAGGCAATGAGGGCAGGGTCAGAGGAGACGGTACCATTGATGTTGAGAAGAGAAGGAGAGGGGGACTGGGAGTGACCATTCAGTTGCTTGATGTTGTCCCAGAAGCACCTGGGGTTCCCCCAGGAGGAGGTAAGAGAGGCTTGGTAGTATTCCGCCTTTGCTTTACAGATGGCCCAGGTGCACTGGTTACAGGCAGCAGCATAGGACTGCCTTTCAGCTGAACGGCCAGTAGCAACAGCAAGGTGCCAAAGATTGTCACGTTGCTTAAGTTGCCACAGAAGGGCAGGGGTGATCCAAGGGGCATGTTTCACTTTGGACCTCCTAGCAGTTATGGGAGCAAAGATATCACAGGCAAAGTTGAAAGTGCTTACAAAGAAGCCCAGGGCCAAGTCAATGTTGGTTGCCCTCGTTAGAGGGGACCAATCAGTGTGGGCAAGGAAGCGCTTAAGGCCTATGAGTCCCCCAGGCCTAAGCCACCTTCGAGAGGTGGTTTTGACCGGGGATGAGAGCCGAGGGGTTTCCCAGTTGAAAAGCACAGGGGAGTGGTCACTGAGGCAGTCAGGGAGGATTTGGATGTTGTGGATGCGGATTGGCCTGTTGGTGAGGACCACATCCAGGAGGGTGCTTGTCCCCCAGGGTTTTTTCTAGTAGGCTGTGAGACCAGTTGAGTTAGGTCAATTGAATCAAAAGCCTCATGGTGGGAGGAAGATGAGGGGCAGAGCCAGTTTATATTCAAGTCGCCCACCAAGATTTGGTCCGACGAGTTGGGTAGGGAGGTGAGGTAGTCAATTAGTGGGCCCAGGGCCTGGGATTGGTTCTTGGGGGGTATGTAGGCTACGGTTAGGAATAATGGGCCTCTAGCTGGGTCCGGGGACAGCTTTAGAGTAAGTGCCTGGGCCTTATGGTCGAGGTCAGGCGGTGGGAGTGGTAGCCCCATGAGAGAATCCTTCAAATGGAAGACACAGCCCCCACCTCTCCTGCCGACATGGTCCAACTGGTGGAGAGTGTAGCCAGGGAGAGAGACATGAGAGTTAGGAGTGGAGGGAGACAGCCAGGTTTCAACAAGGGCAACAACATCAGGTTTATGAAGAGTCACCCAGCAGTGCAGAGAGTCCAGTTTTTTCAGGAGGCTACAGATGTTCATAGAAGCAATGCACAGCCCAGGAGAGTTCAGGGGGAGGACCAGTGCTGCCAGGCCTGGGATTGGGGTGGACATTGCCTGACAGGAGCAGGAAGAGGAGGGCTGATCTGGGGAGTGCACAATGGCGGGATAGCTTTCGACGATTGGAGAGGGGGTGATGAGGGAGTGATGAGGGGGTGATGACCAAGTGAAAACAGCTACTAGAGAGCAGTAAAATGTGACAAGTGAGGTACTGGGAGCAAATTGTTCAAACTTAATTAGGCTCCCTCTAGTGGCAAAACAATATAAGGAGTTAATGGAGAAGTTGGGTGTTAACAAAAAAAAAAAATGGAAATAGTTTCAAAATCAGGCACAAAAGTAACAGTTCAGCTCTGTTTGAGCCTGGGCAGCAACTCGAGGTGCTACTCTGACCGGGATTCATGCGCTGAGCAGGGGAGCATGTGGCCGTTTCAGAAAAGACACCAGATGGCCAACGCGATGGTGGCAGCAGCCTGGATCAAGGTAGAAATTACCTGGTGTGTCTCGGGTTCGAGGCTTCTTTGGGCAGGGAGGGCTTCAGAGCAGGCCCTCGCGACCTCCGGTCTCCTCAGGGGAGGGGGGTGGTCTCTGCGGGAGAATGAAGAGAGAGGGGGGATTAAATAGGCAGCCCAGGCAAAAGATTAACCTGCTGGGGGCGGGCTGGTAGTGGGTGTGGGGAGAAGAGCAAATGGGCTGTTGGCTAGGAACATAATGGTAGTGAAATAATGTACAAATTTGTCTTTAATTATATTTTGCAATATTTTTATTTTTAGTCTAGTGACCAATTTTCATAAAGGCCTTATTTTAGGGTTTTTTTTGCACCCCTGTTAGAAAATGTTTGTCATGTTCATGAGTTAGGTATGACCTTGAGCTTTTAGGAAAAGTATGTTGTGATGTAAGATCAATGGCTCATACCAAGATACAAGCCTATCTTTGTTGAGCCCCTACCCCAATGAAACTGACATCCAGCACTGCCAATGAAAGAGGCTTAACTGACACCCAGGAATCAATATCTCAAAAAGGTTTAAAAATACATGTTGTTTGGTGGTGGAAACCTAGTAATGACTTTTCCTTTTTCAGTTTATTGCATGTTTAATATAAATATGTTCTGTTTAATTGCAGGAAATAGCAAATAAACAAGGTATTGGACTTGTATCATCTCCATCAGAAAGGTTTTGTAGATCATACCGAGACTACGCAACTATTTGTATTATTTGCCAAGACAGAGTGCTTCACAAAATCTTGTTGCAGCCAAAGTCAGAAGTCAAGCAACTCTGTTCAGATGTTTGAGAGAAGCAGATGATGAATTGTTTTGAAGTGCTAAAACATCAGGGGTGCTGGATGAGAGAGGATTCACTGTTGCCATTTGCTATAATCACCTTTGCTATTAGAATTAACCCAGCAAAGAAAACCCAATAAACAAGCAGGTCATCTAGATTCATAAAAACCTGGAACAAGCAACTGGAAGTTGGCTATGAGAACAAGATTTACATCCACAACATTTGCAGATAACACATGCATCTTTTGCAATTGTGTGAAGAAACATGGTGATTTACATCTTTTCCAAGTGAGAACATTTCAAATGCAAGGGGACATTCAGTCAGCAGCCATCACTCTTAGTAATACAGATCTATTGACTAAGGTACAAAGCCAACATCTCATAGCCTTGGAGGCTAAGTACCACAACAATTGTGTAGTTCAGCTACTGGTAAGGGTCAGATGAGCCAGTGAAACTAGCGCTGAACAGACAGACAAGAGCATTGATGTCTTCACAAGATCATTTGACATGCTTGTAAACTACACTCAGGATGACTTAACACAAGGCAAGGCACTTGATATGACATTCCTGTTGTCAAAATACAGAGGATATTTGGACACATGGTTATGTTGAATCAGGGACATACCATGCTGAAAATTTGAAGAAACATCTTGTTAGACACTTTGAAGGTTCAATTACATTTCATCAGCCTTATTCAGCAAACAAACCAAAGATGGTGTATGGTAGCAAAATACATTTGAATAAAACACTCAACAAGATTGCTGCGTTTCAAAGAAAGTTCAAGGAAGAAGCAATTGAGGCAGACCTGGAGCTTCCTAATGATTAGTATGAGAAATCTCAGTATTTTTCATGCAGCAACAACACTTTGTGCATCTTCCAGAAAAGCATCGGGGATTTCCACCAAACCATGCATTGACTGTAGAGAGATTTGCTTTGAAAGAGCAGAATCCATAGTGCCTGCTGATCTGTACCAGTTTTTTGAGTTTGCTCTTGATAGGTAAATTATCAGAACATAAGATACACATAGAAATATCTTAGCAGTAGCCCAAGATATAATCTATAGTGATTCAAATTTTCACAGTAAAACACCAAAGCATATTAGACTAACCATATCAGTCCACCATTTGGTTAGGAGTCACCAACTGTTGGATATATTACACAGTCAAGGGCATTCCTTGAGTTATGTTGATATTTGCAGAGTCGAGACACCACAGCAAGTGCCGTCATGTCATCAATTACACAAGAAGATGGAACATTTCTTCCAACAAACATCATGCCTGGAATATTTACACATGCTGCAATGGATAACAAAGACATAAATGAAGAAACTCGGAGTGGTCAAGGAACAACACATGTTCTAGGCAGTTTCCTGTATCAGGACAATTTGGGGTCCAATGTGTCTTTTGGAGCAAGACCTAAAGTAGTTGACATTAGGGGAAAAGCTGTGAGCAAACTTACATGCCTTGGTGTTCTACAGTGTCCTAACCAATTCATGAGAAATGGCCAGCTCAGTCACCTGTCTGATGGAATTGATTTGAAGTCTTGGTTTTTAACAAACCAATCCACATCTTTGACACTCAACAGAGGCTGGATATTTGCTTGTTTATGCCCCAAAAGATCTTCACTTTTGAGTTTGAGCCCCTACAACCTGAGGATCAAAGTGTACCAAGTTGTGACAGGTTTCATGCAATCTTACACTACAACTTCAAAGAGGAAAGATTCAAGACCACAGCTGGTTACAATTCTGTAGTACCAAGCCTTCTCACCCATATGGATACTATATATATATGAGACTAAAAACAATCGAAAAACAGATGCAGACACTGGACCAGGAAACCCCAGTGATAACTTTGGACCTTCAGTTGTACATCATTGCCCAAGAAGTCCATTTCTGCAACTGGGAGGAGCTGAAGCATCATGTTTTGAACATGGAAGCGTTCCACATCATGAAGCTGTACTGGAAGATACTTGACAAAAACTATGCAGACCGTTGATTTGAAGATTTACTAATTGAAACAGAGGTATTTGGAACAAATGCTGTAGCTGTGATCATGCAGGGAGGAAAAACTACAAACATTGTACATTTGCCTACAAGCTGATGTTTGAAGCCATGTGCCAGCTACAGTGGCAAACATTCTTTACCTGAGTAGTGTAGAAGAAGAAAATACAATTGAGGACACAGATCAAATTGAACTGAACTGCAAAAATGCCTAGTAACTATTGGCTGCGATAGCAACAGAAGGTGAAATAAATGAAGAAAATAGAGCTTTATTAATGCATTTCAACACCTTGAAACCACACTGAAAATTCTACAAGGTGATTTCAAGGAGTTCATTAACCAAGGGTAAAAGCAGTGGTCCACATTTCACTTCTGGCAGCAGCATATCACAGTGGTGCAAATCGATTTTGACTACATTGCAGCTGAGAAAATTCCAAACTGGAACCAGCACCTACAATGCTTTGCTGATTTCCTTTGCTATGCCTTTGCATACGCTCAACAAAAGTATGCCAGATAGAGTCCTGTGTACCTCTCAGAAATGTTTTTGCTTCCCAAGAGTACACCAGCAGTGCATGAGCAATTTGCCAATGGAAAGCATGTTGTCACATGATCAACCTCAGCCTGCTTTATCAGCGTCTGGTCAGACTTAGGCCTGGAACAAACTGTGGTCAGAGATTCCAAGATAAGGCAAGGGGGGATCATAGGAATAAGCAGATGAGAGAAAGCAGCTCTCAAGTGGTATCTCACAGTATATGAAAGAAGTGCCATCATGAGGAACTTCAAGCACATGTTTGGACTGGACAATCTTAAAGAACAAATTCATCGTGATCTTCGACCATAGTCAATCAGGAAAGACAACAAAGATGTCATGAGGATTATTAGCATAATATTGGACTACTATGGAAATCCATTTGCTGTGGATGCACTTGAAGTCTCAAGAGATGAACCTGAACCTCTTATGAATATAGCTACAGGAGTTGTTGCTTCATCACATGACACTACTGCCCTGTTGACTGCAAAAAAAGTAGCAAGTCTGCCTTAAAGGAATTTGTTGAAGAAATACTCAATACTGCTGCAGTCCCACTCAATGACTCTATCAAAATGATAAACCTATCCATGTTCACAAACATACAACACTCTAAACAAACACAAAAGCAGGGACAAGTTAAAATTCATATATTCAGAAAGACAGCTCTTTGACAGGCTTCTGGTGATATAAAAAGATTGAAAGACAGACCTGCAGAAGTTCTTTGAATATAAACTGTCAAGATGACCTCTGGCTATTGTTAATGCAGATGGTTCACTAGCAAAAAGTAACAAGGCACAAACATTCAGAGACCTAGAGGGCATAGGTGATTCCTCACTAGATTCAGCTACCTCCATGAGAAACATTAACTCATAAAGACAAACCACAACCACTTTCATAGACCATTTGGCATGTCTTCAGAAGAGTGGCAGCAGGGAGGAGGCAGGGAACTACAGACCAGTCATTCTTGCCTCAGTAGTGGGCAAGATTATGGAGGCACTCCTTAAGAAAAGGATAGTGCAACATCTGGCATCCATAGGATCACAGGATCCAAGATAGCATGGGTTTACAACAGGAAGGTCCTGTCAAACTAATCTCTTAGATTTCTTTGACTGGGTAACCAGAGTGGTGGATTAAGGGGGGTGCAGCTGATGTCACCTACCTTGACTTCAGCAATGCTTTTGATACTGTTCCACATAAAAGATGGATTAATAAGCTAGGTAGGCTCTGGGTGGGTCAGAAGTTGGTCATGTGGGTGGCAAACTGGGTGGCAGACAAAAATCAGAGAGTGGTGGTAAACAGTATACAGTCAGAAGAGATGCAAGTCAAGTGGGGTACCTCAGGGATCAGTCCTGGGGCCAGTCCTCTTCAATATCTTCATTAGTGACATTACTGATGGACTGGAGGGTAAGGTTTGCCTGTTTGCAGGTGACTCCAAGATCTGCAACTGAGTAGAGGACCCACATGGGGTGGGCAGAATGAGAAGAGACCTGGAAAAACTGGCAAAATAGTCATAAGAGTGGCAACTGGGGTTTAACGAAAAGAAGTGCAAAATCATGCACACAGGGAAGATAAACCCTGAAGCTACCTAAAGGTTGGGAAGGAAGTTGCTGGCAATCACAAGGGAAGAAAGAGACTTGGGCATCATCATCATCATCATCATCACAGATGACCTGATATCATCCAAACAGACCACTAAAGCAGTAGGTAAGGCTAGAGGGATGTTGGTGTGTATTAGTAGGGGTATCACAAGTCGTAAGAGGGAGGTAATAATCCCTCTTTACAAGACACTGATTAGGCCCCATCTGTAGTACTGCATGCAGTTCTAGACGCCGCACCTGCAAAAGGACATTAACAAAATGGAGGCAGTCCAGAGACGGGAAACCAAAATGATGCAGGGACTGTATCAGAAAACATATGAAGACAGATTAACAGAGCTCAAGATATATACCTTAGACTGTATATATATATATATATATATATATAGCCTCAGGCTGCAAGGAAAAAGATACGGGGGAAATGTGAGAGGGCGTTTCTTCATGGAGAGGGTGGTGGAGCCCTGGAACAGACTACCAGATGGAGTGGTCGGGGCTGAATTGGTGGAAGAATTCAAGAGGGCATGGGACAACTATATGGGGCTGAGTATCAGGGGGGTGGGGGCTGGCAGGAAGGGGGAGGTGTAGAGGAAGAAAAAGGGCAGACTAGATGGTCCGGTATGGTCCTTTTCTTCCATCAAGCTTCTATAATATGATATGATTCTATGATATGAACAAAGGCGGCAGAGAGGTGATATGATCAAAACATTCAAATATCTGAAGGGCATTAACAAGGTGAAAGAGTCTAACATGTTTCAATATAAGAAAAATAGCAGGAAAAGAGGACACAGCATGAGATTAGAGGGAGGCCGATTAAGGGGTAATGTGAGGAAGTTCTTTTCATAGAAAGGGTGGTGGATGCATGGAATGGCCTACCTCAGGAAGTGGTGGATATGAATACAGCGCACGGCTTCAAACAGGCATGGGATAGGCATACAGGAGCAATACAGATGAGAATGAATAAATAGGCCATTGACAGAGTAAAGGCCTATGGCACATTCATAAGGTAGAAAAAATGGGCAGACTGGATGGGCCTTGCAGTCCTTATCTGCCATCAACTTCTATGTTTATATGTTTCTATTGTGCTTGGAACATATTTTGAAGAGGAGTTTGGCATCAAGCTATTGTTCAAAACAGGAACCAAACTGAAGACCCTATAAACACCAGTGTATATCATAGCTGAGACCTGGCAGCTCAATATGAAAGTTGCTTCTGCCATTCCACACCCTTACAGACTGTGACAGCGCAAGCTGTTTCAAAGGCAAAGGCAAAAATAAATCCTTGCAAATACTAAGAATAAACCATGAAAACTTACAGAGGTTGGCTGAACATAGAGACTCTTTTAAAGTCACAAATGATGTAATTAATGTCTGTCACAAGTTTATATTTCGATTCTACCAACCAACAGGACGTATTACTTCCGACATCAACCTACTAAGGTACAAACCATTTTGCAAGCAAGCAAAGCAGAATGACAGCTTGCCATCATGTATGGACAGTCTGGTACAGCACATAAAGATTGCTAATTACCAGTGTGCTGTTTGGAAAGCACACTAGTGGCTAAGACATTTATTGCATCACCTGATGGACATGGCTGGACACAGACAGAGAATGGTCTTGAGTCTCAACTAATGCCACAAGAATCTGGTCCAAAAGACTTGATAGAGCTTACCACATGACAGTGCACAAACTCTAAATGCTCCTCAAGGAAGTGCAGGTGTGTGATTATAGAACTAAAATGCACACCAAGTTGTGGGTGTGAAGGACACCCAAACACATGACAATATGCAATAAACAGGCAAAGACAATATCAGTTATAAAAATGGTGATTTGGAACCAGATTATGATAGTGACAATGATAGTTCTGAGTAAACAAGTTAAATGTGCCTCTGAATTAAGAATACATGCTATAGTGAAAAGCTGCATGATGATAAATATGGTCATAAGTCTTCATTAAAATGTCATCTCAAACAATAATATATTTACATACAAAGAAGACAGCAGAAGAAGGCCATTCTGTCTATCTAATCTGCTTGCACTGCAGGGTAACACAGCTTGAGCTACTGTCACTGCCCTGCCTCCCTCCCTCCCCTCACCTCTCATCCTCCCTAACCATGATCCTTACCTTTCCCCTATTCCTATCCCAGCCTCTCTTAAAGCTGCCCACTGTCTTCAACAAGATCACTTCTTCTGGCAGTACATTCCAATTGTCCACCATCCTCTCTGTGAAGAAGTGCTTCCTGACTTCCCTCTTATACCTCCCACCCTCCAACGTAAGACTGTGCGCCCTTGTGTTATGGTTGCCACTCAGCTTAAAGAGACTCTCCTTATCCACCTTATTTATCCCTTTCAAGTACTTGAAGGTCTCAATCATATCTTCCAATGAGTACATGTTCAGTGCCCTCAAACTCTCCTTATATACCTTATCCTGCTGACCCACTATCATCTTTGTAGCCCTTCTCTGGACCTTCCTCTGCAGGTTAATGTCCTTTTTGAGGTGTGTGCAGCAGTACTGAACCCCATATTCTACATGAGGCCTTAGCAGGGACCTGCACAAAGGCAGTATAACCTCCTCTCTCTCCTACCACTGATCCCCCTAGATATGCATCCCAGCATCTTGTTTGCCTTTGCTGCTGCTTTCTTGCACTGCTTGGAGTGCTTCAGGTCACTAGTGATTATCACTCACAGGTCCTTCTCCTCCTCTAATGCAGATATTTGGACTCCATCCAGGCAGTACTCTGTCCTGGGATTCTTGGCTCCAATATGCAAAACTTTGCATTTCTTGGCATTGAAGCCAAGCTGCCAGATCCTGGACCACCTCACCAGCTTTTCCAGGTCATCCTGTAATTCCTGTATCCCTTCAGCTATGTTCACTCTCCCACAAAGCTTGGTGTCATCCATGAATAGGCACATTTTGCCCTTAATTTCATTTCTAATATTATTGATAAAGACACTGAACAACACTGGCCAAAGCAACAAGCTCTGATGGACCCCACTGGTTACCTTTTTGGTTCCAGATAACTCTTCCCCCCATAACCACCCTTTGGGTTCTGTCCCTCAGCCAGTTTTCCATCCATTTGGCCATCTTTTCCCCAACTCTGAGATCCACCAACTTCCTGATCAACCTTTTATGAGGCACAGAGTCAAAGGCCTTGCTGAAATCAAGATAGAGGATGTCTACCTCTTGGCCCCTATCTACTGTCTTAGTGACTGAGTCAAAGAAGTCAATCAGATTCATTTGACATAATCTCCCCCCCCGCCATGAACCCATGCTGCCTCGCATCCTGGAGACCATGCTCCTCTAGATAGTCCACCACCCTTTCCTTTAGTATGGTCTCCATGAGCTTTCTCACAATGGAGGTGAGACTGACTGGTCTGTAATTACCTGGATCATCCTTGACACTGCTTTTGTAGAGGGGCACTACATGTGCTGTTCTGCAGTCCTGTGTTACCACACCTGACTCTAGTGAACTATTAAATAGATCTGCCAGTGACCCTGCCAGCTCCTCAGCCAGTTCCTTTAGTACCATTGGATGTACTCTGACTGGGCCTGGTGATTTGTCCACCTTCAATGCCAACACCCCTTCCCTCACTCTATCCTCCTCTATCACTACATCTGTGTTCCCTTCCCCCCTGCTCCTCTTTTCCCTCTTGAAGGCACTGGTCCATCCTTCCCCCTGGTGAAGCCAGAACAGAAGTATTAATTTAGTATCTCTGCTTTTTTCCCCATTATCCTCCTCCCACTCCTCTCCATTCTTAAGCCAAACAATCCCTTCCTTCTTGTTCCTTTTCTCACTTATATAGCAAAAGAAAGCCTTCTCCCACATCTTAATTCCTTCAGCTATCTGTAGCTTCTTCCGTGCCTTTGCTCACTGGACTTCCTTACTTGCTTCACTAGCCAACCTTAGGCAATTTACCCTATCCACCTCTGTCTTGGTCTTCCTGCATATTTGCTGCATTAGAATTAATAGTTTTATTTGTGCAATTTATTTTCTCAATTTGCAAAAATTAGAAACTAATACCCAAACTATATAAATATGATGTTAAAAATAACAGTTTTTCAATTTCTTCAAAATTCAGGATTTATTCGGTTTTATCGTTTTTCAACTATATTGTCCAGATTTTCTCTTCCAAATTCAATATTATTGACCATGTGATGAACACCACAACATACCTTTTCTGAAAGCTGTAGAGAAGAACTATCTTATGCAATCATCAAACCTTCTCTAACGAGAGGGGTGCAACAGGACAAATATTTTGAAAATCGGCTGCTAGACTATTTATATATCAGATATTATGATTTCAATAATGAACGATCTGTTTAAAATTAGTCAATATCTATCTTGTTTTATTTTAATGCAATGTTATTATTTATTTATTTGCCTAGAAAAATAGTTGGTTGATAGTATATACAGTATTATGCTTCATTAGGTTGCTGTGGAAGGTCATAAATGACAGCAAGTGTGGTATTCAAGTGGACTCACCATGGAAAGTACAGTATCATGGTAAAAGTTGATAATTGTGCACTGTGGATGCCTGTTCCTATCGTCAAGGAAGTGGAATAAGTTTTTGCAGCACACAGCAACACATAAAATGCCAGGGCTTTGCATGCTCAGATAATGTGAAGCATGATAGAATATTGTGTTTGTTCTTCAGTTTGTCATGTGCATTTGAAAGCTAGTGTCTTGTACAATGGAGAACGGCTGATGATCAAGACCCATCATTGCACCACAATGAGTTGTAAAATAAGAACAAGTACACTTGTTTTTGTGCTTCTGCTTGTCCTGGCAGAAGAGCGCAGTGGAATGTAAACCTATGATATGAGTGATAAGACAATAAACTGATTGAAGTAGATGATCATAATGAGATATAATTGTTACTACTTTACATGCATTTCTTATTTATATGACAAAAACATGATTACTGAATGAACATGTGACGAGGCATGGAGATGATAATAAATACCACTATCTATTGGTCCCCAAGGGGGGCATGCAATTGTTAATACCCATGTGCACAGGTAGCTGTGGCAGGGAGAAATTATAGGTGGACTTGGTGTTGCATTGTTCATAAACGTGACAAATAATGAAGATAATAATGAGTTTAACTATCTGAAGTGCCTTAAGGCAGACAGATTATTTTCAGCACTCACAGCTAATGGTGCCACCTCTAAAAGTAATGGATACCAATCCTATTCCACTATCTACAGTGCCTTAAGGCAGACAGGTTATTTTCGGCACTCACAGCTCCCAGCACCACCTCCTATAGTAAAGTATACCAATCCTATTCTATCATCTATGCAGTGGGCAGACAGGGAAGAATGTTGTGTCACCAATACACTGCAGTGATACATGATGAGAAACACATGATTCATGATCTAGGAAGGAGGATGATAATGATGAAGATGATGAAGGGGAAGTGTTGGCAGAGTCATTCATTGCTTTTTTTTATTTTAATGTAATTCTTATTATTGTATTAGTTATCAATATTTTTAATTTGGCTTAATTTATGTTGCAAGACAATGTAATTTCAATGGATTCATGGTGTAATCTGTAAAATACTTCTGCACTAATTGGGACACATTTTTTTTGTTTTTGTTTTAGATACAGTGGACTGGTGCTGGTACTTATAAAGAGAAAGTGGACATTGGGGTGACGATTGTGAGATTATATATTTTTTCAACATTGTGGAATGATGAGCCTTCAGGAGACTTTCAGCAGGAAAAGCATACATGATAGATCAGCAGATAATATAATCTGAAAAAAATATGTTATATGATAAAATAATATAATGTTCTATATTATGATATATGAAAAGATAATAGCAGATATGATAGCAGAAGAAGAAGAATCAGCATTTTTATAGCACTTTTGATAAACTTTGCATCCCAAAGCACTTTTTTTTTTTGAAATTTAAGTTTATTGATTTCACAAGCAAAACAAAACATTAGAAACATGTCAAGTAGATAAGACACAGGTAGTACATGGTACAACCAAAAAAAAACCAACAAACCCCCACCCCAACCTCCCACATACGAAACCCACCCCCAAACCCCCACCTCCCCATCATCCACCCCGATCAAAACCTCCCTCTCCCCCACTTCCTCTCCCCACCCAAGACTAAGTGTGCCAAGCAAACATTGCCTTCAGACTGGATGTGTAAAAGTACTAGCCACCTTTAGCTATGCTCCACCCCCAACAACAGAGGGTGCAGCTGACAATATATAACAAGACACAGGGTGTCTTTGCAGGCACCAGGGAAAAGGTTGAGAACTCAGTGGTGCAAATATAGCGCCTGTAATTTACCCCATCCCTTCTGAAACAGGTCCATGCGGCAATGTAGGCTGGCTACCAGGCTTTCAGAATTAAGGTAAGCAGAAAGCTCAACCAGCCACTCAGCATATGCCAGGGCTAATTGGTCAGTCCAATGCCTAAGGACCAGCCTCTTAACTGCTATGGACACCAAGGCCATATGATACCGGCGCTCCACACTATCTATGCTAGAGTAATCCCCCAGAACACAAACCTCAGGGGTAAAAAAATCTGAGAGACCTATTAGGGGATCCAGATTATCCCGGATAAGAGACCACAGAGGAGCCACCTTACTACAAGACCAAAAATATAGGAATCCCTTCATCCTGCATAACACCTACAGCAGGTAGAAAGGGGAGCTTTTAAGCTTGAAAAGATTCTTAGGGTATAATACAAATTGTTCACAACATAGTATTGAGTAAGCTTAATCTATCCTGAGTATGATACCTATGAAGGTCCTTCCAGATGCGGGGCCAGTTCAAGGTAGACTCAGGCAGCAGAGAAGACCAGATATTAGAGCCCTTGAGAGATTCCGGAAATTTATAATTTAAAAGATAAGACTAGATTAACAAGATGGAATGCAGTTTAGAAGCAAGGGTTATTATTTGAGAGAGAAAGGGGTAAACCAGTGATTCACTAAAAGAAATACCAAATTTCTCAGCAATAAGATGTCTTAATTGGTAAATTTTGAAAATCTTAACATTGGGGATGGCGTATTTCGTAAGTATGTCAGCTGAGGAAAGAAGGGATCCTTTATCATAAAAGTGCTCCAGCCTGGCTTCTTTAATTTGCGGAAGCCACTGGAGTGATCATTGATTTACCCAACTTAATATTAGGATTGAACACAACCGGTTGACCCAAATCCAGCCCGGAGAAGATGTTTACAGAACGCAAACACTGAGAAAGGGATTTAAGGGATACCAGAATCATACGGTCAGCAAACCACTGCGAAATTACAGACGGGGAAGTATAAAAAATTGCACACGTATCCAACTTGGCCTCCGAAAGGATCTCCCTTTCAATTTGAAGCCAGATCGGGCATGGGAGATCTGAGTTCGCAGAGAGCCATCTCCCTAACTTAGCAAGATGAGCCGCCCAATGATAAAACAAAAGATTAGGAAGCCGGAGACTGCCCTTATCCTTAGGAAGAGATAGTTTGGAGAATGAACGCCTAGCTCCCTTTCCTCGCCAAATGAACCTGGAAAACATTGCATGAAATTGCTTAAAGTAGGAGGCAGGTAACCAGAGATTTAATAAATTAAGGGGATAGAAGACACGGGGGAGGACATTCATTTTAATAATATTAATCCGGCCCCAGAGAGAAATGTGAAGGATGGACCATCGCAGCAAATCTTGGTGGATGAGATTTTTAATATTATCCAAATTAAGCTTCCTGAGAAGGGAAGGCTCAGTCGAGAAGTGAATCCCTAGATACTTAATCGATCTGGGAGACCATCTCATACCAAAATTAACAAACTCTGCTTATACGTATAAACATTTAGCAGAAAAATTTCAGATTTGAAATATTCAATCTATATTGAGAGGGCCCCATACTGCCTAATAACATCTAATGCCGCTTTAGGGAGTCAACGGACATTCAACATGCAGGGTATATCATCCGCATAAGCCGAAAGAACCAGCCTGCTGCTGCACTAAGCAACCTCTAATAAGCGGAGAAGATTTAAGCCTGATAAGGAGGGGTTCCAAATATAAATTAAATAGAAAGGGCGAAAGAGGGCAACCCTGCCTAGTACCAGTGTATAGCCAGAAAAGCGAGGAACAAAACCCCATTACAGTATATTTTGGCCGAGGGAAAGCCGTAAAGGACCTGAACCCATTTAAGAAAAGATGACGGGAAGCCCATCTTCGCCATCACAGCCCAAAGAAAGGACCAATCCACTCAGTCAAAGGCCTTCTCTGCGTCTAACGAGACTAAGGCCATGGGACAGCGAGATACCTGAGCATGTTGAGAGATGAGACAGAGTTCTTAGATGATCCGAGGGATCTAGAATACACAAAACCCACCTGCTCCGGCTAAGTAATCCAGTCCAGACCTTCTTGATCCTTTCAGCCAAAACTTTAGAAAAGATTTTCATGTCATAATTCTGAAGGGATATAGGCCGATAGCTACTTGAGGGTCCGTGAGAATTTTACGGATTTAGGAATTAGAATAATAGTGGCTTGAGAAGGACGGGTCTATAACACCGGAAGAGGAAAGGTACTCATATAGCCTGAGAAGTATAGGAGCAAGCTCCTTGAGAAAACCTTATAAAATTGGCGGGAAGCCATCCGGGCCAGGTGTCTTATCTGAAGCCATAGAGGCAGTGACCTTCTATCTCGCCAAGAGAAAGGGAGCAGTCAAAACTTCTTTGTGAGATGGCAGAAGCTGAGGGATGTCAGTGTCAGCTAAATATGCTGCGATATCTGAGAGAGGGGCAGGAGATAGAGGCAAACTGTATAGCTCCTTGTAGTAATTTTCGAATACTTTGGCAATTCCTCTGGGAGAAGTTTCTATGGAACCCGTGGGTGAATGCAGAGTCGAAATTATCCTCAAACCCTCCAATGCCCGAAGACGCAAAGCCAGAAGCTTCCTGGCCTTTTCCCCATGATCCAGGTACTTGGCTTGGGTCCGAATAAGACAGTACTCGGCCTTCTCTTTCAGGAGGTCTGCGTACTCATTCTTAGCTGCCAGGAGGGCCTCTAAGGATGATAACGGAGAGATTGGGGAGTAGGCGGCTTCTAAGTCTTTAATTTTACTCATTAAGGAAAGGGCTCGCGCTTGTCGGGCTTTCTTCCTTGCCGAAGCTATCTTCATTAGCTCACCCCTGAGATAACATTTTAGTGAACACCAGATCATATCAAATCTCGGGGTAGAGTCAAGATTATCTGCAAGGAAAAGGGAGATCAGGGATCTTGTTCGCGACACCGTATGGGGGTCCTTGAGCAACTGGGTATTAAGCCTCCAGGTAGTATCCCGATGAAAATCAGGGTCCGGGGAGATTTTGATCCATACTATTGCATGGTCCGAGAGAATAATCGGCTCAATGCCAGACTGAAGAAAACCGGGAAGGAGAGTTTTACTGCACAAGAAGTAATCTATCCTCGACCTTGACCTATGGGGCTGAGAGAAAAATGAGAAAGCCCGAAGTGAGGGATTAGAAAGTCTCCAGGGGTCACACAGCCCTAGCATCAGCAAGAAATCATGCAGAGCCCTTTGGGCGGGCGTAGAGGGTCGATTATCCTGAGGATCCCTGTCCAACACAGAAGAAGGCGGAACATTCCAGTCCCCTCCCAGAATAAGTTGCAAGGGGAGGAGAGCGCTAATTTTATCGGCTAAGCTCATAAAAAATTCAGAACTCCCCCCAACAGGCCCATAAATGGAGCCCAAGAATACGGTGCTCCCATTAAGGGTACCCTTAGCCAAAACAAACCTCCCATCTGGATCCGACACAACCAGGTCTCTCATAAACAGGACATGCCTTTTAATAAGGACGGCTACCCCCTTGCTAAAGCTGGATCCACCCGCCACATAGATCTGCGAGAAGCTGGATCGAGATAGCCACTTAACCTCTGCTTGGCCTAAGTGGGTTTCCTGAAGAAAAAGTATATCCAACTGCAATAAAGAGCAATGGTTGAAACCCTGAGTTCTTTTGACCCGTTCCCTGAGCCCACGCACATTCCAGGACGCTATTTTGATATCACTTGTAGCCATTTTAAATAGAAGATAAGAGGGAAACAAAACCTGAAACATCCAGAAATGACACAGAAATAACGGCACTCCAAAGCCCCGAAAACCCATATCCCCACAGCCTGCCAAGGTAAACCCAGAATAAGTAATAACAACCTGGCAGAAATTACCCCAGTTAAGAAGCAGTCATAGGAATATCCAATTTGGCAGGCTACTTCCTCCCCCAACCCCCACCCACCCAACTGCAGACTCCAAGAGTCCAACTCCTAGTTCACCCCAGAAACATTTTAAAGCTGATACTAACAGTATAGGAATCAATATTACTACGTAACAGTGAGTAGCTAACACCCAACCAGCCCCTCCTCCCTAGCCCCTCCCGACCCTCCCTCCCAAAATTACCTGTCCTCAAACCCCTAAGCAACTATGTACCACTGGCCCCAGCATTGAAGGCATCAACAACAGCGAGGGGCAATCCAGAGTCCAGGAGCCAGTCCCCCAGCGCGAATCCAGAGCCAACCATTATGCAGGGTTCAAATAACAGGAAAGGAACCATAACACAAATCCCTTTAACCTGTATCCCCCATCTAACCCATTCTAGAAGGGACAATAAGAACCCCACTGGTAGGGCTGGACTAGCAAACCCCCCTCCTGTCGGCTCGCGACTCAGCTACCTCAGGTAGTTGGGGCCCTCAGCCACCCCCATCAACCAACTGTCATCTACTCAGGTGGCGCATCGCCTCTAATTAATATAAAGCAACCGTTTTCTTCAAGGGGACACCAAATACCAACCGGACCTACGCCCGGTCCCGCACTCAACGTATTCCCCTCGGGAAACCCAACCCCCGGCATATAGTTCTGGGAAGGAACCAGAACATCACAGACACGGCTCAGCTCCGCCCCCACCCCGCCGACATGGATCCCCACACTCCAGGCCAAGCGGCCCGACCGAGACAGGTAAGAAGCCTTCCAGAATTCGATCAGGGGAAGGAAGTGACAGGGGTAACAGGAGGCGAGCAGCAACTAGTAACTCTGCAAATGTAAAAAAACAAATACAAAGCACTTCAGAATTATTAAGTTCATCAGTACAATGCAGACTACATCCATAGCAGTCCCAAACTTCACAGCCATTCAGCTTAATCAGGTCGGCAAGTTTAGTAGCAAGATCCTTTTGAGCAACATCTGGGGACTCAAAGCTGTAGCTGGTACCATTGATCGTAACCTTAAGAGTGGCAGGGTAGACCATCCTGAAGGGGATGGAAGCAGCTATCAGTTTCTGTACTATTGGGTGAAAGGCAGCCCTTTATACCCTCATCTCCTTAGGTAGATCTTGGGTTATGTGAATTTTGGCTTGCTCCCACTTAATTTCTTGCAGATCTCTGGCTTTGGTAAATACATGTTGTCTCTCGATATAACTCAGGAATTTAATAATTATGGGTCGAGGAGGGGAGTTGGGTGGTGGTCGAGGCCTCAGCGATCGATGTGCCCTCTCGAGATGGTAGCTAGGGTTGATTGGTGAGGGCCCAACTAGCTTCACAAAGAAACATTGCAGAAAGGCCATCAGATCGGGGCCTTCTTCCAGCTCCGGGAGGCCTAAGACCAGCAGGTTGTTTCGCCGATTGCGGCCTTCTAAATCCTCCACCTTCAATTGAAGCCGCCGCACCTGTTGGGCCAGCCCGGACATCGCTGTTTCCGTTTTCTCCCTCCATTGCTCCAATGAAAACACCTTGGCCTCCAGTCTGACACTCTCACCGTAAGAGAAGCAAGGTCTCCCTGCAATGCCTTCAGTTCGCCCGTAATATCTTGGAGCATAGATCTCATAGGGGCGAATTTCTGCATAAATTTTTCTTCAGTGAGCAGGCCTGATGCTGGGGGTTTCTCGTCGGCTTTCTCGGGCCTTGTGCTCGCCTGGATCCGCAGTTTTTTCAGCTGCTTACTGGGGGATGCAGGCAGCGCGTGTTTGGCCACGGCCTGTATCCTATCCACCTCCATCCTTCCACAAGTCGGTCAGCCCGACAGGAAAATCGATCCGGAGGGTCAGTAGGCAGGTTTAGGGTGTCTTGACAGCGGCGATCTGCTTAATTTGGTGATCCAAAATGCTCAGAAAGTGACAGTTGGGACGATTAAGGGAGAGAGCATTAAGCCCCTACCGCCATTCAGCAAGCTGCCATCACGTGACTCCATCCCAAAGCACTTTACAAGCAATGCTAAACTGGTAGTGAAGTGACTAAATGTGTAGTGGCTGCCATTTCACACATCAACACTGTCACAGCCTTGGACAGTTGCATGAACCAGTTTTATGGGAAGGGGAATAATATTGGTCAGGATACTGGAGAAAGTCTTCTATTATCCAATAGAAGGAACCTCTGGATTTCTGGCAGTCTGCCAAGATGGCTGTTTTGCCTGATGAAGGTGTAGATGGTGTAGGTATGGGGGAGCAGACCTCTTCCCCATTATGTTTTATCCAGATGTCACTCCTGTTCCAAACAAGGAAACTTATGACAATAATATGAGAGTGACTTTACCTGCACAGGCAGAAATAATCCAGAAAAAGCAAGAGAATTATGATGTGTTGGTGATGAAACAGTGTCAGGACCAGTTAATTTAGCAAGAAAAGTTGAAACTGGCACTAGAGGAAAGAAAGTTCTAGTAAGTATGGTGGCAGAAGAAGAAGCTTGATTCCTCAAAGAAAGCTCATTTTGGAGCATTTGCAGTCAGAATCTACAAGCTCTCAGCTTGCCGTTTTGTCTATTTTTCTGCATGGTGTTTTCCGACTGCAGTCATGGATGATGTGGCAGCATCAAAGGAGTTGTTTGACAGCCAATGGAATGAGCTGTCAGATGCTGTGGCTGTTCAGCTGCCTGCAGAAAACAGAGACATAATTGCTGTTAAGATGGCTATAACCATTCCTGCTGTCCCTGGGGTTTCTGCTTCAAAGAATGCTGAGGTGGTCTTGACAAATCAACAGCCATTTCCATGGGAACTTACAGTTAGTGTGGAATGAGAGTCAGGAAAATGAAGAGGAAAACTACTACAGGCAAAGTGCCAGTGAGGACAAATAGAGCACTTCACCATAGAGCCAAGATGCAGCAATTGTCAGGTATCAAGGAGAGTGGGGAAGCCACCAAAGTACCTTGGGGTTCAGCATGGCTAGAATATTGGGGCCAGAAATGTGGGCACAAAATGTAAACATTCTGAAAGTTGGACAGTTGACTCTGCATTACTAGCTGCCAGGTGGATGAAGCCCTCAGACAGGAAAATATGAGTCCCTAAAGAGGCTCAAGGTCAGATTCAGGGGAATGAGTCATCTGTTTCTGTAACTACTCCAGCCCTGGCCCCATAATGTTATGGTCTCTACAACTGTACAGTTGTGCAGTCTGCTGTGTTGACTTTTGATATGATGCCATGTCATGCAGAATTATCTATTGTCACTCTTCCTATGTGTTGCATTACAGCTGAGTTTGTAAGTACAGTATTACTAATAGTTAATGTACATGGTACTACACTACTGTATGAATTTCTAAGCATGTGCAACATTAACACAAATGTAAATGATCCCTGCTGAGTGCCACATCACTACCTTAACATCCCTGATGTCCCCTCAACTCATCCTATTCCATTTTCCAAGCCCCTTATGCCCCTGGCAGTCCGCTGTCTGACTCCGTGCCATGGGGTCAACCCAATTAGACCACCTCCTGGCTGGTGTAATAATAATAATAAATTTTCTTTTTAATGCGCCTTTCAAATATCAAGGCACAGTACACAGTTAAAATAGTTTAAAACCAATACTACATCATTATAAAAGCATACAATACAATTAGAGTCTGTCATCCTCAACACCATCACCACAAGCCTTGTTCCATAAATGCATTTTCAATGCTTGTTTAAAACCTCCCACAGTCATGCACTCCCTAATCCAATGGGGTAGAGAATTCCAGAGGGTTGGTGCCATGAACATAAATGCCCGGGCTCCAGAAGATTTTAAAAACACCTTCGGGATCTCTAGCAACCCCTCGTTGGCCGAGCGGAGCAGTCGCTCAGGGAGGTAAGGAACCAGAAGTTCTTTCAGGTAGTCAGGGCCCAGTCCATGTAGGGCTTTATATGTCAGTAATCCAACTTTGAAGGTGATCCGCCATCGAACTCGCAGCCAGTGCAGCTCCCGCAGCACTGGTATGATGTAGGACGATCGAGGAGTCCCCATCAGCAACCAGGCTGTGGAATTCTGCACCAGCTGCAAGCGGCGGATATCAACCCCTGGAAGCCCAAAGTACAGGGAGTTGCAGAAATCTAAACATGAAGTCACAAAAGCATGGATCAGTGTAGGAAGGTCCCCGGACAGAACAAGGTGCTTGATCCTAGCGATGTTCCTCAGATGATAAAAGGATAACTTAATGACAGCCGACACCTGCAAACGAAGTGTCAGCCCATTGTCAAGAATCACCCCATGGTCTTGCACCTGCTCAGAGATAGGAAGCTCAGAGTCCCCAAGGAATAAACCTATGGATTGACCTGCTCCCCACCCCCCATTCGGTGACCTGGATCCACAGCCATCACCCCTGTCTTCCCAGGGTTCAACTTTAACCAGCTGGACTTCATCCAACCCTGGATTTCGGTGAGGCTGTTATTAAATACCAAGAGTGCTCCATCCTGGTCAGGTGCAAAAGACAGGTAGAGCTGGGTGTCATCAGCATAGCAATGAAATTTCAGTCCATACCATCTTACAATGTCTCCGAGGGGAAGCATATACACAGGAAACAACATGGGAGACAGCACTGAGCCCTGGGGCACCCCACAAGACAGAGAGATAGGGTCAGAGAAATAAACCCCCAACACCACCCTCTGAGTTCTACCAGTGAGAAAGGAAGTAAACCATCTGTGGACCAAACCAGAGAGCCCACAGATGAATCTCAGGCACTCAAGCAGAACCCCATGGTCAACGGTGTCAAAAGCTGATGTCAGATCAAGAAGTACCAAAATGGACCATTTTGTCTGGTCTTTCACCATCAGGAGATCATTGAGCACCCGAATTAGTGCAGTCTTAGTACTATGCCTCTTTTGGAAACCGGATTGGAGAGGTTCGTAGATGCTATGGATGGTCAAATGGTTCTCCAGCTGAGCAGTCACTACTTTCTCGACCACCTTCCCCACAAAGGGAATGTTAGAGATTGGCCTGTAGTTAATGAGAGAGTCTGGGTCCAAAGAAGCCTTCTTCAACAAAGGTGTCACCACTGCCTCCTTCAGGAAGCATGGGTACTCACCGGAGTCAAGGGAGCACCAGACTATCTGCACCAGAACCTGGCTGATAACACCACCACAGCCCATTATCGGGGATGTAGGACCTGGATCTAAACTACAGCATGTAGTGCGCATACCCAGGACAATCCTCATAACATCCATGATTTCCGGCCGTTCGAAGGAACTCCAGGAAAAAGGAGAGATAGTGACCAAGCACTGATCTTCAACAACTCCCATGGAGTGTGCTGCACGGGTCTCCGCTCTGATGTCGGCCACCTTATCAGCAAAGAACCGAGCAAGCTCATCACACTGCAATTGTGAAAAAGCTCTTCCAACCTGCAGACAGGCTGGGGTGGCGCAGCCTATCCACAGTTCGAAAGAACTGAGCTGGTGTAAGTAGTGCCCCTTTCCACGTCCATGGCAGGGCTAGCAAAATCCCCCAAAAGGGGATGTTGCAGCCCCGCTGCTGTGCAATCCCCCCTTGTAAACTGATGCATTGGGTTGTTTGGTGCAACCCTGGTGCGAGGTGGCTTTGGCGTAGCTGTGTCAGTCTTTGATGCAGGCTGCTACAGAAAATCATGAATGATGCAAATTGTGATGCATGTCACCACTTGTGTTAAAGTCTTTTGATGCAAGTCAATTGTGTCATTCTAAGTGCTTTGAAAATCAGACTCACAGTGTCAGATACTAATGAAATTTTCAGAGAAGTGTAAACTCACTTTAACAAAGTTTTGGGGGAACAGAGACCAATTATAACTCTTAGTAAGGTGTTTGATGACTTGACTATTCCCCAGATCCCTTCTGAGATGTTAACTCTGGTACTAAGTCCAATTGCACTATGGGAAATAGAATGAGCTGTATCTCATCTAGGAAATAATACCACACCAGGGACAGATGATCTCCCTTTAGAGTTTTACAAGACATTTAAGGGATACTTGGCCCCAATATTGAAGGTGTTATTTAGTGAAATATTACATTCAGGGGTAATACCACCTTCCATGCAATGTTCTAGCCTGATAGTTATTCATATAAAAATGGAATATAGCAAAGTTAAGTAACTGGAGGCCTTTAAGTTTATTAAAGTCTGATATAAAAATCCTGTCTATAATTCTTGCTCAGAGAATACAGGAGATCGCATTAGTACTGATTTCTCCAGAGCAAACTTGTTATTTCTCATAGGACCATTACTGAGAATTTAATTATATTAAGAGAAATCATAGAAAGAGGAAATGGAGGACAGGTTGAGAGGTTCTTGCTTTCTATGGACCAGAAGAAGGCCTTTGAAAGGGTCCCTCATTAATATCTGCAGCTTGTGTTATTAAAGTGTGGGATTCCAGCTCAATGCGTACATTGGATTATGTCCCTGTATAAAGGGGCAGGCAGCTTTATTACCCTTTATTAATTCACATTATGGGATCAGGGTATTGGTAAAGATAAGTGTCATACAAGGCTGCCCTCTAAGCCCTATTGTAAATGTTTTCTTTAGATACCGTATTACAGTTAATACACTAAAACAGGACCATCAAAGGAATACTGCTTAGAGGAGATACCCCTGCAATTAAGTCCATAACTTACAGTACACTGATGATTTATTTTGGATACGAATGATACAGGAAGTATAGTGCAAGAAACTATAAACACTTTTCTCAGGTAGCAGGAGCAAAAATCGATTATAACAAATGTGTGGGATTAATGTTGATATTATGCAGAATTATGCAGAATCTAGACAATAACAACTCTATTGCTGGAGTCCAAATAAGTGAGGGACCTGGGATTAAATCCGGAAAAGTGTACATGGATCTTGAAAATTGGACCAACTGCATAACTAAGGCAGAGAAGAACTTAGCATCCTAGAAAAAATAGGGCCTTATCAAAGAAAAAAAAGAGTTTATTTGAAACATCATGACTTCCCTGTTTTTTATTTATCAGCTCAGTTTTCTTGCATCTAAGTGTTTAAAGGTGAAATTGTTTAATTTATTTTTTCCAAGAACTGTGGGGGGAGTCATTTGAACCCCATAAAGGAGGAAATTGCATACTGAATAAGGGATATAAGGAAGGAGAAGTACATAGATACATAGACAGTGTCAGCAGATAAGGGCCTATGGCCCACCCAGTCTGCCCATTTGAGCTTGTAAGTTCGGTTTATGTTTTCCTAGAAGTCTGTTGCCCCTTACCCCTGACCTCCAGAATTCCTTTATGTCTATCCCATGCATTCTTAAATCCCGTGATTGCTTCAGCCCCCACCACTTCCTCTGGCAGGGTGTTCCACTTGTCCACCACCTGTTCTGTGAAGAAATTTTTCCTCACGTTTCCTCTGAATCATCCTCCCTCCAACTTCATCCCATGCCCTCTAGTCCTGGAACATCTTTTTCGCTTAAAAATAGTGCATTCCTGCACCCTGTTCCTCCCTGTAAGATACTTGTATGTCTCTATCATATCCCCTCTCTATCTCCTCTCCTCCAGGGAGTACGTATTCAGTTCCTTCAAGCTGTCTTCATAGGACTTGTGATGCAATCCATGTACCATCTTTGTTGCCCTCCTCTGAACCTTCTCTACCCTGTCTATGTCCTTACATAGGTAAGGTCTCCAGAACTGTACACTGTACTCCAGGTAGGGCCTCACTAGTGTCTTGTATAGTGGAATTATGACCTCCCTTTTCCTGCTGGTGATGCCCCTGCCTATGCATTCTAGCATCCTATTTGCTTTACCTGCTGCCTTGTCACACTGTTTCCCTACCTTGAGGTCATCAGAGATGATAACCCCAAGATCCCTTTCCTGCTTGATGCATGCTATATCCTCACCCCCCAGCTGATATATTGTGCCAGGGTTTTTGTGCCCCATATGCATTATCTTGCACTTCTTTGCATTGAATTTCAACTGCCAAACCCCTGACCATTCTTCAAGTTTCTGCAGGTCCCTTCTCATTCTGTCTACACCCTCTGGTGTGTCTACACTGTTAAAAAGCTTTGAGTCATCAGCGAACAGTGAAATTCTGCCTTCTAGGCCCTGCGCAATGTCACTGATGAAGATGTTGAATAGGACTGGTCCCAGCACTGATCCTTGTGGCACCCCACTGGTCAATCTTCCCTCTGTGGAGTGACAGCCATTTACCACCACCCTCTGTGTCCTGCCACCCAGCCAGTTATCTACCCACCACACTACTGTCCTGCCCACACCCATATTCCCCAGTTTGTGTAATAGTCTTCTATGTGGCACAGTGTCAAAGGCCTTGCTGAAGTACAGATAGGCCATGTCCACTGCCCTCCCCTGATCCACCTCCCTAGTCACCCAGTCAAAAAATTCAATGAGGTTGGTCTGACATGACCTCCCCCTGGTGAAACCATGCTGCCTTGGGTCCTGTAGTCCATTGACAACCAGATGTTCCACCAGTCTCTCCTTGAGTAGTGCTTCCATGATCTTCCCCAATACTAAGGTGAGGCTGACTGGTCTGTAGTTCCCCGCTTCCTCTTTGTTCCCACTTTTATATAAGGGGACTGCATCTGCGGTCCTCCAGTCTTTGGGTACCTCCCTGTTTCCAGTGATCGGCTAAACAGGATAGCCAGAGGTTCAGCCACCACCTCTCTTAGTTCTTTAAGGACCCTGGGGTACACCCCATCTGATCCCATTGCTTTATCAACTCTTATTACTTCCAGTTCCTTCAGGACCCTTTCTTGTGTAAAGGGACTTGTGTCCATTTCTGCACCATTCTCACCTCTTGTACTCCTTCAGACCCATTACACTCCTCTTCCTCAGTAAAGACTGAGCAGAAATACCTGTTCAATATGTCAGCTTTACTGTTGTCATCCTCCATGCGGCTCCCATCCTCCCCTTCAGTTTCACTATCCTCCTTTGCCTTTCTTTTTCACTTATGTACCGTAAAGGTTTTGTCCGCCTACAGAACACAGCGGGTAATAGTAAATGAGTCCTACAGTGAAGAAAGGAGGGTTACTAGTGGGTACTGCAGGGTTCAGTACTGGGCTGGTCCTTTTTAATGTCTTTATAAGTGACATTGCAGAGGGACTGGAAGGGAAAGTATGTCTCTTTGCAGATGACACAAAGATCTACAACAGAGTTGATACACAAGGTGGGGTGGAAAGGATGAAAAGGGACTTGGCAAGGTTGGAGGAATTGTCAAATGTATGGCAGCTTAGATTCAAGGCAAAGAAGTGCAAAGTAATGCACCTGGGAGACAAAAACCCAGGGGAAGAGTACACGATGGGGGGTGAGATAGTGACAACAACAAAAATGGAAAGGGACCTGGGGGTAGTCATATCAGATGAACTAAAGGTGAGCCAGCAATGTGAGAAGGCAGTAAGGTGGGCTGGGGGATACTGGGATCCATAGGGAGAGGGATCACCAGTAGAAAACAGGAAATTGTTGGCCCTCTGTACAGACAGTTGGTAAGACCACATCTGGAGTACTGTGTACAGTTCTTGAGACCCCATCTCCGTAAAGATATAGACAGGGTGGAGGCTGTCCAGAGGAGGGCCAACAAAATGATGCAGGGTCTGCATCAGAAGTCATATGAAGAAAGACTAAAGGAACTAAAGATGTATAGCCTGAAGGAAAGGAGGGAGAGGAGGAACATGATAGAAACTTTAAAATACCTCAAGTGAATCAACAAAGTCCAAGAGGGTAGCATCTTTCAGAAAAAGAGATGTGCGAAAACAAGGGGCACAAATTGAAGATAGAGGGGGAACGGCTCAGAGGTAATGTGAGGAAGTATTTCTTCACACAGAGGGCTGTGGATACATGGAACAGTCTTCCTGAGGAGGTTGTAGAGTCAAAAACAGTGGGGGAATTCAAGAATGCATGGGATAGACATAAGTCAATTCTAGTGGGGGATAGGAGGAAGTAGGCTCTTGGTTAATTAGGATTTGCAGCTTATCCATTAGGTAGGGAAATGGGCAGACTAGGTGGGTCAAGTGGTCCTTATCTGCTGTCAAATTCTATGTTTCTATGTGTTTGTACTGCATACTTGTTATCCTTGCTTGTTACAGTGTGCGTGTGTGTGTTTTGGGAGGGGTGGGCATGATGGGCCAAGATTCCATTCTGACCTTAAACCATTATCTTACTATGGTAATCCTTTTGAGTGTTCAAAATGCAATTGCCTTCTAGAAAATATATTTTCCACTGCTAAACAGTAAGAGTTCTGATTTCAGAATTATTAATATAACAACGTAAAAAACAGTGCATTCTGACATTCAAATTAGTTCTGCATTAAAGGTTCAGCAACTTCATGAACTTTGTGTCTATGAACATGAACAGTTCCTGAACTTGGTTAATGAACTGAGCAAATGGAAAGCTGATGAACATTGCTGGTGATTCATGAACTATTTATGAATGTTCTTCAAAGTTCATAAGCTGATGAACTTCATTTCATCTTGATGCTCCCCTTCTGCCTCTGTCTGCATTATATGAACTGCTGCTTTAAGTGATTGCCCTGCTGCAACTTGAAGGACAGCAGTTTCAGCAGGAGTATGAACAAGAATTCAGTTGTTGCTTCTAATATAATTGGAGGGAATGTAGGATTCCCATTTACTAACTACAACACTTTCAGAGTTAAAGGTGTGCTCTACTAATACTTTAAAGCACATGGATCCAAAACACAGTCACTGTAACTGCTAGTGGCCCCACAGTACCTTGTCACACTTGAACTCTACCATTAAACTGCTATGCTGAGGGTTGTGGGTTAGGAAAGGTGGATCAGTGGGATGCCTGGGAGTACTGGACTACCATGAAAGTAGCCAGAGGGCCAAAAATTTATATAAATAAGTCTGAGGTGAGGTGAGTTGACTACTTTCAGTTGGCACTGCCTCTCATATGCATGCAAAGATTAGTACAGTGCTGGTTGGTCCCTTTCAACTTGTTTTTATTTCATGGTTTTCTGCTGTTTAAATGATCTAAATCCTTTTTAAAATACATGTGTTTTCCCTTGGTAAAATAAAAATAAATCATTACTTTTATTATGCATATGAATACCTGCTTTTCTCAACTTGTTATTGCCTCTTGTAGTTATGAACCTGCACAATTAGGCTTCTTATTTCTTAATTGAGCTGGTATTCACAGCTGACCTATTTCAGGTCTCTAGCATTCTCATGTGATCACTGTATTCACGTAGAGAAGTGCACTCATTAGATGCCTGTATTTGGGCTAAAAAAATTACAGTATGCAGTGTCTGGCTCTGTATTTAAAACACCTGCACTGTATTATAATGAAACTCAAGTAAGCCTTTCTTATGTACTATAGGGCAAGGAATTTAATGCAGGCTGATGAAGATGAAGACTTACATATGGGGGTTTGAAGAGAGGATCCGAACTTTGGTCCCAGAAAGTGCCTTGTATGAAGAAAGATTTACATGTGCATACCATTTACCAGTAAGAGAGGAGGTGTTCCCTTTAGTAGCATGGAAAGAAATTCAGATGCAGTTGGGGATCTAAGTCAGGAAGTAGAAATTGCACAACTGAAGGTGAAAGTGGTTCTTCAAACCTGCACGCCCACTATACCAGTGGGATAAGTTAGTTTTCATTTATAGGTATGAGATGTCATAGTACAGAAAAAAATACATTTCAAATACAGCAGAATGTAAAGTACTAGAAGTATCAAATGAAAAATTAAGATATAATACAGGCCCAAAGGAATCTGCCCCAACATAGCTTGTCTTCAAAGTATGTTTCTTCAGACTTGGACCACTGAACAAACTTGCTTGTCTTGATCTGCTGATTGTTTTTCTTTTTTTTTACAGATCATTCTTTTTAGTATCTATTTTCAAAGAAGACATGACAATTACAATCATGATAGCATTAGCGAAAACACATATAGCAATATCATACTCAGTTTATAGGCAAATGTGAATCCATGAGTTATAAGTCAGCAATATACAGGGATAAAATTTGTGAGACTGGAAGCTTGAAGCAGAGGTCAAAGGTACTGGCACCCTCAGCGGTGGGGGATAGCAGATGCAAGGAAAAGTCTATCCTACCTCAGGTGCTACCCAGTAATGGAGGGGCAAGGTGCTGATTCCAGAAGCATAGGGAGGATCATGTACTGCAACGTGAGAGTTGAGGAAGGGTTCCCATAACTTTTCTTTTAACACACAAAATGTTATTGTTTTTCCATTTTACATAACACTGCTTTGCAACAATCATACAGAGAAACTTGAAACTGATACAACTATGTACAAGACTGCAAAAATGAGTCATAATAGCCAACTTCATACAAAGTACAAAAAATGCAGCTAGAATGTGACAAGTGGGGTATCCACATATCAAAACAGTAGGTTCAAATTGTTATGCAAGAAAGGTAAAAGCTAGTTCAAAAAGGAAAAAGCATAAGCCTGTCAACAGGAAAGATTGTAGGCCGCTTAATATGTATAGCCTTGTATAGAAGTTTGCTGCGAGAACTACCAGTAAACCATATAAGAGGGACTGCTAAAGAGATCAAAGGAGCATGAGGTTAAGAGTAATCTGAGACTCATCCCAGAGGGTTGGCAGATGGTGGGGGAGGTGTTGAACATAAATGTGACTGCAGACATGCTTACCATTTTATTATGGTATTTATCCAGCAGCCCCAACTGAGAGTATGAGAGTCTCTTAAGTGTAGTGGCCTAAGCTAAGGCACGATCTCTAGATTCTGGGGGTTTCTTCAGTGCATCAGGATTGTTCTTTTTGCTTCAAGCAGCAGCACTACCAGAGTCCACATCTGAAGAGGGGGTGATATTGCGCCCAGGGTTTTGGGGTCGCCCAGCAATAATATTGCATTGTGGCTCCCAAAATTCAGGTTTACCATTCTGGAGCAGTCTGCAAACATGGTGCTCCAAAAGTGAGCCAGATCTGGACAGGACCATACGATGTGTAAGAGATTGGCTGGAGCTTGTGAACATCTCCAGCAGGAGGCTTGAGATAGTAAGCCCATTTTTCTTTGACTTTTATTTATTTTTGATTGTACGCTTATTGGAAACTCAATAAAGTGAACGTATTTGCAAAAAGAGATAGTAAGCCCATGGACTGCAATATCTTAGTGGTTCTATACCATCTAAGCAAGATCTTCATTTGAATGCTCTGGCTTTTAACATCCCGGTAGGCCATATGGGCCAACTTTAGGCACTGGTTCCAAGTGTCCGGGGGTATATCTTGTCCTATATCCACCTCCCATTTGATTCTGCAAGATTCAGTAGGGTTTTGTTGTGCATCCCTCATGGTCCTATAGAACCCACCCACCAGGTCTTGCTGGGAGGTAGCCTTATGAAGGGAGCAGAGCCAAAGCCATTTTTGTCCATAATGAACTGATTTTGGAAAGATTTAACCGCACTGTGGATTTGCAAGTATTTCCAGAAATCCTTATGAGGGAGATGGTAGCTGCCTTAAGTTGTTCAAAGGAGATCAGGATAGTGGAATTGGGCATTAACAAATCTTGGAGTATCTTGAGCCCACCTAAGTGCCACTCTGACCAGTATACCAGTTTCCTATCAATAAGTAATTGATTATTGTGCCATAAGGGGACATATGGTGGGGGAGTACCTGACTTTTGATAGCGTGGGACCTCAACATACAGCTTTGCCATGCCCTCATTGTTTCAGTCATGACCTGGGTTAGGCTTTTGGCCAGACGGGCAGAGGGGGTGAGCAGGTTCCAAAGTGGTACTGTATAGGATAAGGATTGTTCTAGTTTAACCCATCCCAGCAGTGAAGGGAAGGGGACAAATCACTTTGTGGCCTGTGCAGTTCGGTAGGCAGTCTGGTAGCTCTGGAAGCATGGTAGTCCCATACCTCCATGGGACCAATGAGCCCTTAGTTTTATTTTGCCCCATCTGGGCACCTTGCCTTCCCAGATCAGAAATGAGACCAACTTATTCAGAGTTTGGAGGAGGCAGGGTGAAAGCCAAATGGGTAGGTTATTAAATAGATAGGATAGCCTGGGGAGGGCGAACATCCTAACGGCCTCCACTTTGCTAAGTAAGGAAAGATGGAGTTTACGCCATCTGTCGAATTCTATTGTAAGCAAGACAAGGACAGGGAAGAAATTAACACTCTCTGAATCCCACCACTTGGCTGCAATTACTATACCTAAATAGGTAAAGCTTTCAGAGGCCCAAGAAATTTCTGTTCCGTCTAGACAGTCTCTGGTGCAGGATTTGTTTAAGTGAGTCAATACAGTTTTCTTCTGGTTAACTTGGAGGCCGGATAGGTCGGAGAACGTTTGTAGCAGGGTCAGGACCTTGGGTATGGAGGATTTAGGGTGAGTGAGAGTTAAACATAGAAACATGGAAACATAGAAGTTGATGGCAGATAAGGACCACAAGGCCCATCCAGTCTGCCCATTTCTTTTTCTACCTTATGAAAGTGCCATCTGCCTTGCTCTGTCAATGGCCTATCTATTTATACTCATCTGTATTACTCCCATATACCTATCCCATGCCTGTTTGAAGCCCTGCACTGTATTCATATCCACCACTTCCTGAGGTAGGCCGTTCTATGCATCCACCACCCTTTCTGTGAAAAAGAACTTCCTCACATTATCCCTTAATCGGCCTTCCTCTAATCTCATGCTGTGTCATCTTGTCCTGCTTTTTTTCTTATATTGAAACATGTTGTACTCTTTCACCTTGTTGATGCCCTTAAGGTGTTTGAATGTTTCGATCATATCACCGCTCTCCCTCCTTTGCTCTAGGGCATACATATTGAGCGCCATTAATCTGTCCTCATATGTTTTCTGATGCAGTCCCTGCACCATTTTGGTTGCCCTTCTCTGGACTGCCTCAATTTAGTTAATGTCCTTGTGAAGGTGTTACCTCCAGTACTGCATGCAGTGCAGTACTCCAGATGAGGTCTAACCAGTGTCTTGTAAAGAGGGATTATTACCTCCCTCTTCTGACTTGTGATACCCCTACTAATACACCCCAACATCCTTCTAGCCTTACCTACAGCTTTAGTGGTCTGCTTGGATGATTTTAGGTCACTGGTAATGATGATGCTCAAGTCTCTTTCTTTTCTTATGACTGCCAACATCTCCCCTCCCAGCCTATAGGTGGCTTCAGTGTTTCTCTTCCCTATGTGCATGATCTTGCACTTCTTTGCATTAAACCCCAGTTGCCACTCTTACAACCATTTATACAGTTTATCCAGATCTCTTCTCATTCTGCCCACCCCATCTGGATCATCTGCTCTGTTGCAGATCTTGGTGTCATTTGCAAACAGACAAACCTTACCCTGCAGTCCATCTACAATGTCACTGATGAAGATATTGAAGAGGACTGGCCACAGGACTGATCCCTGAGTTACCCCATTTGTGACTTGCATCTCGTTTGACTGTATACTGTTTACCACCACTCTCTGTTTTCTGCCCGTCAGCCATTTAATAGGAGGTCATCTGCATAAGCACTTGTCAGGTAGGATTGTCCGTTAACTATTACACTTGGCACATCCTTAGCTTGCATGAGGTTCCTAATTAACAGGTCCAGTGCAATTAGGAAGAGCAGGGGAGAAAGTGGGCATTCCTGATGAGTACCCAGTGTAGCTGAAAAGGGGAACATATATACTTGTTAGTCAGGATCCTGGCCATGGGAGCATTATATAGGGTGGAGACCCAACCCTGAAAGTACAGGCAAAAGCCATTCATCCGCAACAATTCATGAATATAGCCCCATTTAACTGAGTCAAAGGCTTTAGAAATGTTGATTGCAAGTGCTGCCATAGGCTGAGATGACTGAGAGGCCAGCCATTTAAGGTTGAGGACTTACCTAAGGTTATACACCCCTGACCTCCCCTTTGAGAATCACCCTTTGAGGGATGAACTATTGAGGGGAGAACTGAGATCAACCAGTTGGTGAGAATTTTGGCTGTGATTTAAGTGTCAGCTGGCAGGAGGGATATTGGGTGGAAATAAACGCAGTCTAAAGGTAATTTTTTTTGGAGTAAAGTGACTAGAGCCTCTCTTATGGTGGGGGGAAGGGACTTACTCAAATGGCATTCCTGTAGGGCTTGCAAGAGAGGGGCTGACATTTTATCTATGAGGAGCTGATATAGTTCCACAGTAAGGCCATCTGGGCCAGGGGCTTTACCTTTAGCCATCTGAAGAAGGGCTGTCCACAGTTCCTCCATTGTAAAGGGCTTCTCAAGCTGCTCCCGGAGGACTGTGGAAAAACTAGAGGGATCCATGGTGGCCCAGGATCGGTAGAGGGATTTGTAGAAAAGGCTCATAATGCCATTGATGGCCTGGGGTTCAGAAACCGTTGACCCAAAAGTGGCTCTCAGTGCAAGAATTCTGTAGGAGACTTGCTGCTTCCAGGGTTGATATGCTAAAAGTTTGCCCCCTTTGTCCCCCCTTCCCAGTAACTTATGCTTTGTTCTGAGGAGCTGCCATTTGGCCTTCCTCTGTAGTAGGCAATTAATGCGGTACTTAAGCCCTGAAATGGCAGCAACCAAAGAGCTATTATTATAGGCTTTTAACAAGGTTTTAAATTGGGTTTCCAGGGTAGTAAGTTCAGCCTGCAGGTTATCCAGCTTTGCCTTTTGTGCTTTGTTCTTAGTAGCAGAGTAGGAAATAATTCTGACCCCAAAACTGCTTTGAAGGCTTCCCATACTGTGCCGGGTCCCACCTCACCGTTTAAAGTATTTGCAAAATATTCCATGGCTTCTTCCTTGATGTACACCTGAAACTCTTTGTCCTGTGTCAGGAGGGTGTTGCAGCGCCACCTGGTGCTCTCAGGACCCTGTCCCACAGGTCGGGCAGAATACGTACTATTCTAGGGAGGAGCCTAGAGCGACTCTTATGTATAGACAGGGGAAAAGTATAATAAAGCTCGATAGGGACTGGTCGAGCTGACATGCATGGCAGTAGGTGATGGAGGCAGGTGCCTGCACATCCGCTCTTAATTGGAGAGGAAAGGATATAAGAAAGCATCAGCAGGGAACCCAGGGGGTGCCATGCAGGATTGCTGTAGTCACCACCCACACTCATTCCTGCCACTCTTGAAGGAGGTACTCAATAGCTTGTAAGCAGAGAAATGCCCCATGAACACCTATATCTAGGTGAGCAGTGGAGGTGGGTCCCCCTAGCTAAGGCAACTAACTGCATGAACATTCATCAATATAATAATACAAAGGTATACATAGCCCTACTTAGTCCATTTTGAGTCACCCTTTTGGTCCAGTTGGATCTGCGGTGGGCGAGCAAGAGGCCTGTAGGGGTGCTGGTGAGAAACCTTTAGCCACGGCAGCTGCAAAGCAGGTGTGTCCTGGTTTCAAAGGGAGGGACAGTTCTGACTCAGCCTCCATTGTTGGCTCTGATTCTGCTGCCCATTCTAGTGGAGCCACTGTAACCATATTCTCAAAAGGATCTCCTTCCTGGCCACTGCCTCTTCATCAGATGCCATGTCCCCTTTAAGGAATTTAACTGGGGGTTCTGCCTGGAACTCATCCTGCTGCTTGTCTTCTCAAGCTCTGTGCCTCACTCTGTGTGGTTTGGGAGGTGTTACTGGAGCAAGGAGTGGTGCCATTGCCCTGGTAGTCAAATTAGAGTGCTGATTCTGCACAGGGGGAGATTCGAAGCTGTGCAGTTGGCTGTCCAAGCCTGACCTGGGGGAAGCATTTATCTGTTGAACAGTCCTGCCAGAAAAGGAGTCCCTTTGAATTTGATGCCCCTTACTCTGGTTCCGCCTTCTCGAGGATCGTCCCCCTGGAGCCCATAGCCTCATAGATACATAGATACATAGACAGTGTCGGCAGATAAGGGCCTATGGCCCACCTAGTCTGCCCATTTGAGCTTGTAAGTTCAGTTTGTTTTCCTAGAAGTCTATTTCCCCTTACCCCTGACCTCTAGAATTCCTTTATGTCTATCCCATGCATTCTTAAATCCCATGATTGTTTCAGCCCACCACTTCCTCTGGCAGGGTGTTCACTTGTCCACCACCGTTCTGTGAAGAAATTCTTTCTCATGTTTCCTCTGAAACGTCCTCCCTCAACTTCATCCCATGCCCTCTAGTCCTGAAACATCTTTTTCACTTAAAAATAGTGTTTTCCTGCACCCTGTTCCTCCTGTAAGATACTTGTATGTCTCTATCATATCCCTCTCCTCCTCTCCTCCAGGGAGTACATGTTCAGTTCCTTCAACCTGTCTTCATAGGACTTGTGATGCAACCCATGCACCATCTTTGTTGCCCTCCTCTGAACCTTCTCTACCCTGTCTATGTCCTTACGTAGGTATGGTCTCCAGAACTGTACACTGTACTCCAGGTGGGGCCTCACTAGTGTCTTGTGTAGCGAATTATGACCTCCCTTTTCCTGCTGGTGATGCCCTGCCTATACAACCCAGCATCCCATTTGCTTTACCTGATGCCTTGTCACACTGTTTCCTACCTTGAGGTCATCAGAGATGACAACCCCAAGATCCCTTTCCTGCTTGGTGCATGCTATATCCTCACCCCCAACTGATATATTGTGCCAGGTTTTTGTGCCCCATATGCATTATCTTGCACTTCTTGCATTGAATTTGACTACGACCCATGACCATTCTTCAAGTTTTGCAGGTCCCTTCTCATTCTGTCTACACCCTCTGGTGTGTCTACTCTGTTACAGAGCTTTGTGTCATCAGCGAACAGTGAAATTCTGCCTTCTAGATCCTGTGCAATGTCACTGATGAAGATGTTGAATAGGACCGGTCCAGCACTGATCCCTGTGGTACCCCACTGGTCACTCTTCCCTCTGTGGAGTGACAGCCATTTACCACCACCCTCTGTGTCCTGCCACCCAGCCAGTTACCTACCCACCACACTACTGTCCTGCCCACCCCATATTCCCAGTTTGTGTAATAGTCTTCTATGTGGCACAGTGTCAAAGGCCTTGCTGAAGTCCAGATAGGCCATGTCCACTGCCCCCCTGATCCACCTCCCTAGTCACCCAGTCAAAAATTCAATGAGGTTGGTCTGACATGACCTCCCCAGTGAAACCATGCTGCCTTGGGTCCTGTAGTCCATTGACAACCAGATGTTCCACCAATCTCTCCTTCAGTAGTGCTTCCATGATCTTTCCCACTACCGAGGTGAGGCTGACTGGTCTGTAGTTCCCTGCTTCCTTTTGTTCCCACTTTTGTATAAGGGGACTACATCTGCTGTCCTCCAGTCTTTGGGTACCTCCTGTTTCCAGTGATTGGCTGAACAGGATAGCCAGAGTTCAGCCACCACCTCTCTTAGTTCTTTAAGACCCTGGGGTGCACCCCATCTGGCTCCCATTGCTTTATCAGCTCTTATTATTTCCAGTTCCTTCAGGACCCTTTCTCGTGTAAAGGGACTTGTGTCCATTTCTGCACCATTCTCACCCTTGTACTCCTTCAGACCCATTACCCCTCTTCCTTAGTAAAGACTGAGCAGAAATATCTGTTCAATATGTCAGCTTTACTGTTGTCATCCTCCACGTGGCTCCCATCCTCCCCCTTCAGTCTCACTATCCCTCCCTTTGTCTTTCTTTTTTCACTTATGTACCTGTAAAAGGTTTTGTCCCCTTTACCCACTGATTTTGCAATGTGTTCTTCTGTCTGAGCTTTGGCTTCCTTACTGACTTCCCTGCCTCCCTTTGTTTCTCCTGGTACTTCTCCTATCCCCTTCTGCCTGTGTCTTTTGTATTGCCTGAATGCAATCTTTTGGCTTTCACTTTCTTTGCTACCTCTTTGGAAAACCATAATGGTCTCCTCTTCCTTTTCCTCTTGCTAACCTGCTTAATGCATAATTCTGTTGTTCTTATAATCCCCATTTTAAATACTGCCCACTGTTCCTCAACCCCTGATTCCTGTCCCATTCCCCTTAATGCCTCTTTCAAGTATCTCCCCATTTTCCCAAAGTCTGCCCCCCTAAAATCCAGGATACGTGTTTTTGTGTGGTTTGGTTCTGCTCTTTCTGTGATTTCAAACCACAATGACTGGTGGTCACTGTTACCCAGGTGCTCCCCCACTGTTACCCCCATCACACTGTCCCTGTTTGTGACACAAGGTCCAGTATTGCCTTCTGCAGGTTGGTTCCATGACCAGTTGCTTGAGGAAGGCACCCTGAAGGAGTCCAGGATAAATCTGCTCCTAGTTGATGCTGCTGCTGGGATGCTCCAGTCCATGTCTGGTATATTGAGTCTCCAACCAGTACTACCTCACCCTTGTCTGCCATCCTTTGGATGGCTAGCATCAACTCCTATCTGTTTCTTCCTCCTGGGCTGGTGGTCTATAGACCACCTGTCAGCGGATGGCTGGCCCCATTTTCCTTTCCAGCTTAACCCACAGTATCTCTCCCCATTTTGTTCCTCCTGGATCTGTGTGGCCCTTATGTCATTTTCACATACAGTGCCACTCCTCCTCCTTCCTGCCTGCTCTGTCTCTTCTGAATATGTTGTAGCCAGGTATGGCCATCTCCCAGTCATGGTTATCATTACACCAGGTTTCAGTGATGGCCACAATGTCCAGGTCTGACTGTACCATGACAGCCTCCAGATCTTCCATCTTGTTGCTAAGGCTCCTGGCATTTGCACATGGCTTTCCATGATTTGACCTCCATAGACTGCTTCACTGTTCTACTCCAGCCCCTTCCTTGGTTGTCATTTATCCCTGGTTCTCCTTGCTGTTTGCCCTTCTGCTGAATTTTGCCTTTTCTGCTTATCCACCTTTTGGACACTAATCTCCATCTTTTGCACACTGCTTTGCAGAGTAGCCACTCCTCTGGTTCACTGGTTCCACTACTAGCTGTGGTGGGTGAGCAAGTAGGTACCATCCTTGCTGGCCTGCCACCCCCTTGCTAGTTTAAATGCTGGTCAATGTGGCATTTAAACTTATCATTGATGTCTTGGATTCCTCCAGGATGGATGCAGGCCGTCAGGCTTGAACAAACCTCCATCCTCCAGGTGGGTCCCCAGTCACCAATGAATCCAAACCCTTCCTCACAGCACCAGTTCTTCAACCATGAGTTAAAGTTTCTGGTGCATGCACTCTATGCTCTCCTTGCCTCTCACAGGTAGTACTTCTGAGAAAGTGACAGAAGTAGCTACTTGCTTGAGACCCTCCCCAGTTTCCTAAACTCTTCCTGAACTTCCTTTGGCTCCCCATTTGCCAAGTCATTAGTACCTAGGTGGAAAATGACATCCAGCTCACCCTCCCGTCTTGCCTTCCCAGTGATCCCAGTATCTTCCTTCCATCCCTCCATGCCGTGGCACCTGGTGAGCACCTCACCTCACCTCCTGTTCTCCCCTCCTGTGTTCCTAGCTGGATCCCTCTTATGATGGAGTCCCCACCAGGATTCACTTCCTCCTCCTCTGGGGTCCACTGCTTTCCCACTGAGGTCACCTCCTTGCCTAACCTCCACATCCTTTCCTTCCACTTCCTAGGTACCTCTATTTGGTTGTCCTCATTTGCCAGTGTGGCATATGAGTTCTTGAAGGAATAGGATCTGGGATGTGCCTCTGCCTGACTGCTCTAACCCTCCTGAGCCCACTGTCATCCAAGTGCTCCTCGTTCTCGGCATCCTTTGAGGCAGCTGCATTGGACTGGGTGGTCCCTGGATAGGGGTGATGGTACTCCTGACCCAGTTTACTTCCACTCTGAGTCTGGCTACCTCATCCCACAGTCCAGAAAGATGCATGCAGATAGGGCAGCACCTCAGTGTCCAGAAGGTCTGCCTGAATATGGCTGCCCCACAGCCACTGCATTGCACCACTCCCCACATTATACTGCAGTTCCACTACTTCTTTGCTACTGAAGCTCTCTTAGTTCTCTTTTTATTTATTTACAGTACCTCCTGGGAGAGGTAGTTCTTGCAGAAATATCAGGCCAGAATTTGGCTAGCCAGTCCTCTACCTTGTGAGGATGTTGGGCAAGGATCTCCCTTCTGTTTTTGGATACATATAGGGAGGTAAGCTGTTTGAAGTTATATTGGAAACCATGCTGCTGAAGTAAGCTTTTAACAGGTAGAAAGGCTTTATGCCTCATGGCCACCTCTTGTGAATAGTCTTGAAAAAACAAGATTCTGGATCCCCTCCAGGAGATGTCCCTAAGTCCCTTGCTACTTTCAAAATCTGCTCCTTAGTGGAATATCTCAGGATATAAGCAATAATGGACCATGGGGTAGAGGTGCGAGGGTTCGACCTAGAGAAAAGCCTGTGGACCCGTTCTACCTCAACAGAGCCTATCCAGGGCTCACCCAACCATTTAGGTATAATTTAGTTTAAAAATCTTTCCATACTAGTGCTCGCTGCACCCTCAGGGATGCCGAGGATCCAGATGCTATTCCGGTGCCGCCGGTTCTCCTGGTCCTCGGCCCTGTTCCACAATCGAGCCAGCCTCTGTTTGTGTATCTCCAAGCGCTTCCAGATCTGACTGTGGCTGTTTTCCAGGTCCTCCTCACGCTGTTCCACCCCATTAACTCTGTCCTCTAAATCTCTGACCGTGGTCACATTCCCACTGAGTGCTTTACTGATCCCATCAACCTGGCTCAACAATATCTCCAGAATTTTGGTTATTTGAGTTAAGGAGTCACTCATTAAAGTTGCTGTGGAGAATGGTCTGAGGTGGAGCCAGGAAGGAGGGTAGGATGTGAAGGTGCCAAGTCAGCCATTGGTCCTCTGCCCAGATTTCTCAACAAAGATCCCCCTGTAAATGAGTGTAGAGGCAAAGTAGACACTGAGAAAAAGCACTGCTACTTGTTCCAGGCTAGGAACTCTGCCAATCAGTACATTGCTGTGGCAGTTCGAGCACTTAGTCCATGCGGCCTTCTATTGTGAGCTCGTTTGCTGGGCTGCCCCATGATCCAGTGGCTAAATAAACCTAGTCCGATGCACACAAGGGCTACATAGGGAATTGGGAGGGAGAAAGCAATTAATGCCCCACCACAAGAGCACTGAAAGATGCATCGATCACATTAGTTGCTCACGGATGGTACCTGGTGCGAGATGGAGTAAGCGGATTAAGCTGCCATCATAGCTACATGGAGGCCAAGCCCCCAGTTCCCATAACTTTTAGTACCTAGATATTTTTTTTCTTTTTTTTGCAAAGTGCAACATCCTGTCAAAGGTGGCTAAGTTCTGTATTGCAGCCAGCAATTGGCTTATCACTGAGACCTCTGCCGAGCACAATCTCTGAAGTAAAAGTCTCTTGGCTTCAATACTGAATGTCAAGAGCCACTGTAATTGTTTATATGGGACAGGGAAGCCAGGTGGATACAGGCCAAGGATATACAGCTGGGGCAAGAAAGGAATGGAGCCACCCAGAATATTATTTCAGCAGTTAAGGATGTCGAGTCAGAAGGAACTGATCTGGGTACAACCCCATAGGACATGGAGAAGGTCTGCTCCACAGGCCTGACATCTCCAGTAGATGTCATGAGACAGGAGGCCAGGAGATTTAAGCTTGGCCAGACTGCAGTTTCACAAGTTACTAATCATATTCAGGATATGACGACTTCTGGTGTCTGGATAGGTGTTATGACAGAGCAGCCACTGAGTTGTGACCACCGGACTTCAGAAATGTTGACCCCCAAAGAGTGGAACCACTAGCCCCCCACCCTGTCTTAGGGATTGAGAGAGGCTTGTAGGGTCTGACTGTACACCAATCCTGCCTTGCCCTTGGGGGCTTGCAGCCAGGACTGTAGGGTACATGCAGGTATCAAGGGGGCATGAGGAGAAAGTTTCTTTTGACATGCCATTTTGGCACTTCTGAGTTGAAGATACTTTCAGAAGTCTCTCGCAGGCAAATTAAAACATGTCCTGAGATTCTAAAAGGAGTCCAGGCATATGGAAGCTGGATGCCGCATATCTGACAAGAAGTAGTATGCCCCTTTCTCTCCAAGTGGGCTGTTTCAGGGGGCATCCTCCTTCAGTGATCAGAAGGTTACCCCACTGAGGGAGAGGAAATACAGGAGTCAGGGGCATGTGGAACCAAGTCTCTGTCTTCTTCCATGCCTTGAGGGTGGGGGCAAAAGAAGGGCCAACCTGTTTGAGTGCTGGCTGTTGAGTGAATAGGAGGACAGAGGGGTCCACCATCAATCAGTCAACTCCATTTCCTTTCTCATTTCATCTTGCATTTCCTTTCTCCTTTCATCTTGTTACTTCTGAATCATTTCTGCTTGACTTGGATAAACTGGCCTATACATGTTCAGGGTGCCATATAACCTTGTTGATCATTGTTATAATACTGGCATACTCTGAAATTACCTCTACCACCTCTAAAATGATTTCCCCCATCATATTCTCTACCACGGCTATATCCCCCATAAGAGAATCCATGATTTTGGTATTACTGAGGGTTTTAGTACTGCTGCTAATTAGGACAAGATTCTTGAACCACACCTCAGTCTTGTATAACTTTTGACTGGTCTATAGGATTTTTCCTATGGAGTCTTGTTATTCTGTTCCTTTTATTCATGAATTTTTAAAGTTAGCACCTCATCTCCCTCGAATAGCTAGAGTATCTGAGGTAGTTACCTTATACACTTTATCCCTGGATGCAGAACTTACCTATTTCTGTGTAGGAGCATTGTCATCTCATCCAGAGTCCCATATATGATCAGCCATTTCTACAATCCAGTGTATGTTTCCATGTTTCTTATTAAGCTGCATTGCCAATTGTGTACTAACTGAAGAAGGTAACCCACAATTATATGCACCTTTGAAATTATCACCATCACTGTTGGTGCCATCCTCTTCTCTAACATATGTGACTTTCAACTTACAATAAAAATACAGTGGACTTTAATCAATACCATACTTCATTTTATAAGCGGCACATCTGGCTGCTCCTTTGGTGTGGTATTCCCCAAAATCCTTTTTGAGAAACTTGTGCAGCCTAACTGGATTATTTCCTTCCTCTTTAGCTAGCCTAGATCATTGGCATGTGGATCACCAGCAGGCCACTGAATTATAAAACTCTGTTCTCCCTTACCAGTTATAGACAATGATACAAAGCAGCTTATGGATGTGTTGTCCAATGCCCACTTTAGCAATCTTGGAACTGTAACATGTTCCAAGTAACTGTAAGACTTTCATGACATTGTTTTTTTTTTTTTTTTTTTTTACTTATGATACCCTTTCTTCTTTCAGACACTTTCTTTTTTTTCTAGATCTCTTAGTTAATTCATCCTCTGAACCAGAATTATTTTTCTGTTTTGTCTTATTTTTGTTTTTATATTTCTTATGTAATACTTTAAGATAAAGCCCATTGATTCAATTTGTTCCTGTTTGTCAGGAGCTTTGAGCCATTGCTCCTTTCCACTTTCACATTGCTCACACAGATTTCTATACTGTTTGTGCAAGTCAGCCAAATCTTGTTCAGTTTGTTGAGCATCTCTTTTCAATTCAGTCTTATCATTTTTCAAATCTGAATAACACCTTTTCCATGTCTTTGCATCCTCTAGGTCATTTTCTGAAGCAGCATATTCCAGTTTACTCTGTTTTAACATCCTTTCTAATACTTGAATTTATCTGACCTGTAAACTTGTTATATTCAACAGTTTCATCTATTTTTTTGTTTGTTTTTTCAGTTGACTTATTTTATGAACTAAACATTCTATATCATAAGGCACCTGAGTAATTAGCAACAAGTGATCTTTGTTAACTCATTCTAATTATTATGTCCTTTCATATTGGCTTTTAATGGGAGTCAGACGTACCACTGACTCCAGTTGTTTAACAACATCTCTACTTTCACTTAGGGCTGTCATAACTTAACAACCACAGTAACCCTTAAACAACAACTTTTAAATATTCAATGTAACATTTACTGTATGTATTCTAGGAGTGCATGAAGGGTTTTGTACAACTGAACAATTCTCACCACTGATGTCCTCTCTTTTTGCAGTGCTAACAAACAGTCAGGGACAACTATTAGTATATATTTTTTTCTTTTCTTTCTTCTTTCTTCAGTGCTTATAATGTCTTTCTTCTTCTAAAAAGAACATCAGTTCTTCTATTACTTCTCTTCAGTTACACGGCTGTAAATTCAGGAGCTGGTAAAAAAAAAATATTTCTATGCTGTGAAAGCTTTTCTTCAATTTTATACACAATCAAGGCATATTCACTGTTCATTAAAATAAAGTCAAAATTCAGAACAATATCAAAATAGTATTACTCATAATATAAATAAGAGTTTTTAATTCAAATTATCCCAGATGACAAGAGCCCCCAACTTGTTAGAACAATGGGCTGGAATGTCAATTATTTATTATAACCACACAACTCAGGTTCAGACTTTGTTTTCCCTTTACTTCATGGATCATGAAAACAATGGAAAATGGCTCACATTTTACTTCACAACCACTGCATAAAAAGCTTCTTATAATTTATAAATGAACATGGCATGAAGCAACCTCAGAATGATGTATTAATAAATGTTGTTATTCCTGTACATACAAACTAATAAAGCTACTGCATATATATAACAAGTCTTGTAAACATTGTGTCAGGAGAAATAAATGCAAAGCAATAAAACTTTCAAGAAAAACACATAAAAGTAACTCTACACAGTATTTAGTCAGTAATTTTTGAAAATAGTGGCATTATTTCTGCATACCCATATTTTATATATGTTACAATTCCCCCCTTGTAACCACCCCTTTCCTAAGTTACACTAAAATAAATAAATAAAATAAAAATAAAAAATGAACATGATATTAGACACTTGAAGTGCATACAAAATGTAGTTGTTTCTTCACAATGCAAAAATAAAGGAGAATCTGCCTCTTTGCTTCTTGCTGATGTCACTCTGGTGTTCTGGTTCTTGTTAGAAGACAGTGGGCCAGATTCATGAAGCAATTTAGGGCTAAGTTCTATTCTACAACTCCAGTTGCAGATAGAGATGCAGTAAAGATTTTCTCTGTGAGTGGATTTGTTTCAAAGTCTCCAAATTTGCATCCATGGAGCACTTTGCGTAATTTTCTGAATTTACTCGGAATTCGCCATTTGTGACTTCACCTTGCTTTTTGGGGTTTTAAATGCAAATTATACTTACAAAAACCCCAAAGCAAGGAGAAGTCATATCCTCCCCCACAGCAGGCAGTCTGACTTCCCTCCCTGATGTCCAGTGGCATGTCCCCCAAAGGTCTTGTCACAACCCACAACATAAAAAAATATATATTGTTTTCATTATATCCCTTCCCTGGTGTCAGTGCATTCACTTCCACCAAACTTTGACCACAATAAATCCACCCCTGCTGGCTTCTGACACCCTTCCCTATTGTCTAGTAGCCCCCCCCCACTGCTTGCCACCCAGCAGGCACCCACATCCAGACTACAATACTGTCAATTAAAAAAAAATGTTTAATTTAATCCCTGGTATCTAGAGGACCCCTCACCCTGTCAGTTATTGCCCCCACCCAGCTCCCCCAAGGCCTGACCTGAGTGGGCTACCGGCACAGCCCTCCACTCACCTCCACAACTGGCAGCCCTACTGAGCTCAATGAATGAGCGTGTGCTTGTAAAAGCACACACTCATTCATTGACAGCTTATGGTCATTTTCTTCAGTTTCTGTGGTGTAAAGAAGGGGAGCGTGCTGCTCCAGTGGCACATGGGGGGCAGGATGGGGGGAATTATGTTGTGAACCCCAGGGTCCATAATGCCAGTCTCCCCAACCTGATGCCCCTATCAGTGACCAGAGCTTCCCCCTCCCTTCTCTACACCCTGAAAACCAAAGAAAGTAACTGTGAGCTGTCAAGGAATGAGTGCATGCTTGTACAAGCACACGCTCATTCAATGAGCTCAGTCAGGCTACCAGTAGTGGAGGTGAGTGGAGGGCTGTGCCTGTGGCCTGCTAGGGATTGGGGTTGTAGGAGTGTGGTGGGGGCACTGCCTGACAGTGTGGGGGGTCCACTAGACACCAGGGATTAAATGAAACTTTATTTTAATTAAGACAGTATTGTGGATGTGCGTGCCAGCCATGTGGCAATCGGCAAGGGCTGGGGACAACTTGACACTAAGATTTATTTATTAGATCATCAGTTTACAGACCTTTGAGTCATATACTCATTTACTAAGGCACCTCATCAAGAGAGCAATACATCACAGAGAAAAAATAGTACAGTACATAACGCTTAGATTAAAAAAGCAACCAGTGTTATAGGCATTCACTGGTGGTACACACTTGGTAATAGGTAAAATGGATTTATTGTGGCTGGTGATCAGTGGTGGAGGGGGGAACTGACACCAGGGAAGGGATTTCATGAAAAAATATTTCTTTTTTATATACTGTAATTTGCGATCCTTCCTGGTGACAATTGGCTGTGGCAGTGGGATCCCTTAGATACCAGGGCAGTGTGCCAGGGAGGAGGCAGGGGGCACTACCACTAGACATCAGGGATATTAATTTTAGTAGTTTTGTGTGGAAATTCCCCACTTCAGGGTCGACCCCCCACTTTGCAAATTGCCAAATTTTGTGAATTGTGCTCTGCAAATTGAGTGCTATTCACAAAATTTTTGACGGAGTGAATTTTCCCAACTTGGCTCATCTATAGTTGTGAACCAAAATTCTCCTCAGCTGAGAAGATTAGTATTCACAGTCCTCCACAGCTGCAGAGGTGTTACATCAGGTCCTACTGGCTATCACATTTTTCTGCAGCTGCGGGGACTTCAATCCATGGCAACAACATCCACAAGCTGCTGTATGAGTTGGTCATAAACTGGCTTCACCTTTGTGAATACCGCAACTGTGGGAAACACTGGGGAAATGCACGTGGCAACCCACTTGCACCGGGTTTTTCCTTCAGCTGCAGGAATTTCATGAGCTTTGTGAATCTGGCTGGGTGTCTGTTCCTCACATTTGCATCTCAGGTCATTGGTACTAGGCATATACAACACCTTTCAGTATGGGACAGGCAGGCACTTCTGCTGGGATAATGACTTCTTCAGTCTGGACAACAGTCTCAGAAATGGATCATGATCTCAGCTGGTCTGAAGGAATTGTAACCAAATTTCAAACTGTTCAACATTTGTATACAGGCCACATTTCCAAAATTATAACATCACATATTCTGATTTACCTGCTTTGATTGGACACTGCAAATGAGGATGGGAATGTAAAATTAATCTTTTTGGTAACACCGCTATCTAATATAGTGTTCATTTGTAAAAAATAAAAACATAAAATTGAAGTTATTTTCTATTGAATTATTGGCAGGCTACCAGATAGATGGGTTAATACACACGTCTTTGGGCTCAGGAGATGCGACGACAAGGATGAAGATTACAGTGTTGTTGGTGGATATCTGCCCTTGATGCCAACCACCTTAGATTGATGGAACATTATCAACTCCATCATTCTGCAATCTCCCATAGGAAGGCAGAGTTCCTGTCTGGGGAGATTGTGGCTGCTCAGAACTGACCAGCTCAGCTTTTTAGAACTGTCAACAGACTGTGCAACCCAGCCTGTCTGTAGGTTTGGAAAGCTTTTTCACAAGTGGAGTGTGATGAGCTTGCTCGCTTCTGTGTGGCTAAGGTGGCCAACATCATGACAGTACTTCAGCCTACACCCTCTAAGGGAGAAGCTGTAGATTGGCTTCTGGCCACAGCCTCAAGTCTCTCCTGGAATTCCTTTGACTGGCATGAGTTCATTGATGTCATGAGGATTGTCCAGAGTAGGTGCTCTACATGCAGTAGTTTGGACCCAGGCTCGACTTCACACATAAAGGGTTGTCATGATGTTATTGGCCCAGTCCTGGCACAGATAGTCTGGTGCTCCTTTGATATGGGTGAGTTTCCTAGCTCTCTGAAGGAGGCGGTGGTGATGCCCCTCCTGAAGAAAGCTTCCTTGGACCCTGACTGCCATGCTAACTACAGACCGATCTTTAACCTTCCCTTTGTAGGGAAGGTTATTGAGAAAGTAGTGGCCGTACAGTTGAAGAACCATTTAACCATCCATGGCATCTATGAACCACTCCAGTCTGCTTTTCGAAAAAGGCATAGTACCGAGATAGTGCTAGTTCGGGTGCTCAATGATTTCCTGATGGTTAGAGATCAGAAGAGCAGCTCCATCTTGGTTCTTCTTGATCTCTCCTCAGCTTTTGACACTGTGGACCATGAGGTACTTCTCGAGCACCTGGAGTTCTTCTGTGGCCTGCCAGATACAGTCCTCAGTTGGTTTGGATCTTTCCTCACAGGCAGAACTCAGAGGGTGTTGTCGGGGATTAATTCTTCCTGCCCAGGATCTCTGTCATGTGGGGTTCCCCAGGGCTCAGTGTTGTCCCCATGTTGTTCGTAGTGTATATGCTGCCCCTCAGAGACATTGTAAGAAGGTATGGGCTGAGGTTTCATTGCTATGCAGATGATAGCCAGCTCTACCTCTCTTTTGCACCTGACCAGGACAGAGCTCTCTCTGTATTTAACAGCTGCCTCCCTGAAATCCAGTGCTGGATGAATTCAAGCTGGCTGAAGTTGAATTCGGAGAAGACATAGGTAATGGTCGTGGACCCGGGTCACAGGGTAGAGGGGACAGGAGCTGGTTTACCCTCAGGTTTATTTCTGGGGGGTGTCCAGCTCCCTAGTTCTGAACAGGTGCGGAACCTTGGGGTGATTTTTGACAATGAGCTGACACTGCAGCCGCAGGTGTCAGCTGTTGTCAAATTATCCTTTTATCATCTTAGAAACATCACCAGGATTAAGCACCTTGTTCCGCCCAGCAATCTGCCTACATTGATCCATGCTTTTGTGACCTCACATCTTGATTATTGCAACTCCCTTTATCTAGGGCTTCCTGTGGTTGATATCCACCACTTGGAGCTGGTGCAAAACGCTGCAGGCCTGATTATTGATGGGTACGTCTCATGCCTGTCATATTTCTCCGGTTCTGTGTGATTTGCACTGGCTGCCAATACAGTGGCAGATCACCTTTAAAGTTGGTCTTTTGATTTACAAAGCCCTACAGGGAGGGGGGCCCAGACTACCTGAAAGAGCTTCTGGTCCCCTACTGCCCTAAGCGATCTCTCCACTCGGTGGACAAGGGGTTGCTAGAGATTCCAAGGGATTCTTTAAAATCTTCAGGGACTTGTGCTTTTGTGTATGCTGCCCCTGCCCTCTGGAATTCTCTACCCTATCAGCTTTGTCAGTGTGCACCCGTGGAGGAATTTAAAAAGGCTTAAAGATGTATTTATGGTCTAAGATCTATCTTAATTGATTATCAGGATGTTATGAGCTCAGATTGATATTTTATTTGTTTTATCTGTAATTATTGTAAGGTGCCTTGAGTTTGAGAAAGGCTCAATATAAATAAAGTTTTATTACTATTATTATTATTTTGCATATTTCTTTACAAGTCCTAATTCTCCAAAACCTATAGTTTACAAAATAGACCATAAACACTGTTTGCAAGGAAATATCTTTATAAGAATTACACCTTCCTAATCCTCACCCCTACCCTTTAAAATAAGGTTATTTTTTCAAACAAACCTTTAGAAATAGAACTTCTCCTGAGTAGAAATGTTCTTTGTCTGTAACTATTGAAGCTGTACTGATACATTTCAGAGACATCCCAGACAGTTATAGCAGATTTTTAAGCAAGCTAACTCATTTCTGCAATCACATAACTATGTGAGAGAATTATATTTGTTTGTTTATGATGTGAAGATTAAAAAAGAAACTAAACACAAGTATTTAAACTTTTAAACAGTTAGCAAAGGGCATTTCTGTAGATAATTCATTTTGTATAACTTTTCTTATAAGGACTGGCTCTTCATCAGATGAAATCATATGCTATTAGATAGTGCTATTTCCATATCCGCAACACTTTTAGTTTTTTTAAATAATAAAAAATTGCATTAGAGAACACTGAGGTTTTTCTTTTAAATCCAAGCATTAGACATTTAGCTGTAACAAAATATTGCTTATTAGATCCTGAACAGCTTGTGGAGCATGTTACCATGGAAACAGTTTCTCCAACTCTTACTAAAGGTGCACCCTTGACCTCCATACCAGTATGTACTTATGAGATACTGATAATCATGAGGCCCTTTTCTACTAAGTGGACAGAATGAAGCATGTTAAAAGAAAACATGACTTTATTTCCTATTTGGATTTTTGTCAGTATAGCCTATTGGTTAGAGGCAGTATAGCCTAGAGGTCAGAGTAATTAGCTGTGAATTAGCTTGATACATCCAGCAAACCTGGGTTTGATTCCCACAACCTCTACTTGCATACTGTGTGACTTTAAGTAAGTCACTTAACCATCCCTGGTTCTCATGGATTGCCCCTGAAAACAGCACTTGTTCCTTGTGGGCCTTACCTAGTTACCAAAAGAACAAAATAAAAATCTTTAAACAAGTCATCAATGCCTCAGTATCACAAGACAGCCCCCAAAACATATTATGTAACCAAATATTACAAAATTGTTTTATTACTAACAAATTGCTATGACAACTGACACAACACCTACTCACTTCTGGCACAGGGTCATAACCAGGCAAAGAACAATAGCATGGCATCAAAAGCCACAAGCAAAATGGTGTGTGCAACAATAAGGTTGGGAAATACAGCAACCTACAGAAAGAATGGATGCCATTAAAATGAATGGGCAACTCTGTATTTTTAGCCCCACAATCCCTCTGGAATTAAGATAACAAAATCTGGGGGCAGGTGGACTCGGGAGATGCAGAGAAAATTGGGAGGAGTAACTTTTTTTTTAATTCATGACAAAAGTAGTAACATGGGAGGACCTGTGGGGAATTGAACTACGGCACCAGGTCTCTCAATTGTGCCATGTGCTGGTGCCTTAACCACTGCACCACAGGAGCGGCTGGACCAGGCATCCAGCACATAATAACTTGATGCCTTCCTCGTAAGTCATACAGTAACAGGATAGCAATAATTCCCTACCGCTGTTGTACCCCTGTTGCTGTAATTTGAACACCACTCTTCACAGCGTGGTTAATACCTCACTTTATTCCATGCACGGTTATGACCCGGTAGGCTCACCTTCAGGGCTGACTGCAATCTGTTGAGACTCCTGTGGTGATCATTGTTTGATGTGATACCATAGTGTATTCTTCAGATTGCATTTGTGGATGTGCATGGAGTGCTTTGCCATTCACCATTAAGCAAATGGGGGGCACTGGACACTGGCTATTTGGGAGAATTGGAAGGCATGTGGGGGGAGCAGTGTAGGATAAGGCAGCCAGGCGATATGAGGAAATTGCTACATTTTTAATTGAAACTAGCATCAAAAAAGGGGAACTGAGAGGAACCAGAATATAACAGTATTGGGGTCAAGGTATGCAACTGTTTGGGACTGGTTCAATGAGATAAAAGGAAGGGATCAGGACAAAGCTGAGTAGGTAGGATATTTATTTTTATGGGGCAAGTGGGAGAGAGTGGGGAAAAATTAGGACTCCATAAGATAGGAGAAGGGTATTGATTTGTACTATTACCACTGGCATGAGTGAAGAGCAGGATGGATCAAGACCCAGCAGGATGAGAGATTAGTTGGATACGTGGTTCACTGCCCTGGAGGTTACCAACAAATTAAACAATTAAAAATGGGGAAGTCATTGGCTGTGGACAGTTTGCCTTCAGAGTCCTACAAAGCTTTTTCAGAAGGTCCCATTGTCCCATCTGCTGGATTGTTTTCAACATATCCTGGAGGGTGGGCAGATTCCTGATTCATGACATGCACAAATCTCTATTCTTTCTATAAAGGGTAAAGATCTTGAACATTGTTGCTCTTACCACTCCCTTTCATTGTTTAAATTTGAACCTAAAAATAGTCAGAGGGGCTTTGTTGCACCACCTCGAGGAGGTGATCAAGAAGGTAGTGCATTACAATCAAACTGCTTTTATAGCTGGGCATTGCCTCCAGGATAACATCAGGAGACTATTAAACATAGTGTCATCTCATAGGAAACAGAAGGCATTCCAAATAGCAATTTCCATGAATACTAAAAAAGGATTTGATCAGATGAGATGGCAGTTTTTACAAAAAATATATGGGACAGATGGAATCTTGGCCACAAATTATTAATGGTGATTTCTAACTCTTATTCCTCCCTACAAGCTCAGGTAAGAGTTAATAGCATCAACTCAGTGAAAGTCCCCTTGTCCTGAGGGACATTACAGGGCTGCTCTCTGTCCCCTATACTGTTTGCATTGTACCTGGTGCCCTTGGTGGTCGTCGTCTTCCAGGACACCCAGATAGTGGGGTTCATGGCAGGGAGGATTGAACATAATGTCGTCTTATACACAGATGATTCTATCTTTTCTTAAGTCAGCTACAAACCTTTGTCCCCCATCTTCTTGACCTTTTAGACCAGTTTGAGTAGATCTCTGGCTATAAAATTAATTACGCAAAATCAGAGTCACTTAGGCTTTGTGGAACCTGCCCGGCTGGATAAAGGACATGTACCCTTTTGCATGGGCACGGCACAATCAAATACGGTATCTGGGCATACAAATATCAGTCAATCCCTCAAAACTCTTTGGAATTAACTATCAGAAACTGTGCGGAGAGCTAAAACAGGATCTTGCTAGGTGGGCATTGCTCCTCTGTTCAGTAGTTGCATGCTTCGAGACAGTTCGAATGAATCTATTACCTAGATTTTTCTTCCTTTTTAGCACCCTACCATTGCCAATCCTGATTTTATACTGGACTCCACTGCTTAAGGGTCTCCTCAAATTTATCTGGGGAGGAATGCAAGGCCTGTATAATATACAAACTTCTGATGCTTCCAAGGGATAAGGAAGAGTTCTCGTTGCCTGATATTAAACACTACTACCTGGTGGGACAAATGATCCCAGTCTGTATCTGGGAGAAACAAAGATGTTCCTCAAGATGGTATGATACTCTTTCCTGGCTCCAAATGTAGCTTCTTCTTCTAATGAAGCCCCATTGCATGCACGGTCACTTGCCAACTGCACCCCTACCCAATCCAACCCTTTCACCATCTGATCATGGTGTTTCTGCCCCCTAATGTCCCCTCTTACATGTGCACATGATGCCAGCACCTTACCTACCACACAGTCTCTTCACGCATCTGCCTCTCCTCCATTCAGTGTGCCATAAAAGTGCACAGATGTAACCTCTGACAATGCCCAGATGGGCCATTACCTTTATATAGCTCCTAGTGCCTATGTTATGCTTTGTATTATTTGACCTGTTAAATGTTACATTTTGTTCACTCTGTATTGCCAAAACAGTGCTTAAGTTAGACATTCTGTTTTGTTGTGTCACAGAATCAATATTGTCAAGCCTTTGATAATCAGTTTTTAATATTGTCTTTGACATGGTTTAAACAAATTGTTATTCTGATGAGGGACCTTTGTAAGTGAGCATTTCTGCTCAAAGGTGTATTCCTGAACTTTGAAATAAATAAATAAAATTAAATATAGAATATTCTGAGTGTGGAAGGCCACATTAGTTTACACTGGTTTGTCCTCCACATCACAGGATTATTTTGAAAACATTCAGAATCTGTGGGTTAACATTCATTCAGAATTCTCCCCAAAGTTCAACATAAATTGGCACCAGGCACATCACTGGGCTCACTCTCCATTATTCATTACCACCCAGATTTTCTGCCCCCAAAGTTGGACAGGGACCATGCTAGTTGGGAGCAGAAGGGCTGCCTGACTCAATTTTCACAATTCTTATCACAGGGATCATGCCTGACATTTCAGACACTCCAGGAAAAATTTCAATGAAGAATTCAGGACTCTCATAGGTACCTCCAAGTTCAACATTTTATTAATAGTTATAATCACAATATACAACTGGATAGACCCCTATCTCCCTGGAAAGACTTCATATACTGGGTAGTGATCTTGAAAGGAAAACTGAAATGCAATTTGGATATGTATAAGGGGCTGGGGAACATTGAAGCATGACCCCTTCATAGGATCAGGGAGACTTGGGAGGAGGAGGCCTTTTGTACTGTCTCTGATGATGATTGGATCAAATGTCTGAAACATATGAACATACGAAATCACCACCAGATATAGGCCACATGGTCTATCAAGTCTGCTTGAGTGTGTAGCTAGCCCCCCAATTACACTGCAGCTGCCCCTCCCACCCTTCCCTGCATAACAGCAACCTTCCCCCTCACCTTGTCCCATTCCCTCTTAAAACTGACCACCAGCTTACAGGAAACCATCTCCTCGGGCAGTTTGTTTCACAAAAACATCACCCTTTCTTTTAAAAAGTGCCTCCTCATTTCTCTCTTAAAACTTCCACCCGCCAATCTCAGACCATGCCCCCAGTGTCCTGCTCCCTTAACTTAAAAATTCCCTCTCTACCAGTTTTATTTCCCCTTCATATATTTAAAGGTCTCTATCATATGCCCACTATGCCTTCTCTCCAGGGAGTACATGTTCAGTTCCCTTATCTTCTCCTCGTAGGGTTTGTCTTTCATTCCCAGAATCATCCTTGTTACACTGCACTGTGCTCCCTCCAGAAGTTTGATATCTTTAAGTATGGGTGCCAGTACTACACACAGTACTTCAGGTGTGGCCTCTCCAATGACCTGAGCAGCGGCAGGATTATCTCCCCTGTCCTGGAGGTGATACCTCTAGCAATACACCCCAGCATCTTATTGGATTTGGCTGCTGTTTTTCTGCACTGTGCAGAGTGGTTCATCTACCCTGTTATTAACACCTCAAGATCTTTCTCCTCCTTTTTTGTGTCTATCTGTACCTCCCCCCAACTGATAACTCCTCCTTGGGTTCCTCCCTCCCAAGTGCATGGCTTTGCACTTTTTAGCATTGAACCACAGGTGCCATGTGTCTGTCCACTACTCAAGTTTAGCCAGATCATCCTGCAGCCCCTGCCACCCTACTGTCTCATCCACCACTGCCCCAATCTTCGAGTCATCTGCAAAAAGGCTAATCTTGTTCTTAATGTCATGTAAGATGTTGGTGATGAAAATACCAAACAACACTGAGCCCTGCAGCACACTGATCATTGCAGCCCTTGGAGATTACAGTTCCCTTCCCACCACTACTCCCTGCAGCCAGTTCTTTACCCAATTTACCATCTCTGTCCCAGCTCCCTGAGTTCACAACTTACTTATCAGCTTACCATGTTACACGGAACTGAAGGCCTTGCTAATGTCCAGATACAGGACATCCACTGCATGGCCCTTGTCAAGTGCCCTAGTCACCCAGTCATAATAGTTAACCAGATTCATCTGGCAGGATCTGCCAGAGACAAACTCATGTTGCTTTACATATTGGAGTCCATTATCTTCCAGAAAGATTGCCGACCTTTCTTTAAGGATCATCTCCATCAACTTCCCCACAATGGATGCAAGGCTTACTGGTCTAAAGTTGCCTGTTTCATCCTTGGGATCATTTTTTGTGAAGGGCCACCACATGTGCCATTCTCCATTCCTTGGGTACACACCCCATTTCCAGAGAGGTAGTGAACATGTCAGCCAATGGCTCTGCCAGGATCTCCACCAACTCCCTCAATAACTTGGGGGTGTATGCCTCCTACACCAGATGTCTTATACACCCTCAGTACCCTTAGGCCTTCCAGTACCCTGCTTACTGAGATTACCCCATCTTCCATCTCTGACCCCCCCATGCCTACCCTTCCTAACCCTGAAGCAGCGACCCATTCTTCTCCTTAGTAAATACTGAAGTATTTGTTGAGTGCTTCAACCTGATTTTAACCCTTCTCTGCCCACCCCATCCTTCTTGATCCTTACAATGTGACCTTTGCAATTCCTTCTCTCCCTTATGTACCTGAAGAAATACTTTTCCCCTTCCTTGAAACTTTGTGCCAGCCTAAGTTCTGTTGAAGCCTTGACTGCCCTGACTGCTCTGGTCACCTCTCTTGATTTCTTCAGGTATTCCTCTCTATCATCCCCCTGATTGGGTCTCTTAAATCTCCTGAAGGCTGCCCTTTCCACCTGAACTTTATCCAACACCTCCCTGCAGAACCAAGTGGGTTTTTTGGGCCTAGCTTTTTAGCTTTGTGCCCTGGCAGTAGAGGCAGTGGCCTCCACCTGCCCTAGCTTGATAACATCCCATTTCTGATTTGCAGCCACGTGTGGGTAGATACTGGCTAGGTGCCCGGACATTATTTCTCCCATCCTACCAAAGTCTACTCGGATGAAGTCCAACAACCGTGTCCCTGTTCCTGAGGTCTCCCTGCCCATGTTAAGTGAGAACCACACTGTGTGGTGGTCACTCCCTGTCAGCAGATCCTCCACCTCTAGCTCTCTGACAAACTCCCCATTAGTCAGCATGAGGTCCAGAATGTTACCTAAATGGGTTGGCTTGTTTACCATCTGTACCAGGAAGCTGTCCTGGAAATCCTCCAGGAGGATCTATTCCCTTATGCTTGAGGTGGCTGGGGTGCTCCAATCTAACCCTGGAAGACTGAGTCCCCCACGATCATGGTGCTACCCTTCCTGCTAACACTCCTTATCTGTTCTTCTAGTTCTTTATCCAAGCCCTCTGCCTGAGACAGTGGTCTACACACCACCCCCTTCCTAAGTGACCTGTTCCTTGAATTCTGGAATTGTATCCATAAGGCCTCTGCTCTACCCTCCTCCCCCCCTCCTCCCTGGCACACCCTATCCCCTCATCTCATACAGTACATACAGTAGCTACTCTACCTCTTTTAACTTTTTCCCTATCTCTATGTTAATGCTTATATCCTGGGATGATCTGGTCCCAGTCGTGGTATTGGGTGGCCCATGTTTCAGTGATGGCAACTATGTCCACCTCCCCCTCTGCCATCAGAGCCTGCAATTCAGCTGCTTTGTTCCACAGGCTCCTTACATTCATGGGGACCACCCTCCAATATGTGCTCTTCCCATCCTTCCCCTTCTGAACTCTATTCCTAGAGACACTGTATGAACTGTCCCCTGCTCCTTTCCTACTGGTATGGGGTAAGCCCATTTTGCTCCCCAATGTGGAGACCTTTGATTTTCACCTGCTTGCCTCCCCCATATCTAGCTTAAATCCACCCTGCTTTATATGTACTCCCCTAGCCTCCATTTTAAGGCCTTAGAACCCTCACTTCTCAAGTGTAACCTGTTCTGGGTGTACAGGTTGCTGCTATCCAAAGTTCTATCGCATCCCCCACCATCCCATACCCTTTGGCCTGACACCAGGCCCCAAACATGTGTTGAACTTCTCAGTTCTCAGTTTCCTTGCAGCACTTGCACTGGGCACTGGAATGACTTCTGAGAATACCACTGAACTCCCTGCCTCTTCACACAGCCTCCCATGATTTATGAATCTCCCCTGCACCTCCTTGACTGTCCTACCCTCCAATTCATTCGTGCTCAACTGCACCATGATATGAGGTTTCTCTCTTCCCCTTTTTGCATACTTAAGGAAAAACTGTCCCAACCTTCCTGCTGTCATTCCTGGCATCCACTCCACCCAGATGTGACTATGCTGTTCACCCCTACTTTCCCATCTCACCCCTTTTAGTATTGAGTCTCCCAGAACTAAGACCCCCACCCCCTTTCTCATGCTTCATCCCCAGATGCTTCCCATTATTCTGGTCCCAGTGTTGACCTTTTACTCCACCTTGCATATCCCCAACATCCCCTGCCCCTCCAGCCTCCTCCTGTACTCCTACCACCATATTGTGTCATGCCCCTCTTTGTACCATAGCTGACACAACATCCATTGCCCCAATGCACTCCCTGTATCCGCACGATTACTCCCCACAATAACCCCTTGCTCCCTCTCTCTTCTTAGCTGTAATCCCCTCATCCAGTCCTCTATCCTTTGCCACCTTACAATTCCTCGTCATGGCCCTGTCCCTACCAACTGCCATACTGCTGCCCCATGGATTGCTAGTAGTCTCCTTTCCTCCTGCCTCATTCAAGAGCTCTTCCTCCTAATTCACCAGTGTAGTCAGCACTGAGAACCTATTGTTTGACTCCTCTTCCCTGCCCCGAGCTTCCCCAGGCACACTGCAAGAAACTTTGATTTTCTACCTGCTGTTGGGCCATTACTGCTCCTATTCCTGATATTTTTCCACTCCCCAGGCTCTGTACCCATAGGTTCCTAAGGAAATTGCACTCTCACTCCATTTCCACCTCCTCCTCTCTCCCCCCCCCGGGTCTGGGTTGCCTGCCCTCCTCTGGGACACTCCTATGTACCCTGGGTCCTGGGTGGTTCCACCACTCTGCCCCTTCCCTTACCTTAGCTTTGTCCTTAAAAAGTTAATCTGACCCCTAAGTTGCTCAAGCTGTCTGCACACCATGCACCCCACCACTCTCCAAGCAACTCCTAAAAGGATAGCCATCCCGCAGGTGTTGCAGCCTACTACTCTACCCACTCCCCTACCTGTAACTCTACCAGACATTCAGCTTACTCCTGTGCCCCCTGCTGAATTCTGCCTGCCCCAACTCCCAGAACATTCTCCACCTCCAGAGGTACCCATGTTATCCTGTCCCCAACACACCATGTTCCTCTATGATACCCTTATAACACCAACGTATCTATATTTTTAATATATCCTAACTTGTATGTATCTTAGGTCAAGTTCCAACTCATCTATGTTTTTAATTTATCTTAGGCAGGTACAGCAGGACAATCTGGAGGATGCACCAAGCTGTGCTATCCACCTACCCAGATGCAGCACCACCCCTAAAAGCTTGAGTAGCCTGAGATGGGGAAGGTGGGTTGGACCTCTCCCTGACTCTCAGGGAGAGTCAATCAGCCCTGTTCACTGTGGTGCACCCCAGCCACTTCCCTCACCGTCACTTACACACAGCTCCCCCTCCAAATCCCTGGGCCCTTTCTGGCCTCAAGCTCTGCACAGTTCTTCTAAACAAAGCAGAGGATGGCCCTGTTTGACCCCACACACTCTTACTGTGGATGGGGAAGGGTAGTTCTGTTTATAGATATCAGTGTTTGGGGAGGGAAACAGCAGAGATGGACCAGAGGGACCCAGCAGAATAGGATAATGGGGAGTGAGGTAGGATCAGAAGTTAAACTGGCCAAAATGTTTTAACATGTGAAAGACAGACAAACCTCATATGGAATAGTACTATAGATATCATGAATATTGAAAGGGTTTTGTTGTTTTGGGGTTGATATCATTTTAGAGGACTCAGTGCTGAAGGGATTCACTTTTCAGTGGCTCAGTGGTGGGAGTCTTCACTCCTGCAGCATCAGGTACTCATGCACACCATACAACATACACACACACAGGTGTGACTGCATAAGCACAGATACAAATCCACAAAAGCAGGACATCACTGCTACTGCAATTTTGACATCTGGTAATGGTTTCATGTTGTTGGTGTTACCTGATGATGGCTGTCTGTGGTTGCTTGACTGGACTTATCCTTTTGTTACAGGTGTCATTTTTGAAAAAATTGCTGAAAAGCATTTCTACACTTGAGGCACAAAATGACATTTCAGCTAGTACTCTACTAATGCCCCATGTCATGTTGTATAAAATAAGAATGTTAATAATTTGGGGCCAAACTAAAAATTAAATATTAAGAAACACTGTGTGCTGGGCTAGCCTTTAGCCCAGTAGGAAGTGCTCTGTGATCCCATGAGGGTGAGCTGAATTCAGGGGTGAGCTCAGAGATTCAGCTGGATGGGCTGAAGCTGTTGGATCATGCAACCTAGCAGCACCAACCTGGGAAGGGAAGGGCCAGGGTTGACTGTTCGAGCACAAGTACCATATAATGAATATAACTTTTCATTTGGTATAGGGCCCTACATTTCTGTGACTGTGGCTGCCAGAGGGCCCTGTGCTTCAGCTAATGGATGTACTCTTTGTCCTTTGTATCTTTATCTGCAGCCACATGGATGCACATCCAGGAGGCCTGCACTTCTGCAGCCTGTCAGACAGTCCCACAAATTTTTGGCATTCATTGTTGCATGGAAGTTCAGGGCCCAGAGGGCCTTGCTCTTCTGCAAGCAGGCAGACTTTTCTCTGGCACAGTGCCCAGAAGGCCTTGAGTGTCCACTTGTGGTCATACAGGTCCTGAATGGACGTTAGTGAATGAGGATACAATTCTACTTTCTCAAAAACAAAGGAAATTCATTGCAAAACTGCATTAATGCACCAGTTAGGATTCAACTTAATGCCATAAAAGTAAAGAAATGTGGCACTAGGTTTTTCAAGCCTAACTCCCCACCTCCCAAGCAACAAAAGGACAAGACCACACAGACAATCACGGACAGCCATCATCAAGTAAGACAAACAACATACAATTGTTTTCAGATGACACAAATGCAGTGGCGCTGATGTGTTACCTTCATGGATTTGTTTCTGTGGGTGCAGAAGCACAAGGCCCACAAGGACCTGTGCTTCTGCTGCCAGAACTGTGTGTGTATCTCTTATAGCATGCATGAGTACCTGCGGCTGGAGAAGCATTGGCCCACAGGGGTCTGCACTCTGCAGGAACAATAAATGTTGCAATTTCAGTATTGTGATTTTTTTTATTCAGCTGCAGAGGTCCAGGCCACTGACAGGCCTGCACTTCTGCAGCCAGAAATCAATATGTATGTCTTAAATCTGCAGCTTCAGAGGCATTGGCTCCTCAGGGGCCTGCACTTCTGAAGATAGAAGTGTTGTTGCAATCTGAGTATCATGGATTTCTATCTGCAGCCAGAAGCCAGTGTGTACGTCTTATACTTGTGGCTGAAGGAGTGAAGGCCACTTAGGTGCCTTTGTTTTACACCCAGAAATCAGTGTTTAAGTCCTACAGTGTTATCAATCACAAAAGTGCAGTGTGCACATTAATGGAACACATACAACAGAAGAGAGAAAGAAATAAGTGCTCCAGCTGGCATTTGAACCCAGGCTTTCCAGATTAGCATTCCAGTTGTGCTACTAGCTGCGCCACAATGGCAACTGGAAACTGAGCCATCTTGGAACACATTACTCTTTCTCCAGTGCACAACCTGCACATTTATGCAATGTATATAAACAGAAGACAGAAAGAAATATGTGTAACTGAAAATGTAATTGCTTTAGTGGTGTAGCTAGTAGCACAACTGGAATGGTATTCCGGGTAGCCTGGGTTCAAGTCACAACTGAGACATACATTTATTTCTCTCCTATGTTTGTTGGTGTTCCATAAATGTGCAAACTGCACTCTTGTGATTCAAAATGTAATTATCTGTGCAGCAGCAGGTTGTGCATTGAAGAAAGAGTAATGTGCTCTGGGACAACCCAGTTTCCAGTTTCCTTGATGGTGCAGCCAATAGCAAAACTGAAACAATATTCTGGGTGGTCTCGGTTCAAGTCCAGGCTGAGGCATGTATTTCTTTCTCTCTTCTGTTTGTATATGTTCTACAGTGTGCATGGGGTGGAGTTATCTATCTATCTATCTATCTATCTATCTATCTATCTATCTATCTATCTATCTATCTAATTTATCTATATACAGTACAGATAATCCACCCAGGATGAAGTGTGGTGCTGCAAAATTCTGCAGTACAGTTACTGCAGTAAACAATGCAGATTCAATGGGAGTTAATCCCTTATGCCATTCAGTAAATCTGTGACACTGTGCTTCATCCTGGAGCATATACATATACATGTACATATACATATACATATACATATACATATATATATACATATACATATACATATACATATACATACTGTATAGATAGATAGATTTTCCCTGGTGTCTAGTGGCATTCCCCAGCCACCAATCACTGTCCCCTATACCTGGTGTCTAGTGGCACCCCCCCCATCTTATCATTTCCTGATGTCTAGTGGCATCCACCACCCTCTGATACTTATTGATATGGTTATTAATTATTTATTAATATAATCTGACACTGGGATGCCCACCCTGGTATAAGATGCCTCCCCACAGTCCCTTGTCTTATTTTCTGACTTTGGGGGGGCCAATCCCCATGTCGGCACCAGAAGCCCCCCCCCCAGCAATGTGGGACACTGAAGAGCTCATTCCCAGTATCCTGAAATATGTATTTCATTTATTAGCTGTAAAGAAGAAAACCATCCCTGACGTCTTTTTTTCCATGAAAAAAAGAAAATGATCTCTCATCATCCCCGCCATTCCCTTCCCCTATGCCGACCCTCCCACTGAGAACCCACCACTCCATATACCCCCACGTGCCATATACTTACTTCTGGAGATTGTAGTCTCTCATCTTCTGTGGACTGGGACACGTCTGCATTCTTCAAAACTGAACCGCAAACAGGAATCAAGGTTAATGTCGTACAATGAATTTCAATAGTGTTTTGAACTTCTGTTCAGAACTTTGACATTTTTAGATATTTTTTCACCAGATTTTCAAAATGGGTTTTTTGGGACCCCACCTCATGAACACTGCCATTGTGATTTTGTTACTTGGGCTCAGAAGATGATTTTGCAGTCACTGCCGAAATCACCTTTTGAGGCAAAGTAGCAAAATGTCACTCCTGACACCTGTCAGTGACTTCAGGGTGGGGTGTTAGGGTAGGTAACCTTTGAAACAAAAACATTAGTTTAGGAAGAATAGTCATTTTAATGATGTTAATTCATCCTGTAAGAGTGAGAGGTAAAGCCTCCCAGTGTGAAGGAAGAGATTTAATTTCCAGCTTGGATGTTCTTACGATATGGATGTACCTACAGTAAACTATCTCAGCTGGTAACACCCTATATGGGCAAAGTATTATTGAGCAGCTCAATATGAGCGACTCAATAATACTGCTTACATGTAGAGCGAGAGGAGAAAAAGAGCACCGAATGATCATAGCGAGTGTAGTATTGAGAGATATGCAATACACTTGTGAGAAAGGGTATGAATAGATCAATTTGGCCATGCATTGCTCAGCTGGCCATGTAGCATAATGGCTTGAGCCACTACCCCTGGAGCCTGTGGTGCCAGGTTCAGATCTTTGTGCAGGAAGCTATCTTGCTTCCTGGGAGAGTTGCTATTTTTTTCTATGTCTGCTCCCCCTGGAGTTGACAATCTTTATTTTGGGGGGTGCAAGGGACTTGCCCCCTGCATAAGAAACATCTTTTTTTTGTTAAGTAAGCAACCGTCGCTATTTGTGACAGTCGGTGCTGTGCGGTTCACCCTTTTGATGTCAGGTAGTTGTTCACTCGCATCATGTGATTGGCAATCATATAGACTCACTCTTATCACATAAAATTAGCATGATGGTAGCTTTTAAGCAAATACTTTTAAGATGGAAAAATTCATTACCCTCACAATTTAACTTATAATTAAACTTGATGAGTATGATACATATGCTTGAACAAATTCATTATGACACTATTAAATAAATGTTAAAATTTAATTCAATCTGGTCTCCTATTAGTACTAAGCTTGCATGAAATTAATACGAACATATGAAATTTGCCAGCAGATAAAGGCCTAGAGGTCTATCAAGTCTGCTTGAATGTACAGCTAGCACCCCTTATTCTGCAGCTACCCTTCCCTTCCACCCTTCCCCTTCATTGACCCTTCCCCTTGTCCTGTCCCTTCCCCTTTTGAAGCAGTCCACTGTTTTACTGGATACCACTTCTGCAGATAATACATTCCACCCAGCCACCACCCTCTCTGTAAAAAAGTGTCTCCTTATCTCCCTCCTGAACCTTCCTCCCTCCAGTCTCATATCATGGACCCTGGTGTCCTTCCCCTCCCTTACTTTGAACAGCCCCTCTGTAATTGTCTTGTTTATTCCTTTCATGTACTTGAAGGTTTCAATCATGTCCCCCCCTGTCCCTCCTCTCCTCCAGTGAGTACATGTTCAACTCCCTATGCCTCCTCTGGTATGATAAGCCCCCCAGCCCCTTGAACATCTTTGTAGCCCTGCACTGCACCCCCTCCAGTAACTTAAAGTCCCTCTTCAGATACGGCCACCAGTACTGCACGCAGTACTCCAGGTGCGGTCTAACTAATGACCTGTACAGTGGCAGAATCACCTCCTCGAGGATATACCCCTTGCAATACAACCCAGCATTTTGTTGGCCTTTGCAGCTGCCTTCTTACATTGTGCTGAGTTGTTCACTGACCCTGTAATGAGCACCCCCACATCCTTCTCCTCCTCTGTCTGGGCTAGTTGCACTCCCCCCAGCTGGTAGCTCCTCCTTGGGTTCTTCATCCCAAAATGCAGCACCTTGCACTTTTTGTCATTAAACCCCAGTTGCCAGGTGTCTGACCAGGTTTCAAGCTTTGTCAGATCATCCTGCAACCCCTGCCATCCCCCAGGTCATCCACCACTGCTCCTACCTTGGTATCACCAGCAAACAGACTGATCTTGCTGTTAATGTCCAATGATATGTCTGCAATGAATACCCCAAACAACACTGGTCCCAACACCGAGCCCTGTGGAACACTGCTCGTCATTACCCTTGGGTGTGAGAGCTCCCCATCCACCACCAACCTCTGTTGCCTTCCCTGAAGCCAGTTCCCTACCCATCTCACCAGCTTTGCACCTGCCCCTGGGCCTACTAACTTACTTCCCATCCATCCATGTGACACTGAGTCAAATGCCTTACTGAAGTTCAGATACAGGACATCCACTGCATGGCCCCTGTCCAGTTGCCTAGGTACCCAGTCATAGAACTCCACCAGGTTGGTTTGGCAGGATCTGCCCCATATGAAGCCATGCTGTCTGCTGTCCTGTAGTCCTTTGGCCTCTAGGAGGGCCACCAGCCTCTCCTTCAGGAAAGTCTCCATTAGCTTACCCACAATGGATGTGAGGCTCACTGGTCTGTAGTTTCCCAGTTCATCCTTGGGGCCACTCTTGTGGAGGGGCACCACATGAGCCATCCTCCAGTCCTGAGGTACATACCCCGAATGTAGTGAGGCATTAAATAGGTCTGCCAAAGGTCCTGCAAGGACCTCTGCCAGCTCCTTCAGTACCCAGGGGTGGATACCATCAGGTCCTGGCGCCTTATCCACCCTCAGTGCCTTCAAACCCTTCCAAACTCTGCCCTCCATGATTTCCCCATCTGTCACACCCTCCCCCCTGTTTCTGCCATTTCTACCCCCTTGGGTGTCACCCCCCTCTTCTCTTTAGTAAATACTGAGCAGAAGTACTCATTTAGTACTTCTGCCTTATCGCACCCTGCTTCCACCCACCCCCCCCTCCTTTCTAATCCTTCCTATGTGGTCCTTACAGCTAATTTTCTCCTGATTATACCCATAGAAGTCCTTCTTCCCCTTCTTAATGCCTTGTGTCAGCCTGAGTTCAGTCGATGCCTTGGCTCCCCTTACTGCCCTTGTCACCTCCTTCGATTCCATCAAGTTCTCCTCCCTGTCCTCCCCTTTCCCTGTTTGCTTGTACTTCCTAAAGGCAGCTCTTTTCCTCCTTACCTTTTCCATGACCTCCTTGCTCAACCAGCTCGGTTTCTTAGCCCTAGCCTTCTTGCTCTGTGCCTTGCAGCAGATTTTGGTTGTCTCCACTATCCCCAGCTTTATGAGCTCCCACCTCTGGTTAGTGTCCATACTAGACTGAATTCTGGCCAGGTACCCTTTTACCACCTCCCCCATCCTCCCAAGTCAGCCATCCTGAAGTCCAGCACTCTTGTGCTAGATTCCACTCCTTCCTTGCCCATATCCAATGTGAGCCATACTGAGTGGTGGTCACTCCCTGACAGCAGTTCCTCCACTGTAAGTTCTCTCACAAAGTCCCCATTTGGCAGCACAAGGTCAAGAGTATTTCCTAACCTGGTTGGTTCACTAACCATTTGCAGCAGGAGGCTGTCCTGAAAGGCATCCAGCAGTACCTGCTCCCTTCTGTTCCTGGTGGTTGGGGTACTCCAGTCCACTCCTGGCATGTTGAAGTCCCCCACAATCACCACACTACCCTTCTCACAGGTCCTCCTGATCTGTCCCGCTAGTTCCCTGTCTAACTCCTCCATCTGAGATGGCAGCCTGTACACCACTCCCATTCTAAGAATCCTATTCTTGGAATCCTGGATTTGCATCCAAAGTGACTCCGTACTACCCTCCTCCCCTTCCTCCCTTACACACTTCACTCATTATTTCACATATAGTGCCACACCCCTCCTTTCCCAATCACCCTGTCCCTACAAAATAACCTATACCCTGGTACAGACAGGTCCCAGTCATTGTATTGGGTGGTCCATGTTTCTGTGATGGCTGCAATGTCCACCTCTCCCTCTGCCATTTTGGGTCAGCGGTCTGAGATACCTCTCTGCTTTGCTGGTTCTATTATTACATGTATCTTTATTAGTCTTATAATTTTGGTATCTGGTGGTCCTTAGGAAGACTATCAAAGTATATGCTTTCATGATTTTTGTGACAGGGTGACCCCTGTCGTGGAAGGGTGTTCTGAAGTTTCTGCAGACCCCCCAAGACTTACTAAACTGTTTAGGAAAAAGTAACAGTGCAGGACAGGAACAGCAACCCTCCTTATTTTCTCTTCCACCCCCCTGCTGTTTCTTGTCCATTGTCTGAATAGCCAAAAGGAAGACCACTAGAATATGTATTTAGTGGCCCCTGCCACTTTGTTTTAGTAGAAATAAAGCATGTCCCTGTTTCATGTGTAAAGTGCATGTCACACTGTATACAAGCACTTGGGGCAGGAGCAGGGAAAGAAAGCATAGGTCATGCTTTTATAATAGACTGCTGGCACCCCAGACAGCTGGTAGAAAAGGCTATTCTAGACATGAGCGAGTTGCTGGCAAAGTGCCAGAGCTGTAGTCAGTACCACTGTTCCATGTTTCTGTTTCTCTCTGGTACCCCTTTAAAAAGAAGAGATCCTGCAGTGTCTAAAGAATGAGAGACTGAGGTTTGTGATTAGTAAGTAAATAGGAACGTTTGCTCCTCTCTCTCCCTCTTTCCCTGATATGTTTTAAAGCAGAAGAGAGCGGTTGACACAGTAGCAAAAATAAAGATAATTCAGTCAATGCTCTCTGCTAAAGAGAAAGAACTGCTCCATTAGCCCTCTCTTTCCCCTTAAATTTCATGGCTGCTGTAGTCATGGTTGCATCCTAAATTGATGCAAGATTGTGGTGGGGGGCAGCAATATTTGTGTTTACTGCCTGCTACTCCTTGCCGCTCCATGCCTGTTATGAGCATTTGTGGGGCTGCTGAATACAAATAGACCATGTGCAGTCTAAAATGAATAAGGGAGCTGCAAGGTTATTAAATATTAAAGGGAGCAAGTGAGCTGCAGCAAGTATGTTAATTAGAAGAGCGTGTTTGCTCCTCGCTCATTCTCTCTCCCTTCTACCATGAGACGGCTATGTCACAGTTGTATCTGCAGAGATTCATACTGATGGCCGTCCCCTTTATGAAACAAACCCACTTGCTCATGCAAAAGGTATGCACTCTGAGCGAGCTCACTCTGGACCTCACTCTCAATTAGAAGAAAAAGGAATGCTCTCCTCTGGTTTTTTAGAGCATTATCTGATAACCTCCCTGCATACATCTCGAACATCTTCAAATGGGCTAAAGGTTCCTATGGACTGAGACGCTTCTCCTTAATCTGCTTCCAGATTCCTAGAGTGAAAACTACCCTTGGCTCAGCAGCAATCAACTTCTCACTTCCATCACTTTGGAACACTATGCAAGACTCATTAAAATTATCCTCACTTCCAAGCATTTTCACATTCAAAGCTCTATTAATGGATTATCTGAAGGAATCATGCCACTGTTTCAGATGCCGATGACCCCTAAGCCTCGGGTGCAACTCTCAAATCCTACGCCTAAGTATCTCATCCACCCCACATTCCTAACAACAGAAACCTAGGACCTACAAGCCTAGTTCCCTTAATCCAAGATGACCCTGCCTATTCTCTACCTTTTATCGATTCTGGCTTCCCTTTTGGCTGCCTACTCTTTCACCCCAATTTCTACCCTATTCCTTAATACCGCCTTGTTTTTTATCATTTAGGTATGAGCTCTTACTCAGCGGAGACTATATGGGATTGTCGTTTCTTCTCATTTCAGTAAAGCTTATCATTATGTACCTTTGCATATTAATTATGTTGACCGGTATGTATAGGCCCATATTGACCATCATCTTCACAATGTTTTTCCTTTTTTTTTTTTTTGCACCATTGTCCACCGTAATTGTAATCTTATGAAGTGTACTGTATTGTATTTATGCCCAGGACCACCTTGAAAATGAGCTTGCTTAATGGTGTTTATGCCTGGTTAAATAAAGTGATTGATTGATTGATTGATTGATTGTATGTGAAGTGCTGAGCTAGCATTTCTGAGATTACACATGGCCACCAATAAAGAAAAACAGAAAAAAGGCTTAACAGAAACCTGTAAAAGCCCACAGCACAAGCAACTAGAGAATGACTTTAAAGACTGCTGCTGCTGTGCTGCACTATGGTTAATGTTCAACATCAAAGAGACAGGAACATCTCTGTTTTTACACACTATTGTATAAACTTGTTAGCCCCAGCATGAACTAAAAAAATGTTTACAGACTAATACTGAATAAAGCAGAAAACAGAGGGCTGGAAAAGTAAAATAGAAGGGCCCAAATGAAATGTTTTACTGAAGGCTGTAATTTCAGCCCTCAGGACAAGAGGGACTTTTTGAGTTAGGCTGGGTCTCACATGGAGCTTAGTAAAGAGCCCCTGTTTGAGTTTAAAAAAGCGCAGTATTTTTAAAAGCCATAATAGAGCTTGGAATAAACATGGTTCTTTACCTGTGGGGCAGTACTGTGATTCCAGGAATAGTACTATTGGGCTGGCAGCCCTTCAACAGCCTATATTTATGGAAATGCCAGTTAGTGAGGTCACTGCCAAAGAGGCAGAGCTGGGGTAATTAAGCTCCTCATCTCTATAAATTTGTGTAGCCAGGCAAAAATGAATATTATGTTGATGTTGTGAGGACTTTCTTTAACCAAGGCTTAGAAATATCCCTTTCCTTTTGTATAGGCCAGGATATGAGCCTCACAGGGGTATGTTTTTAGTTAAATGACATAATGTGGGTGGATCCCAAGGAAGTGATGTCACCAGTATAATTGTATAAAAGCCTACCACTGGGGATAGAATGTAGATAGGCTGTCAGTGTAGAACTGACTAGGAGAGGTGTAAGACCTCATGACAGGGTGCTCTCACAATAGCATGGAAATGGCTAACACTACTTTTCTTTGATTTCTGTTTGAATTTTGTTGAAGTAATAAAATGATAAATGCTTACTGAGCGTTTTTATGCACCTTATTTCCTGCCTGAGTCTGACATCATTTTGATGTTCATGTGAAATCCCACATCCTACAACAGTTTTGATGGTGATATTTGATAACATAAGACGGAATTAAATTAAGGATATGTAACTAAATGTTATTCGGTATGTAATGTCCATGAATGGAAATGGAAATGGAAATGAAAATAAATATATATATATATATATATATATATATATATATATAAAATAAAAAAATAAAATGTTATTTTTAATACTATAAATCTTCTTTCATGATCTGCGATATGAAAAAATAATCTTTTTCGTATCACAAGCCATTAAAAGTTTCACCATAACAAGTTGAGTCTCCATCTCCTGTTGCCCACAACACTCTCCCATGAGTCATACCCCACTTCCTGCATTATTTCACAAAGCATACAATTAAGTAACTCAGGAGAAACAGGCACACATCATGCAGTGGCTCAGCTGGGATATCCAGAGCAAGTAACCAAGTTGCCAGGACAATAGGAAGTAGAGTTCTATTAAAAATGATATGCTGCATAACGGCTTCTAAACCCAAAGGGGGACCCTCCTGCCCCCATATTTCTGCAACCCCCAACTCTATATCTTCCCTTAATCAACCCTGAAAAACATCTAATCTGACAACTTTCAAACAAGAGACAGCACTATCTACAGATAACCTCACCGAAATTATTTTATAACATTACAGCATCTGGCATTTGTTTTAGCTAAACACTGTATTCCCTGTTTTTCTTTACTGGCCATTTGGTCATCTATAATGGCCTGTAAGTGTTCTGAACTATATGTTAAAAAAGAAATGTTTCTTTTGATGTGCATTACATTGAAATTTCATTCAAACAGTATGTGCCCATGTTTTGTATGAGCAGAGCTAAGCACTTGTTGTAATGGCATTATCATTTGTGGTATTGTATGGCAGTAGAAATGATATATGAGTGTTTCAGTCACCCAGGGGCAGATCTTATCTTTGTCACAGAGCTTTAGGTGACAATTCAAGAGCATTCCAAAGTGATATCCAAACTAATATACAGTATTAATTTAATAGATTCTGCATCATGACTCGGGAAAATAATTTCAATATTTAAGTAGCAATGTAATTTACCTAAAGGATCCTAAGGCAAAGGTGACCTCCACTCCTTCCTCTGACTAGACCCATTACCACGCAGCCAGTCACCAAGGAGGAGGTCCACTCCTTTCCATTACTACTGTATTAAACTCTCCCAATATATAGGTAGTGAATAGGCAGAAACAGCATTTAAAACATTCCTAGCTATATGTGGGCCCCTCCGCCCAACCTGAGAGAAAAAGATATTTACAGAAAGAGAGCACTGAGTCACCAACTATGAGAACATTGTCTGACACCACTAAGCCTCACCCTTCAGCAGGCTGTGGTCTCCCTGCATGTGGGTGGCTCTTTTAATGAGGCAATACAGCCCAGCTGGTCCTCTCTGGACAGATCACTACCACAGACAGGTGGCAGCACAGTCGGCAAAGGTAGCAATTACTGAAGGGGATGTGGCAGGCTGTTACCTACAGCAATGGCTCCCTCAACTCATCCTTTTGCAGTCTTACTCACACAGGCCAATCAGTCCCCAAGAGCTAACTAATGCTCCCTGACCCCACCCTAATGAGCTGAGTCTGCATCTCCAGTTTTCCACACCACTCTGCCCCTGAGTCATACCCCACCTCCTGTATTATTTCACACAGCATGCAATTAAGATAACTCAGGAGATGCAGGCACACATCATGCAGTGGCTCAGCAGTCTGTTAAACTTCACCAAAGAGACAGACTATCTGCAGATAACCTCACCACAATTATTTTATAACATTACAGCATCTGACATTTGTTTTAGCTAAACAGTGTATTCCCTCTTTTTCTTTACAGGACATCTGTTCATCTATAATGGATTGAAAGTGTTCTGAATTATATGTTAAAATAGAAACATTTCTGTTAATGTGCATTACGTTAAAATTTAATTCAAACAGTATGTACCCATGTTTTGAATGAGCAGAGCTAAGCACTTGTTACAATGACATTATTTTTGCAGCATTGTAGGGTGGTAGAAATGTTTTCCGGTGGGAGTCAAGTGATGCTCAGAACTGGGTAGCTACTCCTTACCTTGGCTCCTTCCTCCTAACTCTAAAACCCAGCTAAACTGATAACTGCAACATGAAATTTTGCAATTAATCCCCCCCTACAGACAGAAGTACTCCTAGTCGTCTTGGGGACAGTAAATTGGGTGAAAAGAGAGAAGTTCAGATGTGCATGGTGACTCCTAAACACACTCCACCCCTGACCCCTGAGAAATCTTTGAAGAGATCCAAGGCCCAAGTGATGGGGCCTGGCCGCTCAACAACTCCTACACCGGCCGCTACACCATTAACAGAAGAGTGGTTTCTGGCAGAAATTATACCCTTCAAGGAAGCCCTACAAGATATTACAACAAAACTCAAATCCCTACAAATGGACAGTGTGGGATGTGGAAGCCCATATTTTTTCATTGGAACCCTGGAGAGACAAGATGGACCCGGATGGGCAAAATATGAAACAAAATTTAACCAGCATGGAAGCAAAATTAGAAGATTTCCAAGGCCGGAGCCACAGATGTAATGTGACAGTTTTTGCCTTCCAGAGAAAGCTGAGGATCTGAACCCAGTTCATTCCACACAAAAATTCTGTAATAAATTAGTTGGCCTATCCCCCAATGGTACCTCGTACACTATAGAGCATGCCCACTTGTCCCATTGCCCGATGCCCAATGACAGAGTCCCACCGTGGCCATTTATATTCAAATTTCTAAATTATCTTGACAAACAGCACCTGCTTCCTGGGTTGGGACAAGACTGAGAATTGTACAGGACTTAGTAATATCCATCAGCGGAAAGTGGTTTATCATCCTATTGAGACTAAAGTGTTGGTGGCTGGTCTTTGTTTTAAGGTTCTATACCCCACCTGGCTCCAGTTGTTAATTGGGGATTTGTAGAAATCCTGGGACTCACCTGAACAAGCAACTTTGGCATTGAAGGGTTTGTTACCTGATCTTTTCCAGGACTGCTGAGCTTTGATCGATGTCAGCTGCAGCTCTGTAGGGGCATTCTCCATCATGAGTTTTTGAGTTCCCTTTCTAAAGCTGATGCTCATGCTGGGACTTTGTGTTTGGTTACATTAAGGATGATAGTTTTCCTCATGTCCAAATGACTCTGACAAACAATCCTGTTTTGGATGCAGTGGCAATAATGATAAATGGGCTTATTGGCAACTGCTACACAGTAGGATCCCACTCCAAAATGGCAATGTACACTGCAATGCAATGCTATGCCCTTGGTTGCCCGACTGACTCTGCCCTGATCTAAGGATCCTGTTTTTTTTTTGGTAGCGGACAATGATGTTATTTTTATTTGGCGGGGGACCCTCTGACTGGCTCATTTACCCTGGATATAGTCTTCACTCTGCTGTTCCTTCAACTAGTCATAGGATAGTCACCTAGTATATCGGCTATGGGAGGACAATTCTTCAATTGTCTTTTCTCCTTTGATTTAGGATCCTGTATCAAACCAGGATTTAGAACTGATTGTGGATACTGAACCAATTTTGTCTGGGTGCAACTCCTGCTAAACCTGGCCTGACAGCCGAATTGGGCTCCTTTCTCCAAATGGTAGTCTTTGTTCTTTTTTTCCTTGGGAACCACTGACAGACCATCTCATATTAAAATAGCGCCCTGTCCTCAGTCATCCTGGTGCTACCTTAGAATGACCCAATCAGTCACACCGGCTTGAGGAGCAGCCCTATTCGATACACCTTGCTTCTTCAATCTAGGATCCCTTAGCGAAGGGGACTTTGGATGTGATCATATGCCTGGCACTGACTCCCTTTGGATTTCCTGGGATTGATTTGGAAATGGTAGATGTGGAATACTTTGTCTTTGTTGGATCAGCGATATCCCCATATTTTTTCTGGATTACCGTTCCTTTTTCACGCCTTTCATGTGCAGCCAAATGTTGGGGCTGTTCCTGGTCAAACCTGGACCGCACGGAGATCACTGTTCGGACTGGGATTCTCAATTGCTGTGGAACTTGGCCTCTCATCTGGAAAGCAGATTATTCTTTGCCTCATTTTCTTTGTTTTAAGCTGGATGCCTGTGTTGTGCTGAATTACCCACCGGAATATGGGACACTACTGCCCAGTTGTTTTGGACTTTTTTAGCTTCTAGTGTTTGCTACAATGCTTAGAAATTATACCAGGGTCCTAGTCTATAGGGTAATATGTAATCCCTGGACTGCCTCACTTATTTTTCTTTACAGATTTTATGTTATATGCTATAATTACCTATGTGTAGCTGATTGACTGAGATTTTGTTGATGGTATCCAGGGGCACGTAATTAGATCCTTTAGGACTGACAAGTGAAATGGTTCCTCTTGTTTACTTTTAATTTACAATCCCAATGACTGTTCATAGGTAGGAGTTGTTGTTGACATTTTCTCATTCTAGTTGCACTTTAGACAGCACAAGCCATACTAGTAGTTTGGGGAGGTAGAACCCCCAGATTAGTTATGGGGTTTCTACTTTTCTTATTACTCCTTTTATGTCCCTTCTTTTTGGTGCCTGTTTTCTCTTATTTAGTAGCTATTGTTGGGGACCAGGGTTATATATTAATCAGTTAGGTGGTACACTCTCTTTAATTATTTTAGGTTAGGACTGTAAGAGTGATAGCATGAAAGTGTTCTCAAAGGGCCATTGTCCCTTTAATTAAATATGAATACCCCATATACTAATGACTATAAATTTTGCAGAGTTTTTGTTCTTTATCAATGGAGAGTATAACCCATTCATAGATAAATACAGCCTCCTTTAGAAAATTAATCAGGAGGAACTTGTTATGTTTTCCTTTTGCTGGGTCTGGGGTTGGTGGTGGGGGCAAGAGGGGAGATGGAACCAATTTTCTGGAAGCCATCATACACCATGTAATTTAAGGGCCTGGGGATTGGGGAGGAGGGGATGTGTCATGGTATGCTAAAGGTCGTGAGAAGGGTGGGGGATGAGAGGGAGTGGTTTGGGTGCTTGGCAAGGGAGGGTGGGGTGGCTCCGGAGGAGCTTTTATTTTGTCTTCTGGTCCACTTAATTAAATAGTTATGTTAGTTTGATTTCTTAATCTTGTAGTAATATGCCATGTATGATGTTTTCTGGTTTCCGTTGTTGTTCCTGGAATGTTAAAGGTGCTCAGTCCCACATTAACAGATCCAAAATCCTATTGCACATACACAGGTTGCAGGTCGATATTGGTCTACTTCAGGAAACCAATCTCCCTCCCACCTAGGTTTTACTCCTTTGGCGCTCTTGGGTGGGACAGATGTTTGGGGCTGTGATGGATTCCCATAAATGGAGGTTGTCCACCTTGGTGGCAAGGAGTACCCCTTTCTGAATGTTATAGGAAGTGGCAGACCCCCAAGGTCATTATGTTTATTTGAGTGCACTGTTAGGTCACTTGGAAGTAGTTCTGGGTGTTGTTTATGGCCCCACAGTGGATGACCCTGTGTTCTTTTCTACTCTTCTTTAACTACTGCTACCCTGGCTCTTCCTCCTTGTATTACTTACTGGGGACTGGAATACTGTTCTCTGTAATGAATTAGATAGGACTGGTCAATGCTGTCAGGGCCTTACTCCAGGTCATTTAGCCCTGAGGGCCCTTATGGATTCATTGGGATTAGTTGAGCCCTGGAGAGTGATTAACCTGCTGCTACAGGAATACTCCTTTCACGCCATCCCCCATGATTCATTTTCCAGGATTTCCTTTTTTTTTTGCTGGGGACTGTGCACATTTCAGATATTTCTGTATGCCATTACAGTGCTAAGGTGGTTTCAGATCACCATCCAGTCATTATCCCCTACCTTAGACATGGATAAAACATGGAGATTAAACAATCAAATCTTAATGTCTAAAGAAATGGTGGAACATATCCAAAAATGTATCAGCTCATCTTTAGATCCCAACTCTACCTCTACTCACTTACTGAATATAATGTGGGGCATGTTAAAGTGCACCCTTCGGGATGAGTTGACACGACTGGCCTTCAAGCATAAAAAGTTAAAATCAAAGGAAACTTCACTGCTCCTAGATCAGATCAGAACTCTGGAGAGGCAGCTCTATCCAACATCCCCTATTACAGATTGGGACCACCTAGAATCCCTTCCTGCAAAATATAATGAGAATCTGGGTGAAAGGGCTGGACATCTGCTATTGAGGAGCAGAGTTAGATATTTCAATCAGCGCGAGAAAGCGGAGCAAGCTCTTGGCTCTACAGTTAAGATCACAAATGGCTGACAGAATTGTCTCTTTCCTGCATAATGACTCTGGCCAGTTGATCACCTCACCCTGGGGCATTGTGGCCCAGTTTCAGTCATTTTATCAGGAGTTATACACCCCTATTTTGAACCCTTCATGTCAGATTCAATTTTAGACCTTCTTACAAGATCTAGACTTACCCCACTTGCCAGAAGCTCAAACTGAATCTTTCAAAACACCTTTAACACTGCAAGAAGTGGATTTCACTATCGATTCCTTGGCTACTGATAAGTCCCCTGGACTGGATGGCTACACCTCTAATTTTTCTAAAAAATTTAAATCTCTATTAGCCCCCCTATTACTCAACATATTTAATTATATCTTCATTCACAGTATTTCTGATTTTGCCCTGACCGAGGCTCTGATAGTGGTTTCATTAAAACCTGGGAAGGACCCCCAATATATTTCTAATTATAGGCCAATTTTATTTATTAATGTTGATTTTAAAATATTGGCTATCTTTTTTTTATTATTATTTAGTAGAAATCGGAATTGCAAACCTTTGAGTCAGGGACTTATTTACAAAGGCTCCTCGTCAGGAAACAGACAGTATATTCAAATACAGAAATAGTTACATAGAGTACAGATCAACGTAGGGAACACTGTGCATGTATGTACATAAACAATAGGGATAAAATTCATATGAGAGCAAAAACTCTATACAGGAAAACACTATACATGTATGTACATAAATAACAGGAATACAATTCATAAGAGAGTGAAACTCTATACAGGTCCTATACAGTGATGTAGCTAAACCATCTAGTAAACCAGAGGCAGCAATTTGGGTTCTGTTATAAATAAAAATAGGTAGTAACTTAAAACAAATGTGGTGACACATGAGCAGATACATGTTCTTCCAGGGCATGAGACAGTGGGGGGTGGCCCAGTGAGGTGGGGAAGCAAACAGCTATGTGCAGTTAAGCTGTGGGTGGTGATTAGGAGTTGCCTAAGGGCAGATTTGAAGGGCCCTATTCTTTGTTGAGATGCGATATCAGGGGGAGGGCATTGCTCCAGGTTGGGCACAGTATCAGAAGAACCTTTGGGCCATGGATGTCCTGACCCTGGGCACTTGAAGTGTACACTTGAGTGCACTCTGGGTGGAAATGGCAGGGATGGAGGGGGTGAGGATGGAAATGAGGCCTGGAGGTGCAGGTCTGAAACAATTGTCTTGGTTAGGAGGCAGGTTTGGTAGTGCAACCTTTCCTCAAGGCTGAGAAAAATCAGCAAGGTCATATAAGGTACATGTGTGGATGAGTCTACTGGAGCCCGTAATTAGACACCAGGCTTTGTTCAGGGACATTTTGATTCTGTTGACTGCAGTTTTGTCTGCTGCACCATACACCAGGATGCCATAATCCACTAAGGATGGCACAGAGGAGGTGATGGCAAGCCTTAGGGCTGCAGGTAGTAGGCAGCTCTTGTGTCCGTATAGTAGGCCAACACCTGTGTTTATGGCTGTAGCGAGGATACGTGCGTGGTCATGAAAAGAGAGAGCAGAGTCAAAGGTGATGTCCAGATATTTGTAGGTTTTTACCTGCTCGAGGGGAAGGAGGGTGCTAGATAGGTCAGTGAGAGGGGTGTTCCTGGATTTGCTTTGAGAATGTGAGAATAGCATGTGCTTCATCTTTTTTAGGTTAATTACAAGGCGACACTCCAGAAACCAGGATTCTGCCTGATTAAAAGAGTGTTGCAGGGCACTTTGGAGGTGGGATGGGGTCTGTTGGGATGTGAAAAAGACTGCATCATCCATGTAGAGGAGCATTTTCTTTCTGAGCAGGAGCTGTGGAGCGTATTTAGGTAGACTGAAAAGCAGCGGTCCAAGGATCGAGCCTTGTGGGACACCTGAGCAGACCTGCTGAGTGCCGGAGATGGTACTGTTGATTTTCACACACTGTGACCAGAAGGTGAGGTAGTTGAAGAACCAGGACAGAGGGCCGTGTGAAAAACCTCACTGGGAGAGTGTGGATATGAGGAGTGTGTGGCAGAGGGTATTGAAGGCTTTTGATAGGTCGATGTAGACTGCACCCATGAGGAGCCCTTTATCCAGGACTGTCTTCAAATAGTTGGAAAACTTGATGAGGACAGTAGTGGTGCTATGCCCCCCTGTGGAAACCATGCTGTTCTGCACAGAAAAAATTGTGTTTGTCAAGGTATTCAGTCATTTAGTCAGCCACCACTTTTTCTAGGGCTTTCGAGAGGTGGGGCAGTATCAAGATCAGTCTGTAGTTCCAGGGGAAGGTACAGTCCCCATCTTTGTGTATGGGGTGACCACTGCAGTCATCCAAGCAAGGGGGAATTGGTCATGACAGAGTGAGTAATTGAGAAGGCTGGTAAGGGGTGCAAGGATTGTGCCCAGAACTAGGTGAAGAAGTTTTGGATCCAATATGTCATTACTATAGCTAGTGCCACTGAGGGCTTTAAGTAGGTAGGGTTTGGCCTCAGACAGTGTGGGGGCCCTGAACTGGAAAGGGAGGTAGTGGAGGTGGGGAAGGGGAGAGCAGTGGCAGGGTCAAAGAATTTGGTGGGGAGGACTGCACTGAGGTCTGAGAAAGCTTCATTGAGTCTATCAGTGATACACTGTGGGTCTGTGGTGAGCGAGTCATTTATGTCAAGCTGGGCAGGTGGGGGCATTGTAGACTTTTTGTTCAGCTCCTTAATATTATCCCAGAACTTCTGGGTGGACCCCCAGGAGGAGGCAAGTGTGGATCTTTAATAGTCTGATTTTGCCTTGTGGATTGTACAGGTGCATTTATTGCATGCAGCACTATAGGCTTGCCTATCTGCAGGCTTGCCAGATTCAATTGCTCTGTGCCACAGGTTATCTCTACTCAGCAGTTGATTGATTATAGCTGGGGTTGTCAATGGGGAGTTATCTTCCTTAATAGATGATTTAGTAAGGGAAGCAAAGATGTCACACGCTGCATTAAATGATCTGACAAAGTAACTGAAAGCAGTGTCAACGTCAGGAGCTAGTTTAATCGGGGACCAGTCCCAGATGGCAAGGTACTGTCTAAGTTGTGTTAGCTTGCCAGGGTGAATGCACCATCGGAGGACAGTTTTTGGTGCTGTTCTTTTCATTTTACAGTACCAGGAGAGGGTGATAGGACAGTGGTCACTGAGGGCATTGGGTAGTAAGTCTGTGATGGTGATTTTATGAGGTCTGTTCAAGAGGATGGAACTGGGTGAGAATAGTTACCAACTGTGTAAAGTCGAGGGCTGCTATAGCATCCTTGGCTTGGGAGGCAGAGCTGGAGACCCAGTTGATATTGAGATCACCCATTGTGATCTGTTTCAGTAAGCTGGGCAGACTGGAGAGGTGTTCTAGAAGTGACTAAAAGGTAGGTAACTGGTGTTGAGGGAGCATATAGGTGGCCATGAATATTAGGGGTTCCTGTAAGCACCAGTGGAAATTTTGAGGAAGATCGCCTGGGCACCATACTCCAGTTGAGGTGGAGTGAGGGCAAGCCTTTGTAATGTGTCTCTGAGGTATATCACATTTCCCAACCCTGTCTTCCAGAAAGAGTGTGTAATCTGGTATGGTAATAAAGTGATCAGGGTTTTTTTTGGATAACCATGTTTCCACTAGTGCTAGGATATCCAGTTGGTGTTTGGTAACCCAGCCCTGTAGTTCAGCAAATTTTTTAAGGCGACTGCAAATTTACATCGAGGCCATACATAGATCAGTGGATGTGGAGTGGCAGTTAGGGCTGTATGCTACAGGGCCTGGGTTGGGGTGGACGTTGCCTGACAGTAGAAGTAGGAGGGAGATGAGTTTGTAAAGAGCCAGGTGTTTTCTGAATCATTTTAGCTGGGTACCGTGTGTGGCCTGGCTCTGGAGAAAGACAGGAATGTGGAGAGACTGAAGAGCTGGGATGGCCTGATAGAAGGGGGGCCAAGGTGAGTCCAGGAAGGAGGGGGTTGTGGATAGATGAGCTGGTAGTGGGTGCAAAGGGGGAGTGCTTGACACTGTAGGTGGGCTGGGGAGTGGCTAAATTGAGTCCGGCATTCCCTGATTAGTCGGGAGCAAGCAGAATTTGTACAGGGAGATTATCAGCAGATCATTTAAGAAAGCTCTCTTATCTCCTTTCTTCATCCAGGGAGTCTCCTATCCCATTCGATGTTGGCCTCCCTGATTGAGGAGAAGGCATTTGACAGGGTCTCATGGGATTATTTGTTTAATATATTCTCTAAATATCATATTCCCCCAGAGTTTATCCAATGGATAAGAATACTCTACACCCACCCTTCAGCTCATATATTGTGTGATAGTGTATTATCAGAGCAAATCTCTTTGTAACAGGGCACCAGGCAGGGTTGTCCCCTCTCTCCCTTTCTATTTAATTTGTTCTTAGGGCCCCTAATTAGACAAGCATTTGTCAATGCTGAATGTTGTCTTGCTGACATTTGCATTGGTAGTGCACAAGTTAGACAGATGCATAAAAGGAATGGCAGTGAATTACGGAAGTGACGCCAACCCCACACCACCCTGAATAGTTTGACAGGCACTGAGGTGTGCCTTTGCATGTTGGCCATAATGTTCATGTGATTTCACCTCACCCTACCCTGCAGAGTCTGACAAGTATCACTTTCTGCCTTGGGGTCCTCGAGCCTTACACTCACCCAATTCCGTATGGACATATGTTGAGATGGGTGCAGTATAGAGGAATGGGGTGAACTTTGGGGCTGAAGAGTGCAAGGCACAGTTCGATGCCTGTCAGTGGCTGCAGGGTGGGAGTGGGGGTTGAATGGCATGAGCATTAGAACCGACAATCTAAAGTCACACCCCAGACACCAGTTAGTCTCTACAGGGTGGGATGTTATGGTTAGAAACCCTAACACCCTGGGTATTTGTTGGTATTTGCACTCCAAATTTTCAACATGGGCTTTTCTCACCCCCACCTCATGAAAGCATTTGGGACCTCTGCTCATAAACAGTGGCACTGTGATTTTGTTAATCTGTCCTGAACATTGATGTCCCACAGTGATTGCGCCATTCTGTGCCAGTAGCTCAAAACCACATTTTGGGCAGGATGTGAGAAATGACAACTGTACTGTTCTTAAGAAGGTGTGCAAAAATGGCAATATGGAAAATCAGGATTGAAAATATTAAAAATTCTCCAATTTATACGTGTGTGTGGAAACTGCACAATGCATGCTCATAACACAGTAATTCTGTGGAATTTCTCACCAAATTTTCAACATAGGCATTTTGGGACCTCCACTCATGAACACTGTCACAGTGATTTTCTTAATCTGTCCTGAACATTGATTTCCTACAGCGACTGCACCATTGTGCACTACATGTGCAAAACCACATTTAGTGCAGCATGAGAAAAATAACAACCATACTGTTCTTAAGGAGCTGTGCAAAAATGGCAATGTTGAAAATCTGGAGTGAAAATATTAACAATTCTAGAAGTTATGAGTGTGCGTGGAAACTGTGCAATGCACGCTCATAAAATAGGCATTTTGTGGAATTTTGGCACCAAATCTTCAACATATGCATTTTGGGACCTCCACTCATGGACAGTGTCACTGTGATTTTCTTAATCTATCCAGAACATTGATTTTGCACACCGACTGTGCCATTGTGCTCCACATGTGCAAAAACACATTTCAGGTGAGATGTGAAAAATGACAGCTGTACTCTTCATAAGGAGGTGTGGCAAAATGGCAATGCTGAAAATCTGGAGTGAAAATATTAAAAATTCTCGAAGTTATGAGCGTGCATAGGAACTGCACAACACATGCTCATAATGCAGTCATTTGGGGAAATTTTTCCACCATATTTGCAACATAGGGTTTTTGGGGGCCTACCTCATGAAATGTGGCACTGTCATTTCGTTAATCAGTCCCAAAAGGTGGTTATGCACAGTGACCATGAAATCACCTTTCGGGATGGAATAACAAAATGACAATGACTGAGTTCATGAGGTGGGGTCCCAAGAACCCCATGTTGAAAATTTGGTAAAAGAATTCCCCAAAATGGCCGAGATATCCACCAAAGTTGAAAAAACCCTATTTATGCCATTATACAGCTTACCGGCATTTCTTCAGTTTGCGGTCAGCTTTGAAGAATGCAGATGTGTTCCCGGTCCACCAAAGATCATAGCGCTGACCTCCAGAGGTAAGTATGGGGTGAGGTGGGTGTGGGGAGGTGGGTGTGCAGAAGGTGGGTGTGGGTTGGGGGACATGATAGACCTCAAGGGACCTTTTTCTGTTTTTACAGAGAAAGAAAAAGGCTACGTGGGATGGTTTGGGCACGCTGGAGTGAGCTCACAGAATGACAGCATACGTGAGCATTTCTTTGGGGGGGCTGGAGCCGACAGGGATTGGGCACCCCCGTCGGCCACATGGTGTGCTTTTGGGGGGAGCAGTATGAGCTGAGGGGGATTGGGCACCCTCTTGGCTCACAACAATTTTTTTGGGGAGACATTATGCTGATGGGGATTGGGCTACCCTGTCAGCAAATGAACTGGCGAGGGCAAATGCCGACAGGGGGATTGGGCACCCCTGTTGTCCGCTGTTGTGGGGACTGTGAGAGGCGGATGGCTCCGCCATGTTTATTGAAATGTTACAGCATGGAAGGCATGCCCTGCAATGAGGGGGCACTCCCTTATTGCTGCGGCTAAATACTTTCAAGGTGGTGGCATGCTTTTACACTGTCATAGACATCATGCAATCTAATTCATGCCACAGAGCCCAGCCCGAAAAAGCAGGTTTTCCACTGGCCACTACAGGACCACACCTCCAAAACCTGCTATTCCAAGTTACAGCAATATGTTTCTTGCGCATGGGCAAGACAACATAAAAAATTATTAAGGCCCCTCAAGTTTTAAGGTATTTATTTATTTATTATAATTTTGATGACAGGGTAGGCTCGCTAAGACAGACAAGTCCCTTTTCCAGGGGCGACCCATGGTACAGATACATTACAGACAAATTAAGAGATACAGCACTGACCAATTAAATATAGAAACAGATTTACTTCCAAGAAATTCGACATACAGTAGGTTATACATCATTCGGAAAAGGTATGGGGTACAAGTGCGAGTTGTGGAGACCAATAAAGCATATAAGAAGTTGTACAATCATAATCATATTTAAAGATACAGTTGTACTGACAATTGGATTGGATATAGGTGGACCAAGGGGGGTGGAGAGGATCTAAGGTTAGGGTAGGTATGGAGTGGAAAGAGAGAGGAGGGAGAGGGTATAGGAGATCTAGGTAGACAACTGGATTGGAATATAGGGTGTGCCAGGGGGCAGGAGAGGATCTATGGTTCAGATAGGGATGGAGTGGAGAGAGAGAGAGAGAGAGGATGAAGAGGGTATAAGAGATCTAGGTTGCCAAGAGGGAATTTAGCTGCAATTACCTTTAGATATTGGGGGTAGAAAGAAGATGTCTTGAAAATCTTTTGAAGTGGGGAAAAGAGGTACACAACAGTAAAATATGAGGAAGGTTATTCCATTTCTGAGGCACCACAGTGGAAAAGGATCTTCTATCAATTGTTAAACAAGTTTTAAGAAGATTTAGGAGTGGGAGGTGAGAGGATCTGAGGGTCCTAGGGGAGGTGTCCAAGGTGATTAGATTGGAGAGGATGGGTGGGGAAGGGAGGTGAATAAGTTTGAAAGTGGCACAGAGCACTGGGAAATCCATTTTGGCATCAAAGGATGGCTAGCACAAGGTATTGAGCACATTGCAATGGTGGGCCTAAACTGGTGCCTTAGCAACAAAGCATGACATTCTGTGATAGCCCATTTTAAGTTTGGCCACATTTGATGTCTTAGTAGCGTGAATTATTGAGGCCCCATTGAAAATGTCAGGTAGAAGGGTGGCCATGGCAATCATCTTCCTTGCTGTAGGTGTGAGATAGGGGCAGTACCATATAGGAGGCCAAGTTTTTGGTTGGTATCCTTGATGACATTTTTTGTGTGCATGTCAAATAACAGGTGTTCATCTTGCATCAAACCCAAATATTTTAAAGAGCTTACCCCTTTCTAAGGGCACACCGGTGGATGTTTTGATTAAGAGGGGTGGTTGGGAAATTGTATCAAAGGAGGTGTGGTGGAACAACATGGATTTAGTTGTCTTAGTGTTCAAGACCAGTAGGTTATCCTTGAACCAGGTTTCTAGCATGTGGAAGTCCTTTTCCAGGTCAGAACTGATGTTGGTTATGACTTTGAAGAATCTATGAAGTATGGCATCATCCGCATAAAGCTGAACCGATGCCCCTCCACAATTCAGTGGCAATTCATTGATAAAGACTGAGAATAGGAGTTGCCCAAGGATTGACCCTTGGGGGACCCTGGAAGTTATGGGGGATAAGAATGATAGGGTTCCAGCCTATTTGACGCATTAGGACCAGTTAGACAAGTAGTTAGATATCCAAGAGAGGGAGTTGTAATACAGGCCAAGGCAGCGGAGTTTGCCTATACTGTAAATAGAGAGTGGTTTCCAAGGCCAAAAGCCTTCATAAGTCTATGAAGACTGCCCCAGTTGAGCTTCCCTGGTCCATTGCCTGAAAGATGTCTGAGGTGACCCACAGGAAAGCAGACTCCATCCCATGCAATTTCCAAAATCCATGTTGATGAATGGTAAGGGCACTGGCCTGTTTTAAATAAGAGTATTACTGATTATATAGTATTCTTTCTTGAATCTTTGCAATTGGACATAAGATGGAGATAGGCCTGCAGTTTTTGACAAGGTTAGTCGGGCCACTTTTATGAACTGGGATGACAATCATGGTTTTCCATTTGTCTGTGATGGTATTCGTCAGGAAGGACCTATTAATTAGTAGCGTGATCGGGTGAGCAAGTGCATTTGCACCTATCTTGAGGAATTTCAGCGGCAGGGTATCAAACCCTTGGGAGCTCTCATGATTGGCACCCTTTAGGAGTTTAAGGATCTCTTTACATGAAGTGATTTTTAAATGGAATTGGGGATGTAGGGCTTCCGGGTGTGAGGTGTTAAGATCATGGTGAGGGACAGGTACACCTGCCTTGTAAGTGTAGAGGTCTGTGAAGAAGAGATTTATTCCTTCAATTATCTCCAATGGTGTGTTTAGTGTAGATCAGAGGTTCTCAAAGGGTGAGGCCAGCCTCCTTGGGGAGGCTCCAACCTGTTCAAGGGGAGGCTCAAGCAAGTGTGAGAAAGTACTGTATTTAAATTTTAAGTTTTATATATTTTGTGTGAAGAGATGAAACAAACTGAAAGAGAATAATAGTAGGTGAATTTTATGTATTTATTTACTAATAGGTGACACGGGAAGATGAGTGAGCCAAGGCTCATTTCAGGTGTACCAAGGGAAGGGTAGAGAGTGAATACATTTCAAAAGATAACTGCAAAACAATCAAGAAATACACAGTGAACAATAGTGCAAACAAATATGAACAATAAACTAATAATGAGTGGTGGTAATTTATCAATTTGTAGACTGATGGTAGAACAGCCCAAATACAAGGGCTGAGCATAGAAGTGCTAGGAGCAATCGCAGGAAGTAGCAAAGTAATCCCTGAGAAGTTGCTTATGAGCAGGGATGGAGGGAGACAGGCAAAGTATGTAGGAAGGTTATTTCATATAGACAGGAAACAGAAAAAGTAGTCTGACCCATGAAGGTATTGCAACAAGGGGCAACAATGGTTCAAGAATGAAAATAGCAGAGGATGTAGGCTGGCCTGGGGGGGGGGGGGTTACAATAAGCTGAATAATAATATTTGTTGTTGTATTTATTTGTTATTCAGATGACACCTTTGGGCACAGGAGCTCTTTTTCAAAGGTTCCACCTCAGTATAAGACAAGAACTGAATGCGAGCCAAGTACTCAGAGGGATTTCAATTTATTCATGGTTTACTGCACAAAGTACAGTACGGTATTTTTCTTTATGGAGGCCCAAGATTATTTCAGTTTTTGAGGGGAGGCTCAAAATCTTTTCCATGGATTTGGGGAGGCTCACTGTGACAAAGTCTAAGAACTACTGGTGTAGATCCTTTCAAGAGCATATTTGGTGGGATGCTAGGTTTGTTACTCATAGGTATTTCTGAAGATTCCACTCAATATAGGTTATCAGTATATGCAGATGATGTATTATTGCATACCACCATCCTGATACATCCCTGCCTGCAGCACTGGAAATGATCAAACATATTGGTAGTTTCTATAATTATAAATTAAACTTAGTTAAAATAAAAATAGAAGTTATGCCTTTGAATGTAGTTCCCACGAGGGCAAGTGTGGAGCATTTGGAGCTGGTCTGAAGTAAAGACAAACTTAAATATCTTGGAATTTATCTTAGCCTTTCCCCTTCCAAAATGAAACAGTATAACTTGGGATTGGTAGTTGAACATATCAAAAGAGATCTGGGCACTGAAAACTTCTACCCATCTCGCTCTGGGGACGTCTGGGGATGTCTTAGTATAAGAAAGATGAATGTGCTCCCACCAGTCTTTTATCCACTGCTTATGCTTATTCAGGTGTTACCAAGGGTCTGGTTTGCCAAGGTGCATAGAATAATCTCTGACTTTCTGCAGCAGAGCAAACTGCCCAGGAGAGTATTGGTCAAATTAATGGCCCTTAAAGATAGAGGGGGTTGAGGGTCCCCAACTTTTTCTTACATTATCATGCTATACACAGCTCTTCGTACTTTCAGTGGTGTAGGTCAGGACCTAAGGATCCTTCTTTAGAATATGTCAATCCAAGGGCATGCCCTTCCCACCCCTCAGCTCAGTCACAGTGCCCAAGCTATTTCCCTCAAATGTACACCTGACCCCTCTAGAGCCCCTTTATATCTTACTGCATCCTACATTCCTCCTAGGCACCTACACCTTGCCTTCCAAACCCTCCTTGATCATCTTACCCCCCAAGATGGAGCAACTCTTACTTGTGACCTAAACATTAACTGGCTTGCTGACTCCACCTCCCAGGCTAGGGATGCCACTGCTACCCTAGACCTTACTCAACTTGTTACTCTGCCCACCAAATCTAACCTGGTAATTGTACCTCTACCTTACTGGATCTTGTTCTATCCAACAAACCCCACAAAATCTCCAACCTTGCTGTGCTCCCTGATGTGTTCAGTGATCACTCCCCTATCACTTTCTCCTGGTCGTGCATGATGCCTAAGTATCCATCCAAACTGTCCACTCATTGTCTCTTATTCCCTGGTAAACTTGCCTAACTAAAAGAGTACCTTGCTGGTTGTGATTGATCCCCCATTGATCGTGCTCCTGATATTGACTCCGCCCTTCTCTATCTTAACCAAGTTTTCAACAAGGCCTGCAACATCTTTGCTCCCCTTTCCAAAGTTGCCTCCAAGGACCGAGAATCTCTTTGGGTCACTCCATCTCTGCTTGGTCTCATGCACCACAGAGACAACCTTTGGCACAGGGCTGTTGAATCCAGTAGGACTGAGGATGAGCAAGCTTACCATACCGCTAGAAATAAAGGTACCTGGGCTATCCGTAAAGCCAAGACTGAACACTACAGGTCCCCGCCTTGCCTCCTCCTGGGGCTCACCCCATAATTTCTGGAACAATATCAATGAACTTAATATAAAGGCTGTGATCCCCCCCACCGTCCACCTCTTTGTCAATGGTGCCTTGTCTACTGATCCTATGGCTATTGCTGACTGCTTAAATAGTTCCTTCTCTGATCTCTCGGCTGTCCTATCCTCAAAATTTTTTTGACCCAGTCCCACCCCCCCGATCCAGTTGCTCATTCCCTGTTCTACTTCAAGGCCCTCTACCCTCATGAAGCAAGGCCCTACTTGCTCAGATCACTTAAGGGCATGGATCATAGCAGTGACTCCCTCGGTGCCAAACTGCTTAAAACTGTCCTAGATGTTGTCCTCAGTCCACTTACCAAATTGCTGAACCACTCCCTTTCCTCAGTCAATTCCCCTTTGCCTGGAAAACAGCAGTGATCACCCATCTTCATAAATCTGGCAACCGGACCTCCCCCAGCAACTATTACCCGATCTCCATCCTACTCCCCCTCTCCAAGGCTCTGGAAAAAATCATGGCTGATCAGCTCTCTGACTACCTCTCCACCTGTATCCTCCTCTGCCGTGAACAACATGGTTTTTGTCATGCACACAGCACCACTGTCGCCCCTATTGAATTCACCTATTTCCTTCACACTGCTTTTGACAAAGGTCATGTTGCTGGCTTTGTCTTCATTGACTTGTTGAAAGCTTTTGACACTGTCCACCACTCCCTTCTCCTCTCTTCTCTCCACCCCATCAGCCACTTGCAGGGTGTGTTGAACTGCTTCTCCAGCTATCTTTCCTCCCATACCCAGTGTGTCAAAATTGGGTCTACTGTCTCCTCTCCCCAACAGGTTCATTCCGGTGTTCCCCCAGGGCTCCATCCTAGGGCTCTTGCTTTTCAGCCTCTATCTGAATTCTCTCCCCTCCACTTGTAATGGAAACCTTCTACTTTATGTAGATGACGCTGTCCTATTTGACTTACATGCTGACCCTCTCCTCCTACAAAACTCCCTGCAGGACTCCTTCACCCAGGCTGAATAAAGGTTCTCTGACCACAGGCAGGTTTTGAACATAAAGAAATCTAAAACCACGGTTTTTGCACATAACCAGAGTAAATGTGAAGATTATCCACTATGGGTTTTATCTGGTACCCTCTTCCCCCTTGAACAAACCTCCTGCTTCAAATATCTCAGCATTCGCTTTGATCCCTCCCTATCCTTTCACAACCACACTCGCTCCCTTTGCTCTGCCATCAACTATAGGTTAAGGCTACTGTATCATCATCATGACTGTCTTCCCATTGAAGCACTAAGGCTGGCCATCTTATTATCTGTACTATCCCTCATGGATTATGGTCTGCTTATTTATGGTGCCACTAACAACACTGCTCTCTGCAAAATTAAGCTATCCCTCAATAAGGTCTGCCAGCTGCTTACAGGTTCCCCATATCTTACCCATACTTGCACACTGTATTCCCTCTCTAACTTCCTTAATCTGGAGGAAAGGCTTATCTATCAATCTTGCCTTTTGACCAAAGAAATCACTGCAGGTTTGACTCCCCCTTGTCTGTCTTCTATCATAAGCCTATCTACCCCCTCCCTCTCTACACACAGCACTGTCCACTCCCCTCTGCAAGTCACCAGAGTTAGGACCTCCCTTACACAGAGGTCATTCTGTTACCGTGCCCTGTCCTGGTACATTTCCCTGCCTGTAGCTATCGCCTCTCTACCTAGATTGGGGCCTTTTAAAACTGCTCTCAAGAACCACCTCCTCTCCTCCCGCTGCTGTGACTGCCCTGGCTGAGTTTTCCCCTGCCTTTACTCCTCTCAGTCGGGCTATTTTTGACTCTTCCCTTCTTTTGACTCATTATAGCCCACATTATTTTATATGTCTGTTTATTATTGCTAATTTACCTTGACATGGGGCCTTTGTAATCAGCCCTTAATTTTGACTGTTTCCTTTTATTTGAGCTCATTTTCTTTGTTTTCTGTTGCTTGCTATTAATGTATTTGTCTTCCTGATGAGGAGCCTTTGTAAATAAGTTGTGGTGGGTGAAGGGGCTGAAATTCGCTCCGCAAAGTGATTCCCAAAGTAACACAGTATCCACGAAGTATTCAGCTATGTGAAGCATAGCTCTTCAAGTTATAATGGGGAATGCGAAGTCCATTGAGAATAATTACTTCATGTTATTCTGCCTTCCCAAACCACTTCTTCACCAATTTTAAGGTGAAGTACATTGAAGTCAATGTACTTCACCTCACTTCGCCTAGTTTTTGAGCTCCAAAGGTGAATTTTGCAGTGATTCATGGGATTGTAGGTCACGTGGGCTCTAGATTGTTCTGCACAGCCTCAGTTCTGTGTAGCGTGTGTGTAGTGGAAGAAGGAGACAGTTTCCTGTCAGAGCTCTGCGATTCAAATCCTCTTAAAGCTATTAAAAAAGCCTTTTTGAGCTATTTTTTTTTGCTCACAATTTAGTACATCGATTGTAGGAAACACTGCTGTGCTCATATCATCGAGGGTTTATTGTTTGTGTGTGGATTTTGAATGTTAATTTAGAACAGTCAGTCTGTGTACTGTGAAGTTTGCTTTGGGGGGTGTATCTGTGGTGTAGTAGATTAACTAGGAGAAAAAGGCAGTCTTTCTGTTTTGATTATATTTTTCTTGTATAACTGTTAATGTACACACAGTAATATTTTCAGTAATCCTTACATTTTTTTTGCTGATTGTTGTGGTGCCACAGTGTATAATTTCAGTTTGTTTAAAACATTTGGTTATATTACTAAAGGTTTTCAATTTGCTATGCACTACTTGTAGTGTGTGAGAGTGTGTGTGAGATGTGTGCCATTAAACCAGATACCTTTTATTGTGCCACAGAGTAATTGCAGCAGTGTGAACTTGCTATCCACTGCACCTGCATGAATTTTTTATAGTGCTTTGTGGTATCTTTAATGGTAGTGGACTGTTACTGCCGTGCACTAACCCTCCCCCCCAACTGGCAAAAGGTATTCTTTTACAGATTTGGATTTGTGACTTGTGAGCACTGGTTAGGTGTTGTTGTGCCTTTGCGTCTGCATCTCTTGAGTGCGCAGCACAATCTTAATCTGTCTGTGCGTTTGCAGTAACACCATTAATTCTAGGAGACTTTGCATTTTTTGTTACCCTTTCATTTCACTTTGTCAGCACTGGGGAATTTTCTGGACACAAGACAGTAGCATTTTGGGGATGCAAATTCATTCTGGTGACTGTGTGTGACCACTGTGCACATGACTGTGTGTGCCATTAATTCTGGAAGACTTTGTATTTCTTGTTACGCTCTCATTTCACTTCATCAGCGGTGGGGAATTTTATGGACACAAGACAATAGCATTTTGGGGGATGCACATTAATTCTAGTGACTGTGTGTGACTCCTGCACACATGACGTCTGAGTGCACCATTAATTCTGAGAGACTTTGCATTTCTTGTGCTTACATTTCACTTCATCACCATCAGCACTGGGGAGTTTTCTGGACATAAGACATGAGCATTTTGGGGATGCACATTGATTCTGATGACTGTATGTATGAAGGGCTGCCAATATTATTGCCACTTCTCCTTACCTCACGTTAAGATGGAATGGCAATGCAAAGTAATAATCACAAGGTGAAATGAGCCTTTTGCATTGGCCACTCCACATAGCAGAGTGACAATGCAAAGTGCCCACTTCACAATCACTTCACTGGTGAAATTTAAATTTGCTGCATCTCTGTAAATGAGTCCCTGACTCAAAGGGTTGGAATTCTGATTACTTCTTACAAATTAAAGTAAAATAAAATGTCCCCCAATGGCTAGATATTGAACAGTATCAGTCCTCTCAACTGGGACAGGATCTCCAGACATTACTATATGTTCCCCAGAAAAAAATTCACCAGAGCTTTGCTGGCCTTCCCTATAGACATATCAATGCAGGCTCATAATCAACTATGTTCTTTTCTTAAGATAGATCACAGCAGGCATGTCTCACAACCCTTGTTGGGGAACTTCAACTTTAAAATTGCTGACCACCTCCTTACTAGGAAGTTTTGGCCTCACGCTGCAGCTAGTAGGGTAGAGCATCTCTTACAGAACAGTAAATTATTAATGTTTTTAGAATCCCAGCAGAAGTATGGTATACCTCCTTCATGATGTTTCAAGTACCTTCAACTCACTCATCTATTAGTCCATCATTTTAGGACTGGGGCATGGTCTGAGCTATATGGAACACAAATTCTTAGTTTGGCAGCAAATTCTGCTGCTCCCCGTGAGATATATTTTTATTATAATAAATACTATGAAATGCTTTCTCTTAAAGACTCTGGAATGGTTTATTATTGGGATCAGATGCTCCCTTCCCAAACGGAGACATATGACTGGCCAAAATTATGGAAAAGTATTTAAAAATATGTAAAGTGGGACAGGTACCAGTTCATGCAGTTTCAACATTACCACAATCTTTATTACACACCAGTTAAACTGCATAAAATGGGTAAGACCCTCACTTCTACTTGCTTCAGATGTGGTAATGGTCAAGGAACACTACTGCATAGCTTCAGGACCTGAGATAAAGTAGTTACTATTTGGAAGGCCATATATCAATATCTGCACCTCTCACTGTGCCTAGATTTGGCTTTTCTTCCAGAAATATGCTTATTATAGGTCTTTGAGGATGTTTTAATTGGAAATCCACAACAGTATCCAGTGATGCTAGCAACCAAAAATGAGCGATTGCAAAAATAACGACTCATTTTCAACCCTATGATTTTGGGCTACCCTACAAGGGTAGCGATGCATTAATGAGGACAGCGACAGGAAGGGGAACAATAGGGAGGAGGAGAAGGAGGGGAGGGTTACAGAAGAGGGTTTAGGTATGGGGGTTTGCCTGCTGCAGCTGAGTCAGCCCTGTGGTATGGTGGTGAGGATGGCTGTCTCTGGTGCAGTAGGCACTGGATTTGGGATGAAGCAGTGGAAAGAATTTTGCCACTGCTTGCAGTTCCTTTTTTTTTTCATTTCCTATGCAGGAGTGTTGGCCCCTCCTTGACATGCACCCTCCTGGAGTTAATAATCCAAATTCAGGGGGGGGTGCAGGGGCAATGCCCCCCCATGAGGGGTGGTGTGGGGGGCACAACCCCCCCCCCCCTCAAAAGCACTAAGTTTTTCTGGAAGTGTAGTCACTGAGAGGTGCATATCACCAATTTGCTTTTCGGCTATATGCACTCACCATAATAATGATCACTGTTTTGCAATCACTATTATGCCATGGAACCATCAGTGACTCCACATGGCATTATTTTCTGCCTGCGATAAGAAAGTTATTTTGAGGCATTGGTGTGATTCAGTGGTTCCCCAATATTTAGAATGGTATAGAGAAGTGTTGTTCCCTTTGCAGGCAGAACAGATTATTGCCAGTTTAACAGATCACCTTGATAGGTAGAAAAAGGTTTAGGAACCACTGGATGTCTTTCTAACTTTATAGTTGGGTTTTTAACTCTTTGTTACCCATGTGGGGTGGTCTAGATGTTGGATATGTCCCCCACTGGCTCTTTGTCTCTGGTCTATGTGTCTTTTAGTGACAGGTATTTCTCCTTTTGGATAGGAAAGACTCAGCTAGAAGATTTGAGCACAGATATATATATATTATGTATGATTTTACTTTGTATATTGTCATACTTCAGCATGGATTTGCATTTGTATGGTTAATAGGTTTCTCTGAGTTATAGCTCCACTTTTCACTCTTTCTTTCCTTTTTATAGATAGAGGCCAGAGAACACAAACCTCTCAACAGGCTGGGATGGTGGGATTGGGGGTTGGGTTGGGGGGCAGGTGTGAGAATGGCACTATGTTGCTTTCACTTCCATTGTTAATTCCATCTTGCTTCCTTTTATGTACTGGATGGTTCTAATTGTGTGTTTTTGTAATTGAAAACTTAATAAAGTATATTCAATTTTAAAGAAAAAGAAATGATTTCCCAAATGTTTTTATCCCATAGGGGTAGACCTCAACTTTGTCACAGAGCATTAGGTGACAATTCCACAGCATTCTAAAGTGATATCCAAAGTAATATATTAATTGAATGGATTATGCATCATGGCTCGGGAACAGTATTTTGATATTTAAGTAGCAATGTCATTTACCCCCAAGTTTTCTGAGGCAAGGGTGACCTCCACTACTTCTTCTGACTGGATCACTAACCATGCAATCAGTCATTGAAGTGGAGGTCCACGCCTTTCTATTACTACAGTATTAAACCCTCCCTATATATAGGTAGTGAACAGGCAGAACAGCATTTAAAACATTCCTAACTACAGTATATATGGGCCCCTCTGCCCAACCTGAGGAAAAAATATATTTACAGAAAGAGAGCACTTGGCCTATGCCAAGGCTGAGTTACCATCCAAGAGAAAATTGTCTGACACCACTAAACCCTTGCCTTCAGCACACAGTGGTCTCCCTACATGCAGGTGGCACTTTTAATTTATTTATTTATTTAAGTATTTAACCAGGAAGGCATACTGAGCAGTCTACTGCTCGATTCCAGATGCGTCCTGGGGGAGGGGGGTACATACAATTGAGGTAGGTAAAACATGTATCATACATAGTACATAATGTAAATACCCAAGTAAGGAAAGACCCAATACAACTAGGTATCAGTTATAGAGGCATAAAAACATGAAAGAATAAGTTGATACTGACACAAACAGGCATAGTTTAAATGCATACATTAGATATATTATGAGTAGGTAGGAAAACATAAAATGAACATAGGCTGCACGACCTAGGCTGTTACACTGTGGACTGTTAGGAGGCTATGCCACAAGAGCAGGTAGGGGAGAAGTGAGTGAGAAGCATGGAGTTAAGGTGTGGCGGGGAGGAGAAGTGACGAATATTTGTTGGAAAGGAGTTCCACATCTTTGGCATGCTGTCGCTACAGACTGCCTGTCCTACGGCAGTGGTTCTATGAGGGACAACTAGGATCCGTGAATCATTGTTTCTGAGTGAACATGCTTGGGTGCTAGTGTTGTTTAGAGCAGAGGAGAGATAGGGGGGAGCAGCTGGGACCAGTACTTGGCCGAGATTTTGGCACTGTGGGAGTGCCTACGGTTATCTAGAGATGTAAGATTCATAGATTGGTGGAGGATACAGTGATGGGTGGAGTATGGGCAGTTCAGGATGAAATGACAGAAAGAATGGAAGAGGGGATCTAGTCTGGCTAGGATGGACTTGGACCCATGCTGTAGACAACGTCACCATAATCGAAGATTGGGAGGATCATTTTCTGCAAGATATCTCTGCGGAATGAGAGTGGGATGCTGCCATGGTTGCAGTGAAGTGCACCAAGCCTGGGGTGCAGCTCCTTGAGTATGGAGTCAACATACATGGAAAAGTTTAGGTTCTGATCAAACCACACTCCGAGGTACCTGAAGGAGGTACTGGTCTCAAGGGGCGACCCATCCAGGGTATTGAGGCAATGCTGCCCAACTGGTCCTCACTGGACAAACCACCAGCACAAACAGATGGCAGCAAAGTTAAGAAGGGCAGCAATCACTGAAGATGGCTGTGGCAGGCTGTTTCCTACATTGATGGCTCCTGTAACTCATCTGTTTGCACTCTGACTAAAACAGGCCAATCAGTCCCCAACAGCTAACCACTGCTCCCTGACCCCACCCTAATGAGCTGAGCCTCCATCTCTGGTTGTCCGCACTACTCTGCCACCGGTCATACCCCATCTCCTGCATTATTTGACACAGCATGCAATTAAGATAGCTCAAGAGATGCAAGCACACATCATGCAGAAGCTCAGCTTGGATATCCCGAGCAAGTAAACTAGTTGCTGGGACAACAGAAAGTAGAGTTCCATAAAAATGATATGCTTCATCTCGGCGTTGAAACCCAAAGGCATCCCCTGCCTTAAATGTTTCTGCACCCGCTCCTCTGTATCTTCCCTCAACCAACCCCAAAAAACAACTAGCCTGACAACTTTCACCCAAGAGATAGCACAGTCTGCAGATATCCTCACCAAAATTATTTTATAACATTACATCATCTGACATTTGTTTTAGCTAAACAGTGTATTTTCTCTTTTTCTTTATAGGCATCTGGTCACCTATAATGGACTGAAAGTGTTCTGAATTATATGTTAACATAGAAGCATTTCTGCTGATGTGCATTACACTGAAATTTCATTTAAACAGTACTGTATGTGCCATGGTTTGTATGAGCAGAGCTAAGCACTTGTCGCAATGATATTATAATTTCTGGCATTGTATGGCAGTAGAAATGATATACTGTACTGGCATTTCAGTCCCATAGGGGTCAGGCTCAACTTTGTCACAGAGCCTTAGGTGACAATTCTACAGGACTCCAGAGTGATATCTGAATTAACATATTAATTTAATGGATTCTGTGTCATGACTCATGAATGTAATTTCACTGCTGATTCTCCAGCAGTTTGATGTCAGGTGCAAATAATGTGTAAAACCCTTGAAGTCATTGTGCCCACGTGATTTACAAGGAACAGTTCACACAGAAGTAAATGGCTGCTTTAGTGCTTTTGATATATTTTCAGTTATTTATACTTTGGTCTCTGCAGTCGTCTTGTTTCAGTACAAAGAGTGCTTCCACAATCTAGTATATGGGCTGACACGCATGCATGAGACTACTGCATTTAAGAGGTGAGTTTTTTTTATTTAATAAACTTTATTTAAATTTTTAAAGAACAACAAACCAAAATACAAGCAAAATAATATAAAAAGAGAAAAAACAAGAAACATTAAAAAAAATCTAAACGATACAATGGACAATACATTCCCTACCTCACCCTCATACCCACAGCTCAATGGTAAGTAAACCCTAAACTAGGACAGGCCCAGTAAATTGACTCAAAAATAACCAGGAAAAAAATATTACAATGCCAAAAAACAGCAACCTTAGGGAAGTAGTTGTCAAGAGATCTTGGAAAGGCTCCCATCTGGTTTGAAAGAAAGGAAGGCACTTTCTCATGGAAGCAATATGCTTCTCAAGCATAAGCGCTGTAAGGATCTCGTGATGCCACTCAAATAACGAAAGAGAAAAATCATCCTTCCAGTGCCACAGGAAAATAATTTTTGCAGTAGCTGCAATCAACGATATGTGAGCTTTGCAGATAAGTGGCATGCCTCTCAGGAAGAGACCCACAAGGCAAACCAAAGGAGCAAATAAATCTTCCAGATTTAGAAGTGGATCCATCATGTTTTAAATGGATTGCCAGAAAGGGGCTACTTTTGGACAATCCCAAAAGACATAACAAAGATGCCCCTCCCCTGTTTTACAATAGGAACAAACTGGGGAAGCCAATCTGTCCATCTTAAACAACTTAACTGTAGTGTAATAGAGGTTGTGCAAGATTTGAAATTGAGTCAAATGGAACCTATCCTGTTTAACATACTTACATACAGTAGTATCCAGAGACATGGTCAGATATTTCCAGATATTCCAGGAAATTTCTAAAGAGTTTCTCTCTGTTGCCCCTACTGTGAAACTGCAGAAAGCAGGGGATTTCTCTAGAAATATCATAGAAATTTCAGAAAATATCTGACCATGCCATTGGCTGTGACTGAAGGGTGGTTCAGATAGCTTTCCAAATGTCAGAATCCTGTGGAATGTCCAATGCTTGGGTGCAGTAATAACAAATACCTGTAGAACAGTGGAGATCTAAAAACTGGAAACATTTATTTAAGGCTGAAACTGTGTGTGGAGCTTCTGCCATATGAAGAAAATTCATAAAAGTATCCAGGTCTAAAGACTGCCACAGTTTGGGGCCCATATAGAAGGATATGGCTCTGGTCAAGAGGCGAGTTTGTAAAACATGCCATCCATCTTTCCTGCAAATAACCCATGCATTTCACGGATGACCAACAGTCTGCTGTGATTGGCCATATTCTGCACAAATTCAGTGAAAGTGACACAGAACTTCCATTAGCCCACCCAATTTCAGTTGCAGATAGAGCATAATATCTGGCTTGTCTGTTGTGATCTATATAATTAATATAGAGCATTTTGCATATATAAAAAATAAAAAACAAAGCATTCCATAACTTTGCTTATAACATATCTGAAAAGCATACCAGACTACAAACTTCATAATTTTATGAAATTTGATTGTCTGAGAGCTAACCACTGCTCCCTAACCCCACCCTGATAAGCTGAGTCTCCATTTCCACACCAGACTCCTCCAAATCATATTCCACCTCCTGCATTACTTCACCCAGCATACAATTAAGATAACTCAGATGATGCAGGCACACATCATGCATTGGCTCAGATGGGATATCCTAAGCATGTAACCTAGTTGCCGGGACAGTAAGAAGTAGAGCTCTACTAAAACTTATATGCTGCATCCCAACCTCTCAACCTAAAGTGGATGACCCACCTCTCATGTTTCTACATCTCTCCCCTTTTCTATCTTCCCTAAACCAACCCCAAAAACTTCTAGTCTGACAACCGTCACCCAAGAGACAGCACTATCTGCAGATAACTTCACCGCAATTATTTTGTAACATTTCAGCAACTGACATTTGTTTTAGCTAAACACTGTATTCTCTCTTTTTCTTTACAGGCCAACTGGTCATCTATAATGGACTGAAAGTGTTCTCAATTATAGAAACATAGAAACATAGAAGGTGACTGCAGGTAAGGACCATGTAACCCACCTTGTCTGACATGTTTCCCTACCTAGTGCAATACTGAAGACTCTAGTTGATATGTGGCTTACCCTCTCTTCTCTATTGAGAGAGTACTCTTATGTCTATCTCATGCAATCTTGAATTCCCCTACTGTTTTTGCCCCCACCACCTCTGCATGGAGGCTGTTCCGAGCATTCACTACTCTTTTTGTGAAAAAGTACTTCCTCACATTGCCCCGAATTTACCCCCTCTAACCTCATATCATGACCCCTTGTTTTCATACTCCATCTTTTCTGAAAGATGCTACCCTCCTGTACCTTGTTTATACCCCTGAGGTACTCGAATGTCTCTATCATACCCCCCGTCTCCTCTCCTCCAGGGAATACATACTGAGTTTACCTAGTCTTTCCTCACATGACTTTTAGTGCAGTCATTGCACCATTTATGTTACCTTTCTCTGGACTGCCTGTATTTTGTCTATGTCCTTCTGGAGATACGGCCTCCAGAACTGGACATGGTACTCCAGATGAGGTCTCACTAGTGATCTGTATAGTGGCATAGCCACTTCCTTTTTTTCTACTGTTGATACCTCTCCCTATGCATCCCAGTATCCCACTGGTTCTCCCCTCAGCCTTCTTACATTATTTGGTTACCTTTACATCATCAGATATTATTACCTCCAGGGTCATTTCTTGATTGGTGGCTGTCAATATCTTCCCCCCATCTTGTACTCTTCCCTTTGATTTTTCTGCCCCAAATGTGTTGTTTTTGCTCTTCTTTGCATTGAATCTTAGGTGCCATACTCTCAACTACTCCTCAAGTACGTTTAGGTGCTTTAACATTTTTTCCACTCCTTCCTGGATAGTCGAACCTGTTGCACATCTTAGTGTCATCTGCAAAAAGGCATACCTTCCCCATTCAGCCCCTCTGCAAAGTCAATTATGAAGACATTAAAGAGGACTGGCTCCAGCATGGATCCCTGTGGCACCACACTGGTCACTCCCACTCTCTCTGGACTGAACACCATTTACCATCACCCTCTGTGTCTTATCACTTATTCACTTTCTGACCCAGTTTACCACCTTGGGTCCCACTGTAAGGATGTCCAACTTATTTACCAACCTCCTGTGTGGGATGGTGTCAAAGGCCTTGCTGAAATCTAGGTAGGATACATCCACCGCCCTTCCCTGGTTTGTCTCCCTGGTTACCCAGTCAAAGAAATCTATCAGAGTTGTTTGACAAGACCTTCCCACTTTTAATCCATGCTGCCTCAGATACTGTGCTCCACTGGACTCAAGAAATATCACAGTCCTTTCCCTTAGCAGTGATTCAATTAACTTCCCCACCACTTAGGTCAGGCTGATTGGCCTGTTGTTGCCAGCCTCCTCCCTCTTCCCACTTTTGTGGAGAGGGACTAAATTCACCCTCCTCCAGTCCCCTGGAACCACCCCTGTCTCTATTGATTGAATAGAGCTGCTAGTGGTGCTGCCAGCACCTCTCTAATTTCTTTTAATATTCTGGGATATCCCAGATATTCTATATGTTAACATATAAACAGTTCTGTTGATGTGTGTTACCTTGAAATTTTATTTAAACAGTATGTGCTCTTGTTTTGTATGAGCAGCGTTAAGCACTTGTTGTAAAGCCATTATCATTTGCGGCATTGTAGGGCAGTACAAATGATATACAAGTGTTTCAGTCCCATAGGGGTCGGGCGCATCTTTGTCCCAGAGCTTTAGGTGATAATTCCAGAGCATTCCAAAGTGATATCTGAAAAAAAATATTCATTTAATGTATTCTGTATCATGGTTCTGAATGGTATTTCAATATTTAAGAAGCAATGTAATTTACCCCAGAGGTTCTAAGGCAAAGGTGACCTCTTCTCCTTCCTCTGACTGGACCACTAACCATGCATACTGTCACTGTGGAGGAGGTCCACTCCTTTCTATTACTAAAGCATTAAACCCTACCACTATATTATTAGTGAACAGGCAGCACAGCAGTTAAGACATTCCTAACTACTGTATATGTGGGCCCCTCCACCCAACTTAAGGGAAAAAGATATTTACAAATAGAGAGCATGTGGCCTCACCCAAGGCTGAGTATCTATCCAAAGGAATATTGTCTGACACCACTAAACCCCACCCTTCAGTACACTGTGGTCTCCCTGCTTGTGGTGGCAATTTTATGAGGCTATGTAGCCCAGCTGGTCCTCAATGGACAAACAACCACAATAGATTGGAGGCAGCACAGTCAGCACATGACAGCAATCACCAAGGATTGATTTCAACATCAACTGGCTGGCCTCCAGTTCGAATAGTTATAAGGATGCCCTAGCTGCTGCTAACTTCTCACAAATGGTCAAATCACCTACTAGAGTAAACTACAGAACAGGGACCTGTACACTTCTAGACTGGGTGCTAACTAATTGTCCAAAGCACATCTCCGAAGCAACAGTCCTCCCAGACTCCTTAAGTGATCATTCCCCTATCTTGTGTATCTGGACCAACAAATAAACCAAACTCCCCCCCAAAACTATTAACAGGAGAATGCTGACCCCCGGTCATCTAGAGTCACTTAAAACACTTCTTTGTGAACATGACTGGTCACCAATTGATATAGCCCCCAATGTAGACACAGCACTTGAATACTTTATCACCTGTTTCAACTCAGCCTGCGATGTTCATGCTCCGTTCAAGAAGCGTAAGATCAAAGGTGTCAATAACCAATGGATAACACTAGGTCTCCTTACACAAATGAAATCTCAAGACCAGCTCTGGTATTGTGCTAAGGCTACTGGCACCCAGACAGATATCCAGGCCTACAAAACAGCAAGGATAGCATGTACCAAAGCAATCCGCCATGAAAAGGCTAACTATTGCAGGAATGCCTTAGCCAGCACCTGGAATGGCGGGAGTAAATTCTGGCATAACCTTGCTGAAGTGACTGGAAAGGATCCCAAAACAACACCCACAATGTTGAACATAGATGGTACCATCACTCCTGACCATGTAATCATTGCCAACGCATTTAACACCACTTTTGCTAACCTTAGTCATGTGCCACCCCCTAACTTTTTTGATCCCACCACAGTCAACCCAGCTTCTGTTAGTTCAGGTTTGCCACCAGAATACCCTCCTTTCCATTTCAAAGCAATCCCAGAAAGCCTAGCTAAAACACACATTCTTAAAGTGATTGGAAAGTCTAGGGTGAGTGGCGATTAAATGGATATGAAACTTCTCGCCCTCACCTTTGACGAAGTCCTGCTCCCACTATCCAAAATCCTCAACCATTCCCTCATGCTCTCCCAGTTCCCACAAAAGTGGAAACTGGCAGTGGTGACTCCAGTCCATAAAAGTGGTGATAAGACTCTCACGAACAACTACAGGCCTATATCCATCCTCCCTCCTCTATCCAAAGTCTTGGAATGGATAGTGGCTGATCAGCTCACGAAGTACCTTGTAAAATACAGCCTGCAATGTTCCCAGCAGCATGGCTTCTGCAAAGGGCACAGCACTACCACGGCACTCCTCGAATTCACCACACATATCCATCATGCACTTGATCAGGGCCAGTTGGTCGGTGCCTCTTTTATTGACCTGATTAAGGCATTTGACACTGTCAATTACTCCATTCTCCTCAAACAATTATCCCTCCTTGGTCTTTCAAGTGAAACCAGACCCAACAGGTCAGGATTGGTGAATTTCTCTTGTCATCCCTACCAATCCACTCTGGAGCACCCCAAGGTTCTATCCTGGGTCCCTTGTTATTCAACATATTCCTGAACAATCTCCCTGCCTCCTGCCATGACAGAATGTTACTGTATGCAGATGATGCAGTAATCTTCACCTGCCACATCGACCCCACCTACCTTCAGTCTCAACTACAGAAAAGTTTCACAGAAGTGGAAGACTGGTTTTGCTCACATAAACTCATCCTTAACCACAAAAAAACTAAAACAATGTTTTTCCATGGAACCCACAACAAGTACAAGGACCATGAGCTCATAATTAACAACCACGAAGGCATCACTCTTGAGCAGGTGGATATGTTCAAATATCTGGGCCTGACCCTTGACTGCTCCCTCTTGTATACCAAACACATTGACAATATCGCTAATACTGTGAACTCCCGTATAGGGCTACTATACAAGCATAAACATTGCCTAACGTCTGAAGCCTTGAACCTCACTATCCAGAGCTCTGTTATCTCAACTATTGACTACGGGCTTGTTGTCTATGGTTCTGCTACTGATACTGCACTCCGACGCATAGCTGTAGCCCTTAATAAGGCATGTAGACTCCTTATTTCAGCTAGCCACCTTTCTCACACGTGTGACATTTACAGGCAGGCTAACTGGCTCCAGCTATCTGGCAGGCTAAAGTACCAGACCTGTATCCTAGCTAAGAAGACATCACTGGGCCTTATGCTCCCTGGAGTCCAATCAATATTGACCCCACAGCATGTCCGCCACCTAACTAGAAGATTGGACAGTCTAACCTTTACAATACCTCTCTGTCAGACCTCTCAAGCTCAGCATTCTTACCTTGTCAGAGCCTCCACCTGGTTCAACTTGCTACCTACAGAAATCTCCAACATTGCTACGATTGGTGCTTTTAAGTGTAAACTGCATCAACACCTCGTGGCTAGTGCCTTCTGTGATTGCTTCTTATAATCCCATCCAGGCATACTACCCTCAAGCATCCCTCCTCACTGCCTCAGTTCCTCCTCCTCCTCCTCCTCTTCCCCCCATTACTGGGTATAGGATGCATCTGTCTCCTTTTCTTTTTCATCCCCCCTTTTCTCCTCCCTTGCTGTTTCCCATCTACCACATACCCAACGCAATGCCCTCCCCATTTCTCCCTTCCTCCCTCCCTCTCTCTGTCTCCCATACCACCCCTCCCCACCACTCTTCTTTCTCTTTTCCCACTAACCCACTCCTAACAAAGCTTCACTGAGCCGCCTATGACTTGTACTGTATAATTAACTCGCAACACAATTCTTTGACAATGCCTTTGGCTGCTATTATTGTAACCTTATTTGTCTTTTTTTTTGTAAGCTCCATTGTAATGATCATGTTATGTTTTGTACCTTATTGCCATGATGTGGAACCTTTGTAAAAGAGCCCTCGGCTCAAAGGTGTCATCTGAAATACAAATAAATAAAAAAAATAAATAAAGGAGGTTGTAGTAGGCAGTTTCCAACAGTAATGGCTACTGCAACTCACCCTTTCACACTCTGGCTCAAACAGGCCAATCAGTCACTGAGAGCTAACCACTGCTGCCTGACCCCACCCTAATAAGTTGAGTCTCCTTTTCCCATTGTTCACACCACTCTCCCCCCAAGTCATATCCCACCTCCTGCATTATTTCACACAGCATGCAATTAAGATAACTCAGGAGATGCAGGCACACATCATGAAATGACTCAGCTGGGATATCCCAAAAAAGTAACCCAGTTACTGGGACAGTAGGAAGTAGAGTTCCACTAAAAATTATATGCTGCATATTGGCTTCTCATACCAAAGGGGATGCCCCCCCCCCAAGTTTATATATCCCTCCCCTTTGTATCTTCCCTCAACCTACCCCGATAAACTTCTAGTCTGACAATGTTCATCCAAGAGACAGCACTCTCTGCAGATAAATTCACTGCAATTATTTTATAACATTACAGCATCTGACATTTGTTTAACCTAAACAGTGTATTTCCTCTTTTTCTTTATAGGCCATCTGGTCCTCTATAATGGACTGAAAGTGTTCTGAATTATATGGTAGCATGGATTGTACCTCTCACAGGCAAATAAGGATACAGTTATACTATCTCAAAAAGTAAGGAAATTAATTGCAGAAAACTCCATTAATGTATCAGTTAGTGATGCTATTAAAGCAACAAAAGTAGGGAAATGTGATGTTAGGGTTTCCAACCCTGACACCCCTGCCCCTCCACTGAAGTGAATGAGGAGTGGAGTCTTCATTGGGGTTGTCAACCCCAATGTTCACCCCATTGCAGTAACAGAAAATCTGAGATGTGATGGAGACAGGTGTGTATGATTCATGAGTGCATCGAATGGGGTGAGTGTTAGGGTTGACAACCCCAAGGAAGACTTGTGTCTCTGTGTTCACATTTAATATAATGATATGAAATTTTACTAAACTAATAGTCATTTTTAGAGATTTAAAAAAAATTACACTTTTCTTTTTGTTAAAGGAAAACTACACCCAAAACTTGAAAAAATATATGTTGTGCAGAGTGTTTTAATTTGTATGTGAAGTTCTAGTGTTTCCTTCCCTCTGACTGGTATTAGGAGTTTTTCCCAAATTAGCCTGCTAGCTTTTTGCTAGTTTTACGACCCCTGGGGATCTTCATCCCTGATAGTTTAATTGTATTTCTTGTTCCCACAGTGCATCTTGTCTTATGTGACTGTGATGTAAGAGAGACCCAACATTCATCACACACATGCCAAACAAGCTAAATATCTTGGAAACTTTACAAGCTGCACAAAAATTACCAGCAGCAAAGTTTTCAGGACAGTAAAACCTTTAGGATGAGGGTGGTCACCAAGCTGAATTCTACAGATTTTAAAATATAGCCATCTCTATTGTTGTGAACTGATTGTAATGCAATGCTTTCTGCTGGATTTATGGGCTCTGCTATATCACCATCACATGAAACAAGGTGCATTGCAGGACAAAGAAATATAATTAAGCTATTTGATATGGAGATCTCCAGGGGTCGTAAAACTACCCTAAAGCTAGCAGGCTAATTTAGGAAAAACTCTGAATACTAGTCAGAGGGAAGGAAACACTAGAACTTCACATACAAATTAAAGCACTCTGCACAACTTATATTTTTTCAAGTTTTGGGTGTAGTTTTCCTTTAAACAAATGATTCTATTAAATATTAGCACATACAAAAACATAAATAAAATATTGAAGGTGACCTGCAAAGAAGCTACGTAGCCTGCTCCCATCTCCACATACCTTTCAATACTGCTGTGGGAGTTCGGGGCTGCAATCATCACTATTTTTCATGTGATGCTTAAATTTTAATCAAGTGCCAAAACTTACAGTCGAACATAGAAGTGTGAGTGGGTCCAGATTTAGTGGGCGCAAGTGCTTGTGGGTATTATACCCATTTAGTGATGTGTCAAACACCACTGCTCTTATTGTAGCAGTGGTGCTGGTAGTTTGTTATATTTATTTTGTTGGTTCCTCCGTGGTCTTGATACCCAAAATATTACCTACAGCAACACCTGAACAGGCTGTTGCTGTAAGTAATATCTCAGATATAAATACCCCGATGGAAGCAATGAAATAAATATTATAAACTACCGGCACGACTGCTATAAGAGTAGTGGTGCTTGACATGTTACCAAATGGGTGTGATACCCAAGAGTACTTGTGCCCACTCGATGTGAACTTGCTCGCACTTCTGTGTTCGGTCACAAATTTTGGCCGTTGATTAAAATGTAAGCATAGCATGAAAAATAGTGATGATTGCAGCCTCGGTCTCCCGCTGCAGTATTGAAAGGTATGTGGGGATGGAAGCGAACTATGTGGGTTCTTTGCAGGCCATCTTTAAACATGCGTTGATTTCACGGGGTGGCAAGAAAAAAGTCCCCCAAAAATTGGGTATGGCTTACATGCAAACAAAAAATAACAAGTTAAGGCCACTGTCTGTGACAGTGATGTGCCAGCCCTTGTTTTGTGATGAGGGTGCCTTGGGGGAGGTGGAGGAAGTGGAAAGGTCCACAGGAGTTTTTTGGGTCAGGAGTTGGTGCCCCTCCTCCTCTGGTGTTGTGCTGGGAGGGGCACTTGGTGGAGTTCCTGATGCTGCTGAGGCTGTTGGAGGGCCAGGTTCATTTCCTGGTACTGCTACATGTCCTGGCAGATCAGGTGGTGGATTCCTTCCATGGCTTCCAATTGGTTCTCGGCAGCTGCAACATGAGGCCATGTGTGGTCTCTTGGACAACAACACTGGCCTCTTTCTGCTCACACAGTTGATTAATAGCGTGAGTGAGGCCTCTGATGCTGCCCTCAAGACCACAGATAGCAACCATAGCCATGTGTCCATCATGGCCATGTCATTGCAGCAAATCAATAATTTGATCTTCTTTTTCTAACAATTTTTCTTGGTTTGCAGCAACAACCTGGTCACTTTGGTCAGAAAATTGGTTGCAGTCCTCTATGGCCTTGAGCAGCCAGCCGAGACTGTGCTTTGTGTTTTTTAATTGCTCTAGACATTCTGTAAGAGAAAAAAAAGGAGACTATTTAAGTAAATGTTATATAGTATTGCTGTTTAGTTTCAGTGTTTTGGGGCTCTTAATGAGCGCATTTCTTTGCTATTTACTACTTCTACTGTTGAGCAGTGACAAGCTATGTTGCTCATGAAGAGCATGGTAGTGTTGCTGGTATGTTAAGAATGTTCTAAAATACAATGCATGGATAAGAAACATTATACAAAAGATCTGTGACTTTCAGATGTATGGACATAGACTGTTTTTTATTTCTAGCGCATGATGCAGCTTTTATTGATGCCTGTGTTGCATAGTATAACAACAGTGCAGTTTTGAGAATATAGCAGCAGTCTGCTGTTCTATGTTGCTGAGTTTGACATAGCAATAATATGATGAAAATGGGATGATGAGAAGAATATGTGTTTTGTTAAGGAAATTGAAGAGATATAGTTGCTCAATTTGGCATAAAAAACATATTTTTTGCCATACTACACTATATGTTATGTGTTGGTATAGGTTACACAAATACAATACTAAATGCTTTTAGAGTATTTCTTGTGATGCATAACAATTGCTAGGTGAGTTGTTGACATTTATGATGATTTTTGGGTTGCTTCTTTGAGTATTAAAAGTGTTGTTACTGTTGAAAGTCCATGCATCAAGTTTCATGTTCTTTTGAATGCGATGTTTGCAAGTGATATGCAGAAACATATAGCTCAGCCTGGCAATAAGTGTGAACATATATTTGCATATCATCACATGCAAGCTCTATGGCACATGTGATGATGCTAATCTGTAGATTAGAAAACAGTATAGAGTAGAAGGTATGAAAACAGCTATGCATGCAATCATGGAATTCTACTGTTTAGCCCAGTATTAAAGCAGCTAAAAGTGTTATGGCATAGCAATGCACCATTTTCATAGTGTGAGAGACATATTGCTGTTTCTTTTTTTTCTTGACAGTGTGTGGTGTCATGGAAAGAAAGAAGAAAAAAATGTTATATAAATATATTTTTGAAAGACCTCCGCCCTCTCCCCCTTTCCCGAGCACATACCTACTCAAATGTTAAGATTGATAGTGTTAGTAGTTCAGTTGTGGATACTCCATTCATAACAGTTAAATACAAATATACATGTTGTGTGATCAATGTCTGATCTTGTACAATTACAGTTTCATGTGGTATTATTTTCATATGTTCCTTTTTGTTCAAACTGTGTGCCAGTTTCCCCTTCCCTTGCACAATGTGCTAACAATGTTGTGGTACATAAACTCTATTTGGACTCTGTAAACTTGCTGAGCACAGCAAAAAATATTCACTTGCAGCCCTTCAAAGGAAGGTTCACCTTGCACAGGAGTTTATCTGTCCCTTTGTAACATCACCTTCTTACCAACTAATAATGGTGTACTCTTCCTACCTACCATCTAAACGTCTGTGTCTACACAATAAACTATGAACAGCCCTTTTACCTTACAAGCTTTAAAATATTTTGTAGTATTGAACTGTGCTTGAGTGATTATGTGAGTGCAATAATACAGCCACAGGGTTTGCGCCATTGAGTATACAGGACTTTACAGAAGATATGACACTGTGTGTTTGTGCTGAGGGCTGTCATCACACTACTGCATGATCCAGTATAGTTTGATATTGTGCTCCCTGGATGGTATTATGGCTTTATTTTTCAACACAGAACAGTTTTACTATATACTTCTTACCTTCTAGAACAGCCACTTTTCTTGGACACACATTGCAGTGATCCATAGAAATAAAAGATAGAGGTTTATTGTACCACTTTGGAAAATATATAATGCTGTGCCTTTTGGAGAAGAGATTTGCTCAGCCATACAAACATAATGCTTATTATATGCTAAATAAATTTCTATGATACTGGCCCCTGCTGTTCTTTCTGTTGTGAGCTGTGCTTTTGATAACTTCTGTGCTTATTATGTGTTCTTAATACTATGGTGTTAGCTGTGCCCCCCCCAAATATCCATTCCACATGGATAACACCAGCGACTGACAACCGACACTCTTGCTATGTAATAGTGTGATTGATGATACTGTTACATGAATCACTCAGAATACCTCAGAGTCATCTACAGACACCACAGAAAACACTCCGGAAACAATTCAAGAGCCCAGTGAAACATCTCTTCACACAATAGAAAACAGCCTGGAGACATCAAAAGAACTGGCTGCAACTGCAGCTCCCAGTACACAACAAACAGTGAGTACTAGATTTGTGTACTACACACCTTAGCAACTCAATGCAATTGAAAATTTAAAAAAATGGGGAACTACTTTCCTCAGTAGTTGAATATTTCAACAAATAAATGCATTTCTTTTTCAAATTTAAAACACTGTATAAAATGAATATTTTTTAAAAACAAAAGAAAGCCATTTCATAAGTTCAGTAAGTCACTCTGGGGTGTACATTATACTGTTCTAACACACTCTAGAGGGTTGGATGCACTCAGCCTGTGGCTTCATGCCTTACAATGCCCACTAGCTGTGCATCTGAACTGTCTAACACATGCCTCATTGTGTCTTATTGTTTACTTCTTGAGTATGTCATTTCAATGGTACAACAAAATGGTATGCTCATACACATTTGTGTTATAACAACACAACATGCTCACACGATCAATGTTCTATTAAGTTATTCAATTATGTAAAGTAATTAAATCTGTGATTATGCAATCTTGGTGGCCCATACAACATCAATTAAGAGGTGCGGTCTTTGGTTATCAATTGTGCTGAAAAAATTCTTGAGGTTGCCGTGATATATGAAAATGTCTTGAGCTGCGATCTTGAGGTTTCTAATGATATCATGGTAACGTTTCAAAGTTTTAACAGTGTGGTTATTAAGCAAAGACAGTACATTATCCTCTGTATGGTGCATGTTTCAGTGTTGTTAGGGATGGAAATATATCCCTTTTTAAAAGTTGTTACAGTACCTACACTTACAACTTTGCAATGCTGCAGTAGTTTGTAGCTGGTATAGTATGATACCTTTTGCCATTTGTTTCAGCTCTCTGATTCTGGAAGAATGCTTAAGACACTGAGATATGATCTGGGAGGCAAGCCTTCTCAAAAACATTAAAAATTTGAAAACAAACATATATACTTCACCATAAGAACTTACCACACACTATGAAACATAGTGTGTGGTCGATAAAATATAATGGGACTATTTTTAAACTCTTAAGGTTCTTTGGTAAAAAGACCTGATGGTTTGCGATTGTGTGGTATCTGGTTATCATAGATACGTCTTGAATGGCAAATATGCCTGTTGCGTATGAGCAATTATGCAGTATGTTCAATGTGACTGTGGAACATTCAAGGATGATATATGGTTATGCTAGTGCTGAGCAACATTATGGAATGAGCAAAACACTCTTTCTACTGCCAGAAGCATGTATCGTGTGTATCCCTGCAACCGTTTGTTTCTTACTATCACAGAAATAGGTGTTACATTCACTGTGTATTTGAATCTTTGACTGTGTTCTGAAAAATAAACATTATGGTGTTTAGAAAAAAACAGAAGCAATCACATTTTTTTTACCTGTCCATCACATGGCAGTTAAATGCGTTGATAAATTAGAAATAGCCATTCCTATAAATTAACATCTTGGGGTGGGGGGAATTGCTGTGTGTACTGAGTGCAGAACAGCATGGGGTTGTTGTAGCTAGTGGGTTTTTCTAGCAGATGATACTGTTCATTAGTAGATGTGATGAACTGTTTTTGACCACTTATTCCCCCTTCATATGTTATGCAGAGCGTTAAGTGAGGAACTATGTGTTGAGCTGTGTGAATGAGTGGTTGATCTAACAGAGAAATCTGAGATTATGCTAAGATAGTGATGTATAGTGTTATATTATGGTACTTACGTTCCTCAATTGGAGGCCTGACAGGACCTGCAGTAGCTCTGGATGGACCTGGGCAGGGTTTTGTTGTTGCTTGTCCCTCAGCCACTGTTGGAGCTGTTGGTTTAGCCACAGAAGGTTTAATTATCATTACATCTCCTTCTCCCTCTGTGGCCTGTTGGTCACCCCCAACAGTGCCCTCCAGCTAATCTTCTTCCTCTGAAAAACAATAAAAGATATTTCTTTGTTGAACTGCATAATCTGTCAGACTTTTGTTGTTGATTTAAGCTTTACATTTTACAGGTGCTTATGGATTACCTCCTTGAAAACTACTGATAAGCACCCACAGTGTACTCTGGTAGTGTAGTACCCCACTCACTGCCTGGTGTGTTTATCTTCATAGAAAAGAATTTCATGCATCTCTGGTAGTCTAGTGTATTTGTCATTCCCCACTGATAGCTTAACTGTGGCCAAAGAAGTGACATGTTCATTTTTAATAGTATGGTGACACCCCAGCCATGTCCCACTCTCTCCTGAGCACACATACAGCTGATGTCGGTACCTTACCTGCAGTCCTGCAGTTATTGATGGGCAGTGACCACACTTGCAGACCTACATGGTTCACTGACAAATGTCAATTTACAGTATCTACTGCAACTGCATTGATTCACACAGTGTAGCAATACACTTGCTATGCATACTGTAAGACCCATACACAACTTTCTGTATGAAGGCTTTGATTGTGATAGTTGTGGATGGCTATGATAATATGTATTGCAAGCCCATTGGTCCTCCAATGTGGAATAATGCAATAGCAGCAGCTACTGTATGTTTACATTTTGTGGGCAGATGTGTATGTGTGAAGTTGTGTTTGCTGCTGCTCAATGACGGGGGGTGGACTAAGCTGGGAGGTGGGTGTGGGTGTAGGGGCTAGGGGTGGCACTAAAGTACAAGGGATGGGTAAAACTGTCTTTCACAAGCACTAAGAGGCACACATGGTGTATTGGGTGCTTGGTGCATTTTGCTGATGAACTGTGTTAAACTCATGCATACATGGGCACAAAGTTAAAACTGTACAAAAACAGGTGTAAATGGTAGCCACAGACAGGGGGGGCTGTAGTATTGCATGCTACAACACAGCAGACACCAGTCATGGCTGACAACACCCCTTGCACCACACCTCTTGAAACCTGCTCATAAGCAACCACTGTGTGTACTGGTAGTTTAGTGACTAATCACTGTGTTGTGCTTTAAACCCTGTGAAAAACAGTTCCATGCATCTCTGCTCGACTAGTGGTTCTTCTTCCCCTATTGATTATTTTATTGTGGCCAAATAAGTGACATGTCTCTTGCAGATTGTGTGCTAGCACCACTGCACTTCCCCACCCCCTCCCCAACAGTGACAGAAGACACCCAGCTCACAGCAGTACCTGTCTTGCTTTCCTGCAGTTATTGACAGATAATAAACACACATGTAGACCTCTGTGGCTGTCCGACAAATGACAACTTATAGTATCCACAAGTGCATTGGTTCACACTGTGGAGCAAAACACTTGCTATACATACTGAAATAGGCATACACAACTTTGTGTATGAAGGCATTCATTGAGAAAGTTGTGGATGACTAATATAGTATGTAGTACAAGGCCATTGGTTCCCTAGTGTGGATCTATGCAGTAGCAGCAGCCACAGTATGTTATCATTCAGCGGGCACATGTGGAGGTGTATGGTTGTGTTTGCTGCTACTGAAAGACTTGGGGAGTGATCTGGGTGTTCTGTGTTGGTGCCGAGGGTAGGGATGCCACTAGACTACAAGGGTTGGATAAAACTGTCTTTCACATCTACTAAGTGGTACACATGCTGTGTTGTGTGCTGGGCACATTTTGATGGTGAACAGTGTTAAACTCATGCATACATGGGCACAAAGTCATGACTGTACAAAACAGGTGTAAATGGTAGCCACAGACAGGTGGGCTGTAATATTACATGCTATGACACAGCAGTCACTACTCATGGCTGGCAGCATATCCTGCAACACATCCCCTAGAAAACTAGTCATATGTAGCCACTGTATGTCCTGGTAGTCTAGTGACTCTAATCCCTGTGTGATGTTGAGAACCCTATGAATAAAAAGTTCAATGCATCTCTGGTCATCTAGTGGTTCCTTCCTCCCTCCCCGACTGATAATTTTATTGTGGCCAAATAAGTGATGTCTTCATTGCAGATAGTGAGATGGCACTACAGCACTTTGTCACCCATTCTGCAACACTGACAGAGGACACCCAGTTCATAGCATCCCTTACTCACATTCCAGCAGTTATCAACAGATAGTGAACACACCTGCAGACCTCTGTGGCTGTCCAACAAATGACAACTTACAGTATACTGCAAGTGCATGGGTTAACACTGTTTAGTAAAACACTTGCTATACATACTGCAGTAGGCATACTCAACTTTTTGTATGAAGGAATTCATTGAGAAAGTTGTGACCGACTATCGTAGTGTGTAGTGCAAACACATTGGTTCCCGGTGTATATCAATGCAGTGGCTGCAGCTACTGTATGTTGTCATTCTGCAGGTACAAGTGGAGGAGTGTGGTTGCATTTCCTGCTCCTCAATGAGTGTTGGGGTTGTGAGCTGGGTGTCCTGTGTGGGTGTGGGTATAAGTGGATAGCGGTGAAATTAGGCAACAAGGGATGGATAAAACTGTCTTTCACATGCACTAAGGAGATAGTTGGTGGATATTTGGGTGGTGAACAATATACAAGTCTTGCATAGACAGGCAGTTTGCTGCGTTGAATGGTACAACACAGCAGACAGCATTTGTGGGTTGCAGCTTCACCCCTCCCTGCATCCCCTATCCCTTTGAAAACTTCCCATAAGTAATCACTGAGTGCCCTGCTACTCTAGTCAATGAACTTTATGTCTGGTGCTTTGTTCCCTATTAAAAAGCAGTTGTGTGCATCTCTGGTAGTCTAGTGTATCCCTGGTACCCGACTCATAATGTGATAGTGGTCAAATAAGTAATGTGCCCCTTTATGATAGTGTTGTGGCTTTGCTGCTCCCCTCCTTCCCCACCCTCCTTCTTAAAGGTAAGCACTTTTTTAAAACTGCAAACTCTAAAATTTGCCTTCATAGTGAGGTAAAGTAAAGGCTGCTGTTTATATTTATGCTAAAACTGCATTTATGTAATTAACATAAATGCAGTTTCATAGCTTTTGAGAAATGGAAACATCAGCCTTTCATTTTCAAACAACAGCCTTGGTTTCACCCTAAGATATCTGCCAAGTGTGTGAAGTGATGAGTCATGATGACATCATCGGAGCCAGAGATAGAGACCCACATGTATTCACACAGTGCTAACTAGTTCTTCTTTCCCTTTTTGTTTTGAATTGTTGTATCAGAATGATCAACACCATGTGTTAACTCATGGATTATTTTAATCAGTACACATGTTAGGCTATGATTTTGTTCATTTTGTTTACTTTAACTTGCTGAAAATGTTTTGCAATCCAGCTAACTTTCTCTTTGTCAAACCGCAGTATAGTATAACACTTTAAATACCTGATGATCTAGTGATTATGTGATGCCCTGAATTTTGTTTTTGTTAACCAGGAGAGACACATTAAGCTGACAGCTTGTTTACAGGTGTGGCCTTGGAGCACAAGAAATTTAGTGACTTGCTCAGGGTCACACAGCAAAGTACCTATCTGGTTCACTTCCAAAGCCCATACTCTCTTGTTAATCCACAAATAAGGCTTTCTTTTCCATGTGAACCCCCTGCACCTATTCTGCTTTCTATTGAATGCCCCTCCATCCATTCACTGTCCTTAGTACTGCCTGGGGCTACATATGTACATGTGGTCTCATGAAGAGTATTATCACATCTCAGATTGTAATCTTGTACCTCAGAGAGTTGTGCACACCTATACCGATATGCATCATCAGCTGGCACTGTTAAAAAATGACTCCCAAATCAATCTCCAGTCCACTTTCTCAATGTTTGACTTCTGCTCCCACAGTAAACATTGAGTGGATCACCACCCTTCTGCACAGTGAAAGTAGTATGTACAGTTCCCCTGTTGTGTTTTTTTCCCGCCTCATTAACTAACAACTAGGTCTTCCTGGATGGCCAAGCAATAAGCATCATGACCCACCAGAAAAACTGCTGTTCATGCCCTCATAAGGGCTGCACTTACAATGGATAACAATATTATTAGCAGGAGAAGTATACTAATACCTTGAACGAATCCACTCTACTTCCAGTGTCAATCTACTCCTTCACCTGTGATCTGTAGTTCCCAGCAATTCTTCTCCCATATTTTCCTTTGCTGTTCTCCACCATGCGAGTTGGCTGGCTATCACCCTTTCAAATATTGAATGAGCTATTCACAACTCCCTCAATACTGTCCTAACAAACGTCAACACTCCCCCCCCCACCCGAGGGTAATCTCCCTACCCTGAATTCAAGTAACAGTTTTGGTGCAGCCCTGCCACTCTGAGTATCTGTCATTACTGGCTACTCTCATCCACAGTCAGGTAGTGATCACGATGCTGGCAGCCCCACTTTTAAGATCTCACAGTGATCTTCTCAACATCCTCCTTCCTGTCTTCAACTAACCTGAATATAGCTGTACACTGCTGGAATGGCCTCTTCAGTCCCTCCTGGGCATTCATTCTGCTCACCTGCTCCCCATACCAAAAACTGGTGAGTTCACTACCCTTCCACATCATAAATATGGTTAGTACAGTCTCCCGTGTTATTTTCACATATTAATATTAAACATGATCGTCTGGTAAGCCAGGCTGATAGCAACATGGCACCAGTGGAAAAATAGGCTTTCCTACCCATATAAGATCTCAGTCACCTATGATTGGGCACTATTAAATGACATGCACAATGATGTGCATACCCGTCATTTAATAGTGCCTAATCAAAGGTAGCCTAGATCTTTTAAGGCTAGGAAAGACCATCATTCCCCTTGTTCCCTGCTGCTATCAGCCTGACTTACTGGAAAGAAACGTTTATATGTGATATGTCAAAAACAAAATGGGGACTGTACTGCTTGCATTCATGATGCAGAAGGGTGATGAGCTCACCATTTTTCGGTGTGAGGAGGAGTAGTAAAGAATGAATACCAGAGGCGGACTGAGAAGGCCACTCTTGCAAGATACTGCTATATTCAGGGAAGGGGAAGCCAGAAGGAGAGAAATATGAGCAGATTACTGTAAGAAATAAGATGTGAGGCTGCCAGCACCATGATCACTACCTGACACCATTGTCCTGGCCAACATTCCCCTTCCCATAAAACCAGTTCATGCAATTGTCCAAGGCTGTGTGTGGATATTACATCATTGGGTCCAGTACACACCATATGGCATCGGAACCATCCATTACAGAACCTGACCCAAAATGGCCACCAGGACTCAATGAGTTAATGTATGAAATGGCTGCCACTACACGTTCAGTAACGTCACTACCGGTCTAGTATTGCTTGTAATGCACTCTGGGATACAATGTGTATGAAAAGCACTATATAAATGCTGATTCTTATTATTATTATTATTCTTTCCCATGGAAAAAGAAGACAAGACAAGCATATATTTGATTTTCAAGAAAGTATGAACTCTAACATTGGACTGCACAAGAACTTTGCTACAAAAAAGTGGTGGAGCTAGGGGACAGTGAAGGGTGTTGCTGCAACCCCACACACACATTGTAACGTACATGCTTGCTGCTACTGCTGCATTTCACTTTGTTAAAGAAGTCTGATTTATTGATTGTACAAATATTTACATTAAAACTATGGATTACATTTGTAAGTTCTGTCAAAAACGTACTAGAAAAGAATCATAGCAGAATATATTAAGGTTTATTAAAAATGTTAAAAAGTGCATATTAAGTATGCACACCACCCCAGTACCCCCATTGTAACATACTGGATATGCCATAACCACTAGGTCACCAGGTTTTTCAAGATTTGTACTGCACTGTGGTTTACCACAGAGAAAACCGGTTGGATTAAAGCACAATTTCAGCATGTTAAAGTAAACAAAATGAACAGAACCATAGCCCAATATGTGTATTATACAAAATATGTCACATAGTTTTGACCATTTGGGTGAAACAATTCTATACAAAGGGAAAAAAGAGCTAGTTAGCACTATAGAGAACAATATATCTCTCTGACTTTGGCTCCAATGATGTCATCACATAACACATTTGGTGGCCATTTTAGGAAGCAGGTAAGACTTTTTTTTTGAAATTGGAAGGCTGATTTTACAATTTTCAAATGCTCTGGAGCCACATTTAGGTAAATTATATAAATGTTGTTTTAACATTAATGAATACAGCAGCCTTTCCTTTAGTCACCTACAGAGTCAGATTTTTGAATAGTTTGTTGTCAAAATGTTGTTTAGGTATCCTTTAATATCCACAGACTACACCTACTTGATCCCATTCCCTTACTCACCCTCTTGCAGTCATTATGGGCAGAGAACCAATCTGCAGAGCTGCACAGCTGTCTGAAAAATGACAAGTTAGACTATGTGATGTAAGTGCTGTGGCCCACACTGTGAACCAATACATTTGGTATGCATACAGTGATTGTCATGCATAACTTTATGTATGAAGGCTTTAATAGAGAAAGTTGTGGATGACTATCATTTTATGTATTTCAAGCCCATTGGTCCCCGCAATGTGGAACAATACAGTAGCAGCAGCTACTGTATGCTATCATTAAGCGGATAGCAATAGAGATGTGTGGTTGTGTTTGTTGCTTCTCAGTGACTGTGTGGGGAGGGGGGTGAGCTAAGTGTCCTCTGTGTGTGTGGGTGTAGGGTTGCTAGGGGTGCCACCAAAGTATAAGGGATGGACAAAACTGTGGTTGACATGCAGTAAGAGTTACACATGCTGACCTGGGTAATAGGCGCATATTGCTGGTGGATACTGTAAAAGTCATGCATACATACACACAAAGTTATGACGGCAAAAAACAGGTGTGAATGGTACTCATAGAGAGGTGAACTGTAGTATTGAATACTATGATACAGGAGCCAACAGTACTGGATGGCAGCCCTCCCCGCAGCACACACCCCTTGAAACCTGTTCATAAGCAGCTGCTGTGTGTCCTGATAGTCTAGTGAGCATACTCTCTATGTGGTGCATTGACCCTGTGAAAAAAAACAGTCTCATGCATGTCTGGTAGTCTAGTGTATTCTTGCTATCCAACTGATAACATAATTGTGGCCAAATAAGTGATGTGGTTGATCTTGATAGTGTTGTGGTACCATTGCCACCCCCCACCACCCCCCAGAGCACCCACACCAGACATATAACTCACACCATTGCCCTGCCCTACCCTCTCTCCTGCAGGCATTATGGGCAGTGAATGTACCTACAGATCTCTGCATCTGTGTCACTAATGACAACCTCTGCGGCAGTCTGAGAAATGACAACTTACAGTATCTACTGCAACTGCATTGGTTTACAATGTGGAGCAATATGCTTGCTATACATACTGTTATAGTCATATATATCTTTCTGTATTAAGGCATTCATTGACAAAGTTGTGAATGATTATCACCATATGTAGTGCAAGCCCATTGGTCCTCCCAGTGTGGTACAGTGCAGTAGCAGCAGCTACTGTATGCTGTAATTCAGTAGGCATACATGAATGTGTGAGGTTAGTTTGCTGGTGCTCAGTGACTGTGCAGGGGTGGGCTGGGTGCTATGTGTTGGTGTGGATGCTAAGGGGGTAGGGGGGTAAGGGTTCCAGTAGACTACAAGAGATGAATAAAACTGTCTTTCATGTGCACTAAGAAGGACACATGCTGTGCTGGATGTTTGGTGTACTTTGCTGGTGAACACTGCACAACTCATGCATACATGTGCACAAAGTTACGAGTGCACAAAAACAGTTGTGGATGGTAGCCATGGACAGGTGGTCTGCTGTATTGCATGCCACAACACAGCAGGCACCATTTATGAGTGGCAGCCCCCCCCCGCCCACCTCCTATCACCTAGAAAAATGTCCATGAGCAGCCAAGTGTGCCCTGGTAGTCTATTGGTCATACTCCTTCCCTGGTACCTTGATCACCATTAGAAAACAGTTTCATGCATCCATGATAGACTAGTCTAGCCCATCTCCTTGACTGATACCATGATTCTGGCCAAATATGTAACATGACCATTCCTGACAGTATGGTCTCATCCGTGTCCTTTTTTCCCCCTCCAGCCCTCCCCCCCCCACCATCTAAAGCATGCACACAGGACACCTTGCTTATACTTCTCTACTATGTCCTATTGTATTCATTCCAGGGCACTGAACACACCTGGAGACCTCCATGGCTGCCTGACAAATAACAACTTTCAGTATGCTGTGCAAGTGCATTTTTGCACACTGTGGAGTAACACATTTAGTATGTATACTGTTATAGTGATACACAACTTTCTGTACAAGGTCATTTATTAATAAAGTTATGAATGATTAGTATAGTATATAGTACAACTGTATTAGTACCCAGTGTGGAAGAATGTTGTAGCAGGAGATACTGTACGATGTCATTTGGTAGGCAGTCACGGAGATGTGTGATTCTGTTTACTGCTCCTCAGTGTAACTGTGTTTGTGAAAAGTGTGTTAGGTCTACTTACCAGCAGAGTCGACCACCAGGAGTTGACTGACTGCAGGAACCTCCCGCTCCTGACCTGACCCTCCAGGACTGGCACAAGGTGGAGTCAATGTTCTGCAGCAGGGAAGCTTTGTTGTCCTGTTTTTGGAAAAAAAAATTTACACAAATGAAAAAGATACAATGTCACAGAGAAAACATTTAGTGTCATTTCAAAATCAAAAGTCACTAATGCTGTATGTGTTGTATGTTATGGTTCTTGGTTCATTTTATGGACAACTGTTACAGTCTTTAAGGTTTATTCTAATCTTCACAGATGTAATCCTCTGACACTGTTCAGTTAGTACAATGTTGCTACTTGAATTAGTTTCAAAATTCTTAACGTTGTATAGTTTGAAATTGTTTTTAAATTTTGAACAGTAAGAGACTAACAGTGCCTACATTATCAATACATTGTTTGAAGCCTCTGGCTATATATCATAATACAACAGATACACAATATGTTGCTTTCTGATTGGTTGGTTGCCACTTCAGACACATTGTTAACCTCCACCACAAGCAACAGGAGGATGTGTCAGCTGCCAGTCAGGTGCAGCAGAATCCATCTTTGAAATGAGTTGGCATATCAGTGTCATGAACAAACAACATAGCAGGTGGTGTTAATCTTAACGTAACCCACAACATGCTGTGGTACATTGCTTACCCTGACTGGAAGGTATGCCACATAACTTCACAGCCCCCCCCACCCCTCCACCTCCCGTTCCTGTTGCCAGGATGTTACTGATAGACTGTTACTGTGATTTGTATTCATGGCTGGCTGTTCAATTGAGAAGGAGGGATTGGGGGTTGGTTACCATAACAACCATCTGGAATGGTCGTAACTAGAAAACAGCAAAGTAGTGCATGTGGAGGAACTATTTTAATACAAGGTAAAGAACAATATACTTAAAAGTAGATGCTTATAATATTTTTTTTTACAACATAAATTGAACAGATGCCCATTTACTAAGCTCGATAATATCCTCCAGGGTGGGCAGTATTGGGAAATACCGGAGCTTCCAGGGGCTATAAGGCTGTCCGCTTGTGGTATTAGGCCTCATAACAGATATGGGCGGTCTGTTATGAGGCCCAATACCACACACTCTGTCGGGCATTGTTGATTACTTATTACATTTTTTGAGATGTACTATTAATCATTGTAAAAAGTATACATACATCCATGGTGGCGATTATCAAATTACCTGCCACAACCCACATATTGTATGCTATGTCATACCAGTCCTGGTTCCTCCTGTGGACCTCACTAGCAGACTTGCTTTCATAGAATGCCTGCCAGGTGAACCTCCACTTCCTCATACACTCATCTGGTGATTCTACGATGCCTTGTTCCCCAAAGGCATGACCAACATGTGAAAGAAAAGGGATAGAAATGTTTTAACAATACATATATATATATATATATATATATATATATATATTCATGGTTCCATGTAATAATAATAATAATAATAATAATAATAATGCTCAGTGAATAGTGATTACCGTTACAGCAATTGTTCACTGTGGAAAAATGAATTTCGGCAATGCAAACTCGCACCAAGTGTAGACACTCTGCCTGAAACCGGCTAATTTTTTTTTCATGCAGTGGTGCTGTGCCACCAGCCATTCTCACCCCCCATCCAGGGAGCTTCATCCCCTGCACTCCCTTACAAATAGACTCTCAACTTCAGGGTGGTGCATGTCTTGGATGGGGGCTGGAAGTCTTGGAAAAAAATTACAAACTTGTCACTGGCAATGAAATAAAATAAATAAACACTGTGCCAGACCCGAACTCTGCACCTCCCAAGTGACCACCCACAACATCATGCTAGTGCGCCAGCTTGACAGTTGCCCACCGCACCCTATCCCATATGCCTTCCCTCATGTTCTCTTCCCCCACTCCTGTACATGTTCACATGTGTACATCTGTTCACCAGATGCTGCATACACTGCTATTTGCTTGCTGCCCTGCCAGGTAGTGCTGTAGACAGGTGCTGTGATTGAGTCACCCTTTTTGTAAACATATAATCATGATTGCCCTGTATGCGGTATACTGCGATTCACACATTGTGAATTGTTAAAGCCACCTAAGCAGGAGACAGTCATTCTAGAAACAGTACATATGTCTGTGTTTAAACCTTTCCCTGCAGATATAATATAGCCAGGTTTCTTTTTACCTTTGTCCAGGAGCGTGACAAGGTGATGCTGGTCACCTTCATCATTATGGCAAGATTTGTGTGGCATTTAACTGCCTGAATGAGGTCTAGCACATCACTGTCTTTCCATGATTTCAGCATTGTGGTCTTTGACTAGAAAGTTTCAGCGGAATAAATGAAGAGAAAGATGACATGATCAGTATTACATCTTTAAACAACAAATGTTACATATTCAATAATATGGTTATACCTACCCACACTTCACCTCATAGAGACACACATAACACCCCCCAACCTCACCCCTTGCCTAGCCACACAGATACATACACACATTCACTATAATAAGCTAATTAATAGGATAACATTGTATGTCAGCTTCACTGAATTATATGTGTGATCAATCTTATTACAATAATTATGCAGAGTAGTTGACTGTTCCAAGTTGCATAATTTCACAGTGTGACACATTTATGGCATGCATACATTGAGTTGCTCATCTGAGACTGACACTAACAGAACAAGAAAGAAGTTCCTTATTGTTATATTATAGATTTGGTGACAAGTTGATGCTCACTATTATCATATGCTATTTTATCCTTTTGACATTATGCTTGCAGAAGACACCAGGAGAAAGGACTGCTGTGTGACTGGACTTCTCTGCTGGGACTATATTGCCCTCCTTCCCTCCCCTCCACCCCTCCACCCAAAGCTAGTTCTATTTTTATAGGCACAGGATTTGACTGACAACAGGAACTTCCTGTTTGGGAGCAGGAAGTGAGTGATCACAGAACCACCAAGGACCCACCATCCTAGAAGGGCAGGAGTAGCTCTCTGGCCCCCTCTAGCTGCTGGAGGTCTGCCTCTGAGCAAGTAAGTGGTCCACTGAGAAATATAGGATATTCATGTCTCAGAACAGGACAATCAGGAGCTTAAAGGGCACACAGGCAGAAAGTAAGGAGAGACAGAAAAAAAAAACAGAGGAAAGAGTAAGGATTGCAAACAGTTAAGGGGCCAGAAATAAGACATGATTAGAGTGGTGCAGTGCAGTGGCTGTGGAGCAGCAGTCTTCCAGGAGATGTTCTGGAGGATGCGGTGTTGTCCCATCTGCAGGCACCTCTCTGGGCTGAGGGAGGAGGTTGCTCATCTCCAGGCTGAGTTGACCAGGATTTGTGGGACCTCTTCTTCCATCCAGGGACCACCAGTGCCACTGCCGTTGCCTCAGAGGTTGCCAAGAAAGAGGAGCAGTTGGACCACAGTGGGCTCAGGGAGGGTGAGGGTGGTGGAACAGAGGCACATCCTCCAGCTGTACCTCTCCACAATTCCTATGCCATTCTGGCAAAGTGTGGTTCCTCATGGAGGCACCCACAGTGGAGACCAAGGAGGATGCTGGGAACCTCCTCAAAGGAGACCCACAGGAGGGTGGCAGGGGACCCTGCAGGGGAAGGAAACAACTCCTGGTGGGGGACTCCATTGTTAGGAAGGTAGAACTGGGGGAGGAAGGGGAGATGGAGGTAAGGTGCCTGCCTGGCACCATGGCTTGGAGGGACAGGGAGCGAATTCTCAGGATTGCCAGAGCAGCTGCACAGGGGAGGGAGCTGGATGTCATTGTCCTCCTAGAGACAAATGACCTGGCTAAGAAAGGGATTAGAGAAGTGCAGGAAGAGTTTGTGGAATTGGGGAGGGGCCTTAGTCAAGTAGCGTGCACGGTACCCTTCTTGGAGGTGCTGCCCATCTATGGCATAGGAGAGGCTAGGGTGTTCTGCACCATGGGATTCAATCAGTGGTTGAAAAACTGGTGTGAAGCTCAGGGATTTGGCTTCATTGGGGACTGGGGGTCCACCTGGAGTGATGCAAGCCTATACTGGCATGATGGGCTGCATCTGTCCGGGAGGAGAACCAGGATCCTAGGTGATAGGTTTAAATGCTTCATTGGCAAGCTTTTAAACTAGTCAAGGGGGGAGGCACTGGAAAGGAGCAGGGAAATCCTAGCCCCCCCCAAATAATTGTGGTAGTAAGTGTGACAAACACCAACATAGAGGTGTTGATAGGGAGAAGGGCAGGGGTAAATGGAGAAAGTGACAAAGGCAAGAAGGACAGAGATGGGGCAAAAGGGAGTAAGGCCATCAGGAAATGGAGGCTAATGAGTACCAATGCCTGTAGTCTGGGCAACAATCTCCCTGAGCTGGTGGCCTTGATGGAAGAGGGATACCTGGATATCGTAGCAGTCACAGAAACATGGTACACAGAGAACCATGACTGGGATGTTAACATACCAGGGTACATAACCTACAGGAGAGACAGGCAGGGGAGAAGAGGGGGAGGAGTAGCTCTCTATGTAAAGGAAGGGATAAAAGCAACTGACAAAAAGAGTAAACAGGAGAGAGGAGGCACTGTGGGTCACCTTGGAGACTGGAAAGGGCACCACAATCTGCACAGGGGTTGTGTACAGACACCCATGTCAGGGGGAGGGAATGGACAAGGATATGATAGAAGGCATTCTTAGAATGGCAGAGAAAGGGTAGATACTATTGATGGGAGACCTGAATATGCCAGATGTTAACTGGAGCACATTTGCTGCAGCCACATCCAAGAGCAGGGCCATTCTTTATGCCCTACAGGTGGCAGGCATTAGAAAGCTAGTTTCAGAACCCACTCATGAGGGAGCAATCTTAGACCTCATACTCTCAAACGGGGACAATGAGAGGATCTCAGATCTAGAAGTGGGTTGCCATCTGGGGACAAGTGACCATCAAACAGTGTGGTTCATGTTAAAATCAGCTACAGAGTCAAGCCATACAAAAGTGAGGGTACTGGACTTTAGGAGAGCTGACTTTGGCAAGATGGGAGAGTGCCTCAGAAAAGCACTAGCAAACAGGCTAGAAGGAGGTGTGGAGCAACAATGGGGAATCATCAAAACTGCCATCACAGAGGCACCAAGCCTTTGTGTGAAGCAAATAAACAAATCAAAATGAAAGAAAAAGCCACTATGGTTCTCAAAAGAGGTGGCTGTGAAAGTCAGGAAGAAAAAGATAGCATTCCGGAAGTATAAGGAAACACAGAAGGAGCAGGACAGAGAGCTGTACCAGTTAAGGCAGAAGGAAGCAGGGAGGGAAGTCAGAATAGCAAAGGCCCAAACTGAGGAAAAGATCGCCAACTCAGTTAAGAAGGGGGATAAAACCTTTTATAGGTACATCAGCGAGTGTAGAAAGACAAAGGGAGGGATAGTGAGGCTGAATAGAATGAACGGTGGGTGGGCAGAGGGGGACAGTGAAAAAGCAGGGATACTGAATGAATATTTCTGGTCAGTATTCACAAAAGAGGAGGGGGAAGTGCCTAATCCAATTAACAGAAGCACTCTTGATAGGGGGTCGATCCCAGTCCTTTCACAGAAGAAAGGGTCTCTCAAGAACTCCTAAAACTGAAGGTGGACAAAGCAATGGGTCCTGATGGAATTCACCCCAGAATTCTAAAAGAATTAAGGGAGGAACTAGTGAAACCATTGGCTACTCTTCTTAATAAATCATGGGAGGATGGTGTGGTACCCGAGGACTGGAGGAAGGTGGATGTGATTCCCCTTCACAAAAGTGGGACCAAGACAGAGGCAGGAAACTACAGACCTGTCAGTCTGACCTCTGTGGTAGGGAAAGTGATGGAGTCACTTCTGAAGGAAAGAATAGTTGAGTACCTAGAGGCCAGTGGAGCACAGGACTCAAGGCAGCATGGGTTCACAGCGGGAAGGTCATGTCAGACGAATCTAATAGATTTCTTTGACTGGGTGACCAACGTAGTAGACCAGGGAGGGGCTGTGGACATGGCCTAACTAGACTTTAGCAAGGCATTTGACACAGTCCCACACAAAAGATTAATAGTCAAATTAACTAGCCTGGGAGTGGGTCCCAGGGTGGTAGTCTGGTAAAACATTGGCTGCACAACAGGACACAGAAGGTAATTGTAAATGGAGTCCACTCTGAAGAAAGAGGTTACTAGTGGGGTACCGCAGGGTTCAGTATTGGGTCCAGTCCTTTTAATGTCTTCATCAGTGACATTGCAGAGGGACTGAAGGAAAGTATGCCTTTTGCAGATGACACAAAGATCTGCAACAGGGTTGATACACAAGGAGGCATGGAAAGGATGAAAAGGGACTTGGCAAGGTTGGAGGAATGGTCAGAAGTATGGCAGCTAGGATTCAATGCAAAGAAGTGCAAAATAAAGCACCTGGGAAACAAGAACCCAGGGGAAGAATACACAATGGGTGGGAAGGTAGTAACAACAACAAAAAAGGAAATGGACCTGGGCGTAATCATATCAGATGACCTTAAGGTTAGCAAGCAATGTGAGAAGGCAGCAGGGAGGGCTGGGGGTATACTGGGATGTATAGGGAGAGGCATCAGCAGCAGAAAACAGGAAGTTGTTATCCTTCTGTACAGACAGTTGGTGAGACCCCATCTGAGTACTGTGTCCAGTTCTGGAGACCCCATCTCCAAGGACATAGACAGGATAGAGGTAGTCCAGAGGAGGGCAACTAAAATGGTGCAGGGTCTGCAGGAGAAGCCGTGATGAGGAGAGACTAAAGGAGCTTAATATGTATACCCTTGAGGAAAGAAGGGAGAGGGGGGACATGATAGAAACTTTTAAGTACCTCAGTGGAATCAACAAAGTCCAAGAGGGTAGAATCTTTCAGAAAAAGAGACTTGCAAGAACAAGGGACACAATTTAAAGATAGAGGGAGGGTGGTTCAGGGGCAATGTGAGGAAGTATTATTTCCACAGAGGGTAGTGGATGCATGGAACAGCCTTCCTGAGGAGGTGTGGGGTCTAAAACTGTGGGAGAATTCAAGAATGCATGGGACAGACATAAGGCAATTCTTGTGGGGGGTAGGAAGAAATAGGCTGTTGGTTAACTAGGATCTACGGCCTATCCTGTAGGTAGGGAAATGGGCAGACTAGATGGGCCAAGCGGTCCTTATCTGCCGTCAAAGTCTATGTTTCTATATTTCGGTTTCTTGCTCCCCCCCAAAAAAAAATCTCCTGTATAATCTCTCTAGCCTAAGTAACAGATATTATTAAATTGTGTGACATCGCATACCACTAATGCTACACTGACCCACCCCAACCCCAGACTAAGCACATTTTAAGCAATAACGACCAAAAAGCTAGTCATTTCCTAGAGATTAAAGACTAACTAGGGTGTGGGTGGCTCAAGGCATACCCGAGGGCCACCCCCACACAGCCAGTTGTTCATTGAAAGGAAATGACTGGCTCTGAGTTCATTAATGTGATTATAAGTCTAATCGCAATAATGATTTTTTTTCTTCTGGTGTTTGAGCACTGAAAACAGTTTTGTTTAACTCATTCACACCACAAGAGCCCTTTGAGTCTTCCACCACTTGTACCCTGTATACTCTTAGCACTGCATCCTGGGCCTTTCTAAGCAAAATCAAGCCATAATCAGCATGCCACAAACAAATGTGAATACCTCTTGAACCGTAAGTGCTACACACAAAGTACGAGTGGCAAAGTTGTTCAGCACAACATTACCTTTCCAATGGTGATATGCAATCAATTGTAGTTAATTTAGTTTTTTATTTTATACTAGCTGAAATACCAAACAACTAATTTTTTTTCTGGTTTATTTCAAGGTGAGATGAGAAACAAATGTCAGCCATACACACCATGCCTTAAACAAATGCAAATAACTCCTAAAGTATAGATGGTAGACACAAAGTATCAGTGGCAGAATTGTTCAGCACAAATTTGCCTTTCTAATGGTGCTATGCAGTCAGTTGTAATCCATTTAATTTTTATTTTATAGTAGCTGAAATACCAAACAACTGTGTTTTTTTTTCAGATTTATTCAAGGTACTTAGGTGAGGCTTGAGAGACAAATGTCAGCCATGCACACCATACTTTAAACAAATGCGAATAACTCCAAAAGTATACATGATAGACACAAAGTATCAGCAGAAAAATTGTTCAGCACAAAATTAACTTTCTAACAGTGCTATGCAATCAATTCTAAGCAATTCGGTTTGTTTAATATTTAGGTAAAAACTGCTGACTTCCTCAGACGTTTCTAGGCCTGAGCGAAAGTCAGCTGAGTACGTCTACAGGTGTTATTGTCCTGAGTGGCTATGCTTTCAGATGCCACCAACAGGTGTATCTAGGTCTGAATGAGTTAAGCATCACTACTGTTGACATACAGGATGTGAGCCTAGTGCCGCTGCCATGCCTGGTCATTTCTAACAAATTTCAGACAGGCATGGCAGCCAATCGGTGAGCTAGTTCAGCTCATTAATAATTAATTAGATTTATAATCCATTTTACATGTAAGCTCACTGATTCCTACAGAAACACTGTTCCATGATATGAAATGATATATGTTTCAGTTTGTATTGTGGGTGTAGTTTGTCTATTTTTTGATCAAGTTGTGTGGCTCTGAAAAGAGCCATTTGGTTATCTTCCATAGTAGGCACTGCAGATACTGTACATAGAGGTACACATTCAGAGAAGTGCTAGAATGCCATCTCAGAAGTCCCCAACAAAACATGTGTTGCCAGCGTTTGAGAGATGCACACCATCTTTTAGGTATCTCCAATGTTTAAAATGATGAATTTGGGGGTGACGTATAGTGTGCATTCCCATAGCGTGAAGGAATCCAGATATTTGGATGTTTACCTGACAACATGATCTTTCAAGTCCAGGACAGTGTTCCTCGCCTCTCCAGATCATCTGCTCTGTAATATCTGAATATAGAATTTTACAAGCATGTAACATCTCCATAAGAGGCTGCAAATCTGACTGTGCAGCCTCAATTAAATCTACTCCCCTTTTGTGGCCCAAATCATTACCTACAAGGTGGATGATGAGTATAGCTGGTACAGGGTGTGTCTCCAGTAGCTGACACATAGTTGGCATGAGCTGCTCCAGTCTCATACCACCCTTGCCAAACCATGAGACATCACAATTTGGTAGCTGCAAGCTATTGTCAAAATAGCTTGTTCTACTAAATACAGCTCCCCTTTGGACCAGACTGAGCACACAATCCAAGTACTGACTTTGGAGCTTTCCGCCATTCTGAATATAAAGCACTATTTTGATACAGGCAGCAGTGTCAGAAATGTGTCTCTCTTTCTGAACAGTCCTGAAGCAAATGCCTACTATTAGCACAGCATAAAGCTGTGATAGTGAGAAAACTTCCATCTCATGTAGCAACATATAGTGTGGACACATATAATTGGTTGGCAACACTTACTGCATCTTCTGCCTACATAACTGTTTGCTATTTGCCTTTTGTTCATTAAACATTCTTTTTATTTTGGTGGCATATGGCTGATGCTTGATTGGCCATATGATGTGACATGTCAATATGGAAGCTTTTTATTGGCCAATGCTAGTCCCCATAAAGTGACACTGACCGTGTGTTCCCTCTCTTTTTGAACTGGCATTCGGAGTGGTAAGAACTATTTTATTTATTTATTTTTTTTTAGCTTTTGTTGACCGGGTAAGTGCACTAGACAAATCCTGCCTATTTTCAGGCACGACCCGGGGGGAGGGGGATACAGATGAATGGCAACTGACGTTGAACCAGATTAAGCTGTTGGTGGTGTTTTTAGTGAATGAGGGAAATTTGGCCAGGACACCGGGGAAATTCCCCTACTCTTTCGATAAATGCCATGGGATCTTTAACATCCACCTGAACTACCACCAATCCAGGCAGATGGGACTTGGTTTAACGTCTCATCCGAAGGACGGCACCTCAGAAATGCAGCACCCCTCTCATGCTGCATTACAGTGTCAGTACTGGGATATTTACCCAAGTGCCAGATGTGGGAACTGAACCCACAGCCCTCTGATCTCCCGGCCTCAGAGGCGAGTGTGCTACCTACTGAGCCACTGACACTGCTTTATTCTCACTCATGTTTAGTTAAATAATGCTTGAAATACATTGGAAGTCTGTAATTAAAAATATGTAACAGAAGGCAGTTTGGGACAGCATATGTTTCAGTCATACTTAGTTTCTTTGCTGCTTTTGTGTTATAGTCACAGAAATAAAATGAGTAAAATAGCTGATTAGCTAGGCTGTTTAGGTGTGGTTCTCCTTAAAATTCTGTGATTTAAAAATGCACCATAGCATTGGTTTCTAAGAAATATCATTTAGGAGCATGAATAGCACAATGTTGATTCCATGTACAAGTTGTGATATATTTCATGAAATTAAAACATATACTGAAACAATATATCTTTTTGTTCAGTGCTAAAGTGGCTTAAGAAAAAAAAATACCTAGGAGCAGTTTTGGTATGGTGCTCTTTAAAATGCTACAGTTTAAAAATGCACATGATACTAAGATGGAAAACTGATCACCTGTTAGAGCACACAACCCAAGTTTTATCTATTATATTTTTATATAAAAATCATCCATTTATTATATGTCTAAGCAATGCTGTTTTGTGTGGTGTAAATGAAGAGAAAAAACTGCACCACAGTAAAACTATGAGACATGCCTAATTTGAACTGCTTTTTCAGCCTGAATGATAAATCACACAGAATTTAAATGATCAGAAATTCCAATTTTCATATCTATAAAATTGGTGCTGATACATCAAGTTGAAACTGTTTAAAAAATGTCATGTTATAAAATTGTATTAACAGTTCCCCAAGATTATTCATGCTGCTGGACTGTAAAATCCAAGATGGCAGACTTTTTGTTGTTTCCTGCATTTCCATTTGTCTAGAAAGCTCATTTTCTGTTATTTTTCAAATTGTCTTTTGCGAGCATGCAAAATCCTTGACTGTGACTCATGGGGACATAAATCCCCTTTCGTGAGCTGACAAAATCCCTGACCTCGAGATTAATGTATAAATAAGAGTGGGAAATATTTTTTTTTTAAATTAAACATGTTTTAAATCAAAATAATTGATTTACTATGTTTTTGTGCAACATTTGGGGGCTCTATAAGTCATTGTTTCATATTGTTTCTTATATTTTAGAAAATCAATTTTTTTTGCCGATCCTCATTTGCGAGCATGTAAATTCATTGACTGCAACTTGTGCAAATAGGGAACCCCTTTTGTGAGCTGACAAAATCCTTGACTGCGATATTAATGCGAGTAACAAGAGTAGGACATTAATAATTTTATTTAGAAATTAAATTCATGTTCAGGGTTTTAAATAATTGATTAGCAGTTTTTTTCATGGGACAACACAAACTGTTTAGATAGGGCTGGATATTCAAAAGGGTTGCGCAATGCACAATAGGGTTGCACCAGCACGAGTCAGAAAATGCGCCATTCTGCGATATTCAGCAGGAGGCAGTTGCACCACTGGAAACATGCTGAGCAACAGCGCAATGATAATGAAGGCATGCGCAACCGAAGGGGGTGGAACCATGCATAAAGTGTGCAGTGCAATGTTCAAAGACTTGCGCAATGCGCAACAGTGGATCAGGCGGAAGTTGCGTCATAGCGGAAATGAGCCAAAATAAAAAGGAGCAAGGAAGAGGTGCAAGAATGCTACAGGGAAGCCACATGAGGCAGGGAGAGAGACAGGGCAAGAGGGACAAAGAGGGAAGGCCAGGGAAACAAGAGGACAGAATAGGGGCAAGGGAAGGTGTATGGGTCCACAGTGAGCAGAGGCCAGTAGGTGTACCCGGTGCAGTGGAGGTAGCTGTCAGGACAGCGGGGGGAACACAGCAACAACAGCCGGGGGGGGTGAACACAAGCCAGGGACATGGACAGTGCCACCTTCCACATGGAAGCCATAATGAGGGGGGTGAGAAGGCATACTGCAGGGGGACGTGGCTGTGGAAGGGCCCGTCGGTGGTATGCCCCCAACAGGCAGTACCGAGCCCGCACCAGCTTTGAGCTGTACTCAGATGTCAAGATTGTGGGCTGGTATCGCCTGAACAGGACAATTCTGAGATGGCTCTGTGAGCTGTGCAGCGATGTGATGCACGCAACCACACGACAGAGTCATGCTCTGTCAGTGGAGACAAAGGTAACAGCCTGCATGTACTTGCTCGCCATGGGTACCTTCCAGGGACCAACAGGGGACACCACAGGCATAACACAGTTGGCCACATCATGCATCCTCACCTAATTCCTCAGTTCACTGCTGCCACATGCTACAGAGTACATCCATTTCCCCAGCACCGTGGCGGAAGGCACAGCAAACATACAGGAGTTCCACAGGGTAGCATGTATGCCTGGTGTGCTAGGGGCGATAGACTGCACCCATGTGGCCATTTGCACACCACCTGGCCCTGATGGGGCCACCTATATGAACCGGAAGGGATATGCCAGTGTCAACTGCCAGGTGGTGTGTGATGCCAGTGGGCACATCATCAATGTCTGTGCCACGCACCCTGGGGGAGCACATGATTCATTCATATGGTACCAGTCGGCACTGTGCCATCGATTCGAGAGTGGGAACATCCCCACAGGACATCTAGTGGGTGAGTATGCATGTAGAACTGACAAATCGTGGGCAAGGGGGTAAGCCACAGGTGCCATGGGTGTGGCACACAGGGTTTGGGGTAGTCTGAGCCTGAACAAGACACTAACCTCCACTATCTGCACACAGGTGACAGTGGATACCCACTCCGTCCCTGGCTGCTCACACCCTACCAGCGGCCCATGACTCCAACGCAGCAACAATTCAATGAGGCACATGCCACCACACGCAACATTATTGAGCGGGTGTTTGGGATGCTGAAGATGCATTTCCGTTGCCTGGACACCTCTGGCGGTGCCCTACAGTATAGCCCCTCAAAGGCCTGTGGGATATTCCTGGCCTGTTGTATCCTGCACAACATGTCCAAAGACTGTGGGATAGCCGTACAGGTCAAAGAGGGGGACAGCAATTGGGATGCCGGTGACGATGGGGATAGGCAGCCCCCCCTTGGACGATGGGACCCCCGACTGATCTGGCTGGCCCAGCTGCACCGGGACATGATCACAGAGGAGCACTACACCCAAAACAGGTAAGTCATGGGGCCATGTGCAACCAACAGTGGTTAGGGCACAACCCACATACAAGCAGGGAAACACACCAGGGGTGCATGACGTCAAGGGAAGTGGCAGGGCACAGAGGCACACACATACAACCAGGGAGGGGTGAACAGTAACATGCCACATGGACGGACACACACACACACACACACACACACACACACACACACACAATAGGCACAAAGTGCACAGGGGTCAGGTGCACAACAGAGCCGGAACACAGACACTAAAAACACACATGTCTACAGGCCACCATGTCCACTGACTGTCCATGTGCGTGTGTCAGATGCTGGGCACCATCGCACTTTGGTGTACAGTGCAATTCAGGCATCATCATGCACACGCACCTGTGGACAGCAGTCAGGAGGGTGTGCAGGTGGTCCATGTGTCTGCGTGTAGGGCTGGGCACCCACCAGTGCACTGCCCACCAAAACACACATTGCACACAGGGCAGCACCAGACAGGGCCTGCACTGGGAGACAGCTCAGTCTTGTGGCACAGTGTCACGGCCGCCTCGGATGCGTGGGCGGCCCCACCGAGACCCAGCAGCACTGGCAGGCTGAGCATGGGCCTCATGGGGTGGCTCCGATGGTCCACCAGGGGTTCCACTGTGCGAACGTGACCATGCCCGCTGGGGTCTGCAGCACACCGAACATACCTGCACCAGGAGTGCTCGGGATGCCCACAGCTGAACCCGGCATTGACAGGGTGGGTGTTGCATGATGCGGGAATGGGGAGTGGATAGCAAACTGTGCAGTGTAGTGGCACAGGGGCATCTGACTGTGTGCCCAATGTGGCCATGACAGCGACCAACGCCTGTGTCTGCCTGTCAATGGCGGCGGTCACATCCATCTGCAAATGGTCAATCCGTGACAGGATCCTCTCAGTGTCCCTGCTGTATCACTCCTTGACCCACTCCAGAGCCACACACAGTGCCTCCACGGATGTTGCAAGCTGCATCTGCTGCTGTACTGATGCCTGCAGCAGGCGGGTGTGCTCGTCAAAGAGGTTGTCTGCCACATCGGCAACCTGTCCCTCAGGGTATGGAAGGGCCTGATGTTCAGCACCCCTTGAGGGTGGGCGCTGCTCACCAGGACCAGGTATGGGCAAATCCACAGGTGATGCACATGCGCCACCGCTGAACCCTGTACCCCCAGTCCTGGTGGGTGACTGCTGCTGCTGCCCCTCCGCCTGCTGTGCCCAAGGGATCAGTTGTTCTGCCGCTGTGGCCGCAACAGTGCCAGTGACATGTACAGCCACCGGTGCTGCCCCACCAGTGCTGACAGGCACAGCCTGGGACTGTGCTGACGTACTGGCACACACGTCGGAACCAGCCAGGTCCATGGGCATGAGCTGGCCTGCTGTGTGTCCATTCTGTGACACACACTTGTCAATGCCCATACTGGTTGTTGCATTATCAATGGTGCAGGTCTGTGCCACAGCCACAGCCACAGTGTGCTGGCATGCTTGGATGCCAGACCGCTGAGACACAGGAAGGGCACCCCCCACACCTGTCTCAATGACATCAGAGTTAGCAGCCAGGCATGCACACTGGTGCAATGCACACCAGCTACCTGCGGAGGTGGATGGTCCCTCCTCCAACTCCAGATGGCTGTCCACAGTGAACAGACCCTCCACCGCTGACCCCTGCAGATGCACAGGATCTGTAACAGAAAGTAAGGACACGTTAGTGCATGTGATCTACCTTCCCCCCCAGACCATGACGTACCATGCAGTGATGGGCTACCACCTGTCTGGAAGCCACCTCCTGGAACGCCCTCAATGGCACTGCACTGCATGCTTGCAGTGAGCCTGTCCTCTGCCGGAGTCAGCTGCACCACCTCCGGCTGTCCCCCGCCTGTTGCAGCATGTGCCGCCCTGATGGCTGCCACCTTCTCCTTCACCCTCCTCCTGTCGGTGCCCATCTTCTTTTTACACTCCTGCACAGAGCGCTGGTGGCTGCCGTGCAGGTTGATGACAAGTGCCACACCCTCCCATGCAGCAGCACGGGCCTGAGGGGTGCCCTGCCATCCACTGAGAAGTGGCTCCTTTTTCAAGTAGGCCTCGAAGAGTGCCTCTGTCTCAGCCTTAGTAAAGTTATGCCTCCTCTTCCACCCACCATCATCCTCCTCACCCAGTCCTCGCTCAGTCATTTCACAGCCTGTATGGGTGAGAGTGGTCACCTTTGACTGTGCAGTACAAAGCAATTCCCTGAGACCACATTCCAGAACAGCACACAGCATTCAACTCACCTATAAACTGCAGTAACCGAATATGGCCACTGCAGAACAGCGTCGCATTTTTATAGAGCAATCCATGCAAATTAGGTGTGGCGCAACTTTAATGAGATGCAAATCGTGTTGCTGCACCATTGAATGGCTGATCGGATGATTTGCATATGAAGGCTGAATATCACGCTGTTGCGCTTTGCGCAATTGTGTTGTACGTGCTGAGCCAAAGGTGCAGTTCTGTGGCTGCGTAGTACACCGCACTGCGCATGCCCAGGTAGTTTATGCAGGTGTCTGCCATGCTGATGATGTGCTGTGCATGGTAGGCAATTCAGGGCACAGCCACCATTGTGCCAGTGGTGCTACGGCGAGGGTCACTACATGGCGCTGTGGCCCAACTGCGCTATAGTTCGCTGTGGCGATGGCACACAGGCAACCAATGGTGCTAGACGCATAGACATCCAATGCCGCTGTGGATGGCCTTGCTCCAGAGACCCATGACCCTGTGCCCGACCTTTGCCCCCTTGGCTCCATACATCTGGCATGGCTGCAGCTCTATCATGCTGTTCAGTGACAGCGTGATAGGGATAGGTGGCGCTGTACCGACAGCACGATAGGAACTGGCAGCAATGTACTGCACAGCACTTCCATATGGGGTTTCCACACTGCGGAGTTCCATATTGCCTACTATAGCACTGGAGATGGAATGTAGGAGAGCCCCCCAATGGAGTGCCCTCGAGCTGGCCAACCTTGTGGCCACTGTGGAGCCAGACTATGGCCCACTGTATGGTGAGGTTCCACTGGATAGGGCCAGGACTCAGGTCTGGCAACAGGTGGCCACTGACCTGGAGGCAGCCACTGGCCACAGGAGGATGGCCAAGCAATGCAGGCACCACTATGGGGACCTGAGGAGGAGGAGGGAGCCGGGGCTACTGGCACGTCTGCAGTCGCATGCCAGGAGGGGCATGGTGCCTCGTCCAGGTGGGTGGTCCATCTACACACCTGTATGGTCCATATGGGTAACACTGTCTTTTGTGTCCATCACATGGGGAGGGATGGTCTCAGGTTGGCTGTGTCAGTGTTTACAGGGTATGTGATGGATGGTGATGGATGGGTCTGGCTGGGTGGGTGGGCCCACACATTGGGGCAGGGGAAATATGCTTTGGGATTGTACTGATGTGTTACTCTCCTTTTGTCTCCCACAGGCATGGCAGAGCGGAGGAGGGCCATGGAGGAGCAGCGGAGGGTGGTGGATGCAGAACCAGAGAGTGTCAGGGAACAACCCCAATGCCAGCAACAGCCAGATGAGGGTGAGTGCCATGACACCATGATTGCTATTGCATGCTGTGTGACAGGGTGGGGAGCAGGGCATGGCCACCATCCATGGCCACCACTGCCATGCACGCGACATGTGACAGTCAGCACTGTCCAGTGGCACTGCAGGTCTGGGAGTGCGTCAATGGTGGTCCATGTGTGCACTGGGCACATGGCTGTGGCACTGCCTGCCCACCGCATAGCCACATTACTCTACGGCCTTGGTTGTGCTGTGCTGGACATGAGCAGTGTGTGTGTGCAGTGGTACACATGGCTGTTGCTGCCTGGTTGGGCATGACTTGTGCACACGGTCACTGTGGGTGGGTGCACACCATCACAGGAGCGGGGCACATGGCTGTATGCCATGCATGATGGGTGGGCTGCAGGGGGATGGACAGTCACACCCATTGACTCTGATCCCTTGTCCTAGGTGTGCGGATACTCCTACGCATAGAGCGTTCCATCCAGCAGCTGGTTCATGTGACAGCCAAATCCCTGGCAATACTGCAGGACCTCCAGCAGCATGGGGTGAGGAGGAGAAGGCGACCCCGGGAACAGCCCCAGGCAGAGGAGGAGCAGGCTGGATGCCAATGAACACATATTACCTCCCCCCTTTGACTGACCCTCACACCCCACCTTCCCTCTCCCAGTTGTTCACCCCTGCCCCTTACCCACCCCCACCTTGTTCCTGTACCTCCACCCCATATATGTATATATGTATATAGAAGTTGTTGTTGTTGTTGTTGTATATTTTATAATACAGATTTTGATATGAATACTGTGGTGGTCTCTGATTTGCAGCTGGCTATAGGTGATCAGTTGCAGTGGTGTGCATGGCATCTGGGGTGGTTCAGTCATGGGTATGTGTGTGTGTGCATGGGGAAGTGTCTCTGGTGTGGGAGTGGCTATCAGTCGGTATCTGTGGTGTATGTTGTTCTCTGTGCATTGCATTGCTGTGTGCAGTGGTCCATGGTGCCTGCTCTGTGTCCATTGTGCTCATGTCAAACTGTCCTTGGCCTGTGCAGCTGACACCCTTGCATGTCTGTGGCCTGCGAGGTCTGCTGCCTTGTCAGTGGTGGCTGTCCCTGCAGGTCATCCACTGTAACTGTCACAATGCTGGGTTGCCTCCTGTCACTGGTGAGGTGCATGTTTGCCTCAGGTGACACTGTGGCCTCCACAGTTGATGTCCCACCTCCATGCTGTGGCTTGTGTGTGTTGCAGGGGCTGTGCACCACTGTCTGTGACTTGTGATCCAGGCATATGCTGGTGGCATACAGGGCCACAGTTCATGCACAGGGTGGGTGTCACCCCTGTGCCATGGTGGACTGCAGGCTGTGTGTGCACAGTTTACATGGGCCCACACTGGGTGCTTGGTTGCCACACTACTGTGTCCCTGTGTTGGTGTCCATGAGGGTATGGGTGTGTGTTTGCCCCTGCACTGTGTTGCATCCGGTGTGCTGCATGCTTCCATGCACCACTGTGTGTGTCTGTGCTGGCTGCTGTGGCTCATGGTGGGTCATGCTGTGACACTTGTCTACTGTGTAGGGTGCTGTATCAATGGCAGTGGTGTCAGGGGCACGCCCTTTCCCGTGTGGGGTACCTCTTGTGGCGACACATGTTCGGTCTCTCAGCTGTGCCTCAGGGGGTTTGTGCGTGTTGGCACTGTGTCTGCCATTGTTGCATTGCCATGTGCTGCCACCAACTGCTGGGTGCTCATGGTGGCTCTGGCTTGTATGGTTCTGTGGTACACAAGGTTGCAGTGTGACAGTGGGGGGGTATGCATGGGGATTCCTGCAGTGATGGTCACTGCTCATGGGGGGTGTCTTGGGGTCACGGTGCAGGGTGTGCTGTCCACGGGGGGGGCTTCTGTGCCATGGGGTGGTCCACCCCTCTTGTGTGGCAGTCTCAGCTTGCCAGTGTGTGTGCTGGGGCAACATGGCCCAGCTGTGCTTTGTTTGCTTGTCCCCATGGGCCAGTGGATATTCTGTCCCTCCCCCAGTTGTGCTGTGCTTGGGGTTTGGGGGTGCATTGTCAGTTCTGCAGTGTGTTCCTGTGCCCATCTGTGGCATGGGTGGTGGGCCCCTGCCTACCTCCCTGGTTGTGCAGTTCCATTGCTCTGTTGCTGGGGTGCTCCCTGCTTGTGCTATGGCGCCTCTGGGCTGCTCAGCTGGGCTGCCCTTGTTGCGCTATAACGCATCGTATTTGCTCAGCTTCCCCTTCCTGGTTGCGCTATGGCACAGGTTGTGCGATATTCAGACGTTGGCTGGTTGCGCAATTTGGTTTGCTCCATTTTTGAATATCGCATCTATTGCGCATGTGCACAATGGACTTGTGCTTGCTCCTGCTATTGCACACATTTTGGGCACAGTTTGAATATCCAGCCCAAAGTATTTATATAGGTTTTCTAGAAGTGTTATGTTTTTTAAACACAGTGAGGCAGGTGCTATGCATTTTCATAATGTTTTAGCACTTTTATGAGCAAAACGCTAATCAATTTTTAGAGTTAAATAAAACACTGATGTTTAACTCAAAATAATTGAATGAATATACTGTTTTGTAATTTTTGGGGGCTCTTTAAGTAATTGTTTGATATTATTTTCTACATTTTAGTAAATCTAATTTTTTAATTGATCCTTGTTCATGAGCATGCAAATTCGTTGATTGTGACTCATGCAACTGGGGATCCCCTTTCATGAGTCAGCAAAATCCTTGTCCACGAGATTAATATGAGGAATGAGAATATGGATTTAATCATTTGTAAGGGTAACAATACGGTTTTCATTATTGTTACTTGTTGTATGATCTTCTGTATGGCTTTTGGTGCATAGTATCATTGGTGAATTTCTCTGTTAATTTAAAGAACTGAAAAATCTTAGTCTGTGAGCAAGGAAAATCCTTGACCAACAATGAGTCGCTCTCAAGGATCTTAGGTTATGATGATGATGCAAAATCCTTGTCCATGACAAAAGTTTTAGAAATTGCATTTTACTATATGTTATCTTCTATATTTGCATGGGGATAGTATATTTAAAGGTGAAAATTGAGTTTATGTATATGATGACTGCATTGTATGTTATTTTTAAAATGTTAGGAAGACAGTGCTGATAAAAAAAATGATTTCGTGCTTATGAAAACAGAGGGTACAATGTTTTTAAGAATGTATTGTCAGCAATTTTTATGAAAAGACTTTGTTGTTCTACCTCCACCCCACCCCCATCCCACTCCCATTCCCAATTATAGGGACTGGTAAGACAATATACAGTGCTCAGTGTAGGCTAATTGGATGACAGAGTTCACAAATTCACTTTTAGTAGTACAGAACATCAGACTGTTGTATAGCAGGGTTGGTGGGCAGCTGTGATGGAGTGCAGGGTGGCTTGTGGTGCCTGCTGGCATTTGGGAACTGATGGTGGTAGGGAAGTAGGGTGTGGAGATGGTGTACAACTGGGTGGGTAAGTAGACGGTGTCGAGATAATGGGTAGGGTGGTGGAGGGGGCATATTCAGTGTGTCAGAAATGTGTGTATCTTGGGGTACAGGTAGATAAATGTTGTGTAGAGGATGTTGCTGTCCATGTGTAGGCTCTGGAGTACTGATGTACATGTCTGTGCTGCTGTAGACTGTGTTTTGAGTACTGGGATCCAGACAGGGAGTCAGTTTATTCCAGACATGGTGTTGCTACTGCAGGGTGTAGCATTCATTGCCTGTGTTTTGGAGTTGTGGGGCATAGTCTGTCAGAAATACAGAGTGTGTTTTGGGCATGCACATGACTATTGAACAGGGTGCAAACATGTTTAGAGGTACATGGTGACTGCATGTGGTATCTGAATGCAATGGCTATTCGAAGGTGCACAGCACAATCTGCTGGATACCATTCTATGAGAGATATGCAAGTTGTCACATAATTACATGTAAATTCCCTCATTGTACCTTGAATGTATGGTGCCCCATTTGCATGTAGCTGGCCGGGAATTGAACATTTTATGAATGTATCATAGCATTCCCTGCTGTCTTGGTTTTCCAGCATGATGGGAGGGGAGTTGTGCTGGCACATGTATTGGTGGGAGCAATAAGTCTATTAAAAGAGAGTGTCCACCAGCATTTTGATGCAGTGCATCCAATGTGAATACCACAGTGAGTGATTGACACATCTCATTTGCGGTGGGGCATTAGACTTGTGAAGAGTGAATTTGTATTAGAATCTTATACATGTACTTTACTACTAGGACAATACACATATACAGTAAAAACAATGTGTCACTCCATGAAAACAAAAGACAACAATTTGCACCACTGTGAGCTGCCATGCTGTTGTACTGTATAGCAGTTGCTAAATATGCATTTGATAATTTATCTGAAAACATTTACAATGTATGGTGCATTGTGTACTGATTTCCATACAATTGTCATTTTATCTAACAATTTTTTTTTTAGGTATGACTTTGAAAAGAAAAGAGTGAACAGTTCAAGAAGAGTTAGAGAAATGACTATTGTGCATAAAGTGCAGCCAGTTTTGAAGCAAAACAGGTATAATGGTGGCTCCATGTCATGTCATGATGAGAAAACTAGTATTTCTCATAAGCACAAAACTGCCGAGTGTTCTTCATCTTTTGGCATGGTTCGATGTGATAACAGCAACCGCATAACAGTGATCGCTATTTGGGTAAGTCTGTATCACCAAAAATGAATTTCAGCTATGTAGACTCATGGCACAAAGCAAAAGGGTGCCAGACACTTGCTTCACCCCACACATCCTACTACTAAAGGATTCTTAACTCCAGTGGGGTGCATGTCAGGGAGCTGTAAAACCAGGGGGAAAAATTAATTCCTGACCAGCTCAAAAAGCAAGCGGGCACCCAGAACCAAACCCACCACCCTCCCAACCCTAGCCTGCCACCAACCCGCCATGCTACATGGCCAGCTCAGCAACCCATCACCACACAATGCCCCACAAACCCTCCCTCCCCTTCCACCTGTCACACAGCATGGTCCCCCCTCACGTGCATGTACATATAGCTACATCCAATCGCTATAGTTGCTGACCCCCCCATCCAGTCACCCTCCCTTCACAGTAGCCCTGTGTAAAAGTGCTATGATTGTCACCCTTTTTGAAAGTGTGCAATCGCTGTCACTCAATACATGGGTTACCTTCTGGCACAGTTTCTGAAAAAAGGACATGGGAAAAAAATGTGTGGTTCCTGCTAAACTGCCACTGAAGAATAAAAAGAAAAAAAAAAAAAGCATCTCACAGAAAAGACCTGCACTACAGCTTCATGAAGCAATTTGTGCTAGGTCTGTTAGAGACAAAAAAAATGGTGTTATTGATAGTTGTGGTGTTAGACATCACAATAGAGCTCGATTCTTCCAAAAAATGGTATATACTGCTAGGATTGACTGTATCATCTCAGCAGTTATCAGGCATAAGGAAAAGAAAGATAAAAGCAAACTTTCTCTGATGAAACTACATTTGAGAGCAAGATGCTTTGTGAATATGGCCATGAACATACATTCACAATTATGGGCTGTCATGATGTCAGCCATTGATAAACTGGGTGGCAAAGTTGAAGGTATGAGAAATAGACTAATTGCATTTGAACACTTAAACAGAGATAATCTTTGTTCAGTGTTTGAAAGCAAGTGGATGCATTCTGAGCATTCCTAAGCTGTTTTCTGCAAGGACACATACAATGTTCACAGTAGTAATGTGCCTTTGAAATTGAATGTATGTGGTAAACTTCAGAATATTTTACTTGTGTCAAATGATGATAATGTTATGGATGATGAAAATGACACTTGTGAAAATATTGCACAGCAAAAGTCACGTGCTAAGAAATGGCCTTATGATGACGTGCAATATCAGGGAAGAATACTTTCTAATCATTTCTTGTGATTGAAAAGTTTCTTTTGACGTTCTTGGACACAAAAAAAGATGTGTAAGACACTAAGTATTTGCCAGTAGTGACAAATGCAATATTAGACCTTTTACAGGTCTGATGGGACATACACTTGCTTGTTTGCAGACAGGAGCATGTGAGAGTATATTCCATCACTTTCGCATGATTGCTGTGTACAACTCTGGCATGCAGAGATTTGTACAACAGCTGTATCATGTAAGAGCTGCCGTGAGATACTTCACATGTTTTGATTCTTTGTCAAACAATGGAGATGTTGATGGTATCATTGACTTTGTAAAAGAATTGCAATCAAAAAATAAACTGAGGAAAACTATTGCTACTGATGGTACCATAGATGTGATACAGACTGACACAGTGCAAAAATCACAGTTGCTAAGAAAATTTGGAACTGAGACGGCTAAATTTGAAATCAGCAAAACTCAGAAATTTGACACTGTTTGTGTCTCCTGCGAATGACTGTTCTATAAAGAACAATCCCTTACTATGGACCTGGACAATATCACATGGTGGAATGAGATGTGGGGGTTGTCTGGTTGCCTATTTGGTTTTGAAGACAGGCTTTACTTTACAGTGCGGTGCAGTGTCAATATGCACATACTGTTATTGTAAGATCAAGTCTGACACTTTGCCTCCTCAGTCTGTACTAAATGGCATGGAAGTACAGAAGACCCCCTGTAGAGATTGCTGGCTTGAATTTGTTTGAGATAATGTTAATCCAGACAATGAAGCCATTTCAAACCACTGTGAGACTGAACACCAAAATGAGAGATTTGCTGAAAAAAAGAGCTCATTAGGTCATTAAAGCGCTCTATTATGTATGTGCCTCTCCCACTGCAAGAGAATGTGAACACCAACTTTAGAGAGAATAGTGTTGTCATTCAGGCAAATGGTGTTCCAACTAAAGCCAAAACAATAAGGCAAGACATTGATAATGTTGAAAAAGTCAAGCATGCTTTGCAATACCTGAAGCAACATATTCCTTTCTATGTTGACATTGACATAGGCACATTTGCTAATCTTCATATGCAAGCTGATATGCCTGAATGTAGAAAAAGGCCAAAATTTAAAAAGTAGAGGCTGCCACAAATGAAAATGTGCATGAACAATACACTATCCACCCTTTGCATGGGAAGGACCCAGTTGTGGATAATATAGATTTGTACCAAAGGAAACAGGTAGAGGATAATCCTATCAGCATCTGGGAGAGTACACTAGAGGTATGTTGCTTTCCAGATCTCTTTCCCCATGGTACAGGTGGACGCCTGGTCAATCATGATGTTTGGGTTACTGGAACTGAGTATACAACTTCAAGTCTTCTTCATTCAGGTGGAAAATTCTGCAGAAACATATCATATCTCTTTCATCTTCTGTGAGAGAGTGAACTTAGCATTCTGCCTGCAAGCATTGCGCACACATTGCAACTCGGTAAAGAATTTACCAATATGACAGCTGTGCAGTTGATCCAGAAATGGAGAAGTAAGATAAATACTACAAGCTAGTTTTTCTTCAATTCTGTCCAGCATGTGTGGTACAACATAATATTGATACAGAAAGTACTCTGAGGTGATGTGCATGTAAAGGGAGTTTGGCCCAGCGACATGGTTTGCCACACTCATCTGTGCGGATTACTACTGGAATGACTAGGGTGACTTTCTTAGATGGGCTAACTCAGATGTTGATTGCATATAGAGTATGACTTTTGGTGAGATGTGTTCACTAGATCCAGTCTTGGTGTCACAATACTTTCAGCATGGGTTCCAGGCACTCTTAAGAGTCATACTATCCAAAACTTATCCACCTCTTGGTGTTGTTGAGCACTATTTTTGGAGCATGGAATACCAAGCGCGTGGCGCACCCGACATACACATGTTGCTGTGGATAAAGGATGCTCCACGAATTGGTGACAGTGACAAAGCTGATATTCTAAGCTTCATTATGAGTTATGTAACATGCCAGATACCTGACACGTGTGACAGCCCAACACTCTGGACATTGGTACAGAAATTTCAGTGACACTTGTGAAGCAAATACTGTCACAGAAAGGTGAAAAACAGAAGGAAAATACATAAGGTGCCGGTTTGGATTTCCAAGATGAGTCTGTATGAGTTCATGCCTGCATGATGAATTCTCTGCTATGCTGCATCATCTGAAGGGTAATTCCACAAAATGGGTGGACGAGCTGTCTTGCAGGGAGTCAGAAGTCTACATCAATGACTATAGACCTTCACTGTTGTTGATGTGGCAGGCCAACGCTGATGTACAGTATGTTGCTGACAATTCAATGGTTCTGGTGAGATATGTAACTTCACATATCACTAAGCATGAGAAGGCCTGCTTACAAGAACTCTGGGAAGACTTGTCCAACTGCAACAGGTCTATCTCTTCTAGACAGTGATGGCTTGATTGAGAACTCTGTCACACCATGCATGTGAAGCATATGAGGCTAGTGACCGTCTTACAGGTACCTGTCTATATGGCAAGTCTGAGTCCAGTTACTATTTGAATGTTAACTTTAAAGAGAAGAGATGTCATGTCCTTAAAAAATATGATGAAATTGAAGACCTTGCTGCAACCAGACCAACATCTACAAACATGCTGAAGAGCAACTTGATTGATAACGAATATCCACAGTGCCACAGTGCAATGGATGATTTGTGTTTGTTTGAGGTTGCTCAATGGTATGACTATAGATGGGGTGTCCCTTCTGACCCCGGGAAGATTATATACAAGGTGTCAGGCCTAGATGGGTCCCTGGTGAAGAGGTGTAAACCGTGGTTGACTGATCACTGTAAACTGAGCTTGACAACAACAGAAAGTAAAAAGCACTACTATTTTGCTCTTTTATTTCTGTTTAAGCCTTGGAGAGATGAGAGAAGTTTGAAAGGTGCATGTGATACTTTTGAAGACAATTCAATTTGAGCTATGATTCTTTCAAAGTGAAGTGTCAACTACATATAAAGAGACTGGACCTTGAGAATGAGCAACTTGAGAAAGCAAGGCAACAACTGGAAGATGATACTCCAGGCAACTCAGAGTACATGGTTGATTCTGATGATGAAGGAGTACTTGGTGCTCCATTGCCTGTGAATGACCCAACTGTGTTGGTGTCAGAAATAGAAAGTGTATGCAGCAAGCCATGCACTTCACAGATAAACTGGTCAACATTGTAGATGAATTGAATGCTCATCAACAAGTTGTGTATGCTGCAGTGATGCATGCTGTTGAACATGGTGTGAGACACCGTAAAAAGGAATGTTGTTGTGACAAACATATGCCAGTTAGGATGTTTGTCAGTGGTGCTGCTGGCACTAGCAAAAGCTTTGTGATTGAAGCAATACATACAGGTGTACGTAGAGTTACTGACACACCAACATCTGTCATAGTGTCTGCTCCAACTGGCCTAGCAGCTTACAACATAGGTGGTATCACTCTTCATAGGTTGTTTATGTTGCCAGTTGAGCATGGCAAAACTGGAGAGTACAGAAAGTTGTCTTTTGAAGTTGCAAGTGAGCTGAGGTCCGTGTTTGACAGAATGGAGTTACTGATCGTTGATGAAATTAGTATGGTTTCCAATATTCTTCTTACATACATTCACCTATGTCTACAGGAGATAGTGGGCAGTGATGATGATGTACCATTTGGTGGTAAAAACATTGTTGACTTTAGAGATCTTCTCCATCTGGCTCCTGTCAAGGGTCAACATATCTTCTCTACTCTTTCAGTGGAGGAAGCTAGAAAAAAACATTGGGTGTATAGGTGGAGTTGGTCTCTGGGAGTTCTCTTATATTGAGCTGTTCCAGAATATGCAACAGAGAGGTGATATGTCTTATAAAGCATTACTTGATGAAGCTCAAATTGGTAGTTTATCAGTTTTTCATCTACAAATGCTAAGAGAATGTGTCATCAGCACAAAAGAGACATCTATGCAGAAAGCATGCAAGCTACTTGCACAGCTGCAGAGCAGTGGGCAACGCATTGTCTGTTTGTTGCCCAGACTAAAACAATGTGCTGAGTTCAGCCAGATCATGCTACACAGAGAACAACAACCTATTGTTACACTTACATCCCTTGATGTGATTGATGGTGTTAGTCTAACTAGTACAATGGTAACAAAAATGTTTTAATGACTGAAAGAACTCACAACTGATGTGTCACAGACTGTTGGCTTGGAAGCTGTGTTAACACTATGCAAAAATACAGATGTTATGCTGAGAAGAAATCTTGAAGTTGATCATGAGCTGGTTAATGGAGCAATGGGCTACATTGTTGACTTTTAATACAATGCACGGAATACATTTGTTGAATTTGTTATGATCAGATTTGACAAACGTGACAGTCCTTTTCCCATAGACAGATCCACTGTCAAATTTCAGATTGTGAAGGATATCTATGTGATGTGTAAATAGCTTCCTCTGTGTCTTGCTTATGCTGTGTCCATTCACAAATCACAAGGACTTAGCCTTGATAGTGCCATTGCTGACATAGGAAAGGGAATCTTCAAGGATGGCATGGCATATGTTCCTTTATCTTGAGTCAGATCTCTTTCTGATCTGCATATACTGAACCTTGCAGAGAATCAGGTGTGTGCTGATGTGAAATGTATTGTGGAATACAACTGGCTACATACGGTATGCCAATCAACCACAACTCTGATTCCTGTTTCTAGATACATCCCCCTGCAAGATATACCAGTGGACACAACACATAAGTTGAAAAGAAAACAGAGTAAAACTTCAGTTTCTTCACCACCTGTTGTACATGGTAATCATTTGCTTGCTGATCAAGTCAGGTCACCACCTGCAAGAAATGGATTGGTCTTGAAAGAGTACCGATCTTTGACAAAAGCACTGGAGTGAACTGCTATGCCAATACTGCAATGCAAGATATTTTGCATATGCCAGAGTTTCTTCATGTATTGAGTGCCGTGAAGCCAACATTTCTTTCTGATGCATTGAAAAGAGTTATAAGAGGTAGTCAAGAACAAGCATCTAGCTTACAGAGATTGACTCCTCTGCAGCCTGATCTGTCCAACTATCCTGGACTGAGGATGTTTGCTGATAATGCCCAACAGGATGTGAGTGAATTCATGATGGGTGTGATGAATAGCTTGGCAGATGATGGAATTCAACGTAGACAGCACTTCACAGTTACAGTAATTATGTGTGCAAGTACACTTGTTTGTCATGTGGACACATAGAGTCTCGAGCAACTAATGATATGCTATGGCTATCTGTCTACGTTCCTGAAGATACATCAGTTAAGTTCCGTAGATTGTTTAGAAATGCTGTCACTGGTTGGCAGTGTTGCAGATGTGGGTGAAGTACTGTCTGTTCTTTGAGAGTGACTTACTTCATTTCATACATCATAATTGTGCTTCAGCAATTCAACTCTCAAGGCATGAAAGTTACCATGCCTATTACTGATTTTGTTGCAGGAAGCCCTATGTTCTCAGGCACTCAGTTTGACACACATGCTATCATTTTCCAACATGGTCCTTCTATTCAGTCAGGACATTATGCCACATGGTGTAGATTTAGAAGTGGATCGGTAGAGTGCAATGATACAGTGTGCACTGTGACAGAATGATTACCATGGAATCTAAAAGATGCATATGTAATCATTCTTGGTAACACAGATAGTGCTCAATGTACTGAGGAGTGATTTTTTGATCAGAGATCTACAGAATGCTACCATGTGCTACACATTGGTTTACATCATATGTATTCCAACTCTTTTTTTAAAAAAAGCATAATGTGAAGGAGAATAATATGTGTGTCATCATTAAACACATTCACAACAATATACTACTTTTGTGGTGAATTATCTGTTATGGGCCCACAATATATATTTTTATCATTGAGTATGTTGTTACCTGGAAGTAGTGCTGTGAAATTTTTACAGATTCTATTTCAGTTACTATGAAGTATGTCACATTTGCTTTAATTAGTAGTAGTACTGTCGGAGGACCACAAAAACAGTATGATCATTTTGTTGTTTGCATGGTCTTTTGTTGAGACAGATTTGACACTCATTTGTGTACATAGCAAATTCATTTTTTGTGAGCTACTAAAAGTTAAAGCTGGTATACCGTCTACTGTTATGTTCTATATAAGTGACCTTGATGTACTTACTAATATGACTGCCATGAGTACAGTCTAAGCAGACCTGAGGGAGCCTGGCAGCACTTATGTGACATCAAGTAAGTAATATCTTTGCACATGTAGTTGAAAGATGCTGATTCGTTACATATATTTGTCTTTAAGCGTGATATGTGTTTCAGAATAATTTTTGTAACTGCTTCTTATCTATCTGCATACAAACAAGGTGTCTGCAACTCAAGAAGTATGTTGTGGTCATACTAGGAGTCATACTAGGAGGACTAGGACAAACAGAGGGCACAGGCCCATTTAAGTTGTCCCCACTACTCAGTGGAGGTAACCTAGGTTACCAACTGAAATATATTTCTCTAATTTATTTTTAAAACTGGTCTTCATGTATCACTATTACACCTGCTGAAAGTAATTCCCATTGTGACACTGTATTTCACAGCTTGTGTCAGTTGTACTGTTACATTCAATGGAGTAATGAACAGTACAACACTCTCTTTGCATATCTCAGCTGTAATTGAGTGACATGACAAATATATTTGCTTATAGCAAATAAATTTGTGATTTGGTAACAGGTTAAACTGTTATATCTGTTCCTGTTATACACTACATGACTGACCTTGATGTTTTTACTTACAAGACTGGCATCAGCACAGTCCAAGCAGACTCGAGGGAACTGGACAGCACTCATATGTCAGCAAGTAAGTTATATCTTGGAACATGTAGTTATGTGATTCTGAAGTATTCCATGGCTGTGTCTTTTGATAATGTCATGGGTTCATATTAATATGCAATCCTAACACCATTGATGGCTGTGTGATATCTTCCTCAAATTAAAATATCATGGATTCACGGGACTTAACTGCACAAACCACCAAAATACAACTCAGTTTTGTAAATATGTATATACCTCTGAAACTGAGCTAAGTGGTAGCATACTGATGCTTTCATTTTTATTTTGTTTACTTGGAAAAAAATGTTGCTATTGTGCATGTTTTGTATGAATATTGTGTTACAGAAGTATCTGTAGCATTTAATGTCATTGCATTACATTAAGTGCTGTCCAACATATCAATGCTGCAAATATGTATGTATACATACATATATATATATATATATATATATATATATACACACACACACACACATATGCATATATGCATAGGTGTATCTGGATGTATACACGCAACTATTTGTAGATTTGCACAATTACTAACGTTTGTTTTACAGAGTGATAGTTGTGCACATCTATACCACAATGCAAATTATTGGTGTGTTCCTGCACTTTTATAGGATTGCCTTTATTGAGGGGTCGGATGACGAATTTTCCAGTTCAATTAATATTTTCTTCAATTCTGCAGGATGCAATTTTGAAACCACAGCTTTATTTTATGTATATGCTGTGTGCTGTCAGGTGGTTATAGGGACAGTACATTTTGCATAGGATTAAAATTGACTAATGTACAACATATACCTCATACAGTGTCTGATATAGTGACAGTCCAGTGATTTTTATAAGTGATCAGTCACTACAACAATATCTGTGCACTATACTAATTGTGTACATGATATATGTACAAAAAACATTGATGATCATATCTGTATTGCACTTTTAAAAGTACAGAACCTTGCTGCAATCTTTGATATGAATGTTTTGATGCAGTGTGCCACACTTGCTGATATGTATTGCGTGATAGCGCAATTTATACATAGATGTGGTTTCAAAGGCCTGTCCTTTTTAAAGAGATAGTCTAGTTCTGAAATTTTGAGAAAAATAAAATATATTTCATACTGTTAAGCATTGTTATGACAAACAGGCATAGTAAACTAACTTCTAAAAAAATATACATAAATCTAGATTACTATTATTTTCAGGAAAAGTGAGAAACATATTTTGTGCTATATAAATGTAATATCACAAAAAAATCTCTTACATTGCTGAAAATATTTATTTAACTAAAAAAATGTCATACATTATATATAAACCAATAATATTGCATCAAAAAATATTGCTCTAATGTTAATGTAGTACTGTAATTAAGTCAATGGCAACACAATGTTTTTAAGTCCTATAAATATGTAGCCTTAGTATTTATGTTACCTTTGAAAATATAGTTAGAGCTCTTCAACATAGTCAATAATGTAGACAAAAACATATATTTTAAGTTGTTTTTTAATATTAAATGATAGATAGGTCACTACTTTTACCATTGTGATAACAATGATATTGATTTAATTATACCACTAATATTGTTCCTTATTTGTCTTTCATAAAAAAAGAGCATTTTTGTTTTGTGATGGAACCTATGTGATGTGTGTCAATACAAAACAAAATCAAACATCACAATCACAACAATTTCTTTATATAGGCCCGGATATTCACGGCATTTGCGCATGGCACAAATGAGTTGCACCAGTGCAACTGCATACTTGTGCCAAGGAGCGATATTCAGTGGAAGCCAGTGCACAGCTCAAATCTCATTGTGCCAATGCGCAACTATAATGAATACAGGCGCAAATCCAGGGGGGGCATGCCCATGAATATCCAGCGCAGAGCTATATTCATCAGTGGAACCATGGCACAAGTGCGGAGTCAATCAGAGATGCGCTGAGCAGGCTTGTTCCTATAAATACAGGGTGCAAGCATGCAGAAAGCACTTGTGCCAGGTGAGAAGGAGGGAGTGAGAGAGAGAGAGAGAGAGAGAGAGAGGAAGGAAGACAGACAGAAAGACAAACAGAGAGTGAGTAAGAGACAGACAGACCAAGGCAGACACAGAGGGAGAGGGACAGAGGTGGCAGTGGAGAAGGAGACAGGAGCAGAGAGAGTGTGACAGGCAGGCAGGCAGACACACTGCCAGGCATTGTACCAGAGTGGCATACAGCCCACAGCAGCCAACCACCCAGGGGGGATAGAGGACAGAAAGGGCCATAGATAGTGCACCCTTTAAAATAGAGGCAATAATGAGGGGTGTGAGGGGGTAGCAGGAACAGCAATGTGGCCATGGAAGGGCCCATCGGCAGTATGCCTGACACAGGTGGTACTGCTCCCACATCACCTTTGAGCAGTACAGTGACATGGAGATCATGGACTGGCACCATCTGAACAGGGCCATTCTGAGGCAGCTCTGTGAGCTGTGCAGTGAGGAGATGTAGGCACCCACCAGACAGAGCCACGCCATGTCCATGGAGACAAAGGTGACAGCCATCATGCACCTGCTTGCCACGGGCACCTTCCAGAGACCAACAGGGGACACCACAGGCATAACCCAGTCAGCCATGTCCCGCCTCCTCATGCAGTTCCTCAATGCTCTGCTGCCACATGCATCAGAATACATCCATTTTCCCAACACAGAGGCGGAGCATACAGCAACCATGCAGGACTTCCACAGTGTAGCACGTATGCCTGGTGCAACTGGGGCCATTGACTGCACCCATGTGGGCAACCGCATACCACCTGGCCAGAGGGTGTGATGTACATCAATAGGAAGGGGAACCCTAGTGTCAACTGCCAGGTGGTGTGCGATGCCATGGTGTGCATAAACAATGCCTGTGCCACACTCCCTGGGAGTGCACATGATGCATTCATCTGGCACAGATCTGTGCTGTGCCACAGGTTTGAACATGGGGATATCCCCATGGGCCACCTAGTGGGTGAGTATGGCACGGACATGGGGAGATGGGCAGAGCATACCATGGGATGGGAAGGGCAGGGTGTGCATGTCAGCATGGGTGGCAGGGACAGGCAAGAGGCACAACCTAGCAGAGCAGAGGGCTAACCATATCAATATCCTCACAGGGGACAGCACCTATCCACTGAGGCCCTGGCTGCTCGCCCCCTACCGGCGCCCGGCATCCCCAGCAGAACACTAGAATGAGGCACACACCAGCATGTGCAACATCATTGAGAGACTGTTTAGCATGCTGAAAGCATGGTTCCATTGCCTAGACAGGTCAGGTGGTGCCCAACAGTATAGCCTCTCGAAAGCCTGTGGCCTCTTCCTGGCCTGCTGCATACTGCACAACATAGCCATTGACAATGGGATAGCTGTCGAGGCTGATGAGGGTGACAGTAGTGGGGACAATGGAGGCAATGAGCTGGCGGGAGGTGGGCAGCCACCCTCTGGGCAGAGGGATCCCTGGCTGATCCAGCAGGCAAGACAGCACAAGGACACCATAGCACGGAAGCACTTTGGTGCACACAGGAAGGTGGTACAGAACACCAGGCCACGCAAACAGGTATAGCACATATGCAAGGGTGTGCACACACTGATGTGGGAAGCAGGGGTACAGGTGACAGGGGCAAAACCACACAAAGCACCCTGCACACCCCCCCACACACACACACAGGTGATAGTATGCGGCATGGATCAGATGTATCGTACCGGTGCACAGGCGCAACAGGTGCAGGACTGCTGTCTTCACACCCATGACACATGACCCAGCAGCCAGGCAAGGGTGCACAAAGGCAGCGTGTGGCAATCCACACAGGCGCCACACCTGTGGCAGCCACACACACACACCGCCCATGTGTGCACTGGGCAGCAGCTGCAGATTACAGGTGGGGTGGGCCCCATATTAGGGCCACTATGCAGAACATGCCTGGGCTGATTGGCAGCCACAGGCTGTGCATCAGCCATGGGAGGTGCATGCACTAGCCCACCAGAGGTGGAACTGCGGGACTGAGACCATGTCCATGAGGGTGTGTTGAGGTGCCCAAACAGCCCAGCCCCAGGCGTGCCTGGGATGCTGACATCCAAGCCCAGTATTGACTGCGCAGGTGTCACGTGAGGCAGGGTATGCGGGGTGGATAGTGCACTGCAGGGAGTCATCCATGCCTGGCCATGCCCTGTGGTAGCTAGCATCACAAAGCCATCTGAGATTGCGGTGGTAATGCAATCCAGGGAGGTGGTCGCGGCCTCCTGAATGTGCTGCATCCCCACCAAGATCCACACAGTGCCCCTCTTCTGCTGCTCAGCTAGCTGGTGCACCTCTGCATACAGTGCATGCACCACAGTGGCAAGCTGCACCTGTTGCTGAACAGACTCCTATAGTAATCAGGTGTGCTTGGCCAGTGGCTCAGTGTCCTGGGGCTCCCGGGCCAGATGCCGATCTCCATGTGGTGACTGGCCACACTGCACAGCCCCCCTCTCTGGTGGAGGCTGCACAGTGGGGCATGCAGGGAGATTGGGTATGGCAGGGGCACCGGTGGCAGACCCTCCATCTGGCTGCCCAGTGGCACCTACAGCCTGCTGCTGCTGCCTGTCTGGCCACTGTATGCCATCCAGCACCTGCGTGGTGGCACAACCTCCACCACAGGGCACAGCCTGGGCAGCACACACTGCTGCGCCCGCAGTGGCGACAGGCAGCTGTTCCACCACCGGCAGGGTGCTAGGTGTGCTGCCTGTGTCAGTGGCCAGCAGGGGTATCTGCCCCACAATGGTAGCCATGCTGTCTAGAATGAGCGTTATGTCATCATTGGTGTCGGATCCTGCCCCGATCTGTGTCTCTGTGCACAGGAATCCAAGGCTGACATCCTGCAGGAACACATCCAGGGCTTCGTCTGACCCCAGGTCCAGGACATCCAACTGCACAGCGGTGGTGAGCTGCTGCCTGTCAGGCCCCTGAATGCCTGTGGAGGTGGATGGCTGGTCCTCTGGGGCTGGTCCAGTGGCCATTGCTGCTGCCACTGCTGGCACCCCATCATCTGCATGAAGGCGTGCTGGTGCTGCAAGAGAAAGAGAAGCGTGTTAGTGATACATTGCCCACATGTGCCACCCTGCCACTGCCTGTGCCCTGCAGCATGGCATGCATGTGGGTGCGCACACATGCACATAACAGGCATGCTGGCCACATGCACACCAGCATGTCCATGTCCTCACCCTCCATGCCCCCAAGCTGTGCTTGGCTGACATACTTATCATGCAGTGTTGAGCTGCCACCTGTCTGGAATCCACTGCCAGGCACACCTTCAACCATGCTGTAGTGGATGATGGCTGCCGCCAACTTCTCCTGCACTGTGAGTGGTGGCGCAGCTGCAGGGCCCCTCTCCAGTGGCATTCTGGGAGGCACAGATAGCTGCCACCCTCCCCTTGATGCACCTCTTGTCCGTGCCCACCTTCTTCCTCCATTCCTGCACTGAGCACTGATGGCTATCCTGCTGGCTCACACATTCCGCTACCTCCACCCATGCACCAGCCCTGGCCTGTGGTGTGCCCATGGCACCACTCAACAGGGGTTCCCTGTAGAAGTAGGCCTTGAACAGGGCATCTGTCTCTGCCTTAGTGAAATTGGGCCTGTGCTTGTGAGCAGGCCCATGCTCCTCACCCTCCTCACGTTCTGACATGTCACTTCCTGTGGATATGGATAGCACAGTGTGTCAGTGGCAGCAGTACCCTGTTCCATGCCCCCTGCTGTGTTGGCTGTACCCAGTGTGCTGCAGCAGCAAGCACAACTTACCTCGAAAGGATGTAATACCGGTCCATGGCCTGTGCTGATCCACGGTGCTTTATAACGCATTGCATGCAAATGAGCTTTGGTGCAAAGGTAATGACATGCTATTTACCCCAGTGTGCCATGCACTGGCTAATGAGCTCATTTGCATGTCACAGCTGAATATCATAATTTTGATCTCTGTGCAATGAGTGTGCTCCAGAGCAAGTCCCAGCACAATGTGCATGCATGCACAGTGCACAGGTCCACAGTGTGCATGCACCAGATGGTGTAATGCCACCAGTTGTGCACTGTGTACTGACTGCGCTATGTGGGTCATGGTGCATGCCACGCCAGGCCTGCTATTGCGCATGTGAACACTCTGCAGTGGCTGAACCTTGACCCCTGCTGTAACCTCTGCCTCTGGGTGACCCCTGCACCCATGACCCCACCTAGCCATGCCCATGCCGCGCATTTCTAAGACTGCACAATAGGCAGACACAGTGCATGTCCCCTTGGCCCACGCATCTGGAGCATGCTGTGGCCATGTGCTCTTACCGCCACCATTTTGCTCACTGGCTCACACCTGAAGCATGGCACAGTAGAGAGCACCATGAGCAGCTAACTGGACACAGGTTGAATTGGTCAACCTTGTCACCTGCATCCAGACCCATGCACCCCAAATGTTCGGACAGATGCCACTGTAGCTGCCCTGAGTGGCAGTGTAGCAGGCCATTGCTGCCACACTGCAGCAGTGTACATGGGTGGCCAGGACAGGGGAGCAGTTTTGCCACTGCTATGGTGACCTGGCACAGAAGGACCCAGAGTGCCTCAGGAGGCTGGAGGTACATGTCAGGAGTGGGGCTGTGCCACAGTCAGGTGAGTAGGCCCATAATGCATGTGTGCCTTGGTGCTGTACTTAGGTGTTGGCTAGGCAGCCTGGCATGCCCTGCAGGGTGCTGTACTGCCATTGTGTGCATCACAGGGTGGCATTTCCCTCCACCACTTGCATTGTAATGCCACTATCAGAGACATTTAGGGCAGGGACTCACCCTGTGCACAGGGATGGGGAGGTGGGCAGCTGCTGTGGTTGGTTACTGATGTGTACCTGTCTCTGTTCTGTTCCCAAGGCCTGAAGATAGGAGAAGGGCATCCACAGCAGAAGGCAGGCTGCAGTGGCCCAGGATGGCAGTGGAGGAGCAACTCCAGCACCAGAGGGCCACAGAGAGCAGGTAGGCACTGACATTGTTCTTTGCACCATACATGGGTGGTGGCAGGGGCATGGGTGCGGGCACAGCTGCCTGTGCTGTATGCCATGGCAGCTGTGTGTGTCACAATGTGTGTGGTGCCTGCCACTGTGGCACATCCATTGAACACATGTGGCAGCTGTTGGTGGGGTGGGTGTGCACCCGGCTGTGACTGATGTTGCTCTGGTGCTGCCAGAGCACTGTGCCATGTGACTGCCATGGTGCAGTTGGGTGGCCACTGTGTGGCAGAGACCACTGATGTGCAATGTTGTGGTGTGCCGCATTACTGGCAGGCATTGGCCCACCTCCCTGTGGGTGGCCTGTACGGGCCTTCCGGGGGGGGTGATCCCACTGCCCATTGCGTGCTGTGGATGGGCATGGTTTCTTGGGACATTGCACTGATCACTTGTCCTAGGTGTCCAGCGGTGGTACATGAGGCCCCCCTACTGCCGGCTACTATGCCAGGTCATCCTCATCACCTCAATGACCATGGAGGTGGTGCTGTAGGTCTGCAGGGTGCTGCTGACAGACAGGAGGCAGTGAAGTCTGCAAGGGGTAGCAGGCCATGGCCACTGCTAGTTAGGCCCTGACTTCCCCACCTGTACCTCCACCTCCAATCCCCCTTCCAACTGTACAGTCCCTGTTCCCTATCCCCTTTTCTTGCTTTCCTATCCTCCCCCACACCCTTCATTGTACATAGTTGAATTTTCAATACATATATATTTTGACATACTTGCCTGTGTCTGTGTCTGCTTTGCAGGTGGTGTGAGGAGCCATGCTGCAGTGTCCCAGTGCCTGCCCATGTGGTGTGCATGTGTCAAGGTCTGTGTTGTGCCTCTGTGGATCACTGCTGTGTGCGGAGGTGTCCCACTGTGGTGATGTCCTTCCCCTCAGGCAGTGGCTCTGTCTTGGGGCCCATGGGGAGGCTGTCAGGGGTGTGTGGCTGGTGTGTGTGCTTGGCTGCGTGGTCCTAGATGTGACCTACTCTGGTCTAGATGTGTAGGGGGGCATGGCCTGCAGCCTGTGGGTGGGCCCCCTTGGTGGCCCTCCATTCACCATTGGCACCTCCTGTTGCCTACTGTCTGCCACTGTTGTGTTCTGGGGTGGGGGTCTGGGTGCCTGTGTGTGCCCTGCTGTGCCCAGCTGGTGGTGGCCTCCTGTGGCCTGTCCATGTGCTTCCCTGGCTCTGTCCCTGGGTCACCTCTTTGTGCCATGCCCCCCTCTGTTGCTTCATTGCTCTGTACCCACGGTTGCCCTGGGGCTTATTTGTCTGCACCATGGGGCACATGTGTTGTGCCATGGCGCACCTCAGCCATATTCAGCCAGATTGCACTTGTGCAGTGCAGCCAGTGCAACTTCTGAATATGGCTCCTGTTGTGCCATGGCACATTGGCTTTGTGCTGCTCCGGACTTGCACCAGTCCTGGAGCATTTCTGAATATCTGGGCCATAGTTTACAACAGAACTGTTTTTTTGCCCATCCCAGGAACAACCACTCAATTCAACAACACTTACACTGGAATTTCTTAAATACATTTTTTTAAAACTTATCCTCTGTGCCTTGTGTATTATTTCTTCATGAAGGTCTGTGCACTATGTATTATGCTGGCAATGTATACATCAAAGCAATACTGTATTTAGAGATGTATGCATTTATAACTGAGGTTGGCTTAGCAGAAGACACCAGGAGAAAGGATTGCTGTGTGACTGACCTTCTCTGCTGGGACTACAGTAGAAGAACTTTTGTACTTGGACCTTGAATTTAGGGTAAAAAACACTAACATACAAAACAAAAAAAAGTGTGTTTGTCTGGGTTAACTGAACTGAATGGGTATCTGAACAGTTATTTAGGTGTAAATCTCAGGTGATTGAAAGGACTTAACTGTTGCAAGGTTTAAATTACTTGTAGAAAGATCTAGTAAGCAGGGGAGTGGCTTAGCAAGAAGGATGCTACATTTAAAGACTGCCTTAGAAAGATTCTGCTAATAGCTTGGCAGAAGACACCAGGAGAAAGGACTGCTGTGTGACTGAACTTCTCTGCTGGGACTATATTGCCCTCCTTCCCTTCCCTCCACGCCCCCATTCAAAGCTAGTTCTATTTTTATAGGCACAGGATTTGACTGACAACAGGAACTTCCTGTTTGGGAGCAGGAAGTGAGTGATCACAGAACCACCAAAGACCCACCATCCTAGAAGGGCAAGAGTAGCTCTCCAGCCCCCTCTAGTTGGTGGAGGTCTGCCTCTGAGCAAGTAACCGGTCTACTGAGAAATAAATGATATTCTTGTCTCAGAACAGGACAATCAGGAGCTTAAAGGGCACACAGGCAGAAAGTAAGGAGAGAGAGAGAGAGAGAAAAAAACAGAGGAAAGAGTAAGGATTGCAAACAGTTAAGGGGCCAGAAATAAGACATGATTGGAGTGGTGCAGTGCAGTGGCTGTGGAGCAGCAGTCTTCCAGGAGACGTTCTGGAGGATGCGGTGTTGTCCCATCTGCAGGCACCTCTCTGGGCTGAGGGAGGAGGTTGCTCATCTCCAGGCTGAGTTGGCCAGGATTTGTGGGACCTCCTCTTCCATCCAGGGACCACCAGTGCCACTGCCGTTGCCTCAGAGGTTGCCAAGAAAGAGGAGTGGTTGGACCACAGTGGGCTCAGGGAGGGTGAGGGTGGTGGAACAGAGGCGCATCCCTCCAGTTGTACCTCTCCACAATTCCTATGCCATTCTGGTAAAGTGTGGTTCCTCTATGGAGGCACCCGCAGTGGAGACCAAGGAGGATGCTGGGAACCTCCACAAAGGAGACCCAAAGGAGGGTGGCAGGGGACCCTGCAGGGGAAGGAAACAACTCCTGGTGGGGGACTCCATTGTTAGGAAGGTAGAACTGGGGGAGGAAGGGGAGAGGGAGGTGAGGTGTCTGCCTGGTGCCATGGCTTGGAGGGACAGGGAGCGAATCCTCAGGATTGCCGGAGCAGCTGCACAAGGGAGGGAGCTGGATGTCATTGTCCACCTAGGGACAAATGACCAGGCTAAGAGAGGGATTAGAGAAGTGCAGGAAGAGTTTATGGAATTGGGGAGGGGCCTTAGTCAAGTAGCACGCACAGTAACCTTCTCGGGAGGTGCTGCCCATCTATGGCATAGGAGAGCTAGAGGTGTTCGCACCATGGGATTCAATCAGTGGTTGAAAACTGGTGTGTAGCTCAGGATTTGGCTTCATTGGGGACTGGGGTCCACCTGAGTAATGCAATCTATATTGGCATGATGGGCTGCATCTGTCCGGGAGGGGAACCAGGATCCTAGGTGATAGGTTTAAATGCTTCATTGGCAAGCTTTTAAACTAGCAAAGGGGGGGAGGCACTGGAAAGGAGCAGGGAAATCCCAGCCCCCCCAAATAATCATGGTAGTAAGTGCAGCAATCACCAACATAGAGGTGTCGATAGGGAGAAAGGCAGGGGTAAATGGAGAAAGTGACAAAGGCAAGAAGGACAGGGATGGGGCAAAAGGGAGTAAGGCCATCAGGAAGTGGAGGGTAATGAGTACCAATGCCCATAGTCTGGGCAACAAGCTCCCTGAGCTGGTGGCCTTGATGGAAGAGGGATGCCTGGATATTGTAGCAGTCACAGAAACATGGTACACAGAGAACCATGACTGGGATGTTAACATACCAGGGTACATAACCACGGAGAGACAGGCAGGGAGAAGAGGGGGAGGAGTAGCTCTCTACGTAAAGGAAGGGATAAAAGCAACTGAACAAAAGGGTAAACAGGGAGGAGAGGAGGCACTGTGGGTCACCTTGGAGACTGGAAAGGGCACCACAATCCACACAGGGGTTGTGTACAGACCCCCATGTCAGGGGGAGGGAATGAACAAGGATATGATAGAAGGCATTCTTAGAATGGCAGAGAAAGGGGAGATACTGTTGATGGCAGACCTGAATATGCCAGATGTTAACTGGAACACATTTGCTGCAGCCACATCCAAGAGCAGGGCCATTCTTGATGCCCTACAGGTGGCAGGCATTAGACAGCTAGTTTCAGAACCCACTCATGAGGGAGCAATCTTAGACCTCATACTCTCAAACTGGAGCAGTGAGAGGATCTCTGATCTAGAAGTGGGTTGCCATCTGGGGACAAGTGACCATCAAACAGTGTGGTTCACATTAAACTCAGCTACAGAGTCAAGCCATACAAAAGTGAGGGTACTGGACTTTAGGAGGGCTGACTTTGGCAAGATGGGAGAGTGCCTCAGAAAAGCACTAACAAACAGGCTAGATGGAGTTGTGGAGCAACATTGGGGAATCATCAAAACTGCCATCACAGAGGCAACAAGCCTTTGTGTGAAGCAAATAAACAAATCAAAATGAAAGAAAAAGCCACTATGGTTCTCAAAAGAGGTGGCTGTGAAAGTCAGGAAGAAAAAGATAGCATTCCGGAAGTATAAGGAAACACAGAAGGAGTAGGACAGAGAGAGCTGTACCAGTTAAGGCAGAAGGAAGCAGGGAGGGAAGTCAGAATAGCAAAGGCCCAAACTGAGGAAAAGATCGCCAACTCAGTTAAGAAAGGGGATAAAATCTTTTATAGGTACCAGCAAGCATAGAAAGACAAAGGGAGGGATAGTGAGGTTGAATAGAATGAACGGTGGGTGGGCAGAGGGGGACAGTGAAAAAGCAGGGATACTGAATGAATATTTCTGCTCAGTATTCACAAAAGAGGAGGGGGAAGTGCCTAATCCAATTAACAGAAGCACTCTTGATAGGGGGGTCGATCCCAGTCCTTTCACAGAAGAAAGGGTTCTGCAAGAACTCCTAAAACTGAAGGTGGACAAAGCAATGGGTCCTGATGGAATTCACTCCAGAATTCTAAAAGAATTAAGGGAGGAACTAGTGAAACCACTGGCTACTCTTTTTAATAAATCATGGGAGGATGGTGTGGTACCCGAGGACTGGAGGAAGGCGGATGTGATTCCCCTTCACAAAAGTGGGACCATACAGAGGCAGGAAACTACAGACCTGTCTGTCTGACCTCTGAGGTAGGGAAAGTGATGGAGTCACTTCTGAAGGAAAGAATAGTTGAGTACCTAGAGGCCAGTGGAGCACAGGACCCAAGGCAGCATGGATTCACAGCGGGAAGGTCGTGTCAGATGAATCTAATAGATTTCTTTGACTGGGTGACCAAAGTAGTAGACCAGGGAGGCTGTGGACATGGCCTACCTAGACTTTAGCAAGGCATTTGACACAGTCCCACACAAAAGATTAATAGTCAAGTTAACCAGCCTGTGAGTGGGTCCCAGGGTGGTAGCCTGGGTAAAACATTGGCTGCACAACAGGACACAGAAGGTAATTGTAAATGGAGTCCACTCTGAAGAAAGAGGGGTTACTGGTGGGGTACCGCAGGGTTCAGTATTTGGTCCAGTCCTTTTTAATGTCTTCATCCGTGACATTGCAGAGAGACTGAAAGGAAAAGTATGCCTTTTTGCAGATGTCACAAAGATCTGCAAAAGGGTTGATACACAAGGAGGCGTGGAAAGGATGAAAAGGGACTTGGCAAGGTTGGAGGAATGGTCAGAAGTATGACAGCTAGGATTCAATGCAAAGAAGTGCAAAATAATGCACCTGGGAAACAAGAACCCAGGGGAAGAATACACAATGGATGGGGAGGTAGTAACAACAACAAAAAAGGAAAGGGACCTGGGCGTAATCATATCAGATGACCTTAAGGTTAGCAATCAATGTGAGAAGGCATTAGGGAGGGCTGGGGGTATACTGGGATGTATAGGGAGAGGCATCAGCAGCAGAAAACAGGAAGTTGTTATCCCTCTGTACAGACAGTTGGTGAGACCCCATCAGTAGTATAAGTTCATATATCTCGTCAAATGTTAAATTTCAGCCAATCAGCGCGTGCCACGTCATTTGACAGGTGGGCGTGGCCTAAAATGGACCAATCAGAATCACCCCTTGTTAAACCGGAAGTCCCTCCCTAAAATGTGCTAGCCCCGCCCACTTCTGGCGGAAGTGATGCAACCTCAAACCCGTGCCCGGCCCCTTGCGCAGGAAATGACACGCATTCAGAACCCATGTCCAGCCCCTTTGGTGGAAAATGACATGCGCTGAACCCCAGTGCCCTCCCACTTGCACAGGAAATGACCTAACAGCACCATTTTGTAAGCTTCTTACGCCTCCTTCCTCGTGACACCTCGAGCCCCTGCCAGACCATCCTGTCTCAACCCGAGTCCCACCATGCTAGGCTGAACTCCTCGCTCTCCACCTGTCTCCTGCACTCCCACCATCCTGGCTCAACCCCTGTCACCCACCCTCATTCTCGCACACCTCGAGCCCCTGCCAGACCATCCTGTCTCAACCCAGTCCCACCATGCTAGGTTGAACTCCTCGCGTCCCTCCTGTCTCCTGCACTCCCACCATCCTGGCTTGAACCCCTGCCCCCACCCCTCATTCTCGTACACTCCTCGAGCCCCTGCCAGACCATCCTGTCTCGAACCCGGAGTCCGCCATGCTAGGTTGAACTCCTGCGTCCCTCCTTTCTCCTGCACCCCCACCATCCTGGCTCAAACCCCTGTCCTCTTCATCACCTGCTCCTTCCACCCCAAAAATCAGTTAGTGTTTATGTGGTGTGTGTGACCCTGTGAGGCCTATTGTATAACTGCAGGGGGCATGTGTATTTTTTGATTAGGATATTTTCAGAAAGAAGTATCTAGGAGGGAACCTGATCATGCAGAGATGTCACAGATCTGTGTGGAGACCCCACCCCGAGGATTCATCTGCCTGTGTGAGTACCCTTTTTCTGTTTTGTAACAGTATACAAAATTATTTAACATGCATCTGGAGGACTGTGTCAAACTTGCATCAAAAGGATAGCTTTATGTATACGCATGTAACATTTATAAGCTAAAACAGGGGACCTCTGTGTAAATAAGATGGTTCAGCAGTTTTCTCTGGATAGCATTGCAACAATCACTAAAACTAATTATACTTTTGTCATGAATTAGAAAGAATAAACTATATAAGAAAAAAGGAATACATATCCTGTAGTTCACCCCCTCAGCTCTGTAGTATCAAGGAGAAGGCTGAAATGAAATGTGTGATATTTATAATGTTTTGAAAAAGGGGTGGGGTGGGGGCTACAACAGATGTACCTCTGACACGTTACCATGTATAGTATGATGGGGTGTGGTGATGGTTTTACCAAGGGGCAGTCCATCTTGCTAAGCATTATATAAACCCTGCATTTGAAGCCAGAAGGCACAGCTTTTGAGAGATTTCTCAGCTTCTGTTTTAGAGACTTGGAGCAGATTATCAAAAACATCAAGCAAGAAGATGGCAAGCGCTTCTCATTTCAACATCCCTGTAACAGGTCAGATTGTCATACCACCTAATGAGAAATTCAACCTCCCTGTAACAAGCCAGATTGTCACGCCACCTAATGAAAAGTCTGGAGATGAAAAGCCAAGCAAGAAGATAGTTGTCGGGGCCCCACAACCCAAACCAACGATGTACTACGTGAGGTGTGAAAACGAATGCCCACACAAGTCTTGTTGAGTGGAAGAGTGTCTGACATAAAAAGAAACTCGCTGAACAGTTTGGTGAATCAGAAAATCCTAAACCTGACTGTCCTTCTGAAGAGACACCACTGCAAGACCTTGAAGAGTTGCTGGGGTGAATCTGATCTGAAAAAGAAGTTACTATGAAACCAAAAAACAGAGAGTGACAAGAAGGGGAGCCAGAGATGATGGTCAGTGAGACACTGCTAAAAAAAAATCAGAGAAAGTTGTGAAAAAGAAATGCAAGACAGAGCCAAGAGGGCGCCCTGACCAAGAGGGTGATGATGATTATAATGCAGCCACAAACAGTCAGGCCCAGGCTAAGAAAGAAGAAAGATGAGAAAAATGAAAGAGTTGCCTTGATGAGTAAATGCATTTAACATATAAAAAATGTGAGTGGTTACATGGCATAACTAGGGGAGATGAGTTAGCAGTAGAACTAAATCTTATCTATAATGAGTCAGAGGACCAATGCTGTTTTGTGTTTACTTAATAGACTGAAGGATTTGCAATGGAGCAGCAGTCATATTCGGACAGCATGGATTCTCGACTTTCCACAAATCTACTGCTCGACTGTCTTTGCTGTGTGAAAGATACAAATGTGGTTGTTAATGGATGTGTGAGAACCAGTATGTTAGAAATACAGAGGCGATAGAATGTTTCAAAATGTCACAGAACAGGCTGTGATCACCACAACCCTCTTCTTCTACTGAGATTAGACAGGGGCCTCATGTGAAAAATCAGGCCTTAGTAAACCCCCAAAACTGACAACGATATGTATTGTAAGTACATTATGTATCATACCATCCGTGGTGCAATTGCTTCCAGTGATACAGAGGGTAACATTGTGAATTGGTTGATTCCTGTCCTGGGTGTGAGATAGATGATCCGAGTCAGAAAACCATTCATGTGTCCTTGATGACTTAAGGTCTAAAGAAGCAGACAGAAATGTTTCTGAAGCCATACATATAGGACAGCTCATGCCCGTGATCTTGGCAATCGCTATGAAGCATCAGGGGTTAAATATGACCAATTGTACCCTGGAAACTATAAGTCATGTTTTAAATGATGTGAGAAAATCTGATGACCCCATGTGGTTAGTTATGCAAATGTTACAGCAGACAGGCGGTGAAATTAAAAAGATGCCTGCCCCTGGTCAGCAAAGCCTCCTTTAAAAATTTCTAAAAGAAATTCAGGAACACTGTTTATATTGTAAAAAATTACCCCAACACCTGCCCCTACCCTCCCCCAAATTACTACATGGAAACATTTCAGTACCAAATATGTCATATTTTATTTTACAGATAATCATGCGGAATGCAAGTACAGAGAGATCAAGGTTTATGTATCTGATCCTAAGCCATTACTGTCATCCATCACTGTTTGGTTCACCTCAATATGACATTTGCCTTTGTGAGATACATGCAACCCTATGAACTGATGATGTTTGCCCTTCCAGAAGTATGGGAGGATACAGATAAATATATAAATGAATCTGTGTTACCACTTGTAGAAAATGTTAAAGTGATTGCTGATATATTCATGGAAGATGATGAATGTCTTTGTGGACTTTATATCATAGTCGTCATAGCCATGTGTGTACGTACACAAAGCAGAAAAACCTTGTGATATTGTGCGTGTTGTTAACCTGGCTTCTCTGCTTGCTGAAATAATCCACTGGTCAAAAAGGACCCTTTAAAAATGATATAAGGAAATTCAGGAACACTGTTTTCATTTGTTAAAAACACCCCACCCCCCACCCCAAAAACTGCTACTTGTTACCATTTTAATATTGTTCATATTGTTACCCTGGCTTTTACCACTTGCTAAATGTATGTTTTTCCAGAGTATACAACGATGGAAACACCCCTATCAGTGCATCCAGAGCTTATTTACCAACTAGTCAGACACAAAGCTAAACAACCTGGTTAAATCTACCTACAGGACAAGCACCGTCTGTACTTTTTAGAGACATGCCAAGGTCTTTTTGATGGTCTCTCAGAGGACCCCAAAAGGAAACTGTGGATTATTTTAAGGATGAGGGGCTACTCTTGAGGAAGCAATGTTTAAAATTGCTATAGAGTTTATGCATAACCCTTATGATGTAATACACTTTTGTGGTTTTATCTGTACTGCTGTTGACTTTTTAGTGTTTAGTTTGCAGAACGGGGGGTCTGAGTCTGACATCATAAATTTTGCTTCTTTTATCGCTTTTGTTGTGTTTCATAAACCAGATTTAGCATATGCTTTTCCTAAATAGTGTATTATAATGTACTTTCAGATGGAACGTACTGGCATGCTTCCAATATTCCAGACAGTCTTGATGTCTACAATGTACCGTGTGATAAAGGACATTTAAAGGAACCTATATACTTTGGAAAGCAGCCTGCATTAAATGTCTGCTCTGAAAGATGCTGCTGCTTCACTGGCAGAAAACACATGACTCTGATTAAAGAGTTGCCACCCCTTGTATGGAATTCTATGTTGATCTAATGGAAAACAGTAACCGTGAGAGCAGTATGCAAGGTGAATGTCATTTTGATGTAACAGAATGTCTTCAAAATCAGCCTTATTATTTTTGAGTGGTGTATGGCATATGTGTGTATGTATTGTGCATACCTCATCACTAAGGGTGAAGTGGACGATGCCAATGCATGTGTAAAACATACAGCTCAAAAGTTGCTGTTTCAGGGTATTGTGAAGCGTGTAAAAATTGAAGAGTAGAAAAACAAAATTATTATATAATCTGTTGCATGCTTACCATGTGTTATGCCTTTTGTATGTAGAACCTATATGCATTAGTTGATGTATTATAAAGTAAATATTCAAATACTGTTATGACGTGTGTATTTATAAATAAAATATAATCATGCATTGCCCTTTGTGGTTGTCATAGTGTTATGCCTTTTGTATGTAGAACCTATATGCATTAGTTGATGTATTATAAAGTAAATATTCAAATACTGTTATGACGTGTGTATTTTATAAATAAAATATAATCATGCATTGCCCTTTGTGGTTGTCATAGTGTTATGCCTTTTGTATGAACCTATATGCATTAGTTGATGTATTATAAAGTAAATATTCAAATACTGTTATGAGTGTGTATTTATAAATAAAATATAATCATGCATTGCACTTTGTGGTTGTCATAGTGTTTTTAAAGAACAAAAAGAGCACATACTTTATTTTACTGGTGACAAGAGTTTTGCTAGCTAGCAGATGTGTGGAGTGTTGACGAAAGGAGATGAATGATCACCTGTTCCAGAATATATATTTTAATGCAAAAAAAGTAGGTAGTTTCACAGGGTGACTCAGCTGTATAAGGCTGCAAAAAACTTGATAAAAGGTCACCAGGAAAGGTGTTGCAGAATGAAACTCGAAGCAGGAGCCCTATTCTTTACACAAAGCAGCCAGAGTCCGATTTAAGAGAAACCTGTCATTGTTTCTGACATAGACAGACAATGGCAAGCTGATTTAGTGGATATGAGTCAATATGCAAAGTACAATAATGGGTTTAAGTACATACTGGCGTGCATCGATGTGCTGTCCAAGTATGCCTGGGTAGTGACTTTAAGAGACAAGTCAGGCAAGGCCATGATGCAAACCTTTAAAACTATTTTTAAAACTGGAGCACACCTCAGAAGCTGCAGACTGATCAGGGTAAAGAGTTTCTAAATGCTTCCTTAAAGAACCTATTAAAACAAATAAAATACACCATTTTGTGACGAATAATGATTAAGGCCAGCATTGTAGAAAGATTTAATAGGACACTGAAGTCACGCATGTAGCGTTACTTTACAACCCAGAATACTTGGGATATACAGATGTGTTGTCAGACCTGGTGCACAGCTATAACCATACTATCACAGAAGCATTAAACACAGACCTGTGGATGTTAACCCTTCCAATGCCCTGGGTGTATGGAAGATCCTATCTGATAATTCTGTTCTTGGCAAAAACAAAAGGTACCCTTCAGAAAGATGATCACGTGAGACTATCTAAGCTAAAAGGGGTGTTTGAAAAGGATATGAACAGACGTACACAGATGAGATATTTATTGTGATGGAGGTCTTAAAGACACAGAGGCCCACCTATAAGCTAAAAGACTATCAGGGGGAAGACATTAAAGGTACTTTTTACGCAGAGGAGCTGCAAAAAATTGAACCTGATGAGGACCGTGTGTACAGGGTGCAGAAAATACTGAAGGAGAAGAAGCGTGGCAGAAAAACTTGGTACCTGGTAAAGTGGAGAGGGTGGCCTGATAAATTTAATAGCTGGGTTGAGGCAACACAAGTTCAGGACATTAGAAAGCAGATAAAAGCTTAATATGCTCAAAATGGATTTATATTACATTGCCCAGCAATGCATACGCACAACATTTTCCCAACAATACTATATCCACTTTTACTGTAAAGTTACCACAAGCGCTTGAACTACCTGGTGAATGGGAAGTGGAGCCTTGCAGAATTCCAGTACCCTCATACCTGGGACAATGTGCCTGCACAGAAAAACAGGTTCAGTATGCTCATCAACCTCTAAACGTAGCCCACAGTAAAACACCACCAACTGGACCCTTTACTGAGTCAGCAGCATTTAAAATCCCACGGGCTATTATCCTAACATGGCTGGTGTTATTGCTCAAATTAATAAAAGCATATTTGAAGTAAATGAACTGCCAGTGGTTTGGAACAACAAACCATCGGGAGAGAAATAAGCGTTGACAGTGACATCAAATGTATTTTGTTTATGCATGGACAGTTTACAGTACCTTTTGGGTTTTAGCAGACTCGAGGTAGGTGTAGGAAAGAATCTAGCAAAGAACCCTCCAGATATTAATGGAGATTTTACACATTATATATATATATAAATACACTGACATTATCACATGAAATATTGGGTGACAGTCTAGTGCCTTTGCTGAGATGCGTGCCGTCCAGGAGCCAAGACAATGAGATAGTGACCGTGACTCTCGATAAACCCCATTATCAAACAGTCAGTAAACATCAGATCGATACAGTCACTATTGAAATAAAGAATGATCAAAATGAACCTGTACCATTTCGATTTGGAAAGGTGATCGTGAAGTTGCATTTTCGCCCCCAGAGAGTGCTCTAAAATTTAAACAAGGATGGTGATTGTTCGACATTATGGGACCTGCCTTATGCAGAAGCTATTACAAGGCACAGGCAGGATACTGGTCTGCCAGGCTTTCATAGTCTTCCTACTATGTATGGTTCTGGTATAGGAGGGATATTTAGTAGTCTGTTCAGAAAAAGCAGTTCCATTTTTAAGAAGGGGTTTGAAATTGCAAAACCACATCTACAGACAACGCTACTAAAAATGTTGCAAAGGATGTTGTGGGGCATGTGACTATGCGGTCGCTCAAAAGATGTCAGGGGTGATAAGCCTACTCCCAGGGGTGGCTCAGGGCTGATTGTATTCAAGAGGTAAAAGAAAGCGCAGAGTACACCCTTCGCTTCTCATTGCCCCCGCTACTTTAAAGAGGTGTTTAAAACGCAAAACTTCAATATAAAAGAAAACACTCAAAGGCAAAAGGATCTTCAAGGGGTCGAAAAAAGCAGACCTGTTCTAAAAACATGGCTTCTGCACTGTGGTTCTGAAGAATGCACAAAATCAGAACTTGACTTGTTTGCCATTTCTCCCACACAGACAAGCATTGAAAAAGCATTTATGTAGAGATACCCCTCTGGCTGCCCTTTCAGAAAACTCACCAATTGAATTTTATATAGCAGGGACTGGTGAAGACTATTTGGATCTAAACAACACACTTCTTTACCTGGTTTGCAAAATCACTGAAGCGGATGGTAGTGATATACCTGCAGCGCCAAAGTGTGCCTTATAAACTACCCAGTGGCAAGCATTTTCAGTCAGCTGGATGTGACTGTCGGTGATCGCTCATCAGTCAGAGCAATAACTGTTACCCTACAGGGCTGTCATAGAATCTGTGCTGAACTTCGGTGAAGAGACTCTTTCTACACAATTTACCATGAGGTTATTTTACAAAGACACCCCAGGAAACATGAAATCACAGACAGAGATGGTGATAATGTAGGTTTTAATAAAAGCTCCTTCACATCTCAGTAGAGGGTAGAACTGCTGGGACACTTGCACACAGAACTTGTTTTTCAAGAGAAACTGATGCCAGAATGGCGTGGATATTAAAATTAAACTGACACGTAACAGGGACAGCTTCTGCCTGATGAGTGGAGATGCTGAGCCTTATAAGCTAAAAGTCATGGCCGCCTCTCTGTTTGTCAAAGGGTTAAAGTGACCCCGGAGTCCGTCTGGGACACTCAAAGCCCTGCTCACCTCCAGCTAAATACCCTATAGACAGAGTGGGTATGAAAGTGTTCAGCCTCCCTACAGGCAGCAGGGTCTGCAACCAAGATAATTTGTTTTTGGGACAGTTGCCAAAATGATAGTCATGGGATTTGTTGACAATGATGCTTTTAGTGGTTCCTACACTAAAACCCTTTAACTTTAAGCATTATAACATTAATTTGTGGCTCTGTATCTGGACGGTGAACAAATCGCTAAACCTCTGCAGCCAGATTTTAGAAATGGAATGCTGTGAGAGAATATTTTAATCTAGTACTAGTGAAGGAAATCTATGAAAGATCGACCGCTTTTAGTTAACAAACGTCGGAATTTACCCATGGTACACCTGTTTGCCTTTGATCTCACTCCGGACCAAGAATTTGCTGATCATTATTCTTTAATTAAAACTGGGAACCTCAGAGCTGAGATCAGATTTGCAGAAGCCCTTCCACAAACAGTTAATGTCATTATCTATGCAGTGTTTGATAATGTCATTGAGATAAACCAGAGAAGAAATGTCATTTTTGATTATATGTGATAAACCATAAAAATGAACACAAAGCAGCTGGAAAAAATTGTAACCAGTGACACCCACATCCGTGACTGCTTTCTGGGTGTGTTTCCCTGTGATCTGCTACCCAAGGAGACTGACGAAACCTCCCTGCAGCACTAGTCATCATGCAGCCCCCATGGCCTCCCTGGACAGCACTGGTTCGCCGTATACATTTCAGAAAATGGGGCTGGGGAGTTCTTGACAGCTACGGTTTTCATCCTGACAATCATGCACAAACTATTGGATTTTTTTAAACAGAATGCAAACAACATTTTGTACCAAAACACACAGTTACAAGATACCTTTTCTACCCTGCAGTTTCACTGCATATTTTCTTACACCACAGATGCAAAGGACTTTCTTATGATCAGATTTTAAAATGTACTCTAATGATTTGCTGAAAAATGATGCCATGGTAACTAGTTTTGTACGTGCATTTTCCAGACATCTAAACATGTCAGGGCACGTATCAGTGAGGTGGCAACATGTTCAGACTTGTTTGTCTTGTAATGAATTTAAAATATGCAGCAGCTTGTAATTTGTTCAAAACCAGTCACTTATAAAAAATCATATATAAACACTCATAATAGTGTGTCTCTGTTTGCTGTGTTTAAACTGGGGCTGTGTTTAACATTTTCAGATATGCAATGTCTTCAATAATGACAAAAATATATAAAATATAAAGGTGTTTATTGTAAAACTGCCAATAAATACAACAAAAATCAGTGGTAACATCATGGATAAGATATGCAATGTCTTCAATAATGACAAAAATATAAAATACAAAGGCATTTATTGTAAAAAACTGCCAATAAAATACAAGTATCGTTAGTGACATCATAGATATGATATAATAAAAAAAGCATCTCCTGTTAAAAATGCACACTATATACGCCATAGCCCTGAGGTAGAATTATAAGCACATCTTTCTAAAAACATGTTAACATATTTAACTATGAAGTAGACTAACATGCATCAATATAAACACTTTTTTGTAAAAACAGGATTACATATTCAGTATGAGGTAAATGGCTAACATAGGTTGTACACAGCAGTCACTGAGGTAGGATTACATATTTAATATGAGGTAAAATGTTCAACATATGCTGTACACAACAGTCACTGAGGTATCTAACATTCATACATAGAGATTGAATTTTAAGTTTACATAGTGAGCCACACAGGTTTCTTAAAAGACTTTTGTCTTTTGGGCGTCACTGACCATTGGCTAACTAGAGATGGCTGTGGCTGTTTTGCACCAGCTACCGATTTCAGCCTTTCCACATAGCTCCTGTTTGCTAAGTGAGCAAACACTGAGGTGGGTATGTTAGACTCAGCCATTGCTTTGACAAAACATCCCAGCCCTTTGGCTTTCTGTGGTCAGGGATTGCGTGAGTGGCTGTAGCCGCTCTTACTAAATCGACCATGTGAGACCCAGAAACAACAGTGCCTTTATACATTAATTCACCCGTATCACTCCAAAACACAATATCCTTGTTCTTGGCCATATGCTTTAACAAAAGTTCAGCATTGGTTTTAGACCGATGAGAAACACTACTTAAAATGTCTTTTTCCATAGTACTAGGTACAGAAGCTGTCTCTGCCATGATCACAGGGGGGGTCAGACATTGATTCATTTTCAGGCATGAGTAATGTCAAACTGGTTTTAGCTTGTTCTCCTTGTCTTACCAAAGTCAGATAGCATTGTAACACAGCAGAGTACATCTTGGCTTTGTCATAGTCTGATAAATCAGTCCGGGACAGTATAGCTCTCATGTCAGTGTCCAAACTGTTAGTTGCAACTGTTCTCATATCCTGATCAGGGTAATTAGTTTTAATGTGATCCATCTGTTGCTGAGGTACCAAATACATTTTCTGTGTAAAATCCATTATCTGTTAGCCAGCAGACCTGTGATCAAAGGGATGGCAATTCCTAGCAGCGTTCCTATAAAGCCACCAGTCTGATTAACTATTTTCTTTTTCCTTTTTAAGGTTATTTGTTTATCGCTTAAAGTTTTAATGACTCTCCGTTTTTTCAGTACACCTAACTGCTTTGCTGACAGTGGAATATTTCCTCTGAGAGTGTTTAAGGCTATCTCAGCTATAGCTGATATCAGATCATCAGAGGCTGAACATAAAATAGCTTTTCTTAAGCTCGGAGGCCCTTTACTAGTAACTTTAAAACAGACAGATTTCTCTGCAGTCTTTTGACATAATGACAATACAGTATCAAATATTTTTAGAAGCAGAATGTGTTTTTTTCATGACATATGCCACAGGCCAGTCAGGGGGAAACACCCCACTACGCAGTCTATATTCGTCTGGTGTATTGGATCTTAAATCAACCAGTAAATAGCCATGAGGCTTTCTTGTGGCATCTTCAAAAGCTTCTAAGAAAAATTTTGTCTGACCAGGATACATTTGTCTAGCTAGTGTTGTGATCTGAAGCTTGTCTCTGGGGTTTTTAAACAGAATCATGTATTTGGCATTTAGTGTGATGGTCCTGCTTTTTTTACCTTGACAGAACACATTCTGGACAATTAAAAATATTGTCAATTGTTTATGATGACTGTACTTGGTGAACCCATATTCCACTTCACTATTTTGACAGGCAGAGTCCATCAAATCATCTATAACGACAAAATTTACCTTTCCAGGGGGTAAGAGATCATTGTCAGCTAGTGACATCGGTAGCCCCTCCACAAATTTAATCTGAGGGAACTTTAACAGCAATTCATTATAGAAAGGTTGCCAACAGCTGTAGAACCAGACAATATTTTCAGGCTTGTGTGATAAAGTGGCATCAGCATGTTCCAACAACTGTTTTATAAAAGCTCTTCCCACTATTAGAGGGCCAGCCAACAGACAAGTAAAGGGATGCTGCAACCTGATATCCATTTTTCACAGTCAGTATCCGTAGAAGTGTTTTAAAATTGTCTTGTAAACTCGCTTGTCATAAACTACTCTCTGTGTCTTGGACAGCGTTTTTGTTTCAAGGGACCACTGCTTTTTATTCCTAACAATGCTGGGTTGACTCCGGTAATTTCTTTGAGATCTGTGACCCTGTATAGTCAAAGACCAGGTCTTTCAGACTTTCAAAATTAATGTGTTTACTGCTGGCTACATTAAGGGTAAACCCTTTCACTTTAAGAACAACCTCACCACTGGACAGCCTGTAACCGAGCGTTTTGGGCCTGCAGAAACGAACTCTGTAATGTGTTCATCAGCAGGAACTTCACTGGTCAGCTCCCTAAATAATCACCCAGAGGGTGCCCAGTCACCGGTCTGGACACAAAAATGACAGAGTCTGTGTGTCGTGGTAAAGGCACCTGTCCTGTAACCTATCTAGCAGGTTGTGAGAGTTCGACTCTGGCATATGCCGTTGTAAAACTAGCTATAAATATGTTGATATTATTGGAATTTGTGTAATGATCGCTGGTATATTTCCAGCTTAAACAAGCTGTTTCATCATCGATGAAAAAGCACGATGAGATATCGAAATAGGGGACGAAGACATATTGAAATAATTTCTGTGGGTCTGTTACTATGCTCGTTGTCGGTAAATTAGCTCTCTGCCCAAATTTACCCCAAAGAGAATTTAAAAACAGTTTAGATATCTGTCTTCTTGCAGGGTTAACAGTTATGGCTGCAGGGTTCAAATGTACATTTTCCCTTTCAAATTACTGTTGTATGTACCTGACTTTATCCTCTTCAGTTTTGACCCATGAAGGGAAACCAGATGCCTCTTGCTTGCCTTTTAGATGCAGCTTGATGTAATCTGCAAAAAGCTCTGTGCATGACTCTTTAAAATGCCAAACTTCATAAATGTTAATGATTTTTTAGCCTTTTTCCAGTGCTAGGTTTAGTTCTACGGTACAGTAGGTACCAGTAAGTGACCGTTGCTCTTCATCATGTGTGCATGATGTTGTTTGAAGTCTATTTTCAGCGCATGCATGACATAATGTAAACACAAGCTTTTTACCAATCCTGGATGGCAACACTGGAAAGAAAAGACCTCTAGGGGGTAAGACTTTTACTTTTGCTAAACCAAAGTACTGAGTGAGGTCATCAAAATGGTCATAAATGATGTCAGGATGACCGACCGGATACTGTTTGGTTTTGTTAACAAAAGGGTAGAGGCTGGTAAAATCATAATAGTGTATTTTCTCATCAGGCTGTGTCTTATAGTACAGACAAATGGCATTTGTTCTCCCCAAACAGTGACTGCCTAGGTTCAGTGGCTGTGTAGCTGCCTGTCCTCAAAAATTATTCAAACCCTGATCTGTGGTCTGCATTGCTTTCCATTCATGTTCCCACAATACTCTAACTGCAAAACCCTGTCTTTTAGAAAATGAAATTTGTGCATGGTCCTATTGAATAACTGTCCAAAACTAGTCCCTGTCATGTGGTTTCTATCTTTCTCACAGTAACAGATGTTGCAGCCATGAAAAAAACAACCATTAAATTCAAATGCTGTGGGTATTCCATTTATGACTGAATAGCCATCCAAAATCTGGACCCACCTTAAATTCACCACCCTTAGCGCATGCTGAATAGAAATGTTTTCTTTCTCAGATATGTACATAAGCCACTGAATAGCAGGTGTGAGTACCTCTTCAGTGTCTGTGGTAGTTGTCTGGGGAGAACAGCAACAGTGCATTCTTTTCAAAACAGAAACCTGTACATCGCCATAGAAACTGAGGCTATGGTGACGTACTGGAAGATCTAAGGATACTGTTTCATACTCCACGGTATCATCGTCTGACTGTTTTAAAATACTTTTCCTAGTCATCTCAGTACTTCATTTCTAAATCTGACACAGGCTTTCAAGAATTTCAACATCTAACTGACAATAGTAGCTGAGCTCTCTTTTCAGATTAAATTCTCTATGTCTGTTAGCTAGGTACCATTGCAAAAACTCTTGCTTTTCTGCAGGCAACATATATTCAGGACCATAAAACTGAGCATCGGGCAGGGGTCATACATAATTTTCATTAGCCTTGGTGTTAAAAAATGGGGAAGTAGCCTTTAGCAATCTCATTCTCAAATCCAAGGGCTGCAGGGATGTTGCTAGTTTAAAAGAAGAAAACAATGGCTGTCAATAAATCTGATGTGTAGGGATGTCACTGTGACACAGAGTACTTTTCCTCCTTGTGTGAGCAATTTAATATCAATTCTTTCCTTGACTAGCTGGCTAATGATAAAGTAACTGTCATAGCCTTTGGCATTGTGTGCTATAAATGTGTAGTGTCTAAATGGGGCATCAATAAAATGTCCTACAAAATCTTTTATGCAATCTTCACCTTCAATTCCCAGGACCTCTTCCCATCTAACTGCTTAGCATACACAAAATTTGGTATGTGCACCCTGTTTCTTGTGTGGCTTCAAAATCAAACACTATATATTTCTCAGTGCTTTTTACAACTGTGGTGGTGACATGTAACACAGATGCTCCCGGCTGTCATGAAAGAACCACATCTGCTACACTGAATCAATTTACATGTATGAGATCCCTTGTAAAAACAAAACATTGTACACAGTTTCATGGATTTACAAGACCCTGTATCACCATCAGCTCTAGCTAAATGTCTTTCTAGGCACGCTGAAGACCTACAGATCTTCTTACATTTGTGACAAGATACTGTGCCAATTTCTTTTTCGAGACAACATGGGTCGAAACAAACTTTGCACTGTTGTGCACAGATATGATTCCCCTTATGGCTGTAGGCTACATCACAATATTCACAGAGGTACCGTGCGCCTATGAATTTTTTTACATTAGTGATGCCATAATAATGTTTTTCATGTAATAATACAAACAGTGTTTTAGGAAATCTTTCTGGACCTGTTGAAAATGTTTGCCAGTTTCCTTCATTATGATATAAAATCTTAATTTTGACTCCTAAAAAGCGTTCAAACTGTGACACATCACTAAAAGTGACAGGGCTTTGGTCTGACAAACCTAGCTCAGCATACAATATTTTAGCCTTGTTCAACAACTGACTGTCACTCATATGTGGATTTAAGAGTCGAGAATGGAGCCACGAAACACAAACTATTGTCTCTGTTATTTAAATCAATCAGGTATTGTCTCTTTTTTGTAAAATCCTGCTATACAAGATGGAGCTCAGTGTCGTCTCCCCCACCCCGACCCTGGTGGTTTCTGATGGTCGTTATCACAAGATGTATAGAGGAATCAGCAATTACTTCAGTATTCTCTGTAGCATATCAGCTATCTGATCTAAGAAGGTTGCAGCATTTAGTTCATTTGGACTTGTCTTTCTTGAGAACAAGGGGTGATTCAAAGACAGCATTTAATCTTACCTGTATAAAATCCCCATATTGTGTTTTCTCTTCACACTGTCTAACAAACTTTCTATAGCCTGGTGCATTGCTGCAATAGCCTCTGTAAAAGATTTTATTTTATCTAGATTTATAAACTTATATCTTTGATGAAATTCTGTAGCATAAATTTTTTTAAACTGCGTTCATATTCCTGTACAGCTTCTAAATACACTGTAGGGGGCGCCCTGTTAGCCTGATCATCATCATCATCATGGTTTTCTAATTCAGACTGCAGACCATTTGTAACATTTTGTAACAACCTCGCTGAACTATTTTCCTGGCATGTTTTACTTTTCTGATCAACTTTTCTCGTATTGTTTTATTTTTACCCAGATTTTTCTTTTTGACCCCATTTGTTATTTTTTTTCATTTTGCTAGTGATGCAACCCTTGTACTCAGTTTTGAGAGCTTCTGTGCTTTCACTTTGCATTTTGTTCTTTGTTTTTGGCAGCTTTTCCTCCAAGCCCCTGTACTTTTCATACATGACGGCTGCACTAAAAGCAGTCTTCAGTTCTCTGATAGAATATTTGGAAATATTGATTAAACCAAGCACACTGTTCAGTACAGTAGCTTAACTTTTAAAAGCTCAGATTTAAGCAGCTGATGATCGTAATCCTCACTAGATAATCTGCCCTCAATTACAAGGCATTAAACAAACAATCAATTGTTTTAAAAATATAGGCTTTCCCAATATTGATCATGTCAATGTCACTTTCTTGAAACCTTTGGTCAGAAACTCTTGAGCCGCTGCGACTAAATGGCTGTACAATGTTTATTGGCACATTTGGTTCATTCACAGCTGCAGAGACTCTTAAAACATTGCTCGTAGATGGTTGTATATCTTGTTCAGTTATGCTATATGTATTCTGGTCACTGACCCCAGTTGAAATTCTGCCATGCCTTTGAAAACATCACGTTCATGTAATGATCTCTTTTCCTCTCACACCTGTAGGGTTTGTCTGTGAGGCTGTTTAAAACAGAAAATAAACCCTGTCACTACTTCAGTATTTTAAAACTTTTATAAGACAACATTTAAACTCTAAAACCTGCAGCATCTACTATTTCTAGATAAAAAATATATACCTTCTGTAGCAGTAATCTGGGGATTAGCCAGCCTCACCCCTCCAGGATTTCTCTGCGATTCTATTTAAAAACAGAAAATAAGCCACCCCCGTCACTACTTCAGTATTTTAAAACTTTTATAAGACAACATTTAAACTCTAAAACCTGCAGCATCTACTATTTCTAGATAAAAAATACATACCTTCTGTAGCAGTAATCTGGGGATTAGCCAGCCTCACCCCTCCAGGATTTCTCTGCGGTTCTATTTAAAAACAGAAAATAAGCCCCCCCTGTCACTACTTCGGTATTTTTAAAACTTTTATAAGACAACATTTAAACTCTAAAACATGCAGCATCTACTATTTTCTAGTTAAAAATACATACCTTCTGTAGCAGTAATCTGGGGATTAGTAAGCGATTAAATGTTTGGATAAGCTCTTAATCAGAGTCCACGGTTCCATGGCTAATTGTTGAATATTTTTAATTTTTCAGCTCAAGACAAAAGGACAGAGCAATACTAACACAACTGCTACTTGAGCTTCAGTATCTTCAAATGCTTATATAAAAATGACTCAGACCCCCTTCCTCCCTCACCACCCACATAAGTATGTGTCAAGTAGTGAAAAAACATCTGGCACTGTCCATCAGACCAACACCCCTCTCCCCATTCTCCAAGGGCTATATAAGACCCTATGCTAGTCAATGTAGGCTTTTGTTTCTCACTTCCTGCGACAGCTGGAAGGCATTAAGAAATGCCTTTCTGCTAATAGGCTGGTCACAGTCTAATTAAAAACAGATGCTTTTTTATCAATCTTAAAACACAGAGAGGCAGTGGAGTGCAAGCCTAAGTTATGCTTTGAAAAGTAAAAACAGAAATTTTGTCTTTTTAAACAGCTGCATCCTTTAAATTAGTAATTCGGTAAAACTGCTTGCCTACCACTAATCAGAATATAAATCTTTGTAACATATCATTTATTTTTCTATTTAGTACTACATGGCTTTTTAATTTTTTGATAATGTAACTATAGACATATCATTTATTTTTCTATTTAGTACTACATGACTTTTTAATTTTTTGATAATGTAACTATAGGCATTTTGCAACAAAAGCATAAAGCTACTTTTTTACACCCCTGTAATCCCAAAATTTTGAGACACATGTTTCCAAAGAGAATCAATAGGCCTTTGTAGCCATGGCTGTGTAAATGAACAACAGATGTTTTGTCACGTCTTAACAGACAAGACCCTACCACACAGCCAACAGGCCGTGAGCTCCAAAAAGTCCATCTATATTTTAAACATCCACAAAAGCATTGCTTTTTCCTACGTGCCTAATGAGGGACGGACACACATACACACACACACACACACACACACACACACAAAGTGTGTATTTTTCAACGACTCTAAGCAAAGCTGTATATACATTTTTAAGACTGTGTGCTTTAAAATTATTTTTGAAAGAGAAACATTATCATTTTACATTCTGTCTTTTCTTTGTAAGATATCATTTTTTCAAAACATTATAAATATCACACACATTTCATTTCAGCCTTCTCCTTGATACTACACAGAGCTGAGGGGGATGAACTATAGGTATGTATTCCTTTTTCTTATATAGTTTTATTCTTTCTAATTCATGACAAAAGTATAATTAGTTTTTAGCGATTGTTGCAATGCTATCCAGAAAACTGCTGAACCATCTTATTTACACAGGGTCCCCGTTTTAGCTTATAAATGTTACATGCGTATACATAAAGCTATCCTTTTGATGCAAGTTTGACACAGTCCTACAGATGCATGTTAAATAATTTTGTATACTGTTACAAAACAGAAAAAGGGTACTCACACGGGCAGATGAATCCCCTCGGGGTGAAGGTCTCCACACAGATCTGTGACATCTCTGCGATCAGGTTCCCTCCTAGATACTTCTTTCTGAAAATATCCTAATCAAAAAACACACACATGCCCCCTGCAGTTATACAATAGGCCTACAGGGGTCACACACCACTACATAAACACTAACTGATTTTTGGGGTGGAAGGAGCACGGTGATGAAGAGGGGACAGGGGTTTGAGCCAGGATGGTGGGGGTGCAGGAGAAAGGAGGGGACGCAGGAGTTCAACCTAGCATGGCGGGACTTGGGTTCGAGACAGGATGGTCTGGCAGGGGCTCGAGGAGTGACGAGAATGAGGGGTGGGGGCAGGGTTCAAGCCAGGATGGTGGGAGTGCAGGAGACAGGAGGGGACGCAGGAGTTCAACCTAGCATGGTGGGACTCGGGTTCGAGACAGGATGGTCTGGCAGGGGCTCGAGGAGTGTACGAGAATGAGGGGTGGGTGACAGGGGTTCAAGCCAGGATGGTGGGAGTACAGGAGACAGGTGGGGATGCAGGAGTTCAACCTAGCATGGTGGGACTCAGGTTCGAGACAGGATGGTCTGGCAGGGGCTCGAGGAGTCTACGAGAAGGAGGGGGTGTAAGACGCTTACAAAATGGTGCTGTTAGGTCATTTCCTGCGCAAGGGGCGGGGCACTGGGGTTCAAACGCATGTCATTTTCCGCCAAAAGGGGCTGGACATGGGTTCGAATGCGTGTCATTTCCTGCACAAGGGGCGGGGCACGGGTTTGAGGTTGCATCACTTCCGCCAGAAGTGGGCGGGGCTAGCGCATTTTAGGGAGGGACTTCCGGTTTAACAAGGGGCGATTCTGATTGGTCCATTTTAGGCCACGCCCACCTGTCAAATGACGTGTCAAGCGCTGATTGGCTGAAATTTAACATTTGATGAGATATATGAACTTATACTACTGATGGGGTCTCACCAACTGTCTGTACAGAGGGATAACAACTTCCTGTTTTCTGCTGCTGATGCCTCTCCCTATACATCCCAGTATACCCCCAGCCCTCCCTAATGCCTTCTCACATTGATTGCTAACCTTAAGGTCATCTGATATGATTACGCCCAGGTCCCTTTCCTTTTTTGTTGTTGTTACTACCTCACCATCCATTGTGTATTCTTTCCCTGGGTTCTTGTTTCCCAGGTGCATTATTTTGCACTTCTTTGCATTGAATCTGAGCTGCCATACATTTGACCATTCCTCCAACCTTGCCAAGTCCCTTCTCATCCTTTCCACTCCATCTTGTGTATCAAAACCCTGTTGCAGATCTTTGTGTCATCTGCAAAGAGACATACTTTTCTTTCCAGTTCCTCTGCAATGTCACTTATAAAGACATTAAAAAGGACCGGTCCCAGTACTGAACCCTGCGGTACCCCGCTAGTAACCCTCCTCTCTTCACTGTGTACTCCATTTACTACTACCCTTTGCGTCCTGTTGTCTAGCCAATTTTTTATCCAGGCTACCATCTTGGGACCCACTCCAAGGCTGGCTATCTTGTGTATTAATCTTTTGTGTGGGACTGTATCAAATGCCTTACTAAAATCTAGGTAGGCCATGTCCACAGCCCCTCCCTGGTCTACTACTTTGGTCACCCAGTCAAGAAATCTATTAGATTCATCTGACACGACCTTCCATCGTGAATCCATGCTGCCTTGTGTCCTGTGCCCCACTGGCCTCTAGGTACTCAACAATTCTTTCCTTCAGAAGTGATTCCATCATTTTCCCTACTACTGAGGTCAAACTAACTGGTCTGTAGTTTTCTGCCTCTGTCCTGCTCCCACTTTTGTGAAGAGGAATCGCATCTGCCCTCCGCCAGTCCTCGGGTACCACCCCATCCTCCTATGATTTGTTATGAGTAGTCAGTGGTGTCACTAGTTCTACCCTTAGTTCTTTTAGAATTCTTGGGTGAATCCCATCAGGCCCCATTGCTTTGTCCACCTTCAATTTTATTAGTTCTTTAAGAACCCTTTCTTCTGTAAATGGACTGGTATCAACCCCCGTCTTCAGGGTGTTTCTCTTGTTTGGTTTAGGTAACTCCCCCTCCTCTTCCTTTGTGAATACTGAGCAGAAATATTCATTCAGTATCCCTGCTTTTTCACTGTCACCCTCTACCCACATTCCCTCCCCTTTATTAAGCTTCAGTATCCCTCCTTTGGTCTTTCTTTACTCCCTAATGTACCTATAAAAGGTCTTATCCCCTTCTTAACAGAATTGGCTATCCTTTCCTCGGTTTGGGCCTTTGCTATTCTGACTGCCTTCCCAGCCTCTTTCTGCTTTAACTGATAAAGTTCCCTGTCCTGCTCCTTCTGTGTTTCCTTATATTTCCTGAATGCTGTCCTTTTCTCCTTAACCTTCCTTGCCACCTCTTTTGAGAACCACAGCGTTTTTTCCTTCATTGTGTTTTATTGATTTGCTTTACACAAAGGCTTGTTGCCTCTGTGATGGCTGTTTTGATCACTCCCCATCGTTCCTCCACCCCTCCTTCTTGCCTGTTTGATAGTGCTTTTCTGAGACACTCTCTCATTTTCCCAAAGTCAGCCCTCCTAAAGTCCAGTACTCTTGCTTTTGTATGGCTTGATTGTATGGCTGTGTTTATCGTGATGTGGTTGCTTGTTCCCAGATGGCTACCCACTTCTAAATCTGAGATTCTTTCTCCATCCTCATTTGAGAGTACCAGGTCTAAGATTGCTCCCTCCCTCCCTCCTGAGTGGGTTCCAATACTAGCTGTCTGAGGCATGCCCCCTTTAGGGCATCAAGAATGACCCTGCTCTTGTATGTGCCTGCAGCAAAGGTGCTCCAGTTAACATCTGGCATATTCAGGTCCCCCAGCAACAATATCTCCCCTTTTTCTGCTATTCTAAGAAAGCCTTCTATCATTTCCTTGTCCATTCCCTCCCCCTGAGATGGGGGTCTGTATACAATCCCCATGCGGATTGTGGTGCCATTTCCTGTCTCCAGGGTGATCCAAAGTGCCTCATCTGCTCTCTGTTTACTCTTTAGTTCTGTTGCTTTGATCCCTTCCTTTACATAGAGAGCTACTCCTCCTCCTCTTTTACCGTCACTGTCCCTCCTGTAGATTATGTATCTTGGTATGTTGACATCCCAGTCATGGTTCTCTGTGTACAATGTTTCTGTGACTGCCACAATATCCAGGCAACCCTCTTCCATCAAGGCCACTAGTTCAGGGAGCTTGTTACACAGACTACGGGCATTGGTACTCATCACCCTCCACTTTTTGATAGCCTTACCCCTTTTAGCCCCATTTCTGTCCTTACTGCCTTTGACTTTTTTTACATTTAAATCTGTTCTACTCCCTAATAACTTCTGTACCTTGGTGTTTACCTCACTAATCACCATGTTTTGTGGGGGGAGGCTCGGATTTCCCTGCTCCTTTTCAGTGCCTCCCCCCTTGGCTAGTTTAAATGCTTGCCAATGAAGCATTTAAACCTCTCACCTAGGATTCTGGTTCCCCCCCGGACAGATGCAGACCATCGCACTAGTATAGGTCTGCATCCCTCCAGGTGGCACCCCAGTCCCCAATGAAGCCAAAACCCTGAGCTCCACACCAGTTTTTCAACCACTCATTGATTTCCCTGGTGAGAAGTGCCCTAGCATCTCCCTTGCCATAGACAGGCAGCACCTCCGAGAAGGTTACCGTGTGTGCTACTTGTCTAAGGCCCCTTCCCAACTCTACAAACTCCTCTTGCACTGCTCTGATCCCATTCCTAGCCAGGTCATTTGTCCCTAGGAGACAATGACATCCAGCTCCCTCCCTCCTCCTCTCATGCAGCTCCTCCCACGTCCTGAGGTTTGCTTCCTGTCCCTCAAGTTATGACACCAGGAAGGCACCTTACCTCCCTCTCCCTTCCTCCCTGTTTCTACCCCCAATGATTGAGTCCCCCACCAGGAGTTGTTTCCTTCCCCTGTGGGGTCCCATGCCACCATCCTGTGGGTCTCCTTTGTGAAGGTTCCCAGCATCCTCCTTGGTCTCCACTGCAGGTGCCTCCATAGAGGAACCACTATCCACCAGAAGAGTGAATGAATTGTGGAGAGGTACATCTTGAGGGATGCAACTCTGTTCCACCACCCTCTCCCTCCTTGATCCCACCCTGGTCCAGCCTCTCCTCTTTCTTGGTAATCTCTGAGGTAGTGGCATTGGCCCTGGTGGTCCCTGGGAGGGGGAGGAGGTTTCACGAATCCTAGCCAGGTCAGCCTGGAGACGGGCAACCTCCTCTCCCAGACCAGAGAGGTGCCTGCAAATAGGGCAGCATTGCAGCCTCCAGAATGTCTCCCAGAGCACTGCCACCGCACAGCCATTGCACTGCACCACTCCTATCATGTCTTATTTTGTGTCCTCTCTACTGTTTCTCTGGATGCTTATTCTCTCCTCTCCTTACAACTCTCACCCTTCCTGTTCTGGGACAGCAACTTCCTATCTTCTTCAGTAGCCTCCTTCTTCCTTGCTCAATATCAGACCACCAGCAGCTGGGGAGGAGAGTGAGCTACTTTTTTCCTTTAGGGTTGACAAAACCAATGTTTCTCTATGATCCTTTCCTTCCTACTGCCAAACAGGAAGTTCCTGTTGACAGTCAAATCCAGTGGCTATAAAAGTAGAACTGGCTTTGGGTGGGATGGAGGGCAATTAGTAAGAAAAAAGGCTAGCAACAGGAAGCTGTAATTTGACTCACCTGCTTTTATAGTGTTTAAACCACACCCCCCAGGTAAGCTCTCTTTCCTCCTACTGGTTTAGCAAAGTCAGCTGATACAGTACCCTTCCCTGCACAGAACACACACTGAGTTTCTTTCTTTTCTTTCTTTTCTTTCTTTTTTTACCCTAAATAAGACCCCTTCTACTTCTAATAAAGTTATCTGTCTACTTAATCTTAACAGACACTGACTCCTGCTGAGATATAAGTTTTAAATTAATAAGAAAATGTAGCTTCTTTTAGTTAGCTGCTTTCTGCTCTACAAGCAAGGCTAGCAACAGGCTGTGTGACTTATGTATTGTGATACACTATGTCAATGGAGGAATCAGGCTGCAGGATATAAACACCCTGTACTCTCACTTTGACATATGGATAGCGTCACATATAGATTGTGTTGTACTTATATCTTGATGCAGGGATGGGAGTGCAGTATCAGAACAACCATAAGGTCACACTGCAACATATGGGCAGAGTGACACATAAATACTGTTGTGCTATGCTGTTACAGGAATAGGAGGCTGGATACATGAAACTCTATTGTTTCACAGAGACGTTTGTACAGTGTTGTTCTATTTGAAAGGAGGGATGAAAGAACAGGGTCCAACTCACCATGCAGTCCTATCATGATGTATGGGTATTGTTCCACTATCTGCATGGAGGTACGGTATAGAGTTTATGTAGTGGCCATCTTACATGGTCCCACAGCATGTGATTGTACCCCCCAAGACACTGGGATGGCAGCAGAAGTGATACAGTTGCTGAAACATGATGATGGATGCCTCTTGTGGTATGTTCACAGAGTTGTATTTTCTTTCTATTATCTTTTGTTTGTTTCTGATTGGTTGTGTTGCCTTATACAGCCCCCCACTTGTATGTGTGTTGTGTGTGTCTGTGTGTGTGTGTGGGGGGGGTTAGGGTTGAAAACCCTAATGCTGAATTTCCTCAGTTTTGTCACCATGGAACAACCCTAACTGTTGCATTAATGGAGTTTTTTGCAATGAATATATTATAGTGGCATGGTAGTGCCACTTTAGTTAGGGTTGAGTACCCCATTTAAAGTTAAAGTGTGAAATTTTGCACCTTATTAACCTTGCCACTGTTTGACAGATTTTCCTGAAATGTGGCAGGCATGGAGCGGTAGCATAGATCTTGGGATCTGCCAAGTTTCATACTGGTCAGATATACGGTTGTGGAGTTATTTAGCGACATTCCACAGCACATTTACCCTTTTTGGCACATTCTTTGCTCACACCTACAGGTCGCACGGTTTGGGCGAATGGTCTGAAAATGTCAGGGAACACGCAGCCAGGGTTCCCAATGTGCCTTTTGAAGATTTTGTGAAAAAAATATTAAATGGTTCAAAGTTATTCAAAAACAAAATTTCCTATTATAGTCAATGGGAAAAGATAACAAAAAGTTTAACAGTGTCGCAAATGCAGATTTTAGTGTCTCTAATCACCCCAGTAGAGTGGCAAATCTGCTATCTTGTTTTCAGTTACTGATCACAGAAATGTTTGGCATTTAAAATTGGGACCTTTTAGGGACACAATTCTTTTTGTGTTTACCTAGTTGAGCCCTGAGAATGCTAGGCATGTCTTTATTTTGGGGTTAAACACCCCAGAAATATGCTTTTGAAATTTTATGGAAAAACGTAGTGTTGCAAAGTAATGTCGAACCTGCAACACTTTCGTGATTTCTTTTGTGAAAGTGTCATGATTTGCGACACTACTATTTGACACTATGGGGAAAATAACAGGAATTCTTTGCCACCCTGCTGCAAAACACTGGTTTGCTCTTTTGGACTGAAATTTGGAGGGATGACAGCCAACATCACACAGATGTGCCTTTCAGTGGTTTGGTGACAAAATGTTGCATGCATGGAAAGTTACACTGCTCCAAAGTAGATGCTTTTTCCCATAGACTAAGATTGTGGCATTCGCTGCACCTTTTGGGGCCCTCATCTCGGAAACACTTGGAGATGCGGACTTTTCATCTCAAAATTGTTTAGCCTCCCACTAGGGGGCTAAGTGCAAAACTAGCCAGGAAAGTCATAAATAATATGAAATTTGAATTTTTTTTCTACGTCGTATGGTTCCTGAGATATAAGCACTTCAGCATTCCAAGTGCTCATTTTCTTGTCCGAGGCCCATCATTATGCATACGTTCTTTGTACTCACTCTGTTTCTCTATGCAGCTGTTGGGGAAAACCAGGGTGTGCGCTTCCATTACTGTTACCCTTAGCATTTCCACTTGTGTTTCCATACCTGTTTGCGTTAGCATTCCCATGAATGCCACCTTGTGCGTTATCCTTTGCGTTTTCTTTTGTGCTTCTATTTGCATTACTATTACCATTTGCATTTCCACTACTGTTTGTGTTTGCATTTTGATTTTCGTCACTATGTGCCTTTTCATTTGTGTTTGTGGCCACCCTTCCATTTGTGTTTCTCTTTCATTTGGCGTCATCGTTGCTGTTACGATTACCATTTGCATTTTTAATTGTGTTACCGTAACCGCGTGTGTTACAGTTTATTTTTTTCATTTATTGCAAAAAACTTTGTTAATGCATCAGTTAGGGTTGAAGTGGGAAATGAGATGTTAGGGTTGACACCCTATCACTTCCCCACCTGACCACCCCACCCCATCCCCACTGTCTACAGACCAAATGGTGATGGGATGTGCATTGGGGTCATCAGCCGTAAGTCTCACCCCATTCCATGTGTAAGAAAGCTGAAATGGTACAGTATAGGAGAATGGAGTGAGAGACTGGATGACCCCAAGGCAAACCCCATATCCTGTTGGCTTGTGGACGGGGGGGTGGGGTAGTCATATGGGGGAGGTGTTATGGTGTCAACCCTAACATCTCATTTCCTTACTTTTGTAACTTCAACCCTAACTGATGCATTAACTAAGTTTTTTGCAATTAATATTCTTACTTTTTGAGAAAGTGTAATCTTACCCTAATATGTTTATGGTATAGATTTTAGGGAGCACAGGACCCTATTGGCCCTGTGCTGTCCTCTATCCATAAGTGTACAGACATTGTAATTAACTGTTATCTCCCTGAGGGAGTGCAGGGCCCTCCAGGTTCTGCATTCCCACTGCTGCATAAAGAAGGACACTGAAGCAACAAAACTACATAATAGTATCCATCTCCCTGTAGGAGCACAGGGCCCACTCCATAGCATCTCCCTCTGGGAGTGCAGGGCTCTCTGGGCCCTGCACTTCCAGCTCACTTCCTTCACTCTGTAATAGGAAATTTCCAAACTTCAAAATCGGGCCTGTGGCCTCTTGCGTACAACGCACACCAAGGCATGCATATATCAGAGTGTGACCACACACCTAAGAGTGGATTATCTATTACATATATATATATATATATATACAGTATATATATATATATATATATATATATATCATATCTGCATGGTATTGCAGGTATAGTTAGGGTTGGTGGGCCACTTTAATGTTAAACCCCAAAGTTTGCACTTTAATAACTTTGCAACCGTTGGTTTTATTTACCTGAAATTATGCATGTGAGGCATCCGACCTTAGATATATATATGTAAAGTTTTTTTTCTGGGCAAATGTACAGTTGCGGAACTGTAATGAGTCAAAAATGTGAAAAATCCTCAACTTTTGTGCATTTCTTTGTCATACTCCACAGGCCAAACTGTGCATCTCTCTGGCTTCAAATGTGCATTTGTATATATGGTCGGGTCAAGGACATGCCTTTTGAAGATTTGGTGAAAAAATATTCATCTGTTCAAAATTTATGCTAGTTTTTCATGTCCCATTTTAGCCTATGGGAAAATTTATATGTGCATTGAGAAAACATTCGCGAAAACTTTCACGAAAACTTTTTTGTGCATGAAAATATTTCATTAGAAGGTATAGGGGTGTCACAACAACATTTTTGTTTTCATACAAACAATGTTTGAAAACATTGTTCAATGTGTTATTTCCTTTGTCACTTCATTGTGCCAAGGTGGATTATGCTTTTGGGCTGAAATGTGCAGGGTGGCAAGCCCTGGTCCCACAGATGTGCCTTTTGGTGATTTGCTCCCAAAAACATTCAACAGGCCCATAGTTACAGCATTCTGAAGTTGAGAAATTTCCTATAGGATAACACTGAGGCACCTGCGGTGCCTTTTGGAGCCTGTATCTTAAAAACGATTTGAGATATAGATTTTACGCTACCTGCTTCTTAGTCCACCTTTAGGTGGACTAAGCCTGAAAGCAAGTTTTGAAGTTGCTACAGTTTCTGAGATATTGCCAAATAAGTGTTATAAGATTTCTTTTTTGGGGCTGATGTATGGCTCTGTATTTATGTGTAAGTGGGAGCGCAGGGCCCAGATTGCCCCTTTTCTCACATATGCATACCATTAGGAAAAAAAATGGGCAGTGTCACTGGAGTGCAGGGCCCAGAGGGCCCACACTCCCACAAATAAATACCAGTTACCAGTTACATTACATTTTCACAAAAAGAAGAGAAATTAATTTCAGACAACTTCATTAATGCATCAGTTATTGTTGATTACACCAACAGGCATCAGGGTGTGCCATAGGGTCATCAGGCCTAACTCTCATCCCATTCTCCTATACTGTAGCATGTCAGCTTGTTTACATATGGAAAGGGGTGACAGTTGGCCCTGACAACCCCATGGCACACCCTGATGCCTGTTGTTGTGTGGAGGATTTAGGGGTTGGGGGTGGGTTGGTAGGGGTGGTAACCCTAACATGGAATTTCCATGCTTTTGTCACTGTGCTATCAACCCTAACTGATGCATTAATTAATTTTTTTGCAATGAAGATATATATATATATATAGACATATACGCATATACATTATATATATGTATATATACAGTATATATATTCTTGGCAAAAAAATACATTAATGCATCAGTTAGGATTCAAGATAAAGCAACAAAAGTAGGGAAATATGGTGTTAGGGTTTCCAGCTCTGAAGTGAATGAAGGGTGGAGTCTTCCATGGGGTTGTAAATCCTAACACTCACCCCACTGCAGTAACAGAAAAGCTGAGATGTAATGGAGCCAGGTGTGTATATTTCATGATTGCATACAAAGGGGTGAGCATTACAGTTGACAGTCCCATGGAAATCTCCACCTCTCATTCATCTCAGGGAAGGGGCAAAGGTTTTAGGGTTGGAAACCCTAATGTCATATTTCCCTACATTTGTTACTTTATCCTGAACCCTATCTGATACATTAATGGTTTTTTTTTGCAAAGAATTTCCATACTTTTTGATATAGTGTAATTTGCCTGTTAAGGTGCAAGGCCTTACACTCCCACCCATCTATAGTTTTTGAGATAGCGTAATCCTATCCTTATTTCTATGTGGGAGCACAGGATCCAAAGGGCCCTGTGCTCCCATCCTTCCATAGATGTGCATATGTATGTCACTGCTGAAGGGCCCTGTTCTTCCATTTATAGGACAACAGCAAACAAATTTCCAGCATGGCCATCTTATTATCCCACCTCATGTACCCAGTGCTTAACATTTTCAAATCCAGGCCAAAACATAATTCCTCACAAGTGCAAAGCCATTCCGTGTCACAGGTGTAAAAATACATTTTGATTAGGATTTGAAAAATCAGAGCTGTGCCGTTCATGAGGTTGGGTAATAAGCAGTCTATTTTGAAAAATTGGTGTCAGAGTACTGTATTTAAAATTTCCAAAGTTACAATTGTGTGTAGCGAAACTGAAATAAACGGTCATAACTTTGCCATTTTTACATATTTTAACCCCACATTTTCAACATAGCCTTCTTATGACCCCACCTCATGAATAAGGGCAGGAAAAATATTCAAATCCCACTCAAAAGGTGAATTCACCAAGCAACCAGGAAATCATCTTTTGGGCAGGAGTTACTTAATGACAGTCATATTGTTCATGAGGTGGGGTCCCCAAAAGGCCATGTTGAAAATATATTGTTGGGGGTCACATGATGCAGCCAAGCTGAGTGCAGCTGGGCCCCTGTGGCTCAACTCCACAGTTGCTTTTTTGTTTATTTTTTCCCCTTTTTGGTGGTGTTTGGTGTTCAACATTACATTGCCGGTTTGTTAAAATTACAGGGAAGCAAGAGGGAGAGAAATCTGCTTTACTAGCTAAAAAAAATTATAAACTCTCTGCCTCTCCTCCACCTGTGGATGAAGGACCCTCTCCAGGCCTGGGTGCACAAATTGAAAGAAAGTAGGACACAAGCTTAGTAGCTTGAGAGCTGACTGAAATCAAGTCTTTTAAGGGAGGTGTCAACACAGACCTGAATAATGTAACTGTTACTTTAACTGCTTTAAGGCTGTCTGTGCAGGCTCTTGGTCATTGAGTGGAGCAATCAGAGATTCAGATCAATCAACTGGAAGATTGGGCACATCCTGCAGAATGCCATCTCAGCCTGGTGGAGCGAGAGATTCGAGCCCTGTAGGAAAAATTGGATGATTAAAAGACTAGGGTTCAGAGGAACAATGTTCAAATTTGTGGTCACCCAGAATGATCGGAGGGCAACAGAATGATTTGTTTTCTACAGGCTCACATTCCAGAATGGCTGAAGTGGTAGGCAGGCACTGTTATAGAAACAGAGCGAGTCCATTGAATTCCCATTGGACCCTCAATGGGATTCTTGTCTGCATGCCTTTAGCCAGCTGTCTTAAAATTACTGCATTATACCAATTGGAAGAATATCTTAAAGATTGCACAAACAGTAAAAGAAATTGTTTGGAAGGGATTCAGGCTGACATTTCAGCCATACTAACCTAAAAGAGTTTTGGAGAAGAGGAAGGTTTTTGACCATTTATGAACATTGCCAAGGAAAATGGACTCCATTGTTTTTAGTGCCTCTGGCTATTTTGAAAATCTGGGTCCATAATAGACTGGAGTCTTTTGACTTCCAAGAAGCAGCAAGGAAATTCCTGTATGATCTACCAGGTTTACTGTGGAGAAAGCTGTGGTTAGATCCAAGATGACTCAAACCCTTCAACTACAAAAGACTACCCTCGTATTTCATCCTTCAGTATAGAGTACTGCAGCAGGTTGAACATCTTTAGCCCAGCCTCTGCCACAAGAAGAAGACACCATGGACTGAATTTTATTTCACAATGGCATGGATTTTTCTTCTCCTGACTATTGAACAGCTTTACTAACCACACTGCCATATCTCTGAGTAAGCTGACACTTTAGTTCACTTTGGGCAGTGGGGGGGATCCTACTTCCCCTAGTAAGCTATTCTGGCACAGGGTCATAATGTCACAAGGCATTAGGCTGCAGCAGTATACCATGCTGCCAGCACAGTGCAATATATTGCCAGCGACATATGTCTTTGTTTTTCAGGGGGCTCTGCCGCTGCACTCCCCCTTATTGGGGGCTGCACCATCAAACCCCCTCAACTAAAATAAATAACTCCAAGGGGGTTTACAGTTAAATTTACACAAAGTGTGAAAAATAAAAAAAAATCCATGTGTCTGGGACCGGAAGTCAAAGCCCAGTCCCGAATACACTGCCAGCCTCCCTAGCTGCCTGTGGCTCATCCTGTTGAGCCTTGGCAGCTGCTTGCCAGCCCTCTGTCCCAGCAGAGGTCTTATCCTCTGCCTGGGAAGAGAGAAAGGGTGCACTACCACACATACAGCCTATTGCAGTTTTGCACCCTCTTGCTCTTTCCTACTGCACTGTTCCTTTTGTGCGGCTTTATCATGCACGATGAAGCATGCAACATATTAACCCAGTAGGAGCTATTCAATGTTGCTGCATGTTTAGCCCTTGTAGCTTTTGACTGTTAGAAAGGAATTAACTGTTAGGTAGAATGCTGACATTTTATTGTTGTGAGAGGGATGGTGGGTGGTGGGAGGATTTTAGAGATGATTAAGGCTCTGAGTGTTCCATGAGTTCTGTTCATGCAGGCTACTATTGTGACCTGGGTGGTGGTTGGTAGGTATTAACAAGTGACTGCAGGTACTGGTATTGATCTTATTCTCTTCCTTTAGCTTTAGAGAGAAATGGGGCTGAACTTGACAGCTTTTTTGATCTTAAGGATACAACTGGAAAGTCCCCCTTTTTTTGATAGCTTATATGGGCAGAACAAGCTTAGTTTGGGTATACAGTACATCTTGCTTAAGGCAGTTTGGGGGAATTCTGGGATCAGTTAGATCACCTTGGTTGATAGAACAGAAGGGTGTTAGCTCTATTCCATACTGGGGTCTCATTGTATTCTTCCTTTTATCAGAGCACACTATTTCCTTTTACATCTGTGCTATTGGCAGCAGGGTGGGCTATCTTTGATTGCAAACTGCTTTCAGTTAAGGACTTCATGTGACTCTGTAATTGGAGCCCTATTTAGTTTACTTGGATTACACTATGCTCCCTCTTTATTTTACAGTTGGATCACATTGTCAGTTTTACAGTGTTAGAGAGACTTCCCTTCTCTCTTGTTTTTGTGACTTATTCCCTTGGATTATTTAAGGAGAGAAGGGGGTTATGACATTCTGGGAACTAAGGTGCTAAAGGAATTCATATTTTGTGTAATATCTGATGAGTGGATATGGAGGCTTATTGGGTGATGGGTTTAGATGGAACTGGGGGGTTATCAGTTTTTCTCCTGAATAGAATATGTTTATGTCTTGTGATGTTTGACTGTTTTCTGTCCTTGGATATTAGCCTATTATAAGCTTATTAGTAATGAGATTTATGAGATGATAAGCTTCCTGCTAGTCAGTTGTTATTGTTAAATAGTTTATTATTTACATCAACATAAGGGGGGAGATTAATTTCCTTGAGGGAGGTGCCATGGAGTGGAGGCAGTGGCTCCCTGCAAACACAGAGCAAACAGAGATGGTGAATTTTGGAAATACATTGGTTATTCTTTCTATTTATCTATTATGGGAATACTGTTTTCTTAGCCATTTTGTTAGTTGTGTTTATGGACAGCTGTGCTGGGAGCACATCTTCTTTTATTTTTGTCACTTTCTGGGGGTGAGGAGAGGAAAAGACTGCACCCCTAGGATTTTGTTTATGGTAGTATGTCACCCTATAAGGTAGTCTCTTGGAATGTGTGGGAAAGGAATGGCCCCATTAAATGGAAATGTATCTTAACAGATCTTAAGAAATTGGAGGGGCAGATAGTATTTTTACAAGAAATTCACTTATTACAGAAGGAGGTAGACAGATCTACAGCATTCTGGAAGGGGCAGGCCATTGCAGCATAGACTTCCTTTAAGTGCCGAGTGGTTATGATACTAGCCTCTAGGGGGATGAACTGGGTTTCCATGTTAGTGTTTTGTGACCCACAAGGGACATGGGTTTTAGTAGTGCACAGTTTAGATTGCAAAATATGCACCCTGGGATCAGTATACAGTCAAAATACTGATAGCGCCCTATTGTTTCCCTTGTTTTCACAAATTCTTCAGGATAAAGGCTCAGGTGATATTATCTTGGGGGGTATGAACGAGGTTTTGGACCTTGTATGTGACAGAAGTGGTACCCCAGCCAGATTAGTAACAGCGGGATCTAGTGCACTTTCTAAGCTTAGAGACAACCATGGGATCTGGGGTGTGTGGAGCATTAGCAATCCTACTGTTTGAGACTATACATACTTCTCATCTGTGCATCAGACGTACAGTAGGATTGATTTACTTTTAGTGTTGCATACTATTTTACAGAGTACCTTGCCAACGTCAATTGAGCCCACAGTCATCTCAGATCATTCTCCCATTACTTTTAGTTTTTCATAGGCTCAAGGGGGATCTAGAGACACCAGGTGTCATTGTAATGTTAGCTTTTTGACAGATTCAAAATTTAAAGGGTGGCTTAAACAGGAGGTTAGGGAGTCTCTCACAACTAATTATATTGAGAAGTTTGTTCCTAGATGGGTTTGGGATGGCCTGAAGGCATACCCCCAAGGTCATATCATTGCCTTTTCAACTGCATACAAAAAGGAAAGACAGGCTAAGTTGCAGGATATGGAGACTCATTTGAGTCACCTAGAGAAGCAGCATAAGTCATACTAAGGGAATTTAACTCTGTTGCAACAGATTTCGGATCTGTAGTTTCAAGTTAATGTTATGAATTCTCAACAGGCTGAATATGGTTTATTTAGGACTTGACATGCCTACTGGGCGAGAGGAGAAAAGCTGGCCACTGTGGCATGGGAGGGGTATCAGGTGGGTTGGAGATTTGTTTGATACAGTTACAAGCTGCATGATGTCTTTTGGGGAGTTGTAGCAAATGTTTTTATTCCTGGGTGCATATCACTGGTGGTATCTTCAACTGCAACATCTTATACAGCAGAAGTTAAGAGGGTTCCTTCAATTACAGCATGACTGTCAATGGGAGGAAGTATTTGGATGATTGAGGGTATTTCAGGCAGTCCCTATCCATCCTAAGCTGTGTAGCATTTACAATGTGTTATTGAAAAACTGTACCCCAGGACTTCAGCATATTCACACTAGCTGGGAAAAACAATTGGGTTATTCCTTATTGGAGAAGGAATGGGATCAGGTTTGGATGAATGCATATGGGAACTGTACAGCAGTGACATGGCTGGGCACTTGATGCAGTTGAATACCTTATTGTTATGGTATCAGACCCCTTCTGTGTTACATGCAATGTGCCTTGTGCAACATCCTCACTGTTGGTGTTGTGATGCAGTACAGGGTACGTTGCTCACACACTTTGTGACTGTTCTGTTTTGAAAGCTTGGTAGACCCAGATTTTGTCAGCTTTAGAGCTGGTCATTGGGCTTCCAGTGCCATTGGATGTGTCACTAATAGTGTTGGGTAATACTAGGAATCTTGTAATGGCTATGCAGACTCAGAAGGTATGGTTTATGGCAGCTATAGTAGAGGAAAAATGACTTCTACATAGATGGTGAACATCCATTCCTCCAAGTTATGATGAATGGATGGAGAGAATGTTACGTTTAGCAAGCAATGAGAGATTGTCATATATAGCAGTGGGTAAGTATAGGCAATTTGAATCGGTTTGGTGGGATTTTTTAATCTACAGTGGTGTTTCATCCTTCTTAGGTAGGTTAATGTACTCCTGTCTCCCTCCACATGATAGAGGCAGTTTGGGAATTCCTGAATGACCTCAGTATATTTAAGACTGTTAAAGATGGTCATTTTGAGGTGCAGCCTGTCCTCTCCTCTTCTGGTGTTCTTTCCTGTTCTGGTTCCCTCCCTTCTAGTTATGTAGCTTTGATTGCCTATGTTTTATCCAATGACAGCATTATTTATGATTTTTGTTAATAGGTGTATATTATTATTTTTTCAGCGTGTATAGATTTAATGATGGGTGTTTTTTTTCTATTTTTTGTATAATATACTTGGACTTGAGGTGGTCCCACTGAGGTTAGTGTGTAACTGAGTATTGCTTAAGACTTCATATCTGATGCAAGGGATTCTGTATATTGTTCTATATCTTGGTAGTGGTTCATATATTTAGCAATATACAGTATAGTATTATTAGTGTTAGCTTTGTAGACATTTTCTAGTTCATTGTGTTGTATATTTATTTGAATGTTGTCCTGTTGATTGTTCTTGTTGTTATTATTTCTATTGTTTAAAATTTAATAAAGTATTAACAAAAAAGAAAAGAAAAGAAAATGTGGAATCAAAATGACAAAAAATGACTAAGTTATGAATAAAAGTTGAAACCCTCATTGAAATACATTGAACCACATTTACCTGAATTTCTCATATTGTAATTGCCGGTTCCAGCAGCAAGACCTGTCTTCAATCAGAAAGTGGATATCTGACCTAGGACCTGTTCAGTTAAGTGAGAGTGTGTTGGGGTGTACTGGGGGGGTGTCTGGTGGTGGGTGCTGAGTAGGAGGCGGGGTTGGGGGTGATCATCGAGGGACCCTTTTTTTGCAGGCTTAAACAGATACACACAGAAAAAATAGGGGATGGTGATCAGAGTATCGGGAAGGGGAGAAGGGACCACTGGATTACAGAGATAACACATTTTTGTACATGGGGAGGGTGACTGGAGAACAGGGGAGGGACCACTGGACTACCAGGGCACATCATTTTGACATGGGGATGGTGATCAGAGCATGGTGGAGGGACAACTGGACTACCAGAGAATATAAAGTATACTTGGGGATGGTGATTAGAGAATGGCGGAGGGGGAAGGCACCACTGGACTACTAGGGATAATCATTTTATTTATATGGTGACAGCAATTGGAGAATGTGGGAGGAGGAAGGGACCACCAGACTACCAGGATATATCATTTGATATGAAAATGGTGATTGAAGAATGGGGTAGGGGTGAAGGACCACTTGACTACCAGGGGCACATTATTTTATCTTCAGGGAACATAAATCAGTGGTTGTGGATGCCATTAGACACTAGGGATCTACAGAACAACATTTCAAACTGTCATGGACCTTTACTGTTCATAGTTTTTTCGTTTTGAACAGTAACATTCAAACTGTAAAGAACTGTGAATGATTATTTTCTGATCAATTGATCCTTAACTAAGCGAGGAATGGGAAGTATGATTTTTGACCCAAAAAGACATACTTTCCTTTAATATCTTTAAATAATAATAAAATAATGGAACTAAGCATGTGACTAAGACGTAAATAAATGTTTTGGTCATTCTCTACCAAGTAGCATTTCTTTAGAAATCATTTTTTAAACAGAAAAAAAACAAGATGGTGGACAACACAATAGTATTTCTCTGAGCACAAACAGTAAATCTTTAACAATTAAATAAACAGTCGAAATGGTTTTCATTTACCTGCTTGTCTAGCAGGTATCACAAAAACTGTTATAATTAAAAAATGGAGAGATATCTTATCACCATGCTATCTAAGGGCATACCTGTGGCACAGATCCCATCATCCCTGAAAATGTCATGAAAAAAATGCCATTCAATCTTGGCTGTAGATGAAGGCAACAAATCCCATGTTAACAAATGGGAAAACAAGTGTTTTTTTTTTTTACTACCCATATTTCAAACATCACACAAGATGAACTCATGAATCTTTCCACATCTTTAGACACTGGCAGCATTACTACACAAGCCAAATTGTGGGCTATTTCATAAAAAAATGCTAAAGTTATTAAAATACAACATTTTCAATTTAACATGAAAGTGCCAATACAACCCTAACTAAAGGGTGCAAAGTTTTACTTCATATCCTTATTTGCCTGTGGAAGTGCAATGCCCTTCAGACCCCGTGATTCCATCCAAGTTTAATCATATCCTTATTACCTGTGTAAACACAGGGCCACCCTATGCTCCCATCCCTCCATAGATGTGTGTGTATATATATATATATATATATATATATATTTATATGTTGGTGTGGACACTTCCATTTTTAGGACAACAACAACCATATTGTCAGCATAGCCATCTTATTACCCCTATCTCATGAGCCCAGTACTAAAAATTGTGAAATACCCACCAAAATATCATTCCATGCCGCCACAACATCATTCCATGACAGATGTGCAAAAAGCCATTTTGATCAAGATTTGAAAAAGTAGAGGTGTCACATTCATGAGGTGGTGTAACAAAATGGCTCTGTTGAAAATTTGGGATGAAAATATTGAAAATTACAAAAGTTTCAAAATACCCTTCTTACAGCCCCTCCTCATGAACAAGGATGGTGGACATTTTGAAATCCAAACCAAATGGTGATTTTGCCAATCAATCACACAATCACCTTTCTGACTGCATAATTCAACTAATGCTGTTCATGACATGGGGTCTCCAAAGGGTCAAGTTGAGAATTTGGTGTCAAAATATACCAAAATGGCAAAATTATACACCAAAGTTGAAAACCCCACTGAAATACATTGAACCGCACTTACCTTACTTTCTCCTACTGCAGTCAGTGGCTCCAGCAGTGGGACGTGTCTCCCATAGCAGTCAACCTTCACCCTAGGACCTGTTTAGCTGAGTGAATGTGTATGCAGGGATCTGGGGGGTACAGGGTTGTGGGTGTTGAATTGGAGTTCAGGGTGGGAGTGCGATTGGTGAGGGATTGTTTTCTTTTTCACAAAAAAAAGCAAAGACATCGAGGGACCATTTTCTTCATTGCAGTCAGGGATGTGTATTGGAGGGTGGGGGTAGCCACTAGACACCAGGGAAGTATTTCAGAAGTACAGTGATGGCAATTGGAGGGTGGAGATGCCACTAGATACCTAACAAAAATCCCATAAATACAGAGACAGAGACAAGAATCAGAGGGTCATGGCACCACTAGACACCAGGGAAAAAATGCAAAATTCTGGGCATAGTGATGGGTTGGTGGGAGAAAACACTAGACATCATGGTACAATGATAGCATTATGAGGATGGCAATCAGCGGGTGGGGTGGTGCAAGTAGACACCAGGGGCAAATACTGAAAGTACAAGGATGGTAACTGGAAGGAAGAGGGCCCACTAGACACCATGGAAGATTTCAAGAATTACAGGAACAGTGTTCAAAGGGTGGGGGGAACATTAGACACCAGGGAACAACTATAAAAGTTATGGGGATGGTGATCAGAGGGTGGGGGATGTCACTAGACACCACAAAAAAAATGAGAGAATTTCAGGGATAGCTTGCTAAATCCTTTTTTCATTTGAAGGAATGCTTTTCCATATCAAACAAAAAATGGAAATGAAAAAGGATTCATTGAAACAAAAAAAAAAATTGGAAAATTTAAATCTGAAATCCTTTTCCATATGAAGGGATCCTTTTCATTTAAACACAAATATCAAATGAACACGGATCTCTTCAAACGAAAAAAAAGACTAAGTCCCAGTTACTTTTCCATGTAAAGGGATCCTTTTTCATTCAAACAAAAAAGGTGATATGGAGAAACCAGAAACGAAATTAAGTCCAACATCTTTCTGTGTATCACAGTATCGTTTGAGTGATAAAGTCCATATGGCAAAGGCTGAAGCGAGTGATGAAAAAGGATTTCAAAACTTAAAGAAAGAAAAATTCCCAGTCAGTTCTCCAACACTTAATGGCAAAACCCACCTAAGGGAGTCTCAATCAGCAAGATACATGTGTCTCTGCAGGAAGTTAGTTTTGTAGTATTAAAAAAAAAAATATATATATATATATATATATATATATTAAGAAAATGAAAAACAAGATGGTGCCAAATGAAAAAAAGGTTTTTCCTTCAAGAAGAAGGGTTGGCCCCAAGTTAAAAGGGATCCTTTTTCATTCAGACCAAATCCTTTTTTTGTTCCAAACCTCTATACAAAAGATTGCATTGGCATGCTCAGAAACCAAAATTTTAAAATGTAATAACTTTGGAACAGAGTAATATTTGTTCACCAATCCAGCAAAAGGCACATCTGTTGGCAAACCCTTTCCACCCCGAAAATGTCTGACCAAAATTCCAAACCATTTGTGTGCAAGGCGATAAAAAAACTGCAAAAAACAGTGACTTTTTACATTTTTTCACTATCTGGATTTCAGAATCTGCACATCTGACCAGAACAAAACTTGGCATGTCAAGCGATCTACCTCACAAGACTAAACATGCCAACATTTGTGCAAAACCACTGAACAGTTGCAGTGATAATAAGGTGCAAAATCTGAGGTTTAACACTGAAACCCCTACTGAACCCTAAATATAGGGGTGTTACCGCACCCCTATAATATAAAGAGCTGGGATATCACCCACAATGAAAATGTCTTGTTTATAGTAGGATACATGTAGATAATAAACCTACTCTAAAGTAAATCACCTACACCTACCATATGCATACGTGCACCTAGAACAACATGCATTATTTATTTATTTATTTATTGATTGATTGATTGATTGACTGACTGATTATGTTTTGGTAGGCAGGTAAGCCCACTGAGAGCAAGGGTCCCTTTTTCATGGGTGACCCAGATTTAGTTACAGGCTAATGTACAGGGAGCCAAAGACAACATGGAATTCCAATAATTAACACATGTAAGGTACATACATAATGTATAAAGACAAGGCATCAAGTTAGGTACAAAGCTAAGGCACACATGAGGGTAGGGAAACAGGAGATCGTTTGGGTTCATACAGTAAATCGTAAAATAGTAAGACAGTAATACAACAATCCAGAGGATATGGACACAGAAATATCCTTACAGTCACATTTTTGTTCACTTTCTTCTCATGTTCTACATGTGTGTACTGTTGGCAATTCATTAGGTTTCAGCATCAGTAGTAAGTGCTTTGTTTGTACAGAACAGACAAACACTACCAGGCCTGATGACTAACCATGCTGTGAGCAGCTATAAAGGTGCAGCTGGGTGAGTCCTCAAAATAGTGGGGAATCAGGAAAAGAAGTGTGGAAATCAACAAAAAAAACTTTTCTTTTAGGCAATAAATGTATTTTGCTGAGTTGATTATTTGGCTTTAATTAAGAGTTTATATGCCATTTAATTATCTTTTGTCAATTCAAATTAAGTAAATTGATTTTCATTTCTTAGCAACTGAATCTATATTAAGTAATGATTATAAAAAATTAATGAGTTTCACAGCTTTAGAAAACATCCTTGAACGAGTATTAAAGGGCAGATTTATTTTAAGAGCAAAAGAAAAGTAAAAGAAATGCAAAAAGATCCTTTGTGTCATAGCAATGTATGAGGTTGAGAGTTGGCTTCATTTTTTTGATTTTTAATTTTGCAACTTGAAAGAAGGATGAAGCAGATTGAAATGAGAATAGCTTCAGAGTGGGCAAAGGATGATGGTGCATACAATGATTAAATAGACAGAACAGAAAACAATTCATAAAGAGCTCTGTCTCCAATATACCCATGTTTCCCTTTTTTGCTTCCACTTTTTATCTATTCTACAATATAGCAACATAAGAAATCAATGTAACAGGAAAAGACTCATTTGTTCAACAAGCTAGTTCATTACAAACTTTTTTTCATCTCCACCTACTGCACCTGCCATCTTCTCATTTCCTTCTTCAGTACGTGTAGCCATTCTTCACATGCCACAAGTCCTGCTCTCTTTTGAAATTGCATTCATTTTTTGCTTCAATTGCCTTTGCTGAAAAGCATTTTTTGTTTTAATAATCTCTGCCTATACAGTGGCAGCCAATGAAAAGTTGCAGTGTATCTATTTATGTCTAGGTGACTGGTGCATTGGGTGACTTATACAGGCATGCTTAGGCAATGTACAGAAGTTGAAATGCTTGCTAGGATGTTTGGAACAACTGGTAAGATGTTAAGTACTGAGTACATTTGTGCTTAAGAAGGTTAGGGCATGAGTACAGTCAATGAATAGTGGATGGGGTTTTTATGCTTGTGCCATGTACCGTAGGTTTGCCCATTAACTCTCTCTTCCCATTATGTAGACTATTACCCTTTCATGTTACCATGAAGGTACAAGAGCCCTTCTGAGGAAGTCGCAGCCCTAGAGGTGCCATAGGAATGAGATCCCCTGTACTAAAGTTACCTTACAAAAGATCCCTTGTATCCTAAAAGGAAAGGGAGAAACCATCAGGGAAAAGTGGGAGGAAGGAAGGAGCAATGAATACAATCATCCAAAAGAAGGCTAGACATACACAGATGAAGTACTCTCAGTAGGAGGGGAGAGTAAGCTAAGTTAAAAACGTACATTCTCAGTCAGTCATATAACTCTTTCCTATCACTGCTTAATCTATTCGAATTTTTTTCCCTGCTCATGAGACCTACCATCTATCTCATAGTTCAACTTTTCTTCTTAAGTTCTGGCTCTCCTCCTTACTGTTTAATTTGTCTACTTCAGGCAAACTCAATAGATCAGGAGTCTTTTTCTGCCTGTAATTTTCTGTGATTCAATGTTTCTCCTCCATTCATTCCCCTTCCATCCTTTCAGCCCATTCTGTTTGATCCAATGATTCTTGTTTGTTTCTCGTATTGGCCATAATTCATTAAGTGTGCACTGTGCCTAGCAAGCCATACAACAAGGGCATGGAAGGCAATTCAGTGGATCTGCATGTAGAGCACCACAGAGCAGCATTCACAGAGCTGAGGTGAGGTGGTGCATCTGTGAGAAGATGGAGTTGCTGCACATGGCTGCAGGTGCATAGCAGCACAGATATGGAGGGGTGTGTCTCAGCCTGGAACAATGCATGAAACATGGTTGCAAATAGAGGGAAGGCCAGACATTAGAAAGCTGTGCCACAAAGTGACCTGAGGGGAGACGTAGCCCTAGGTGCACGGTTTGCTTAGTGTACCATGGGTGCGGGGGTAGAGGCAGTAGTGCAATGAACAGGGGCAGACACCATGGCCAACAGTGGAAGGCATGACAGGAATGGCAGCAGCACATGCCACAACTGCACAATGGGAAACAGCAGGTCCATAAATAAGGCAAGGCAAAGGATGCAGGTATACATGGCATATGTGTTGCAGAGCAAATGGTGGCAGGAAGCATGGGGCCCATTATACACCCTATTGAACCCACCCAGTACTGTACTGCATTCATAGCCAAAAGGCCACATGAGACAATGCAGACACCAAGACAGGGACAGTGCAAGGGATGAACTGGGTAACACACACAAATCATGATGTGTCCCCCACAGATTGTGTAATGTATGGTGGCTGAGCACCATAGTGCAGTAGCACCCACCAATGGACATAGGCCCCCTCACAATGGGGATTGGAGCATGGCCACACAGGTGCATGGATAACACAACGTTCGCCTGTTGGCCCCCTATTCTGCCCCTGAAGAGCCGGACCAAATCTGGAATCCCACTAATAGCGGTGCACATGACCCACCTGCATCAAGTGGGCATGTTACTAAAGGCCCCAGCAGACACCACACTGTGGATAGTTGTGGATGTGCATGCTATGCTATGGCCCTGCTGCAGTCCTGCCAGTCCACTTGGAGCAATATGTGCCCTGGGCTGCTCTGCAAAACCCTCCTGCTGGACAAGGTACAGGCACTGGAACACAGGTTCAGGTGGCATTCACGGCCATGCATCTTCAGGCCACCTACAGGCCAAGGTGTTCAGTGACACACAATACATTGCCAATTTCAGGCTGGATCATGTGGTCATAGCTGACCTGTGTGCCTTGGTGGTGCCCCATGTTGCATCCAGGACACTACGGTCCCAGGCACTGTCTGCTGAGTCCAGGGTCCTATGTGCTTTGTCCTACTATGCAACTGGCTCCATCCAGTGATTGGTCAGGGATGTGGAAGGTGTGAGCCAGGCTATGGTGCAATGGGCACTACAACAGGTCACAGATGCCATACTCCTTAGTCTGCATGACCATATCATATTCCCCACCTCCCCATGGGACATACGTGCCAGAAAGCAGGTTTTCTATGGCATGCATGGCACACCGAATGTTCTGGGTGCCATTGACTGCACCCATGTGCCCATACTTGCACCCACTGTAGAGGAGGAGGCATACCACAACAGGAAGGGTTTGCACAGTGTAAATTGTTAGATTGTGTGTGATAGTGGTGGCATAATTACCAACTTGTGTGCACAGTGCCTGGGCTCATGCTATGATTCATATATCCTGGACAGCTGCAGACTCGGTGCCCATCCACCTCATCATGCATGGTGGATGTGAAGAATGGCTGCTTGGTGGGTACTGTGCCAGTGTATATATCACACCAGTTGCACCGTGCACACTGACTGACCATATATTCCCCCCACAGGTGACAGCAGATGTTCCCTATGACCCTACCTGACTACACCATACCTGGAGCCAACTGGGAGGGTGGAGGAGGCATTCAATGATGCACACAGAAAGACACAGTCCATCATGGAATGCATGTTTAGCCATATGAAGATGCAATGTTGGTGCGTGGACAACACAGGTGGCATGATGATGCTTGCCCCTAGAAAGGCATACAGAGTGTTCAGTGTGTGCCATGCTCAACAACATGTGTGTGCGACTTACTGTAGACTACCACTGCCAGGTGACATACCAGAGGACTACCCAGCATGTGGTGGGGGCGGCAAAGCAAATGTGGGGGTGGGGGACACAATCTCGGGGCGTGAAGTGAGGTATGCGGTCATGCAGGTCACATTTGCATATTAGATGTACAGGCAGCAAGGCACAGTAATGATTATCCACCTCTGAGTGCCCATTTGCCAGGGATACTTGCCTCCCCCATAACCACAGTGCACAATGAAATGCATGCCACCTGCTTTCCCTGCCTGTGTTGTGATGGTCTGTCTCCATAACATTGCATGGTGGCATGTCAGAATCATACTGCATCCATCATGGGGAAGGGGGCATTGACCTGCATGGTGTGGGATGGTGGTGCCCCAGTTGTGTTGTCCACCACATGCGCATGATGTGTGTGTCCATTACCCTGCCTTGGTCAGTGACATGAGGCATACATGTGTGAAGGGCTACCTGTAAAGGGGGGACACATGTGTGTATTGGTGCTTGTGCATATACTTAATAGCAGATGTTTGTGTGCTACACATTGGTGTGTGCAGGACCTGAGCCTGCTGTGGTGTACATGTTGTAAGGCCATGGCAGTGCACAATTGCTGGCACAGTCCCATGGTTCTGGCATACAGCTACATCCAAGGTGGTCTGGTGACCACCCTGGTACCAATCCGTCTCCCATCTGCCTGGCCCTGACCACATTTTGTGGCCCTTGTAGCCCTGGCAGGGTCCTAGACACCACCTGACCACATGTCTCCTGCATATACACTCTGTTCTAGGTTCCATGATGACATGCCACCATGTACACCAGTCAGTCCAGCATGTTGGCTGTATGGTGGCCAGTGGATGGGCAACATGGGCACTATGCCCCTCTCCAGAATGTTCCCTATGTGGTCAATGCCATGTTGCATGCCCTATACCTCCACTGTCAGTTCCCTAATTGCCCCTGTATTCTCCTGCTGTGTCACCAGTCTGTCCCTCTCTAGCTGCCTCAGGTCATGGTAATAGGTCTTTAGGATACCCATGGGAGGATGGCGCCTGGTGCAGCACTGCTGCCATGTAGTTGGGCCATTGTCCCTGCTATGGTCAGCTGGCATTGGTGATGTGTGTGGACCCCCTGTCCAAGACACTCACTCACTACTGTTAGGGTGCATTGCCTGTGACCCCACCTTGTAGTGCCTGTTGCTGTGTGGCACATATGGTTGGCACTGCTCACCCTGGGTGGTATGGATTGCCTTGATGTGCCTCTGTTCCCACTGTGGCCTAGATGCTGTCCCCATTTTGGTTGCTGCTGCTGGCTGTTCCTGGGGTTAGCCATGGTCCACTGCTCCACAGATGTCCTCTGGATGTGATCTTTCTGCCTCCATATCCTTCACCATGCCACCATGTGTAGGACCTGCGGGGGAGAGGAACATTGGTCATACAGCTGTGGATCACCCTCCTCTGGCCGTGGTAGTGTGGTGTATACCTACCCCTGGGTGGCACTTCTCCTTGTGCACTGGCTGACATTGAGGATGTGCAATTGGGGTCCAGTCTGACTGTTGCAGCAGCTGTGGGGAGAGATGGGTGTATTCATGTTTAATGTGTAACTGCCAGCATCACCACTGTCCCACCCTCTTTTGTGCCCACATACCTGCCATTGTGTCTATGCCACTCCTTTCACCATGGTGTGTGACTTCAGTTATTGTCTCAGCCACTATCTTCTCAATGGGGGAGTCAGTATGTGTATTTTGGGGGCAGGCCACCACCTGTGACTGACTGGGACTGGTTTGCACTGGCAAGCTTCTTTTTCATGGCAGTATGGAGGTCACGCCACTTATGCTTGATGGCCTACTGGGTGTGCACCTCTGGACCTGTTGCATTTACAGCAGCCTTTGCCTCAAGCCACAGCCTCCACTTAGTCTCTGCGGGGGCTTTCAGTGGGTCCTCTCATATAGGGTGGTGTAGTGATCAATAATGTCTGTGATGAGGGTTGCCACATTTAGGCCTGTGAAGTTGGTTGCCCTGAGCCATGGTGCACCCCCTGTGGCCACCTGTGGTTCCCTGATCCTGCTGCTGCCCCCCTCCTCATTTGCTGATCTTTGCCCATGTGCACCCCCTCTGTGGATGCCATGGCTGACTAAGATGCAGATCTCAGGCCTGAGTGAGACGTGCCCCCCCCCGGAGGATTTATTTCTCTTACTTGGATTATTTGGGACGTTTCACTGATTACTGAAGGCTTTGAACATCTGGAAAGTTTCTCATAGATTTTGAGCACTGCAGTGGAAGTGACATTTCATCTTTGAATTTCTCTATTTTTTCCATTTGATTATAATTTCCGTGAAGGCAGTGAGAGTGCCATGCTGATTCAGTCTCCCTTACAGTGAGAGGGTTTGGGGGCTGATTATTTTTATTTACATTTGGAACAACTGATTGGATTTTAAATCCTGGATTGCAAAGCTCAAATGGATTTTTATTTTTATTTATAGCTGGAACAACTGATTGGACTTCATATTTGGATTGCAAATATGATTTTTGTGTGAAATTTTTTTAATATTTTAAGGGGGGTATTTTATTTCATTTTTATTTTATTATTTTTTGTTCTTCTCTTTAGGGTTGTTTAAGTTGGGGGTGGGAGGGTTTTGTTTGTGTGAGGTTGAATAAATTGGTTTAAAGTATGTGTTGGGTTTAAGTAAAACGGTTAGGCAGTACTCCCCCTCAAGGCTTCGGGATCTCCATCTCTTTGAACTAACCCCACTTATGGGGGAGGTTTATGCTAGATGTAAAAATCTTGGCATTATAAGAACAAAATGCAGAAAGATACAGGGATCCTGGAACTCTTGGGGGGTGATGGGAGGGAAGAGAACGGATACGGGCAGTGAGGGCTAGGAGACGCCCTGGGGCGAAATGGGTACTGGAGCGAGGTCCTCCTTGCCTGGTTCCCATACCCAAGGGCACTGACTTGCAGTGTGTCAGGCAGGAAGTGGGATCACCCTTGGATATCCGTCCCTTTCGGGTGGTGTTAAGCAATGCCAGGTCGATTAGGAATAAGACTACAGTGATTGCGGATCTTGTTTCCTCAGTCGACTTGGCTTGCATCACCAAGACCTGGCTAGATGGAAATGTTGGTCCTGTGTTGGACTCTGTGATTCCGGCTGGGTTCTCAGTGATTCACCACCTGAGAGTGGACTAGAGGGGCGGGGGGAGGTTGCAGTCTGTTTTAGACAAGATCTGGATCTCAGGGAAGTGCCAGTTGGTGACACCAACTCCTCTGAATGCATAGTGGGTACAGGTGCAGGCTTCAGGACCCTTCTTATCTACCATCCACCAGGGGATGAGAGGGAGTTCCTGAAGGAGGCTGCGGACTTCATCACCGATATGGTACTGGAATCTCCCAGATGGTTAATTCTGGGGGATTTCAATGCCTGGGTCGACAATGAACTCTCGCCATTTGGTCAAAACCTCCTCCAATTAATGGACTCATTGGGCCTGTCACGGGTAATTACCTCTGCAACCCATGGGGGGGGCATACATTGGACTTTGTGTTCCATCTGGGGATGGAGATATCTGATGTGGAGGTGTAGCCAGTTGGATGGTCTGACCATCACGCCCTGAGGTTTAAATTTGCGGCCCTCCCGAAATAGGCCTGCCCCCAGGGAGTTAGTACAGTTCCGTCCCGTAAGAGGGATTACCTCAGAAGGCCTAATGACGGAGCTGGACTTCTCAGATTTTCCAAATGATAGCATGGATCCAGGGTCTTTTGTCTTAGCCTATAATAGGGTTGTGACTGGGGCCCTGGATGCCATTGCTTCAATTCATGTTCGTCCCCGTACTCTTCACTTAGGGGCTCCCTGGTTTGATGGAGAGCTCCATGGGTGGAAGAGGAAGGGACGAAGATTGGAATGACACTGGCAGAAAACTCAACTGGAGGTGCATAGGCTTGAATTGTTAGAACATTACAAATTCTACCAATCAGCAATTTCCCATAAGAAGGCAGAGTTCCTGTCCAGGGAAATTGCTGCAGCAAGGAATAGACCATCCCAGCTCTTCCGGACTGTGGACAGACTGTACAGTCCAGTCTGTCTCCAGACTGGTAGAGCATTATCACAGGTACAGTGTGAGGAGTTTGCAAAATTCTTTGCTGACAAGGTATCCACCATTAGGGATGAGATCCACCAGTGTCCTTCTATTGGACATTACTCTGATCAATCGGGTGGTACTAATGCCCAGTTGTACTGGTCCACCTTTAGACTACCAGCAGTAATAGATACAGTGAGGATTATCCAGACTCTGCAACCTACCTACTGTAAGTTAGACCCAGGCCCTACTTACCTGGTGGTGGGGTGTGTAGATGTTATCGGCCCAGTCCTGGCTGGGATAGTGGTGGTGTCATTAGAGAGAGAGGGATCTTTCCGGATCCCTTAAAGGAGGCTGTAGTACTCCCCCTGTTGAAAAAGCCCTCTCTTGACCCCGACTGTCCAGCAAATTATAGACCAGTCTCTAACCTTCCTTTGGTAGGGAAGGTTATTGAGAAGGTGGTCACTCTGCAACTGGAGGATCATTTGTCCAACCACAATATCTATGACCATCTCCAACCTGGCTTCAGGAAAAGGCATGGCACAGAGACGGCTCTTGTTCGGCTATTGAATGATCTCCTGATGGCAAGAGATCGGAGGACCCGTTCCATCTTGGTTCTCCTGGATCTCTCGGCAGCATTTGACACCATGGATCATGGGATATTGCTCGACTGCCTGCGGTTTTTCTGTAGTCTGAGGGGAGCAGTCCACAGCTGGTTTTGATCTTTTTTGGAGGGCAGATCTCAGAGAGTGGTGTCTGGAACTTACACCTCGGCCCCTCATTGTCTGCCCTGTGGGGTACCACAGGGGTCGGTGCTGTCTCCTATGTTATTCGCGGTGTATATGCATCCACCGGGGGACATTATAAGATAGTACGGGCTGAGTTTTCATTGTTATGCTGATGATTCTCAGCTCTATCTCTCTTTTATGCCTGATCAGGAGTCGGATTCCATCACGATGTTTAACAACTGCCTCCTGTAGATTCAGGATTGGATGAGTGCTAGTTGGCTTAGGTTGAATTCAGGGAAAACTGAGGTGTTGGATGTGGACCCTGAAGGGAGGACAACAGGGGCTTGGACTGGGAAACCCTCAGGTTTATATCTTGGGGGGGCCCCGCTTCTTGCCTCTGGCCAAGTACGTAACCTTGGTGTGATTTTTGACAAAAGCCTGACTATGAAGACGCAGGTGTCGGCTGTAGTCAAATCTGCCTTTTTTCATCTGAGGACCATTGCCCGGGTGAAACACTTGGTTCCACGGGAAGATCTTCCCATCTTGGTCCAAGCCTTTTTCACCAGCCATTTTGATTACTGCAATGCCCTCTAGCTAGGGCTGCCAGGGGTGGATATCCACCGCTTGCAGCTTGTGCAGAATGCGACGGCCAGGTTGTTGATGGGAGTTTCATGATCTAGCCATATGAAACCTGTGCTGCATGATCTGCACTGGCTGTCAATACAGTGGCGGATCACCTTCAAGGTCGCATTATTGACCTTTAAGGCCCTACATGATTTGGGACCTCACTACCTGAAAGAGCTCTTGGTGCCTTACTGTACTGCCTGTTTTCTTAGCTCATCTGATGAGGGATTGCTAGAGATTCCCAGGGTACGTCTAAAGATGTCTGGAGGTAGATCTTTTGCCTATATGGCACCAACCCTGTGGAATTCTCTACCTCGTCAGATACGAGAATGCCTAACCATTGACTGTTTTAAAAAACAACTAAAAACTTTCCTTTTTGCCCAAGCATTTGCTGGTACATAATAATTAAGTGTAGTGTATGATTGTCTGATTTATTGTTTTAAAATGTGATTTTACTGATTTGACTTATTATAAAAGCACCCTGAGCTTGGGAAGGACGCTTAATATAAATAAAATTTTCCTTACTTACTTACTTCCCTTCCTTGTAGCTGCTTCCGCATTACACATCAGCACCCCTGTACAGTCGCATTCATGTAGGGATTGAGGGTGTGTCCACATGTCCAGGTCCCACCCACCATGCATATGCGCTGCTTGGCGAGGTCTACCTCAGGTTCCATGTCTCCATCCAAATGCCATAGTGAATATGGCGTGTTACTGTGGAGCCAGGCGGTACGTGCTGGCATGTTGCCGCTACATTCTGTTTCAGCACTAGTTGCGCTGCTTTGTGACTTATGGTCATTGCCTTTCAGACCCTATACAGATGTGCTGTTCTCTTTTTCTACACATTTATTCACGTATGTTTATTTTACTTTTTGCACTCTGTTTTTCAAAATCAAACACCTAAGTTTTGAAGGGGACCATCACAATACAGAAAGAACATTTTCATCAGTTGAGCAAAGATCTATTCCTTCCATCAAATAGTTATTTTTGCATTTCTTTTTATTTGTATTTTTACTTTACTTTTGCACGTTGTTACATGGAAATAAGTTCTGGTACAGTGTGCCTCTCATGATCAACAAATTTGAAATAGGGCATGCCAGGCTGAGTTATGATTTACCTCATCACCTGCCACACCAATGACCTGGGTCTGTAAATGAACCTGGGTTGCACAGTGGCTGGCGGGGGGGGGAGGATTAAGAGTCCATTAACTACTCTCTTCCTATGGATAGGGGTTACAGTGTGTATCATTGCTTGGCACCACTGGAGATGTGAAAGCTGGCAAACTTCACTTCACAAATTAATACTTAAAGTTTTCCAGATTCACAGTGTGCAAAGTCACAACTTTATAACATTTTTAACAGTTGAAGTGTCACGTTTTCAAATGAAGTCATGCATATTCACCGGTGAAGTTACAACTTTACCATCACTTCATCTGCCTTTGCCTGGAAAAGTGCCACTGCCACAGGAAAACACATTCTGAAGTGACAAAGTGGTCAATTTGTAAAGTTTCTTGTGAAGACAAATTCTGCAGCTTTGCTGGAACTTCACCTGTACAGTAAAACTTTGCAACATCTCTAGCCAGAGGATAGGTGGCACAGCAGCAGCTGTCCACCTCGTTGATAGTGAGCTGTACATCATCTTCACACAGTGCGATATGCCATGGCACACATTCTGGTTCATGCAGGGACAGATGGGAAAGAATCTCTAACAGTAGGCTGACAGGGACCCCACAGGCTCCGCACCACCTACCAAGGTATCACTCATCCATTGCAGTACAAGTAGATGGATAGAAGGGTAAGGAGGGTGATGGGGCGGGGGGGGTCACTGTCAGAAGGGAGCCACTGGGGAGGAAATGGAGAACAAATTAAGAATAAAAAATAGTGAATAAACTAAATAAATAGTTGTTATGACTGGTAGGATGTTTGGAATGATTGGTAGGAAGACAGGCTCACAGGTACCGAGTAGACTTGTACCAAAGGGTTCCACCATGTCACAGTGAAACACATTTTGCTGACACTGATTAGAGCACCAGCAAAATGGCACCTGGCATCACAGCACCAGGCATTTGTCTCCCTGGAGGTACAGCGCCAAAGAGCCCTTCCGGGAAACTGTTGTGTTTTGAGCCAACACTGAAAGCGGAAGACAAGAAATCATGGTTGTCCCTCTTAGTTTCACTAATAAGGAGTTCCTCTAATTGCAGTAACAAATTTACGTTGTCCTCCTAACGGGATACCATACTGAAGTAGGTTGGGATATGAGTACAGTGAATGAACAATAGATAGGTTTAAATGTTTGTACAATATAAGTTTTGCCATTCACTCTCTCTGTCCCTGCTACATTGACTACCACTCTTATGAGGTACCAAGAAGGTACAGGAGCCATCTTAGGAGGGTTTCATCCCTAGAAGTACCACAGGCACAATGTCCACATAAAGCAATGCTACTTTAGGAAAGAAGCTGAAAACAGCAGCACTGTTGGCATTGACTAGAATATTCAGAAAACTTACTTCTCACAAAGAAAGAGAGAATGTTTTTGGAGCTATTGGGAGATCATGATACAGAAGCACTAGCCAGCAATGCACAGTGCCACAATCAAAGCCTGAATCTCATTAGAATTTATATTATTTATGCCTTTTTTCTTTTACAGAGGAGTGAAATGATGCTCTTTTCTCGAATACCTGTATGTCTGGGGATTCAAGGCCAGAGGTCATAATCCACCCAGACCTTATATATGAAGTTATAAATATCTTAAATGAGGATGCTGACCTCTAAACACTTGCTTTATGAGAGGGAATGTCCTCCCATTTTGCAATGTATTGTAATTAAGACTTCTTCCCTCCATGTGCAACTGAGATTGGCTCTGCATCAAAGAGAACTGTGATTGGTGAGGTGCCTGGGCCGTGATTGACGAGGGTCCCACCATTAAAGGTAGAAACACTTGACCCAGTTAAAGTAGCTTTGGGGAGTAAAGCCCCATTAAGAAAGAATAGACTGACTGATAGCAGATAACAGCTGCAGAAGGCAAGGCTGCTAAGGTGTTCTCTTTTGAGTTCTGGACCCATGGTTGGTAACATTAGAGCAATTGGCTCTTAAGGAGTGATGAGCCCAGAGTTAATACAGGGCCTTAAAAGGAAAGAAAGAGACAGTGTAAGAGGGCAGTATTCTGAAAGATATTGAATCTTTGTTACCTGAATGTTGCTGAGGTGATGGTGCACAGAAGTAAGTAGGGGTGCCAAGGCAAATTCCTGAATGATTGCCCAGAGAGGCAAAGCCCTAGAGTACAATACTGGACAGTGACACAAGCAAACTGGTGGTTGCATTAGGGAGATGAAACAGTGAATTAAAGGCCCGAAGCAGCCAGAGAGGTAAAGTACAGACACCTGCAGCAGCTGGGGGCAGCCAAAGTAAGTGGGACTTTGCAAAGTTGGAGGGTGTTTCTCAGGAAAGCCCTAGTAGGGAGGGAGGGAGGACAGGGAGGGGGTTGAGGAACAGTGGGCACATCTGGAAGGAACCATAATGGAGGCAACAAACCTTTGCATTAGGCAAATTAACAAAGGCAAGAAGGAAAAGGAAACCACTATGGTTCTTAAAGGAAGTGACCGGGAAGGTAAGAACAAAAAGGTTGGCTTTCATAAGGTACAAAGAAACACAGAAGGAGGAGGACAGGGTGGTGTATCTGAATAGGCAGAGGGAGGCAGGGAAGGCAGTCAGGAGGAGCACAAAGGAGAAGACAGAGGAAAAAATATCCCAAGCAGCAAAGAAAAGGGACTAGACTTTTTATAGGTATGTTAGTGAAATGAGAAAGACAAGGGGTTGGATTGCAAGGCTTAAGGGGAAAGAAGGGGAGTGTGCCGAAGGGGACTTGAAAAAGAACAACCCTGAACAAGTATTTTTGTTCAGTATTCACTGAAGATGCAAAGGTGAGGGACCACAATTAAGTGGCAGGAGCAATAAGGGGAGGGAGGTGAACACCAGTCCATTTATGGAGCAGAGAGTTCTAAATGAACTCACACAACTGAAAGTGGACAATGCAATGGGGCCAGATGGGATACATCCTAGAATATTAAATGAGCTTAGGGAGGTGCTGGCAGTACCACTGGCAGCCCTGTTTATTGAATCGCTGGACACAGGAGTGGTTCCAGAGGACTGGAGGAGAGCAGATGTAATCCCTCTACACATAACTGGGAGCAGGGAAGAGGCTGAAAACTATAGACCAGGCAGCCTGACCTTGATGGTGAGGGAAAATAATGGAATCACTGCTAAAAGAAAGGACTGTGGAACATCTAGAATCCAGCGGAGTACAAGGATCTGAGACAACATGGATTCACTGCAGGAAGGTCCTGTCAAACAAATATGATAGATTCTTTTATCATGGTGACAGAGAAGTGGGTCAGGGGACAGCCGTGGATGTGGCCTACGTGGATTTTCAGCAAGGCCTTCAGCACCATTCCCCAAAGAGGCTTATAAACAAGCTAGGCAGTATGAGAATGGGTCCCAAGGTGGTAAACTGGGTTACAAATTAGTTGAGGGATAGAACACAGAGGGTGGTGGTGAATGGAACTAAATCAAAAGAAAGGAGGGTGACCAGTGGGGTGCCACAGGGATCAGTTCTGGGACCAGTCCTATTTAATGTCTTCATAAGTGATATTGCGGAGGAGCTAGAAGGAAAGGTGTGCCACTTTGCAGATAACACTAAGATCTGCAACAGAGTAGATTCTCCAGAAGGGTGGAAAAAATGAGGTGGGACTCAGGTAAACTAGAGGAATGGTCAAGAGTGTGGCAGCTAAGATTCAATTCAAAGAAGTGCAAAATCATGCATTTGGGGCACAGGAACCCAGGGGAGGCTTACATGATGGGGGAGGGGATACTGACAACCACCAACCAGGAAAGGGATCCTGGGGTAATCATATCAGATGACCTAAAGGTGGCCAAACAATGTGCCAAGTCTGTAGGGATAGCCAACTTGGTACTGGGGTGCATAGGGGGAGGTATAACCGGCAGAAGCAAGGAGGTGGTGATGTCTCTGTACAAATTATTGGTAAGAACTCTTCTGGAGTACTGTGTCCAGTTCTGGAGTTTGCATCCCTGTAAGGACATAGACAGGGTAGAGGCAGTTCAGAGAAGAGCAACAAAAATGGTGCAGAGCCTGCATCAAAAGTCATATGAGGAGAGACTAGAGGACCTCAATATGCATACCCTGGATGAGAGGGGAGAGAGAGGGGGATATGATAGAGACCTTCAAATATCTCAAGGGCATAAATAGGTACAGGAGGTTAACATCTTTCTGAAAAAGAGATGTTCTAGAACAAGGGATCATGACATGAGGATGGAAGGGGATAAACTCAAAGGTACCCTGAGGAAGTATTTCTTCATAGAAAGGGTGGTGGATGTATGGAACAGCATACTAGCAGAGGTGGTGGAGGCAAATTCAGTAGTGGAATTCAAAAATACATACAATAAATTTAGAGGATCCCTAGCAACAGAAAAGAAAAGAAAGCAGGTGATCAAGTAGGATCTATAGTTTTGGCAGCACATAGGGATAATGGGCAGACAAAGTGGGCTTAATTGTTTTTATCTGCCGTCAAATTTCAGTTACTATGTTTCTGTGAAATAAGGGACATGAAAGAACAGCAAGGCACTGGAAAGTATCATGGATAGCATGCAGCACTAGTGAACAGGCCAGAAAAAAAAACAGACACTTGCAGGAGGGCACCCGTAGCAGGAACAGACAACAGCAGGAAAGCAGCAGATGTAGAAAGCAGAATCACTGGGGAAGCAGCATTACAAGACAGGAGACAACAACAGTGGAACTGCTCCCTGAAGGGTAGCAGAATCAGAAGCAGGTCCAATCCAGGGAAGCACAGTTGGAACTGGGTGGAAACCTGGAAAAAGAAGACTGGACATGGCAACTGAGCTATGCTCCAAGTGGAAGTGGATGGGACTGGCACAGTAAAGCAGCCAATTATGGGGAAGGCACAACAGCCACATCCTGAAAAGCTGCAGCAGGAGGCAGAGAAGGAGAGCATGGGGAATGGAGCAGGAGCATGGGACTAGGAGCAAATGAAGAAGCAGTGAGCAAAGCTGAACATGAAGTAAGGCAGAGGGAGGCTGGAACAAACTGACAGTAAATGGTATGCGCAGTGGCACTGCATTCTCTTTCGAATAAATGCCTCCTCCTGATAACCAGTTAGTCAGGTATTACTACTAGGAATAAATGTTACTCACTAAAGCTGAGAGAATGGCACAGCATCCTGAAGATGGGGGCCCTCCACTTGTAATACAGAGTTACAGACTCATAGATAACAAGAGAGGAGAATCCGTATACGTTTTAAAAAAAATCATCTTGGTACTTGTCAGGGCCTGGGGTATTTGTTCATTTTCACCTTATGAAGGATGCATGAACACCAATGGATTCCAGAAGGCCTTAGGGTCAAAAAAGTGGGGGAATTCAAGAATGCGTGGGATGGACATAAGGCAATTCTGGCGGGGGGGGGTAGGAAGAAGTAGGCTGTTGGTTAACTAGAATCTGCAGCTAATCCAATAGGTAGGGAAATTAGCAGACTAGGTGGGCCAAACGGTCCTTAACTGCCCTCAAAGTCTATGTTTCTGTCCTACCCCAGCTCCGGTAAATGTAAACCTGCTAAGATCATGGTTCACTCCTCCACTGGAGGTTCCAGGGGTTGGGAATATAGATCTTGATAGAAGTCTGTAAAAGCAGAAGCAATTTGGTATACAGCAGAAAAAATGCCCTGCCCTCCTGAGGCCTGCATGTTAACAATAGTGACCCTTTTGCAGAATACCCGGAGTCCAAGGGCAAGCAAACAGGTAGCATGATGTCCCCCTTGGCAATAGTTATGTTTCAGGTACCTAGGGGCCAGCTCTTTTTTGGAAAGTGTTTTGTGGTGTCTTCACTCCTGCTTTACTTGTTCCAGTTGGGTTGGGTCAGCTAGAATACTTGTCTTATGTTGGGTCTGGAGGATGCAGATCATGCCATCTAGGCTCTACCTTCTATCATGCAATTCCTAGTGTCATTTGATGACATATGCAATGAGTCCTACCTCTTAGGACAACCATAACCATGTCCATCAAAATACTAGCCAAGATTTTCTCCTGATCATTATGCAAGAAGCAGTCCTTTATCTTTTAATTAACCAGTTCAACAAAGCTTGGGTCCTTTTGGTAGAAATTATTAATATGCCACACCATGGATTGTTGAAAAAGGTCAAAATCCAAAAGAGTGACAACTGGTACATGGACAGAAAAAGAGATGCTCCCTATATCACAAGAGATAACTTCATATAAATGTTCAGACCAAATGAATACATTGTCCAACTTTGCATGTGTGCAACGTGAAGCCAAAAAATGGGTGAGGTCAGAGATAATAGATTGCAAGGAAAGCCAGGCTTCCTGCCTATCCCACTGTAGGAGTATGCTTTTAATATGTTTATGGGTGGGTACAGTTGTAGGTGGGACTAAGCAAGGATTCCAAACTGGATTTATTCACAAGTAAAAATTCTCAGACAGCAGCAATATTCCAGAGACATTAAAGAACAGCTGACGCCTTTGGGAAAACTTTAAAATACATAATATTCAGACATAGTTCAACTATTATTTCAATTATCTTCTATACATTTCTATAGATTTCTTCTATTTATTATTTTATTACTGAAGAAATTCCAGCAAGAACAAGATCTCTATCCCTTAGAGTTCATCCACCTCTTTATCTTATTCCCTACATGAAATTATAATGCTCTGGTGTGACATCACAGTCTTTTGTCATAGGAATAACTGGGATGTCACAAGCAGAGTATTGTGATATCAGGTTGGGAAGAAACAACAGCAGCTGATGAATCCTCAAGGAACAAAACTCCTGTTTTCTTGCTTATGACCTCTTTAATAAATAACGAGGATAAGAAATAATAAGTCAATGAGAAATTTAGAGCTGCTTTGTGTCCAAATATTATGTTTTTCTAAGTTCTTCTTGAGGCATCAGTGGCTCTTTAAGCAATGTTGTATGTAAAATAGTTTTGATAAATGCAGTGTCCCACTCTGTGGGTGAATAGATATTGGACAAAGTGACATCCCCTTAATTCAAGTGTCCCTGTATAAAAATCAAACAGCTAGATTTATCTTTAACCCATTTTTGTTCTATAAACAAGGCAGAATTGGACAACAGAATTGTCACCATCAATTGTGTTAGCTAAACAGATGGAAAGAAAAATAAGCCTGTTAGAACCCCAAATTTGCCATCTTTGAATGTTCACTCTCAAAAACATGCATTACTTGCAAGTGCATAATATGGGGGCAGTTCCACTTTTTAGCAGCCAGTACTTTATTTTACTTAACCAGGTTATGCAGACTATTTACATTCATTAAGTAATGCTTAATACATGGCTTAGCTATGGTGAATTACTATAAAATAGACAAAGTTGTATATGTTGAAATGGGACAGCCCCTCACACCATCTGGAGCAATAGAGACATAAAAACTCATCACAGTTCATACATAGTGCATTGTCACAAACTTAAAAACAGAATCAAAGATCCTAACTAAGAAAACAACAAGAACAACTGAGAACACCCTTGGGGATAGAAAAAACAGTTCTACCCCTGTGTGCAGGAGGGTCCTCTTCTATAGGAAGTGGGCATCCATTAGGTGGAGGATATTTCACAGGACTTCCTGGGTGGGGAAGAGCCACTAGGGATGGGGTAGAAGGTAAACAATGTCACCCAGCAGCAAAGTAGGTAGTCAAAACACTCCTCCACCCAGTCTTCCTAAGAAAAGTGGGTAGAAATACCTAGGCAACATAACCTTGTGGGGCTTAAAGGGACACCGTATACCCCCTTAAGCCTCAAACTGTGTCTAGTTTAAAAAAAACATTTTGTGACTGGTCACATTATGTTGAGATTGTTCATGTAACTGATTGTACAATTCAGATTTTGTTTTTTATTTTGAAAAGTGAATAACAGACTGCAAAGCACAGTGGTGTTACAACACAAAAGCATGTTTGTTTACATTCCTTGATCAACTCCCACTGCATCTTTCCTGAACTTGGGAACACCCCAACACAGTCTATCATCTCATGACACAGCAGGAGGAGAGGAGACTGTTGCATCATGAGTGGCTGCACTGTTTGGGGTGTTCCTAATGTTCAGGAAGTATGAAATAAGAGTTGATTAAGGATTTCAAACAAAGCAAGGTTGCGTATAATTACACCATTACTATACATTTTAGTTCTAGTAAGAAAGGAAGCAGATAAAGCAACCAGCAACATCAATGAGTTTTAGAGAGGGAAAGCAATCATAAAATATGGATTTTCAGCTAGAAATAATATGATGCCAAAAGGGTTGACAGTGTCCCTTTAAAACTAAACCACAGTTTAAAGCTTGATAATGGACATGTATGGAAGCAAACGCCTTAAATATCCCAAATGTCATATGAGAGATTAGGGAAACCAGTATACTCAAATACCTGAAAAGATAACAAAAGACTGTTACTGTAAGTATCACACTGGTTTGCTGGGAAATAACTAACCAACAGGCACAGAATAAAGTACTGTACAGTACAAGGTCAACAGTGAATAATTGCCCAAACTACTGGGCCTATGCAACTGTGGGAAGGCACAGCCAGGTACCACAGGTAAGAAAGCATCCTGAAAGCATAGATGCTCCATGTTGTAGAATCGACTAAAATCCTGAATTGCTGGCCAGAACAAACTTAAATAACAGGGTTGCAGTTTGCCTACAAAATCAAATGTGTTCCTTCAGGAAATGTAATTTCAACCCATTTCCAGGGTCATAAATCCTCCAAGCTGCAACATGCATTAGGAAGCGAGGTCATGTCTGGTTATAGTGCAAGTGAAAGAACAAACTGGTGAACAAAGTCCCAACTCCCAAACACATGGTGCAGCTCATGTGTAATGATATGGTAGTTAGGATTGCTGCCTCTCTTCTAATAGACAATAACAGCAAGTCAGTGACCTAGGGTTACCAAACTGGCAATTGGTATGGTTTCCAACTCTTACTCACACTGATTAGGGCAAGGTGAAAGTTATCTTCAGCCAGTGAAATTCTGGTGAAATTTTGATTTCTCTTCTATGAAATTTTGTAAAATTTCCTTTAACATTTTGTAAAATGTTGCCAAAATTATATTTCTATCTGATTTAAAATCTATTTGACCACATTGCACCACATCTGGTATGATGATGATTACCATCTTCTATACAAAACTGTTCCAAGAGTCAGATGTTTATCTTTAAAGGACTAAGTTATAAGCCTCCAAACTTACAGAAATTTTAAAATTTCATTCCACAATTATATAAACTGCAGAATTTTAAGCCCCTATAACATTAAAACTAGAGAACAGAATATCAGCTATTTTGTTAGGTTCATTGACCCTAAATATTTGTCTTTGAGGGCCCCCTCCATGGCCCAGCAGCAGAGGTTACGCTTCCATGCTGATGAACCAGATTTGGAAACAAGTCCAGGAAGTCATGGTGGGAGGCAGACCATGGCTGAGAGAGCTGCCACTCAGCAGATAATCTTTGTCAGGGAGGGTAGGCAGCGGGTTCCACAAACACAGTGACCCCTGAGGCTGGGCCAGGAGCTTGCTTCAGCTGCAGTGGAAGCTGTGATTGAGCAAGGCTGAGAGAGGCACTGCCCCCATGAGGGGAGATGGAAGGGAACAAATGTTGGAGAAAAATTATTTAGCCAACTGAATGATGACTGGGTTCAGCCCATTTAGGGTATATCTCTTTGAATAGGGTATACTGAATCCCTGAGAGACAAGCTGCAAGCTGGAAGAAAAACCAATATGGAAAAAAAAAGAGGATGTGTATGTCATGTCTATAATCTATTACTCCAAGCCTGGCCAACATATAGGCAGTCAAAGATTCCAAAATAACATCAGCACATAAAGCTGATTTTCATGAGCTTTTGTGAAATTGTGGAAATTTGTGATACTTTTGTTGAAGCCATGTCCATGCATTTTGCCCTGTCAATTACTTGAATTGCCATTGCAGAGGAAGGTAAAGGCTGGGTAAAGTGACAATAAGGTAGCATTCACAGGAGGCTCCACAGTAAAATTATAGTGGTACCAAGTGTCAGGTCACTATCTTGAGTGATGAGCCATGAAGAATAGTCATGGACATTACTATGCACTAGCCTGAATTCTAGCAATATGCCAGATAACCACTAGAGCTCACTAACTTAAACTTGTGGAAGCACATGCAGCATTATCACTGTACAATGTCACCTGATGACTCTTTAACAACCATGTAGATGGCAAAGTACATTTTTACTATTTGAAAACAGTGGCATCAAATGAAATCAAGCCTCAAGTCTTACAATTGGTTGTGACTTAGCTCATTATGACAGAAATATCTGGATATCTTTATTTTTTTTTTAATTATTCTTTTTTATTCTTTTCTCCCCCGAGCCGCTAGCTGCCCAGTACTTTCATCCCGGTCATGGTGCTAAGGACTTCCACCCCTCAGATCGGCCACTGGGTCCCCTCTGATACCCCATGGCTTTTCCCCCACTGCGGGGCTGTGGCGCTCTCCCTGCATGCCGCAGACGTCGGATAGGTTAGAGAGGTCCTGGTCTGAGGGGCAAATCAATGCCTCAGTGGACTTCATGGAGGGTGGCCAGCAGCTGTCCTGATTTTTCCACCTTTTTTTTCTGGGGCAGCAGGATCATACAATGACATCCAGCATCTGCCCAGCCTCCTGTACGCCCTCCAGCGCCGGTAGCTGTGTGACTCCCAGCCTCCGCCAGGAGTCCCTCATGCTCCGGGCAATATTCCCACCCTCCCCCCAGAGAAGGAGAGGAGTCCATAGGATGCTCTATCCTTCTCCCCCAGCCGGCCCTCCAGTGACCCTGGTCCATACCCAAACCCGGGTCACCAGCATCACAACCAGAAATCTGGATATCTTTAATGATGATGGAGCATGATGCTGGGCATCACTGTCACATGAATGTTGGAGGGTTATTGCATTGCCTTGATGGCAGTGCAGGTAAGCTGATTCAGCGGTGATAAGTGATTTGGGAAAGTTAAATTCCAGAAGTAGAATTCTAGTGGCATTACCTATTATGCATCCATGAATTTTTCCAGTTCGCAATTTCTAAAGTATCCACAATAAATTTGATCACCAAACCACATTTATCCAGCATATTTAGGTTCCAGGGCATATTTGCTTAGGTATGCATGGCAAATCTTAAGTGTATAACTGCAATAGCAGTGGAGCTACAAACATCCAAACATTTTAAAAATTATCACACAATTTAACACATAATTAAATTGTGAAATGTTGAACTCTTATAATTTACAAGTTAAACAACCAATCACATCTCTATTGAGCAGTTTCTGAGACTCTTCTAAGAATGTATGACTATATATTTTCTATTATTTAGCTCCAAAGGTAGCTAAGTTGTAAGCATAGAAATATTTTCAGAAATGTTCACATGAATATTAAATTGCCAGAGGTTGAAACACTATAACTTATCCATTCCTCATCCTAATGTTATGACAGATGGCATCCATTCAAAACGATACACATGCCAAATTTCAGATCTCTAGCTATAATACTGATATAGTTATTACCAATTAAAGAATTTTGGAAAATTCTGCAAAATTTCCTGAAGTTAAAACTCCCCAGAATTGGAATTTGCTAATTTCACCCAGCCCTACCAGAGGCACCCAGAGTGATTAGTGTATACCTGGACCCGCAGCTCTCCCTTCCTCTCCAGTGCATCTCCTGCTGGCACTGGAGCAGTGCTGCCAGCAACTATGTACAGGTTCTACACACCTGACTAGTATAGCATGCTTGGAAAAGAACAAATAAGATGGCTAAAAGAGATCTATGTTTGGAGCCAAACCAGAACTGTTTCAAATAAAGTGAGAAGAAAGGATCATCCCTCAAACACTGGTTCAGAACAAAGACAACTTATGTCCACAGTATAGTAAGCAGTGTTTTATTTCTGGATAAAAAAGTGGCACTCATTACCACCAAAAAAGGTCAACTGTATTCACACTTCCACATGCTTTCTCAAGGTATGCCGTAAGTGATCTTTGTTCAGAACCAGTGTTTGTGAGCTGGTCCCCTTTTCTCCCTTCATTTGCAAGCCAGCAGGGATAAACCTCTGGCTATATCTGTATTGGCTCACTGAGGCCATGTAACATCACAGTGGTTAGGGGAGGGTACTGTGGGTGCCACTGAAGACACCCCCGCAGCTGTCATCCACTAAACATTCAACCCCCAATTAGTGGTGAATTGCCAGATGCTCCAAATCCATTGCACAGTAAGTTGGGTCATACCCAAATGTTGCCAATACAAGGAGAAGATGTCAAGTCAGCAGTAGCATGGGGGTGTGGGTGGGGACAAAAGAAGCACAGGGGGAACCCAACAAAACAAGCTGGCCCAATGTAGGTAGGAGTCTCTGAGGTGAAAAGTATCCATTGATGAACATCTGCGAAGGAGGATGAGATAGACAGTGAGTTGAAAGGTTACAAAGAGGTTACAAAGTAGAGACAGCCCAGTCAAGGATGCAAAACATGCAAAGAGAAGCATGTACCTGATCAGACAGGATCCAAAAGATGTTGCTGTCTGAACATGTGGAAGCATCGGCTTTTAAATGCACTGTAATGTCTTGCATAGTGGTTTCTGCATGCATCCTGTGATCTGTTCCCAGGGTCATCTTCTGTCAGGTGGGAAGTGTAGCAATGTAACTCTTGGTGCGCTGTTCTTTGCTTGTGGGGAGGGAAAAAGAAATTCCCTTCTGCAGATTTGCTCTCACTTCTGTAGTCATGTGAAGAGGCCTTAACCATCCAGAAACTGCACCCACAGCTTTACAGGACAGATGTCTGAAAGCTGAGCTTCTTCTGCTAAAGAGCCTTCAACAACAGTGTGCATTTCTCTCCAACAGGTCATTATAGTGGGAGGATAACAACATCAAAAAAAACAATCATGGGCCAATACAGATGAACTCCAAGCACATGCAATAGCCAGAAATTCTTGCTTTACATTATGTTTTAGAAAGAGTATAACCATTGATTGTGGCCAAGCCAGGGGATCACAAAGCTTTGGGCTCAGGCCCAATGCACTCACTGGAGGTCCAGCTGAAATTTTGTGACCAAGGATAGCATCTGATGAAGTAAGCTATCCATGAACTCCAGGAGTTTTGGTCCCTCATTCCCCTCTGGTAGACCATATAAACAAAGCTTATTATGCTGGGCCCTGCTCTCTATGCCCTCAGTTTATTTTTCATTTGTTGCTGTCGCTGGTGGAGATGGAAAATCAGGGCCTCAGTGCCATCCTCACAGAAGTCCAAGGTGGTGTTCTGTTTGCCCACCTTATGGAGATGACCCTCAATAACTTGCACATGGATTGGGTAAAAGTCTTCATCTGCACTTTTAGTTCAGCAAAGGTCTTTATGAGAAAAACAGTTTTCTTGCCTTTTTTTCCTGCATTTTGCTGCTCAATTTTTCTGGGCTGATGTGTCCCACATTAGTTCTGCACCAGAGGCCTGAAAGGCCTTAATCTCTGACTCCATGCCACCTAAACCAGCTGCATCCTACACCTTTGGTGCTGGTTATGATCCACAGGTCTTGCCCATATATGACTGATTCCATCATTCATTCAGATACAGAATGGACATGAAAAACACACTTAGAGGTAAAAACAGGAGACTGGATAGCACAGCCCATTCACAAGGAAACCATCTGCTAAGTAACATCACCAGAAGTCCTCTCAGATTTTGTAACTTTTGTTTCTTTGTTGGGATTGAACAAGGCTAGGTTTGGAGGTGCCACAGGTCCTGCTTACAGAGCTTCAAATCGTACTCCTGAGCAGGACACCAAACCCACCGGTTTGACTCTGCTTGAAGTTCTCATAGGGATTTTTTTTTCCTCTGCTATGAATTTTCCCAGTTAGTTGACCATTTCTTAGAAAATTTAATTGGACACATTTGAGGGATGTTTCATCCTCTAGATGAATGTAAACTTTTTTGGGTTTAGTTGTTCTCCATTGTCTGAAATAATCTGGTCTAGAAACCCAAGCTTGATTTTCCTGAATTCACATTTCTTTGCATTCATTGTGATCCCTGCCATCTGTTTTTTCCTCAGTGCTGCATAGTCATTCTCCTCTCTCTCATGGAACCAAAGACAAGAATATCATTCATGTGGCACACAACCACATCCAAGTATCCCGGTACCCAACACATTCTGCATCAGAAGTGCTCAAGAGTGAACAAGATGCCTAAGTGCAGCCTTTAAAAATAGTAGTATCCAAAGGGCAAAATAAAGGTGATCAGTTTCTTTGAAGATGCTGACATATGCATATGCCAAAATCATGCAGTGGTATCAAGCTTGTTAAAGAGAATGGTATCTCCTAGCATCCTTATCATCTATTCTATTGGGAGAATAATTAATTTCTATCACCTGATTAACTTGTTCAGCATGGTACAGTTGACAGAGATCTGTACGGTACCATCATGCTTTGAGACCACTACCATTCTAGCACACCGATCTGTAGGTCACTTGACCATATTGATCATGCCTTGGTTCTCCATGAAGAAGGCTAGTTCCTTCTTGACTGAGCATCAGTGGAACTGGGATCCATGTGGGTGATGACAGTAAGGATGGTATGTTGTTCACATAAACTGGAAGTGGTGTTCCTCTTTGAGTGCTGCTAAGCCAGTCAAAAAGTCAGGAATTCTAAAATGTACCTGCTTCATTCTGTACAGTATTTTCCAGTCTGACCAGAAGATTCAGTATTTGATTGACTATCTGCCTATCAAAATCGAACAATGGTTCCTTGCAATGTAAATGTTCTCCCTGTTTTTGTTGCTACGGTTGTGCCCAGAAGTATGTTGCTTATTGCCATGTGATCATGCAGCGGGATGTCAGTTCAGTGTTGTATTCCTGTTGGGATTTGTATGTCACCTTTGCAGCACCTTTCAAGTTTTTTTTTTTTATTTCATGCTGGTACATTCTGGTGTAATTCCAAATCACTACCACAGTGTGTGTTTCTTTTGACTGTCAGATATGTGATGCACTGACTCCACCATGATCCACAAGTTTTCCCTAGAGTATCTTATAATATGAATTTAAGAACAGTATACTGTCCTTTGCTGTATTATTAAGTAAGACAAAATGCCAATGGTAGGAGCCATTTAATAGTCCAGGGTAAATATGGATCTCTGGAGGTAGATGTAAGGTGTTTTGAATTGAAAGCTGTCTCTGCACTCTGCTTCATTGAATTCATGTAAAGTATATTGTAGTCATCCTTCAAAAAGTACTTGACACTTTTTTCAGAAACATGGGTCTTTGCGGGCCTCTAGGGACTCTTTAGGGAATACGCAAAACATATTTCAAGTTTATACCACAAGAAATTCAGAAGTTAGGCCTGTTTTGGTGCAGTGTTAGTAAAACAAAGTCATTGGCATGCTGATAAGTTGCCTTTTTTTTCCATCACAGACACCGCACAGAACTCAAGCAAAGTAATTCAAAACAGTCAGCACTCTGAAACAGGCACTCCTCATGAAATTGATGCAAAAAGAAGTATTTTAATGTGTCGAATCAAAAATCTGACCACAGGCAAACACTCTACCAGATGCCCCTGTGCTTCGACCATTAGATTTTCCTCAGGGGGCAGGCACTGGTATTAAATGAGACACAATTTAAATAAAGGGATCCGTTGTGACATCACAGACAATACATTAAGTTTTTAAAGCAGCAGTGCAATGCAACTGGGTTAAAATTTGACCCCATATTTATTTCTTCCTAACTGATGCCAGAGGTCATCCAGTTTATTTTGCTGGTAACATTTTCAGTTTTCATTATCATTTAAGAATTTTATGAACATTTTAAAGTAATTATTTCTCAAGAAACAAATATGCCTGCCTCATTTTTGCATAGAAATAATATTGAGGACCTCAGGAGGGTAAGAGTCCAGACAAAAATGTAAATGTACAATACACAGCATAGGAAGCATCTAGAAACCCCAAATCAACCATTTTGCAAATATTTTTCATAACCATAGCAGAAAATTAGCTTTTTGGAATAACTTTTTTCATTGCACTGCAAATTATTATATACTATTGTGTGATATCACTGCAGGGAAACTACATACGTAACATGCATAATACAGGCACATTCATAAATTTCATATATTTAACATTGTAGACTCATAGAAAAATCAATGGCACAGTGACCACTACTAAATTAGTTAACCTTTTAACCAAATTCTTGTAAATGTATATATTTTCTATACACAGATCCAAACAAAAGAAGCAACAATATTACTCAGGAACAACTCATTCTATTACATATATTATGTGATTCTTATTAAGCTAATAAGTCCTGAGACTGACTTATAAAGACTAAAGTAAGAATAGAGTCTAACACTTATTTTTAGAAAGAAAAATTATGCAACAGTTTAATAGATTCCAAAGAAAAATGATAGAAGAGGGGATGCATGTGGGGGTCAATCATATTATGAAGTCTGACACAAAGATTTCTTAATGATCATATTGTTTTGAAATTGTGGACAAATTCAGAGGAAAGAACAGGGGCAGAAATGCTAGAAATAGCAAATAAATTATATATATATATATATATATATATATATATATATATATATATATATAAGTTATATAAGTTCTAGAGGGCTAAGCTAAGAAGAAACATTGGAGAAGTGTTTAGTATTTAGAGATTTTAAATGTGAGAGAGCCCACAAAAGCAAAATCTACCTAAACCACCGGTGCAGTTTAAGGGGGGGGGGTAAACAAAGACTGTCCAAGTGGAAACAATTGAAGAACAAGGGAGCTATCCAAAGCCAAAATCAAAGCCAAATGGAAATCAATCAGTTCTGCACTCACCAGTACTACAATTGAGCACTCTGCAAAAAAAGGGGGAATGAAAACAGATAATTAATACATTGCATTCAGTGGATTCATCTTATAAATAAGCTTTGTAATCTATCCCATGAATTTAAGTACAGATGGATTCATATTGTGTTCTTTCAAAAAATGTTCTGCTACTGGACTTTAAATGTCACCCTTCCTTATATCACTGACATGTTCTTGTATCTTTAATTTAAGTAGTCTTGTAGTCATTCCCACATAAAATGTACTACATGAACACCATAGTACATATACAGTACCACATGTGTGGTAACACATGAGATAAACTGTTTGATATGTACAGTTCTGTCCACATGCTGTATTGAGAATGTGTTTCCCTGGACACAAAAATGACAAACACTACAGTTGCCACACTTATATGTACCAGGTGGTCTAACAGGTAGTCAGGTGTCAGTTTTGGTACTTATGGTCTTAAATTCACTGGAGACAAGTTTATCTTTTAAATGCTGCCCTCCCTTAAAGCTTTCATGGGGTTTATTTCCTATATGTGCAGGTAATATTGTGTCACATTGTAAAATAGGTCAATATTTATGCAACATGCTACCAATTCTGCAAGCAGTGTTGTTGAATTCAGTAACAAATGTGGCATTCACAAAATCTTGCTTGTCTTTCACTTTAGGTGTCAGTAAATCTTCTCTCTCTACTCTGTTTCCCTTTCAAAGCAGTTCTGTGAGATTTCCTCCAAATAGTCTTTGGCTAGAAACCTTTTGGTAAGGTCTCCTGCTTGAACAAGAAACTCAGCCTCCAGTCTTCAACTGTGTTTAAGATGCAAAAATTGCCCATATGGAACAGACTCTTTCAATTTTTTCAGATGTGAACTATCCGCATGTAATAAATTGTTCATGGAGGTCGGTTTTCTGTAAACCGTACTGTTGGCACACTCAAAAACAATGCCATTGAGGGTGACATCAAGAAAATTCAATGTTTCTTGACTGGATCTCACATGTGAAGCATAGGTTAATATTGTTGTTCATCCACCTTATAAATTCCTGCGCTTCAGTGTGAGTCCCCAGCCAGATGCATAATATGTCTTCTATATATCTCTGTCACTTCACAACTCTCCGCAAATATGAATTTTTACTTGGACTGAAAATGCACCCTTCTTCCCAGAGCCCGAGGGAAAGATTGGCATACGAGGGGGCCATAGCTGCCCCCATCACTGTGCCATATTTCTGCAGAACATATTCATTATCAAAGCAATAATAATTATGTGTAAGTACAAAATCCAAATTATCCAGGATGAAATCTATAGGTATCAAATCTCTCATGGTATCCTTTTCCAAAAAGTGTTTGCAAGTCCTTAGACCATCACTATGACTTATCGAGGTGTATAAAGACTTGACGTCTATGCTGAGCCAAACAAACCCTGGTTTTCAAACAAAACCTTCTAATTTATGTAACAAATGCATGGTGTCATGTGTATAAGAAGGACTAGATACCACACTTCTCTGTAGAAAAAACCTATAAAGGTGCAAAGGCTATCTGTCAAGGAACCCACCCCAAAAACTATGGGGCACCCTGGTGGTGCCTCCAAGTTTTTGTGCAGTTTAGGCAAGATGTAAAATATGGGGATAATGGGGGTATGGGGCCACAGATCCTGAAATTCCATTTCTGTAATGAATCATTGTGTTTTAGCATTTTCTAAAAGTTCAAGTAAACTTTGTTTAAAGTAACTCAAAGGGCTGTTTGGCAGAAGAACATAGTTACACTTGTCTGACAGCAGCTCTAATACCTTTTCTTTATAAAATTCATGTGTCATTAGAACAATATTACCACCCTTATCGGATGGTTTTATAACAATGTTGTTATTTTGTTGTAACTCTGAAATGGCAAGCTGTTCGTCAACAGAAATATTATGACATATGCTAATAGGTTCACTCAGTATTTTGTCAACCTCATTTAACACAGTTATTTCATAAGATAAAATACTTTGATTAAGTGTTGGAGGTGAAGTAAGGATTTAGGTTTAAACCTGGATTTATGGTCCCTCATGAAAGTAGTCTTAAGTTCTGGATCACATTCCTCCAACAACAACTCAGTGTGCTTCAACAGTAATGATTCCAAAATCCACATACTTTCAGTATCGACAGTATCCACTGGCACATCTGCTAGTATTCCCCCTCCATTGTCCTCACATTCTGCATTAATATCAGATGTCATCAAAAAATCCAAAATTGACAAGTCAGGCATGATGTCACTGGTTTGTGATTCACCAGCAGAGTCTGTAAAACCTCCCATATTTCTATTGGCAAAGTAATCCCTCTAGTGAAGTTTCCAAAACAATTTATGCAGGTCCATAAAAATGTTGAATTTACTGTATTTGGAATTGATGCAGGGACAAAAGATAACCCTCTCCAAAGCAACACGTTTTGTGCTTCTGTCAATATCAATGGAGTTAAATTTACAATCTGCCACTCCTCATCCTCAATAGAATCCCGGTAGCTAGGTCTTCTGTTTCTCCCACCTTGACATCCTCTTCATTTCCTGTTTTTCTTCCTACTTTCATTTTTGCGTTTGTTCTTTGTTGTTTGTGGGAAAAAGACACTGATTGCTGTGGGGCTTCTTCTCCCTCGGTATCGCTGCTTTCCACTATGCTACGTAGCCCTTGTTGATTGCTCACACCTGATGCAGCTTTAGTGTGTGTTTGTCTCTCCTTACTTTTAGATTGGTTGTCTTGTCTGTTTCTGGAAAACTTCCTGGTCTGGGAACAACCCCTCGATTTGGACCTATTGTTCCCAAATCTACTCGACTTATATTTATGGCCCTGTTTGTAATCAGTTCGATCTCTCTCTAATTGGGTCTGTTTTCTTAAAATTAAATTGGATTCATGTTTATTTAACTTCACTTTCAAATTTTTATCAAGTTCAGCAAAGAGGGGATGTTACATATATTTTTGTAAAGTGGTTTTGGTACAGTAGTTGCATTGTCTTTAAGCAGTGGCTTGCATTTTGCAGTGTCCTCTTTAATGAGTATTTGTAAGAAAAGTTTACTGCATGCAGCTGCTGCTGGTTCCCAATTGTCCTTATAGATTAGGGCATCTAGACCTTCTGAAGGAAGAACTGTAATTCTGAGGCCCCTTGGTTCTAAATCTTCCTCCACATAATTTTCAAGACCCAGAATGTTATAGGTCAAATTTAACTCATTGAATATCATCTTTTCTAATGTGTGAAATAAGTTTCTGATTTCACCAACCTCAAATTGTGGCATGCCAGGTTTGACTCCCAACCTAACCTTCAAAGATGCCATCCTCTGTTGGATATTTTCAGTCACTGTGCAGCAGGATGTTCATCAGTATCACTTGTTGCGTTAGTATGCGTACTAAGGTACTTACAGAATCCACACCATCTCACTAGAGGTTCGCCTGGAATGGTAAAAAAGTGCTGCTGTAAACACCAAATTGTAGTCATCGGACCACAAGTGGGTTCCCAAGCAAATGAGCAAACAGACACTGAAACCAAAAATAAGCTTGTGCTCCTCAGTGTTAGGTGGGGTGCTGACTAGGCAGCAAATCAAAGTTCATCAACACAATTCAAATTGATACAAAAATAAGTATTTTAATGTGAAGAATCAAAAATCTGACCACAGGCAAACACTCTACCGGATGCCCCTGCACTTCAACCATTAGGTCCTCAGGGGGCAGGCACTGGTATCAAATGAGACACAGTTTAAATAAAGGGACCCATTGTGACATCACAGACAATAAAATAAGTATTTAAAGTCACATTACTATATATTGTTGCATGATACAGGTATCACTGCAGGGAACCTACTTGTTCAAGCAGGAAACCTTACCAAAATGTTTCTAGCCAGAGGCTTTTCAGAAGAAGTGCAACAGAACTGCTTTGAAAGGGCAAACAGACTAGAGAGAGGAGATTTATTTATTTTTTTATTTATTTTAGTCTTTGGTAACCGGGTAAGGCCCACTAGGGACAAGTGCCTGTTTTCAGGGGCAACCTGGGAGCACTGGGCAGTTAAGTGACTTGCTCAGAGTCACACAGTATGCAAGTGGAGGTTGTGAGAATCAAACTCAGGTCTGGTCTGCTGGATGTATCAAGCTTGTTCATACCTCTTTCCTCTAACCTCTAGGCTATACTGCCAGCATTTACTGACACCAAAAGTGAATGACAAGCAAGATTTTGTGAATGTCATATTTTTTACAGAATTCAATAACACTGCTGACAGAATCAGCAGCATTTTGCATAAATATTGGCCTGTTTTACAATGTGACACAATATTAGCTGCAAATATAGGACATGAATCCTATGTAAGCTTTAGGAGAGGGAAGAATTTAAAAGATAAACTTGTCTCCAGTGAATTTAAGACCATAAGTACCAAAATTGGCTCCTGGCTACCTATTAGACCACCTGGTACATATAAGTGTGGCAGCAGTAGAGTTTGTCAGTTTTGTGTCCAGGGAAAGACATTCTTGATACAGTACATGGACAGAATTGTACATATCAAACATTTTATCTCATGTGTTACCACACACGTGGTATATGTACTATGGTGTTCATGTAGTAAAGTTTATGTAGGAATGACTACAAGGCTACCTAAATTAAGGATACAAGAACATGTCCATGATATAAGGAAGAGTGACATTTCAAGTCCAGTACAGGAACATTTTTTGAAAGAACACAATATGAATCCATCTGTACTTAAATTCATGGGATTGGAACTGGTGTGTGTTGACAAATGAGGAGGGGACAGACAGTTAAAACTTCAACAGAGGGAGAACTTTTGGATTTTTATATTAAGGAGTATAAACCCAATTGGATTGAATCAGGAGGTAGATTACAAACCTTATTTATAAGATGAATCCCTTGAATGCAATGTATTATTTATTTTTGTTTTCTTTCCCCCTTTTTTTGCAGAGTGCTCAACTGTGGTACTAGTGCTTTCCATATGGCTTTGATTTCGGCTTTGGTTAGCTCCCTTGTTCTTCAATTGTTTTCACTTGGACTGCCTTTGTTTACCCCCCCCCAAACTGCACTGGTGGTTTAGGTAGATTTTGCTTTTGTGGGCTCTCTCACATTTAAAATCTCTAAATACTAAAAACTTCTCCAGTGTTTCTTCCTAGCTTAGCCCTCTAGAACTAATAATATATTTGCTATTGCTAGCATTTCTGCTCCCTGTTCTTTCCTCTGAATTTGTCCACAATTTCAAAAAAATATGATCATTAAGAAATCTTTTGTGTCAGGCTTCATAAAATGATTGACTCCCAGTACATCCCCTCTTTCTATTATTTTTGTTTGGAATCTACTAAACTGTTGTATAATTTTTCTTTCTAAAAGTAAGTGTTAAACTCTATTCTTACTTTAGTCTTTATAAGTCAGTCTCAGGACTTATTAGCTGAATAAGAAATGCATAATATATGTAATAGAATGAGTTGTTCCTGAGTAATTTTATTGTTGCTTCTTTTATTTGGATATGTGTATAGAAAATATATAAATTTACAAGCATTTGGTTAAAAGGTTAACTAGTTTAGTAGTGGTCGCTGTGCAGTTGATTTTTCTGTGAGTCTACAATGTTAAATATATGCAATTTATGAATGTGCCTGTATTATGCATGTTACGTATGTAGGCTCCCTGCAGTGATATCACACAACAGTATATAGTAATGTGAGTTTTAATACTTAATTTATTGTCTGTAATGTCACAATGGATCCCTTTATTTAACTTGTTTCTCATTTGATACCAGTGCCTGCCCCTTGAAGAAAATCTAATGACTGAAGCGCAGGGGCATCTGATGGTGTTTGCCTGTGGTCAGATTTTTGATTCTTCACAGTAAAATACTTATTTTGCATCAATTTGGTGAGGAGTGCCTGTTTTGGAGTGCTGACTTTTCTGAATTGCGTTGCTGGACTTTGGTTTGCTGCCTAGTTAGCACCCCCACCTAACACTGAGGAGCGCAAGCTCATTTTTGGTTTCAGCCACCACACAGAAGTCAGCCTGGAAAACTATGTTAGACTTTTGTTAGAAACCTGGGCCATGGGAGGGCCTCAGGGAATACTTTTGGGACCATGCACATTGTATTTCAAATGTGCACTACAAGAAATTCAAAAGTTATATCATTTTCTGTGTGGTGCTATTTAATGAAGGCATCGGCTGCCTGGATACAGCATACCTTTTTTTACTTTATATATGCCACACAGAAGTCACACTTGAAAATCACTTTGAACTTATGTTAGAAACTTAGGATCTTGGGGAGCTTCAGTGGCACTTTGGGGAACATCTATACTGAAGTTCATAGTCTTACTACAAGAATTTCAAAAGTCAGGCTTGCTTTTGAACGGTATAGTAAAGTGAAAGAAAGCCCTTTTGCCATCTGACATTCGAGGTTGAAATCCAACTTTTGAGCTGCCCTCTGCTTTATAGACACCACTCAGAAATTACCCATAAAAACCTCTTTACACTTTTCTTAGAAACCTGGTCACTTGAGTGGTGGGAGGGGGGCTTCTGGGGACACCATGGGGAACATGCACACCAAATTTGAATTTTATACCACAAGAAATTAAAAAATATATAATATTTTCTGTGTGGTGCTACTGAACAAAGTCATAGGCCACCTGATTACAGATTCCTTTTTTTTTTCCATCACAGATGCCACATTGAAATCACCCTCAAACAACACTTTACATTATTTTTTAAAAATCTGGGCACTTGGGGGGCATCGGGGGACACCTTGTGGAACATGTATATTGAATTTTATGTTTATACCACAAGAAATTCAGAAGTTATACTTGCCTCTGAATGATAGTGAATTGAAAGCAGGCCCTCCCTGCCATCTGACATTTAAGGTGGAAATCCAACATTCAAATTGCCCTCTGCTTTCCAGACATCACAAAGAAGTCTTGAAAACCAGTTTACACTTGTGTTTACAAACCTGGGCACTTTGGATGCTTCAGGGGACACTGAGGAACATGCACACTGAATGTCAAGTTTATACAACAAGAAATTCAAAACGTATAATGTTTTCTGTGTGGTGCTATTGAACAAATGCATTGGCCATTTGAATACAGTTCCCCACATTATTCCTTCACAGATGCCATGCAGAAGTCACCCTCTTAGACAACTATAGGAAAAGGCAATGGAAATCCTAATCTCCTGATTGGCTAGCAACATTCCATTGTCATGCATCTATTCCTCAACAGAGCCCACTAAAAAAACAAGTACTAGCTGTGGCTGAGGTAGTTGCCACAGCACCCATCAGTATCACTGTGCCACCAGATACAGAAAGCTCTAAACAGCACCTACTATTTACCTGAGTAGCCCTGACAGAAAATAAAAACAACGGCTGACTACATACCTGTCCAATTTAACATCCTGGCAGACAAGGATTTCAATGTTCTCTTCAGTGATGAGCAAGAAGAACATCACCAACAAATGCCATATCAAAAAAAAAAAGCAAGAAAAGAGAAAAACATAAGTACAGAAAATCGGCACCTCTCCCACATGGCTAAGCAGCTGTTTCAAATAGAAGCTGACCTCAAAGAGCCGAATACAAAAAAAGAGCACTATATGGGCAATTTCCTTTACTAAGGACTGAGCAACCCCAAAAAAACATTGAATTGAATTGGAAAACAGACTCCCCTGAAGTTTTAAACAACATTCTGCATCAATTTTATGCCAAAGTCTGTACTGGTACTGGTGGACAGTACTCTGTATCAGGATACTGTGCAATTCGAGCTGGCATCAGTCGTCACATAAACAATTTCAAGATTGACAGAAACAAAAATATTATAAGTGCTCCAACATTCAGATCTGCAAACAATGTGTTCACAGTATCCTGAAACAATTTAGAAAAGAACACTAAAGCAGGTCCATTGACGCAGTGGTTGGATTTCCATCTGCGACGCCGGCAACCCGGGTTTGAGAATGGACTCAGGTCGCTGGAGGACCAGCCCGGGGGGAGAAGGATAAAGCATCTGGGGACAGCTCTCCTCTGGGGGGAGGGTGGGGATGTGCAATGGCACCTGCTGACCCCTGGCAGAGGCTAGGGACACAGCAGGATGTCAGGCTCAGTTCACAAGGGGAGTGGCAGACATCGGCGTCAGCCTTGATGTCAGGACGTCACTCCCCCAAGAAAACCAGAGAAAAAATGATCCCTGGCCATCCATTGCTGCTGAAGCCATGACCAGCACAACTCAGTGACACCCTGGGCCAAGCATAGAGTGCGCAGACCGGCCCCACCGGTGTCTTCTCCCTCGGAGGAGGGGGACCTGTCCAGTGAAGGGATATGCCGGGTTACCCAGGGGAGCCACAATATGAGGTAAGTGGCTGGCGTGGGGACAGGCAGGCAGTTGGGAAGGGCCTAGGGGGCCTGAAGGAGTGTGCAGCCAGGGAGAAGGAGGAGGCAAAAAAAAAAAAAAAAAAAAAAGAACACAAAGATACTGCCTGCCACCATCCACCAATAATGGAAGCCGACTTAAAAAAGCTCAGAGAGTCCACTGCACTTTCACCGGACACTATGCCTGGCATAGTGTGACAAGTCTGGTTTCAGATCCAACTTCATATGGACAGGCATGGGTGGGAAGGCCTCCAAGAGTTAATGCCACAATCATTCAAGATCAAAAAGGATGAAGAGAGTCAAGAGTACCTGACCCTCTCACATAACCCAACAACACAAAATCATAAACATCCCTTAGAAGTGAATAAAGAATTACATATGAGTACATGTCTGCATGAACTCACAGCCTGGAAGCCCATGTACCATGGCAGCATTTAAAAAATACATAAGTAAATTACCAGCGAATGACACAGCACTGTACCTCAACCCTTGCTAATTCCATCCTGATCCTCAAGCAAGAAGCAGTCTGGTACACCAACAAGCTGATGGGCAAAAACTACCTGGGCACCCTAATGCAAATACTCAGCATCAAAGCTAAACTAAGCAAAACCTATACCAACCACAGCATTAGATCTTCCTCAGTTCAGATTCTGTCACATGCCGTTCTCAAATCCTGACAGATCACGATGGCAACCTGCCATCGCTGCAAGTACAGTCTTGTTTTTTATTGGTATCCAAAACAAAGTGATAAAAAATGTGCAGCACCCTCCTTGCAGGCAGCAACCAGAACAAGAAAATACTGTGTCAGTCAACAAGTGAAGCCAGCACAAACAGAGCTGCTGCAGGAACCTCTCACTCAAGCACTTCCCTGCCACCTAGAGGTCCCAGTAAAACAATCACTCTCCACAGTCCCTTCAACCTGATGGACTGCATATTCATGCCTCCTGTGAATTTTATTGAATACAAAAAGTAACGGGCTACATTTGTTATTTTGCTCACACCCAATAGCAGTGTAGAAAATGAGTTCAGACTATTTTGTTGTTTTTGTTGTTTTACCCACCCCTCCTAAAAAGGAATGTTTTTACCTCCCAAACAGTTTAAATTGTTAATAAATAAATATTTACTTGTTTGCAATTTTAAGTACTTTCCAGTCTAATTATTGTTAACATGTTAACTATTTTATAAGTGCAATAATACCCTCCAGGGTAGGCAGTATTGGGCATTAGCAGATCTTCTAGGGGCTATAAGGCCCTCTGCCTGCAGCATCAGGCTCATTATGCCTCTGGGCAGTCTGGTATTGTCAAATACTGCCCACCGTGTCTGGTATAATTGCTTACTTACTATTTTTTTAGAATCATGGGCACATGAGGGGCTGCAGAGGAAACTTTGGGGAACAAATATACCGAAATTAATATTTATTCTATAACAAATTCAAAAGTTGTAATGTGTTCTGTGTCATGCTATTTAACAAATGCATTGGCTATCTAGATAATTTACTTTATCCTTTTTCCTTTCACAGAGGCCACACATACATCACTCTCAAAAACCACTTTGCACTTTTGTTACACATCTGAGAACTTTGGGGGCTTCGTAGGACACATTGGAGAACAAGTATGCTGAATTTAATGTTTATACCACAAGAAAGTCAAAAGTTATAATGTTTTCTGTGTGGCACTATTGAACAAAGACATTGGCCACCTAGACAGTTTCCCTTTTTTCCTTCACAGATGCCACACAGATGTCACCCTCAAAAAACACTTTACGCTTTTCAGAAACCTGGGCATTTGAAGGGGGGGGGGTAGGGGACAGTGTAGGGAACATATATACTGAATTTCATGTTTATATCTCAAGAAAATAAAAAGCTAATGTTGCATTGAATGGAGTTTCCCTTTTTTTCCTTCATAGATGCCACACACGTCATGCTCAATACTTTACACTAGTTTTTAAAATCAAGGGCACTTGGAGGGCTTCAGGGGACATCTTGGCAAACACTTATATTGAATTTCATGTTTATACCACAAGAAATTCAAAAGTTATGCTTGCTTCTGAATGATGTTAGTGAAGTGGAAGCAGGCCCTCCCTGCCATCTGACATTCAAGGTGGAAATCCAACATTCAAACTACCTTCTGCTTCCTAGACATCACACAGAAATCACCTTTGAAAACCACTTTACACATTCTTTTAGAAACCTAGGCATGTGGGTGTCTTCAGCAGACACTTCGGAGAAGCTTATACCATAAGAAATTCAAAACTTATTACTTTTATGTGAGGTGCTATTGAACCAAGGCATTTGCAACCTGGAGAAAAGTTACCTTTTCCTTTACAGACACCAACAGAAGTCATACTCAAAAAACACTTTACACTTTTGCTAGAAACCTTGGCACTTTATGGGATCAGGGGATATCTTGAGGAGCAATCAACCTGGGAATTTTGGGAACTTTACCCTTAACATTGAAAGCAATAAATAAAACACACAAGACAATGAAAATATATGCAAGAGTGTTATCTTTTCTATAATTACTGGTGACCCCCTTTATCAACCTGATTTCAGATACCCTTCAAACGCCGTAATAACCTGAAATTGAGTTATTACGGCGTTTGAGTAGCTCTGAGTCACTGCTCACTTACACTGTCCATGACGATCACTTTCACTTTTCTTCAACACAGCAGCATTTCTGAGTGGTGTTCGCTTTGATCAATTACATACCCCCAAATCCTCAAAAAGAGAAGTGCTTTGTATAAAAAAAAATTGTAACCTGTGGGTGCTCAGCTAATTTTTGTCTCAGTTTTGAAAAACAGAAGCCGCCGAGTGTAGACTGAGGAGAGCGAGTGACTCGGCGGCTTCAGAAGGTGAGATTCAAGCGTGAATGAGCGTTGCTATAGCAACACTCGTTCGTGCTGAATCTGCAACCTGGCTTCCGCGAGTCACTGCTCTAAGTCTACACTAAGTCGGCTTCTGTTTTCAAACTGAATAAAAATTAGCTGAGCATCCACAGTAACTTTTTATACAAACGCCTAACTTTCTTTATGGTTTGGGGCATATCATTACCAAAGCGAAGACACCGCTCGCTCAAATTCTCTCTCTCCCGCCTAAGTACTTCTACACACAAAGTCCATGCACCAGTAATTATATAAAATAAAAGATATGGAAATGTGTGTGTATGAATATTTTTTTCACACCCTTGGCGTGTGATGACTACATAAACCTCTCGAGCTTCACTCTCGAGGTTTATGGGTCATCACACACCTCAGGAGTGAAAAAAATATTCATATCACACACTTCCATATCCATTATTCTCTATTTTATTGCTTGCACACTTTCATTACTTTCACACATTTACTTTGTGTGTTCTTTATATGTACTTAACGTACAGGTACTCTGCTTTGTTTGGTTTTTTTGGTGGGACCATTCTTTGTATTTGTACTGATACAGTACTGTACAGTGCTATTTTTCATTAAGAAAGGGACCCAGATTCAGGATTGGGGCTGTTATGAAAGTAGACATAAAAGAACATGCAATGCACTGTGCAATAGTATGGCAGATTGTAAGAGATCAGGCTGACTAGAGCTAAGCAAAAGTTATGAATTCAACTTTAGTGGAACTTCTGAGTGAATTTTCACAACTTTCGAGAACGTTTCCAAACTTCTGCCTTTGGTAAAATTGAAAATCTTCCAAATATCTAGAGGCTGCAGCACCAAAAGAAATGTTTCCCTAGTATCCAGTGGAACCCCTCCCCCCATCCCCAATCAGTGGTATAGTGACAAAATCAGCTATTTTAATTCTCTGGTGTCTAGCAAACCCCTGTCCCTGTCCCTGATAGTGCCCCTATATTCATTTCCCTGATGTCTAGCAGACTCCCTCCCTATCACCGAGAGTGCCCCTGTATTCATTTCTCTGGTGTCTAGCAGACCCCCTGTCCCCAAGTGTGCCAGTATATTAATTTTCCTGGTTCTAGCAGACCCCCCATCCCTGACAGTGCTTGTATTTTAATTTCTCTGGTGTCTAGTAGACCCCCCTTCTTATCACGGAGAGCACCCGTATATTAATTGTCCTGGTGTCTAATGGATCCCCCATCCCCAAGAGTGCTGGTATATTAATTTTCCTGGTGTCTAGTGTACCCCCTCTCTATCTTGAAGTGCGCCTGTATATTAATTTCTCTGGTGTCTAGTGGACTCCCTCCCTATCACTGAGAGCACCCATATATTAATTTCCCTGGTGTCTAGTGGACTCCCTCCCTCTCCCTAAATACCCACACTTAAATAAGATATGTTTTCTCTGGTGTCTAGTGGCTCTCACAACCATGACAGGTAGCACCACGCCACCCTGCTTCCTCCTTCCCACCTTCCAGCATATAGCACAGCCATCAGCTCTCCATCACAGCTGGCTGCTGAGAGAGCTGCCAATGAATAAGTGTGTACTTGTGTGAGTATGTGCTCATTCATTGGCTGCTCAGTCAGTGATTAGCTGTGGTGAGAAGCAGATGCCTATGGTGGCGCCTCCTCAGGGATGTGGGGAGCATGGTGGTGGGGTGCCTGTCAGAAATGAGGATGGGGTCTGCTGGGCACCAGGGAAAATCTATTTGATTTTAATGGGGGCACTCAGGGATAGGGGGGTTTACTAAACACCAAGAAAATTAATACATGGGTTCTCTCATGGATACAGCACCTGCTAGACCTCTGGGAAGTTAATATACAGATGCTCTTGGGGATAAGGAGGGGGGTCTGCTAGACACCGGGGAAATTATGCATGATGGGTCACGTGATGCGTTTGCCTGGATAAGATGCTCTCAACCTCGGCTCTGCTCCCTAACCCGACTACTCAAATAAAATCTGTGTTTGTTCGACCTGTTAGTGCTCACCATTTCTCCACGCACCATCAGAATCTCTGGTGATCGATAAACGAGTAATCTGTGCCCTTGTTTGATGATGGATGCTGAAATGCATGCAGCAGGACCAGTGCCTGCTCTCCCTGCCACTCTGGTCAAGGCCAAAGTCACCAAGAAAAGCAAGACTCAGATGTCTACTGTCACTAAACCCATATCAGTGTCGGCTCCTCTGTTAGAGGAACATTTTCTTCAGGACCTTTCTCTGCTTTGGGATGCCCTGGATAACTCTCGGAGCAGCTTTTGTCTTTGTGGCAAATGTCAGACAGCCTTACTGGCAGGATTGGAGATATTGAGGTGCAGGTAAGCTCTCTGGAAGGCTGGTGCTCCCATTCCGAGCCAGATGCTGCATCTCTCCATAAGAAGTTGGTCAAGTTGAAAGAGAAATTAGAATATCTAGAGGGACGCAGCTGGCGGAACAACTTACTGGCACTGGGTCTTCCTGAGGGCTCAGAAGGGCCAAATGCAGTATTGTTTGTGCAGACGTTCTGTGAAAAAATTGCGGGGCCCTTTCCAAATGACCCGACGTATGTGGAGGAATGGGCCCACTGAGCTTTGCGAGCGACTTCTCCACCGAATTCTCCACTCCGCCCTCTTATATTTAAATTCCTTCATTATTTAGACAAGGTACATGTTTTGGCCAAAATAAAGGATATCAAAGAGCTTCTGTGGGAGGGCCGCCAACTTAGAGTAATGCAGGATCTTCCTCATTCCGTTTGACTTAAACAAGCAGAATATGGGCCTATTGTTTCAAAATTCCTTGCAGAAGATCTCCAGTCTTGGACTGTATGTCTTGCCAGGCTACAGAGCACATATAAAGGCTTGCCACTGTCCTTTGATTTGACTGACCAGGCCAAGAAGGAGCTGCCTACCCTGTTCAGGGATTTGTTTCAGGTACTTAAGTGATCACTGTAGTGAACTGGTATTGCTGTAAAATTTCTCTTGTTTTTGTTTCTAAAATAGTGTATTGGCTTTTATGTTTGTTTGGGAGTTAGGGGGTACTAAGGGGTCACAAGATTTTTATTTGGTAATTTGTTTGCATTTCGGCCTTTTGGTGCAGCAACTGAGCTGCTTCTAGCATCTTCTGCAAGATGGTTTGCTCCCAGCATTTTTGCATATTTCGGACTTGGTATGTTCGTTCATGCAGTTGCCCATCTTCTAGCTTGCCAGTTTGGACTTTATAATAATAATAATAATAAACTTTATTTCACGTAAGTGCCTTTCAGATACCAAGGCACTTTACAAAAGATTAAGACAACAATAGTAAAATCAGTAAATACCATACAGCGCAGTAACAATAGTCTGACGAGGATCCCTCATTCAATGCCATTAAAGGTCTGGCACCATAAAAAAAGTTTTGAAGGCCTGTTTAAAACCTCCCACACTCATGCACTCCCACAGCCAATGAGTTAGAGAATTCTAGAGGGTAGGGGCCACGTACATAAATGCATGGGCCCCAGAAGACTTCAAAGACACCCTCAGAATCTCCAGCAACCACTTGTTGGCATAACGGAGCTGTCACTTGGGGCAATAGGGAACAAGAAGCTCTTTCAAGCTCTTTCAAGCACTACAGGACCCAAGGCAGCATGGTTTTACAAGGAGGAGGTCATGTCAGACTGACCTCGTTGAATTTTTTGACTAGGTGACTAGGGAGGTGGATCAGGGGAGGGCAGTGGACATGGCCTATCTTGACTTCAGCAAGGCTTTTGACACTGTGCCACATAGAAGACTATTACACAAACTGGGGATTATGGGTATGGGCAGGACAGTAGTGCAGTGGGTAGGTAACTGGCTGGGCAGCAGGACACAGAGGGTGGTGGTAAATGGCTGTCACTCCACAGAGGGAAGAGTGACCAGTAGGGTACCACAGGGATCAGTGCTGGGACCAGTCCTGTTCAACATCTTCATCAGTGATATTGTGCAGGACCTAGAAGTCAGAATTTCCCTGTTTGCTGATGACACAAAGCTCTGTAGCAGAGTAGACACACCAGAGGGTGTAGACAGAATGAGAAGGGACCTGCAGAAACTTGAAGAATGGTCAGGAGTTTGGCAGTTGAAATTCAATGCAAAGAAGTGCAAGATAATGCATATGGGGCACAAAAACTCTGGCAATATATATCAGTTAGGGGGTGAGGATATAGCATGCACCAATCAGGAAAGGGATCTTGGGGTTATAGTCTCTGATGACCTCAAGGTAGGGAAACAGTGTGACAAGACAGCAGGTAAAGCAAATAGGATGCTGGGATGCATAGGCAGGGGCATCACCAGCAGGAAAAGGGAGGTCATAATTCCACTATACAAGACACTAGTGAGGCCCCACCTGGAGTACGGTGTACAGTTCTGGAGACCTTACTTACATAAGGAAATAGACAGGGTAAAGAAGGTTCAGAGGAGGGCAACAGTGATAGTACATGGTTTGCATCACAAGTCCTATGAGGACAGGTTGAAGGAATTGAATATGTACTCCCTGGAAGAGAGGAGGGAGAGAGGGGGTATGATAGAGACATACAAGTATCTTACAGGGAGGAACAGGGTGCAGGAAAACACTATTTTTAAGTGAAAAAGATGTTCCAGTACTAGAGGGCATGGGATGAAGTTGCAGGGAGGACAATTCAAATGTCAGAAAGAATTTCTTCACAGAACGGATGGTGGACAAGTGGAACACCCTGCTAGAGGAAGTGGTGGGGGCTGAAACAATCATGGGATTTAAGAATGCATGGGATAGACATAAAGGAATTCTGGAGGTCAGGGTTAAGGGGCAACAGACTTCTAGGAAAACATAAAGTAAATTTACAAGCTCAAATGGGCAGACTGGGTGGGCCGTAGGCCCTTATCTGCCGACACTGTCTATGTATCTATGTATCTATGTATGTATCTTTCAAGTAGTCAGTCCATATAAGGTTGCTGCTCCCTGCTGCAGCTATCTTTGATATACCTATTTTTTTTATTTATGCCTCTATATGTTTGTAGTTCAGTGCATGCTTTTAGTATACAATGATTATAGGGCTTTGGTATTCTATTTAATTTTATAAACTTGTGGGGGGTTTACATATCTTGGCAACTGTTGTCCCAACTCTTTGCAAGTGTGGCATATGTGTGGCCATCGATGTCACTTTTAGAAACCTGTAGCAACTAGCATATGCCATTGAAAACCAAGGCTGATTCTTCTAGAGATGGTGAATAGAGGAGTGGGTCAGGTCTGGTGTATGTGGGTTTATTGTCTTGGCCAAGGGTGATATAGAGACTGGAGGCACACAATGGCTAGACCCAGGTCTCACTCTCTTCAGCCTCACTCTGTACCTCTCCCCCACCTCTTTGACAGTCAAAAGGAAATTCTGCAGTCCCCTATTTCCATTTCAGAAGTTCACAGAGTAATTAAGCAATTTCTGAAGGAGAAGGATCCTGGCCCAGATGGATTCAACAACTCTTTTTACGCCACTTTTATTGATATTTTGGCACCTTTTCTGACCAGACAGTTTAATTCCCTTCGTTCTTCTGGACTTTCAGATGTCTCCTTCACACAGGCCTGGATCACTTTACTTCTTAAGTCATTTAAACCTGAACTCTCCCCTGGAAGCTACTGTCCCATTTCCCTCTTGAATTCAAACATCAAAATACTGGCTAAGGTATTAGCTAATTGAATGCTCTGAAAATGGGAGGGGCTCATTAGCCCAACCCAAGTGAGTTTTGTGGCTGTCTGTCTGTCTTCTGATCATCTCCATAAATTGCTTCACCTGATTTCCGCATCTGGGGAGAGCAGGATCCTTGCAGTTCTGGTCTCCCTGGACATGGAAAAAGCCTTTGACCGGGTGTCCAGGTCATTTCTCTTTGCTACACTTCACAGATTTGGATTTTCATCATCCTTTTATGATTAACTTAGGGTTACTTATTATCATCCTTTGATCAGAATCTGATGTAATGTGTTGTTCGCTCCCCCTTTTACTCTTTACCATGGCATGTGGCAGGGTAGTCCTCTCTCCCCTTTTCTGTTCAACCTCTACCTTGAACCTCTTCTCCATGATATTCAGTTAAATCTGGGCATTTCTGGCATCCTGGTGGTGGGGGTCATAAAATGTCTGCATATGCTGACGATCTCCTTCTGCACTTGGCTGATCCCCAGTTATCAATTCCTGCTGCCTTAGGGGAGATTGAGAGATTTTCTCATGTTGTGGGCTACAAACTGAATATGGAAAAATCTTAAATTATGTTATTGAATTCACAGGTACAGAAGCAGTGGATTGATGAGCTGGGGCTTTCATGGGAACCTAAGGTTCTTACCAGCTTGGGGATTAGAATTCCCAGATATTTATCCAGCTCAGTTAAACTTAACTTTTCCTGTCTGTGTCAAGCTATTACCTTAGACCTTTAAAGATGGAGATCCCTTCGCTTACCCTTGTGGGGACAGGTGAATGTGATCAAAATTAATATATTACTCTGGCTTTTATATCCACTGGGAATGACTGATCCCTACAGTATCTTATGAAAGTTTGGTTTTCATGTCTTCAGAGGTCTCTTTCTGATTTTCTTTGGAACTATAAGATGGTTCGTAGGGATTATTATAAGCTTACTTTCCCAAAGGAGCTAGGGGGTTTGCACATCCCTGATTTTTTCCTTTACTATTGTGCCATTCACAGTAGTAGAATCTTTTTATGGGGTTCCCCCGTATCCCTCTTTGGGCAGTTCTTGCCATCCCATATGGCTCTCTTTGGAGCAATGGCTCTGTCAATAGCAGGGTCTATCATTAAGTAGTCTTTTATAGTCTTTTATATGTTAAACCCTCTGATCTTCCTAAATCCCTTTGGACTCGTCCCTTGCTCTGGTCTATTAAAGCCCTTCATCAGTTGTACTCATATTTTGGCTTGGATCCCAGCAAAGATCTTACCCAACTGCTCATTGGCAATCTACATTTTGAGATAATGAACTCTCCCATACCTTCAAACTTTTGCTTTCCCCTTCAACGGTCCCAGTTGGCTTTTTTGTTAATGACAGCAGTTTTGTCACAGCTAGAGAGAGATCCTGGATTCTATTAATATCCCTACATATCATCCCTTCAAACACTTACAGCAGTCAAAGCTATATCATTTTTGGGTCCCTCTTCTTGGAGGGGAGTTTCAAACCCCTTAGTGCAAACCCTGGTGGACACTGTGTCACAGCCCCATCCTATCTCTGAACTCTTCAGCTTGCTTCAGCAACAGGACCCGAGACACCTTAAAGGAGTTTGCTATTACTGACAACAAGAATAAGGTCTTGATCTTGAGGAGAAAGGCTAGTAGCAGGTTTGGCAGCATCTGTGCACACATGTTAAACAGGAGCATCTCTGATTCATGCAATATTGCATTCTTCATAATTTGAATTTTACTCCCTGTAGATTATATCAGATGGGTAGAGCTTCCCCCTCATCTTGTATTCATTGCGGGCATTCTGAATGCACACTAAATCATATACTGTGGGACTGTCCTTGGGTTGCCCCATTTTAGCAAACTATCCAACACTCATTAGGCCCACTGTTAGGCTTGGATTCTCTTGTTACTCCACAGGTATGTTTAGTGGGCCATTTCTCAGAGAATGTCATTGACTGTCATAAAGGTTTCATAACCTTAATTGCCAGTGTGGCTAAACTAATTATAGTCAGGCATTGGCTGGATGACTCTGATCCCTCCTTTAGAGAATGGCACTGGGAGAAACTCCAAGCTCTCAAATTGGAAAGACATATTGCTCACTGGCAATCTCATAAGGGGGGTTTCATGAGGCAATAGGGTCCCTTATTGGCCCTTCTTCCCATTTCATGGCACACTTAACCTTCTTTTCTTCACCTTTTCTCTTCTTTCTGGCACTTCCCTTATAATGCTTTGGTTGTGGGAGGGTGGGAGGTTGTTTGGCATGTTTGGGGGGGGAGGGTATTGGATGTTAGGCAATAGTAATACCAATACTCTTTGCCAGCTTTGTTTCAATGTTTACATTGTCATTGCTTTTTATACATTGTGACTGGTGCATATAGCTCATTTTGTATAATGTTTATTGTGTTTTCTACATATGTTCAATAAAGTATATTAAATAAAAAAAAGACACCAGGTAAATTAATATATGATCACTCTTGGGACTAGAGAGGGGGATCTGCTAAACACCAAGATGGTCAATATATGGGAGTTCTCAGGGATAAGGAGAAGGGGTCCTTGAGACACCAGGGAAATTAATAAGTGGGCACTAATGGGGAAAGGAATGGGGGTCAGCTACACAACAGAGAAATGAATATACAGGTGTTCCCAGGAATCAGGGTCCTCTAGACCCCAGGAAATTAAAAGATCTTTGATTTTATGACTATACTGGCGATTAGCGATAGGGAGGGAGGTCCGCTAGACATCAGGGAGGGACAATTGAATTCAATTAATACTGTACATTCATTCCACTTTTCAGTGACTCACTGAGCTGGGCAATGAATGTATGAATTGCCAGCAGTGTTAAGCTGGAATTTCCACGAAGGTTGGCAAAATGATTTCCGAACTTTTGCAGAAGCAAAAGTTCAACTTTCATGCAAATTCTGCTGGTGGAAGATTTTTTTTGCATAGCACTAAGGCTGACACTATTTGTTACTACCAATCCAATACCCCCCACCCCAGCTGACATCAAAGCACTGGGAAGCAGTGGGAAATTCAATAGCATGCTGTGCATGTTTGACTTTATATTGTTTTCTTTATGGACTGATCTTATTAATGCTCTAACATGCACTACAGATTATTAAATCTCACACTGCTGGCTGAACAACATGGTTTTCAAAAACACTATGGCACAGAAACTGCCTTGATCAGGTTCATGAATGCCATTCTCCAGGGCTGTGAAAAAGGCCCTTTACTAGAGGCAGTCTTCGTAGACCTGACCAAGGCATTTGACCTTATAAATCATCCTTTATTGTGCTTAAAACTGGATCATCTTTTTTTTCTGAGAATGTAGTAGCGTGGTGCTTGGTGCAGTGATTACTTAACAAACAGGTCCCAGGTGGTTACTCTGGAGTCAGTAGTTTCATCTATTAGGTCTATTAATCTTGGTCTTCCACAAGGGTCCATATTGGGCCCCTTATTATTTTCATTATTTATTAATATACTTCGCTCTATTCTGAAGTCAAGTAATTGTTTATTATGCAATGATGATCTCATAATTTTTCCAGAAGCTAAAACTGTACCCCAGATCACGTCACTGCTGGAACCTGAATTTCAAAATGTGTGTAGCTGGTTTTCAGAAAATCATTTGATTCTTAATGTTAAAAAAAACAAATTGGTCTTATTTGGAACACCCCATTCTCTGAACAGTAGCCCTGTTCTTGTGATCCACGATGATAGGGGGCAGCAATTGAATTTGTTAATTAATTTAAGTATCTGGGTGTCCTGTTGGACCTAGGTTTGAATTTTTCTTTACAGATCAAAGCAGTTAGTAAAATGGTCAATCAAAAATTGGGGTTACTTTTTAAGTTAGGAAATATTGTACTTTTGGTCGTCACAAATCAGTTGCCATTGGGACATTACTTCCTCATTTGGATTAAGTAACAAGTCTTTATTTTAGGTTATCAGTTAAAGAAATTAATATATTAACTGTCACTTATAACAATGTTTGTCATTTTGTTTTGGACTCTTTATACCATCTTCATCATTGTCATTTATATGCTAATTTGGGGTGGCTGTCTCCATATTCTAAAATTATGTATTTTTTGGTAGCCAAGTATTCAAATCTATTTTTCAAAATACTTTCTATCCGCTTAAGGATCTGGTCAATATAAGATCCCCTGCTTGTAATTTACATTCTTCTAGTGCCATTCTTCTTCAGACTATTTCACATTATTCTAAAGCTGGTTCCCATTTTTTTCAATTGCTGCTCCTCTATTCTGGAATTTCTTACCTGCTGAACTTCGCTCATCTGCCTCATTGAAGCAATTTAAACAGAATTTTAAATTTGTATTTATTGTTCTTGGAAGATTGTAAATGTTTTTATTTTGTTTATGTAGTAATTATGTTTATTTGTGTTTTGTTTATCATTGGGTCAGGCCTGAAAAGGGACTAGTTCCAGTGTCCTTACCTGGTTAACAAAATAAAGGAAAAATAATAATGCTCTGATGTCAGCTGCATGGATTTTGGGATGTGTAGCAACAGGTATTCTATAGCATTAGAAAGTGGGCTTTTTTATTTCCTGGCATCTGGCTGGCTCATACCACAGCTGGGGAAGTATATTAACTTTCAATAGATACCAAGGAAATAAAAAGTACCAGCCCCAGTGCCCCTTCACCCACCCAGAGATGGCTGTGCCCACCCTGCTTCCTCATTGGCTGAAAACCCCCAGTTCAAACTGAAATCACTGAAGTCTTTTCTCCAGCTTAGCAAGAGATACTGGCCCCTCAATACCAGCCACTTGCCAATATGGCACACAACCTCAGATGGGCTCATATCTAAATATTTTTTTTTATTACCCTACCTCTTCTATGAGAACCTGCCATGCGCTCCCTCCTTCCTCCTCCAGCCAGCCACCAACCAGCTTGCTCCTTGTCACTGTAAGCGGATGACCGAGTGAGGAAGCCTACCTACCAGCTAGAGAAGCATCCCCACCAAGTCTGGCTTACATTTTTAAACAATCTTAAATAAAGACAGCCACAAATACAAAAACAAAAGTAGGATAATGAAAGAGAAGTCATCAGACCGATTGGCTTCATGGAACCACCTGCTGTCACTGCAACTTTCAAACCTGCAATGCAAGACTCCAAAAAGCAGCTAAAGTTAGAAATGCTGCTTCCTGGACCTCCCTTTCATACAGTCGCTACCTCTGAGAAACCAAGAAAATGACTAATAAAACCTAAACTGCCTTGATGTACCAGACTGCCACCACAAGAAAACCTTTAACTACACTCCAATTTCAGCCTGGTGCACACCTTACCACAGCTGCAGAACGGGCACTTCACTAATGGCTTTCCTCATTCTCTGGAGCAAAAGTATCTTTCCTTTCTCCTACATTTCTCTCTCACTTCCACTGACAGGACTGCGGAAAAAAAAAACTGCATCGATGGAAAACAAAAACAAAACAAGAAAGAAGGGGACACACTGATGTGGGGGCTGAAACAGCACAATAACAAACATAACTGAACCCTTTACTGCCAATGCCAGTAGTAGAGGGACTACTTTACCAAGAAAGGACAAGCAATTGATTTGAAGTCACTTTTATAGAATTACTTTACTTTTTTTTGTATTTCTATAAAAAATGACACAGCCCATTTTCTAAGCAGGGTGGGCAGTATGGATATTACCAGACCTTTCAGGGGCTATACATTATGCCCCTGGGTGATCTGGCATTGCTCAATACTGCCCACCCTGTTGGGCATTATTGTTTGCATATCAGTCTAGAACCAAGCAAACTACAGTACTACGAGATATTGCAATACAATCTACTATACTACGACATTAAAGAGCACTTTCTGCCACTGGCTTTTTTTTCTTTCCCAAGAGTCTGGATGTTATGAAATGATACTTTCTGCCCAAAATAAGCAGCACTTTTACTGAATAAGGCCCTAATCCAAGTGTTGATACTACATTATATAGAAAGTCCAATTTTCAATAAGTGTAGTATGCACATTACCATGCACATGTCACAAACTAAGCAAGTAAGCATAAGCACCAAAATAAAGTACACTACATGACACACACTGTCCCCTATATCTGAAACAGATGTTAAAAATCTGCTCTGTGCACATTTCACTAAGTGCTTCCAGGAGGAAGGGGAACATATCAGATGCACTGGACTCCCAGAGATGAAAGTCAGTAGTGTTTTTCTTTCTCTACTGAGAATCTGAAGGTTGTGAAATGATATTGTCTGCCAAAAATAAGCAACAATTTTACTAAATAAGGCCTTAATGCAACTGCCGATGCTACAGCATATAAAAAAGCACAATTTTCAATAAGTCAAGTCAAGTCAACTTTATTTGTAGGAAGCAATTTTCAAAAATCAAAGGACTTGTACATATATTCATAGAGTAAAATATTTACTTCTCAATTAAAATATTAATTTATCAGTAGAAAATATACAATAAAAGAAGCAGCAAACTAGCAGTCTTCAGCAAATGCTAAACTAAATAAGTGAATCTTTAAAGTAGATTTGAAGGACTCAGCAGTCAGGCACTCTCTAACACCATGAGGTACACAGTTTCACAAGGTCAGAGTCACAAAAGCAAAGGATCTAGCCCCCAAGGTCTTCAAACAGACCCTGGGAACCTCTAGCAATCCTTAGTCAGTGGAGCAGAGTGGATGGAGGTGGCAATAGAGGCAAAGAAGATCTTGCAAATAATGCAGCCCTGTCTGTGTAGGGCCTTATAGGTCAGCAAACTGACCTTGAAGGTGATCCTCCACTGCACCGGCAGCCTATGCAGTCTGCAGAGCACAGGAGTGACAATGCAAGATCTAGATAAGCCAGTCAACAATCTTACTGATGTGTTCTGCACCAGCTGATGTCCACCCCTGGCAGCCCTAGGTACAGGGAATTGCAGTAATCCAGGCGAGAGATCACATAGGTGTATACCAGTGTTGGGAGATCATCAGGTGGAAGAAGGTGTTTTATCTGGGCGATACTCCTCAGATGGTAAAATGAGTATTTGATGACAGCCAATACCTGAGAGTTAAGCGTCAGCCTGCCATCAAGCATAATGTCCAGATTCTATACCTGTTCAGAGGTTATCAACTGGCCACCACCCAGAAAAAGTCAGTATGGTTGGCCAGAGGATGACCTCTCTACCTGACAACCTAGGTCCACAACCAACACCTCAGTTTTGTAAATGTTCAACCTCAACCAGCTAGCTCTCATCCAATCTGGAAACTCAGAGAGACAGTTATTAAAGACCAAGACAGCTTCACCCTGTTCAGGTACAAAGGATGTGTATAGCTGAGTATCATCTGCATAGCAGTGAAGACTCAACCCATACCACCTTATAATGTCTCCCAATGGCAGCATGTACACCACAAACAACATGGGTGATAAAACAGAGCCCTACAGCACCCCACTGGATGGGGGTTGGGGCTAAGGAAAAAATTCCCGACACCACTCTCTGGCTCCTGCCCATGAGGAAAGAATGGGACCACCTGAGAATGGTACCTGACAGTCCACAGATCAGCTGCAGGTGCTCCAATAACACACAATGTTCCATGGTGTCAAACACTGCAGAGAGATCAAGGAGAACCAAGATCGAATGGCACCTCTGATCTCTCACTATCAGGAATCATTAAGTACCAGAACCAGTGCCGTCTCGGTACTATGCCTCTTCCAAAACCCTGACTGGAGAGGATCATAGAATCGTGGGTGGTAAGATGATCCTCCAGTTGCAACTTGACTACCTTCTCAATAACCTCGCCCATAAAAGGTCTATAGTTTGTGAGACAGTCAGGATCGAGAGAAGTTTTCTTCAGAAGCGGTGTCACCACTGCCTCCTTTAGGGAGTCCAGAAACACCCCTGTCTCCAACATGCACCAGACTATATCAGCAAGGATTGGTCTTATGACCTCCACACTCCACACAAAGAGGTGGGTAGAACGAGGATCCAAACTACAGTAAGTTAGTCACATACCCTGGATAATCCTCACGGTGTCCATGATTGTCAGCCAGTCAAAGTCAGACCAGATAAACTGGGCACTTGTTACCTCCCACTGACCACTGCCCTGCTCAGTAGAATGAGCTGTACTGATCTCTGACCTGATGGTGACAACCTTATCTATGAAAAATTGAGCAAACTCTTCACACTTAACCTGTGAAAATGCACTCCGATTTTGAAGACAAATTGGACTGCACAACCTGTCAACAGTTCGGAAGAGCTGAGCTGGTCGGTTTCTCACTGTGGCAATCTCCCTGGACAGAACTTTGCCTTCTTATGGGAGATTGCTGATTGATAACCTTTATAATGGGCCATCAATCTAAGGTTGTCCTCAGCCAAACCAGATTTCTGCCAACATAGTTTCAACCTTCATTGCACTTACCTCATCTCCTTCAAGGTCCAATCAAACCAAGGAGACCGAGGACAAAGGGTGAATGGGCAGACTTGGACAAGAGCTATGGAATCCAAGGCCCCCAACACTGCCCTATTATAGGCCAGTACTAGGTCTCCTGGTTCTGAGCTTTCCCTCAGCATACTCGATAGGTCCAGCACCTCCATAAGACCTTCTGGGGTCAAACCCCTTAATGGGCGGTACAGTACCATCTCTGTAGGGGCAGGTCTATTGGGGGAGCCTTGAAACCGAACCCTATGGTGTGATGGTCAGAGCAACTGACCGGTTCCACCATCAAGTCAGAGATCTCCATCTCCAGTAGGAGCACCAGGTCCAATGAATGACCACAATTATGGGTAGCAGAGGCAACTGCCTATGTGAAGCCCAACAAGCTCATCAGTTGCAGAAAGTCTTGACCAAGTTGTGAGAGTTTGTCATTGACCCAGGCATTAAAGTCTCCCAGAACCAGCCATTTGTGGGACTCCAACACCATGTTGATGACGAAGTCCATGACTTCCTGCAGGAAATCCTTCTCACCCCCAGATGGACAGAAGACGAGAAGTATCCTGCAACCTACACCTGCACCCATGATACATTTGAAGGATCTAGTGATTCCCACTGACACATCTATAAGCCCCAGTTCTGACTTATAACACATGGCTAGACCCCTGCCCCTATGATCCAACCTCAAGTGATGTATCACTGAGTACCCAGCTACCTCCAATACAAGACCAGCATTCTCATCCAGCCAGGTCTCAGTGATACACATCAGGTCCGCTGTTTCAACGAGATCAGCAATCAATGCTGTCTTGTTCTTAATGGACCTGGCATTACACAACACCGCCTGAGTAAGATGAGGAGCCAAGGAAGATCATGCCACTTGCCTACCACATGTGGAGCCTTTGGGTATGGGAACCAGGCAGGAAGGACTCCACTCCTGGACCCATTTCATCTCAGAGCATCTCCTTGATTCCACAACCCAAATCTGCCCCTCTGCCCACCCCATTCATCACCCCCACCAGGCCTAGCCCCACCACCCTTCCGCCTCCCTCACGCTATCCCCAAGGCCTCACACTGCATATATACCTCAGCAGGCAGTGGGGGGCAATCAAAAGAGCAGAGGTCCCTAAGCCTGGTGGGGGACTACTGCCTGACTGCCTGAGAACTATGCCAACACATACTGTAGTTTGCTACACTGACTAGCAACAGCAGTATACTAAAATTCATAAAATACCCAAATACCCAAAACAAATATTACCCTCCCTCCCCAAATAAATAAAAAATAAAATAACAGACAAGGCCAAAAACCAAAAGATCGCAATAAATCACATAAAAATTAACACATATCAAATATCACAGTTTGAGGGGTCTAGAAATTAAATGTCCAATAAATGAGGGACATTTTTCCAACTTAATTACAGCATCCTCCAGAACTTTAAAGTCTATGTAGTGAAGTTAGGGATCTCACCCCCACACTCTACCACTGAGATAATGTCCTCTGGGCTGCAATACTCTCACTATTGAAGCTTGTTATTCTAATAAAAGTTCCAACCCGGGCATTGTTATGCAATGCCAGGTCTATAAAAAACAAAACAGCAATAATTGCTGATTTTGTTGAATCATCTGACCTGACATGCATTACCGAGACCTGCCTGGATGAAAATGCTGGCCCCATTTTGGAGTCAGCTGTTCCAGCCGGGTACTCGGTAATACTTCGCCCGAGGTTGGATCTTAGGGGTGGGGGGGTCGCTATTTGTTTTAAATTGGAATTGGGCCTTGTAGAGGTTCCAGTGGTGTCCCCTGGATCCTTTGAATGTATCATTGGAGCAGGTGTGGGCTGCAGAATCCTCCTTGTTTACCGTCCACCTGGTAGCGAGAAAGTTTTTCTGCTAGAAGTCTCGGACTTCATTGTCGACCTGGTACTGGAGCCCTCCAGGTGGTTGGTCCTGGGGGACTTTAATGCCTGGGTCGACGATGAACTCTCACAGTTTGGTCAAGACTTTCTCCAACTAATGAGTTTGTTGGGCTTCACACAGGTGGTTACCACTGCTACCCATATTCATGGTCATTCTCTGGATTTAGTGTTCACCCTAGGGATGGAGATCACAGGACTGGTGGTGGAACCAGTTGGGTGGTCTGACCATCACTCTGTAAGATTCAATTGCGTGACCCTCCTTATGAGGCCCACCCCTTTGGAGATGGTCCAGTACCGCCTTTTGAGGGAGTTACCCCTGAGGGTCTGATGGCGGTGCTGGACCTATCGAGTTGGCCGATGGAGTGCATGGAATCAGATGCCTTAGTAGTGCACTATAATAATATGGTGTTGAGGGCACTGGATTCCATTGGGGCTGTCCGTGTTTGCCCCCTCTCTCTCCACCCTCCATCCCCTTGGTTTGATGGGACATTGAGGGAGTTGAGGAGAAAGGGGTGAAGATTGGAGCGCTGTTGGCGGAAATCCATCCTGGAAGGTGACAAACTTAGATTGATGGCCCATTACCTGGACTATCAATCAGTAATCTCCCATAAGAAGGCAGAGTTCCTGTCCAGGGAGATAACTGCATCAAGAAACTGACCTGCTCAGCTCTTCTGGACCATTGACGGACTGTGCAATCCAGCCTGTCTGTGGGGTCGGAGAGCTTTTTCACAAATACAGTGTGATGAGTTTGCTCGGTTCTTTGATGATAAGGTGTCATCAATCAGGTCGGAGATTCGCAGCATGCATTCAAACGAGCATTGCAGTGACCAACATGGGGTTACATGCCCTCGGTCTGTCTGGATGGATTTCAACCAGCCAGCGATCATGGATATCATGAAGATTGTCCAAGGCTTGCGACCGACTTGCTGTAGTTTGGATCCTGGTCCTACGCGCCTCCTTGTGGAATGCATGGATGTGATTGGACCAATCCTTGTGAAGATAGTCTGGAGTTCTTTGGATCAAGGGGTGTTTCTGGAGTCTTTGAAGGAGGCTATCATGACACCCCTTTTGAAGAAACCTTCCCTTGACCCCGACTGCCTCGCTAACTACAGACCGATCTCTAACCTGCCCTTTCTGGGCAAGGTTATTGAGAAAGTAGTCACGTCACAGCTCGATGACTTTCTTACCACCCATGAAGTCTATGATCCTCTCCAGTCTGGTTTCAGGAAGAGGCACAGCACCGAGACTGCATTAGTTCGGGTACTTAATGATCTCCTAATAGCAAGAGATCAGAAGAGCCATTCGATCTTGGTTCTTCTTGATCTCTCTGCAGCATTTGACACCGTGGACCATGGGATGTTGCTAGATCACCTGCAGCTACTCTGAAGACTGTCAGGGACAGTCCTCAGATGGTTCCATTCTTTCCTCACAGACAGAAGTCAAAGGGTAGTTTCAGGGATTTTCTCTTCTGCTCCCTTTGCTCTGTCTTGTGGGGTGCCACAAGGCTCTGTGCTTTCCCCCATGTTGTTTACGGTGTACATGCTGCAATTGGGAGACATTATAAGGCATTATTGGCTGAGTTTTCACTGTTATGCAGATGATACTCAGCTCTATATGTCCTTTGTACCCAAACAAAATGATGCAGTGTCGGTTTTTAACAACTGCCTCGCTGAGATTCAGGATTGGATGAGTGCGAACTGGTTGAGGTTAAATCCAGATAAGACCGAGGTATTAGTCGTTGACCCAGGTCATTATGCAAAGAAGTTGACTCCTGGGGTCCCCTCTGGTCTTTTATTAGGGGATACCCAGTTGAGACCTTCTGAACAGGTGCAAAATCTGGACGTTATTTTTGACAGTGCGCTGACACTAAAGATGCAGGTGTCAGCCACTGTCAAATCTTCCTTTTACCATCTGAGGAATATCGCTCAGATAAAACACCTTGTTCCACATGATGACCTTCCTGTGTGAGTCCATGCTTTTGTTTCTTCCCGCCTTGATTACTGTAATGCTTTATATCTAGGGTTGCCGGGGGTAGATCTCCGTCGCCTGCAGCTGGTGCAGAATGCGGCAGCCAGGTTGTTGACTGGGCTACCAAGAACTTGTCATATCACACCTGTGCTGCGCGAACTGCACTGGCTGCCAGTGCAATGGAGAATCACCTTCAAGGTCGCATTGCTGACCTATATGACCCTACACGGTCAGGGACCAGGCTACCTGCAAGATCTCCTCTGTCCCTACCATCCTCTCCGCCCACTCCACTCCACTGGTAAGGGATTGCTAGAGATTCCCAGGGTCTGTCGTAAATCATCTGGGGCAAGGGCCTTTTCTTTCATGGCCCCGACCCTGTGGAATTCTCTGCCTCGTCAGATTAGAGCGTGCCTGTCCATGGAATCATTTAAGAGATCCCTGAAAAGTCACTTATTTTCACTAGCATTTGGATAGTTTATTTTATGGTTATTTCATCGTTTTATGTTTCTATTTATTATTGCTGATGTTTTATCTCTTGTTTTGTATCAGCGCTTTGATTTATTGAAAAGCACTTTATAAATAAATTTTTATTTGATTTGAATAATAATGGAAGTCTATGAGGCCCTCACACTACCTCCCAAGTTCAAATCAATGATAGTGAACCAACACCAGTCCAACTGATGCAATATTCTGGCCAATTCAGTGGAATGGTTCAAACAGACAGTTTCCAGCAGGCAGAAGAGACCTTTTCCTGAATGATCTAATTCCCGCTCCAAAAGACAGGCTGCTGGTTCACCCAACCCTGGAGGCAGATACCCCAATCCAAGTGCCCCTCAGTCTAGGGCCCCCACAGACACTCATCCTCTGATGGATACTCCAGGGAACGCCCAGGTTATCAAGACCCCATCTGCCCTCCAGAGAACAACTCCCAGCACCCTCCATTGGGAAAATGAGAAACAGAGCACCCACCCCTGGGCAGCCCTGAGCATACTCACAATTAAGGTCCTGAAAGTTTCTCCAAGTAAGACAGGCAGATTACCAAGTCTTCACACCTCTCCTGCCGGAATGCCAGAATCACCTCTTAGCCACATTCTAAACTGCAGATCACAGTCCTGCCACAGTGTGCAGTATGAAAATTACCACACATGTCACAAACTGTGCAAGTAAACATAAGCACCAAGATAAAGTACACTACATGACACACTATCCCCTATTTTCTAAACAGATGTTAAAAATGCACTCTATGTACATTTCAGTAAGTGTTCCTGGGATTAATGGGAACACATCTAATGCAATGGTTTCTCAGAGATTAAAGACAGGGGTGTTTTTTTCTTCACCTGAGAGTGTTGATGTTGAGAAATGATACTGTCTGCCAAAAAATATATAGCACTTTTATAAGGCCCTAATGCAAGTGCTCATATTACAGTATATAAAGAAGCACCAAAATAAAGTACACTAGCTGATATACATTGTCCTAGCATGCTAAACAGATGGTAATAAAATTTTCTGCGACCATTTCATTAAGTTCTCAGGGGAGGAATGGGGACACCTGCAAGGTCACAGTTTTCAACAGATTTCAGCCACTGTCATGGTAGACACATTCAGGCCTAACCTTTGAAGTACCTGTGGTACTAAATACTGTATCAATAGCAATCTGTCCAGAAACTAAGCTCAAGTTCTACTTGTCAGCATTGAATAGGATGATTTTCATTTTCATCCGGTCACCTTGACAACCACTAAGCTCAAAGCAAAGCTGTTGCCATCTATTCATATGTTAATATCTGGCCCACAAAACTGTGGATAGTGAATCTGGGAGAAGGGAAATCCCAGTCATGACATGATTAGAGTGTTAAAGAAAAATAATGTCAACATTTACAGAAAAATATGTTATACAGAGTGTTTTGATTTTTAGGTACTCCTAGTAAGTCCTTCCCTATTTTTATTGAAATTAGTTGTTTTCAAAATGTGCTTGATAGTTTTATGGCACCTGTGTATCTCCATTTTAGCATTTGTTATGCCTCTTCTTGTTCCCACAATACATCCTTTGGAGGCAGTATAGCTCAGTGGTTTAAGGCTCTGAGCTGCAAATCTAGTGACATCCAGCAGACCAGACCGGGGTTTGAATCCCACAGCTTCCACTTGCATACTGTGTGACCCTGAACAAGTCACTTAACTTCCCTGTGGTCCCAGGTCGCACCTGTAAAAAAAGTTTTCAGCTTAGTGTGCTACTCCTGGTTAAACAACTAAAATCAATAAATAAAAAAATCCTGGCCCATGTGACAGTGACACACCCAGGATCATTGAGTCAGACAGTAATAACTTCTGCAGCAGTTTATTATTAGGAGTCTGATATTCTGACTTCAGCTAAATAACTGTCTAATACAAACTTCCTGTTTTCTAGGTATGTGTCTAGGTCTAGCCAGCATAAGTCAATGTTTTTTTTTTAAAGCTTTTCATTTTATCAGACTTCACACAACCATTAAAAAGTGTAGAAATCACCCAAGGTCACAAATGCTATAATAAGTGAAGAATGTTGTTGTTTCCTTATAGAATAGCCCACTTAATTATCCCTCAGGCATTTGCCATCTGTGAATGTAACCTTCATCAGAGCTCCCTAGACAAGGAGAGTTAATTAACATCAGAGCTCTACTGCCATAAACTTGACAAAAAAATAACAGCTCTTGTTGAAGTAATGGTCCTGGAAAAATCACTGTCACATGGGACTGGGGGCATTGTAGGAACAAGAACAGCCATAAAAAAATGCTAATATAGAGAGATCCAGGATCCATAAAATCAGCATGCAAATTTAGACAAAAAAAGTCATTTTAGCAAACAAAGGGAAGGACTTGCTAAGAGTATAACTACAGTACAAATCAAAACACTCTGTAAGGGCCACAGAGAAGCACTTGTTTGGTAAAGAGACTGCACTTTAATTAAAATAAAATACCTTTCATGCAGATTTGATGTCTAGCCCAAAGTACATCACATCACAACACAGAGTGGAATATCAGTGGGGATGGGAAGGGAGGAATGCTAAATGCATGACTACATTAAGCAGTATACAGGTACCCCAAAAATGTAAGCTGACTCACAAAAAGATGTCAGTATGATATATTGAAATTCACAAGATTGGGAAAGACTGAGGGTTAGAGCTATTGATATTAGCATCACTTCACTGAACACTTGGCCATCCACCCGCTAGGAAATGCATGTTTCAGAAATGAAAATAATAAAAAACAAAACCAACAAAAAAAAAAAAACAGTACATAATGCACAGTAGAATAGGCTTTTTAAAAATGGCTGAAGCAAGACTGCCACATCACCAAGCCACTTTGTGTTGGGGTGCCTAAGCACACAGAGAAAGGTGTTCACTGCACCCATTCAGTGCGAGTGGTTGACGAATGGAACTAGAGTGAGTAAAGTACTATGCAGTGCATGCAACATATGGTACTGATACTGTATTATGGAGTAAATGGACAGCCTAAAACATCTATGTTCAATATTGCGTGGTTACAGGATGCTCAAGGGATAACTGAGATCCTAAGGGAGGTCACAAGAGGACAGAGGGCAGTCAAAGAGGGATGGCACTGGTCAATGCTGCCAGATGGCACACCATTGCCAACAGCACTGTCACTTGAAGGGGACCACTATATTTACCCTTTTGAGAAGGAGTGGCATGTTGTGTGTCACCAAGTGAGTAGTGACAATAGAAATGCATTATGAGAACAGTATAAGGAATTTTTTCAGTTTACTCCCAGTAATAAAAAGACATCTTTAACTTATGCATTGCAGATTGACAATAATGGAAAGGAAGCATGGACTCTGAGAAGCACATTTTAGACAACTACAGTACAGTACTGTATTATACCAATAGCACCTCACAGAAAATGATTGATATGTTTAGCATTTCTGCATACTTTTGCTGAAAGGTTTGAATCATTCCCCAGTGTGTCCCCTAACCACCCTTAGAAGTAAATCTAGAAGCACAAGTCTGAACTCCAAATGAAAGTTCATTTTGGGGGCTTCATGTGCTCTCTGAGAAATAGCTTTCTTCCAAATCTAATCTATTTAAAGTGTCACACAAAATGGCTGATACAATAAGTTTGTCATTTCTACATACTTTTGCCTGAAATTTCAGAACTATGTTCCTGAAGGTGTCCCCTATCTGCCCCCCAAAAAGCACAGGTCTGTACTCCAAGAGAAAGTTCATTTTCTGGGGGAAGGAGGGGCTTTATGTGCTCTCTGAGAATCAGCTTTCAGGACTTATACAGACACTAATTCAATTCAAGAGTCACAGAAATAGCGGCTATGTTTGGCATTTCTGCATACCTTTGGCTGAAATTCCAGAATCACATTCCCTGAGGTGTCCCCTAACTACTCTAAAAGAACAGGTCTGTACTTCAAGTGAAAGTTTGTTTTTTGGGAGGGGGCAGACTTCATTTGCTCTCTGAGTACCAGTTTTGTTCACAATGACACTAATGCGTTTAAGGTGTCACAGAAAATGGCTGCTAGGTTTGGCATTTCTAAATAGTTTCACAAGAAATTTCTACATCATGCTCCTGAGGTGTCCACTAACCACCCCTGGAAGCACAAGTCTGTACTCCAAGCGAAAGATCTTTTTTTGTTTTGTTTTATATGTACTTTGTGCTCCTTCTTCTCTGGCTGCCCCCTTCTGACTGCCCCCCCAGCCCTGTTACCTCGCTCCTCCGAGACTTACCTTATACCTGATGTCCTTTGCCACAGGATTTTTTATGGTATGTGCCCAGCCACCAGTGCAGAGTCTGTGGGGGGGTCGGTCCTCATTTTGCCTCTGGGAGGGGGTCGTCTTTTTCTTCCCTTACTAACCATGGAGCCGTGACCATCCGCAGTTGTGCTTGTGCATGTGCATAGAGGTGTACATGTGCACCAGCACCAAAGACAGCTCTGATCTGTCCACCTGGCCTAGTGCCAGCCCTCCCCACTGCCGAACGCTGCCATTGAGCCTTCACTCAGTAGCAGCCAAAAGCCAGGGAGGTCTACAACCCCAACCTGGAAGAGAGCTGCCTGCAGCTGCTCCATCCCCTCACAGCTCCCCCTCCCCGGCCAACCCCAGGTGTCCCATGCTCATTTCCAAACATGGGTTGCTGGCATGGTGAGAGGTAAGACATCTGGTGCATCAGCCCTCTGCACCACTGGGCCAGCAGCAAAAGTTCATTTTTACTAGGCGGTGGTCAGGTGCTCTCTAAAAAACAGCTTTGTTCCCATTGGAACTAAAGCTTTAAGAGTGTCACAGAAAATGGCTGAAAGGTTTGCCATTTCTGCATAATTTTGGCAGAAATGTTAGTCTCATATTCCACAAGGTTTCTCCTAACAAACTTCATAAGCACAAGTCTGTACTCTCAGTGGAAATTCATTTTTGTTTGGGGGAGGTCATGTGCTTCCTGAGAAACAGCTTTAATGCCTTAGACAGACACTAATGCAGTTTAATATTTACATACAATGGTGGCTATATTTGGCATTTCTGCATACTTTTATCTCATATTTTTGAATCATGTTCCCCAAGATTTTCACTAGCAATCTTTAGAAGCATAAGTCTTTAGTCAAAGCAAAAGTTAATTTTTGGGGGTGGGGAGGCTCATGTGCTCTTTGAAAATAATCTTTGTTCCCCATGAAGCTAATGAGTTTAGAGTTTCACAGAAAATGGTTGATCGGTTATAGATTTCTGAATGCTTTTCTCTGAAAGTTCAGCATCATGTTCCATAAGGTGCCAATTAACCACCCCAAGAAGCACAAGTCTGTACTCCAAATGAAAGTTCATTCTTGGTGGGGGGATGCTAAATACGCTGTCTGAGAAAAGATTTCTACCCTTTAAAACTAATGTATTTAGAGTGTCAAAGAAAATGGCTGATAGATTCGGCATTTCTGCCTACTTTTGCCTGCAGTTTGAAAATCATCTTTCCCAAGGTGTCCCATGATCAGTATTAGAAGCACTAGTATGTACCCCATGAAAACATTCTTTTTCAGGTGAAGGGGGGGCTTCTTGCTCTCTGAAAAACCGCTTTATTCCCAGTGACATTAATACATTTAGAGTGTCACAGAAAATGGCTGTTTGGCATTTCTGCACACTTTTGCCTGAAATTTCAGACTCTTGTTACCCAACCTTTCCCCTAACTATGCCTCTAGAGTATCAGAGAAAATAGCTGACAGGTTTGGCATTTCTGCATACAGTCACCTGCAATTTCAGAATCATGTTCCGCAAAGGTGTTCACTAACCATCTCTGGAAGCATAAGTCTGTACTCCAACTGAGATAACATTTTTGGAAGGGTGCTTCATGTGCTCTTTGAGAAATAACTTTGTTCCCATTCAAACTAATGCAGTTAGAATGTCACAGAAAATGGCTGCTACATTTGTTTTTGTTTTGCTTTTCCTTAGAAGTATTTATTCTCCTTCAGTGGGCCACAGCCCTCTACACACCAGGCTGGCTTACTTATGAATATTTTTTGCTGGAAATATCAGAATCATGTTCCCTAAGGTGGCATCTAATTACACCAAGAAGCACAAGACTGCATCACAAGTGAAAGTTCAATTTTCGGGTGGGATTTTATGTGCTCCCCAAGAACCAGCTTTCAGGCCATAGACAGATACTAGTGCAATTTGAGAGTCACAGAAAAAGGTGGCTATGTTTGGCATTCTACATACTTTTTCTTGAAAGTTCAAAATCATGTTCCTCAAGATGTAACCTAACAATTTCTAGAAGTAAAATTCTGTACTCCAAACAAAAGTTAATTTTTTGAGTGTGGGTCTTCATGTGCTCGGACAAACAGCTTTGTTCCCATTGAAACAAATGCATTTAGAGTATTACAGAAAATAGCTGATAGAGTTGGCTTTTCTACATACATTCATCTGAAATTTCAGAATTGTATTCCAATAGATGTGCCCTAACCACCCTGCAAACACAAGTCTATACTCCAAGTGAAAGTTCAAGTCCAGAGGGGTATTTCATGTGCTGTCTGAGAAACAGCTTTTTCCCCATTGAAATTACTTAAAATGTCATAAAAAATGACTGATACATTTTGCATTTCTGCATACCTTTGCCAGCCCAGTGGTGCTGAGGGTTGAGGCGCTGGATGCCACACCTCATGCCATGCTGGCGACCTAGGATTGGAAGTGAGCCCAGACCGCCAGGGGTCGGCAGGGGAGGGATAGGATGGAGTGTCCAGAGGACTGCTCTCCTGTCCAGGGGAGGGATCCAGGGTTCCATCGCTCTGTAGCGGCCTCTGGTGATGACCAGGGACCGCTACTAGAGTGGTGTAGAGAGGGTGCAGAGTACGGCAGACATCAGCTATGTGCCTGGACATCATTGCAAGCCAATACCCACAAGGAGGAAAAAATAGAAAATCGGGCTGCAGGTCGGGCAGCATGAGCTTCTGACCCCCACTGCCCGACCCGAATGGCACCTCCTCCTCTGGATCCTGCTTCGGTGAGTTGAGCTGGGTAGCTCCTCACCACCCTGCCATGGGGGGGTAATCCATGGGGGCTTTAGGAGGATGGTCTGATCTCAGTGTCAGGGCTAGGGGGTCGGTCGGGATGTTTCGCCAACCGGAGCCCTGGGGGAGAAAAATATATAACTAAAAAAAAAATCCTCCATACCTTTACTGAAATTTCAGAATCATGTTCTCCAATGTGTCAGCTAACCTCCCCTAGAAGTACAAGTCTGTACTCCATGGGAAAGTTCATTTTTTTGGGAGGGGTCATGTACCTGTACTATGTCTGGCAGTTCCACATACTTTTCCTGAAATTTTAGAATCATGTTCACTAAGGTGTCCCCTAACAATTCCTAGAAGCAAAAGTCTGTACTTCAAGCAAAAGTTCATTTTCTGGGGCAAGGCTTCATGTTCTCGCTGAGAAACAGCTTTCTTCCTTTTGAAACTGATGCATTCAGTGTGCCACAGAAAATGGATGATATATTTGGAATTTCTGCATAATTTCATTTGAATTTCAGAATCATTTTCCCCATTGTGTTACCTAATCATCCCTAGAAACACAAGTCTGTTCTTCAAGCAAAAGTTAATTTTCCATTGGGGGCATACCACTTAACTGCCCCTCATTTTCAGGGATGTCCCTGATTTCGCCTCAGAATTTTCCTCTGTCCCTTGTAAAATGTGTGTTTTTATGATGGAACAGTGGAGACTGTGAGCACAAAATAATGTCAAACATCAAAATTACAGACTTGCAGTTCTTCAGAAAAAAGATCTTACACTAATCCCCTTATTCCACCAGCTTTCTTGATGAATATTTCCAATTTTGAGGATGTGTCCCTGATTTGGTGTCTTTGTCCCTGATTTCTTAAGCCCTGTTCCTGATTTCTGAGGAAAGAGGTTGAGAGATATGGTTGGGGCTTCATGTGCTCTCTTGGAAACATGTTTTAGGTCATATAGAGACACTAATGCAATTTGAGTGTCACAGAAAGTGGAAGCTCTGTTAGGCACTTCTGCATACTTTTGCCTGAAATTTCAGAATAATGTTCCATAAGGTGCCCCCTAATAACTCCTAGAAGCACATGCTGTAAGTGAAAGTTCTTTTTCAGGGAAGGCTTCATGTGCTCTGAGACACAGCTTTGTCCCCATTGTCACTAATGACACTAATGTACATAAGGTTTCACAGAAAATGGCTGGCACTATGTTTGCTATTTCTGCTTTTCTTTTTTTTTTTTGCCTAAAATTTCAGAATCATGTTCCTCAAGGTGTCCCTAGCCACCCTAGAAGCAGAAGTCTGTACTCCAAGTGAAAGTTAATTTTAAGGTGGGATTTTATTTGCTGTCTAAGAAACAGCTTTGTTTCCACTGAAACAAATGCCTTTAGAGTATTACAGAACATAGCTGATAGTTTGGATATTTCTGCATATAGTTGCCTGAAATTTCAGAATCATATCCCCCAAGGAGTCCTCTAACCACCATTGGAAGCACAAGTCTGCACTCCAAACAAAAGGATCATTTTTGGAATTGTCATTCATCTGCTGTCTGAGAAACAGCTTTGTTTGCTTTGAAACTAAGGCATTTAGAATGTCACAGAAAAGGGATGATATGCTTGGCATTTATGCATACTTTTCCCTGACATTCTAGATTCTTGTTCCCCAAGGCATCATGTAATCACTCCTAGAGACACAAGGCTGTACTCCAAGCAAACGTTTATTGGGGGGGGGGGAGCTTCATGTACTGTCTGAGAAACAGCTTTGTTTACATTGAAAGTAATGCATTTAGAGTGTCACAGAAATGGCTGATTGGAATTTCTGCATACTTTCACTGGAAATTTCAGAATCAATCAATCAATAAATCAATCAAATCTTTATTCATCCAGGCAATCACCACCGAGCAAAGCTCATTTACAAGATGGAGCTGGTTAGCACAGTAACATAGGATATACAATATATAAACAGTCGCAACATATCATCTCTGAATATTATAAAACACAGTTTTACAGTAGTTAAACATAGTCATAAGTGGAGAACAGTTGGAAACAGTGGTTCAATTCCTTTGAGGTGTATAATGTATCTAGTAACAGTATCTGGAAGTACTGACAAGGACAATTGCTAGGTAATAGTATATTACATACAATGCCATATGAAATAAGACAGTGAGTTAAAAGAGAAATGAACAACAGCAAAACAGGGTAGGAGAGGGTGTGCAGAAGGCAAGGTGAGATAGGGTACAGGCAGGGTGGTAAGTGATAGACAAGGGAATGATCAGCCTCAGGGATGACACATGACAGGAGGGTGGGGAGCATAATTAGGTATTGGAGAATGTGAAGGAGCGCCACAAGGCCAGGCGTAACAAAGAGGACAATGCTATCATAATCCACAATAATGCAGGGAAGTTTAGGATCGGGAGAAGCAGTTGCAAATTTCTTTGATCGAATGGTCATATAGTATCTTGAAGGAGAATAGACTGACCAGAGTACTAAGCTTTAGCAATTTTTGCATTTTGTTCCATTGAGACGGCAGGGCAAAGCTTATAGCCATTCTCCCAAAGCGTGTTTTTAGCTTAGGTACCTTTAAGGAAATAAAGGAGTAGCTTCTCAGTGCATAGTTCCCAAGCTTACATAGTGGAAGACAATCGGAGATATATAGGGTAGTTTATTGATAATAACTCTAAACATCCAGAGTACAGCATTTCTGTTTCTCCTGTACTGAAGGGAGGGCCACCCCATGGCAGCATAAAAGGCACAATGATGAGTGGAAAAAGGTAGGCCAGTAATGAATCTCAGAGCCCTTTGATACAACATATCCAATTTAGCAAGATGAGTGACAGGGCAGTGACTATAAAGAAAGTCAGCATAGTCAACCAATGAGAGGAATGTTGTTTGTACCAACCTCCTCTTGGCATCACTAGTAAGGAAGTTATCAATCCTAAAAAAGAGTCCAAGCCTCTGACTTAGCTTTTTTAGAAGATCTTCAATATGTTCCGTAAAAGAAAGTCTATGGTCAAGCCACATTCCCAAGTACTTGAATTTATTGACAAATTCTAGGTTTTCTCCTAGGATTGTGGTGATCTGTGGAACAGAGCCCTCACTGGCCAGGTTTGCAACATGGAGAAGTGCAGAAAATAGCATTGCCTTAGTTTTTTTGGCATTTAATAGGAGCTTTTTGTTTAGAAGTTGGCTCTGAAGTAGATTGAATTCGGATTGTAGGTCTCCATAGGCAGCTTCAGGCGAAGAACGTCTTAGGTAAAGAACCGTGTCATCTGCAAACAGATGGATATTGGCCTTAGTTATGTTGGAGTCAATGTTGTTTATGTAGATTGCAAACAGTAGAGGACCAAGAGTTGATCCCTGGGGGACCCATCTTTGCAGAGGTTTAAGAAGAGAAAGTTCACCCTCTGCCTTGACTTGCTGCCAACAGTCAGAAAGGTGGTCAGCAAGCCAATGCAAGTGATAATGAATACAGTTCTATTGCCTTCAGGGAGGAGAGTAGCAGGCCATGATCGATGGTGTTGAAGGCCTTGCTTAGGTCTAAGAACACCGTACAGACGAAGTTTCAATTCTCCAGGTCTCGCTGACAGTCATTGGTCATTTTGGCAAGGGCCGTAATGGTGACATGCTGTGCTCTAAAGCCAAATTGCATTGGGTTTAGAAGACTCATAGTTTCTACATACATTCTCAACTGCTTGCTTACAATTTTTTCAAGCAGTTTGGACAGTATAGGGAGTAGAGAAATTGATCTGTAGTTGTTAAGATCACAGGAGTCCCCTGATTTGAACAGAAGGATAACATGAGCTGTTTTCCATAAGGGCGGGAGGATTCCATGGTACAGTGAGAGGTTGAATAGGTGGATAATTGGTACAGCTACAGCATGGTAGGCAACCTTTAGGAAGCATGGGCCTAGAGAGTCAGCCTCCGCACTTTTTTTAGTATCCAACTGTAAAAGAAGTTCTTCAACCTCTTTCAACGAAGTAGGCTGGAGAGAAAAGACTAAGTTGGTAAGAAGAGGGTCAATGTTTTGCACACCCAACTGAGAGCATAAAGAACATGTAGGAGAGTTGTCAAATGCAAGACCTGCAGTGGCAAAGTGGTTGGTAAATGCATCCAGGATCTCCATTTTGTCACAGATGGTGACACTGTCAGTGGTAATATTTGCAGGCAGGGAGTTCCCTGGGGTATGTCCAGACATATTCTTAATGGACTTCCAAAATTTAGAGGAGCTCCTGGCAGCAGAATCCAGTTCCGAATGATATATGGAGGCCTTGGCATCTCTTATCATCTTGGTACATGTATTCCTGGCTTTTCTGAAGTGACATCAATCCATCAGGACCTTAGTTGTTCTTGCTTTTTCCATAGCTTGTCCCTGTTCAGCAGTGCTGTTTTGAGTTCTGAAGAGAACCAGTGACAGGTTCTGCTCCTTATCATAACTTTTACGAGGGGGGCATACTTATTTAATGCTCCATTCACAATTTCAGAAAAAATGTCATATGCCAAATGGACCATGTTGGCTAGGTAAAAGTCCTGCCAATGCAATGAGTATTTTAGCTCATCAAGGTAGGCAGGCTGATCAAAGTTATGCCTGGACCTCTTAGTAGAAGACCTTGATGAGGATAATGAATTCTGGACCGATCTTATGCTAGCGATGATGCAATGGTCACTAACATCAGCGAAGAAGGTTCCTGCATAGGAGAACAGGTGCGGTTTACTTACTAAAATGATGTCAAGCAGTGTACTATTAGCAGGGTTTTTCATATTAGGGCGCGTTGGCTCACCAATAAGTTACGTCAGCCCATGGGCATCACAGATATTAGTGCAGCAACCTTGGACATCCAATCAAGGTTAAGATCCCCAAGGATAACTGTTTCAAGGGAGTCATGCCCCATAATAGAAGTTAGATGGGAGAGGATTTGAGATCCAGCAGATGGGGGTCTATAGCATCCTATGACACAAAGCGCAGTGGAAGAGGATATCTCAAGCTTTAGTGCTAGACATTCAAATTGGTTTGCAACAGATAGCGATTCTAGGCATGTAACCGAGTATTTGTCCTTGATGTAGATGGCTACTCCTCCACCCCTAAAGAGCCTATCAGCTCTAAATAATGAATAGTCTGGAATGTTAATTTCCCTGTCAGGCATAGAGGGTCTGAGCCATGATCCAGAAATCACCAAAACATGGTGCAGTATGATTGACCCAGGCCTGGATCAAGGTAAACTTTTTTTAACAGGCTGCATGAGTTCATATGCATAAAGCACATTCCTTTAAGTTTTGCTAGATCTGATGGGGAAGTAAGAGCTTTAGCTGGGCCAGGGTTAAGCTCAATGTCTCTTGGGCACAACAGAAGAAAAAGTAAGAGCTTCCTTAGCACAACGAAAGTCATTTTGTAATTCCTTGCTCATGTATGTCTACAATAGGTGTTAGGTTGAGTAACTAGAACCCCATATTTAGATCTGGGCAGTCCTAAGTCAGCAATTACCAAGTCCCTGGCTGTGAGATGTAAGAAGAGGTAAGTGCATGGTAGGATGATGGATATGCCTTGTGTGGGCAGTTCGGCCCCAGTCCCACCTCTAAAGGTAGTTCAAACAAGGGGCTGCAGGCAGTGGAGTCTAAGAGCACAGGAATAATTATCGGATGAGTTACAGTATGGAATCATGTTCCCCAAGGAGTCTTCTAACCAACACTAGAAGCATAGAAGCACATGTGTGTTCTCCTAGTGAAGGTTAATTTCTGGGGGTGTCTTCATGTGCTCCCTTGGAATAAGTTTCAGGTCCTAAACAGACACAAATGCAATTTGAGCCACAGAAAATGATGGATATCTTAAGCATTTCTGCATACTTTTGCCTGCAATTTCAGAATTATGTTCCATAAAGTGTCCCCTAAAGACCCCTAGAAGTACAGGTCTGTACTGCAAGAGAAAGTTCATTTTTGGTGGGAGCTTCATGTGCTCTGAGAAACAGCTTTGTTCCCAATAATACTACTGCATTTAAGATGTCATAGAAAATGGCTGATATGCGTGACATTTCTGCATAATCTTGCTTAATACTGTAGAACTAGAATTGTTCACTGTAAAAAAATCATCACTATAATCACGGTAGACCTCTAAAGGGTGATACTACTTTTACAGCATAACATTCGTAACATGTGGTATTCCTGTATGCAAACACAAGAGCGTTTGTTTTACCTGGTACACAGTAAAAGTGTTGTAATTCACCAGAAAAGACCCCTTTCCATTCATTCGTTCATTCAGTACATGCGGGAGCAATCTAGCGTGTCAGAGTACTAAGATACCGCATGGTATTGATTGCATGGCAACTGAGCAAATTGTCTCATTTATTCATTCATCTCATTCAGGCACCCTACTTTTGTGTAAAAAAAAATATATTGTTTTTACTTGGTACACATGGTCTGTAATCTTAAAGCCTCTGCTCATTCATTTATTCAGAAAGGGAATGCTGGGAGGAATTGGGAGTTCAGGAATACGATATCACATGATGTTGGTTGCGTGGTGGCTGAGCAAGCGAGCAAAGAACAATGCAGAAATGTATTTTTTATGCTGGTGTGACATGCAAACTTTTATTCAAGTGAAGGTATTACAAAAGAAAAAAAGTATTGTACTAATTAATCCACTTTATCAGGTAGAACCTAGCTTCTGGGGTGAAATGATTTTCATTGTGACCATCTTTTAACGAATGAGCAGGCAGCTTCAAGCTCAGGTGCAGGAACTGTCACTTATTCTTGTTCTTTCTCTGATGCAGGTACTAGCTCTTGTTCAGGTACGGTTTCTTGTGCAGGTACTAGCTCTTGCTCGTGTTCAGGTACAGTCTCTAAAAATAAAATGAAACTGCAAATCAGCAAAGGTTTGCTTACCAAGTACTGTAAATCAGATTAATGAACCTTGCTAATGCCTTCAAGGCATTGAGAGTGTGTGTGTGTGTGTGTGTGTGTGTGTAGTATCCCAGCTTGCCAGAATCCCTCAATACATTCCTCTGATCTTGTAGACATCTTGGTAAAGCTATTAACTAGCCATTTTGCATGTCTGCCTTTCAGAGGTGCAGATCGTAGAACAACTGAAATCTCAGAACTGTTGCTTCCACATTTTAGTTAATCCAAGATCTGCTGAGCATACCTCTCTGTAAACTGAATCTTAAGCTCATCTTTGAAGAGCTTATTGATAGCAATATCTAGGGGTTGCGGCAGATCAGTGTATGAAGCTGGCACAAAAATAGGGATGATGTGGTGCCGTTCAAAGTTCTGAATCACATCTTGTGTTGTGTGGCCCGTCATCAAGTCAAGTCAGAAGGGAATATAAATGATGGATGACACTGATCATTCTTGCCTTGGTAAATGATCTGAGGGGGCAGGTAGTACCCAGATAATAAATGGCACAAAATGACTGTGACCTGTCACTTGTCTCCGAGACCGGAGACCTAAATCTGTATTTTGCCTACAGCATCCATGGTCCATTGAGAACAGGGTATCAGATTTACCCCCCGTCTTGTCAAGGTTTAACAGCAGGTCAGGGGGGACCAATTCTTGTTTTGATGCTAGTTTTATGCAATACAAAAATTGCTCCTTTAAGTAGGGGAGATCAACTGGTGTTTTCTGGATAGTTTTAGTCCCCTTCCTCTTGCTATGCACCATTCTGTTCAAAAAAAGCCAAGACCACTGCATGGAGAATACTAGTGAGCCACCATTGTCTGCAAGCATGTGTGAGTGAATGGTCTTTACAATGCCTGTGGTAATAGCTGCCATTTTACATGCCTGCCTTTCTGAGATGCAGACCGTAGATAAACTGAAATCTCAAAACTGTTGCTGCCACATTTTAGTTAATCCAAGATCTGCTGAACATACCACTCTGTAAACTGAATCTTAAGCTCATCTTTGAAGAGCTTATTGATAGCAATGTCTAGGGGTTGCAGCAGATCAGTGTATGAAGCTGGCACAAAAATAGGGATGATATGGTGCTGTTCAAAGTTCTGAATCACATCTTGTGTTGTGTGGCCCTTGATCATGTCAAGTCAAAATGGAATGTAAATGATGGATGGCACTAATCAGTCTTGGCTTGGTAAATGACCTGAGGGGGACGGTAGTGCCCATATAATAAGAAGCACAAAATGACTATGACCTGTCGCTTGTCTCTGAGACCAGAGACCTCAGTCTGTATTTTGCCCAAAGTGTCCATGGTCCTTTGAGAATACGGTATCAGATTTACCCCCGTCTCATCAAGGTTTAACAGCAGTTCAGTGGGGACCAATTCTTGTTTTGATGGTATTTTTATGCACTGCAAAAACTGCTCCTTTAAATAAGGAAACTCAACTGGTGTTTTCCAGGCAGCTTTAGTACCCTTCCTCCCGATGAACCCCATTCTGTTCAAAAAAAGCCAAGACCACTGCCTAGAGAACAGTAGTGAGCCACCATTGTCTGCAAGCTTGTGTGAGTGAGTGGTCTTTACAATGCCTGTGGCAATAGCTGCCAGTACTCATCCATTTACTACTGCACCCTCTACCCTCTGAGAAAGTATAATGTTCTTTAATTCTGTCTCCACATCAGCCATCAGTAGTGGAGGACGATGTCAAGGTTTTATTGGCAATGTTTTTTAAGGTTTTTGGGGTCGGGAGTCTCTTTGAATTTAATAAGGTAGTCCCATTTGAAGGTACATACAGTACTTTCATTGATTTTAGTTTTGTACTTCCCCTCATAGAACTGGACAGAATTCATCACCCCATATTGGCAGGCATATTCACCTATTTCAAATCTCATCTCTGGGGCATACACAGTATGAGTAATGCATCACTTCTTTGGAGGTGGAAATGCAGTTTTCAGCTGTTCTAACATATTTTCAGCCATAAGCCGAGAAACACCTGCCATGACAGAAAGAATTTTGGCATCACTATCAGTCATTAGCAGTGCCAAAAAGTCATGCTAAGATGCCTTTTTTGGAGGTGGGTTGAGCACCGTGACAAGGACATCTTGTGCTTCAGGTTGGAACTACAGTAATTTAATGAGAAACTGACAAACTGAGCCACATTCTGCCACTGTATTTAAATAAGACATCTGACAGTTCTAAGCCAGTGGCACAGTGCAATGGTTAATTGGTGCAGTCAGAAAAGTAAAAGAGAACCCACGATTGAAAATTTACATGGTAATATATAGTTCTACAGTATTTCAGAACCATCTTCCAGAAGGTATCCCATAAACACCCTAGAAGGACAAGTCTGTAGTCTAACTGAAAGTTCATTTTTGTGGGGGCTTCATGTACTCTCTGAGAAACAACATTGTCCACTTTGAAACTGATGCATTTAGAGTGTCACAGAAAATGGCTGATAGCATTGGCATTACTGCATATTTTTACCTGACATTCCAGTATGATGTCCCCAAGGGGGTTCCCTAAACACCGCTAGAAGTACAAGTCTGTACCTTAAGCAAAATGTCATTTTCTGGAGCCAGAGGACTTCTTGTGCTCCCTGAGAAACAGCTTTGTCCCCAGTGACACTAATGCAGTTAAGGAGTCACAGAATATGACTGGTATGTCTGGCATTTCTGATTATTTGGGCTGAAACATTTAGAGTTATGTTTTCCAAGCTGCCACTAACTACCCCTAGAAGCAAATGTCTCTACTCCAAGTGAAAGTTAATTTCAGGTGGGGCTTCATGTCCTCTCTGAGGAACAGATTTTCTCCCACTGAAACAAATGCCTTTAGAGTTTCAGAGAAAATAGCTGATAGGTTTGGCATTTCTACCTACAGTTGCCTGAAATTTCAAAATCATATTCCTCAAGTTCTCCTCTAACCAGACCTAGAAGCACCATCCTGTATTCCAAGTAAAAGATCATTCTCTGAAGGGTAATCCATGTGCACTCTGATAAACAGCTTTGTTCCCTTTGAAGCAAAGGTGTTTCGAATGTCACAGTCAATAGATGATACATTTGGCATTTATGTATTCTTTTGCCTAAAATTTCAGAATTGTGTTTTGCAAGGTGCCAGGTAACAACTTCTCAAAGCACCAGGCTGTAATCCAAGCACAAGTTCATTTTCTGGAGGGTGGGATGGACATCATGTGCTGTATGAGAAATAGCTTTCTGATCAGAGGCAGACACTAAGGCAATTTGAGAGCCACTGAAAAGGTGGTTATGTTTGCCATTTCAGTATGCTATAGACTGAAATTTCAGAATTACATTTCCCAAAGTGTCCTCTAACCACCTCTAGAAGTAAAAGTATGTACTCCAAGTGAAAGTTCATTTTTTGAGAGGGGAATTTTTGTGCTATATGAGAAACAGTTTTGTTCCCTGTAAAACTAATGTATTTATAGAGTCACAGAAAATAGCTCATAGGTTTTGCATTGATGCTTATTTTTCATACAGTTTTGACCTGGATTTGTTCCCAAAATGGCTGCTGCATGCTGTGTGCACTGAGTAGTCACACTAGCAGAAGAGACTTAAAGTACTCTGAGAACAGGTATGATACCGTTGCCTCTCTAAACACTCACTATAAGCATCCTTTTTAAGAATTTCTTGTGCAGCCATAATTGGGTTTGGTGTACTGCCCTGTGTTTCTGTTCCTGTCCCTAGTTGGTCTGAGGAGTCTTAGTGGTGAAGAGCCTGCACATAAAAACTGAGGAGACAGAAAGCCCTGAGGAGGGGTTTGGCAGATGAGTGGTGCAGTATTAAGTCAACATAACACTGTACAATAGATTTGTGTCATGGGACAGAAGCCATACCCCATCAGACAATAAATGATCTCAGGACTTATCAAACACCATGTTGAGCACTAACGAGACAGAGCTGCATTGTGTCATTTATTCCACAGAAATCTCATTCTGCATCTATAGTGGTGATCATATAAAAGTTTATCAGTACTGAGGTATACCGGTAGCATTTGAGGTGGGCGCCTGGATTAAGGTGCCATCCAAAATGGTGACACAATGTGGGTGAAAGCCTGAATGGTGTTGGGGGGGGGTAGGGTGACTGTATGTGGTGGGGTGGGCTACTGCAGTGACAGGATGTTGCCATATGTACACACACACATGAGGGGAGTGAGCATGGTGAGCATGGGCTGGGAGGGGGTGGAGAGGATGTAGAGGGTGGAACTGCGGTCGGCTGCTGATCTGCACCGTGGCATCGGGGGTTGACCTCCGCTTGCGGTACGTGGGGTACCGGGTTTGGGTCTGGGTCCGAATGCTACTGCATTTTTGTTCCACCTGGGCCAAAACTTTTATTTTTTGCTTTTGCCCCCCCGACATGCACCCCCCTGGAGTTGAGAATCTTTTAGTAAGAGAGTGCGGGGGTGAAGCCCCCCACATGGGGGGGGTGTGGGGGGGTCATAGACCCCTACAGAAAGCAAATGATTTAAGTTCCCGGTGCCTTCTTCCATGTGCTGAGGATGTCAGGGTGGCAAAATTGTTTTCACCACCCTGACGTTTCGATAATGCAGGTAGCCATTTGGGAGCTCACTATTATCACATAGAACTGGTATTCCTCAAGATATACCTCAGTGGTTCTGATGCAGGATCACATTACAGTCAATGCAAATTGAACCTGAGTGCCTCAGTGGTACCTTGAGGTATACCTCAGTACTGATAAACTTTTAGAAAGAACTATCAACATTGAAGGCAGAAAAGATCTTGCAGATTAACTATTTATTTTATGTCTATTTCTAACTTTGATATTTTTATATATATGGGAAATAGATAAAATAGATACTTATAGTGAGTGTTTCTCTACCTTTAGATGTCTAAACCTAGTCAGAATTTGGGAACAACAGTATAGGCTGACCTTGCACCCTATGTAGTTAAAGCCTTACAGTATCTCCTCTCTACAGACTTTGGGACTGCTCATAGAGTGGCTCCCATTATCTCGACCTGGAAGGCATATTTCATTTTTTTTAAATACCCCAAGTGTTTCTATGCTAAAGATGTACAACAGTAGCATGATATAAGAACTCAGTTACTATTGTTGAGTGGTACCAGACTAAAGATAGAAAGAAATGTTATAAAGTAATTCCAACATAAAAAAGATAGAACAAGATATGATAAGACAGATGGATGGAGGCTTGAAGGATTTACAGAAATAAGAGTAATAAGGAGAACAGAAAGTGCCTCATATTAATTAATAAGTACTGTATATACAAGCTGAGTGATTTATGTTAAGGTATCTGCTATTCTCTTTGCAGTTCTCACTAAGGGCATACTGCCTGGATGAATTCTGTATGTGTATTGTTTTGAGATTGTGCCTATGGAGTATATTGGATATAAACAAATCCTGTAACTGCTGAAACATATTGAGACTCAGCGAAGACAAATGGCTTGAAGGAATGGACTGAGCAAGATTCATTTCACTTTAAACCTAAAGTATAACATTTGAACTTATAAACTGAATATAATTGAATCAAACAAAGTTTTACTCTGATGATAAAGGATATTATATTCTCTTACAGGCTTTTATATTTAAGTTTAGTACTCTGCTCAATTCCTACAGATGCCAAACGTTGAAGCTTACACTCCTTAAAAAGATATATTAAACAATCGTCCATTTCTGTATAGTATATGAATTAAGCTTCACTTTAAAAATTGTGATCTTACTTTGTTGGTAAATTGCACATTGCACATTACTACTGGTTTTCTACAATATAGTGAATTATTACCACAGTACTGTATATTATATCTATTCTGTAAACTGAAAGCTCCTACAGACATTAGTACACTGGTGATTTAAAGGTTAATCTAATCTTGGCTGAAAACTAATAATTATACTATAGTATCTAAGTATACCAAAGAACATACATACAGGGAGACAGTCAAATTTATATAAAACATATTTGCTTGCTATTTACCATTGCTTATAGTTAGGATAAAGTAAACTTACAAATGAGAACAAGAAACAATAACACTCCTAGTGAGTCATCTTTAGAACAAACGGGATGAGAAAAAAAAGGAGGAGCTGGGTGTGTCATCTCAGCAATCCCAGGGAAAATTAATTAAGAATAAAACAATTAAGAGTGATAAACCCTTGAAACAAAATCAAAGAAAAAATAGAAACTCAAACAAATAGCAGAATAAAAATAAAAAGGCTAAAAAATAAAGGACAAAGGGTAATAACAGAGGGTCAGTCTCTGACTACTAACCATCTAAAGAGATCTAGCCATCATTGATATTTAAATAGGGTTGCATCAACCCCTGTCCTTAATATGGACAAAGAACTGATTCCTAGCCAAGTAAAGGGATCTACCAAGGAAAAAGAATCTGCTTTAGTACATACAATATAACTGATAGTATTTCCCTTGAAAGATCCCCCAACTTTAATAATGACTGATAAAAATGAATCATTTAAGAAAGTACTGGGAAATGAATCAGATCTTAAGGATGTCTCACATAAGATGGGTATTTCTGCAAGTTATAATTTGGATTGCATGGAGGATATCTCCCAAGATATTCCTATTACTATGTGAACACAAAATAGCTTACATGATATCTCTGAAAGAGAGGATAAAAATAAGGATAACAATAAAGTACTCGATGAAATAATTATAGACTTACAACATACCATACATGGCCTTAGGGAAATTGCAGATCAGGGCAATATACATAATAGAAAGTGGTTGTTAGACAGCCTGCTTATTCCCCTTTTTTAGATGAGAACCTTGTAAAAGCACTTAACATTCACATGTGGCAAGTGTTGCCATTATGGAACAACTCATTGTCTTAAAAATGAGATAGGTAGTCTGAGAGGAGAGGTAGCAATAAATGCTGCAAGTCTTGCAGATCTGCTAACATACCAAAAGAGAAACATGGTTAATAATGCATCACCCTCTACTGTTATATGTGATTCTAAGGAACAGCAGTCATATCTATATGATCAATATACAAGAGAGGCAAATGAGACAATGAACCCTGATAAACAAACCAAAGGGCAAAACGTGAAAGAAGAACAGACTTGCAAAAGAACAGCTCTTAAGTAATTTGGAAAAAACTGATGGTACTGAGAGTACACTAGTAGTTTTATCAGCTAAAAGGAAAAAATGGGGGCAAAAAGGAAAAGAAAAACTAAAAGGAAAACAAAAAAGAAAAATACAAAAAAGAACCCATCAAAGATAATATTCAAAGTAACAAAAAAAAAAGAGTACACATGAGAATATACAACAAAACATTGAAGACGCAAAGAATGATAAAGTCTCAATTGCAATACAGACTGACCTACTGATCAAAGAAAAAATTGATCTGCAATCACCTGTGGAAGAATTGCAGCCCAGCTACTTGACTGATTCAGAGGCAATAATCACTTTTAAAGGGTGGATAAGAATCCATATCAAAATAGTGAGACACTCAGAATACTGGATGCATGATTTGTGAGAAATTACTGGGCTTAAAAATAAATTAATGAGATATCTTGGATGTACTGAAAGCAGACGATATGACATTGGATGATGTATTATTAATATTTTTTAAACATGCAAGGGTAGCCTATTATATATGGAGGAATGCTGAGATTCTGGAGGCTTATTATCTAACAATGGACTACCCAGTATTAAAAAAAGCCTTCATAGAGGATGAACATTGTGCTACAAAGACAAAAGATGAGTTAGCAAATAACTCAACAAATACTCAAAGGTACAGGATCTGATATACCAGAATGATACTTCTTTAAATTTAACTGATGTGTTGTTAACTATCTTTGGGACAACCCAGATTGGCGGAAACATGACAGAAACATGGTACACAGAGAACCATGACTGGGATGCCAACATAACAGGGTGCATAATCTACAGAAGGGGCATGGAGGGTAAAAGCTGAAGTGTGGCTCTGTATGTAAGGGAAGGGATCAAAGCAATGGAACTAAAGGGAAAACAAGGAGGAGAGGAGGCACCGTGGGTCACCCAGGAGACCGGAAATGGCACCACAATCTGTACAGGGGTTCTATGCAGATCCCCATCTCAGGGGGAGGAAATGGACAAGGAAATGATTGAAGGCATCCTTAGAATGGCAGAAAAGGGAATATATTTTTGATGGGGGACCTGAATATGCCAGATGTTAACAGGAGCACCTTTGCTGCAGCCACATCCAAGAGCTGGGTAATTCTAAATGCCCTACAGGGGTATGCCTCAGACAGCTAGTGTTGGAACCCACTCGGGAGGGTGCAATCTTAGACCTGGTACTCTCAAATGGGGAAGAAGAGAGGACCTGAAATTTAGAACTGGGTATCCATCTGGGAACAAGTGACCAACAAACAGTGTGGTTCACGATAAACACAGCTGTAGAGTCAAGTCACACAAAGGTGAGGGTATTAGATTTTAGGAGGACTGACTTTGGCAATATGGGGGAGTGCTTCAGGAAAGCACTAGCAAATGAGCAAGAAGGTGGGGTGGACAAACAATGGGGAAAATCAAAGCTGTCATCACAGAGGCAACAAGCCTTTATGTGAAGCAAATAAACAAAATAAAACGAAGGGAAAAAATACTATGGTTCTCAATAGTGGTGGCGGGAAAGGTTAGGGAGAAAAAGATAGCATTCAGGAAGTATAAGGAAACACAGAAGGAGCAGGACAGAGAACTATACCTGTTGAAGCAGAAGGAAGCAGGAAAGGCAGTCAGAATAGCAAAGGCTCAAACTGAAGAAAAGATAGCCAACTCAGTTAAGAAGGGGGGAAAAAACCTTTTATACATACATTAGGGAGCTAAGAAAGACCACTGGAGGGATAGTGAGGAGTAAAGGGGAGGAGGGTTAGTAGAGGGTGACAGTGACAAAGCAGAGATACTGACTGAATACTTCTGCTCAGTATTCACAAAACAAGAGGAGGGAGAGGTACCTATACCAAATAGTAGAAGCACACTCTGATACGGGGGTCAATGCCAGTCCATTCATTTTATTTATTTATTTTTATATTATTTATTTATTTATTTATGACTTTAATAACCGGGTAGGTGCACTGACCCCAGGGACCAGTTTCAGGCATGGTCCAGGCCACATACAATGGCACAGGAGTAAACTATGAGCAAAGTGCATAGAACAGCTGATCAGTTTAACAAAGATACTAAAAGAAAATACAACAGTTTCAAAATACAAGGTAGTAAAGTACAATAAATTTGATGTACAGCAGGGCAAGGTGTCAGTTTCCATACCAGAAATAGCAATCAAATTCAAATAATAGTCATTGAACTAAACATGATAAGTGCAACAGAATAGACCCTGGATGAGGGATGGGTATCCATAAGTGCAGAGGAGTAGAGGGAGGAAGGGGAAGGTGTAGGAGATGGAGGGATTGGAGGAATAAAGACAAGAGAGAAAGTAGATACAGATAGACTTAGGGTTGGGGAGGCCAGGGGGGCTACCCATTAAAGCTACTGACACTAATGCCTGCCTTTCATCCTCCTCCAGGTCCTGCCCCTGTCCAGGCACTCCACCGAGACCGACCACCGAAGAGGCAGCAGCGGCAGCGGCGGGGAAACCAACCAGGCTGCAAAACCTAATTTGCCCGCTGATCCTCTCCACAGCAACAGGTCCTGCCCCTGTCAGAGCACTCCACCGAGACTGACCACTGAGGAGGTGCAGCGGCAGGGAAACCAACCAGGCTGCAACACCTTAATTAGCCCAATGATCCTCTCCACAGCAACAGGTCCTACCCCTGTTCAGGCATGCCCCAAGACCGACCACCGAGGAGGCAGTGGCGGCAGGAAAACCTACTCAGCTGTGACACCTAAATTTGCCCACTGATCCTCTCCACAGCAACAGGTACTATATTTCAAGTGTACTGGGACTCCATTGCTGGATGCCAATTGGCTCTGTCTCCCTGATCCTGCATGCTATTGGCTGCCACTCCATATGGCTTCACCTCCAATTGGGCAGTATTTGGATGCATGTGGCTTGCCCGAAGCCCTTCTGTTTTCATCTCGCCCTGAGTGCTGCGTTTCTTTTCTAATCTATATTTCTTTGCTCTATATTTTGTCTCGCTCACCATCCCCGACCTTGACCTCTATTAAATATGCATAGGCCACTCCCTTCTCGACCTCCCTTATTGCTTATTGGTTCAGTTACTTACTGTCCTAGTTTTCAAAAGTCCACTCAAACAAACAGAACCTTGACCTCCCTTACTGCTTATTGGCTCAGCTACTTACTGCTATTGTTTTCAAAGGTCCACTCAAAACAAACATAATCTACTCCTGCTTCCTTCACCCCCCCCTTGCGAAGCTAAGTGGTCCATCAATAAGTACTTATAGTCCAACAAAGCTGTCACTATTCAGTTCCCTCCTTACTATCTTGCCTAGCCAGACTGAAAGTGCCTTCACTTACATACAACATGCCCATTCCTCCTATCCCGCTCCCCCTCCGCTTAATTCTCCTTTCCATCATCTTATTTCCTGCTCCTCAAGTGGCCCAATCTAATAGCTCTGCCTCTCCCTCACCCTCTGTGCCCCTAGCCCCTACCTTCATTCTTGCTGTAACTCCTACCCCCCACTAATACTCTGGATTCACTCCCCACAACCCCCTAGCCTCCTTAATCACATAATCTAGTCACCTTGCCTTTCTTCACCTCCTGATTATCCACTCCCCTTGCCCCATCCCCCCAAACTCCTCCCAAATATTCAGCCCACCACAAATGCTCCAAACTTCACTTCCTCATAGTCGTTCTCCTTTTACTTGCCTCAGGTGATGCTCATCCTAACCCTGGTCCCATCTCCTCCTCCTCCCCAGCAGTTATCCTTCCTCTAACACCCACTTTTCCACCACTCTCTCTGCCCTCCCAAAAGGACTAAAGATACTACATTTAAACAACTGCAGTCTCATCTCAAAAATGTACCTTTTGCACCCAGTCGTAGTCTCCCTCATGCCAGATATCCTAATCTTAACCAAAACATGGTTAAACACTAAAATACCGGACCCCTCCATCAACATCGCAGGTTATTCCTTAACTCAGGCAAAACAGAGCTGGTAGAGTAAGTGGTGTAGCTTTCTATATCTTGTCCTCACTCCAGTACGCTACTATCCTATCATCCTCCTTACTCTCCAGCTATGAAGCCCTAGCTGTTAATATTACACTGCCTTACTCCTCCCCCATCTTTTTGCTGGTATCTATTGCTGTCCTTGCACCAAGCCCTCTGACACAATGGACCTCATTACCTCTATAACATCCTCCTCCCACAAAGATGAGTTATACATATTAGGTGATGTAAACCTAAACTGGTTATCTCCAACCACCTACAAGACATGAAATGACATCTCTGCCCTCAGTCTCTCCCAAGTCATTCAGGAAACCACTCAACTAAATCATAAAACCCTAAATCACAAACTGCTAGGCTGGGCTCTCACCTCCCACCCGCACCATTTCATCAAGTTGGGCATCATCCCGAAAGCACTCAGTGACCACCATCCAATATTTATAGTCAGGAAGGTCCATAGACCAAAACCGCCACATAAAATCCTGCAGGTTCGATCTCTGAGCTCCCTAAACCCAACCCCCCCTTCAACAATTTATCCAACTCCAACTGGTCCCCAATTGTCTCTGCCTCAACTGTCGAGCAAGCCCTCAATTTCTTCAAGGATACATTTCTAGAAAACTGAAACTCCTATGCCCCTCTCAAATGCACAAGAATTTGCAGTTACCGCCATCCCATGATCATTCCTGACTTAATGTCCTGCCTCAGGGAGCGTGATAAAGCATGGAGGAAACACAAGGCCTCCCAACTTCCATCAGACTACACAAATTACTGCAGGCTAAGAAATGCATCTACAAAAGCTACCAGGTTAACCAAGTCTGAATATTTTAAATTCTCGTTCCTAAATAACATTAACTTCCTCTCTAAATTCTGGAAAGTGGTCCATTCTCTATTCTCCCCCCTTCACAACCCCCAACCCTGGCATTAACCATTAACAACATGTTAATGTTTGAACACCTACTTAGTGGCTCAGGAGTTTAACTCCTACTACACCTCCTGTGCCTCAACCCTTCTGAAGTCCTTCCTCTCCCCCTTATATTCCCTCCTCTATCACTCAGCCCTCCCATAAAAACCCTTCCTTCCCCTTCACTCCTGTCTCTCCTGACGAGACACTAATGGCCCTCCTCTTTCTCGATCCTTCCAAAGGCTTCTCATTGGATGACCTTGAACCTAAACTCCTATACCTCTCAGTCTCCGCCATTGCCGACCCTCTCTCCTTAATTCTAAATCTCTCCTTTAAGACCTCCTCCATCCCTTCACTGTGAAAACATGCAGTAATCCTCCCTCTACCAAAGGACGGTGACACTTACTCCCCTGCCAACTATCACCTAATTTCCCTTCTCCCTGCCCTAGCTAAGCTCCAAGAGCACCTGGTCCTCTCTCAACTAACCTTCTTCCTTGTCGATTCTTCTTTCTTCACTCCATTCAAGTCTTTTTTTTGGAAAAAAACACTCCATTACCACCTCTCTCCTTAGGCTCATTGACTCCATCCTTACCAGGATGGACAACGGCCTCATTACCTCTGCTATTTCTGTCAATCGCGCCAGGATTTTCGACACAGTCTCCCATGCCCTGCTTCTTGACTCCCTTATGATTGCTGGTCTGTATGCCACTGCCCAAAACTGGTACAGAGCATATTTTATGGGTAGAATGCAATAAAGCTGCAGGATGCTATTTCTCCCCACCTCCCAATCTCAATAGGAGTCCCTCAGGGCTCTGTGCTTGGTCCCGTTCACTTCTCCATCTTCCTCAATGACCTTCCTATAGCCTGTTCTCCCTATTCTTCTATCCACATGTATGCCAATGACACTGTCCTGTTCACTACTGGCAAATGCCCCCGTGATGTAGCAACCACCCTTCAGCATGACTTCCTCCAGGTTCAGCTCTGGTTTACCTTGCATCAGTTATTCCTAAACACCAAAAAGACAGTCTCCATGACCTTCAGCACTAGGCAGAGACTCTCTAAGCTCCACCCCTTACCGTCATTCCATACCCTCGACGGGACACTTCTTGAGGACACCTCCTCTTTCAGATGCCTTGGGGTTTGGCTGGACACCCACCTCAGCTTCTCTGGCCACTTTGAAGCCATTCTGAAAAAACTGCACCCCAAGCTTGGGGCCTTATTTAGAAATCCATAGTTGCATACCTCCTACGGCATGGCGCAAAGTTGTCCAGAAGAGGATCCTCCCCATCTTTGACTACTGTGATGTAGTCTATGGTGCCACTCCCAAATCCTCATTAACCAGATTGGACTCTCTCTCTTTAACTCCTTCTGCCACTATGCCCTTGATGCTCCATCACGCACTGATCATTGTGACCTTTACCATGCCTTATCCTTTCCCTCGCTTGCTAACAGATGCCTCGCTCATTGTACCCAACTCACTTCTAAATTCTGGCTAGGAGAACTTCCCCCTACCTCTCAGCCTCCCTCTCCTATCCCCCTCCTTCCTCCCATTCTCTCAGACCTGCCAACACTCATACTCTGCTGGTCCTCCCTTGCACCACTCTTATCAGTTAAGCAGGCTTTTCTCATTGTTTCCCTAAAAAATGGAACTCCCTTCCTCCCCAAATATGACATTCCTCCTTCCCTCACTTTCTAACCTCTGCCTTACATAACATTCTTTCTGTTAAGTGCTCCTGTTATAACCGTCCCTAACCTAGTTCCCCTCCATGCATGCTCTGCTACTCGCTCAACATGCTCCTGTCAAATCCTCCCCCCTTCCCTCCCACCCAGAGCCTTCCTACCCAACAATCCCACTTTCTAGTCCCCCCTTTTTATCCTCTGCCCTCCTACCCTATTCCAAGCCCACCTGTGCTTGTCTTGTCCCATGGCAGGGTTCTCAGCATCCTGGAGGAGTCCAGTACAGAGCTATTCCTGCCTCTCCCCCCCACCAGCACTCTCTGCCCCTTATCCAATTCTTGCCCCCTCCTTAGCCTCTCCTCTGTCAGGGTTCTCAGTAAAAAAGCTAGGGGAGCAATACTTCTCCAAAAAGACCTCCCATGGCAGTTAGACTCATCCTCTGTAGATAGGGAGGAAAGAATTGCACCAGTGTCCCTGGCCCAAGGGAACAAGATGGTACACATAATTAATATGTATAGCCCCACACCCATGGAACCCGCCTTTTTTAAAGGGCTTTTCAGAAAATTTACAATGTTACTGGCAGGGGACTTCATAATGGGGGGGGGGTTGAACTCTGTGAAACAACCTAATTTAGATAAGCCCACAATGCCTTTAACTATAACAGGGCAGCATCCAGAACCTCACAGGCCTAGCAGACAGAATTTGGTTTACTGGACTCATGGTGGGTGACTCATCCAAGAGAGAAAGTACACAAATAGCTAGATTCTATGTATCCAAAGCATTGTATGCAGTGGTTAAAGCATGTGAACTAGTGTCAATTTCCCTCTCAGATCATGCTTCAGTCCATTTATGTCACAGTTGGGCTATGAAAAAGTGAGACTTCCTTTGGGATTCAATGCAGGGCATTTAAATGATGAGTTCTTTGTACCAGCATTAGAGAGGGTATCTCGACCTACATGCAATTTAATACAGAGCAAGGCTCCACATAAAGAATGTATGGGACAGACTGAAAGCTGTATTAAGAGGACAAATAATTGCATAAGGGGCACATAAGAAAAAACAAGGTAGTGAAAAACAAGACAAACTCAAGAAAAGACGAGCAGTCCTACACAGTCAATATAAACAATCAGGGGAACAAATACCTTGACACAGATTAAGCAAACAAGGGAGGAACTAAATTCTTTAAATCTACAAGCATTGGAGATGCAGCTGTGCTACTGTATACCAATCAGAAATATTATGAGTCTGGGAGAGGGCTAGAAGACTATTAGCATTTGTGTTGAGAAAAGCCCAAACAGATAGATACATCCCAAAAAATTAAAAAGAAGGGCAGGGGCAACCTCAACTTGAACTAGACCCCAGAGCTATAACAGAACAATTTTAAAAGTATTACCCATACACTATGCTCCCAGGAAAGAGGATAAGTCAAAAGCAGCTAGTCACACAATTTATAGAGATGATGCCTCTTCCACAATTATCAGAAGAACAAAAGTTAATGCTAAATCTCCTATCACACCAGCAGAGATTGCAAAGGTTGTGAAGCAGCTCTCTTCTAACTAATCTCCAGGTACAGATGGGTTCATTTGGGAATTTTATGAAATGCTCACTCAGAATCTTATGCCCCTGATGCACAGAGTGTTTGAATTAGTACCAGGGCAGGGAGGCACTTCCCCATAGAGGCAAGATGCAGTGATTTCAGTACTCCACCCAAACCAGAGAAACATCCTACGGTCTGTGGGATCTACAGACCAATTTCTCTGCTCAAAGAAGATGTCAAAATATTCACCAGGTATTGGCAAACAGCTTCCAGAAGGCTATAGGGTTCATAGTTCACCTATATCAACTAGGTTTCATATCATCAAGGAATATACAAGATAATGAAAGAAGACTGTCAAATATAATGCAGTGGTAGAAAACAACAAGGATGCCACCCCAGTTATAACCACTGACGTTAAAAAGGCCTTCAACTGCCTGGATTGTTGCTTCCTGAAAAAGTCATTGATGGCTTTTGGCATAGGGGAGCAATTTTAGCAGTGGGTAAAGGTATTACATGAGTCATCCACTGCCAGCATGGGGGTCAGTGAAGTGTTCTCCAGTCTTATATCAATAGCCAGGGGAAAGTATGGGGTGCCCTTTGTCGCCCCTCCTCTTGACTCTAAGTATTGAGCCACTTGCAGTGAAAGTAAACAATTCACAAACTTAGGAGGGATAAAGGTAAAGGACAGGAGGATTGACTATATCTATATGTGGATGACACCCTCTTTTTTTCAAAAACCTGAATGAAGGCATTCTAAAATTAATATTCCAGAAGAGCATTGGGTCAGATGTCTGGATTCAAAATGATTCAAGACAAAACTAAAATAATGTTACTTATCAGGCAAAGAGCTACTACAGTAAACAGTAACTGCCCTTTTAAATGGTTAACCTCCACCTTTAGATACCTTGGGATCCAGATCCAACCCAGCAGAAAAAGTTAACATACTAACATACTAATTGCCAGCAGATTAGGCACTATGGTCTATCGAGTCTGCTTGAACCTCAGATCCCTTGTTGGGAACTGGGGCCCTTCCAACCTTGTATACCAGAAACCCCTATCATCCCTCCCCACCCCTCTGGGCCAGGCCCTCATCTGATACATCCCCTTTCTGTATCTGTCCTACCCTCTTTTGAAGCCCTCCACCGTGGAAATTTGAACCAGCTCTCCAGGCAGTGCAGTCCAAGGATTCACCACCCTCTCAGTGAAAACCCTCCTCCTCTTTTCCCTCCTCATCCTTCCACCTTCCAACTTCAAAAAATGTCCTCTGGTGACACCTCCCTCCTTTAATCTAAATATTCCCTCCATGTTTACCAGATTTATTCCCTTGAGGTACTTGAAGACCTCAATCATGTCCCCCCTGTCTCTCCTCTCATCCAGTGAAAACAGGACAAACTCCTCAAGTCTGTCTTCATACATCAAATCCCCCAGTCCTCGTATCATCTTGGTAGCCCTCCTCTGTACCCTCTCCAGGAGCTGTATGTCCCTCTTCAAGTGTGGTCTCCAGTACTATACTCAGTACTCAAGGTGTGGTCTATCCAGACCATTGTACAGCAACAGTATCACTTCCCTGCTCCTAGAGGTGATCCCCCTTACGATGCATCCCAACATCCTGTTTGTTTTGTAAGCTGCTCTCCTGCACTGTTCAGAGTTATTCATACATGAATCCACCATGACCCTTTGGTCTTTTTCCCCTGTTGAGGCCTCCAGCGCCTCCCCTCCCAAGTAGTACTCATGTTTAGGGTTCCCCCACCCAAGATATAACACCTTGCACTTGGTGGTATTGAAATTGAATTTCCAGGTGTGAGCCCACTTTTCCGGGGTGTCCATGTCCCCTTGCAGGGCCAACCTCCTCTCTTCCCCCTCTACTACTGCTCCCAACTTGGAGTTGTCAGTGAAGAGACTCATTTCACACCCTATACCCACCATGATGTCAGATATGTATGCATTAAACAGGATCAGACCCAGGACCGAGCCCTGCAGTACCCCACTGCCAACCCCTCTAGGGTTTGAGTGCTGCCCACTGACCACTACTCTCTGTGTGCATCCAGCTAGCCAGCTTCCTTTCCATCTGACCATCAATGGGCCCACACCCTTCCCTGTCAGTTTCTCCACCAGCCCATTGTGGGGGACTGAGTCAAACGCCTTGCTGAAGTCTAAGAATAGTACATCCACAGGCTTTCCCCTGTCCAGTTCCAATGTTACCCATTTGTAGAACTCCACAAAGTTGGTTTGACATGATCGACCTGTCACAAACCCATGTTGCAGACTATCCAGACCTCCCACCTCCTCCAAGAACACCCCCAATTGTTCCTTCAGTATGCTCTCCATTAATTTTCCCACCACCAAGGTTAAACTGATGGGTCTATAGTTACCTTGTACTTCCCTTGACCCACTTTATGGATTGGCACCACATGTGCCTCTTGCCAATCCCTAGGTACTCTCCCTGTCTCAAGTGACCAGTTGAAGAACTCTGTCAGGGTGCAGCCAGTACATCTGCCAATTCCCATAGTACTCTTGGATGAATGCCATCCAGCTCAGGAGATTTATCTTCCTTTAGGGCTTGCCACAGCTGTTCAGTGGAAATAGCATCATCCATCCCCCCCACCTTACTTGCCTTTTTATCCTTATCCTGATGTGACACCCCTGGGGTACCTCTCCCTCCCTTATGCTTCATTTCTGTTGCTCCCCTGATACTACACACTACCACTTCTATCCCCATCATGCCTTGCTTTGTAAATATTCCATCCCCATCCCTAGTGAACACTGAGGCGAAGTACTCATTTTATACTGCCTCCTGGTCCCTCGCCTCTTCCACCCACCCACATTCTGATCTCAATCTGCCAAGCTGGCCCTTAGTTTTTCTCCACTCCCCAATGTACCAAAAGAATCCCTTTTCCCCTCCCCATATCCCCTGTGCCAGCCACTGCTCTTTATTGGACTTTGCCCCCCGCACCATCCGGGTGACTTTTCTAGATACAAGACCGTATGTTTCCATTTCTCTATCCCCTTTCATTGTTTTGTATCTTTTGTAGGCAGCCTTCTTTTCTCTGACCGCTACCTGAACTTCACTGGACCACCAGCACAATTTGTGTGACCTTGCTCCCTTATGTTTCACCTTAGCGCAGGTCCTGACTGCCTCATGAATTCCCCATTTTATGACCTCCCATCTCTTTTCCACATCTGTCATTGCTGTAATCCCCTTCGAGTCATCCTTGAGAATAGTTTCCATGCCCATAAAGTCTGCCCTCCTGAAGTCCATGGCCAGTGTCCTAGTTCTTTCCCCCTTCCCCCCATGCTTATTTGAAACCAGACAGTATCATGGTCACTCCCAGTCAGGGGATCCTCTACAACCATGCCCCTTACCAGATCCCCATCCGCCAGAATCACATCTAGGACATGACCCTCCCCTGTGGGCTCCATCATGTGCTGTGCTAAGAACACATCCTGGAAGCCATCCAGCAGCCTCTGCTCCTTGGCCACCTTAGTGGACATTGTTTCCCAGTTTGTACCTGGCATATTAAGGTCTCGCATCAACACCACTCCTTCCCCTTTAGATCCGCACTAGCAATAATGTTGTCCAGCAAACCATCCTCCATAACATCACCCATCCCGGGGTGCCTATATACTATACCCAGCTTGACCTTGCCTCCTGCCGGGGTTCGTAAGGTGACCCATAAGGCCTTTATGTTTCCCTCTGCCTCTTCTACCCTAGTAATTTCTATGCCATCTCTAATGAACATAGCCACTACACCCCCCTGCCCTCCTTTCTATCCTTCCTAAGCATAGTGTACCCCCTCACATTTAGGTCCCAATCATGGTTCTTGTTGGCCCATGTTTCCGTGACCACCACCACATCCACCACCCCCCTCGAACAGCACAGCCTGGAACTCTGGCAACTTGTTTCCCAAGCTCCTGGCATTTACTAACACCACCCTCACCCCTTATCCCTGATCCCCTTTGTCTAACCCCACCAGGGTTCCTTATGCATCCAGCCTCCCTCTGCTTCTCGTGAAACCTCCTCCCCCCATCTGTTCCCCCCCTCCCCCCTTGGGTTTGAAGGCTACTCCCCTCATCTAGAGTAGAGGGCTTCAGGCCAGCTCCTTCTTTATCCCTCCCCCCTCACAAGTTTAAACCCCACCTTTAATGAATGTAGTTCGCCACACCCTGTTTAAGGGCTTCCTTCCCTAGTGGGGTGAGATGAAACCTGTCCTTGACATACAGTCCCTTATCCTCACAAATTCCCTCCCAGTTCCCCAACACCCCAAACCGCTTTCTTCACCCCACTTCCTGAGCCAGTCATTAATCTCTGCGATCTTCTTTTTGTTGTCCACTGAGGCCCTTGGTACCAGCAATATTTCTGAAAAGGAAATGTTGCTTCCATTATCCCAACAGACTCTGGCAAGATCTCAGAACCTTGCTTCTATTTCCAAAATGCTATGTCCTTCTATATCATTAGTCTCCATCGTGGGTAAGCTAATGGAGACTATCCTGAAGGAGAGGCTGGTGGCCCTCCTAGAAGCCAAAGGACTACAGGACAGCAGACAGCATGGCTTCATACATGGCAGATCCTGCCAAACCAACCTGGTCGAGTTCTATGACTGGGTAACTAGGCAACTGGACAGGGGCCATGCTGTGGATGTCCTGTATCTGGACTTCAGTAAGGCATTCGACTCAGTGCCACATGGAAGGCTGGGAAGGAAGTTAGTAGGCACAGGGGTGGGTGAAAAGCTGGTGAGATGGGTAGGAAACTGGCTGCAGGGAAGGCAACAGAGGGTGGTGGTGGGTGGGGAGCTCTCACACCCAAGGGCAGTGACGAGTGGTGTTCCACAGGGATCGTATTGAGACCAGTGTTGTTTGGGATATTCATTGCAGACATATCATGGGACATCAAGAGCAAGATCAGTCTGTTTGCTGATGATACCAAGGTAGGTGTGGTGGTGGATGACCTAGGGGATGGCAGGGGTTGCAGGATGATCTGGCAAAGCTTGAAACCTGGTCAGACACCTGGCAACTGGGCTTTAATGCCAAAAAGTGCAAGGTGCTGCATTTTGGGATGAAGAACCCAAGGAGGAGTTACCAGCTAGGGGGAGTGCAGCTAGCCCAGACAGAGGAGGAGAAGGATCTGGGTGTGCTTATTACAGTGTCAATGAACAACTCGGCACAATGTAGGAAGGCAGCTGCAAAGGCCAACAAAATGCTTGGTTGTATTGCAAGGGGTATATCCTCGAGGAGGGAGGAGGTGATTCTGCCACTGTATAGGTCATTAATTAGAATACCTGGAGTACTGCATGCAGTACTGGCGTCCGTATCTGAAGAGGGACATTAAGTTACTGGAGGGGGTGCAGCACAGAGTGAAAAAGATAAGCAAGGGGCTGGGGGACTTATCATACGAGAGGAGGTTGAAGGAGTTGAACATGTACTCACTGGAGGAGAGGAGAGACAGGGGTGACATGATTGAAACCTTTAAACACATGAAAGGAATAAACAGGACAAGTACAGAGGGGCTGTTCAAAGTAAGGGAGGGGAGGGACACCAGGGGCCATGATATGAGACTGGAGCGAGGAAGGTTCAGGAGGGAGATAAAGAGACACTTTTTTACAGAGAGGGTGGTGGCTGGGTGGAATGCGTTACCTCCTGAAGTGGTATGCAGTAGAACAGTGGACTGCTTCAAATGAGGATGGGACAGGACAAGGGGGAGGGTTAATGAAGGGGAAGGGTGGAAGGGAGGGGCAGCTGCAGAATAAGGGGTGCTAGCTGCACATTCGAGCAGACTTGATAGACCTCTAGGCCTTTATCTGCTGGCAAATTTTGTATGTTCATATGTTCAAATGCACCAGGAAATCCGGTTTCCCTCCACAGTCCCTAACCAGTTTGTACCCCATGAACTTTGCTCTGCTCACTGTCAGCCCAGAGATACTCACTACCTTCACCTGGTTATGGCATCCACCCCCGGTCTCCCAATGCATACCCCAATCATAGAGTTTCCCAATAACAGAACCTTAACTCCACCATCATCCTTAAGGTTACCTCCACTGTGCACTCTGAACCCCAACCCCCCATTATCCATGACCTCAATTTCATGGGAGTCTTCCTACTTTGTTATGAGAGACCCCCTTGTCACCCTCCCCTTTCTGCCTCCCTTATTATTTTGCCCACTTAACTCAGACCCCACCTGAATGGGTGTCCCCTTTAACCCTCTCTTATCCGAGCCATTTATCCTGGCCCTGATCATTTCTCCTTCCCCCACACCACCTTCCTCCCCCCTTGTAATAGTACCCCTACCTCCAGAGGCCCTCTGTGGGTCCCTTTTACCTAGGGCCCCATCCTTGGTACAAACCCCCCTCCTGAAGTGGGGTCCCTCCCCACCTCCTTGTCTTCCAGTTTCTCTCCAGCCATACTCTCCCCCCCCTCCTGTCTGCAATATGTTGCATCTCCCCCATCTGCTTAACATTTAAGTTTCCCCTTCTCCCCCAGGACTATTTCTATCCTTTTCATTGCCAACCTCTGGGGCCCTATGGGTATCTGACTCCATGCCCCTGTTCTCTGTATCAGTTTTCTCATTAACACCTACCCCTTCCTCCCCCTCTAGGTTGCTTAGTAGCTCAAATTTATTGTAACAGTCTATGCCAGCCTTCATCAACTGCCCTGAGTTTCCCCCAACTGCCCCTCTAAGCTGCCCCTCTATCTCACCTCTTGCCCTGTCATCCTAAGGAGCTCCCTTCCCACTGTCTGCTCTTCTAGGCTTCCCTACAACAGCCCCTCCTTACACTTCCCCCTCCACTCTCCTTATGTTTGGAACATTTACCTCATAAGTTTTCCCCTTCACGTCAACATCCCTGTCTAAGGGTCCTCTATCCCTACTATCCCCCCCCTCCTGCTTGCTGTAATATGGCCTCCTCTAATTTCTGAGAGTTGCCCCAGCCTCCCCTCCACCCCACCTTTCTGCTGCCCATACCCACTCCCCTTATCCTTGGTCACTCCTCCCAACTCCCCCAGCTTACTCCTTAGCCAATATACTTCACTCCTGATCTGAGATAGCTGTCTACAGAGTGGGCAGCCTCCATCTCTCCAGGTCTAATTGAGAATTATTGGCACCCCACAGCCTGTGCAGCCTACAACCCTTCTGAAGATGCCTACCGTGGTGGAACGAGACCACCTTGTTTCTCCCTCTCTATTAATAATGGGCACATCCCCCTTTTCACAATCCCTCCCCCCTCAAATACTAACCCTCCCTACCTTCCAGTTGGCCATACTGGGGAGTACTAGATCAGTCATATTCACTTGCAACAAACAGCCCTGCTCTAAAATGACACTTAAACTCTAACTGATGAGACAGGGTAAACAGGCTCTAAATAGACACTTAAACTCGAACTGAAGATACTGACTAAACAGTATAATCATATAGTATACAGTATCTTAGCTCTGTTTCACCCTCAGCTGCCTGTAATATCATAGCCCCACTTGCATCTCCATGATTTTCCTTACTCGTCCCAGAATGATACAGTTTTATTAAAGTAGAAATCCTGATTTGTCCTCCTCCAGAGAATCCCTCCCCTTACCAGCCCAAAAAGGCTATTTAAAAGGGTGACAGTGTGTGGTGGGTAGGAGGGAGAAAATATATCCGATGAGCTCCATCTCACTGCTTGATCCCTCTCTCGCTCTCTGGTGCTGCTGCAGGCCACTTGTTAAATAGGGCATCAAGCTTGCAGCATTTTGGCACCAAAAATAATAATTTAAAAGTTCAGTCCCAGTCCCAGAACTCCAATAAGCTCCCTCTCACTGCTCGATCCCTCTCTCGCTCTCTGGCACTGCTGCAGGCCACCTGTTAAATAGGGCAACAAGCCTGAAGTGTTTTGGCACTGAAAATAACAATTTAAAAGATCAGTCTCAGCCCCAGAGCTTCAATGAGCTCCCTGTCGCTGCTTAATCCTTCTCTCGCTCTCAGCCATTTTTCAGTTATTTGAGGAGGTGAAAAGAAAACCTTCATTATATACTGAATCATGGAATTTGAACAGAGTTGATTCAGTAATAATGAATGGTACATTCAGGAATGTTGACTGGACAATACTGCATTTTGTTAATGACATTGATGTATTTTTGGATACTTTTTCAAATTTGTTTAATCATGTAATTGATAGGATTGCCCCTAAAAAGAATATGTGATTTCAAGCTAACACAAAAAAGTGGGTAAACCAGGACTTGTTAAAATTAATGAAGTTAAGGGATAAAACTTGGAGACAGTACAAAAAAAGGAACCTGTAGTTCTAAAAAAATACAAAAAAATTACGAAATCAATGTAAAACTGAAGTCCATAGATCAAAAAACAGTATTTTACATTAGAACAGATTGAATACTCAAATAATCCCCCCAAAAGTGGCAATTATTAAACAACTTAATGGTTAGAGGATTTAAAAATGCTGATATAGTTATTCAAGACAGAGATCAGATAAATAATGAACCAAGAATACTGGCAGAAACATTTAATGATTTTCTGGGGGAACCTGGAAAAATACATAAACAATAATAGCACTGTTCAAGTAAATAATGACATCAAGAGAGGTGGCAGTGATTCCATCCAAAAGTTTTCTTTTAAAAAAAATTATCCCCATCACAAGTTAAAGACTATGGCCCAGATATTCAAAAGGGTTGCGCCATGCGCAACAGGGTTGAGCCAGCGCAAGTCCGAAAATGCGCCATTCTGCGATATTCAGCGGGAGGCAGTTGCGCCCCCCCAAATCACACTGAGCAATAGCGTAATGATAATGAATGTATGCACAACTGAAGGGGGAGGAACCATACATAAATGGTGCAGTGTGATATTCAACAACATGCACCATGCGCAATAGGGGAGCAAGCGGAAGTTGCACGATAGCGGAAATGAGCCAAAATTAAAAGGAACAAGGGAGAAGCGCAAGAACGCTACAGGGAAGGCACATGTTGCTGAACTATAGCCAGCCACACAGGCAACACACACACACACACAGGGCAGGACAGAGAAAGGGCACCTGGAACCCACAGGCTCAGGGAATGTGTGGGGAGCCACAGCCACAGTGCAGAAGGGGGACGTGCCACACAGCACTGAGGCCAGCACAGTTAGGTGTTCCCAGTGCAGGGGAAGTAGCAGCCAGGACAGCAGGGGAAACACAGAAACAGCTGCTGGGTGGGTGAACACAAGCCAGGGACATGGCCAGTGCCACCATCTAGATGGAGGCAGAAATGAGGGGGGTGAGAAGGCAGGCAGCAGAGGGGCATGGCTGTGGAAGGGCCTATCAGTGGTATGCCCCCAACAGGCAGTACCGAGCCTGCACCAGATTCGAGCTGTACAGTGATACTGAGATTGTGGGCCAGTACCACCAGAATCGGCAATTCTGAGGTGGCTCTGTGAGCTGTGCAGTGATGTGATGCAGGCACCGACATGACGGAGCCATGCTCTGTCAGTGGAGACTAAAGTGACAGCTTGCATGTGCTTGCTCACCATGGGTACCTTCCAGAGACCAACAGGGGACACCACAGGCATAACCCAGTTGGCCGCCGCCACCTCACCCAATTCTTCAGCGCACTGCTGCAACATGCTGTGGAGTACATCCATTTCCCCAGCACACCGGCAGAGTGCACAGAAAACATACAGGAGTTCCACAGGGTAGCACATTTGCCTGGCATGCTAGGGGCAATAGACTGCACCCATTTGGCCATCCGCACACCACCTGGCCCCAAGGGGGCTGCATACATCAATTGCAAGGGCTATGCTAACATCAACTGCCAGGTAGTGTGCGATGCCAGGGGGCGCATAATCAATGTCTGTGCCATGCACCCTGGGGGAGCACACGATGCCTTCATCTGACACCAGTCAGCACTGTGCCACAGATTCGAGAGTGGGGACATCCCCACTGGCCACTTAGTGGGTGAGTATGCAAACCACATGGACAAACATAGGGCTTGGGAGGGGCATGGTCAGAGGTGACATGGGTAGTGGCCTACATGGCCGTGGGGCAGGGTGATGCTGATCACCAAACTAACCTTCACCCTCTACACAAAGGTGACAGTGGATACCCAGTCCTTCCCTGGCTGCTCACACCATACCGGCGGCCCGCGACCCCATCACAGCAATGCTACACTGAGGCACATGCCACCACACGTAATGTCATCGAGCGGGTGTTCGGTATGCTGAAGGCACGTTTCTGTTGCCTGTACACCTCTGGCAGTGCCCTACAGTACAGCCCCTCAAAGGCCTGCGGGCTATTCCTGGCCCGTTGCATCCTGCACAACATGGCCAACGAATGTGGGATAGCCATACAGGTCAAAGAGGGGGACAGTAATGGGGATGATGAGGATGCCGGTGACAATGGCGATGGGCAGCCCCTGCTTGGGCGATGGGACCCCTGACTGCTCCAGCTGGCACAGCTGCACTGGGACACCATCACGGAGGAGCACTTCAGCCAACCCAGGTAAGTCACGGGGCCATGTACAACCACCAGTGGCAAAGGCACAACCCACAAACACGCATGGACACACACCAGGGGTGCATGCCGTCAAGGGAAGTGGCAGGGCATGGAACCACACACACCACCAGGAATGGGTGAGATCTAACATGGCACGCAGACAGACACACACACACTCAACTCACCAGACATGCACAAAGGGTAGGAGGCACGCTGACCCAGAACACCACCCCTAGCTACACACATGTCCACAGACCCCCACACCCACTGCCTGTCATTGTGCGTGTGTCAGATGCTGGGCACCATTGCACATTGGCATACAGCACAATGCAGGCATCATCATGCACAAGCTACTGCGGACAGCAGCCAGAAGGGTGTGCAGACGGACTGTGTGTGTGCGTGCAGGGCCGGGTACCCACCTGTGCATTGCCCACTGAATGACACAATGCACACAGGGCAGCATCAGACAGTAGCCGCGCTGGGAGACAGGTCAGTCACGCGCCACGGTGGCCCTGCCAATACCCGCCAGCAGTGACAGGCTGACCACTGGCCTCATGGGGTGGCACCGATGGTCCCCCAGGGGTTCCACTGAGTGAACACGACTGGGCTCACGCAGGGGTCTGCAGCACACCGAACATGCCTGCACCAGGTGTGCTCGGGATGCCCACAGCTGAACCTGGTGTCGACAAGGATGGTGTCGCACAATACCAGGAATGGGGGGTGTACATTGCACTGTGCGGTGTCTGCGATGCATGGGCAAATAACTGTGTGCCCCCTGTGGCCATGGCAACTGTGATTGTATGTTTCAGCCTGTCAATGGCAGCGGTCACATCCTCCCGCATCCAGTCCATCCCTGCCAGGAGCAGAGCGGTTTCTCTGCTGCGATGCCCCTCTGCCCACTGCAGAGCTGCACTCAGTGCATCTACCGCCATCACAAGCCACATCTGCTGATAGACTGATGCTTGCAGTATGCGGGTGTGCTCATCCAAGAGGTCATCTGCCTGATCAGCATGCTGTCCCTCAGGGTGTTCACGGCCCTGATGCTCATCACCCCTTGAGGGTGGGCTGCACACCAGGGCCAGGCCTGGGCATGTCCACAGGTGGTGCACTGACGCCGCCCCCTGACACTGTACCCCCAAGCCCATTGGCCGACTGCTGATGCTGCTGCTCCCCAGGGCTCAATGGTGCCTCTGCAGTGGCTGCAACAGTCCCACTGTCCTGTACACACACCAGTGCTGCCCCACCGGTGTTGACAGGCACAGGCTGGGACTGTGATGACAAGCAGGCCTCAATGGCGGCACCACCCACAGCCATGGCCGCGATGTTACCTGCTGTGTGGCCATTTTGTGGCACCCATGTGTCACTGCCCATGACGTAGCAACATCATCATCATCGGTGACGGACCCAGCACCAGCCCAAGTCCCAGCAAGCCGGCATCCATGGATGCCGGCATGCTGGGACACGGGCAAGGCCTCCTCTGCACCTGCTCCAACAACATCAGTCTGGACGTCCAGGTGGGCCCACTGTCGCACTGAGCCACGTATTCCTGTGGAGGTGGATGGGCCCTCCTCCATCTCCATCTGACTGGCCTCAGTGGAGAAGCCCACCACTGCTGACCCAGGCAGATGCTCAGGAGCTGTAAGGGAAAACAAAGTCGCTCTACTGCATGTGACCTACCCTGCCCCCCCCAATAGACAGACCATGACCTACCATGCAGAGACGGGCTACCACCGTCTGGAATCCACCACCCTGAACACCCTCAATGGCACAACGCTGCATGCTGCCAGCAACCCTCTCCTCCTGTGGGGTCAGGTGTAGCACCTCCGGCTCTCCCCCACCTGTCGCAGACCATGCTGCCCTGAATGCAGCCACCTTCTCCTTAATCTTCCTCCTGTCTGTGCCCATCTTCTTCTTGCACTCCTGCACAGAGCACTGGTGGCTGCCATGTAGATTTACAGCACGCGCCACCTCCTCCCATGCAGCAGCACGGGCCTGTGGTGTTCCCTGGCGTCCGCTGAGAAGCAGCTCCTGGTCTAGGTAGGCCTCGAACAGGGCATCTGTCTCGGCCTTCATGAAATTTGGCCTCCTCCTCCTCCCACAACTCTGTTCCTCTTCCTCCACAACTCGCTCGGTCATGATTCAGCTTGTGAGAATGACAGTTGTTACCTGTGACTGTGCAGTCCCATGCATGTCCCAAAATCCACAGTCCACACTCCCAAACAGCATGTAACTCACCAATAGACTGCAGTAACCGACTATGGCCAGTGCAGCCCAATGTCACACTTTTATAGCGCAACCCATGTAAATGAGGCGAGGCGCATCTTTAAGTGGATGCAAATGCAGTGACTGTGCCATTGAATGGCTGATTAGCTGATTTGCATATGACAGCTGAATATCGCGCTGTTGCGCTTTGCGCAATTGTGTTGAATGTGCTGAGCCAAGGGTGCAGTTCTGTGACATGCGCAGTACACACCTAACTGCGCATACCCAGGTTGATGACGCAGGTGCCTGCCATGCTGCTGATGTGCTGTGCACAGGAGGCAATGCAGAGCACAGCCACCATTGTGCCAGTTGCTCTACAGCGCTGTTCACCTATATGGCGCTGTGGCACTGGGGCGTCATAGGTGTACTGGGGAAACAGCGCAGTAGGCCGCTACAGGAGGTGGCACACAGGCACCCAATCACGCTAGATGCATTGGGTTCCAATTGCGCTGTGACTGTCCATGCGCCGGAGACCCTTGACCCTGTGCCCGACCTTTGCCCCCTAGGTGCCATGCGTCAGGCATGGGTGCACCACTATCGCGCTGTTCAGTGACAGCCCAATAGGGAATGGCAGCGCTGTACCACGCAGCATCTGCACATGGCAGAACCACACTGCAGAGCACCATTTTGACTTAACTGAGCAGTAGAGATGGCACGGAGAGCAGTACAGTGGAGCCAGGTGGAGATGCCAAACTTGGTTGCCATTGTGGAGCCACTTGTTGGCCCACTATTTGGTGAGGCACCCCTGGACAGGGCCAGAAGTCAGGTGTGGCAGGAGGTGGCCGATGTCCTGGAGGAGGCCACCGGTATGGGGTGGACGGTGGAGCAGTGCCGCCACAGATATGGGAACCTGAGGCGGAGGTACCTAGACCTGCTTGCCCGCCTGTGGGCACATGCCAGGAGGGGCACGGTGCCACAGCCAGGTAGGTGCAACATCCATACACTTTCATCTTCCATATGAGTATCATGGTTGCATGTGTCCAGCACATGGGGGGGGCCATTCGGTGTTGGCCGTGGTGGTGTTATCAGGGTGTGGGGTGGGTGGGTCTGGCTGTGTGGGATTGCACACACATGGGGGGACTTTGCTACAGGATTGTACTGATGTTCCTCTCTCCATGTTTGCACCTTAGTCCCAGACGAGCGCAGGCTGGCGAGGGAGAGGAGGCGCCAGCAGGATGACCATCATTCCGGGAGAGGCAAAGGTCTGCAGAGGCGAAGGGACCAGCCTGATGATGGTGAGTGCCTTACATCCATGATTACTATTGCATGCTGTGTATCAGGGCGGGCAGAGGGGCATGGCCACCATCCATTGACACCACTGCCATGCACGCAACTTGTTACAGTCAGCACTGTCCAGTGGCACTGCATGTCTGGGAGTGCATCAACGGTGGTCCATGCGTGCACTGGGTACATGGCTGTGCCACTGCCTTCGCACTACATAGCCATGTCACTGAACAGCCGCGGTGGTGCTGTGCAGGACTTGGCCAGTGGGTGTGTGCAGCAGTCCGCATGGCTGTGTGCACCTGGGTGGGCAGGTCTTGTGGAGGCAATCACTGTGGGTGGTCACACACCATCACAGAGGCATGTCCCACGGCCATATGCCATGCACAGTGGGTGGGCTGCATGGGGCTGTGCATTCACACCTATTGATTCTGCTCCCTTGTCCTAGGTGGACAGCAGCTGCAGGAGATCAGGGTGGCACTGAGGGAGATTCTCCAGGTAGCCAGGGCATCCCTGGAGATACTCGAAAGGTTGGACAGGCTCGGTGTCCAAAGACGTCATGGCGGGAGGAGAAGCCGGAGCGGGGAGCGGGGCTCCTGCTGAACTTTGAACTGCCCCTGATTTTCCCTACCACCCTGGACACACCCTCACACCCTTCCGTCCCTCTACCGTTTGTTCACCCCTGCCCCTTACACACCCCCACTTTGTTTGGGTCCCAACCCACACACCTTTGTAAATACTTGTACATAGTTTTGTTTGCTGTTTTTAAATACATTTCTTTTGATATGCCTACTGTGGTGGTCTCTGATTTGCAGCAGGCTATAGGTGCTCAGCTGCAGTGGTGTGCATGACATCAGGGGTGGTGCAGTCATGTGCATGTGTGTATGTCCATGGGGATGTGAGTATGGTGTGGGAGTGGCTATCAGTCACTGTCTATGGCATGTGTGTTGTTCCCTGTGCACTGGATGACTGTGTGCAGTGGTTCACGGTGCATGCTCTGTGTCCACGGCACACCTATCAGACCATCCATGGCATGTGCAGCTGACACCCATGCATGTCTGTGACATGCACAGTCCACTGGCATGTCAGTGGTGGCTGTCCATGCAGGACAGCCACTGTACCCAGCACAATGCCGGGTTGCCTCCTGTCACTGGTGTGGTGCATGTCTGCCTCGGGTGACACTGTGGCCTCCACTGTTGTTGTCCCACCTCCATGCTGTCACTTGTGTGTGTCGCAGGGGATGTGCACCACTGTCTGTCACTTGTGCTCTGGGCAAATGTTGGTGGTGTTCAGCTCCACAGTGCCTGCGCAGGGTGGCTGGCACTCCTGTGCCATGGAGAAATGCTGGCCATGTGTACACAGTTTCCATGGCCACACGCTGGGGGCTTGGTTGCCCCGCTACTGTGTCCCTGTGTTGGTGTGCCCTTGGGTATGGATGGGTGTTTGTCCATGCACTATGTTGCACCCTGTGTGGTGCATGCTGCCACGCACCACTGTGGGTGTCTGCGCTGGCTGTTGTGGCCAGTGCTAGGTTGGGGTGTGTCCTTGGGAGGGTCTGCAGGATCATGTACCACTGGTGGTGGGATCCGGGGCATGCCCTGTCACGTGTGAGGTACCTCGTGTGCTGACACATGGTCAGTCTCTCAGCTGTACCTCGGGGCGGATGTGCATGGTGGCACTGTGTATGCAGTCATTGCATCGCTGTGTGCTGCCACCCACTGATAGGTGCTCATGGTGGGGCTGCCTTGCATGGTTCTGTGGTGCACAGGGTTGCATTGTCACAGTGGGGGTGGTGGCATGCATGGGGCATCCTACACTGGTGGACGCTGCTCCTGGGCAGGGTGTCTGGGGATCACAGTGCAGGGTGTGCTCTGCATTGGTGGGATGGTGTGGCATGGGGTGGTCGGCCCTCCTTGTGTGCCGGTCACAGCTTGCCAGGGGGTGTGATGGGGCACCATGGCCCGGCTGTGGGTTGGTTGCTGGTCTCCATGGGCCAGTGGTTATTCCAGCCCTCCCCTAGTTGTGCAGTGCATGGGGTGTGGGGGGACGAAATCTGTTCTGCTGTGTGTTCCTCTGCCCATCTGTGGCATGGGTGGTGGGCCCCTGCATCCCTGGTTGTGCTGTTGCATTGCTGCCCTGCTCCTGGGGGGTGTCCCTGTTTGCGCTATGGTGCATCTGGACTGCTCAACTGAACATCCCTTGTTGCGCTATGGCACATCAGATATGCTCAGCTTCACCTCCCTAGTTGCGCTATGGTGCAGGTGGTGCGATATTCAGTCATCAGCTGTAGGCGCATCTTGGCCTGCGCAGTTTTTGAATATTGCACTTCTTGCTCATGGGCGCAATGGACTTGTGCTTGCTCCTGCTGTTGCACACTTTTTGGGCGCAGTTTGAATATCTGGGCCTATGTGTTAAAACATGACCCCAGGCCTCTTCTCGGCTATGATGGGGTGGATTATAGATTTATTAAATTAGGCATTGAAACCTTGGTCTAGCCCATTTCAATTTTGTCCAATGTTTCCCTATGTGATGGAGTATTTTCCAGTCAATGGAAAATGGGCATAATAAAACCCATATTTAAAAGCGGTAGCATGGGATGTATTTCAGAATACAGACCCATTTCTCTGTTACAGTATGTCAGCTTTCTAAAATATTAAAAGAATTATTTTTGATCAAATATCCAATTTTTTGGAAAAATATGGTTTATTATCTTGCTCACAGCATGGATTCAAGTCAAAACACAGTACAAAGGTGGCTTTGGTGGGGTTCACCAGCTGCATACAGGGTGCCTTGATAAGGGGCACTATGTTGCAGCTGTATTTGTGGACCTCATCAAGGCCTTCAACCTTGTTGACCATAGATTGGTGCTTAATTCTTTGACAGATCTTCACTTTTCAAATGAGGTGTCTAAATGGTACTCAAACTACTTACATAAGAGGCCACATAAAACTGTTATCAAAGGAGAACTATCACAATCCAAGGCAATTAACTGTGGAGTACACCAAGGATCAATCTTGGGGCCACTATTTTTTTTCTTTGCAATGAACTCAGCCACTGAAGTTTGTAAAACATTCCTAATGACACGTTTTGCTGATGATGCTGTAATTTACAGCTGTAGTGAAAAACCAGGGGATTATTTCAAAAATGGCTTCAATCCAAGAGAATGGTACTAAATGTATGGAAAACCAAATTTATAACCTTTACCCACTCCAAAAAGAAAGTAGAAGTGAGTAACCCAATGGTAGCACTAAATGGGGAACTGGTTGAGTTAGTGGATAATTTTAGATATTTAAGTATCAATTTGGACTCCATGCTTGCTTTTGAATTCTACGTTAAAGAGGGGCTATGGTCACAAATTACTGGCATCAACAAATTCAGAGTATGAATCAGCATAGCCCCAGTCCCCCTCATGCCAAAATTGAGATCCCTAAGTTACTTTGTTTAAAAGTTACAAATCATTTTACAACCCTAAATTCTCTGCCTTTTCAAAAAAGCCAGGTTCAGTGAAGAGGTGCTGATGATAGCCATCTCCTGAACTCACAGTCTAGCCTTCCCTGTCAGTAAGCTTACAGGACCCACATCTCCAAAGATTAGAAACTATGTGCAAATGGTTTTCTTCAGTAAAACAGGGAGCACCATTCAATAAACATTGCTTTAAAACCTATGTGTGTTTCAGATTGTGTAACAAAGTTGAAAAATTCATATTTTTGTTTTTGGTGTGGTCCTTTTCTTCTGGGTTTCTGGATGCTAAGTCACAGCACACTAATGTGAGATTTTCAGACTGGATATCTTTGATGTGGTGAAAGGCTATGATCTTTCACGCCTATCATTCAATTGAGGTGATTTCTCAGGATGGCACTTTAAATCAATTATTCCATCACCCTGTAAATGGGGGTGGGAGACATAATGCTGTTTTGAAACCTTACTAAGAGCTTCTAAGCAGTAGCCAGCTCAATGCTTAATCACTCAATTAATCAATCAGTATTTTATTCATCATCAAAGTAAGAATGAATGGGATGCTCAGTTGAGCAGAGCTCATTTTCTGTTTTCTCATTGACAGGCTGTTACTTAAGCTATATTCAGGCTCATCTGCGTTGTACTCCACATTACAATGATTGTTTTACCAGGGCTAACACTTCCACCCCTAGAAGGAATTAACACATATAAAGCCCCCTATTAAAACTTATTGTAGACACTGACAAACAGCAATGTAGTTACCAACATTGCAACACTGTAGCAATACAACTTCCAAAAAGGCACAGAAGAGCGACACTTCACATGGTGTCAGCAGCCTGGAGACATGCTGACTCAGCATGCTGCAATTCTGGAGAAATGAATCACACCAAAAATACATTAAAATACAAATTTGTCAGCTTTGTTATGTAATCCCTTGTTACCCGGGGTTACTAGAATCCCAGTAAGACCTAGTGGTAGGCAGGGAAGGCAGCTTGTGAAACTCCAGTTAAAAGGGTTTCAGACTGTCTCACTCTGTTCTCAGTCTCAGCTGAGACTGAGAGATGATATCACCATAGAACTGTCGCAGCTGCATAAGCCACATTGGAATCTGCAGCAGAGGGAGTGAGATAGAACTTTGGGAGTTTTTCAAAGTCAGTTTTCTGTTTACCTCCCTGTGAGAAGGAAGTCTCCTGCTTGCCTGCCAGCAGGGAGGAAGTGTCTTTTGTTTACCTTCTGTGTGAGAAGGTCAGTGTCCAGTTTCAAGTGGTGGAGACCGCTGTCCTGGTCTCAGTGCCCCGGCCCTCCCTCGGGGGGGGGGGATGTAAAGTATCTCTCTGTAGATTCCAAGGGCAATCCCCTAATGTCTGCTATCAGAAGAAAGCTGCCTTTTACAGTTTCTGTTTTGGTCTGACGAGAGGAAATAAGTTGTACTTCGTCTGTGGGGCACCTGCAACGAAAGGGTGAGTGTTTTGCTCTAATTTGAGAGGGCAAACAATGTGTTTCTTCAGTTTGGAAAATGTGAAGAAGTATGGGATTTGAGCTACTATTTGGGAGGCCTATTGTACTAGGACAAACAAATGGAGTAGTGTCAAAATCTAAAGTCTGTATGAATTCAAGTAATGTTGTAGAGGGGGTGCTACAGTCCATCCACCATTTAATCTACATTTTGAAGTTTTAGTTTCTCCAGAGAAATGGCCGGATATGGGCTGTGGAAGCTGGAGGTGGGCAAACCCCCCATCTTTCGTAACCAGGTCCACCTCTGCGGATTTCTGCTGTGATTGCTACTTGCCTCATGCGCCTGGCCAATGATGAGGTAGGTACCCAGATGTGGGTCGCAAACTGGAAAATCTCTCTAGGAGTCGCAGACGCTAAGTGGTGTGGGGAGCCACAGCTTGGGAAAAGAATTTTCTTTGTGTGATGGGAGTTAGAAGAAGTAAGAAAAAAATCTCTCTAGGGGTCGTAGACTCTAAGTGGTGTGGGGAGCCACAACAAGTAAATTGGGTTCATTTTTTAAATGGACCATCAGTCAAGTGGCCGGCAGGGGAGCCGGGCCAGTTGGGCTGTGTATCCAAAGTGCATGCAAGTCCAGGCTGTGTGCCGCAGGGTCCAGAGCCTGAAAACAGTAGAAATGGGTTCATTCTTTAAGTGGACCGCCTTGTGTCTCTAATCTGGCATTATCAGTAAACGAGACTGGGGTCCATCTATGCTTTGTTGTGTTCAGCTAGTATGAATAAAAGCCACACTGAAAAATCCCAATCCTGGTTCTGGACATTACAGTTATTGCTTCCTGTAGTCTGATTTACTTGGGTGCCCCTGTGCAGAGTAGCCAAACCTAGGTCCCCTTGTGCCAGGTAACCTCATCCTCCCCAAACCCAGGTCCCCACCAGGTATTGCTGCCAACGCCAACAGCATGCCACCTGTCATTTTAGTAAAAAGGCAGGGATGAGGGGTTACAAAAATGGAGGCACCACTTTGGATTTGTTCGGGAAGGAAGGTGCTTGGGCAAGTGGGCTAGCGTTTGGCTATCTGGCAGTGGGTAGCCCAAAAAGCTGAAGCAATTTCCCTAGTGTGTTGCTGTGTGCTGTGAATCTTGTGCTGCTGTTTAAAAATGCCAACTGTTTACCAAGGAGCTGTAAAGCAAAGAGTGTGCCCTTGTCCTGCATCAAAATTGTTTACAGCATTTTTGTCAGCTTTTAAAATGAATTCTGAGAAGAAAAGTGTGGAAAACTAGGGGTAGCAACAGAGAAATTGTGCCCTGGACATTTAAAATGCTTTTAAAAATGAATTCTGTGAGGAAAAGTGTGAAAGACTAGGGGTAGCAACAGAGAAATGGTGCCCGATGTTTGAAATGCTTTTAAAATGAATTCTGTGAAGGAAAGTGTGGAAGACTAGGGGTAGCAACAGATAAATTATGCCCTGGATGTTGGAAATGCTTTTTGTGTAAATGGAGAGACTGCAGAGTTAATGGCAATGTTACATGGTTGAAATGGGCTCCCGCCGTGGAGTCAGTTGAAGAAAAAAAAAAGTGCATTTTACAGTTTAAATTTGCCTGCTCGACGATCGCCGTGAGGAGAGGAGCCCTCGCGAGGAAGAAGAGGCTCATTTGCATGGCGTCATGTGGTTGGTCAGATTGCCATTAGTCCCGCCCCTCAGCCAGCTCTTCTGAGACTGCCTCAGCATTTGAGAGGGAGACAGAGAGTAGTGCATGTACTGGCTGTGGAGGAGCGTCGCAGAGGATTCAAAACGCTGTAAACATTCAAAAAAAAGTGACTTTTGAGTTTACAATCAGGCTCAACCCACAAATCGATTGTGGAAATAGTGAATTTGGTGGTTAAAACGATGATCGCTAAGACTGCCAGCCCGTTTGTGTTCCAAGGCCTTCGAGAACTGGCTGCAGGCCGTTTTACCCCATCGCAGCAAGTTGCTACTAATAACAGTGAGTAAATCTTCATAAAACTGCTCAAACAGTGATTTTCAGTAATGCCATATAAAATGTGTGTGCAGCAGTGTAGTCGCTTTGCAAGTAACGACTGTGTGAAGTCCTGCCAGGAAGTGCAAGTCTGTAAAGCCATTAAATGTGTGCATAGAAGTGAAAATAGCCTCAGTTTAAAGTTTGCAGCCAGAGAGAGACTGTGGGTTGTAGCAAAATGCAACACTAGTAGAAGCAGGCAATCCTGAGCTGAAACCTGAAGCTTTTAAGGGACTGTGAATTAAATGAATGTTACCAGCTTGTGAAAAGTCCAAGGAAAATCCTGTTAATGTGTGTGAAGCCAGATCAGAGCAAGTTGTGCAGTTTGAGTAAAAGTTATCAGTAGCTGGCATAAATCGGGTGCGCAGTGGCTTCACCCAGATTCTAAATGTTGATGCACAGGAGTGCTGCAGCCGCCATTACAGGGTGGGGTAGTAAAGTAAATACAGCAGCAGAGGAGCCATTTTAAAGCTACAGAGTGTGTTCATTAAAGTGGGACTTTCAGTTACAGTGAACCTTTGTTTATTTTTCTGCAGTTATGGCCTCAGGACTGATCTTTTAACTTTGGAGAAACAGGTCCTATAAGCTTGCTAACTGGGAGGGCTACACTGTGAGTTCAGGAGTTGACATCATCAGCACCTCTTCACTGAAACTGACTTTTTTTCAACAGGTGGTGAAATCAGGGTTACTTGGGCTGGCAGTACAGCCTAGAGGTTAGAGGAATGAGATGTAAATGAGCTTGATACATCCAGCAGACCAGACCTAAGTTTGATTCTTACAACCTCCACTTGCATACTGTGTGACTCTAAGCAAGTCACTTAACCACCCAGTGCTCCCAGGTTGCCCCTGAAAACAGGTACTTGTGCCTAGTGGGCCTTACCCTGTTACCAAAGACTAAAATAAATAGCCCATAACTTTAAAATGAAGTAGCACAGAAACCTAATGTTTGGTATCAGATTTATTGGGGGTATGCTTATTCTAATTCTGCAATGTAGCACTTTTGGCCAGAGTCCCTCTTTAATTCTGTAATAAAAACTTTGCATCAAAGGTGTCATAGTTTTTTTCAAGCTAGAGAACAATAGTCCATAATGCTTGCCTATTCATTTTTGCTATAATTACATATATTTATCTGTCATCACCAGATCCAAGTTTTTTTTGAATGTATCCATGTTTGAACTTTCTACTACAACAGCAGGGAGGTTATTCCATATTGGGATTGATCTTACACTGAACCAGTTTTTCCTCCTTAATAAATTCCATTTTCCAGTCAGTAACTGTTTGTTATGTCTACGACTACTAAGTCTGAATTTAGATTCGAATAAACCTATTCCCTTTGTAAGTGTAGAATCTTGTAGTAGGCTGTAAATGAGGCACAGATCTCCCTAAGCCTTCTGTATTTTAAAGTATACAATTTCACATCCTTCAGCCTGTTTTCATAGTTTTTCCCTTTCATTCCTATTATTGCCCTGCTAAATCGTCTCTGTACTCTTTCGATTTTGTTGATGTCTTCCTTTATGTATGGAGACCACACTTCCACACAATACTCAAGATGAGGTCTCACTAGAGTATTATACAATGGCAACATAACTTCTTCTGTCCTGCTTGCCACATGTCTAAATATACAATTTAGATTCTGATTTGCCTTTTTAACTTGTTTGGTACAATGCAATTTAAATTTCAAATCGGAGTAATGATACGCCCAAGATCCCTTTCTTCTATAGTTTGGTGCAGTGTTTGATTCGCCAATTTGTATGTAAAATGTGGGTTATGTTTTCCCAAATGCATCACCTTACATTTGTTACTATTTAATATTAGTTTCTTCTCATGGCCCCAGTTTGTAACTTCATCAAGGAAGTTTTGCAGGAGAATGTTTTCCTTGTTGTTGTTGATAATAGAACCTATACGGCAATCATCCACAAACTTAAGCAACCAGATGTTATTTTTGTTTCATACCAAGGAAGAAATATAGATATTAAATAGACAAGGTCCCAGCACTGACCCCTGGGAACACCACTAGTCACATTTGCCCATTCTGATAATTCTCCATTTATAGCTACTCTCTGTTTCCTATTCCTAAGCCACTTTTTTATCCAATTTACAATGTTTGGATTCAATTTAGCTTCTCTTAGAGTATTGATGAGTTCCAAATGTGGGATTTTACCAAATGCTTTAGCAAAATCCGTGAACACTAAGTCTACTGAGTTGCCTTTATCAATTTCTTCAGTAACTTTGTTATAAAAGGTCAATAGGTTAGTTAGACATGATCTTGATTTAGTGAAACCATGTTGGTAATTATCAATAACTTTACTGTAGTTTAAATGTTCCAAAATAATTTCCTTAACAAACTGTTCAAGGAGTTTCCCAATTAGTGATGTAAGACTTATGGGTCTAAAATGTTCTGGCTTGTTAGTAGGCTCTTTTTTATGTACAGGTACAACTGTTGCTACTCTCTAATCATTTGGGACTTCCCCACTGTCTAATGAATGTTGGAATATATTAGTCAAGGACAGATAGACTTCATTAGCAAGTTCCCTTAATACCCTTGGGTGAATATCATCTGGACCAGAGGATTTGTTAATATTTATTTTATTAAGTTTATCTAAAACATCTTTAGGTTCAATTACAAATCTGCCAGGTATGGAGCCCTCCAATTCTTTTATTTCACCATGGGAAGTAACATTGAAAACTGAAGAAAAATATTGATTCTGAATATCTGCTGTTTCATGTTTATCTTCTATACAACCAGATTGCATGGTAAATGGGCCTATAATCTTGGAATTAACTTTGGTTTTATTTATATAAGAAAAAAAGGATTTCTTATTGTCCTTTACCCTTGATGCTAATTTTAGTTCAAATTGGGATTTTTCTAGTCTTATTTTTGTTTTTATTGTTTTTAATAAATCCCTATATTTTGAATTGAGATGTGTGAAACCTTTTTGTATTTGTTTATAAAGTTTATTTTTTTTATTAATTAAGGTTTTTATTTTAGAAGACATCCATTCAGGTGTAGGTTTGTGATTAGATTCATATTTGCTTTTAGTAGGAATGTTTGTTTTAATAAGGTCCTTCAATTTGTTAACCAATAACTGCCATTTAGCCCCTACTGATAAATTTGTAAATAATACTTTCCAATCCCAGCATCTTATAATATTTTTCATATTTACAAAGTTAGCTTTGGTGAAATTTAAGATTCTAGTTATACCAGTAGCTAGCATGGATTTACTATTTGTAACCTGAAATTGAACAGTATTATGGTCGCTGTTACCTAATGGTGCTTTAACATTAATTTGAGTTACACAATGGGCAATGTCTGTTAATATAAGATCCAATATTCTATTGCCCCTAGTATTATTTTGGACCAGTTGTTCCAAACCTATTTCGTTAAATAACTCCACATAACATCTATCAACTTTATCTATTGCAGATATGTGTTCCCAACTTACACTGTTTAAGTTGAAATCTCCCATAATTACATAGTTTTTTGATGGGTCAGGGTTTTTAAGATAATGCAATAATTTTCCATCATTATCAGGATTCATGGATGGAGGTCTGTATACTAAAGCCCGAATAAATGATTGGCCTATCTGGGGTTTTATTCTAATCCATAGAGTTTCAAGATCAGTACCATCTATGATTTCTTCACTATCAATTGATTAATGGACATATATAGCTACCCCTCCTCCTTTTCTGTACTTTCTAATTTTGAAATATAAATTATATCCCTGGATACTTTTACCCCAGGAATCACTATCATCCCACCAAGTCTCAATATTAAGGGCAATAAGTATGTAATTCATCCCAAGGTACAATTTGAACTCATCAAATTTGTTGGTTAGACTGCGTGCATTTAAGAGGACCCCATTCCAACCATAATCTTTTGTTTTATCACTGTTTTGTAGATAATTTCCTATTTCCGGGGTAAAGCATTGAGCTTCACACCCTCACCCAGTTTAAATGAAATGCTATTACCCTGTTAATTTTGTTAGCCAGTATCCTAGTACCAATCTGGTTAAGGTGAAGACCATCACTTTTACAACATTTTGTATTTTTAAAAGTCTGAGTATTATCCATAAATCCTATGTTCTCCATCATACAAAATTGTCTTAGCCAGAAATTTAATTGCTTAGCTTGTTCATTTCTGTATGTTTGATTTCCTAATAGTGGTAGTATGCCAGACAAAATGATGTCTCTCCCTCTTTCTTTGATCCTTAAAACAATTTTTTTTATAGTTTTCCTGGATATCTATCAGGGTCCATTTAGATAAGTCATTTACTCCAACGTGTAGGATAACTAATGGTTTGTGTGTATTTTCAAGTAGCCCATCTAGTAGTCTGACAATATCTCAAGTTTTTACCCCTGATAATGCACTTACAGTTGCGTGTGCCTTTCTCCCTTCACATACAGTAGTATCAATTCCTTTCAGTATCGAATCTCCTATTACTACAACATCTCTTTCTGTAGTCATTATTTTGCCTGCTTCAGTTGGAAGTGATACACTATTGGCTGTAGCACAGTCCCTAGAGGTCTGATTTTTTTGAGGTTCGATGTTTTTGTCTGCCAATACTTCAAATTTATTATATAAACTAATAAGTTGTATATAAGTTTTAAACACTTCACATGGAGTGGATGTATTAGGTTTTTGACATTTATGGGCATGGGGAAGATTTTTATTTAAGGACTTCTCATAGGTATCATTTTCTTTTAAATTTACTTCTATATCATTCCCATTAGTAGTTAGCAGATGAGGTGTTTGGGCTAGGGGGATGTGTTTCTGGGGGTTTCTTTATTATGTGTTTCAAAGTGCTTAATACTTGCTTCCTTAACTGCATCATCAATGAATTGTTCCAGGAGCGTTATTTCTTTGTGTGTTTCAAATTTTTCTTTAGATTACAAATTTCCTCTTGTAATGTTGTGATCATTTTACATTTTTCACAGATAAATTCAGGATCCGGAGTATCCTCCACATACATTAGACACTGTACACATACCCTTCTTTTTATAATTCTGCTTTTTTTTATTTCACCTATGCCATGTTTGTAATTAGTTTTTTATACTCAATATTCAACAATAGTTTTAGTTTTAAGGCTACCCAGCAAACTTACCCCATCAAGGTCACAGCGTCTCAGCAGACACGTGCAGATGCGCGTGTCTCTGCATGTGTCTCCACACTGCGATGCACACCGCACTCGCAGCAGGGTGAACTAATACAGCAAAACTGCCCCGGAAGTTAAATGAGAGGTTTCACAGAGTGTGGTTTTAAAATATCTCTGAATTAATGTATATTAGTCGGGCAACGCTCTGAATAACGTGCCCAAGCTAGGAGAGTTGTAGGAGAATCGGGAGCAAGCGTTATTTAAATGCAATCCTTTTGCAAGTTAGACATATTAAAGGTCTCTCCACCTGGATACCTCGAGGGTAGCAACCAGGGCTCCAACAGTTAAAATTTCAGTTTGTCAAATTAACATTAGTTTCATTCACACATAAGCACAGAATCAGTTTAAAAGTATATTTCCCCTATCATATATTTCCTATGGCAGCTGCCGCAGCTGTTTGATAGTTTTTCAGTCACCCCGCTTGCAGCAGGGTGCACTTGTACAGCAAAACTGCCCCGAAGTTAAATGAGAGGGTTCACAGTGTGTGGTTTTAAAATATCTCTAAATTAATGTATATTAGTAAGGCAACACTCTGAATAATGTGCCCAAGCTAGGAGAGCTGTAGGAGAATCGGGAGCAAGCAATATTTAATCACAATCCTTTTGCAAGGTAGACCTATTAAAGGTCTCTCCACCTGGATACCTCGAGGGTAGCAACCAGGGCTTGAACAGTTAAAACTTCAGTTTGTCAAATTAACATTAGTTGCATTCACACATGAGCACAGAATCAGTTTTAAAGTATATTTCCCCTATCATATATTTCCTATGGCAGCTCCCACAGCCGTTTGATAGCACAGCTGTTTGGTAGTTTTTCAGTCACCCCCACTCACAGCAGGGTGCACTTACACAGCAAAATTGCCTCCGGAAGTTAAATGAGAGGGTTCACAGTATGTGGTTTTAAAATATCTCTAAATTAAAGTATATTAGTCGGGCAACGCTCTGAATAATGTGCCCAAGCTAGGAGAGCTGTAGGAGAATCGAGAGCAGGAGTTATTTAAATGCAATCCTTTTGCAAGGTAGACCTATTAAAGGTCTCTCCACCTGGATACCTCGAGGGTAGCAACCAGGGCTCGAACAGTTAAAACTTCAGTTTGTAAAATTAACACTAGTTTCATTCACACATAAGCACAGAATCAGTTTTAAAGTATATTTCCCCTATCATATATTTCCTATGGCAGCTCCCACAGCCGTTTGATAGCACAGCTGTTTGGTAGTTTTTCAGTTGCCCTGCTCACAGCAGGGTGCACTTATACAGCAAGACTGCCCCGGAAGTTAAATGAGAGGGTTCACAGTGTGTGGTTTTAAAATATCTCTAAATTAATGGATATTAGTCGAGCAACGCTCTGAATAATGTGCCCAAGCTAGGAGAGCTGTAGGAGAATCGGGAGCAGGAGTTATTTAAACGTAATCCTTTTGCAAGGTAGACCTATTAAAGGTCTCTCCACCTGGATACCTCGAGGGTAGCAACCAGGGTTCCAACAGTTAAAACTTCAGTTTGTCAGATTAACATTAGTTTAATTCACACATAAGCACAAAATCCGTTTAAAAGTATATTTCCCCTATCATATATTTCCTATGGCAACTCCCACAGCCGTTTGATAGCACAGCTGTTTGGTAGTTTTTCAGTCACCCCCACTCACAGCAGGGTGCACTTACACAGCAAAATTGCCTCTGGAAGTTAAATGAGAGGGTTCACAGTATGTGGTTTTAAAATATCTCTAAATTAATGTATATTAGTCGGGCAATGCTCTGAATGATGTGCCCAAGCTAGGAGAGCTGTAGGAGAATCGGGAGCAGGAGTTATTTAAATGCAATCCTTTTGCAAGGTAGACCTATTAAAGGTCTCTCCACCTGGATACCTCGAGGGTAGCAACCAGGGCTCGAACAGTTAAAACTTCAGTTTGTAAAATTAACACTAGTTTCATTCACACATAAGCACAGAATCAGTTTTAAAGTATATCTCCCCTATCATATATTTCCTATGGCAGCTCCCACAGCCGTTTGATAGCACAGCTGTTTGGTAGGTTAGCGGGAATGTATAGAATTAAGCAATTTTTAACACCAGAATCTAAAAGGAAATTAACTCACAGCTTTCTTTTTGGAGCAATGGATTATGATTTAATGATATACACCGCTAAAAGTGATAAGATACTATCCAAATTGAATGTGACATATAATAGTACTGTATATTGAGATTCATGATTGATTCTCACTATAGAATGCATCAATGTGATCTTCAAAAACTAGTCCACTGCCCCTCCCTAGAAAACAGAGTGCAGATGAAAATGGGTCTATTTCTTTTTAAGGTATTTAGGGGCCTACTCCCAAGTTCCATCCATTCCTTTCTTCCTTGAGGTACAAATGTATTGAGATGTAGGTCCCAAAACAAATTTATGTTTAAATTACCATTCTTCAAAAAAACTACTGGACAGAAATGGATCTACGATTGATTGTCAACAATGATTTTGTAGATGACCGTATAACGAAACCATCATGTCGACCACATTTGCAGTCGGCATGTGGTTTCTAACTTCCTGATATGTTTTTTGGGGGGGGCTTCGCTCCCTGAACCCCTGACATGGGGGGGCTGTGCCCCCTGCACCCTCTCTAAATATACTCAACTCCCAGTTGGAGCTGATTAGGGGAGGAGGTGTAAGACTCCCCTGAATACAGTGCTGGGGTCCAGTGCCTACAATACAATAACATGGCACTGTAGTCATTGTAGTGTCATTTGCTGTCAAAATATCACTGTCAGAGGGGTATACCAGCAGAAATCACTACTCTTCAGAGCTCCACAATTTTTCGATATGTTACCTACCGCTCTGTCTAACTGTCTTACAGTTTAGACTTTCAAAAATAGACTAAAAACATGGTTTGACACCACTAAGGTTTATTCATGTTTTCAAGTGAAAAAGTAGATCCCTCGTTTTTTCTTTGCATGTTTTTATTATCAGTCTCTTTTTGTGTGATTATTTGAACTTTAACACTACTTTGTCTTTTTGCTGTTCTTTCTGTAAAAAACGTATTGCTTGTAAAAACGGGCAGTAATGCTCATTTATTTTTTTAAGTTTTGTTGACCGGGAAAGGAGGACTAGACAGTTCTGCCTATTTTCAACCTCATCCCAGGGGAGGGGGATACAGATGAATGCCAACTGACATTGAATCAGATAAAGCTGTTGGTGGTATTTTTTTTTTTTAAGTGAATCATGCTAACAAGTATGAAAAATAAAAATGAAAAATGAAAACTAACTATGGGCTGCTTCTCCAAACACTGGCATCAGATCTGAAATGATGGGGTGCACGCCCCCTGAATGTCACTTATAGAGTAGAGGTCTTAAAAATACATGTCCTGCCCCAACTGTTATACCAATTCAAATCACTTTGTTTCCAGATTATGAAGAAAACGTGGAAGCAGATTAAAAAAAAAGTGTTCACAATTTAACTGGCCAAGCAAGAAACCCTACTTATCCTGGAATCTTCTACTAATGGAATTTTCTACTCCTAGATGGATGCTCAGGAGAATTGGGGCTCCCCAATCTAGCACTATATTACGTGTACTGCCAGACGGGCACTTACATGCCTTTTGAGACCAGAGGGAGCCTCAGGCTGGGTAGCCCTGGAAGTGGCAAAAAAAGTCAAGGATTTGTTTTTTAGCAAATTAGACAGAGCAGAGCTTGAGAATATGCATAGCTAGTGGACCCAGACCATGTTGGTAACCTAGCTATGACTACTGAAGAGAGAAGGAACCCTTCCTAATGTTTTTGAATTCACAGAGATTCAGAGAGGAAGGAGCTTTATTCCAGGAAAACTGGACTTAACTTTTAAAGATGGGAGAATCAAAGGCTCTGTTACCTAGGGCAGTTGCTCAAGGTTGGGACAATTAAAACCTTTACAGCGATTAAGAATGACTTTCATCTAGGCAAGGCAAGGCAAGGCAAAATTTATTTAAAAGACGCCCAATCCCAGAGGCTCTGGGCACCATACAAGCATTTAAACAAACATATTTAACATAAAAGAATATAAATTCACATATAAATACAAATCAAAACAAAAATTTTTAAACCTTACAATAAATCCATCTCTAAACATTAAATGCCTTAGAGTAGAAGAAAGTCTTTAGCTGGGCCTTAAAAACATCCACCGATGAAGCCTCTCTGACCATAGTCGGTAAAGAATTCCACAGAACTGGGGCTGCGACACTAAAAGCTCTATCGCCAGCTGTTTTCAGCCTAGTTCTGGGAATGGTCAATAGGCATTCATTCGATGAACGAAGAAGACGCGAGGAGAGGGCAGGTGACAGAAGGTCTAACAGGTAGCCAGGGCCCTGTCCATGTAGGGCCTTATAGGTGAGAAGACCCACCTTAAAGAGGACTCTCCACCTGACCGGCAGCCAGTGCAATTCACGCAGAACTGGTGTAATGTGACAGAACTTTTGCTGCCCTGTCAACAATCGGGCAGCTGCATTTTGCACCAGCTGTAATCTTCGTAGAGATCCTCCCATGACCCCGAGATAGAGCGCATTACAGTAATCAAGCCTAGATGTGACTAAGGCATGTATCAAAGTAGGGAGGTCCAGAGACGGAACAAGGGGTTTAATTCTGGCAATGTTTCTGAGATGGTAAAAACAGGTACGAACCACAGAGGATATTTGGTCCTCCATGGTTAAATCTCTGTCCAGAATCACGCCAAGATTGCGCACCCGAGAGGAGGCCTTCAATGGCACAGACCCTAGGACAAGCCCAGTTTCTGTGTCAGAGGCCATCCTATCACGAACTCTGTTCGACTCCACTACTAATACCTCCGTCTTATCAGGATTCAGCCGCAACCAGCTAGAGGCCATCCAGTCGTTGATCTCAGCCAGACAGATGTTAAGTACATCCACTGCATTGGATGTTCCTGGGGCAAAGGAAAAATATAGCTGAGTATCATCGGCATAGCAATGAAAACTCAAGCCATACTTCCTAATGATCCCACCCAGAGGCAGCATATACACTGCGAACAACATTGGAGCCAAAACTGATCCCTGAGGAACTCCACAGAGAAGCAAACTGGGTATAGATGAGAAATTTCCCATCATAACCCGCTGCCTCCTGTTAGTTAGAAAGGACTCAAACCATTTGATAACATTACCGTGAGTCCACATAGATCCCTAGGCAAGCAAGCACACAATGGTCCACAGTGTCAAAGTTGATGAGAGATCAAGGAGAACAAGAATTGTCTTGTCTCCTCGATCTCTAGCCCTGAGTAGGTCATTCTGCACCGAACAAGTGCAGTTTCAGTACTATGTCTGGCACAAAAGCCGACTGGAAAGGTTCATACAACTCGTGAGAACTGAGGTGTTCTTCCAATTGAAGCGCTACCACTTTCTCAATAACCTTCCTAAAATGGAAGGTTAGAGATTGATGGTAATTTGCCATGATCTCCGGGTCCAAAGATGGTTTTTAAGAGGGTCTTACCAGAGCCTCCTTCAAGGCATCCGAAAGACACCTCAGACAAGGAACAATGTGATAATCATGGCAACACCGGCCAACAGAGCCAACGATCTCATTAAGAAACCTGCTGGCACTGGGTCCAGTTCACAAAAGGTGTGCCTCACATTGGTTACCACCTCAATAACCTCACTATCCTCCACTGGTCTAAACTCTCCCCAACCAGACGGAGTGCACTCAGAACACATCAGATGATCACTGCCAGCTATGTAAACATTCTCTGGCTGAAGGAACCACCACTGATCGCAGACACCCTATCCGAAAAGAACTGAGCGAAATCCTCACAATCCATGTTGAAAAACCCTTCCGGCTGCAGACAGACAGGATGTAAAGTCTGTTGACAGTCCGGAAGAGTGAGGCCGGTCGGTTCTTTCCGGCAGCAATCTCCCTAGACAAAAACACTGTCTTCTTACTGTTAATTGCCTCCTGATAGCCAACATAGTGGGCACGCAGGGCCAGTTTGTCTGCATCCAGACGGGATCTCCTCCAGCAGTGCTCCAATCTCCGACCCAGTCTCTTCATCTCCCTGAGCTCACCATCAAACCATGGTGACCTCAAGTAAGAAGTCCTGGGTCATACACGGACAGGTGCGAGGGAGTTTATGGTGTCGGATAACACCTCATTATATGTGTAAACTCCGACCACAACACCTCCCGCGCATGCATCACCCACTCTAGACAAATCTGCTGCCTCCAAAAAACCCTCAGGGGTCAAACCCCGTAAAGGGCGACAGCAGATCATCTCAACAGGGGAAGGGCTTATGGTGGGAGCCCCAAGCGTGAACTGAACCGTGCAATGATCAGACCAGATAACTGGATTCACCTTAAGATCGCTAATATCAAGTCCCAGTGAGAACACCAGGTCCAACATGTGGCCATCCCGATGAGTCGGTAAAGTAACTACCTGTGTCAAACCAAGGGAGGACATGATCCGGGAAAGTTCATAACCAGGTCCATGATTCACATCGTCGAACCAAACATTGAAATCCCCCAGAAAAACACATCTGGGGGATTCCAATGATGCAACGGCAATGAAATCTGCAACCTCCTGCAGGAACTCTCCCATCAACCCAGAAGGGCGATAAATAAGAAAGACCCTGCAGCCCGCACCTGGTCCTCCCCAGACGGCCACACATTCAAATGAACCCGGAGCTCTCACTGGGTGCACGGTAAAGGTCAGGCTGGATCTAAAACAGATGGCTACACCGCCACCCCTGTGCTCCACTCTGGGACAGTGCACCACAGTATACCCGGGGGGGACCGCAGCCTCAAAAATTGGGCCCGCGTCGTCTCCCACCCAGGTCTCCGTGATAAACGCCAGATCAACCGACGAAATCAAGGCAGCAATAATTGCCATCTTATTTCTGATTGATCATGCTGCAAAGCACTGCCTTCAGGGATTTGGGGATGATGCAGCCCCCACAGGTTACCTGGCCATTTGATCTAATAGGCTCCTGGGGATGGACACCAAACACGACCGACTTCTCCCATGTGCCTGCTGTAACCCAGGGCGCCTTGACCTGATAACTTAATCCTTTTCTTTTATGGCCTAACTAAGATTATTGATGGTGCGCTTACCAATGCTAGCCCCCACCAATCCCCACCTCCCAACAACGCCTGATAATAACATCAGAAACTGGAAGGGGATGAAAGGGCGAGGTCACGCAACATCAAGCCATCATAGACTATTCTAACTCCTCTCAATCCTCCCATATCTATTTAGGCACAACAAATACAAACCATCAAAATAAAGTTAATAACTAAATAAAATAACCCACCAAGCCTAACTCTAAAATATAACAAACCTCACAAAGAGGTTAAATAATTAAAATGTTACAAGTTTAAATACAACAACATGTTAAAATGAAACCTAATCCTCCTACATCAACTGAACATTTTCAGTGCGGTGGCTAAGCCACTCCTCCTTCAGCTTTGCGTGATCTGAATATTTATAAATGTTACCACGGGACACACAGGTCCTGACTCCCAGTTCAGCCCAGAAGGCTTGACAGGTAACACCTGCTTGCAGTGTCTCACACTGCGCAGGTGTAATCGGCCCCAAAGCGTCTTGTTCACACTCCAGAAGTAAAGGGATCAACTTCCTGACTCTCGGACCTCCCAGCTGCTGGCTGAAATAACGCCTAAAACACTGCACACACACAATCTACCTACAAGAGACCTCTGTTGCTATCTACAGATTAGGTAATTCATTACCAACATGGCATTTAAATATGGCTTTAACTCATTCACAGCACAAGAGCTCTTTGAGACTTCACCACTTGTGCCCTGTATACTCTTAGCACTGCATCCTGGGCCTTTCTAAGCAAAATCAAGCCATAATCAGCATGCCACAAACAAAAGTGAATACTTCCTGAACCGTAAGTGCTACACACAAAGTATCAGTGGCAAAGTTATTCAGCACAACATTACTTTTCCAATGGTGCTATGCAATCAATTGTAATCAATTTAGTTTTTATTTTATATTATCTGAAATATCAAACAACATTGTTTTCTGATTTTTTTTTAAGGTGCTTAGGAGAGGCGTGAGAGACAAATGTCAGCCATGCACACCACATCATACCTTAAACAAATGCTAATAACTCCTAAAGTATACGCGGTAGACACAAAGTATCAGTGGCAAAATTGTTCAGCACAAAATTATCTTTCTAATGGTGCTATGCAAACAATTGTAACCCATTCAGTTTTTGTTTTAAAGTAGCTGAAATACCAAACAACTGTGTTTTTTTTTTTCAGATTTGTTCAATGTACTTAGGTGAGGCTTGAGAGACAAATGTCAGCCATTCACACCATACCTTAAACAAATGCGAATAACTCCCAAAGTATGTATGATAGACACAAAGTATCAGCAGCAAAATTATACAGCACAAAATTACCTTTCTAACGGTGCTATGCAATCAATTCTAAGCAATTCGGTTTGTTTACTATTTAGGTAAAAACTGCTGACTTCCTCAGATGTTTCTAGGCCTGAGTGAAAGTCAGCAGAGTACGGCTATAGGCGTTATTGTCCTGAGTGGCTATGCTTTCCGACGCCGCCTACAGGCATATCTAGGCCTGAATGAGTTAAGGATAAGCTAGGCCCTATCAAGCAACTGGTGGGTAGTTTCTAAGGAGAGAGGGAGGCACAGCCTCTAGTATCCACACTGTAGAAAATCTGCCCCTCACTGAAAACTGATACTCAAAAAAAAAGCCAAACAACAGAAGTGGAAGTCAGAAACAGTGTTACAGTGGAGGACAAGGAGTGGGACACCTGCTGACATCATGCACAAAAGCAAATACTGTACATCCAGTAGGTGGTGTGAACACAGGTGGAAAGTGCTTACCAGATACTGTATTTCAGGACACTAGTGATTACAATCTCTTTGGCTCCTCATTCTCTGATAAATGCTGGTGTGACTGCCACCAAAGGGCACACTGTGAACATGTATTCTGGAGATGCCCTAATCTTGCCCAGTCTGGGAAAGGACTGCTAAGGGAATATGGGAAATATTTAGTATAGCTCCTCCAAATTGAATACAACACATGATCTGGGGTCTCTCACCTATGGGAATCTGGACCAATGCTAAGAGGCACCTGTTCTCCATATTGGTGGCAGCTGTAGTACAGGCCATTACCTAGAGATGGCTATGGGTATCAACATGTCAACAGAAAGCTTGGTAGAGAACTGCAGATCCATCCTATTGATGGAGTGGATGACAGCCAAACTGAGGCAAACAACAGAAAAAGTGAAAACAAAATGGCTTCCATACTTCTCTTTCATGGAGCAGCATACAAACAAAATATTGGATAATTTGGCAGAAACTGCCTGAGCCTGGTCAGCCAGCCCTGGCACTCTGTGGATACAATACCTTACTGAGCTGAATTAAAGATTGAGGTGGGGGGGCAGAGCTGCAAGTGGAGATTATATGAAATGAGCTGTATTATGCAGAAGGATTGAACTACAGATAGTGTTGTGTGAAATTAAAAATTTTGCCCAGTGAAATATTTAGCATAATCCCCACATTACATGAAATATTTCACAGGTGCAAAATCCCCCGCAAGCGAAATGCTAGTTTCACCACCTGAAGGTAAAATTCTGCATTTGAGAGCCAGAGGGAACAGCTTGATAAAAAAAATTTTAAAAAGTGTTTTCCCCCTCCCAAAGACCCCACATCCCTGATGTGTAGTGGTCCCACCCCCGGACCACAATAGGAAGAATCCCCCTCTCCACACCAACATTCAGCCCCATCCTCCATCCACATAATTTGAAATAAAAATACATTTCCCTGGTGTCTAGTGGTCCCACCCTGCTGACCGATTGCTGGCCAAATGAAGAATGAACCCCCCACCCCAAGGTTCCCACCCATCTCCTTCCCCCCATTGTCCGAAAGTGCTGACATCAGTAATTAGTTCATAAAATAGATAAAAAAAATCTTTCCTTCATGTCTAGTGGATCCAACACCCACCACCCTGTCTGGTAGTAGTGGGTAGTACTAGTAACTTTACCCCACCCTCACTCCCCATCTAGTACCCCCATGGGCCACCAGTACAGCCCTCCACTCACCTCACAGTCTGAGTGAGTGAGCCCTTTTCAATGAATGAGTTCATTACATGTAGTGTGTAGGGAAGTAGAGCAACAGGGGAATATCAGTGATGCGATACTATGGCTATCCCCTGTTGCTCACCAGGAAGGAGGAAGTGTATTTAGCCATTGCTGGTCGGGCTCTCAAGTTGAGCTGCTCCCATGGTGGAGTGGCTAGAGCACCTGACCCTGCAGTGTGTGGGTTGGGTGAATCACGGTTTGAGTCCATGGTAGGGAATCTCTTAGAGTTAATTTTTTATTTCTTGCCCCAGTGTCCACACCCCCCTCGGATTTGATTATATTAGTTCCAGGAGTTTTGGGGGTCAAAGCCCTCCTTCCCTACAAAACAAAAGAACAGCTGTCTATCATTGCCACATGCTGTTTCCTTCTGTGTGGTGGTCATATGCACGCTAACATCTGTGATATTATGACCCCGTGCCATTTGTCTCCTAGGACTCAATAGATATAGTGTTCTCCTAGAGCATACAGTGTTGTGAACACCTCAGTAGGCACACCTGCTTGCTCCTGCATACGATAAATTTGGTCATGTTTTAAATAACATTTTTGTCACCCATGAAATATTCACTTAGTTTAACCTGGACACTGTTATATCAGTTTTTTTCTGTTGCACATCCATCACTGCTACCCCCTTGATAATGTTGTTTGGTTTGTTGCCTATGCAGTAGCTCACAGTGTTCATCTGCTTCTCCCCTACTGGACCTGCTAGACCACTCACTTGACAAAAGCTTTCCAAGTGTCTGAGCCACTTCATAAGCTCATCTGGGTTGGTGAAATCAAAAGATGCATATGGCTGGACCTGCTAGTGTTCTACCATCACGCATACCAGGTGAACATAGTGAAACCAGAATAGTGCAGTCAAAACTGCACTGTCAAAATAGCGAAAGGTAATACAGCTAGAGAGATAATATAGTGCAGGCAAGGTTAGTACTATCCCTGTAGCTGTATTGTTGTCAGGGAAAAGGGCAGAAAGGGATGAAGCTTGTGCTGGGAGGTGTGCTGCTCAGCAGCTGCCATGGCGCAGAGGGTAGGACCACAGGCAAGGAGACTGGCTGAGCATTGGTGGACCGGGCTTGAGGCATGGGACATTTTTTTGGTTGTCTCCCCCTTCATGACTTATGTTCTCACTTTTCCTCCTCAACAATTCCCCCCTCCCCGAGGTTTTTCTGCATCCCTAAATTACCTTCCCCCAGAGGTAGTTATTATAAGTTGGTGGGGTTCAGGGGAGAAAAGCCCCCCACAATGGTGGATGCTGGGGTACAGCCCCCCCAAAAATTGTAGTTGCTGATTGTTTTTTTAGCCATGGTAGCAGTCGGTGTGTATGTGGACCACTACCATTGGCTTTATTGTTGTGTTCACTGTTTTGGGCAGGCACTGTTATTGATAATGCTGTTTTGCAGTCACGATTTAGGACCGCGCTGTTGTCTTCGCGGTCTTCACCTACTGCAACCATTATCATAGTGCTCTTTCAGCAAGATACCTTAAATAAATTCACTTTAGCTTATAAGCAACCTTTCAAAAATACAGTAACTCTCTTAAAATGTTTCCCAAATTCTTCTCAATAGTTGCACAGTGTAGTGCTGCAGCAGTTTCAAAAGGTTTGCTGATTACTTTTCCAAATGCAAAGTTCTAGGGGAAAAAACTAAAGGTTTGCTTTCGTGGCCCTTTTCAAAACTCAGGGTTTACTTTTTGTTGTCTTCCTGTAGTCTTCTTCCCAACACAGGTCTATATTTGGTCTAAGCATGTTCCTGTCCTGTTTCTCTCTTTTTTGTTTTCTTCTCTGCAGGCTTCACAATGGGTTTGGTCTTCCTCAGCTTCCCTGCTTTGTCTTCGGGAGAGAGGGGAATGTGAAATCAAGTTGAATTGATCATGTTTTCTTTAACAGCTGGGAGGGAGGAAAAGAAGGTTGTAACTGGAGTGGTCCTACTGGGTGCTGCTGGCAGCTCTCCCCTGCTGCCCAGTGTTCTTGCCTTCACTCACCATTTGACTCTCTCTTCACACAGCACACCTCATACTGGTGCTGCTGTGGTATGGATCCTGACTGTCTGCCCAGGACCAATGCAGACCCAGTGGCATCTCACCGTGCAGCTCTGGCTTTTTCTCTCCCACTCTCACCACACACCATAAATGCTTCACGCTTCTGAGTGACTTGGTGGGTTGAAAATAATAAAAAAACAGAACAACAGCTGGCACACTGGTCACCTTGGTGGTAAAGAGGATAAAGAACCTGGTAACAAGCAGAACTACTTTATCAGGATCTGAAAGTGTTAATTTTTTTGTTTCAAAATTGGAATCATTAAAACAAAAGAAATGCAGATTAGACTGGCACACTGTCAGAATATGTAAAGCTGAGATGAATCCCAAGGGGTCTGCGAATTTTGGTGGAATCCAGTTTGGGTGTTTATTGTAAGAGATTCATAGACAGGTGGGATCAAGTGAGAACAAAATGTAACATTGATTTCATGCTTCTATTGATTGCAGCTTAAAAAACAATGGCTGAAATAGAAAGCACAAGAACATTCATTAACTCCAAACATGAATTAGATGAAGATAAAAAGACACTTAACAAGGCTGAGAAGAATATGAAGGCCTTTGATGAAGCAATCAGGTTACAGAAATGAAAGACATATAAAAGTGACATGATGGACTACAAAGAAAAATGTTTGTATTTCTGGAGCAAGGCTAGACAAGAATTCAAACCAGGAGAAAGTACTGTACATGGAATCAGACAGTTCACCAGGAGCAGGTTTTTTAGGAGCACTAACCCTGCTAGAAACCAGCCCATATATTATTATCCACAGTCTTAGGAAGAAAGACACACTACCAGTTTATAACGAGAGAGGGTACAAAAGAAAATGCAGACTGAGAAATAGGGGCAGACCTAGGAAGCAACATATACAAGTTATGATCCCAAGCAAAGAAATAGTTTTTTTTGTTACGTATCCAAGAGACAACTTACTGAGAATGACATTTCTGTGTTAAGTAAGGGCTCAAGCTTCTGCCCAGTAGAAACACTTGGCCCAGTCTCTTTAAAAATGAACTGTGAACACATTTTTTATGAACTTGAGATTAAGGGATCATTTTGATAATGTAGACCAGAACACTGCCATATTTTGTACGTAAGAGAGGAACATCAAAATTGTTTTTGGAGTAACATCAGGTTCTTATCCTCCTAGTCCTATTACTGGCTATATTCAAACATATAGGTTACTGGTTGATAATTAAATAGACTTTTTAAAAAAATGATTTGGAAAGAGACAAATCTCACATTTATAATTTAACAGCTGATGAGTTGAACTATTTGCAGGAGTTAGAAAAAGATGCCTTCATTATCATTAAACCAGCCTATCAGGGAGGGTGTCCTTTTGAATTATTCTTGCTACCAGACAGTGTGCTTTCAACAGCTCAGTGTTACTGATAACTGTGTGAAGTTACCAAGCAATCCCACTGACACCATTAAGAGCAAGTTAAAAGATTTACTTGAAAATACAGTAAAGGATAAACAATTGGAAAAAAGGACAAATGAAGTTACTGGTTTTTTTTTTAACTCTTTTTCCCTCCGGTCACTGAGCCTGGAGATCTCTCACAGATGTCCCTTTAGCTTCCCCATCCTGCCTGAGACTCCCCCACCATGGGTCACCTCCTGGAGCTCCGATTCCACATGCCTTACCTGTCAGCAACCCCTTGGCTTGCACCCCCCAGGGCAGGGCCACCTCAACTACTGCAGCACTCTTTTGAAATCCAATTGCTGCAGGCTTGGACCGTGGCTCAGAGGATCGGGACCCAGGTGGGAGGAGTCCATCAGTGGGCATGGGGCCATGGGGCATTGTCACCCTTCAAAAGCTTGAGGTCTTTCCTTGTTCTGTGATAGCTGCCTGAACCCTCCCATGGCAAGCGTAGATGTGCAATGATGTCCAGGTAAACATGCACATACTCCTGTGCATGCTCCTGCTGCAACCCGCCTCCCCTACCCATGGAGGGTGATCAGCTCAGTACCGCCAAGCTGCCACTGGCAGGCATTGTGTTGCTGACCCTTATGTCCCTCCCTCCCCAGGAGAAGGTGAGCTGTCTACAGATGCTCAACCTTCTCCTCCTCCTCCTCTGATGAGCCCTGTTGAACTGAGCTCGCTCCCGAACATGGGCCGCCAGCATGGCATCCAGTGCCTCAACCCTTAGCATCACCGGGCTGTCCTGTTATTGTTTAATAATAATGCCAGGATGCCCCTATTTTATGGCTTATATAAGATTCATAAAAATTTGAATTCTCCTCCAGGGAGGCCCATCATATTAGGCACTGGGTCACTGCTAGAATATTGACATTTGTGGACAGCAGGAATCCACGTTCCTTCAAACGCAAAGGGTCATGAGGTGGGCTTGTTAGCCTGAATACCACCTCCACCAATGATCACTGCAAAAACCAGTAGCTGCCTCAATACCTTTCTACTGTTTAACTTAAAACAAGCAGAACACTCAAACACCAGTAACTTTCAAGGGCACCAGTCTCACATCAACACGGATTTATTACATAAAACAAATCAAACAGAGGCAACAGCCTAACTCATTTCGGATGCACTCTGTCCTTTTTCAGATGCTAACTACTTTTAAAAATGTGGCCATTAAATACCCATCCAACAGAACATCATGATGATGTCATAACAATTATTACATTTCATTAGTAACATAGCAAGTTTTCAACTTACTACTAAAAAACACAGACCTTTGTGCTAACACGTACAAATAAAATACTGACATACAACAATTCTTAAATATAGAAGAAAGCATATAACATTCAAAACAGTTACATGCAAGAATTAAAATGTTAACATTAAACTAGCAGGATACCAGATAGTAGAAGGGGGGTGGGTGGAAGTGTAAGATTTTTCCACAACAAGAAGGAAAGAGCAGATACCATTACATTAAACACTTCATAACAAGCTCCTAAAATTTCACTGCTTGAAGCATAATCAGAATGCAATAAATAATTACAGACTCTTGTTATTAATTATCTGTTTCCTCGCTTATTTCAAAATGGTGTTAGCTCGAAACCTTGATACAAGCCCCACTTTTTAGTGACATTTAAACTGATTATCCAAAATGCTTCTCTAGTGAGGAGTAAATCATTAATGTCCCTCCCCGCCCAGGTTTCCGGCAATCTTTGTCAATGCCCATGAATTGAAATTCATGCTCACTTTTATTGACAGCATGGGCATGACAGCACAGCTTAATCTGGTTCAAGGTCAGTTGGCATTCATCTGTATCCCCCTTCCCTGGGTCGTGCATGAAAATAGGCAGGATTTGTCTAGTGCACTTACCCGGTCAACAAAAGCTAATAAATAAATAATAAATAAATAATATGAGTTGCTGTAGCAGAAGTGCTGTCCTTCTTATCTATTGCTCTAACATGCTCTTTAACCCTAGTTTTTAAATTTCTTAGCATTTTACCTATGTAAATGTGATGAATCAAAGTGTTGTTGTTTTAAATGATATTGTATTATTCTAAGTTTGTATTATGTAATTTGTAATATGTGTTTTTTTGTGACTGGGCACCAGTGAAAATGGGCAGATTGTTGCTCACTGGTTATACAGAATAAAAATGAACAAACAAACAAACAAACCTATGTAAAATGCTTTGTATTTGAATGCAGCTAGATATATGATCCCTACTGAGTCACATGTTATCAGCTGTCTGATTTCAAACATTCACCCTGAATTTTGATCTATAAATTCTTTCCCTGTTCTGATGTACAAACAACAGTTACAATTTCTGCAGGGGAAACACCGCACACTCCTTTGATTATTCATTCTATTTGTCCAGTCAGAAAAATGGCTATGACACAGTTTATCACCTAAAGTCAATGCCTTTTTGTTAGCCATCCGTGGTGGGACTTGAACAAGTTCTCTAAGGCCAGGGACTCTTCTTAGCACATGTCAATGTGTTTTTATAATCCCTTCAATTTCATTTGCTTGTGCTGAAAATGGTAGCACAAAATTAAATCATGGAGTGGCTTGATTGTTTGTTTCAACTGAACTGCCTTTTAACAAATCATCTTGATTTAAAACTGACACTGCTTCAATTCCTTCTTTTATACTGCGGCTACTATAGCCTTGCTGTTGCAACCTGGTACTCAGTTTTGTTGCTCATTTCTCAAAATTAGCTTTGTCTGCACAGTTTCTTTTAATTCTGAGAAATTGGCCCATTGGTAAACTCTTTGTCACATGTCTCGGGTGGCAGCTTTCTGCCCTTAATAAGGTATTCCCGTCAGTGGGTTTCCTATAAATATTTGTAGTCACTTTATTTTCATCTTTTTTCTGGATTTTCAAGTCCAGAAAGGTAACCTCTTCCCTTGACTCTTGGTATGTAAATCTCAAATTTCTGTTAGCACTTTCCCAATACTTTTTAAAATCCACCAGTTCTTCACTGTTCCCTTCCCTGAACCTTTCTACTGCTCTTTTACAAGCCTCAGCTGATCAGATAATGTTAGGGGCAGGCTTATTATGAAGCACTGGATTTTAAACTTACAGACAAAGCTCTACCTGCCACTGAACAGCAGGAATCCATGCTACTCCACCAGCAAGGGGTTCAGAGGTGGGCTCATCAGCCTGATCACCCCCCAACAGTTGCCACAGAGACCAGCGGCCACCTTGGGAACTTCCACCACTCCTTTGCCACTCTCAACCAGTCAGGTCTTCCTTCTTCCCTTTAATTTGTGGCTTATGCCTCAATGGGGCCACTGTGCAACAGGCCAGAGTGCCAAGGGTGGAGGAATGAGGGCATCTGCCATGGGTGTTGCCAGTGGTGACAGTTGTCGATCTGATACTCTACCTAATTTCAAGCAGGTGAGACTGCCAGCACTGACTTTTGTGACTTTACTGCCATACAGATTCTTATTATGCAGACATACATTTTGATGATATTTGTACATAGCTGTTGATCCCTACACAGTATGAACAGTTGAGGTGTAAGTATGTGTGCCACTGATAATCTGTAAACTACCATACAACCTACATGGGGGATTCTTATATAGCTCTCACCTATCTCAGCATCACTTGTACTGGAACTGATGCAACTCATTATTAGGTCGGTGTATTGCATTGTGATCTTCCTCTTACTACATATATAGGTAATCCCTGTATAGCATTTCAGCCAATGTCAGAGAGGCATGTGCTACAACTGATTTCTTTTGTTAATAGGTTGCTTGTGTAAGAGGTACCAGATAACTTATAACCAGCTCACATGGTACCAGTTAGATTAGTGCTACATTAATAGTGCCAGTCTACAGAGCGCTAGTCCCTATAGCGCTACCGTGGACAGTGAACGGGAATGTACAGCGCTAGCTATATACACTGTCATGGTCACTGTCCATGGTGCTGCCACAAGACAAGGGCAGTAGGATAGTGGGGACTGGCCCAGCTGCTCCCATGACATGGAGGGCTGGAACATGGAGCAGCTCAGCTGGGAGGCAGTGGAGACCAGAGTTCAAATCCTGGTCTCCCACCATTTTAGCACAATCAGGACCTGTATTTATTTACAAGGGGCTGTGGAAACAGTATTCCATGGCCCCACAAATTTTAACTTGCCCCATGATCCAGTCCCCCCCCCCCAAAGTGAGAATCTTTAAGTCCAGGGGGTGCTGGGGCACAGCCCCCTGCAAAAATGAAAATGATAGCATTTTTACTGCGCTGTTGTTGCCGATGGCATTCTTGTTGGCTATGTTATAACCCAGTGCCAGCTCACACTACTTATGTGGTTTTAGTTTCTATGGTTCCCCTATACTGGATCTATCTGGGTGATTCCTGTGTAGTCATCAGTTTCCTTAATTACTAAATTACCCTTACGCAACTGCTTGTAATAAAAGCCTTTAAGACTTTAAGTGATTCTCATACTGCATCCAGTACAGCTCATATTCCTCAAAAATATGTAAAAAAACTACTATAAGGGGTGGGCCTGTTTCCAGAATATAGCTGACGCTATACAATCAAAAAAGGAAAATACTGGATATGGTAGGGCCCACTCTCCCATATAACCCATATAAAAAAGACTTTAAGTATAGTGTCCAAATAATTTATTCATGTATCTTCCAGACAAATATTTAACGTTTCGGGATATACCCATCATCAGGAAACTGGTCAAATTTCTAAACAATAATAAATACATACAAATATATATTAATAACTATTTTTACACAAATTCATTTTTCCATATTAATTCAAATAAACTCTATGTAATCAAATATCGGAAAGTGTCCTTACATATCAAGATTTACATTCAAATATCTGTTGTCTTCTTATACACAAATGCATTAGGTTCTAGGTTTGAGTTCCCCTTACAGCCACTGTTAAACAAAAACCAGACAAAGAAAAAATCAACTAAAAAAGTTATTCAGCTTTACAACTATTACCATTATAATACTCAATATACAACAAAATCAAATTACCATTCTTAAAACAGTTTTTAACTCTAGGAAAATATATTCACAAGTTGCATTTAATCCTACCATGCTTAAAAGCTATTTCACTTTAGATAAACTTTTAACAGATCACCATTTGACTCCGTGAAAGTTTTTTTATATGTTTCTAATTTAAGGACCAATAACCAGAATCAGGAAGCATATAAGTAAAATGCTAACTTATTTTATAATATATAAATCATAACAGGAAAAGGTCATTACTAATCCTTACCAGAGTTCTTATTTTCTAACTGTTAATGAATTTTTTATCTAAAGTGAAATAGCTTTTAAGCATGGTACCTGTACATGTACCCTGTACCTAGCAACCCCCCTCTTGAACCCCTCCACTGTCTCTGCCTCCACCAGCCTCCTCGGTAGCGCATTCCATGGCTCCATCACCCTCTAAGTGAAGTAGCACCTCCTCCTTTCTCCCCTGAATCTTCCCCCTTCCAGCTTCCACCCATGCCCTCTAGTTGCCCCCTCCTCCCTCCTTCGAAGCACCCTGACTGCTCCTCCCCTATTTACCCCCTTCATGTACCTTAAGACCTCTATCATGTCCCTCAGTCCTTCTCTCTTCAATGTCTACATATTTAGCTCTTCAGGCCTCTCCCCATAGGTCCTGTCCCCAAGCCCCAAATCATTTTGGTTGCCCTCCTCTGGACCCTTTCAGGAGTTTAATGTCCCTCTTTAAGTGTGGCCTCCAAAACTGCACTCAGTACTCAAGGTGCGGCCCCACCAAGCAGTTATACAGAGGGAGTATCACTTCCCTCCTTCTGGAGGTGATCCCTCTAGCGATACATCCCAGCATCCTGTTGGCCTTGGCTGCTGCCCTCCTACAAGTCTCCAAGTTGTTCATCTTGACATCCACCACCATCCCCAGGTCCCTCTCAGCCATCAAGACTTGTAGCATTCAGCCACCAGGGTGTACACTTGGCCCAGATTTCTGGCCCCCAGGTGAAGTACCTTGCATTTCCCTGCATTGAACTTCAGCTTCCACTTTCTAGACCATCTTTCCAGAGCCTCCAGGTTCCCCCGTAGGGCCATCCTCCCTTCCCCTCCTCCCCATCCACCACCACCCCCAGTTTTGAGTCATCCGCAAAGAGACTCATCTCACTCCTGATACCTGTCCTTATGTCAGAGACATAGGCGTTGAACAGGAGGAGCCCAAGGACTGATCCCTGTGGGACCCCACTAATGACCGTCCTTGGGGATGAGACTATCACGCCAACTATGACCCTCTGGGTCCAGTCCTGGAGCCAATTGTCTATCCATCTGATCATCTGGTTCTCCACCCCCATTTCTCTCAGCTCATCCAACAGGCCTCATGAGGAACAGAGTCAAATGCCTTGCTGAAGTCTAGAAAGAGGAGGTCCACTGGTCTACCCAGATCCAAGGCACTCGTTACCCAGTCATAGAACTCCACAAGGTTTGTCTGACATGATTTCCCTGGGATGAATCCATGCTGTCTATTGTCCAGGCAGCCTGACTTTTCCAGGTCCCCCCCTACCCTCTCCTTGACAATTCTCTCCATCACTTTGCCCACCACTGATGTCAGGCTGACAGGCCTGTAGTTCCCTGCCACCTCCCTTGATCCCCACATGTGGATAGGCACTATATGTGTCACCTTCCAGTCCTGGGGCACCCACCCTGTCCTCAGAGAGTGGTGAAAAGCTCCACCAGGGGTTTGGCAAGGACATCCTCAAGTTCCTTCATCACTCTGGGATGTAATTTATCAGGCCCAGGTGCTTTCTCCATCTTAAGGGACCTGAGGGCTTCCCTCACTCTCTGCTATGATTTCCACCTCCGCTACCTCTTCTCCCTGCTTAGCCTTCTCCCCTCCTGCCAGTGATGCCTCCCACTCTCCCCAGACCCACCGATCGGTAAGGGTCCCCTCCCATGTATGATGCAGCACCCCCATTTTCCTTGGTGAAAACTGAGGTGAAGTACTCATTTAGTACCTCAGCCTGCTCCCCTGGGTCTTGTGCCCATCTCTCCCCTGTTTTAATCCTGCTAATCTTCCCCTTCACCCTTCATTTTTCCCCAATGTATCTAAAGAACCCCTTGTTCCATCTCTTAATTTCCCTGGCCAGGTTCTGCTCCTTCCTTGCCTTAGACACCCTCACCACCCTAGTGGCCCTTCTAGCCATCAGCTCATACTCCCCTCGATCCCTTTCACTCCTTGAGCACTTGAATTGCCTATAGGCTGCCATCTTTCCCCGCACCACCTCCTGGACCTCCCTGGTCCACCAGCAGGGTTTTCGGGCCCTACGGCATTTTTGTCTTACTCTTGCACAGGTGCTGGTAGCATCCTGCACCCCTCTCCTGATGATTTCCCACCTACTGTCAGCGTCCACGTCTGACCCAATCACATCCAAATGCTCCTTAAGATCCTTCCCATTTCCTTAAAATCCGCCCCCCTGAAGTAAGTTACCTCCATCTTTGTGCAGCCTTCTACCCTTCCTAGGTCCAGGCAGAACCAGACCGTGGCATGGTCACTCCCTGCCAGTGGGTCCCTTACCTCCAGGCCCCCAATCTGGTCACTGTCTGCTAGGACCACATCCAGTACCCGTGCCTCCCTGGTCAGTTCCCCCACCTGCTGAGTTAGGAATGCATCTTGAAAGACATCCAACAACCTCTGTTCCCTGGCCACCAAGGATGTCATAGTCTCCCAGTCTGTTCCTGGCATGTTTAAGTTCCCCAACACCACCACCCTTCCCCTGCCCAATCTGCAGTGTCTCTCAACATCTGCCACCAGACTCTCCTCCAGCTCCTCCGCCAGCACAGGGGGTCTATACACCACTCCTATTTTTAATCTCTTGTCCCCCTTTGTTATTTCTGCAGTGGCCCAGGTCTCAGTGACCACTGCCACATCCACCGCTCCCTCAGTTAGCATCGCCTGGAGCTCAGGCATTTTATTGCCCAGGCTCCTGGCATTTAGCAGGACTACCTTCCACCCTTTCCCTATACTTCCATTTCCCCTGCTCGTGTTCCCATGGGGATTCCATTTTCCCCTGGTCTGCACTTTACCAGTTGGCCTTTTTCCACATTCCTCCAGCTCCCAAGGGGGGTGGAGACAGAGTCCCTCCTTTATCGGACCCCCCTCGACAGCCTTTTCTCCCATCCCTCCCCCCCTTCACAAGTTTAAACCCCACTTTTCACCAATGGACCCCTCTATTTTCAACTTAAGGATTCCCTTCCCCTCCAAATTGAGATGGGGCCTATCTCTAGCATACAGCTCCTTATCCTCCCAGGTCTCCCCCCAATCCCTCATCAACCCATACTCTCTGGCCTCTCACCACTCCCTGAGCCACTGGTTTATCTTCCTAATCTTCCTTTTATGTTCCCCACTAGCCCTTGGCACCAGCAGGATTTCCGAGAAGGAAATCATGCATCCTATGTCATGACAGACTCTGGCAAGCTCCCTGAACCTTGCCTGTATCTCTAGCTTGCTATTTTCCTCAATGTCATTTGTACCCAGGTGGACCAGTATGTCCAGGGAACCCCCAAAATCCTTTGCCAGCTGATATACCTCGTGCTTGGCCCTGTGCACCATTAGTCCAGGGAAGCATTTTGTTCTAACTGGCCAGGCTTCCCCCCTCCCTATCCCATTTGATACCCCTGATCATAGAATCCCCCAATAGGAGCACTCTAACAGCTCCTTTTCCTCCATTTCCCCCCTTCCATGTCCCTCATCCTTTCTACCGGCCCCTCCACCCAGCTGGCTCCTTGTTCCTCCCCCTATCTATACTTTAAACTAGGTTGGGGGAGAATCTGCTCCACAAGGAAGAAAGTTTGGGGTGTTACAAGTCCCCCCCATGATAGCACTACATTGTTGGTTAAGAGGGAGATGGGTGAAAGGGGAACAATGGGGGATGCTGGAGGAAGGGATTAGCAGTAAAAGCCAGAAGTTTGGGAAATAAGAGTGTGAACCTGGAGGCCATCATGAGGGATGAGGGACTAGATCTAGTTGCAATGAGTGAGACTTGGTGAACAGAGCGTCACTCCTGGGAAACAATCATTCCAGGATACAGACTGTTCAGAAGGGACAGGGATGGCAAGAAGGTCTGGGTGCCTTATACATCAGGGAAATCATTAGTGTAACCAAAGGGCAGGAGGAGGAGGAAGGGGAGACTGAGCTGCTGTGGTAACACTAGTTAGGAAGAGGGATGAATCCCTGTGGCTGGGGGTGGTATACAGGCCACCTATGCAAGGGGAGGAGGATAATAGATGGCTAACTCAAGCAAGCAATCATGAGGTTGGCCCAGGAAAGAGAACTGCTACTGGTGGGTGACCTGAACCTCCCAGATGTTAACTGGTAAATCCCAGATGCAGCATCAGCAAAGAACAGAGACGTATTAGACAAGCTGCAGGGGATATTCCTTCAACAGCTGGTCAGGGAGCCATGATGGGAAGCAACTTGTTAGATGTCGTCCTGACAAACGGGCACAGTGTGGAGGAGGTGCGGGTGGGAGAAGCCTTGGGCACCAGCGACCACAGCACGGTATGGTACAGGGTCAGAGCAGGGAGGGAGATGAGTAAAACCAGTACATCAGTCATGAACTTCAGACACACGGACATTGATGAGTAAGGCAGAGAAAAAATGGAAGGAAAGGTGAATATAGGAACAATGGAGAAATTATGGGAAGCTATCAGGGGAGGGGTTCAGAAAGCAGCAGAAATGTGCATAAAAGAGGTCAGGAAGAGCAAGAGGAAGAGGATACCACTCTGGTTTACTAGGGAGGTGGTGGGGGCAGTCAAGGAAAGGAGGAGGGCTTTCAGAAAATTTAAGAGGACACTCTGAGAGGAAAATAGGGAGGAGTACAGGAAGAAGAGGAGTTTGGCAGGAAGGGAGATCAGATGGGCAAAAGCAGCCACTGAGGAGAAAATAGCTAGAACCGCTATGAGGGGGATAAAACATTTTTCAGATACATGAGGAAGAGGAGAAGGGCTGGGCAGGGTATTGCTAGACTGAGGGGGAAGGAGGGATAAGCTTAGAGCAGGACTACGTAAAAGCAGAAACATCAAATAAGTACTTTATCTCGGTAGTCATAAAGGAAGAGGAAGGCAGGGGCCAGAAGCTAAAGTCTAAGGGGAGGAGGGAGGAGGGCAAATGTGGATCAGAGCCTGCTCACTGTGGATTGGGTCAGGGTGGAGCTAGATAGACTAGGGGTAGACAAGGCAATGGGGCCTGACGGATTACACCCCAGAGTGATCAGGGAATTGAGGGAAGAGCTCGTTGCACCCTTCACAAGGCTCTTCAACCTGTTCCTGTATACAGGGAGGGTGCCAGAGGACTGGAGGAGGGTGGACTTGGTGCCTTGGCACAAGGGAGGTAGCAGGGAGCTGAAGGAGAACTACTGCCCAGTTAGTCTCATGTCTGTTGTGGGGAAGATAATGTAGGCATTAATCAAGGAGAGGGTGGTGGATTACCTGGGAGGAGTGTGGTGTGTAGGACAGCAGACAGGATGGCTTCACCAAGGGGAAATCATGCAAGACCAACCTAATTGAGTTCTATTATTGGGTGACTCAGGTAATCGACTGGGGGGGCGGTGGACGTGGCCTATCTGGACTTCAGAAAGGCCTTTGACACCATTCCTCACAGGCGATTGGTGAGCAAGATGGAAAGCATGGGGTTGGGAGGGAAAATAGCAAGCTGAGTGGAGGCATGGCTAGCAGGGAGAACTCAGAGAGTGTTACTAAATGGGGTGAACTGTGAGATGGCAAGGGCAAGGAGTAAGGTGCCACAGGGGTCAGTTTTGGGTTCGCTCCTCTTCAACATCTACATCAGTTATATTGCAGAAGGTTTAAGAGGGAGGGTGTGCCTATTTGCCGATGATACAAAAATCTGCAATAGGGTGGACACCCAGAAGGGGTGGAGGACATGAAGAAGGACCTTTAGATGCTCGAGGAGTGGGAAGTGGCAGCTGAAATTTAATGCCAAGAAATGCACTGTTATGTACCTAGGGAGTAAAAACATGCATGCAGGGTACACGCTGGGCTGGCAGGAAATCAAATAAATCAGAACAAGAAAGGGATCTAGGGATCATAATAGCAGGCAGAGGGAAGGGCCAATGGAATGTTGGCATGCATAGGCAGGGGCATTACTAGCAGAAGGAGCGAGGTAAGAATGCACCTCTACAAAGCTATGGTGAGGCCGCAACTAGAGTACAGGGTTCAGTTCTGGAGACCACACCTCCACAAGGATGTAGATGCATTGGAGAGGGTTCAGAGAAGGGCAACAAAAATGGTGCAGGGTATGCAGGGGAAGACGTATGAGCAGAGGTATAAGGAGCTGAATCTGCACACACTGAAAACAAGGAGGGGAAGGGGTGACAAGAGTAATACCTTTAGATATGTAAAGTGGCTAAATAAAGTAGGAGAAGGAGGTCTGCTAAAGAGGAAGAAGGGAGCCAGAACTAGAGGGGACAGCCTTAGATTTCAAGAAAATTGATTTGGGGCAATGTGAAGGGGCACTTCTTCACAGAGAAGGTGGTGGTGCCCTAGAACAGAGTGCCAGACAGAGTGGTGGGAGCTAAAATAGTGGTGGAATTTAAGAGGGCATGGGACAGGCATATGGGGCTGAGTATTGAGGTGGAGGGCACGGGTAGGTGGGAAGGGGGGTATGTGAAAGGGGAGGGATGGGAAGACTTGATGGGCCGGAAGGGCCCTTTTCTGCCATCAAGCTTCTATACTTCTATGATTCTATGATAGGCACAGTGAGCCAAGGCTGGTTTACATGTGCATCTGTAAGGGGGGGGCACAGAAGCCTTCAAGGGGTACAACAGGGAGTGAAACAGTAACAAGAAAGTGACAGCAGTAGGAGGGTAAACATGTACAGTAAAATCAAACAAATAAGGAATTTCGAAGAAATATAAAAACATTGGTTATGGTGTAAACAGGAATGTTATTAGGAAAGTCATGCCAAGAACATTTCTAGAAATGTGGCACACAATAAATTATGAACCTGTTGGATACTACATTATGTCATGGTGTTATTGTGTCTGGTGGTGTGACAGTATGTATGGTGTGAAGAGGTGTGACAAAGTGGGAGTATGGGGTCATGAGATATGTCAGCATACATGCTGGTATAGAGTGGTGTGAGAAAGTGTATAGTTGTATGAGGTGTTGCTATGTGTGTCACAATACATCAGTGTGTAATGTCTGTGTGTCAGAGTTCATGGTGGTATGTTGATGGGTGGTGTGATAGCATGCAAGGTGTCAAGTGGTGTGAGACTGCAGGGGGGTATGGGTTCATGACATATCTCAGTGTGCATTTTGGTATGGTGCCAGGTTGTGTGGCAGTGCATGGAGGTTTGCGGTTGTGAGGTTTGTCAGCGTGCATGGTGGTATGATGTTGCTTGGTGTGACAGCATGCATTGGCCATGGTGTTGGGTGCTGCATCAGACTGCATGGGAATATGGAGTTGTGAGGTGCATCAAAGAGTAGAGATGCGCAAAATTGTAAAATTTCCCCTAGCAAAATATTTTGTGTAATTTAATTCCTGCATTACGCAAAATTTTTCTCCTAGGTGAAACATAATTTCGCCTCTGATTTCACTTTCGCATAATGCGAAATTTCACAAAATTTCACCCAGCTTCGCTTTCACGTATAACTCTGAGTTGAAGCCACTCACACAAGGTATGTGAATTCCAAAAAAATACACACTAGTCTATGCACAGGGTCCTGATGGCCAACAGCCTTCGGCAGGAACCGGCATTTCATTTGCAAACTCAGTATATAATTAATACAACTACACTACACATCATTATGTTGTTAAAAGGAATCTTGTAGGTATAGCCAGCTCTAAGAAGTAACACACACCACATATAATCACGGAATAAGGTGCTTACTAGGGAAGGGGTACACGGACATGGTACAGAATAAGAATAACAAATGACAGGCAGGATCAGGAGGACAAGGGTAGTACAACAACGAGTGGGGAGAACTAACAGAGCGAGAACAAGAAAAGGGACTGAATTCTATAGGGAGCATAAGACAGTAACAAACAACAGCATCAATGGTGAATAAAATTATTTTACATACAAAATAAAGAAACAAGAGGACTTAAGGAATGGATGTAGATTAAAGGGGACAGAATTTTTTTTTTGTTTTTTATTTTTTTATGGGGGGGACATACAAACAACATAATGGAAGATAGAAAAATGAAAACAAAAAAGACAAATTAATTTGTGCTGCCACATTAAGTACCAGTAGGGCCACCACAGAATTCTAATAGAATGCACATGACTTTGTCAACATCACACTGTAGTTTAGAAATCTCCCCCCAGGCATCACTAAATTCCTGTCTGAAATCATTTAACTCTTGTTGGACATGCTGGAAGTCAGACAGGACAGCGGATAAGTCTGCAGGTGTCACTGGCACTGCTGGCAAGGTGGGGGCTGCCTGTGCTGCTGGCTTTGGACAGGGAGGGCCCTGGAGGGGTCTTGATGTTACTGACTGCTGCTGTTTTCTGGTATGGCAAGCACAACAAGGATATTTAACTGGTCCAGCCATGCCTCCCTCATGCTTATCCCCTTCAGTGCTTACACCCGCACTGCTCCCCACAGTTACACTTGATGATGCTGCCACCTCCTGCAATTTGAGGTACCATTGCAGCAGGTGGTGGTGGACCATGTGGCTATGCTGGTCAGTTATCCCAAAGTGGGATCCACACTTTCCTTGATGCACTTCCTGTCTGCATAGATTGCAGGTGACCACTGGGTCACCAACCAATATTAAGTAAAAAAAATCCCAGACAGGAGAACTCCGGGGATGACTGATCCATGGGGGGGGGGGGGGTGCCACAGATAATGCCTCAGGCACTGACTCCATTGGTTGCTTGGGAGGGAGCATTGTCTCATGTTACCTGGGTGGAGGAACAGTATCCTCCTGGTACTGGGGAGGGGCACTGTCTCCAACTGCTGCTGGCGAGGGGGCACAGTTTGCTGCTGGGTGCTGGTGCTGGAGCAAAAAGCCCCTGCTGTGGCATTTCATTTGTGATGGTTAGCTGAAATGCGTGTACAGGTGCCTCACTGTCTTCAACCTTTCGCCATTATGTCCACAATCCACAAACACCACCAGTTCAAATAAACAAATAAAAAAAAACAGAGATAGAGACTCAGAGACAGCCGGGGTGGGGGGATCACACACACAGAATCACACACACAAAAACACAATCTCCAGGTACTAAAATAAGAACTATGACAAAGACAAACAAGAAGAAGTTAGAAAAAAATAGCACAAATTAAGCAATTTAGGTGTAAAAGTGCACTCTGCAGTCACAGGAAGTATAATTGCTGCCTGCTTCCTCAAGATACATAGTACAGGAAATTAACCACTCACTTACTGCCGGATTAGGCTCAACCATGTGACCACCAGCAGACTGAAATGCCCAATTTCCCCTAATCTTGCCTCAGAAGTGCAGGTGAAATTGGTGGTGAAATTTTGAGGAGAAATTTTGCGAAAAGACCATAATTTCGCAAAATGTTTCACTAGGTGAAACTGGTGATTTTGCCATAATTTCACCCGTGAAATAAAATTTCACTGCATCTCTATCAGAGAGCATGTGGGTATGGTGTCAGTTGGCTTGACAGTGTGCATGTGATATGGTGTCACTTTGTGTCAGCATACATAGAGGTATAGTGCAGGGCTGTGTGGCAGTGTGCATGGAGTATGGTTTTGGGTGGAGTGACAGCATGCATGGGGGTATGGGGTTGTGAGGTGTGTCAATGTGCTTGGGAGTTTGGTTATGCTGTGTATGTCAGAGTACCCTCGGGTATGATGTTGGCTAGTGTAGACATCAAATGCTGCCATTCTCAATGAGGTATAAATGTAAAAAAAAAAACATTTTTACCTGACTGCTAGCCCTGTGACACAGAAACAGTGACTGTAAGCTAAGTTTGTGTACAGTCAGACTACTGGGAGCTGAACAGAGTAGTGAACAGTGCTGTTGTAGGGACACAGAGAGAGAGAGAGGGGGAGAGACAGATTTTGCCATCGGGACTGGGGGGAGGGAGAGCAGAACTGATAATTCCAGTGTTTGAGACAGGAGATAGGGAGTGTGTGGGATGGGAGTCTGTGACCAGGAAAGCACAGGGAGGTTACCTGACTTATGTTGGTTCTTGGAGAGCATAATAATAAGTCTGTGTTCTTGTACTAGAAGCATTCTATATAATATGTGAGACTGCCAATGGATAGTTTCTTGAACTTCTTCTGTGTTTTTCTGTGCTCCACTGTGGGGCAATCCTAGCATAGTCACATATTTACTTGATCCAGGATTCTGGATCTGGAATGACTTGGGCATTTTGAATGTTTGAGATTCATTAGATGGAGCAGAGTTTAGGCCCTCTGAACAGTTATAGACTGTTGGTATTCCCCAGAAACATTCTTTAATCCAAAAAGATACTTGTTCCAGGAAGACTCAGGCCTCATTTTATAAAAATACAAACTGCATTATCGGTAGAATAGACAGACTGACTCCTCTTTGTTATTCACTTTGGAAAGACAGTTTACTCTGATAATCCTAATAGGTTAAAGCCTCCGTTATACAAAACTGCTTAGCTATGGTACACATATGCACATCCCAATGAACATTTTGTGAAATTAAATAATAATACTCTTTGTGACACTTGTAGCTGAAATGCATTCAGTGGTGGCCCCAGCCTTGACTCATTACCAGAACACAGGGCTGCACCACAGGTGGCTGCCAGGCACCTACTTATTTTTGTTGTGAGGGTAGCGCTGCACTACCTCAGGCACCAACAAGGGCAAATCATTTTTTTTCTTGGGCTGGTGCCTTGGTGTGCCTTGTGTCAGGCTCAGCATTGAGTCAATATTTAGTTCATTTGTTCAAGGGCAGCAACTTGTAATTTTAAAACCAGCAGAGTAATTGAGCAACAGTTTCAAACAGAGCATGTACAAAGGAGCTGCACTTCCAAATCAATCAATAGTTAATAGGAAAGTGCTCCATATATACAGTAGTAAACCAAAGATCTAATATGAATATTTTCTTGTTATGCAAAACCGCAATTGGCAGGTGCAAAATATTTAACCTGGGCATACAGCAAACCATTCTGTTTTGTGCAGTTGTTTTATCCCCCACTTCCAGTGTGTGCCAGTGTGTTGAGTGAATGCATGATCTAATATACTTTGTCATTTTGCTGCCAGCAATAGTTATTCTATTAGGCAAATGCCGCTCAATAAAGAAACACCATATACTGTAATAATTAAGGGCTAAACAGAGATATGCATTGAGCAAGGGATAAAAAAAAATCAAGGGGAACAAGTGTAAAGCAATATACTCTTCATACAATGGTGACACCATGATATGTACATACTGCATGAAGCTAGTGTATTATGATGGTACCCAGCTGTATACCAATGTTGTGGTGTGCCCTCCCACCTTCTCTTGTTTTTTTTTTTTTTAACAAACCTCTAAATTCATTGGAAAAAAAATGACAGATCTGCATCTGCCCCATTGCCACTCCTTTATCCTACTATTTCCCTGGTGTCTCGTGGCTCTCCCCCACCCTTCAATCCTTGTCCTTTTATCGTAATGTTTACCCTGGTATCTAGGGGCACTCTCCCCCCACCCTCCGATCCCCGTTCCCTTCTCTTAATGTTCCCCTAGTGTCTAGTGATGCCCATTTACCTCTCCCTCATTTTTTTCCTTAAACATCGAGGGGGGGCCTAAGATAAATGAGGACATGATCGCCATCATCACAAAGACACTCACCCACCAGGAGCAGCATATGCCAGCCACCCAATTTCAGCTGGATACACATACACAATGTCATTGGCTTCAGCAAAGGCTTTAGGCAAGTTGTGGTCAGTGATTAATTGTGATGCAGTTAGAAAATCAGTGTCTGAGTACTAAGCTGAGAATGTTTTTAAGCCTCTAGTGGTTTGCTGCACATTCAGAAGCTGGAGAGGCTTTTGTCAACTGTCAACACGAAAAACACTATAATAAATATTAAAAGGGGAAGGGAAAGTGACCTTTGAAACAGAGATGAAAAGGAACAGTGTCTGCCTCCAGTCCTTTCCTATCTGTTTTCAGTATTGCTTTCCCTTTCCCTTTAATACTTATTGTAGTGTGCCTTGTGTTGACAGAGAAGACTTGCAACAAGTCAATTATGCACAGAGCTACTATCCCTCAAACTGAGGAATAGACGTCTACACAGCTTATGTATTTTTTGCTTATTTTTCTTACTTTGACAGACTGGTAGTCTGGGTAGACAACTCAGAGAAAGGTATGTGAGACCTGGAAAAACAGTGTGGTGCTATTCTGCATGCATATCCGGGGATTAAAGTAAATAGATCAGCACCCACACTCCAGACAGAGAACTAGGACTCCATGGATTTATTTAATTGTTCTTTTATGTAAAAAAGTGCAGATAAAACACTGGCCAAAGTGGCTAGTAAATAGATTGATGTTTCTCCTGGCGTGCTGCCAGGTTTCTTCAGAGTGAATTGGTACATAAAACCAGGGCTTATTTTATAACAAACAGGTTCACATCACATGTTGCTCACACACGTATCACCTCCTATAAAGTGAATAGTGTCATTAAACAATCTATATAATTAATTAAACAACTCACATTGAATCCTGTGCAAATCAATTACTTTAAACGTCACAATTATCACGGAACTGATGGAGTCATTTTGTTGTATTATGCTCTTTTTAACAGACCCTTATGCCACTTTTGTTATTCTTCTCTTTAGTTTTATTTTTCTTCAGCTTTTCAAACTTCAGCCTGTAGTATTTCACATTGTGTTATACACTCCAAGCTTAAAAGATTTAATCAATGCCTCATTACTTAGAATACTTTTTTCAGGCTACTATAGCCCCTTATGCACTTTGTTTAAAAGTTAGGACCTTTTCCTTTATGGAAAAAATGCTCCATCCAGTTCCAGGCACTTAAACTTCATCACAAAGAGCAGTACAGTATTCCATCCCCAGACAGACCAACTGAAAATGAGCATATGACATCATTAAATTACATACTGTCTTACATTGATTAGCAGCCTGTCACCCTGGCCCCAGTTAGGTAATTAATTAGTTGAAATAATGTCATTATGAAAATATGAAAGCTGGTGGTGGGGGTGGATGGAAGATGAGTATGAGCAAAGCTGATAAGATATCTAGATGTAGCCTATGATGATAATGTTGACAAATATGCTGATAACGGGTTAAATAAAAGAAACAGGTTATAAAAAAACAGGTTGGCATAACATTAAAAGCACATACATTTAATTGCAATATTTATATGTGATCTTATGAAATTGCAGAGGACATGCACTTCCTTGTAATACAATAAATACTTTTTTAAATGTTATCTTATGGCATATCCTACCTTGCAGTAGCAAATGTGGAACAAAACAGAAATTCCTTTGTCATGAAGTAATTGTTCCAGATCCCTTCTCCACAAAAAAAGACGCCACACTCAATATTGTAGATTTGGCTGCTTAGTCGGCAAAGCCTTTTATTTCATATAAACATAACTATATACAGGGTTATACAATAATGAGTTCCTTTTCCTTCTTTCTTCTGATCCTTTTATTCCACTCTTCTTTCTTTTCCATTTTCTGTTTTATTTGATTTTTCTCCCTCGAGCATCAAAACCCTAGGGGGTCATGTTCCACTCCTTTTCCCGGGTGTAAACCCGAGCTGGCCTTATAATTTCTTTATTTCTTGGGCAGGTCCAGTTCCTGCTCCCCTCTTCCTGTCCACTTAAGCAGGGTGTCCATATTCTTTACTATCCTCCTGTTTTTTCATTCCCTCCTTTTGTTTTTTCCCTTGCCCCCCCTCCATGCCTCTTCTCCCTTTTTCTATCAAATCTTTAGTTCCTACCTCCTACCTTCCTCCAACTTCCTTCCTTAGGGTGGCGGGTGGGTCTTGAATTTACTTACCTAAGAACCTTAGCAGAAAGTGACAGATGCCTTCTGTGTTGCCCTTTTTAATCATTTCTTAGGTCCACCCCTCACTAGCCTTTCTTACTCTCTCATTGGTCCTTATTCCCTCCCCTTCTCATGATGCTGATATGACTCACAAGAGACCTCCCCCCTGACCTCACTTCCCCTTCCCTACCACTACCCTTTTCTTTCCAGGCTCCCACCCTATCCCCTTCCCCCCTCCCTATCCTCTGACCACCCACCCCACCCTTGCTGCTATACTAGTCTCTTTTTCTGGTTCAACTGGCCTGGAACAATGGGGGCTGCCTCTTATGGCAACCCATTTTGTACTCATAAAGCCCATGTATTTTAGCCCACTGTTCCTGTATCATTTTTCCAGTTTAATTATGCCTTTATTTGGCCAAATTTTACATTTCTACTTTGTAAAATAATATTCCCAAAAGAAAATGTAGCATCAGGAGTGGATTACAACAAGACGTGCAAATACCTGTACATGTAGCATCGGGAGTGGAATAAAACAAGAAGTGTAAATATATAATACTGGAATAGTGCTTCTTAAATACTGCTGCAAAATGCTCTTATCCTGCTGTGAAAATGTGCTTTGGGAACCTGTGGGCAAAGGTTTAGTGTTATGTAAGTCACCTGCTCCTGCCAGCCAGCACTTTCCCTCTTTCAAGGCAACTGCAGCAACTGCTTGTAATATTGATACATGGGGAGTGTCATATTTCTCTGGCTGCCTTTTAAGAATTTCAGGTCTGTGGTCAGCATACAGAAAGCAAAAAGCAGAGACTGATTCATTGGTTTAAGGGCACCATATCCATTATTTGGCTTGTGAGACCCCCTCAGATGCCCATAAAGTCAAACTTTAGAGCTACAGTAGATGACCAATAGGACAAAAACATATGTATTACATATGTACCATGTCAAGAGAGCAACTGATGCAGGACATCCCAGTTGCTCACAGAAATTAACTTTGGACAAAATATCTGAGCACCAACAGCACTGTGTAGTTGGTCGCTTTGCACTGTATGGTCTGCAGGCTGCGATATTGCCAGCACTACCCTAGGATACTGAGGGACAAGATCTCCAAGAGGACAAGGAACAGCCCTAGCTAATGCTTTTATCCTGGGATTCTAAGGAGTACTCATACACAACTGTGATCTTTGCCATTGTTGCAGGCACAAGGGCACCAACCCCTTCCCAAAGTTGCAACAGCAACGTTTAGCGGGATAACCAGACAGCAGTAAGGATATCTGCTTCACAAATTTGCCTTCTGTGCCTCCTCAGACATCAAAGCAACGGCATTAGAGCCCAGAGCAGCAGATCAGAATACCAAAACAGGTTGCTGTGTTCAAGTGAGGGGACATGTCCTGTCCCCCCATTTATTTGGTGTCTAGTGGTGCCCTCACTACCCACCCTTGATTTTTTTTTAATAAACCGGTTGGGGGAAAAAAAACAGTCCCTACCGGTCTGACTCCTAACACTCCAACCTCCCACTCAGGGCACACACCCTAATTCACCCAAACAGGTTGCACTGTGAAGATTCACTCTGTCATGGAGGACACATCACTCTGCTGGAACCAGCAACTGCAATCTGAGAAACTAAGGTAAGTGCAGTTCAAGCTATTTCAATGGGGTTTTAAACTTCGATGCATAACTTTGGAAGGTTTGCATATTTTTATCCCAAAGTTTCAACATGGCCTTTGTGGTATCTGGTATCCGTTAATGTGTGGACTGATTAGTGGTGTAGTGATTATGTCCCATTTCCTTTTAATATTTATAAAATTGTATCACTCCTTATGAAAAACAAACTTGTTATTTCAAGAAAATAATTCATATGGTATCTCAAAGGTATCAAGGAAACAATGATGCAAGAATAACTAAGTGAGTGATGACGTCCTATGAACCCACTTTTTAAGTAAACAATATAATTTAAAGAATATAAAAATGATGGATTAGTGTTTAAATCTATTTTATTACTATATAGAAATTTAACCGAACTCCCTTAGGAACAGATTATTCCCGAAACATAGAATGCATATTGTCTGGATGGATAGATAGATAGATAACTTTAGTTTTAAAGCAGCCATTTCCTTAGACTCTGGGCACTGTGCAATAAAACAATACAATTAATCATACTACAATACAAACATAAAATCACCATAGCTGGGAGCAATAATCTATCGAATTTAAAATAGTACACTATTACTCAACTAATTAAAGTTTGCTGGAACAGAAATGGTTTCAACCCTTTCTTAAAGTCTTCCACCAAGGGAGCCTCCCTTAAATATCCAGGCAGTGAGCTCCACAGGGTAGGCACGGCCACTGAGAGTGAACTATCCCTACAATGCCGCAACCTAACCCTGGGAACTCGAAGGAGGTCTCCCATGGCAGAACAAAGTGCCCGGTGTGGATGATAGGGGACAAGGAGATCCTGCAGATAGCCAGGTCCCCTTCTGTGCAGATTCTTATAGGTCAGAAGCCCTATTATGAAGACAATCCTCCTCCTGACTGGCAGCCAGTGCAGTTCACAGAGGACTGGGGTAATGTGATCATACTTTCTCACTCCTGACACAAATCTCACTGCCGCATTCTGCACCTGCTGCAACCTGCAGAGGTTGCTGCCAGATAACCCTAGGTACAGAGTATTACAGCAGTTCAGGCTGGTCATGACAAAAGCGTGTATCACTGTGGCCAGGTCTTCAGGTGAGAACAAGGTTCAGATCCGGGCAGTGTTCCTAAGATTTTAGAATCCACTTTTGACCATGGCCAGCACCTGGACTTCCATGGTCAAGCCATCATCAAGGATCACACCCAGATCCTTCATCCGTCTAGATGGGGTAATGGGGAATCACTCCCAGCACAAGCCCGGGAGGTAACCCCTCACCCCCCTCCACTCCGATGACCTGGATGCACAACCAGTACCTCAGTCTTGTCCTGGTTGAGCCTAAGCCAGTTCCAAGTCATCCATGTCCAGATTTCCTCAAGGCAGGTGTTAAATACGGAAGCCACAACCTGGATATCAAGTGCACAGGGCAGGTACAGCAGGATATCATCTGCACAGCAGTGAAAACCCAGCCTGTACCTCTGATAATGTCTCCTAACAGCAGCATGTACACCACGAACAACAAGGGCAATAAGACAGAACCCTGTAGAACTCCACAGCTCAGAGGCCTAGGGTTAGAAGAGATAAGTTCCATCATCACCCTTTGCACTCTGTCTGTCAGATATGACCTGAACCAGTTGATGACCATACCATAAAGGCCACACCAGAACCACAGGTGGTCAAGCAGCACTCCATGGTCCATAGTGCCCAGTGCCATGGAGAGATCCAGGATGACTAAGATGGTATGCTGTCCCCTGTCTCTCGACATCAGGAGATCATTAAGCACCCTCTCCAGGGCAGTCTCCATACTATGCCCTGCATGGAACCCAGATTAGAATGGCTCATAGGTGGATGAGGAGGTGAGACATCTCTCAAGCTGAACGGCCACCAACTTTTTAATAACCTTCCTTAAAAATGGGAGGTTTGAGACTGGCCTGTAGTTGCTGAGATAGTCTGGGTTAAAAGATGGCTTATTCAAGAGGGGTCTAACCAAGGCCTCTTTCAAGATTGATGGAAAGACCCCACTCCTCAATGAAGTACGGACAATCCCAGCAACCACAGGTCCGATCAGGTCCAGACAACCAACCAGAAGGATGGTTGGACCCGGGTCTAGATCTCACTGGGTTGATTGCAGCTTCAAGATTATCTCAACCACCTCCACAACCCTGACCAGTTCAAACTCATCCCAGACAGGAGGAGTGTTTTGGCACAACTCAGGCTAAGAACTGAAGCACATTCAAGAGACGCTTGACAATATCTCCACCCTGATAGAGGATACCTTGTTGGCAAAGAACAGAGCAAGCTCCTTGCACCCTGTGCTAGAACCTACTCCTCAAACACTGAGACAGGCAGGATGTAAAAGCCCATCTACTGTGCAAAAGAGCTGAGCCAGTAGGTTTCCTACCACAACAATCTCCCTAGACAAAAAGTCTACATTTTTCCAGGAGATTGCCCCATGATAGTCCGCATAATGTGACCTCAGGGCCAATCTGTCCTCCATCAGGCCAAATCTACTCCAGCATCTTTCTAACCTCTGTCACTTAATCTTCAAACCCCAGAGATCCTCATCAAACCATGGAGGTCTCTGGTGAGTATATAAGGGGCAGACACAAAAGGGTGTGATTGAGTCGAAGGCACCACCAACAGTTCCATTATAGGCTGCCACAGTCTCCCCCGTCCCAATTGCACATGCTTCCTCAACACTTGATAGGTGCAGCACCACCACCACCAGTCCCTCTGAGGATATCCTTCTTTAAGAGCAGAACCGGACCATCTCCACAGGGGCAGGAACAACTGGGAAAGAGCCCTAAGCATGAACCCCACAGTGCTATGATCTGACCAAACCACCAGAACAACTCTGAAGTCAAAAATATCTAGACTGATGAAAAAATAAGATCTGTTGTGTGGCCACCTGAGTGCATCGTTGTTTTAACATGTTGTGACAGGCCTAGGGCCTCCATGCTCCTAAGAAGATCTTCTCCAATGCATGACAGCCTGCCGTCGACCCAGGCATTGAAGTCCCAAAGGATCATCCACCTGGGGGACTATAACACCAGGCCGCCAACGTGCTCCTCGACCTCCCACAAAAAATTACCATCAGCTTCCTGGGGTGGTATAGCAGGGGTAACCAGAAGCCCACACCGATGCCACCATGGGCAGCCACACACTCAAAGGACTGTGCATGACCAACAGATAGAACCATGAGGGTCATGTAAGATTTAAAAAAATAGCCACCCCCCACCCCTGCGATCCTGCCTCAGGTTGTGTATCACAGAGTACCCAGCTGGAACTGCCACCTCCAGAATAGGAGTGGCATTTTTGTCCAGCCAGGTCTCCATGATACATGCCAAGTCGACTGAGGATACCAGAACCACCATTATGGCAGTCTTGTTCCTCATTGACCTGCTATTATATAATACAACCCAGACAGGATGGGGTGAGACAGCCGGACTGGTCATCTCCCCACAATCTACTGGGAAGCCCTTGGGTATAGATGAAATCAGAATAAAAAAATAAGAATTTTTGAAAACGGTTACAGGGTGACTCAGACATTTTTTCCAGTTTGTGTGCAGAATCTGATTTAGCTTAGATTGGACCCTGGCCTCTCCTCACTGAATATCTTCCATTAATTTTGTATTTTTCTGAGGGCTGGCTGGATCTGAAGTTTGTTTTTCTTGGAATAAATGAGGTAAACTGCAAGGAACTATTCAGCAAGAGTAGTGAGTCGAAACACAGGGACAGGAGTAAATGCTTACTTTTATTAATTTATTGAAATCTTGGATTAAAACCTTTGAGCAACAGCTCTTTACATAGGTTCCATGTCAAAAGAAAAACATCATCATGATAACAATTACAATAACAGGTACATTGCAAGTGTCACCTGGCATGAATACATCTAGTTAGAATACAGCAAAAGCCATAGGTTTGCTGAAAAAATACAGATTAAAACTGAAGTGGGACTAGACACATTGGGACAGGTAAAGGGCAGAGACAAGGGGTTTTAAATGAATATACTCCAAACAGATAGTACAATTCAATTAAACAATAGAGGCAGTGTACAAGGTATGCCTGAGTCAAGTAATAGCTAGCTTACTAGGGGCAGGAAGGGCTACTGGGTTGATTCAGGAGGAATTTGAAAAAGTTTTACTTAGCAGAGATGGTGGATGAGCCATAGAACAAAGTATTGTCTGATCTGGTGGGCACAAAAAAATCAATGATTTCAAGAGCTGTTGGGATGGAGTTAATGGATTATTAGTGTCTCAGGGGGTAGTAGTAAGGCGGCAGGTAAGAGGGAACTGAGTAAATAAACCCCGTCTAGACATACAGCCTGGTGTAGCATAAGGTACAACAAGGCAGACTGACTGGACATATGGGGCTCAATTCAGAAAGAGCCCTTAGATCGATGCAAAGTGTATCAAAGAGTGACCTTGTGTCCGGTGGCAGTGTGCCAAATACTGTGTGCTGTATTCGGAAAAAAGGGCAGTATCTGCAGCAAAGTCTGCCAAACTGACGCAAGAGAATTGCTACATCAAAAATATGACACGTAGAAAAAATTCCGCCAGCTGTAATGCAGCAGCATGGGGTCAGAATGCCTCCAGGTGACCCACAAAGGCTATGCAGGAGGGGCATGAATGCCACACTGAGGCACCACAATGATGCATGTGTGGGAATACCCCAAGGTGGGAGAAAACTGTGGAGGGAGAGATAAAGTAGGAACAGATGCAAGCTGCATCAAAAAGACGATGCGGTGGATGAGATCTGATTCAAGCTGCAACAAAAACTGCTGCACGGGGCAAGACCTTTGAAAAACCATATGGCGCATGAGATAGCCATGGCAATGACATGTGCAGCCCCATACCATCCAGCAGGGGTGTTGGGACTGTCTCACCCTCCCTGTTTGCAGCTGGATCTGCTCCATTCTGTGCGTTACTGTCTATTAGACCAGCTCCACTCTGGACTAATGGATACTTGTCATCATCAGCGATGTGTCAGGGCTCCCACCTTTCTGAATCCCAGAAAAGGGGAAGTTGCATCAGTTTTGTGACACAGGCCCCAATGCAATATGACACACCCAGGTTTTGGACACAAGCATAGAGCAAACCACTTTGGAGCAGACTGCCTGGTTTTGATGCAAGTCACTATCTTGAATCACAATTGATGCAAAGTTTGTCACAAGCCACATTGTTTTGTCAAATGTTTTAGTGCAGGACACTTGCACCATTCCCACAGCTTCCTGAATTGAGCCCATGGTCTTTTCCTGCCAACATGACCTATGTTTCTGTGTTATCTTTTCATGTTCATTGCCTGGCAATGGTATTGCTTGTCTATTGGTACGCTCCTTGGCATATCTCAGTGCAACTAGTACTTTGATTACCTACTTTTAGTATATAGACTAAAACATAATATAGAGTTTACTTTTATGTAGTACTGTTCCTGACTTGCATCCCAATTAGCTTTAGTAGTAATTTACCTAGGATAGCATAGCTAAAATACTGCATCTCATTATTAGTGTGTTCCTGCTTCTGCCCAGGACAGCTTAATTCCTCTCAGTACAATTAGTACTGCAATTTCTTTCTTTTTTTTTTTTGCAATGTGACTTCTCCTATCCTGTTAGCCAGATTACAAAACATACTTCTTTTGCATTTTCATGCTAGGCCATTTACTTTAAGGAAGAGAGCAATCAAACATTGTGCAAATATTTAGTCCAGAATGCACTTCTGCCTTGTTTTACTGTCTCTAAAACAGACATTGCCTTTCATTTTTAATAGGACTATTCAAGCGGATAATCAAGCAAAAAGAAAACATGAAGACTTCCTTCCTCCTCTGTGAAACTCCGCTTTTTCGCCCTGTCTCCAAAACAGATATTGTGTTCCATTCTCAATTCCTCCCTCTTCTGTGAAATACTCTATTTCATAGCTTCCCTCCTGGACAACATAACAGATGTTCTCTGCATTACTACTGCAGTGGGTGGAGGCTGCAGCCATTTTGTGGTAGCTCTAAAAAACGAGCTGATGGATTCACACAGGGAAACCTTCCATTATGGGGTTTTTGAATGATCCTTCCACAACTCCAAAACAGCCCACCACAGATGCACTATTTGTTGCACCAACGGAACACGGCACAATCTGCCAGGTCCAACATAGCCCCTGGAGCCCAGTGCGCATGCGCGACCTTCTACACGTGTGCCAAACTCCAGCATCAAAAATAACTTCTATTATTATTGGCCCCGCAGTAGCAGACATAGAATTATTAGTTCCTTATAATTCTATGGTAGAATATTTCAACAAATAATGGTTTAAAAATGCACCAAACTCAGCTTGTCTGCAGTTTATGGGTCTGGTCTGCTGGATGGGAAGTCAGTGACGTCCACACACCCGGCTTCTTAACAAACTTCTAAGTAGTGTCTTACATGGTTTAGAGGTGCCACAGACACTAACATAGCTCGTGCCTAAGATGTACTTACTTTTGAAAAGCAAACAAGTAGAACAGACCGCTGTCAGTACTCCACACTCCTCCCTCATCCCAGCAGCCACATTTTGCAGGCACATTCCCAACTTACTAAATAGTTGAAGGGGACCTATGGCAACTTCTTTGTGAATGGCCACTTCAAACATATCTGCTCACCCTGATTGCTGACACTCTGGCAGCGAAGCGCGGCGACTTTAAAATGTCTCAGTTGTTGCTGGGTGTTGATTGGGAGAGAAATGGGGTTAGCTATGCAGCCATGCAAGTAATGAATTATGGGTAGTGGGGGAATTGTCAAAGCTGAGATGTGCAAGTGAAAATGTTTGAAGTTTCTTCTTCATGATCAGTAGTATAAACAAGAGAAATGTATTCTGCACAACCTTGAAAGGAATGCACGGTGAACAAATAGTAAATTGCTACTGTTGTTGCTGTTGCATCTTGGATCAATAGCTATGCAGTCTGTTTGGGGCTCTAGCAGACCTGAATGAAATTCAACCAGAAATAAATGAATGATTTAAAGTATAACTCTAAAGCATCACGCTTCATTTCTCCCACCAGTTGAAAATCAGAGTGCTATTAGTGCCTGCCCTTGAGTTTGCATTTACTCTTTCATGTCCTTGCTATAGTCTTTGTGGGGATTAGCCATCTCCAAGAGCAAGCACCATGCCACAAAACCACAAGCTTGGCACATCCATTTTTGTCCTCATAATCACAAGCCTTATCTAGTAAAAAATGCTATCTCTACAGAAGTGTCCTTTCAGTCCTATTCATTTTTTTTCCCATCATTGCAAACATAATGATTCCTTTTATTTCTCCTTTCTTGCTTTCATCTTTGATTGATAACAATTCCCAAAGCTATACTAATACCATATGAAAAAAAAACCTTGGCCCTTTGACCAAGTCCATGTATAACAACATAAAAATTCAAGAGAAAAAGAAATGTGTGCCTTACCTGGGACTTCAACCCAAGACACTCAGCATTTTATTTCTATTTATTTATTTTATTTTTGTTTCATTCATTGCTAACCAGGTAAGGCCCACTAGGCACAGGTGCCTGTTTTCAAGGGGTGACCCAGGAGGACTGGGGAGATTAAGTGACTTGCTCAGAGTCACATAGTATGCAAGTGGAGATTGTTTGAATACTTTTCCAATTGCACTACCTGTTGTGCCACCAAGGCAACTAGAAACTGGGACATCCCAAAGCACCTTACTCTTTCTACACAACCTGATGCTGCACAGATAATTGCATTTTCCATCATAAAGGTGCAGTGTGCACATTTAAAGTGAAAATGAATTATCTGTTCAGCACCAGGTTGTGCATTAGAGAAACAGTAAGGTGCCTTAGGATGTCCCAGTTTCCAGTTACGTGTCAAAGCTGATAGCACAACCAGAAAGATATTCCAGATAGTGTGGGTTCAAGTCCCAACTAAGGTAGCTGGCCCAGTGGTGCTGAGAGTTGAGGCACTGGATGCCACACCTCGTGCCACACCGGTGACCCGGGTTCGGGAACGAGCCCGGGTCATCTGGGGTCAGCAGGGGAGGGAAGAGATCGAGAGTCCGGGAGGATTAGGGCACAACGCTCACTCGAGGAGTGACCTCTGGCGGCAGATGTGGGTAGCCAACAACAGCGGCATGAAGCAGTACCTGGGGGTGGAGCTGTGGCAGTACATTGCTATGTCATGTCAAGCCAAGTTTCACAGGGGGGACTCCTAACCATGTAATAACCCCTCCCTTCATGATAGGCGATAGCGCCTCCTTCCTTTGTCCACACTCTTGATGTTGGGCCCGGCTCCCTCTGCGGGTTCCACCTCTCTGGCCCGGTGGCTCAATACTAGAGAAAGAGTGCCCTGGGCGGGGGCGACCCTTCCCCAGAGGGCAGACCCGTGGGATGCCCAGTGCCAGAGAGGAGTTGTAGAGGAAACAAATCATGCAAGGAGGTAGAGGCATTGGAACCGGACATCGCCGGAGAGAGTTTGCCGGAGCGGTAGGCACATTAATAGAGTTTAAAAAAAAGTCCCAACAAAGGTACTTATGCATGACCCCTTGTTCTTGAACATCTTTGTTTCTGAAACATGCTTCCCTCTTGTACCTTATTTATACATGTGAGTTATTTGGAACTCTATCCTGTCCCCCCCCCCCTCTCTTTCTGGGTGTACATAGTGAGGTCCTTAAATCTCTCCTCTTATGGCTTTTGGGACTCATAAGCTGAGCTGTATTTCAGCTCTGGCCAGAACTTGTTTTATTTTTGCTAGGCCTAATAAAATGAACATGCGATACAGTCCACTAACATTTACTTCACTGTGCAATTCTGCATCAATATACCGTTTCCAAATGCTGGTAATGTTCTCTGCCCTTGCTGAGCAGTAAACATTACATTTTTCTGCATATGGGTATTTTTTATAAGTATGCAGCATTTTTATAAATGTACTACATTGTGTTGAATATCAAGAACGTATATACCCGATTACAGTTGAATGCCTAAAAACCTGAGCTGTATTTGACAGATATTTTACAGCTACATATTTTATTCATCTGCACACTTCTAAGGCTTGGTTATATTTATTTCTTTAAAGTTTATGTAACCAGCATCTCTCTTCACTCAGCTCGAGGTCCATTACTAAAGAGCTATCAGAGGGTTAAATTTGACCCTGTAGAGTAGACCCTTGCTTGCTTGGAGACAGGATAACAGGATGTTTGTGTGCAGGATGTTCTGGCTCAGCTAGAAGCAGAAAACCCTGTGATGAATATATTCATGTTCCTACCCTCCCCATTTTAGTATAAGAATTGGAAGGTAAGCAGGCAGATAGGAGTTTGGGGATTGGATCTTGAAGAGGAAGGAGCGGCACAAACTGAGTCCAGCCTCTGGCCTTGACCAAGGCAGGAGCCTGCAGGCCCAGGGATGGTTGCAGGGTCCCTGGGTATGGGTGACACTGATCCCTGTTTAGGTCTATGGAGTTTCACCAGCAGGTTCAAGGAGGATAAGTTTCCTATCACCATATACACCAAGATAAGGGGGGTCTGGACCTTATTGTGTGGGAGACTATCTTGGATTTAGGGGCTGGTAGTTTTAGGGAACACCATGCACTAGGTACCCAAAAGCTCCTGCATGTGGAATATTGGAGCCTGAAGCCTGGAAGCTGTCTCTGCTATGCAAATGAGTATGGTAAGAAGAGGCACTGAACTTGTTTTGCATGTCTGACAGACAGCTTGCACGAAGACAATGTGGAATGATGATTTTGGAAGCAATACTGAGATCAAGAAGGACAGTTACAGCAGAACTGGAGCAATGATCAAACTCCAGCAAACAATGACAGAAATTGAACGGACCATTTGACCCTTCTGACTGACCCTTACAGACACTGGAGATTCATCACCAGCAGCAGCTGTGGCACCAGTGCCTCAGGAGCCATCAGCCATATGAATCGTTCCATACACCTGACTACAGTTGCCTAGAAGAGGGAACCATCAACTGGAAAATCCACCCACTTTCAAGGTATAACCACAAGTAAGAACCACCCCTTGAATCTGCCCTACCAGGATTTGTCTCAGGTGCTTTAGTAGTTGAGTCAACAGAACCAGAGCAGGGATCAGAAAACATAACAAAGTAACAGCAATATTTATCAGTAATTGTGCGAATCCCCTGGTGTGTGCATGATATGAAATGTTGAAAAGGAACTTTTGCCATCTTGTACAGGAAAGAAAGTGAGGCATGTCTGGGAGCAAGGACCACAATGTGAAGCTAGATTCTGAGCCCTATACAGGGCTGGCAGCATGGTTGTGTCATCAACCGATGAGAGCCCTTCACATGCAGAAAGAGGGCAAAGCTTTAGAAAAGTTTCTGGAAAGTCAAACCACAGGTCATGTGAGGTCACTCACAAATGTGACTCATGCAGAGTACTGTGACTGTTGCTTTAAACATGCCAGCAAAGTATAGACAATCAAAGTGGAAGTCTGGAGTGATTTTGCTGCTCAATAGGCCTGAAGACCCCTTCTGATTCCTATGACTTGCACACAGGCCAGTCCCCAATTGGCTGTGCCTGATGCACTACCAAAGAAGGAAAGTACCCTCACTGTCACCCTAGCGCCAGAATCAATGCAGAAATCAGAACTAAAACAAGAGTTGCAACCAGATGGGAAGGTGGAGGAAGTTATTGATGAAGAAGAGAAAGCTGCATCTGCAACTGCTCATCTATCATTAAGAGCTGCTAAATCCTTCTAAACAAAGTACTACCACAGCACAGGTCCCCAAACTAACATCAGTCAGAATCACTTCAGTGACTCAGAGCCCCAAGTGGTAGAGCACAAACTGATGGAATAGATAGCAATGGAGGAGTCAAACAAATGGTGGCAAGGACAATGGTTGACACCAGATCAAGGAAGTGTGGGAAAACTAGGAAAATTGAACCAAGCAGATCATGCCATCAAGCGATGGGTACAGGCAAAATATGACTACTATAACCCCTATATGCCTGGATTGGTCTAGCAATTTGCAGAGAACTATCATGAAAAAAATATCCTGTTGTTAAAAATGACATTGCTAGAGGTGACCATGTGTACTGTCTGCAACACATAGGTCAGATAGATGAAATTTCACAAACTAAAATCTCCATTTGGGAAACAGGTAGAGGCATCTGGATAAGGGCTGCATGTTTGGTTCTAAAAAAGAATCAAATGCCTCAAACGTCAGGTGTTCGATTCTTTTGGACAGTGACAATCTTTTGGGGCAAATAGGCAGACTTTTGCTCCAGCTAGTTTGCCCTGGTCTAAATGACGCAGACTTGTTGAATGAGTTGAACCGCAAACTAGTTTGCAGAGTGACCTGATGTCTTGCTGCCGGTGATATTGTAGCTTTATCGCTCTGACCTACTCGCCTTTATTTTTCCCATTTTCACTGAGTGTTTCACAATTTTACCTTTTCTGCCATATTTCTATACCTCGGTTTGCTCCCTTTGTAAGTCTGGGATTGTGTTTGGGTGCTGCAGATGGATGCAGAAATGAAAAACCTGCCAGTGCATCACACACCACCACCTGCTCTGGAGCAAGATTGAGGGTCTAAGCAGTCAAAGTTGATCACAGCAAACTCCATCCATGCTTCCCCCTCTGCTGACACTCTCACGGAAGAGTGCTTCAACCAGGAGTTCGGGCTTCTTAAAGAAGCTATTCTGCAGCTCACCAAGGATGTCAAAGCTATCTGATTGGCCACAGAAGAACTCACATGGCATGTTGGAGATGTGGGAACCTGGGAGAGTTCTCTAGACAACTGGAGGAAACATCTGGACCCGGAGTAGATGGCATTATGCCATAAAACTGCATGACTGGAAGCGCAACTCAAGGATCCAAAAGGTCACAGCTGCAGGAATAGTGTGATAATTACTGGTTTGTCAGAGAAATACGAAGGACTCAATGTGATCCTCTTTGTTTAAAAACTGAGAGGGCACATAGGGCACTGCAGTTAATGCCTCCCAATGAAGCAAAGCCTCATCCTCTCATTTTCAAATTTCTTAACTTTCTGGATAAGCAACACCTTTTGTCTAAAGTTAGAGGTTTGCATGAGGATACTTGTGAGGAAACTGAGATCCATAGTTTTCAGGATCTCCGTCAAACAGTCCAAGAATGGAAAACAGTCAACTGCCCTATTATTTCAAAATTGATTGCTGCACATATCAGTTTTAAAATGCTTTACCCTGCCAGAGTGCAGCTTTACCATGGAAGTGCCATGCGAAGTTCTGACATTCCAGACCAAGCCACATGGGAGCTGCCCTCCCTGTATCTGGATTTGTTCTAAACTGTTTGAAATGAGATGATGTTTAGCTGAACTGCACTTGTTTTCCCCCTTAGACTTGTGTGCCAGTTTGACTTTCCTATAGAACTGGTGTTTATTTAGTAGCATCTTTAAAGCTTGTATTTTGGGAGGTTTCATAACCTGCTGCGATTGTAATGGCTTCATCTATGATGGATCTTCTGAGAAGCATCACCTTGACTCTTCAAACTACTATGGAGCTGCCTTTTGGATTACTGAAACTGTCCACCTTATCTGCACTGAGACAGTCCCCTGCTGTATTGTCTTGGGGGCAGTTTAAATTTGTATATGGATGGACCTATTTACGGTCATTGTTGGGGACCTACCTACTCTGAGGGATTTGAATCAGCTTTAAAATGCGTTACTCCATCAGACTGCAGCTTTATCATGGGGTGCCACTCAACGTTTTGACACTCCAGACAATGCAAGACAGGAACTACCCTCCCTGTATCCGAATCTCTTTCTATCTGTTTGAAAGGAGACGATGTTTAGCTGAGCTGTACTTGCTTTTCTCCCTAGTCTGGATTAACAGTTTGATGTCCTTACAGTGTTGGTGTTTATACAGTGGCATTTGACAGATTGCATTGGGGGGGGTCCTTAGCTTATTGTTATTGCACTATTTATTTTCTGAAGGGTTTTTGGGGAAACGCCACCTTATCTCTACAAACTGGCATGGAGCTGCTTTCAGTATTACTGGAATCATTTACTTTGTCTGCACCAGGATAGTACCATGCTGTTTTGTTCTGAGGTCACCCTAAATCTGTATAAAGACAGAGTTATTTATGATTGTTGTTGGGGTTCCACCTCTTTTGAGGGTCTCTAGATGTTAAAATTACAGGGCTTTATGGAAGGGTTCTTTTGGGGCAGTCAGATTCCTAGACTATTTGCCGCCCTCAAACTATGAGACCGACTGGCTTTTGTTGGGTGGGGGGTGCTGGGGTGGGATGCAGTGAACATGAGAGTCTTGTTTACAAAGTGGATTGCCCCAATAATAATCTTAATATCCCGCTGTGCTGTCTGGATCCGTCTGCCTGTTATTTTCCCTTTTTAATGCTGCCACATAGCCAGTCTCCCCTCGGACTCTCAGATTTGTTTAGCTGCCTGGGATTTGTCCCTTTAATTTTGATGGTAACTAGCCATCTTTTGTATTAAGTCTGCATACATACCACCCTGATTTTTCCCTTGGATCAAGGCTGAGCTGGGGCAGCATGACGGCAGTATAGGGGGTTCATCGGCATATATTCAGGTTGCATTCCAGGTGATTCTACTTCCGGTTTTCACATGGAACTCCTGCATCCTGGGACAGAGTGTGCCTTATCCCTTGGTTCTAGCTTCTTAGGCGGTCATTTTAGAAGTGACTCCTGCTGGGTTTCTCTCAAGCAGCATGCTCCTCCATCTACCCCCTTGTTATGCCTTCTGACCCCTTTTACCCTGGGTGGATGTATTATCAATCGGCTCTACTGGAATTAGAGCCTCTTTTTTTACTTCAGTGCAGTCACTGTTAATTAGTCATAGGCTGGGTTGTGACATACAACGTTTTAGGAACTCAGTCTGGAGGCTCTTTCCCTTCACTGACTGAAGACATGGAGAATATTTCTGGGATTCCGGATGTCACCCTGTTTTGGTGATGTAGCACCTGCAGAGGATCAAGGTATAGCTGGGTTTTCCTTTCTTTTCTGAGTCTCAATCAGGTACATTTTAGGACTGTAGAATATTTATACATAGTATTACGTTTTCTCGTTATTGCAAAGCATTCTGTCCCTCGTTATTTTTGGAAAAAGATTTTGGTTTCATTAGGTAGACTTGCATCCCTGAGTTGGATAGATCTCTGTTTTGAGGGGGGGGTCCTATTGTGGGGGAGAGGTAGGTTTGTTAGTGACTTAAATTGTTGCTTGTTATTTGTTGTTAGTGTATTTAAACTTTAATAAAGTATATCAAATTTTTTAAAAAAAGGTCAGTTTTAGTCAGGGGCAAGGTAGGTGAGTAGGGGTATTCCATGGGCCAATTGTTTGTGGTGGAGCAGTCTTTAGGATCGGGAGTGGTTTAGGATTTGAGTTTAGATATGCTTGTAGGTTTTGTTTGGGGGGGGTTATCTTTGACTTGTTGAGTTCTGGATGGGATTGCTGGGTTATTATTGAGGGTCTTTTTTATTCTTATATGGGGGTTCCTGCTGGGTAGGGGCAGGGGGTGTTTCTTGTTGAGTTATTTTTGCGTGATGTGGGGGGTTATGGGAGGATGCTGGGGAGTGGAGAATGCATATATTTTACTGTTTCTGTCACCAGGCCTGACATATGTGTTTTCTAACACCAATCTATGCAGCTGACAGGGTATGAGTTGTATGCTTAAATATGCTATGTGGGATGTAAAAGGGGCTCACTCCAAGGTTAAACCATATCAGATCCTCAAGACATGTTACACACCTTGACTATATAAATAATTTTCCTACAGAAAATCCACCTTTTGGCTTCTGAATCCACCCTTTTTTGCAGGGCAGGAATAGGTCAGGTCTATGGGGCTGGGGATGCCAACCAGAAAAGAGGAGTAGCTATTTTTGAGTAGTCAAGGGATTAACATTAATCTTATGCAAAGCTTAGAGGATCCAGTGGGCCATTAAAGCTTTATGTCTGGTACGGTATGTTGGACCACACAGAGGTCCTTCTCGGCAGTGTATATGGTCCATATACTGATTGCCCCACCTTCTTCATCAAATTGTCAAGTCTACATGCATCTTTTTTGTAATTCCCTATCTTAATAGTAGGTGACTGGAATCTCATGTTTACACTGGACCTAGATAGAACCAGTAGGACCACCACTGGCCTGTCCCCAGGGCAATGAGCCTTACAGGATTTGGTTGACTCTTTATGGTTGTGTGACCCTTGGCGAGTCCTTAATCCCTCCGGGAAGGATTTTGCTTTTTATGTGTCTGTGCATCATTCCTTCTCTAGGATTGATTATTTTCTGGTCAGTCGTGAAGTCCTCAGGAGAATCCACTGTTCTGGTATTGCCCCTAGGGTCCTTTCAGACCATTCTTTCATTTGGTTTCAGCACACCTTTTTTGTGGGACAGGACATAGATACCGTTTAAAAGATTAATAACCAATTACTGAAAGGCGACACAAGGTTGGGAAGATTAAGGACCAGATAGGCCTGTATGGTATGTTGAATACTGGGATGATTGAAAATGTTGACCAGGACTGGGCAGCTTTTAAATGTTTTAGTAGAGGTGAACTTATCTGCCTAGCTGCGAGACGGAAACAGCAAAGGATAGCCTGGGCCTCCCGCCTGTTGCCTAATATACAGGACCTCGAAGGACGGATGGATCCTCCTACTCCAGAGGCATTTAGGCTTGAACTGATCTCCTTAAGAGACAAATATGTGGAGTTACCCTGTGAACAAGTGGAATATGGTATTTTTAGGACCAATTCCACTTATATGGATTAGGAGAAAAGGCAGGCTGCTTGATGGCATTACATCTCAAAAAACTGGACGTTTCTCTGATTATTCCTGCTATTATATCTGATTTTGATAATAGTGTACTGTAAAAATTGCCCCTAGGGACAATGTGAAGGCATTTGAAAGGTGCTGTTGTAACCTCAATGGTCCCATTCCTGACTCCCTACCTACACTGGACATTCAACTCTATTTGAGAGGATTGGATCTTCCAGATCTGTCGGGTGAGCAGCAGAATGAACTTGCTTGGCCTATCTCCCAATCAGAGATCATAGATGTGATCAGGGATCTTGTCACTGATAAGATACCTGGCCCCGACTTGCTGTTGGCCAATTTTTACAAAGTCTTTGTGAAAGAATTAGTCTTTATGTCGCACAAGTTGTACACTACCATCTATACCCATGGCTTCTCATATCCCATTCTTTTTGAAGCCTTGATTATTTTACTCCCAAAACCCAAGAAGGCCCCTGATTGGGTTTGCAACTACCAGCTGATATCATTAATGAATTAAGATATTAAAATACTAGCCAAAATCTTAGCATCTAGAATTACTCAGGTTTGGGCTAGTCTAATTTGTCAGGAGAAAGTGGGCTGTATGCCCACAAGATCTTCCATCAACCATCTCTGTAAGATAGCACATATTTTCCCCCTTCTGGGGACCTTGCAGTGTCCACAGCCTTGGTGTACCTAGACATGGAGAAGACTTTCGATAAAGTTAGCTGGTCCTTTCTGTTTGCCACATTGGACAACTTTAGTTTTCCAGACACCTTTCTCACCTGGTTATGGGCCCTGTAATCAGTCCCCAGTGATAAAATGTAATGTAATAGAGCCCACTCATCTTCATTTGAATTGCACTGTGGAAATAGAAAGAAATGCCCCATATCTCCCCTTTTATTTAATTTATATCTTCAACCTTTGCTATAGAAGTTTAAGCACCATCCCTTTCTTACCGGTATACCTGTTGGTACTAGATCCCTACAACTCTTGGCCTATGCTGATGACATTCTTTTACATATTGCCCATCCAGTCACATCTGTTCCAGCTGCCCTGGAAACGATTCAGCAATTTGGTAAGGTTGCCAGCTATAAGCTTAATACCGAAACGAAGGTAGTGATGCCTTTAAATGTAGGGAGTTTCAAGGCTGACGTGTTCACAAGGGGTATTTCCTGTGCTCCCAATCAGCCTAAATACCTGAGGTTATATATCACTAATAACCAGTTGCAACTCAAAAAGTTAAATCTGGATGCCTTCCTAGTGAGCATTAAGCAAGACTTAGAATGATAGAAATCACTCCCTCTATCACTTTGGGGTAGAACAAAATATCAAAATTAATATATTTCCCTAACTATGGTATCCCTTGAATATGCGTAACCTCTCTCTCCCTGTCTTGGTTTCCGAAAGTCTATGCCCTAATATCTAATTTTATTTGGCTAGATAAACACCCCAGAAGGGCCTATAACAAGTTGGTCATTTCTAAACAGTCGGGATGGGGGCTTAGGTTGTCTCAATTTACTGCATATTACTTTGCCAGCCATGCCAGCAAATATTTCAGGTGGATGGTTCATGAAGAAGATGTGACCACTCCTAAGTACATTCCTGTTTGGCTGGATCTGGAACTAGAAGCCATTCAGAAGTTGGGTTTGTCGCCTTTTGTACTGCCCTTTTTTAGTTTCTGAACACTACCCAAAGAGGCCTAAGATGCCTCTTTGGCCTTTCTCTTAAGGTACTATATATGTGCAGTAGGGTAGGGCACTGTGTTTCCATTTTGACAAAGATATCTCTCAACCAGCGTTTGGAAATCCCAATCACAAGGTTTTTGGCAAATGTCTTACTACTGTAGGAATGGGCTCCCTCAATTAGAAATTGATGATGTGTGCCACCTGCTCCAAGATGGTAATTTTATGTCATTATACAACATATACCATACATTCAAGCTAGAACCTAGATTTCTTTTTAAGTTATTTCAACTCAAGCATGTTATTATGGCACATTTCAGTCCAGGGCCTTGAGTACTAATTACAGTGAATTCATAGACTCAGTTGTTGTCATGAACTCCCAATGCCATGCTGTATCTCAGCTATACACCTTAATCCTTAGAGGCTTATTTCCTCATTTAAATAAGGTATGTCATCACTGGGATAGGGTTTTCCCTTCTAAGCATTTTAATTGGTTTTGTACAGTATTTGGCAGGATATGGATACCTATATAGGCAGTAATTAACTCCACCTCATTCAGTTCAATATACTTCATAACCTATACTATACTCCTCAAAGCTTGTTTAAAATAGGCCATTCTCATTCACAGAATTGTACTAGATGTGATAATACCAAGGGCACCACCTTCATTTTTTATGGGGGGGAGTGCTGTAAGGTTCACCCTTTATGGGAGGCCATCACATCGAAAGCCAATCCCCTTTTGGGCATAGACCAGTAACTAAGATTGTTCTTATCAAATGCGATGTATTAATTATTTTGTCTTTGCTCCCCCAATTTTTACCTTCCCAAACTCTTAATTCTTATGTTTTGACTGTGTTTACCTTATATATTTGTGTTGTGCTACATTGTTGGACCTTATGTCCTCCCTTTGCAGGTACCACTTTCCTATACGTTATTTGCTAATATTATTACCTAGTGTAGTTTGAATTGTAAATGACCTGCTGTGATGTACCTTGAATCCCATATCCCCTTTTCCCTGGGTCGCACCTGAAAATTAACTTCAGCTCAGTGTGCCTTTCCTGGTCACCAAAATGTTAAATAAATAAATAAATAAATGTACCCCTGAAGTCTGTATAATTGGGGATTACAGTGGGAATTTGGTCAAAGACCAGAAGTATTCTATTGCCACGATCTCGATTTCAGTCATACGGGTAGTTCTCAGGCACTGGCGGGATCAAGACACTATGGGCTCAATTCAAAAATAGATTTAGATTGACGCAAAATGTGCCAAAGAGGGGGACTGCATCAAGCGCATGTGCACTGGTCACATTGCGCTAAATTCAGGATTGTGTGAAAATTGCGATGACAAAGCCGAAAAAGATGTAGGTCAAAGAATGTGTCTTAAGCTGTAGTGCACAGAGTGGGTGAGGCACAAGCTGTGACACAGCACAGGGGGAAGTTGTGAATGGTGCAGAGAGCCTTGGAGATGACAGAGGCTGGAGGCAACAAGCAGCCCAGAAAAAAAACTACACAGGAGGAGAATGATGTCCTCATAGAGGAGGTAGATGCTCAAGTGGACCTACTCCTCAGCCAAGGTGGGGATCAGGAGGACTGAGCCAGACAAGAGCAAGCATGAGAACAGGTTGCCACCTGTGTCAATGCAGTGGGTGCTGTACAGAGTTTGGTACATGAGTTACAGAAGGGGTACCATTACCTCAGGTGCCAGTCAAAGGAAAAAAAATAGCACACAATAGGAGGAGAGTCTTGGTTGCAGGTGGAGAACCACTGGATACAGTGCAGCTGAGGCTGGGTAGCAAGGAGGAGCGTGTGGCCACCCACATCAGCTTGTGGACCATAAAGGGGGTCAGCACACTAGATACCATTTGCATGTGGAGAACTACAGGTAAGCAGCATATAGCACATGTTGTGTATGTGCAGGCAGCACTGTAATGGTGGAGGTGATGGTGACAATGGGGTGATGTGGTGTGTGCATGGATGCTGATGATCCCAGGGCATGTCGAGTTGGGGTGACTGATAGACATGTATGGATGGTATGACAGGAGGATGCCATGATGATAGGTAGGTGGGGGCTGCACTGAGACCATGCTGAGTGATGTTGATGACTAGACAATGAGACCCATGTGCAGGGGACTGTATGCATGGTATAAGAGCATTGTGGCAATGAATCGGCATGTGTACTTGCCTAGTGTACTTGACTAGTCTCGGGTACTGTGACAAATGTGTGTCAGGCAGGGGGAACACAGGGCAGATGGTGCTTTACATACAGAACTGTCGTGGAATGGATGTGTGATTGGGGAGAACCCTGCCAGGTATCCATGAAGAAGAACATGGGTGTGACTCCACACAATAGTGTACTCAACATGGTCTGAAAACATTGACAGGGATGCGTACAGGAAGGTATGAGGCAGAGGGTCAATTATGTGAGGGTCCTAACAAGAAATGCTAGATGGCAAACTGCAGCTAGCGACCTGTGGTTCTCCATGTGTTTGCATCTGTGTTATGAGGAATGGCAACAAATGCCACTAGAGGCCCCAACTGCCAAGATTTGCACAGGGACACAGTGCTGGACTGTGGGTGCATGCAGAAAAATGTGTCGGAATTAGAGTTGGGGAGGTGCTGCACATGCTTGCTGTTGGGTTGTGTACCATCTGTGACAGTGAGAGTGCAGTACACAGTGATGGTGTTACTCAGTTGGCCTGTCGAGGGAGGCTGCATGCAGCACCTGGTGGCAGGTAACTGTGTCTGATGGGGGGGTGCTTAATACATATAGCCATGGGGCATTGTAGTGGAATGGAGTCACATGGCCTTAAAAAGCCATCCCAGTCAGATGTGGCAGAACGTTGCACACAGCATCAGGGACAGTCCTATGCAGAGGCACATGGTACACAATGCAACACTGTTGGAACCAGGGTATAGTAGGCATCAGATAGCATGTTAGTAAGGGCACAGGTGTTGGACAGTGGGTGCCAGCTGTGTTACTTGGAAGTACCACAGCAGTAAGTGTCTGACAGCGGTGAAAGTGGCATGTGTCATGCTGGCTAGCTGATGAGGGTGTATCATGCAGCAGTGCAGCTGTGGACATGAATGACACTGGGTGGGCTATGATGAGGTGCTGGAAATGGAGACAGTCTGTGTGCAGGAGTTGGGGTTGGGGGGTACCATGGCCATGACACTGATTGTAATGAGCCCCCCCCCCCACCAATACTGTCCTGGGCCCACCCATCCACCAAGGAGGATTTGAGCCAAAGTTAGGCTGCTGGACAGATGAAGTGGGCATGGCATTCAGTCTTCAGCAACAAGCAGCCATGTATTGTCCATATCTCACTTGCCTGTCTGGCCATATCCATGATAAAGGAAATGAACAGTTGCATGTGTCTCTGCTCCCTCAGGGACAATAGTAACAAGATCACAGGTTTACCAGTACTGGGTCTGAAGGATTGTCAAGGATGTCCCCCCCCCAAAATAAAAACACCATATAAGAGGAGTAGGAATGTGTTGCAGAGACACCAATGTTGTATACACAACTGCACAAAGGATAAGCAAGGTACCATTGGCAGGTTACCAAGTAGTGTGACAATGATACCCATGTATTCAAACACACTCTGAGGCTGTGGGCACACCAACACTTCTGGCCCCCATGCAACAGCATGTGTTGCACCACCCTGGACATGGGTCTTAGGTTCACAACATCATTGTGTGGCATGAAGGGTGATGTAGTGGCGCAGAGGGAATGGACAAATGGCAACACCATGTGCAACACGGGGGTGTCCTTCAAACTATTCAGGGAGTCAGCTGTCACTGACATGGGGTGGTGGGGTACAACATTTAATTACAGTGAGGAATGTCAGCAACACCTGTAGAACTGTAAGGTGCCTGATGTGAAGGAACTGAATATGTTGAATCTGCACTCCAGGTACCAGCACCATGAGTACCATTGGCATACCAAGGCCCAGCATATCCACACAACAGGCACAGGGTGGTGCAGATACAGACAGCAACAGTGCCAATGACATGGGGCATGGACCATGGACAACAGGCATTGCAAAGGTACAATCTAAGGTGAGCCAGGAAGAAACAGACCATGCAAAGCTGCCAACATGCACTGAAGACAATAGTGTGCCACCAGTGACACAACAGTTGGAGAGTGAGATCACCTCTTCGGACACTGTCAAGGAGAATATCACCCAGGTGCTGTCACCAACAACATCTGTGCAAGGGAAGGGGGTCAGTGACAGAGGAAGCACATGATGCGCCACACATGGACACTGACATGGAGAATGTTGACCATCTGTGTCAGAATACATTGGACACAGAAGCCATTGTAGGGTGCAATTTGAATGCCATCATCATTGCCCTTTATAAATCCTATGCTGAAGTACAACAGCATCACCTCCATGTGGAGGTTGAGCTCAGCGGTGTCAGGGATGCCATCACCCATGGCCTGCAGCATGTGGCTCACCATCAGGAGCAGCACACAGCCATACTGCAGGGACTTGAAGCGGTGGCTGAGCAACAAACGACCATACTGGAACCTGTGTCACTTATACTGGACCACGTAGTAGCCATGCAGGATACCTTTGGGCAACTGCTGGTGATAGCACTGGCAAGCCCCACGCACAGCACACCATTGCAGCATGGGCACCCTGGGTCTGCCAGTTATCTGTTAACTGATGGTTAATTGTTTCTGAAGTGTGACTGGCACAGTAAAACAGGCTGGAGGAGACAAAGAAGAACTCATTCTGTAGTCAGTTTGGGAACTTTCCAATTCTGATAAAGACCTAGCAGATAAAGGGGGTGATGCAGTCACAGTCCTGTTCAGTGTCTGAGGGGTGAAATATTTAGTTATACCACCAGTGTGAGTACCAGTGTTACCCTGTGCAAAATGCTCTGCCATGTCACCTTGTGACTTATTCCTGGCCCACTAAAGTGTATGTATCCACTGTGTCTTATTAAGGTTGAAGTGCCAAGATTGCTTGCCTATCTTCCTCTGCTGAAAGAGGTCTTACATAAGCAGCACATTGCATGCATGCTATTCTTTGGGTCAAGGTGAAAAAAGCTCCAAACAGAAGAGGATGTCTTTTTCTTTTTTGTCCCTGGCATTGTAAATTCTGAATCATCATCTGCCATTACTATGTTAATGTCTATATTTTGATTATTTTACTCAGTGTCCTCTTTGAATGATTGGGTGCAAAGCATGCCCTCAGCAGAGCAGACAGCAAGCCAGGCAATGGCACAATGTCCTTTTCAGTTTCACTGGCCCCTAATGACATTTTCTCTGATGGTCTTTTCCCATGTTTTTTGTCCTGGCACCTCACAGGTTCCTCTGGCTCTGAGCCCTCATCATCAGAGTCCACATCATGTACTGCCTCTGTTTCAGGAAAGTGCTTGCTGACACTGCTATCCACATAGTCTGACTCTGAGGAATGAGAAGACTCTTGAGAAAGTGGCATACTATATGCATGTGTACTTATTCTTTGCTTTCCACTACATGCAGTGCTTGCAACTGCCTTCATTTGTTTAATAACTGTTCCTTTGGCAAATCTACTTTTTTTAGTTGCTGGTTCAGCACCCGAGCTTTTCTTGCTATTTTTTTAGTAGGCCTGTATTTCTCAACTGGGTATCACCTGCAAACACAACAGACAAACAGGACGGGATCTCAAAAGACAAAGAGTTGCAGCATGAGGAGAAAGCTTCTGGCAAAGAAAAGGATGCACCTCCTGTAGTATAAGAAGCACTTCTTGTTTTTTTTTTTCTATTAATTTTTTATTAGCTTCAAACCACTAAAATACAATACAATGATCACTAGATTATTGGATACAAAGACATTAATAAAACAAAGGAACATTTTTCAGATACTAAAAGGTTACATAAAAACATAACTTAATCAGACTAACAGGACAGAAATCTAAGGGCTAAGTTCAATTGACAAGACCATATCATGCAGTAATATAATATCATACAACCTTGCAAGGCAAAGGAAGAAAACGTACAAGATGTCACATTACCAGTTCTAAAAAGGGGGCCCAAATGTCTAAAAACTCGGATGACTGATTGAGCAGTAGGTAACAAATTATCTCATTTTGTGCTAGAATTGACATATTATTATACCATTCGGACAAGGAGGGTATAGCCTATTCTTTCCACTTAGAAAGTAAAAGCCTCTTATGGGCGAAAGCTGCTGACAGAATTCAGTTAATCCACTTCTTCTGAAGTGGAACTAGTTGTGAGGACAGCCACAATACATTTTATACCCTGTAACTAACTTACAGATTTTATGAATATGCTCCCAAAGCCGATACACCTGAGGGCAGCTCCACAACATGTGTAAGAGATCAGCATGAGGCTAATTGCATTTCCAGCCTTTACCCCCAGAGCAAAAACCCCATTTTCCCCAACCTGCTCTGGGAATAATAGTACTGATGTAAAATTTTGTATTTTATGGTTCTCCCCTGAACCTCTTTGTAAGCTTGATGAGCATTTCTCCAGGCAGAGTCCCAATCCTCTAAGGAGATATTCAGACCAAGAGCGGATTCCTATTTAGAGTTAGCTTTTTCATTGTGAACAGAACTGTCAGTGTTACTACATACTAACTTGTAAAGCTTTGATACCCCACCTTTAGAGCTAGCTGCTCCACAAATCAGAGACCAATCTTGACCCTCGTTAGGTAGCACAAAATTGGGGCCTAAAACAGTATCTGCCAGGGCTTTCCTAACCTGCAGATAGGTCACAAAAAGAAACTTAGGGAGGTTAAACTTCTGACTAAGCTTCTGGAATGACTTTAGTATCCCAGAACTGTGATAAATTAAGTCACCGACCATGGAAATGCCCTGTCTGAGCCAATCAGCATTTTTCAATAATTTGCCCCCCATCTGTATATTAGGATTAGACCATAAACCTTCTAGATTTAAAGGTAATCTGCCCAGTGATAGTTTGGTTTGAAGCAACTTGATTGCTTTTACCGAGCTGAGAATACAACGGTTAGAAGTATAATAACTAGAACTTGTTTTAAATAAAAGATCAGCTGGTTTCCCTGGTTTGCATATCTGACTTTCCACCTAAAACCAAAGAGGGAAATCAAAAGATGGGGGCAAAAGACAAAATACAGCTTGTTTAAAAAGAAAGGCTAGCTGATATATCTCCCACCTAGGAAGTCCAAAGCCACCTTGTGACCAATGGGATCTGAGTTTTGAAAGGGATAATCTGGGTGCTGTGGAGACCCACAGGAAATTTCTAATCATAGATGTAATTTTCTTAAATTTAGAGGTGCCAAATACTAATGGAATACTCTGGAATAGATAAAAAAGTTTGGGGGCCAACATTATTTTGACTAAATTCATTTTCCCCCTAAAGACAGGGATAACTTGGTCCATTTGCCCAGGTCATCCTTTAGTTCCTTCAATAAAGGATCTAGGTTAATGTCCACTATTGTGTTAATATTGTTTGGGATTCTCAATCCTAAATACATAAGAGAATCTGTCTTCCAACATTCTTACTCTAGTCTAGAATATTATCTCTCCCTTCTTGTCTGTCTTCCTCATAAACCTGCAACACCTGTGTTTTTTTCAATTAACTGAAAGTCCAGAGAAGCCAGAGAATTGATGAAGTACTGTCTTAAGTTCTCTGATGGAATTTCCCAAATGCGATAAAGTAAACAGTCAATCATCTGCATATGCAAAAGTCTTGTTAATTACTAGACCTGTTTTGAAACCCTGGATATTCAGATTTGATTGGACATGTCTAATAAATGGCTGTAATGCCAGAATAAACAAATATGGAGAAAGTGGGCATCCTTGCCTTGTCCCTCTGTAAAGTCTAAATGAAGCTGAGATTGTCCCATTCATTATTACTTCTGCCATGGGAGCATTATAAAGGGTCTTAATCCACGGAATGAAACCCTTCCCCACATTATATACCTGTAATAACTTAAATAAATAGTCCCATTCAAGGGTATCGAAATCTTTTAAAAAATCTATGTCTTTCTTAGCTGAAAATATCACATTGAGGAGACGTCTAACATTTTCCATGCCTGACCTGCCTGGGAAAAAACCCACCTGCTCTCCACCTACCATTTTAGTAACCAGGCTGCAGATTCTAAGGGATCACCAAGATCTTGTAATCCCCATTCAGCAATGATATTGGTCTGTAACTTTCACAGGACAAAGGGTCCTTCTCTTTTTTTAGGAATCAGGGAGATAAAAGCTCTGTTGAGAGATTCAGGTAATTTCTTCACTTTGAATGCTTCAGAAAACACCTTACACAAATACTTTGGAATCAGGGGGCCCATTACTTTGTAAAGCTCCCCTGGTAACCCGTCAGGTCCTGGGGCCTTGTTGTTAGGTAGGTCTTTAATAATCTGGGAAATTTCTTCAACTGAAATTTGCCTATCTAAAGCCTCTCCATCTACATCATCTAAGGGGGTTAAATGTGTGGCGCCCAATAAATCAGCTGACTGATTACACTGTGCTATGGCAGAGCTAGTATATACTTTTTTATAGAACTCAGTGAATACCTTGTTAATATCTTGATTTGTCACTTTAATACTGTCTTGCTTATCTCTTGTCCCTGCAATCAGATTCTGGTTAGACCTTTTTTAGTCTATAAGCAAGTAGTTTACCTGACTTTTCACCCAGCTCACAGAATTTTTGCTTAGTAATTGCCATACAAATTCAGCCTTCTCAGAGAGTATCTTGTTAACTTCAAACTTAAGTGCCATAATCTCATGAAGTCTGGCTTGAGTCCTGTTCCTTCCTTGTTTAAACTCACTTTCTATTTCTCTAAATTTTTGCTCTTTGGTTTCTAAATCCTTAAGTGTTTTCTTTTTTTTTTTTTGGGAGGCAAATTATATTATCCTCCCCCTGAGATACGCCTTAAAGGCATCCCATAGAATAGCATAAGATATGTGACCATCATCGTTGCTCTCGAAATATTCAGACAGTCTCTTTGAGAAAATCCTTGAAAGCATTATCCTGCAAAAGAGACGTGTTGAACCTCCAACACCTATCTGGGCTAAATCTCTGTCCACTATAAGTTGTGCTGTCACCATGCTGTGATCTGAGATCACACCACTCTTAATATCTGCTGCGGACAAGGCCGCACTCAATCCCTTAGAAACCAGTAAGTAATCAATTGTACTATATGAGAAGTGTCTATATGACTAGAAGGAATAGTCCCTCCCATTTGGGTGGCGTGTCCTCCAAGTGTCAGTCAACCCCAGGTCTTCCTTTAAATTAACTAGGGCTCTTCTAGGACTTGGCACCAACTGCTTTATCCTAACATTGGATCTATCAAGAAATGGGTCGAGCATGTGTCTCCTGAAAGAGGGCTATATCCACTCCCTCCTTTTGAAGGTAACTCAGTATTTTCTTTCTCTTAATAGGTGATCCTAAGCCTTTAACATTCCATGAGGTGATGCTAATACTATTGATAGACATGGTGTAACCACTTATTAAAATATGTATTTATAAGCTATCTGATGTTATGTGACCACATGGGAGAGTAAGTTAAGTAAATTAACAAGGTCCTATATAACACTCCATTTACTAGATTTATCAGTGTACTCAGATAAATATATTAAAAAAAATGTAATTAAAAATTTCTGACACTTTCTAGTAAGTGATTACCCCCTTACAGTATATGTAACCAACTATTAGAAGTATAGCTGTAAAGCAAAGATTAATTACGTCTATTATTGTATATAGTATCAAGTAATCATAGTATGAAGTATTCGTATCCAAATAATTAAAATTCTATATCTAAACTTAGACTATAAAAAGCACCAAACAAGAATATATAGGACAAAGAAATAAATATCAAACACAAAAGCACTCAATCAAGTAGCAATTGTTATAACTGGAAAATGTGAAACCAGTAAGTGATAAAATAACTTGTCTCAATAGTTTAACTTCAAAAAATAAGTAATAATCATATGTAACCCCAAAATAAGGAAAAGAAAAAAATTATTTTTTTTTAGGGGGGGGGGGGTAAAACAGTAGGATTGAAATCTACTTCGGTACTCTTAGTTCACCGGATCAATAATCCAAGGTGATAAATTAACCCGCAGTACAATGACACTAAAACAACCAAAAAGGAGGGTAGAAAAAAGGGGGTCCCAGTCTGAAACCATATTATGTAAGAAGGGAAATATTTAAAACAACTTCACCACAACAGCTCAGTTAACAGTAGCTGTTAACTATTGTTGGCATCATATTGACCATTAATAAATGACTGTATTCCTGTTAAACCTGCAAAGACTCCCAGATAGTGCCAGATGTAGCATGGCTTAGCTCTATTATGTATCTAATAGGCCCCTCTTCTCCTGTCTCAGTCTCCTCTGACCATTAGTGACCATTACTAACAACACATGGAGTGTCCATCCACTCAAGCCTGCACTAAAATATGCTAAAGCAGTTTGCTGCCAGCTGTAAATTCACATCAGTTGAGCACTCGATTATGATGGATTTCCTGGGATCTACCAATTGAGCCTGGCTCCCCAAGCTGAATTGGTACTCCTCCCATATAGGAATGGAAGAGTTATTGTTTAGTGCACTAGTTTGGGTTCTAATGAAGGGTACACCTGACTCCTCAGATCACCTTCTCACCTTACCCATAAATGCATCTGAAACTATCTTACATAGTGTTCTGTGATATCTATCTGTGTAAGCCAGGCTCCCCTTGCTCCGAAATACTCTTCCCTGACACCTTTCTTCAGTGAGCTAAGCAAGTTATTTGTTTAATCACTGCCCCTATAAAGCATATATCCAAGTAACAGTATGTGGTCGGAGAGATCTCCCTAGTGTTCCAAAGTCACCTTTCACCAAACATGCCTTTAGTAAAACTGAGGCAGACAAAAAGAAAAGGCAGAATCAGTAAATAAAATACTATGAAGGCATCCATCTGTGACTATTGCCAGCTCAAGGAAGAAGTAATCAGTCATTATCAACATATATGAGGAAAGGTGAAGTGTAACAGCAGAACAAATACAACCTGAAAGAATTAGCATTAGGTCTTTTGATCACAAATATTTGTAGCATACAGATGTAATCTTCCTTTAATACTTTGATATCTTAAACTGATTACATCACTTGCAACATGTTTCACAATCTAACAAAATTATAATTCTGACAGTATCAACCTATCTGTAACAGTATTCTATCTTACAAAAAAAACACCTTTTATGCATGAAATACATCCTACTCTCTATCTCATGTGTTGCATACCCTCACTTGGCAAATCCATATGTAAAAAATAAATGTCCAGCAAACCTCAAAAACATCTTTGTCAGCAGATTAATTGGCTCTGCAATTATTTAAAAGGGGAGTATGTGCTCAGCCATGACTCTGCACTGTCAGATATATTATCCTGTTTAGCTTACTGACTCTTTTCCTAAATAAGAAGTGCTTGAAATAAAAGAGTTGCACAGCCAGTACCTTACAATTTCATAGGAAGTTCTCCATTCAGTTTTCCAGAGTAACTCCTTTCTCTGGTGTATGCAACCCAGCAGGAAGTACACCCACAACAGTTGTTATGTTTCTTAGTTCCTCTTCTACAAATGATTCAGAAACTGTTGTAGTGGGGGCACATAAGTCAGTGACCATCTCAGTCACTTCCTGCTCATCCAGTCCACATGGTGAGGAAGCATTGGAGTAAATTAGGACTCTCTCTGCTGTGACTTCATTTTTTGTTGTTTTTAGCAGTACTGGTGAACTTGGTGTGTATTTGTGATTGCCTTTTAGATGGTCTTAATTTCCTCTGGATCCCTGGAGACCAATTACCCTGCCTATCATTCCTTTGCTTAGACTTTGAAGGGCTCAGGTAAGCAGATGAGCAGTCTGTGTGTTTATGAGGTGGATTATTCACAGCAGGACTCTGGGACATGGGCCATTGATTTTTTTGCTGTGCTGTACTTCATGCTAAATAACTAGCATGATCAACATTCGAGACGTCTCGTGTGGATTTTGAAAAAAACTGTTGGGGTTCAGAAATAAATTTAAACTGTTCCTTGTGACTCTCCAATCCTAGCTGCAGATATTCCCAAACATCAGCTACTGTTGAACAAGAAATAGTACTGCCATTCCCTTCTCTAATTACTAATTTAGCAGGATATTTAAAATGATACTGCACCCCAGCTTTAGATAATTCTTGTTTTGCTTCATAGAATTCATGTCTCTTCTCCCTTACAGCCCCTGAATAATCCTGAAAATATAGAATTTTCTCCCCATTAAAGAACAAAGACTTCCTTTCCCTGGCTAACTTAAGGATTTGTTCTTTTACCGAGAACCTTAAAAAATAAGCACTTATTGGTCAAGGTTTGGATCCTGCCTGAGGCTTAGGGACCAGATATCTGTGAACCTTTTCTATTTCTAAAGGGTATGGCCTTTGGTATCGGAGTAGATCATGAATAAACCTTTGAAGAAAACTGGGCATATTAAAGCCTTCCCAGACTTCAAGTATCCCTAAAATCCTTAAGTTATTCCTACAAACTCTATTTTCAATATCATCTACTTTGTTGGTCAGAAAGTCAATCTGCCTAGCCTGAGACCATGCTAACTGTTTGAGAGGAGCCATCTCTCTTTGTAATATAAGCAACTGCTCGTCATTACTAGTCAGTTTGTTCATCATGGTGTCTGTGTCTGACCTGAGAGTAGAGGTGCAGGTTTTAATTTCGTCCATGCTAATTTTTAGTTCTGCCATCATCCTCTTTAGCTGATTTGTGTCTTCTTTACTTGCTTGCATATTGTTAAGGTTATTTGAGCTGCCCGCCATCTTTTTGGCCTCTGTGGGTACTTTCCCTGTTGCCGTTAGTGATTTTTTCCCGTTAGCCCCGTTTGACATTTTGAAAGAATGGCAACTCTTTATTTGCGGTAGAAAAGTTCCCCCGAGGTCTCCGGAGACCGCTACTGATTTTTTCTATGTCGAATTTGATGTGAAGAGGTTTAAATAAATAAAATAAAGGTTTCAGACTGGGAGCACTCGTTCAAACGACCACCATCTCCAGAGCGTTGCACGCTCTCCACACATGTTGGTTTTTGTGTGACTTTTTTTCTTCTGAACTTCTGTCTTTGTCTTGGAAACTTGCTTCACAGGCCTACTCCCTTCCATATTTAGTAACAGTAACAGTTGCTGATCACTTATGAAGCCAGCTCCCTTCCAAGATAAAAAAAAACAGTACCTAACTGTACCTTCCTCGGTCACCTTGGGGAAATAGGTGGCAAATTGGCAACAATGAGTAGTTAGTGCATGTCTCAAGGCAAGGAATATGAACTGGTTAACTAGTAAGACTACAAGCTGGGTCTACTATTCAACTGCCAAAAGCTTCCCCTCCCTCCAAGCCTTTATGTGACAGGACTACACCAAATAAATCTGGTTTATTTTTGTGGGAAATGGCTGGTGACACTATGCAGACAGAGGCTACTCAGAACTGCCAGGCTGCCCCCTCCCCAAAGCATTTCAAATATGATGAAAACCTTTGTTGGACAAGACTACACACAATACATCTAACTTCTTTTTCTGGGCAGTAGCTGGTGTCACTGTGTAGACAGAGGCTATTCAGAACTGCTAGGCTGCCCCCTTTCCAAAGCTTTTCACATTTGATGCTGCACACCTTTATTGGACAGGACTGGACTACACAAAATATATCTGCTTTATTTTTGTGGGAAATGGCTGGTGATACTATGCAGACAGGGACTACTCCACTGCTGGGCTGCCCCTCCATAAAGCATTTCACATGTGATAATTGCAAGCATTTATTGGAAAGGGTACACAAAATAAATATGATTTATTTTTCTGGGAAATGGCTGGTGACACTGTGCAGGTAGAGGCTTCTCACAACTGCTGCCACCCCCCAAAGCATTTCACAAGTGATGCAAGCTTTTATTGGACAGAACTGGACTGGTTTATTTTTGTGAGAAATGGCTGGTGACACTGTGCAGACAGAGGCTACTCAACTGTCGGGCTGCCACTCCCAAAAGCATTTCACACATGATGCAAGTCTTTATTGGACAGGACTACATAAATTTTTTTTTTTCTGGGAAATGACTGGTGACTCTATGAAGGCAGAGGCTACTCAACTGCTGGGCTGCCCCTCCTCAAAGTCTTTTACAAGGGATACAAGTCTTTATTGGACTGTTGGACAGGACTGGACTGGTTTATTTTTGTGGGGAATGGCTAGTAACACTATGCAGACAGAAGCTACTCAGCTGCTGGGCTGTCTCCTCCCCAAAGCATTTTACACATGATGCAAGCCTTTATTGGACAGGACTACACAAAACATGGTTTATTATAAATGATTTTTCTTGGAAATGGCTGGTGACACTATGCAGACAGTGGTTACTCAACTGCCATGCTGCCCCCTCCCTCCAAAATGTTTCACACATGATGCAGAACTATACACAAAAAATGGTGTGACTCCTGCTGCACATGTGAGGAAGGGCTTTGCTCTCTGGGGAGGTTATGTGACTTCCTCAGGTGACTGACTTGCTCAGAGTCACACAATATGGCATTTCCACACACACACACACACACACACACACACACACACACACACAGTCACTTCCTGGCCCTAGTCCTAACTTTGAGGTATTTTTTTTTATTTTAACTTTTCTTTTGTGATTCTTTCATTGAAGGTGTGGGTAGAAAACGTTTTGGCCCAAGGTTGGTGACCCTTGGCAATTTCTTCCTTTCCACAAGGCCACTGCCCCACCCAAACACACACACACACACACACACACACACACACATATACAGTCAGTCCCGAGTCACAAAACTCTCACTTTCTTCACTTTGTGGTTGGTTGGTTGTTGTTTCTTCTTTCTTTCAGCCACTCACAGTAGTCTTTTCACTCCCCTACTCCCCAGTCCCTGATCCATACCCCTCCCAAGTCCCCACCCAACCCTTTCATAGCACTGTTGTGTTTTTCCTTTTTTTAATGTTTTTTTTTTCATTTGGTTTCATGGCCTCTGGTGGATCTTCCTTTCCATATTGCTCATGACTATGCAGTCTTCTGTCACCCCTTTCCCAGTTCCTGCTCAGCCACGCTGTTGTTTGCTGCTCTAGTCACTATCCTTGCTGGCTGAATTGTAATGGCACTGAGGAGGAGAGCTCTTCCAGAAATAATCTGGTTTGCACATGCACAAACCGGAGTATCACCACTGCAACTGCCAATTAACAAGCTTTCACCTGTCACAAGACAGGTGGCAGTCAAAAAAGCCGGAAAAAAGAAACAGTTGGAGATCTGAGCCAAGCCGACAAGGTTTGGCTCAGGTGTCATAGAAACTGAGCCATGTGTTCATGATGGCTCAATTTCCAGCACGGAGGCTCAGCACACCTCTAGTTCAAAGACTTAAATGACCAGCAACTGGGTTATTTTGTTTGGACTACAAGAGTGGACGAGGTAAGAGTCAGAAAACCCTACACTTTGCACAGTTTGTAAAAACAATACTTAAATTAAAAGTATAAAAAGTCAATTAGATGTTTCTAAGGCTAATTTAAATAAGTTTAAGGAGCAACACTTTTGCATCAAGGAGCAATACGGTTATTGCAATGCTTCTGAAAATCAACTTATTGAAACATTCTCAAAAAGCAACAAGCATGCCTTCTCCTCTGTGGCTAGGGGGAGAATGAATTGAGCTACTCTGAAATGGAGAGGCATGTAACCTTAGTTACAGGGGCTTTCAGCTTGCATAGTGACAAACATTGTCTCAAGGGTCACAGAACTACCTCAAATTTTAAAAGTTATTGCATTTAAGGACCTCTGAAGACAGCCATACTAAAAGTGGGTTGCTGCCCTCACTGAAACTGAAAAAGTAATGGACTTCCATATGTACTTATTTAATAATACAGTTTTGCATTTTTGAAGAAAAAATAATAAGAAAACATATTTTGGGGGACTTGTGTGTGGTGTGTTTGTTTCTTTCTGTTTTATTAGAGGTGGAGCTGGCCTTCACCATTGTGTCTTGAGAAGAAGCAGAAAGGAATAAGAAAGGGAAAGAAGAAGAGAGGGTGAAGACATAATGAAAATGGAGACTGTTGTAGGATGCCTGGCTTTATCTCAGCTCTTAGGCACTTAACTGCTGTTTCTAAGAGTATGACTTATTGCACATAAGTCTGCATTGGTACATTCATAAGACCTCCTGTGTATTTCTGCCTGTGCTGACCACAGGTAGAGGGGGACAGGTAGTGCCACCAAGTAAAAGGACTGGTTTGGGACATTCTTGCTGGGGCCCACAAGAATTTTGGGAGAAAAGAGTGTAACCAGTCTCTCTCTTCACTCAGTTTGAGGCCAGTTACTCAAAGGGTTAACTTTGACTTTGGAGTTGTCCTCTAGAGGGGCTTTTTGCTTGCTTGGAGACTGGATGTCAGGATGTTTGTGCACAGGATTTTTCACAGGTGTTTTTTGGTCAGCTAGAAGTGGAACATTCTCTCATTAATATTCATTGTCATAATCTCCTAGTTATCTGTATAAGAAGTGATGGCAAGAAGGAAGAGGGGAGTTCAGGGTTTAGTTTTCGAAGGGGAAAGAACATCAGATTGGAAGACCAGCCTCGGTCTGTAACCAAGGCAGGAGCCTGCTTGCCCAGGGATGGTGGTAAAGTCCCTGGGTTGGGGTGGCAGTGGTACCTGTTGAGGTATCTGGAGTTCCACCAGCAGATAGCAGGAGGATGGGTCTCCTTGGACAGCCTTGAGGACACCAGTGTGAACATGAACTGGAATGGCACAGCACGGTGTAGTGGAAAGCTAACCCTCAAGGGTAGTCATTGAGAATCCTTGTCAATCCACTTCCTCCAAAAGCAAGCAGGAGGCAGCTCAGCTTTAAAGGATCAACTGTTTGTGGAGGGCACATTTATAAGTTTTGCTTTAGGGATATCCTGTAATGTGTTATTTTCCTTTCACATCTCCATCTTTATTTAACTAGGGTAATTCAGATTATTTCCCCTTGGAAATAATCTAAATGTGTTATGCATCTCAGGTAATTTAGGTTATGGGAATCAGATGGAGGATGCCCCGACAGGAGTTAGGTTTGGTAAGTCCCCATGTGAGGAGCTAGGCATTGGACAATTTTCTGGGGTGGGGTCAGTTGGGCTGTCATTATGCTGTCAGAATTAGGCTGGTAAGGCCAGACTAACTAGAAATTATTAGTAGTACTGTACTGTCATAATGCTGGCGTGCGTTAAAATGACGTTATCCTTCAAGGGCATATTGAGACAGGTGCAGACATGGAAGTGCTCTAGGGACAGTGCTTGCCCTACCTGGAAGCATGCTACGCACACATGGTCTTGAGAGTGCCAGGGCTCCACAGACCCTATAGGAATGTTAGAGCTTTTTGTAGGACTATAAATGTGTTTGTACTAGTTCCATTGACAACTGTAAATATGTATGCCCCTTAGAACAGGGGTATACCTGGCAACATATTATTGTGGAGGTTTCAGGGTTGTTATACCCTAGGAATAGTGGGGAGGGAAACCAGAGCCCCAAAATTGAATAAAGAATAGTGTGATGAAGCAAGAACTGTGCCATATGATTGAAAAGAGCAAAATAATTGAGAAGTGTGTACCACCAGACAGTTAAATAATACACCAAGCTTGATCACAGCTGTATGTCTGCATAATCAGTCTGTGTGTGGTCTCCTGTTTAGTGGCACCCCAGTGTGTTGTATTTGGTGCCCCAACTCCAGCATCCCAGGCCCATGGTGGTAAAGTGTTTTATGTAGGTACAGGTTCTATGATGGAAGGTGGGTGCTCCTCTGATGAAACTACCACCATATACCCCTAGACACAGGGGGTACCCAGCCCTTACCTTTAGAAACAGTATAGTATTCTGTCTGACTTCTCTGCATTGCTATAGTACATACAGTATTTTGTTCTTAGATGCTCATGCTATGTTGTAAATTAATGGTTAGGTATTTCTTTTCATATTTTGTCCGGGGTCCATAAAGGCTGTCCCATGAATCCTCTAATGTATGACTTTATGGTTGACCCCTTTTTGAGGAGCCTAAAGCAGAATACCAAAGAGGGGTAGCATGTCAATACAGCAATGCAATCGTAGTGATGTAAATACGGCAACTGAAAGATAGCGACTTCAATTATAGCGCATGGCCCATATTAGTGACTGTTATTATAGCGATTGACTACAACAGCGATAGTAAATAATAACTACTTACCTCCAGTGTCCAAGGGCACTGTGGTGCTAGAATCCTAGAAATAGGGGGGGTTCAGAGGGTGCAGAGGGGCAGAGCCCCCCTGCGTCAACAGGATTGATTAATTGGCTGTACTAATTGGTATAAATAGGGTGCTGATCCATTTCCTGTGTGTACCTGCAGAATGGCTGCTGAGTACATTCGAAGCCCGAGGGGTATGCCCATGTTGTTGTACAGTGGGTTTTTCTACCAGAGGGACAAACAGATTGCCAACAAGGTGTATTGGCGGTGTAGAGACATCCATAAGTACCACTGGCCAGTGAGACTGCATTCCATCGCCAACCATGGTGTCAACATTCCCTGCAGCCACAACCATGTGGCACATGCTGCCAATATTGGTGCTTGCTGTATTATGGCAGATATGTGGGAGAGGGTGAGAAGCAGTACTGAGAGTACTGCACAGGTCATTCTACAAAGTGCAGTTATTGCCAGTGATGCTATCGCAGGAGCTCTACCCAATGTGTGGTTGATGCACCGCACAGTCCAGAGGATGTGGCAGTCGGAAAGGGTGAGTCCAGTGATGCTGGTGAGTGTATCTGTGCTCATATACTAGCAGAGTATTCAAATACCCTCAGAAGTGAGAGGTTCTTGCTGTGGGACAGTGGGAATGCAGACAGAATTTTGATTTTTGCAGCTGATTGTAGTCTGAATTACCTTTCCACATGTATTGAATGGTTTATGGATGGTACATTCCGTACCTGTCCAACTTTGTTCAATCAGTTGTATACGATTCATGGATGTAGCACAGGTGGTGTCATCATTTCCACAAGGTATGTGCTGGTGTCATCATGAAGAGTCAGGAGTTATTATAGTGTGATGCATCGAATCAAGGGTGGGCTGATTCCATGGCTACTGTCACAGTAATACTGGATTACGAGAAGGCAGTGATGAGGGCTGTGCATTCTGCTTTTCCAACTGTGAGTGTTAAAGGATGTTTCTTTATTTTCACACAGGCTGTGTGGAAGAGGGTACAGCAGTATCCGGAGGTGCTGCAGAGGTATGTTGGGGATCCTGATTTCGCATTACACATTAGAACATTGCTGTCATTAGCTTTTGTGCCTGTTCAGGATGTGGAGTGCACTTTTGAGGAATTCGGGGATAGTGATTTTTTTGACCAGCATGAGGAATTGTTGATGGATCTGCTTAACTACTTTGAGGATACCTGAGTAGGTCATGCCATGAGTCACTCAGGACAGTGCCAACCCATGTATCCATTGGAAATCTGGAACTGCTAGGAGGCAGTAATCACTGCCCATGCGTGCACTTACAATGTTGTGGAGGGGTGTCACCGTGGGTTTAATACCAGGCTCAGTGCATGCCATCCCACTGTATGGAGGTTCCTGGAATGTATTAAGGAGCAGAGGATGGCTGAGATCCGGATGGTTCAGATGACGTCTGACTGTGCAGCTACTGGATGCAGATAGCATTACAGGGATCTTACGGAATGCCTTGTACAGGTGGTCGGGGAGTATGGCATTCACCTATGTATGGACTACCTATTGGGCATTGCACATAATTTCTAGATGCAAGTTTAAATCTTATCACTGAGTTTGTGCAAACTCGCTAAAATATTCTGTCACTGTAATTAATCATAGCGCAAATGTGCGTCACTATGTTTGAGTCGCTGCAACTGTCAATTGGCGAAATTGCATCGCTGTATTGACATGGTGCCCCAAAGAGGTTAAGCTGCAACAGACTCTGGTCTCTCTCCTGTCCCACAAAATAGCTGAGTATGCAGATGATCTCTGCATTTATGTTCAAGATACAATTATTATCATTATTATTATTATTATTACAAGAAGTGTTACAGTGCATACTGTATCTGTTTTTTCTAGAGTCTCTATTTCTCAGATTAATATCCATAAAAGTATTGCTTTATTGTTTGATGAGGATCAAATGAGTTTCCCCTTGGTTGTGGGGCATTGTGGAACTTTAGAGGTTATAAAAATTCAGGGGGTGACTTTTCTTAAATTAGATACTGGTGCTTTGAATTGGCCTGAATGGTTGGTATTGGGGGATCAGAAGGTTCAGCACTGAGAACTGTGATATTTTTCTTTGTCTCTAAGGGTACATTTAATTAAATCCTTTTAGGTTCCCATATTTGCTTGTCTTAGCCATGTTTGTTTGTTTCTCTCACCAGATTTGATTGAAGACAATATGGTTTATTTTTGCAGATTCTGTGAACTAATAGATTTAACCACAATAAATGAAATGGCACTTCCTTTCCCAATTGAAGGGAGATTTGGCAATGGTGAACTGTTACTGTATGTTTATGAATTGTGGTTCTCTGCCCTCCAGTTTCTGTTTGTTTTTGGAGGATGCACTCTCCCTAGCTGCCTTGATTACAGGATGGAAAGGTCCCTATAGGATGTATATGGGCTGAAGTTAACTTGCAAAAGGTATTTATGTATGTGCAGTTTCTTTCTCTTTTTATACAGTATGTACAGGTGTTTGGGCTTCAGTGGATTTGGAAACTGAACATGGGTATGTTTCATCCATAATTTTCAGAAGCAGTTGTACAAAATGATTACATTTTAGGGTCATATGTTTGATTGCTTACGGTTTCCATCCTGCACATCTGTTGAGATTCCTGAGGCATTGCAGATCTGTCATGACTCCAAAATTCCTTTTAAGGCTTGGGATGCTTCATTGCTGGGTTTCCATGTTCATTTCCAGGTATGTGCCAACCTAGAATCACAAAAATGTTAGCTTCATGTTTTTTTCCTAGGGTCTCTTGCAAGCATCACATTGAAAAATGATTACATTTTCACTTGAATGTTCTATTACCCACCAGTCTGGTCCTGTGAGAGTCTAGTTCTAATGATTCCACATTAGTTCAACCATCCTGTGAGTTGATGGTCTATGGATTTTCACCTTCTTTCTCCAGGATCTGTTTCTCAGAGTACTCTCTTGCTGATTTGTTTTTCTTTTTTAAAAATTTTATGAGGAGGACAGGCCCAGGATAATGCTTCACTCTGTCATACTGAGATTATTCCATTAGTAATAGTGTAACATTTTTTTATTTATTTGGGATGTACAGTATTTTCTCTCTAATCAGTGGTGTATAGATAATCAACAATTTTCTTCATTATGGCGTAGTATTACAGTACCTCCTGTAGAATTTTGCTTTGCTTGAGTTTCTATATGATATATATATATATATATATCATCTTTATGTCTGTGTTTTGACTACTGTTTGTTTATATTTCTTATTGATTGAATTTACAGTAAAAAAATTCTTTTTAGTTAGATAAGTGCCCTGGAATCTTTAACTTCATTATGGAAACCACCAAAAATAGGCAGGCAGGACCTCAAATAAAGATCTTCTCTAATGGATGGCACCTAAATAGTGTAGCACTCCATTAATTCTCAATTACTATGTCAGTTTTAGGTGTTAGACAATATTCCTTTTGTGGGACTAGAACCTATGACCTTCCAATCTCCTGACCCCTGAGGTCAACATGCAAACTACTGTGAAACTGATATTGCTGCACTGGAAAAATTGAGCAGGGTTTGTGAAGAGGGACTATAGTGCCTAGTAGGTAGGAAACAATGCCACACTAACATTGTGAATGCTCAGGTGATTTTAGAAACATACAAACATTGACTTTGATGGCAGATAAGGACTGCTTGGCCCACATAGTCTGCCCATTTCCCTACCTAATGGATAAGCTGCAGATCCTAGTTAACCTACAGCATAATTCCTCCTACCTCCACTAGAAAAGCCTTCTGTCGGTCCCATGCATTCTTGAATTACCCCACTGTTTTAGGCCCCACAACCTCCTCAGGAAGGCTGTTCTACATATCCACCACCCTCTCTGAGAAAAAAATACTTCATCACATTGTCCCTGAGCCATCCCTCATCTATCTTCAAATTGTGTCCCCTTGTTCTTGCACACCTCTTTTTCTGAAAGATGCTACCCTCTTGGACTTTGTTGATTCCACTGAAGTACTTAAAAGTTTCTATCATGCCCCCCCCTTTTCTCAAGGGTATACATATTAAGCTCCTTTAGTCCCTCCTCATATGGCTTCTCTTGCATACCCTGCACCATTTTAGTTGCCCTCCTCTGGACTGCCTCCATCCTGTCTATGTCCTTGCGGAGATGAGGTCTCCAGAACTGGACACAGTGCTCCAGATGGGGTTTCACCAACTGTCTGTACAGAGGGATAACAACTTCCTGTTTTCTGCTGGTGATGCCTCTCCCTATACATCCCAGTATACCCCCAGCCCTCCCTACTACCTTCTCACATTGCTTCAAACCTTAAAGGGGACAGGACATTTGTGCTAATTGGCAGCTCTTTATAAAGTTCTTATTCTCAGAAATGATATGCATTTTCCTAAAGTATCCATATTTAACTGTACCTGAATAAAAAGTGAAAGGTAAAACTGTAGTTTGCATTGTTGTGTTTTTATGGGTAGCATTTGGTTACAGTTCACTTCATGGAATCACTTATGTGGAGTTTTTACTATGTCACGATTTGTGTACAGAATGTTAATTATGAGCTGTTGACCTATCAGAACCCTGTGTAGAGTTCTGTGCACAAACTATTATATAGTTAAAACTCCAAATTATTGGTTCCATGAAGAGAACTGTAACAGAATGCTGCCTATAAAAATAAGACAATGCAAAAATACAGCTTTTTATATCACATTTTATTCAGGTTCAGTTAAATATGGGTAATTTAGGTGAATGCATATCGTTTCTGAGAATAAGAACTTTATAAACAGCTGCCAGTTAGAAATGATTTCCTGTCCTTTTTAAAGTCATCTGATATGATTACCCAGGTCTCTTTCCATTTTTGTTGTTGTTACTACCTTCCCCCTCCCAATTGTGTAATCTTCCCCAGGGTTTTTGTTTCCCAGGTGCATTATTTTACAATTCTTTGCATTGAATCCAAGCTGCCATACTTCTGACCATTCCTGAAACCTTGCCAAGTTCCTTCTCATCCTCTCCATGCCTCCTTGTGTATCAACCCTTTTGCAGATCTTTGTGTCATCTGCAAAGAGGCAAACTTTTCCTTCCAGTCCCTCTGCAATGTCACTTATAAAGACATTAAAAAGGACTGGACCCAGCATTGAACCCTGTGGTGCCCCACTAGTAACCCCCCCCTTTCTTAAGAGTGGACTCCATTTACAATTACCTTCTGTGTCCTGTTGTCCAGCCAAATGTTTTACCCAGGCTACCACCCTGGAACCCACTCCCAGGCTGGTTAATTTGTTTATTAATCTTTTATGTGGGACTATGTCAAATGCCTTGCTAAAGTCTAGGTAGGCTATGTCCATAGCCCCTCCCTGGTCTACTACTTTGGTCACCCAGTAAAAGAAATCAATTATATTCATCTGACATGACCTTCCCGCTGTGAACCCATGCTGCCTTGGGTCCTGTGCTCCTCTGGCCTCTAGGTACTCAACAATTCTGTCCTTCAGAAGTGATTCCAACACTTTCCCTACCACAGAGGTCAAACTGACTGGTCTGTAGTTTCCTGCCTCTGTCTAGATCCCACTTTTGTGAAGGGAAATCACATCCGCCTTCCTCCAGGCCTCAGGCACCACACCATCCTCCAATAATTTCTTAAAATTGGGTGTCAGTGGTGTCACTAGTTCTCCACTTAATTCTTTTAGAATTCTTGGGTGACTCCTGTCAGGCCCCATTGCTTTGTCCACCTTCAATTTAGGAGTTCTTTCAGAACCCCTTCTTCTGTGAAAGGACTGGGATTGACCTCCCTATCCAGAGTTCTTCTGTTAATTGGATTAGGTCCCCCCCCTCCTCTTTTGTGAATACCAAGCAGAAGTATTAATTCAGTATCCCTGCTTTTTCACTGTCCCTCTCTGCCCACCCACGGTCCATTCTACTCAGCCTCACTATCCCTCCCTTTGTCTTTCTATGCTTCCTGATGTACCTATGAAAGATTTTATCCCCCTTCTTAACCGAGTTGGCTATCTTTTCCTCAGTTTGGGCCTTTGCTATTCTGACTTCCTGCCCTGCTTCCTTCTGTCTTAACTGGTACAGTTCTCTCTGTCCTGCTCCTTCTGTGTTTCCTTATACTTCCTAAATGCTATCTTTTTCTCCCTAACCTTCCCCGCTACCTCTTTTGAGAACCATAGTGGCTTTTTCTTTCATTTTGATTTGTTTATTTGCTTCACACAAAGGCTTGTTGCCTCTGTGATGGCAGTTTTGATGTTTCCAATTTTTGCTCCACCCCTCCTTCTAGCCTGTTTGCTAGTGCTTTTCTAAGGCACGCTTCCATCTTGCCAAAGTCAGCCATCCTGAAGTCCAATACCCTCACTTTAGTATGGCTTGACTCTGTTGCTGAGTTTATCATGAACCACACTGTTTGGTGGTCACTTGTTCAAAGATGGCTACCCACTTCTAGATCTGAGATTCTCTCACTGTCCCCATTTGAGAGTATGAGGTCTAAGATTGCTCCCTTATGAGTGGGTTACAAAACTAGCTGTCTGAGGCATGCCCCCTGTAGGGTATTGAGAATGGCCCTGCACTTGGATGTGGCTGCAGCAAAGGTGCTCCAGTTAACATCTGGCATATTGAGGTCCCCCATTACTATACTGTATTTACAGTCATGCATTAATAAACTTTCACGTAGTATTTGTCTGTAAACTACCCAATCAATTCAAATTACTTCTGGGAGCCTGTCTCAAGGAGGAATTCAAAAGAAATTACTAAATTCTTACCACCCTGGATATTCTTCTTCTCAGAATGAGCATAGCATGCCTGAACCATCCCATATTTTCTCCAGTTGGAACAACCAATGAATTGGCAGTAGAAACTGATACAGAGCTTGACCTGCTATAGAGCCCAGAACTAGACTGATTTCATATCAAAAACTTTCCATTTTTATAACCCTATCTGGATCATTATTGGCTCCCTGGGATGCCTATCTACTGACATCACAAAAAATATATAACTTTATATACAGGACAACAAATTATCTCAACAGCTAAAAGATAAATGATACAGAAAAAGATATCATTTAATATAAAAAGTAGTCAATACATTTATTTCTGAGGGAAAAGTACTGTCCTTTGCTAAGACCACCTCCAACAAACCACACAAAAGAGTGGGAGTAATGACTGCCCTGTCCCTATGAAGTCCCAGTGGTGAGGAGGAGGATGGAGAGAGCCACAAGCAGCAGACAAAGGAAAATAGGGTGTTCAGCTTTAAGTACATTAAAACCATGCACTGGTGTCCCAGTGCTCAAGTCTCTTATCTACACATACATCTCAACTGACATGTCTTTATTTGAATGTTTAAGTAAACTCCTTTGTAGCTCAAAAAGTGGGTATGAGATCTGAAACAGAAACAGAAACAGAGCAGAACAGGAGCTGATGAAAGAATGCAAGGGAGACAGAGTTACAAAGAGAGAGAGAGCTCACAGCACATAGCTGAGTCAATGTTCATTATACAATGGCAAAGAAATATCCTAGACTCTAATTGGTCACTCTGAGACTGAACCTGTGATGTTATCCCAGCATAACATCAAGGATCTAGTCCCAGCACACAGATGACCAGTCCTTACAGGAATCACACCACAAACCCTGCTGCACTAATCTCCGGTCAGTACACATTTCAGTGATTTTCGCTCACCACTGCCTTCATCAACTGTCCCCGACTCATGTCGCTCACTACCATCAACCAGAAAAGCACACTGTCCTAACACCCCCCCACTTACCACCGCCTTCAAAAGAGTAAAGAAAAAAAAAGTAAGATGCACACCTTCCCCCGCGAAAGCTGGAAGACTTCCTTGCAAGTCATGGATGATGGTCATGCTTGCATGGCCACAACAGTTAACCACTCGTCACCCCCGGTATCGTTTTCCTAATTTGAACAAAAAAAAAGAAAATACATACAAACTACAACAAAGCCATACCTTCAATCAGCTTTGCAGAGCACAACAGTATCTCAACACCTACAGTGTCTGATAAGCATGGCCACCGCTCTTTGGCTCACTCACTGTACCGTGATCATAGGATCATAGGAACAAATCAGGAACTTTAGCTGTTAGGCCATTATTATCCTACACATCAACACTTACAACATTTGATAAAGACAATTAAACTTATGTTTGTCAAGAGCTATCTTAAACTAACTCATAGTTTTGCACAAAACCACAGAAGCAGGTAAAGCATTCCATTGGGTAACTGCACGCTGTGAAAACCAAGCCCTTCTTTTACTGGATTTATAACTACCTCCTGTTAGTTGAAATTGATGTCCCTGGTTAGTAACTAAGCTTTGCCATCCATGTAAACCTAAAGATTCCCATATAACAGGTTCCCTACTTGCTTTGTAAATCAAACACATATCTTCACGATATCTCCTGTACTGCAATGAATACAATCCAAGCTCTCTCAGTCTATCCTCATAGGGGAGAGTCTCCAAACCCTTAATCCTTCTGGTAGCCCGTCGCTATACCCCCTCCAAACGCCTCATATCCTGTTTGAGACGAGGTTGCCATACAAAGCCAGTGTACTCCAAATGGGGTCTGACAAGAGAACAGTAAAGAGGCATGATCACATCTCTTTCGCTACTTTTAATGTTCCTCATAATTGATGCCAAAATCCCATAGACTTTTTGGACAGTTACTGTACAGTGATAAGAAAATTCTAATTCTTTGTTGATCCATATTCCCAAATCCTTTTCTATATTTACAGTCGTTAAACTAACCCCATCTATGGAATACTCAAATTCATGGTTGTTTCTTCCTAAGTGCATAATCTTACAGTTTGATAGATTAAATTTTAATTTAATCCTCATAGCTGATTAATGTAGAAGATTAATATTATACTGAAATCGCTTAGCATCTATTTGATTTGTAACTACTGCACCACATTTCATATCATCTGCAAATTTTACAAGCCATGCATTATCATCACAATTTAAAGAAGAAACCAATATCCCAAATAAAACAGGCCCCAACATAGATCCCTGAGGGATGCCACTGGGTACTAAAGTCCAGTCTGATGACTTGACCCTTAATACAGACACACTGTTTCCTATTGTCTAGCCAAGCAGCAATCCACCTAAGGACAAAATAATCTATACCAATAATACCCAATATGTTAAGCAATTCTCTATGTGATATCATGTCAAATGCTTTTTCAGAATCGACATATAATACATCTACAGGTAAATTACTGTCCAGTGCTGAACTCACAATTTCAAAAAAGGACAGGAGATTAGTCACAACTGACCTACCAACTACAAATCCATGCTGCGTCACATCTACATTCCCCTCTGCCTTTACTCTCTTTTCAATATACTCTTTCAAAATAGATTCCAGTAATTTACTAATTATACTAGTAAGGCTTATAGGCCGATAATTTGAACAACTAGTTTTAGAACCATGCTTACAAATTAGAATCACATTGGCCAGCCGCCAGTCCTCTGGAATCTCTCCACTATCTAAACAGGACTGACTGGGAAATGACCTGTATAAGTTCACATATCACTGTAGCTAATTCTTTTAATAGTCTGGGGTACAGCTTATCTGGTCCTGGTGATGTAGTTACTCTTAAGTTGTTAAGCTTTTCAAGGACAATTGTAGTAGATATTTTCAATTTATTGGTGTCTTCAGTAGGGAACACCTTATCAAGTTTTGGTTCAGTTAAATAAACACTATTAAGGTCATTGTTATATTCCATAGCCATTTCTTTATTATCAGAAATTTGATTTTTCCCCTACCATCAATGGACCCACTTTATTATCTTTTTGTTTCAGTGAAGCAATATAGCCATAAAATACCTTCTGATTATTGACAATTCAGAAGACTAAGTTTTTTCAAAATTCTTTTTTGATCTCACTATTTCTTTTTTTTAGCTCTTTCATGCTTTTTTATATTTCATTTTAGACCTCATATCATTGTATCTTTTAAACTGTTTATAGGCCCTATTTTTCCCTTTAATAAGCTTATGAATTTTGTTAGCGTACCAAAATGGAATCTCTCCTTTATAATTATATTTGATCTTAGTGGGGATTTCAGTTTCTATTAAACCATGTAAAAATGTTTTAAATTCACTCCACATTTCTTCAGCTCCAAGTTCTGAAAACTTCAATTTCCAGTCCCAATTGTCAGTTGGCGTTCATAGTTTATCATAGTCTACATTATTATAATTTTTTTATCTCTGTTGACCCTCTCTATATCTTATCTTTAATTTCAATTTCTAGCTCAACCATATTATGGTCACTTCCCAGCAGAGGCTCTCTAACCTGGCATCCTATAATTTGTTCCTTCATGTTACTAATGACCAAATCCAGTCCCCTCCTGTACATAGTTTTGTAGAGCTAGGGTGTCAATTGCCTCCAAAAAGGCTGACTGTCCAGTGCAAGAAGATGTCTAAGAATTCCAGTTGATTCTATGAAAATTGAAATCACTGAGAAGTAACATGTTTTTTGATGCATCTAATTATTTTATATGTTGGACTAATTCAAGGATTTTTCCAATATTTAAAGAAGGTGGTCTGAAATATAATCCCACCAGTATTTGTTTTCCCCCAAGGAGGCTTAATCTGTACTACTAGTTGATTGAATTCAGAATCCAATAATGATGGAATTTTTAGGCTCTATAGTGCCATTTTGAACATATAGGGCCACCCCTCCTCCACGTCTACCCTGCCTATCACTTATAAAAACCTGATACCCATCTATATCTATTCCCCAATCATCTACTTTCTACCAAGTTTCAGTAACTGCACACATCTTAATGTTTTCCTTTCCTTAGTATTATCTCTAATTCCTCTTTTTTATTAACTAAATATACGTGCATTAGCCAACAGGACAGTCCAGCTGTTAAATCTTTCAAGACTAAGAGGTTTGTCCACCTGACATTGTTTATTAGGGGAATTAATTAAAGAGCCACCACCCTCCCCCATCTACAAGTTTAAAACATTTTGAATGTTAGCATTAAACCTGTCAACCAATATTCTTATTCCATTTTTGTTAAGATGCAAGCCATCCTTAGCATATAAATGGGGGACATTAACAAATCTTTGTCAGTGTTCCAAGAATTTGAATTTTTTTTCTTAAACGCCACCTCTTTAACCATCTGTTAAATCTAATTATTTCCCTAGTTCTCTGAGGGTTAGCATGTAATACTGGGAGGATCTCAAAAACAACCAGAGGTACATTTTTATCTTTTAATGCTCTATCTACAGCTTCAAAATCCCTTTGGATGTCTGCAAAGTTTCTTCTCCCAATATCATTAGTTTCTATGTGAAGAAAAAACACAGGATCCTCAGCATTCTCCAGAAATCCATCTAGATGGTGCTTAATGTCTGCAATCCCTGCACCAGATAGATTGGACAATGTTATTTGTTCCTTTCTTTTATTACAAATAATCCTGTCAGCTGTTTTCATCATAGAATTACTATATGCCTCTGTTTGATTCTGGACTTAATTAAAGGAGCTGGCCTAGATGGACTCCCCAATAAACTTGGACTTGGTGCAACATTCTCATCATTGGTCTCATAGTTACGGGGGTATTATTCCTTCATTTGTCCTTTGGTAAGGGCAGGGTTCCTCACTATTCAAATCTAAGCAATTAACATACTACCTTTGTTTACCCTTTACCATCAAATTAACCCCCTCATCATCTAATCCATTAAACCTATTACTTAATTCTATAGTAATTGATCTACCTCTTCAATGTTTACTGGGTCCTTCTGAATAGCACTCCAATTATCATCATCCTCATCGAGGAGCATCTTGTCCATATTTGCTTTTCTTTTATCACATGGTTTCTTGTTCACTTTTTTAGTTACCATTTCTCTTTCTGTACCTTCTATTAAGGATTTTGTTGTCTTTACAAAGCTCGCTATCTCACTGATTCTTGTTTGGACTAATACTCTTTCTTGCAACACTTAATTTTTATTCCAACTCTGTGATTAATCTACAATTATAACAGGTAAACTCCTCCATCATTTCTAGTCAGCCCATCATACTACATTTCCTGCAAAGTGTCGAAGTACTACATGGTAAATTGTAATAATCTGATTGCTCCACCAGTGTTCTCACATGTCCTCCATTAATTCCCTTCCCCCTCCCCACTTCCCAGGCTGACATGGCAGACACAGCTAAAGCCTTAGCTGTGTTGCCTTTGCTGGGCTTGCTGATTCTGGGCTCATTGATGCTCACCATCACCACTAATTTAAACTATAAGGGCCGGAATCCCCATGCCCTTTGTACTTCTGGTTGCTCATTACAGCCAAAAGTAAAATTATTTACCCAGGGGTTTTGTCTGCCCTTAAAAGGTCAGGCAAGAGCCCAGCACATAAAATATGCTCAAATAAGTGCCTCCCAAAGAAAAATCAGTAAGACCAAAGCATTTCACGAGCAGAGTGTGGTGTTGCCTAGCAACCATACACACTACTCCACTCATAAAGAAAAGCGAGGAGCGCTAGCTGGAGCAGATAAATTACCTCCCAGTGTGAAACACTGGTACACCAGAAACTGCTTTGCCACCCCAATGTGGTCCAAATATAGTAAGCTGTCGAAATTGCACTGTTTAAATAGCCAGTGGATGGAAGCCCCGTGCCCTTTGGACTTCCGATTGCTCACTACAGCCAAAAGTAAAATTATTTACCCAGGGGATTTCTCTGCCCTTAAAAGATCAGGCAAGAGCCCCACACATACAATAGGCTCAAATAAGTGCTTCCCAAACAAAAAAACAGCAAGGTCAAAGCATTTCACAAGTGGAGTGTGGTGTTGCCTAGCAACCATACACACTGCTCCACTCATAGAAAAAAGCAAGAAGAGCTAGCTGGAGCAAGTTAAATTACCTCCCAGTGTGAAACACTTGTACACCAGAAACTGCTTTGCCACCCCAATGTGGTCCAAATATAGTAAGCTGCCAAAATTGCACTGTACCATTGGCTCGCTAACCGCTATCCTTGTAAATATTATAAATGGCCATATTCCAAATAAAGTAAAAAACAAAAAGAAAAACAGGGGCAACACTGGGACCGACTGAGACCTGGGACTGAGACAAACGTGTGGTCAGAAAAGGAAACCTGTAAGGAAGGAAGCAACAGGAATTTTACAGTGGCAGCGCTATCTAGTGGCCTAAACAGAAACTGTTGATTTTTTTTTTTCAAAATATATCCTTCCTTCCACTCACAAAAAAATTAGAAAAGAAAGACAAAAAATGCTTTTTTATGTATTTTTTATTCTACTAAAAAAAACTAGCCTTTGTATAATAGCAATAATGCACTCCAGGGTATGTGTTGTGCTGGGATAATGTCACTTCTGGGGTGATTAGTCACACTCATCCTGCAGCCTTGTGCCTAATCACTGCAGGTGTGACGTTATCCCACCACAACATACACCCTGTCGTGCATTATTGCTTAACTCATTACTGTAAGAACAGCTGATCTCATGAACAAACCCTAACAGAAATATAAGTGTGCTGTGTACATGCAGAATGCATGCCAGATGCTTAATTGTGCAATGTTTGCATGTGGTTTGCATACACAAAGTGAACCTAAATGAACCAAGTCTAAAATCAAATCAGGTTCTCATGCTGCAAGCTTGACATGTGCACAGCAGGTAAGCTGGTGTAACCATCTAAAAATCACACAAGGCTTGCATGTTGCACACTTGACATGAGTGCAGTAGTTAAGCTATTATGAACATCATTTATAAATCACACCAGGTTCATGTGTTGCATGCTTGTCATGCATGCAGCAGCTAAGCTGGTGCAAATCTCATCTAAGAAAACACATCAGTTTATTTTTCCCATACCACTACTACTACTACTAGCAATTGGAGCCATTAAAATACATTTGTCATTGATTTCCAATTAATAGGTAAACTAATTAAATCTGATCCTTTAGCAAGTTGTTAAATGGCTTTTGATTTCTGTCATTACATTGCCAATAATTTGTAGTAAATAATTGTTTGCTTACTGCACTAAATGCCTAGAATATAGTCAGCCAATGTCCCCCATTCCAGATGTGCTAAGAGGGGCCTCTGTGTTGTGAAGCCTGACCTTTTTGTTTCGGGCCATGCAAATTCCCTTATGCATATTTAGTGCTACAAATGTGTTTCTCCATGACTGTTTTGACTCACTTACTTTCCCTTTGTCATTCTGTATGGAGCATATACACCATGGCCATGCTCAGCACTCTTTGTGATGAGTAGGATCTTGGAAGCATGCACAATACCTTATATTTTGTCACTGAAATGAGGGACATGGACACTCAAAATGAGGGACACTAACCCTCATGATGATCAAGACATATCCTGAAACATGGAGATACATACAGTACCTCAGAACACAATGGAAACCACTGTATTTACTTGTACCAACATTAGCACCTGAGAATGAATTTCTACCATAAAGCAGAGGTGCCATTTAGGTAGGGCAGAAAGAGGCAGTTGCCCCCATTTGTGCCTAGGTTGTTCTTATGGTGTGGCAATAATGGCATTAAATTTAATTTGAATTTAATCTTTTGCACAATAAGTGTCCCCCTGGCCTGTGTGGGCTCATGTTGCAGGTGCATTCCTGACTCGACTGTGTCTGCATTGTGTTGTCCATTCTCTCCACCTATTAGCAGAGACACCAACACACATGATGTGAAAGAGCTACAGCCAAGCAAGAGCACATGAGCCATGCAAGTGCGACACTGTCTTTCCTGAGCAGAGTAGACAGGCTGCACATTACAACTTGGAGGAGTCGGTGAGCATTGAACTCTCAATAGCAGTGTTGTGGTGGAATATTTTTGTCAGTCTACTCTTAGTTACTCTCCATCTCACCTGGTGACTGAAGGGGCAGAGGCTGAGCTAGAAGCTAACTCGATACTAGACCACCTACTTGCTGTACTAGGCTCACCTAGGGGGATTAGGGAAGGGAAGGACTCTAATAATAATGTGTTTTTCAGTTTCTGCACATTTGGGTGGCTTCACAACCCCATATGGAATGGATATTGAATGGAATAGAGTCAGGGAGAGAAATTGGGACTTATTTTTTTTGGGGGTCAGAACTTCAACCAGGAAAACAATTGGTTAGTAATTGGATGGGTTTAGGCCCAGTTTAGACAGATGAATCCTATACATTTGAATTTTTTCTGATTTGCCTATCACTTTTCAGTCACAACAAATGTTTAACCTTTTAAAGACGTTCCAGACATTCTAGAGCTTGCCACCTAGGGGCTAACAAGCACCTGGCCTCCGCTGGTTGTTGGCTTCCCCCTGTCGAAATCTGAAATGGTGCTCCTTCCATCAAGTCTAAATTTACAGGACATCCTCTGTGTGAGCAGCATGTTTTCCATGAAGGATGGATGAGAAGCAGAGTAGTTTTCAGGGGTAAAATGAGGACTGTCCCTTGCATTCAGAGACAGTGGAGTGGTATAGTATGCACAGACTATTGGAGCTTCACTATAGTCAGGTTTATGCCCCCCCAGGTGAAACTGACCTCCTCATCCCCATACTCAGCCACATTATGACATAGGGCAAGGGAGACTGCAGAAGCCCGCACCTTTGATATGAATGGGGGTATTTTTTTTTTGTTTCACTATTTTACACATTATTGATAGAGAGTTTGGAGATTAATGAATGCCACCCTTGACTAACAAGGGCCTTATTGGTAGAACAGTGGCCTTCATTATTCTCCAACTCACCATCATAATGTATAAAATAGTACCAAAAAAATACTCCATTCATTTCAAGGGGGTATGCCCCAGCAAACTGACTCATGGACATAATGTCTTAAAGACTCCTGACTCAGGCTCCTTAGTACTCAGGTAAGAGACTCTCGACTTATATCAATACTTGGTGGGTTGTCTGTAGCAGTATGGCTGCACCTGCTACAGTATGTGTGCATGGGGGCAGACTGGTCGTGTGGGTGAGTGCTGAGTTATTGCTGATCTTGTGTTTTCCCTTAAAGTCTGTTTCTGTGGAAGCATTCAAAACTATGGAGAGAAAATAATAGGAGTACAGGCCAGACAGAAGTAATAAAGTAGCTTTGTGGGCAAGTGTGTGTATTGGCGGGTAGAAAGAACCACATGTATTTCCATTGTTATATGTGATACAGTTCAGCTGTGCAGCTGAGATAAAGGGATACAAAAAAACTAAAAAGTAGAACAGTGGCTATAAGCATGCGGCATGCGTGCAGATGTACCATATACTAAGAACAAAATTAAGAGCTAAAAGAAGCAAAAGGCTGTGTGCCCATAGATCTTTAAGTCTTACATATAGAAATGTAAGAGCTTTCCTGATCTCATAAAGTTGTCAAGTCTATTTTTGAAAGTAGTCTTATTTTTACTAATAATGATATCCAAAGGAAGCAAATTCCATGGATGGACAACTCTCTGGAAAAAGAAATAAGCCCTTTTCTTAGCATAACACTTATTTCTTGTGAGTTGTAGTGGATGTCCTCTAGTAATTACTCAAATTTGCTTAAAATCCAGACCACATTCAGTTAGTAAATAAGGGTCACGAATGATGTCCCAAACAAATAGGAGATCACCACTCAGTCTCCTATTCTCCCAGGGTAGCCTCCTCCCTATATGGAAAATAGTCCATGTCACCCCTCTTTTAAAAGCAGGTGACCCCTGCAATCTAAATAATTGCAGACAGATCTCCCTCCTCCTCATCCAGTCTAAATTACTAGAAAAAATAGTGTGTGGCCAGCTTGGGGTATACTTAGAATCCCGAAGCCTATTAAACCCGGTTCAGTCTGGATTCAGAGCAAAGCACAGCACCATAACAGCCGTAGCTAAGGTGACCAATGATTGGCTCCTAGACCTTGACAACAAGAAGCATGTCTGTGCCGTTTTCTTGGATCTTAGCAAGACATTCAACACAGTCAATCACAGCCTGCTTCTTTCCTCCCTAAGCACCTTAGGCCTGGACCATAAATCTGTGTGCTGGTTTGCAGACTACCTCAGAGAATGGAAACAGCAGGTTAAAGCTGAAGGTGATCTTTCTCCATTAAAACCTATGCTGAGGGGCGTGCCCCAGGGCTCTATCCTTGGTCCCCTCCTCTTTGCAGTCTACATTAACAACATCAATGACCTCATCAAAAAAGCCAACATCCACTTATTCGCGGATGACACTGTACTGTACTTGAGTCGTCCCATGCTGGAAGCAGCCTGTGAAGACCTCCAAGTGAATTTAACCTTCTACAATACCAGTTCATAAACAAAAAGATTTTGCTCAATGCAAAAAAGACAAAAGCCATGCTCTCCCCCCCGTGGCAATTCCTGCTTTGGGGGTGCTATCCCTCAAATTACCACTGTTCTTGGAGAAACACTAGAGTATGTAGCTAAATTCAAATATCTAGGAGTTTGGCTCAATCATAAACTTTCCTTCACCGCCCATCTCGAAGAACTACAGAAGAAACTAAGGCAAAGATTAGGACTATTCTACAGAATTAACCACCTGCTCACAAAGGAGGCCAAGATTCAACTGGTTCAAGCTACTTTCTTATCTTTAATAGATTACGCGGACCTGCTCTACAGCCACTGCACTGCCTCTGCACCGGCTAAGTTGGACACCCTCTACCACAGAGCTATCAGGTTTATTACTGGCATTCCACTTTCCACACACCACTGATCCCTGTACTCATCGTTAGGCTGGACTTCCCTTCACTATAGAAGGAATAGAAATGCCACCCTATGGGCCTTCAGAGGGTGACCAACAAGCTCCCCTCATATGTCTCAGATTGTATTTCCTGGAGTGTGCTAGGCACCTATGCTGTAAGGAGCTATTCCCTAATTGCCTTCCAAGTTCCAAGGGTCAAATCTCATTTCAGAAAAGCTGCTCTAAGCTTCTCTTTACCCACATTGTGGAATGGTTTACAAAGGAACTTGAAGCTGAGCTGCCCTGTTAGCCTGAATATCTTCACGGTGCCCTATGATTGCTACATGAAAGCACCTTGCAAATGTTTTCCTCACTGCTAGCCCACTATTTCCTCAACTCCCCCTTTCCATCCTGATGCTCGCCATGTTTCTACCCCTGGCTCTCACTCTTTCCCTATTAACTCTTCCTGCGGCACCCACCCTTCTCTGTCCAGCCTGGCTAAAGTCCCACCCCATCCATAGTAGTGTCCCAATTATCTACCCCTCCTCCATCATTATCATAACAAACAAGACACGACAGCCATTGTCACTTTCTGTGGTTTTAGCTCAATTTTTCCCCCAGTCGTCGGTAATATATCCCTCCCGTTTCTTTTTTTGCCTCTCTAACCTGCTACCCCATATATGGCTTCTTTTCCCTATATGTGTAGTTTCCGGCTGCCTCACTCAAAAGATCTCTGCTTATAACCCCTGTATGCTATGGTTGATTGTACATCTGCTGACTTCTTCAATTGTAAAATAATGCTGTTTTCTTATTTATTTCAACCTTGTACTGTACTGTATACACTGTATATACTTTTTCTTCCTTGTATATTATTGCTTTTTATATACTTGCTTCTGTACTGTACTTTGATGTATTCATGACCAGGTCCACTTGCAAATAAGCCTTGCTCAATAGTGCCCGCCTGGATAAATCAAGATATTGATTGACTGATTGATTGATTCTCAAGTGACATTAAGTTATATTTAATGAGTCTGTCCTCATATGAGATGTTTTTATTGGATATAATAGATTTAGTCACCCTTCTCAGTACCCTTTCAATTCTAACAATGTCCCTCCTTCTGGAAGGATTCCATAATTTTGAGACATAGTCAAAAAATGATCTTACATATGCCCTATATAGGGGAAGCAAAATATCAGATCTTTTCGATGTTAAATTGTGGCAAATAGCCCCCCAAGTTTTATTTGCTTTACTAATTGTATTTGTGATATGTGTAGCAAAATCTAGACGAGAGTCAGCCATAATACCCAAGTCTCTTTCACTGTCTTTACTTACTAAATGAATGTTATAAAGATGGTATACATTTTTAGGATAATGTTTTCCAAAAGGTAGAATGCTACATTTGGATATATTGATATGCAAGTTCCATCTTACTGACCATGCTTCTAACTTACTTAAATCCTCTTGAATGACCATGTACTCTTCAGAGTTTGTACATATATTAGCAATTTTACAGTCATCCACATATTTTGTGATGTTACTACATATGTTGTGAGATAAATCAGATATGAAAATCTGAAAAATTAATGGAGCAAGGACAGATCCTTGTGGAACACCACTTTCTACATTTTTCCAAATAGATGTATGACCATCAATAATCACTCTCTGCTTTCTATCAAAAAGCTAATTTGCAATCCACTTAATGTATAAATGCTTGATGTTACAAAGCTGAAGCTTTTGAATTAAAGCCCAGTTAGGAGCCGAGTCAAATGCTTTTCTAAAATCTAGGAGGATAACGTCACATGAGTTACCTTTATCTAACTGTCCGCTTACAAAATCATAGAAGCTCACTAGATTTGTTGTACATGAACGATCCTTAGCGAACCCATGTTGGGATTGGTCTAGACCTTGCACTGTAGGTGCCAGTTCATTTTTAATTATATGCTCTAGCAGTTTACAGATAATAGGGGTTAAACCGATCGGACGATAATTGTCTGGTGAGTTTCTGGTCCCCTTTTTGAACATAGGAATTACATTCACACATTTCCATTCAGAGGGGACAGTGCTGGAATTTAAACTTTTGTCAAAAAGAATTTTAAGAGGAACACAAAGGTGATCTTTCATTATTAGTAATAAATTGCAGAGATATCATCAGGGCCTGCAGAAGAACCTTTCTATATTGCATTTAATTTATTTTCAATAATATCTAGTGAGATGTCCACGTTATGAGGTCATTGAGTATCTGGAACAGTATAGTGAGCTATGTTAGTACTGGAACTGAATGTTTTGCAGAAATGAGAGTTAAAGAACTCGGCCATTTCTTTTGGATGCAATAAAACTGAGTCATCAGTGGTTATGGGACCTACCCTGCATTCCAGTTTTCTTTTAGAATTAATGTAATTAACATTTTGCAGTTACCCTTCTGGGCTTGCATTGCAATCGACCTTTCCATATTGAGTTTTGCCTTTCTAATCTCTTTTTTACAGTTCCTTTGTATTAATTTAATTTAGCAAATGTTCTTTCACATTTATTTATCCTGCATCTCTTGTAATATTTGTTTTTCTTCTTGATTAGTTTTTGTAACCTGGTGTTACACCATCTTGGATTAAGGTAAGATTTTTTTTGTTTGTATTTTTGGTATAAATTTATTTGCAGCATCCATTATAATTTAAGTAAAGGATTTCCAAACGTCTTCAATATTATCCTGATATAAGCTAGTAGACCAATCAATTCCAGCTAAATAGTTGTTTAGACTCTGAAAATCTGTTTTGTGAAAAATAAATAATTGAGTAACACTTTCTGATCGTGAGTGCAAACTATGAAGTTTAAAACTAACAATGCAGTGATCACTATTCCCTAATGGTGCCAAAGCAGTGTGTTCTGTGATGTTAACTGATTCACTACAAAGTACTATATACAAAGTATTAGAACCACGAGTAGGGAATGTTACATATTGTATTAAATTCAACTCTTCACATATGTTCAAAAATTATTTTGACATCCTAGAACTTGCAGATTTATTTTACCAATCAATGTCTCCTAGGTTTAGATCCCCCATAAACAGTATGTTCACTATGTCAGCAGCTGATGACATTTCTGAAATAATTTCATTTAGTAATTCTTGATTTGAATCAGGAGGTCTGTAACAGAGGCCAATAACAACATTTTTATTGTTCTGAAGTTTGATATTCATCCAAACAGATTCAGTTAAAGAGCAATCTTTTTTTATTTTGTTGGAAATGTCATTAGCTAATATTGAAGAGGATGCAAGTAGAGCAACCCTTCCCCCTTTCCTATGTGTTCTATTTAAATGAAACAGGGAATAACCTGGAATGCACACTGTCCAAATCTGGTCTGAAGGCCACCAGATTTGGTAATACTCAAAATGACTGGCTTTCCTCTAGCTATTCTTAAAATTAATTTATCCATTTTGTTCCCTAAACTGTGAGCATTCAATAGTAGAATCTTTAAATCTTGAGATTTTATTGCTTAGTGTTGATGCCAGGTAGCGAGGAGGAGCCTTTCAATTGTGCACCCCCCATCTCTGGTAGTTTAAAGTAATGGTGGGAACCTTAGTTTGAAACATCTGACTGAGACTAATTGTACCCAGTCTATTCAAGTGAAGACCATCTCAGGCAAACATCCTAGGAGAGTTAATAAAATGAATCAAGTGATTGATAAAGTTAAGCTTGTTAAGAAAGCACCAGTTTTGTAATTTGGTATTAATTCTTTCTATGGTGTTATTTTTTTCTAGTCTAGCCCTGAGAATAGGAGGAATGCCGGAAATAAAGACATTACAATTCTTGGCCTTGATTCTTTTTCCTAGGTCAATTAGTTTGAGACATATGTATTTCTTGTGTGAATAACCCACATTATTAGTACCAACATGAATAATTATGTTGGACGGATCTTTGATCAATGAATCTACTTTGAGAGCAATGTCTTCAATTTTAGCACCAGGAAAGCAGTGCACTGAAATCTGGTTGCTCTTAGACTTAGTAATGTAGGAATTAATATATTTCACAATTGAGTCACCTATGATAAGCATTAGTAAATTACCAGGCAAGTTTTTTTTTATGTGGTACGTACTCAGTTTGATCTTGTGATAAAATGTTGTATCTATTAGAAGAAAGATAATCCTGATTCTTTGTTACTGTTATAGGAGAATGGTTTAAAGGTATTGAGTGAACATAATCTGCTCTTCTCCCCTTTTTATATTTAAGTTTGGAAACGTTTTCCCAGTTATCATTTGGACTAATATCAGAAGTGGGGTCTTTTCTTCTTTTAATAGGTGTCAGGGGAGCTGGGAAATGATTAAACTGTAATTCTTGGGAATCTTGATTTACACAGGACAAAGTTTCTTTGTGGATTGATACAACTGAACGAAATGCATTTTCACATAGTGTTAAATGATTAGATCCACCCCTTATAACAGTAGCCTGAGAGGGAGTAATTTCCTGTGCAATGTCTGAGGAAACATGAGTTGGGGGAAGATTCCTAACCATATCATCTAAAAAGTTTTCAAGTTCTTTAATTTCTTTTGCAGCCTGCAATTCCCTAGTTAGGGATTTGATTGTGATTTTCATTAACTCTATTTCTGGACAGTAAGAGCAGCATATACTAGTTGAAACAGAGCATGTTGAATCCTCGTTAGACAGAACATGGCTACAGGTATTACACACTACTAAGGAGCCTCCTGACTGCAGTGTATATAGGCTAATCTTTTTCAGAGTAACCTTCATTTGTGAATAAAAGGACTGATACACTAGTGTGCAGCTTGGTTGTAAAGGACATCAATTGTTTCAGATAGTAACTTGCTGCTTCTTTTGTCCTGCTGGCCATGCTGAACATGCTAGACACACGTGCATCTCCGCCCACGCACGCCCATGTGTGCTCGCTCCACTCACGTCCATGAGAGTTTTGTGGATGGGACCCGGAGTCCACCCCTTCCCAGACTTGTGTCACCATTCCTAACTGCCTACGCTACCCACCGGATCTCCACCAGGTGGGAGCAGGACTATGGTGGAGCAGGCATCCACCCCATGGAAGGGAGAGCCAAGGCTCAATCCTGTTCCAACCCTCCCCCCAGCCAGCACCCCAGTGGCCCGAGGTCATTCCAAACCCAAGACACCGGCATGGTGCTAGGTAAGGTGCCAATGCCTCAGGCCTCTGCGCCACTGGGCCGGCTTATCATTTAACTTTCTTGTTATCAGTGACCACTTGCTTTTTGTATGAATGCTACATGCATGCAGTCTGTTCCAATTTAACAAGAAAGTATGCTTTCCACACTTGCTTGCTGCATGCATTCCACATGTATGCAGTCAGTTCCAATTTAACATTTAAATCATGCCTGCAGCATGCATATCACATTGGTAGTTTTATGTGCGCAGCATGAAAACATTTATATAATTATTTCTGTAAGGGAACAGTTCAGCAGAGCAATGGAGAGGTCAGGAGTCTAGACAGGAGGTAAAGTATTTTCAAGCAATAAACTACAACAGGGTGTGGGTCTTGCTGGGAGTTACCCATGCCTGGTGTGGTTCAGTCATGGGGCCGCAGGCTGAGTGACCAAACCACAGCAGAAGTCAGTAAATACCAGCATAACCCACACACTGGAGTGGTTTATTTCGATTATACAATGTTCTTCTATAATTTTGTAAAACAAAGAAAGAAAAGGCAGTTTTGTTGTCATTTTAAGTGATTTATTAAAATGTATTCTTACACCAGAAAAAATAGTCAATTTCTCCCACATCCCCATCTGTGATGATAGAGTCCAAGAGGTTGTAGAGAGCGAAAATTACCAAGTTTATAGATATGTACCCCAACCCATAACTCACACATTTAAGACATCTATATTTCTCACCTTTTAACAATGGCTAAATTATAGTGTTCCATCTACCTTGAAAGAATATTCACAAACAGAAACTGCAGGTAACCACTATGGAGGGCTGAACAGTACTAAGTGCATTGGAACTATCTTAAGTGTGCATATAGCATGGTTCACTCTGCCACTTGATAGTGTCGATCTTGTCCTGCTCGAATGCCTTTCAGGCAAAGCAAAACCTCACACCTGGAGTATTTTCCAAGCTATATTTGTGATTAAAAAGCTGCTCCCACACATCAAAACCTCAGGCTTGTTATAGAAAATATGCTTCCTTCACACCTCAACTTCCTGAGTTGTTGCAACTGCACCCAGTGTTATCAATTGACTGTGTTCTGGCTCTGTTTTTGTTCTAGAAGCTGGGGCAGCCTTCTATAGTTTCTCCAGTTGAGTTTCAAAAATACTGACCACTGGCTCCCTTTTATGCTCGTTGTGGGTCTGCATGAGCTTTGTAAAACTCATTACCTAGCCCTCTTCAGCTCCTGGGCTGGGGAAAGAAAGTAGTCAGATTTGTTGTTTTCTCTACCATCTGTCTTGGCCTCCCTGAATACTGCAGAGTGTTAGAGGGTGCGAGCAGTAAGGGCAGCAAGTTTGAACAGTGGAGCCCTGGTTAACATTCAAGGCTCCTGTACTGCTATGATTGGCTGAATGCCCTACTAGTTCCCCTTTTTGGCAGTCCTAGGACTGGAGGGTGATAACATTGGGATGCAGGGGACTAGGAGGTAGATATTCTTTTTTTTTTTGTGGAACAAACAAACAAAATTCAAATGAGAGATTCGTTTCAATAGCAGGTCATTTCTGAGGATGATTTTAATGCCATTAGGCAGTTTAGTGAGATATCAATATGGCGGCTTTTGGCTTGTGTCTTGAGGGGTCAAAGCGATTTTAAAAAGTGGTGCTTAGGTGTGGCTGACTGGCACCTTTTGCATGGGTTATGCTAGGATTTAGCACGCTGCAAAGGTGCAAGTCAGCCAATTACATTTCTAGATTTCAAAGTGCCATTGTATAATTCCCAGCATTCATGACCCTAAAAGCAATAATAAGAGCTGTGGGACTTTTTAAAAGTGTACACCTGAATAGCGAAGCACTCTCCAATCTTCATTCCTCAGGAGTCACATACCAAGAGCTCTGCTTCCAATCATTGCCTTAAATCTTGTAGGAAACAAACAGTTTTAAAAGTCTGTGAGAGCTGTAAGTTACAGAAGCGCTCCAAGGCACAACACCCATTTACAATCTCTTCAATTCCACAGGCCAAACAACCCATAGAAAGAAAAGGAGAAACAAAATAGAAAGAAAATAAAGGACAGGATAGTGGAAGAGAATAGTTTAAATAAAGAGAGAGCAAAGATTAGAGGAGAGAGAGAGAGAGAGAGATCTCATAACTCAAACAGAGCATTTGCAGTGAAGCAAACTATTTTGTTACTTCCTTTTCATTTATGTCTCAGCGCCTGGTTAATATAAACATAAAAAGCAAAATGACTTGTTATTATTTATTTTTTTACTAGTCTATGCGAACGCTGTGGCCCCGATATTCAGAATTGTACTTGACAATGGTGCTTGTTGTGGTGCACTGTGCAAATATGATGCACTGGTGCATCCCCCCAGACAGGGCTGAATACCAGAAAAGAGAACTGAGCCAGTGCAACAGAGTTACACTGTGAGCAAATTCCTGATGTTCAGCCAGCAGTATGCAAATAGGGCCATAATGTACCTGAGGTGCAAATGGGGCCATTTGCATGTCATTATGGCTCCATTTGCATGAGTTGTGCAGGGTTGGCCAGTGAAATGTGCAAAGTGCCCTGCACAGCATATGATGCTGGCAGAGGGGGTCTAGTGGTACCCCTCTCCCTCCCCATAGCCCAATTACTTAGAAATACATGTATTAAACTTCCCTGGTAGTCTAGTGGTCCCCCCACCTCACCCTTAGCTCCAATCCATGTCAAATAACATTTGAAATCTTCCATGGTTTCTAGTGGTAACCCCAGCCCCTCCAGTAGCTCAGATTGCTGGAAAAGTTATGTTTCAGAATTCCCTGGTAGTCTAGTGGAACCCCCACCCCTCCTTGTATCCCCAATCGCCTGTAAAAGCAATGTAAATAATTTGCTGGTGGTCATTCATTCACATATATGTGAATGACTATTACAGTATACGCTGCAACCCCATTTGTCCACAGTGTGGACCAATGGGCTTATAGCTGATACAGTAAGCTGTCATCCAGCAGGCAGCTGTGGAGGTATGCGGGTGGGTTTGCTGCTGCCTGCCAATCACGGGAAGGGGGGGCTGGATGGGCAGGGGGTCCTGTGTGGTTGGGGGTGCCACTGGACCACCAGAGAATTGTTTACATTGCTTTTATGGGTGATCAGGGATATGGGCAGGTGGGGGTTACCACTAGAATACCAGGAAATAATTACAATGTTATTTTATGGGGATCGCAGTTATGGGAGGGGTGAGGGGTGCCACTAGACCACCAGGGAATTTTAATACACATATTTCTCAGTGATCAGGCTACTGAGAGGAAGGGGGTGCCTCCAGACTACCAGGGAATTTGTAAATTAGTTATTATTCAGGGATCAGTGCTACAGAAGGGATGGGGGGGACCACTGGACTACCAGGGAATTTGACAACATTTTTATTATTCGGGGATTGGAGCTATGGCGGGGGTGGAGGATCACTGGACCATGAGGGACATTGATTGGTTCTCTCTCTGCACAGTCTGTGGGTGTAGTCACCCATGGCTGGTGGCTGCCGTGATGCAGCTTGCATTACGGCAGCTCACCTGTGGGTGGCTACATTTTGAGCTTTCTTTTTCATGCTCAACTTAGTGCACCAGTATGCAATGCCTCTCAGGGTTGTGCCAGCATATGTACCACGCATCCTGGGCTGAATATCGGGATTTGGTGCATATGCATGGGCACATCTCCTGGAGGTGTGCTGCATACATTATCTCTGCTCCCTGGTGCATCGGGTATTGCACTGCGCAATACCCCCCCCCTTTGAATATTGCCCTGGGGCGCATTTCTGGGGTTGTGCTTGCACAACTCAGTTGTGCCAGGCACAACCCCTTTGAATATCTGGCCCTGTATATATATATGGTACCATAGTTCTTAAAGGGGGCAGCTGCCATTGTCATACCTTCAAGGAAAAATCATACTATCCCTTAAACTTAGGGGATGAGGGTCACCTCAGTACAAAGACCAATGGAAATATACTTTGGAATGGGAAAGATTAATTTGTTGCTTAATCTTTAATTAATATGTTTACACCTCAACTTGAAGGGACATCAAACATTTAATTTTTGAATTAGGATGGACAGCTGTGCCACTTCAGAAAACACAGTCTTCATGAAACCATGAAAATCTAAGGAGCCATATTGTTAAAAGCCTATCAAGGGAAGTTATGAGCCATGACATTAGTAAAGAGCTACTGTAGGTGTTCCAGGGGTCAGATTGGATAGATAATCCTGTGTGTAAATGGACTGGAATCACTGGGGACTAGACTAGGTTATATGACAGTATAACATGCTGAAAACTACTGTACATACAATTTTGTACAGTATATGTAATTTCAAGAATGTTTCAGGTGGTAGAGTGGTAGTGCCTCTTCTCAGAAGTGCATTATAGTCTGTGGAAACAAGACGGCCCATACAACCATCACAGTCTTATAGGAGAATTGGTATACATACATGCTACAGTTGTATAGAGAACTACTGTAGGAGTTTGGGGTCTACTGTCTCCCATGTGAGCATCATCAAATAAACAAGTGGAAGAATTAAGACATCAGAATACCCTTTTTTATATCATAGTACTCCTCTTGTCATACTTCTGAATACAGGGGCTGTAACATGGAGAAACTCCAAGAAGAACCTCAAATTTAAGCAAAAAGTCAAATGGGGATACAGATTTGTTTTGGACATCATCATGACTGGTTAGTGCAGTCTTGGAGAATACTCTAAGAATGGAGTTGACTTGTTCATCCAGTCAGAGCAGTATTTAAAGTCATTAAATACAGCTGATGTTGGCTCTGATGAAAACAAACCAATCAATTTTGTTTTCAAAGAGAGGGAGATTATTTGGATTCAAGCCTCATGCTTTTGCAGCAGGTTTGTAAAAATCAATAACTATGACAGGTTGAATATTTCTCAGAAAGGCAGGCTTAGTGTGATGAATTATCTTATTGTGCCCATATTCAGTCATACAAATGCAACTCTGTGAACTAGATTATCAAAGCAACTGTTACCTATACAAAATGTTTCTGTTTAATCTGGTTAATGGAGAAGCTTTTTTTGTTAATTTACAGCAGGATATACACTTACAGCTAGAGGTTCAGTGCCATGTAACTACAGAACTAAGACCAGATTCGTAAGTCACAAACCTTGCTAAAATGACTTTGCACTACCAGAAACTCTATGAACCCCATCAAGCTATGCATCAGGGATTGCAACCCCTTTCTGCACAGTGATGACTGGCATTGCAAGCATACAGGACAGAGGGCTGAGGCCACCATGCAAAACAAAAAGAAGAACTGGAGGCTGGGACAGGGGGTGCCACTAGACTACCAGGGAGTGTTACTACTGGTTTATTGGGGGGAGGGGGGGTCACTTGACTACCAGAGAAATAGGCCATCATGCCATGGAATGAGGAAAACCACTGCCCCGCAGGGGTCTGAAAATTAAGAGGGATAAGGGAGCATGGACATTTCTAAGTGAGATGCTGATGGCTGTGCCACTCTAATTGGCTCACAGTATTCCACTTTGCCACATTTATTTGTGCAATACCATGCTGAGATCCAGTAGCAGTAGCAGTCCAGCATGTTAGTGGGTAGAAACCATGTTTACACTGTCAGGTATCTGGATCTGTAATTTTCATTATACCTCTGCAACACATGGTATCCATTCGTCCTCTGCGACTAAAGCCTTTTTTGTGTAAGCACTAGTTGGCAGTAGTGCAACAGGGCAATCATCTTCTCCACATTGCATGCCTCCCCCATTGACTGAAAATGGGGGTCCTGACAGCTATTGTTCCTTCCCCAAAATCATGGATATCTGAACTGTGTGGGCATCAATAGCATAGATATTAGGTTATTCTTAATGAGCTTAGTGAACAAGGGAAGGGAATGGTGATGATCTGAATACCAAAATGGGATTTGCTTGAAAGATTGAGTATGGGCATTGTATGGGTAGTAAAGGGAAAACTGCAGTTTTCTGTGTACCTTTGGTGCTTTGGCAGTATGATACAGTGTTTCTTACAGTAATTACATGAACAGCAAAACTGCGTTCTGCAGGTCACATGACTCACAGCAGTTAAGCAGCGATGTTGAGTATGAGTATCAGGATCAGCTTGCACTGCACATGACTTAGTGCCATTTCTAGGTGAAACCTGGCAAAGGACAACCTATGTAAATGAGATGCACAGTACCCCCCCCATATTTTCATGACAGATACATGACAGAGTTATTTTATTACAAATTATAAATATGAGGTACTGAGTGTCCATGGAGCTGAGCTAGTCATCTGATTAGTTAAGCTTGCTTTTTCTGCTGTAGCACAAAGACAGACAGAAAGCCTGTCTCTGTAGGTGCTGCTGGAGCACTGGGACTGGAACTTGAAATGGGATATGCAAGCCTACAGAGGGAATTTTTGTAACTATGACTATAGAGTTATTTTTTAACTGACTGCTGGGTGACTATGAGGGGGAGCCTGTGCTGCTGATGTTAAGGCAGATGTTTATGTATCAATAGAGGAGGTATAGTATAGTGGTGATTACACCCTGCTAGATCTGGACAGCACAAAATATTGACTGTGTATGTTGTCCAAGTCACTTAACCTCCAAGTGTTTTAGCACACCCAGCTGCTGAAATGTATAGGAGGGCCATTACGATGAGGGAGAGAGTAAAATGGCTAAATATCACTTAAAAACAAATAAGTAAAACAGGGTGAGTGTAGCTGCACAGGAGGTTAAACAGTCGAGCCTATAATTCCAAATAATGTCAGACAAAAAACTATGTTAGCAATAATTAATAAAACTAAGCATATGCTACCCACTGGATTCAGAAATTTCTTAGTATTCAGTTCCAGTGACCCTGATGAGGAACACATCTTGTTGTGCTATGCAGGAATTGATTACATGTCCTCTGAGATTTTTAAATTGCAAGACAATTGAGAAGTAAGTGACTGCCAGCTTTCACAGTTACCAAAGAGCACTTCTTGTGCAGATGAGCTGGGAAAACACCACAAAGCAAAGGTGCAGAGGATCTGGCCATGAATTGGAAAACCTCGAACCACCTAATCCACTGTGTGCAAACGTCACAAGAGATGCCACTGCAGGCATGGCTAGAATTGCTTGTCCAACTTGAACCACTGCATAATCCTCCCACTTCTCCCATAACACAGTGACTATGGTTCAAAGTATCACTGAACTCCATTAAGAGCAACTCTCATTCTATCCATTTAATGGGATAATGCCATGAGGCAAAAGTGTTTGGATGAGGCTAAAGGAGCCTTGTTGAATAGAAACCCCACTCACAAAGAATGATTCAGAGTGTAGCATATGCTGAACCAAGCCTGAACACTGTGAGAGCCTGTCCTTGAAGGTAAACTAAAGGGAAGGGCAACTGAGGGACACCATATGACTTGTAAGCAAATGAATAAATTTCTTGAAGAGGTGTCACCGAGTTAACTAGCATGACAGAAAAGACTTGGAAGATCCCACCCTCAGAAAGCAGAATCCATAAACACAACATAACAAGGTGCTGATGAGTTGCTGTACATAGCTGAAGTGCTCCCTGTGGTGCAATCTCTACTCTTATAATGCCCGGAATGGAACAGATGTATAGCAAGAGGTGCTGATGAGTCAGTTTGCAGGACCAAAAGGATCACAGCTGAGTGAGGGTGCAACTCTCCGTGAGTGGTCTTCAGAGGAAGCAGGAGCACATCAGGCCTCCTGGTCTAGGAAACCAACAGGGTCCATAAAGGTAATACGATAGATAGTGCAATATCTGAGGCAGGACAGTAAACACTGGAAGGGCAGAAATAGGTAGGCAATAGGCTATTATTACAGTACATAATATGATAAAATGCAAACAAACATTCCAAATGCTACCAGAGAAAAAGGTCTATCTTAGTAATGACTCATGGGTGTCTAATGGATACAATGGCTGATCAGGTGCATAGGCAAATAGGAGGGTATGGTTGGCTGAACATGGGAATGAACAATTGAATGCAGTGACTGCTGAATTCAAGGGAAGGTAGTATTAGTCAACAGGGGGCATAGCAGCAGCAGGAAGACATGGAAGGTGCACAAAACACAAGGAACAGATTGTCTGCTATAATAGGAAACAAGGACAAGTAAGACTCGGGGACCCCTTATAAAATCTTTGATGTGCGGCGATATGTTGAGGTATTTGTCTGCATCCAGTCGACTGTCCTCCACCTTATGATTAAATATTTATATTGACAAGGCAGGTTTGTGTGCCATTTTTCTTCAGTTTTACTGCAAACAAGATAGGGACAAACATTAAAGCCAGAGGTGAATCGTCACCAAAACACAGGAAACACAGAAACATAGTAGCCGCTAAAAAACAAACAAAGGCGGAAAAAGCCAGGATGCAATGGGAGCAATCATGCAGCTGCAAGAGTATGGGCAGCATGGGAAAAAAAGCAGCCACATGGCAGCTACAAAAACCTGAGCATCCATTGGATACTTGATCATATGCAATTAAAGTGCACCTTTCATGATGGTCCAAAAAGTCACAGCTTGTAGTCATTATATGCAGTAGTAGACCTGAAAGAGTGCATGCATTTGTTATTTTTGGCCAAGGTTTAATCTGCCTTCCATATTTTGCATTTGCTTCTGAGCCCTGCTTTAGCCCTGCTGAACTTGTCTTTGTTGATCAGCTGCTAGGCTTCTGGCTCCCATTGACATAACTATACGGCAAAGGAGTGACTCACACTGTGCAGTACAGTGCAGTGTAGTTGAAGCAGTTTTGCAAGGGAAAACTATCAATACTAGGTGTACATACTGTGTTCCCCCGTCCCCAAGACACCCTGTTAGCAATGCATTATGCCAAAATCCAAATGCCTTGTCAGTATGTTCTTCTGTAAAACTGAGTTTTGCCTCTGTAAGAAAGCATGGGGCATGAGAAAATACCAAGTTGCTGTCAGCCGAGACAGCTAACTGTCAGTTTATGCAGTGGTGTGCTTAGTGTCTATACAGTGATAATTTGAAAGCAGTAATGCCTCCTTAGCCATGCTATACTACTGCCTTCCATGTCTGTTTGTAGTAAAGCACCTGGCAGTCACTCCGATCGAACATCCCTTACTGTTCCTCTGTCCCGCATCTTCACGTCATCAGCATGGCACAGCAGAATGCTGAAGACGTATCTGGGTACCATATAATACCGCCGGTCCGCGCATGCACGGAATCCCAGTTTCACATTTCAAACAAGAATTTCTCTGGAAATAACCCTCAGTTTTTAAAACCACCTCTACAGTGCATATAGCACATACAGCACATCTAAACACATTGTTTGCATTATATGATACCTAAATGAGTCTTCAGCTTTCCACAGTGCCATGCTGATGCCGGGGAGGTGCAGGATGGAGGAACAATAAGGGATTTTCGATCAGGGTGACTGCCAGGTGCTTTACTACAGAAAGACATGGAAGGCACCAGTATGGCATGGGTAAGGAGGCATTACTGCTTTCAAATGATGAAGGTATAGACACTAATCACACTGATGCATTAATTGATAGCTGTCTCAGCTGACAGCAAGTCGATCTTCTCTCACTCCCCATGCTTTGTTACAGAGGCAGAAGTCAGTTTTACAGAAAAACATACTGAAGGGGGGACCACGTGATGCAAGCTACCGGTTAGTCGCTCCTCAGTACAGCTCCAGCCTCCTGTCTCTTTATCTCTGTTTTTTTGGTATATTTTCTCTGTCTCTAAACCCCTAATTTCATGTTATTCTGGTTCCCTACAACTTCGTGCCCTTGCAGGGTGATTTTGAGAGAGAATGGACGTTTACATGAAAAAGCAACAGCAGAAACACACCCCGCCAGTTACACCAGAGAAGGCCTCAAAAATATCCCGGGCCTCGAGTGGAACAGAAAAGGGAGACGTTCTGAATCTAAGGGCGGATCAGGAGCCGCTCACATTGTCGAGCTTTCTGGAGGAATTTAAACCATTCAGAGATGAGATTAAGGAGATGGCATCAGAAATTAAATCGCTCACGAGAAAAATAGAAGAGATTACCCTCGCTACCTCAGACAACACAACTAGGATTTTCTCTTTAGAGAAGCAAGTGGAGAGGTTCAAGCCTGAGATGGCAGCAATGCGCCAGAAACTGTCTAGATTTGAGGTCAAGCTTGAAGACTTTGAAGGTCGTAGCCGGAGAAATAATGTTGTGATCCTCAGGTTACCAGAGGGAGAAGAGGGCCAGAATGCTATAGCTTTTACCCAGAAGTTGGTCGAGAAGATTGCAGGCCCTTACCCATTTGGGTCCAAATATATCATTGAGAAAGCCCACAAGTCATTAAGACCGAAGCCCCTTCCCGGAGCAACGCCTCGACCTATAATTTGTCATTTCTTAAATTTCTTAGAGCAACATTTCCTGTACAAAGTGAGAGAACTCCAAGAAGTTCAATGGGAGCAAGCTAAGCTTAGAATAGTGCAAGATATTCCAGGTTCAGTCCCTATGAAGCGTGCTGCTTTTCATCCTGTTGTTTCAAAAATCATTGCGGCTGGACTTAAATTTCATATGGGATACCCGGCCAGGCTACAAGTGCAGGTGGCTGGTTCCTGGGCTACCTACAAAGATCCGGAGGCAGCATTTGCTGGTTTTAAAATTAGCATTACCAGATCTCTTCAGGGACACATGAAAGGCCTTGGGTCTCTCTCAACAAGATGAGAACCGTTTTGAGAAGGCTGGGCACTCATGCAAAGGGATCTTCAGGAAAGAAGCAGTTAACCACTCTTGGACTCTCACTTCAGCCCGAATAAGGGGCAGAAAGGACTTTCTTTTTCTTGTTATAGTGATCTAGTTGTGGATGCATGCTCTTATTTGTTTTGTCTGGGTCTGGGGTTTCGGGCCTTTCGGTTTACCAAGTGTTCCAATCACGGAAGAATATTCTTGGTTGTTTTGTCTGGGTCTGGGGTTTCAAGCAATCAAGTGATTTCTTGTTAGTTTTCATACTGGCAGAAAGTAGAGCCTATTTGGCAATGTCTGGTCTCCCCTTCCCCTGTGAGAGTTTGGTGGGGAACGGTTTGGTGGAAGACTTTAGCCTTTGGGGAAATCCAATTATAAGGGCTGTGTTGTCCTTTCCCCTGTAAGGCATCAGGGTGCAGTTACACACTTGCAACACAGGAGGGGCTTGTGCTTCATGTGTGTTAAGTGATAGTGGTTGCTAAGGCAGGAGATAAGTTGGGACTCACTGGGGCAAAGGCACAGCATCTGGGAGGAGAGGAGAGGAGAGGAACGGGGGCCTGTCCCTATAGGGCTGGAGAGCCTGCTGAGACGAAGGCCCGCTTGGTGAATATTATGTTTGGCTGAGGCTGACTTCCCGTTCTCGCACCATGAGGCACCAATTCACACTCAACAAACCATATGCCCTTGTAAGCTGTGATGTTACTGGTGGCAATGTTTTATTGATACCAGCTTACTCCCAATGGCCCTCATCAGGGGATAAGCGATAGATACAAGGGCTTGTACTGTAGGGATGCTTCATTCTCTCTCTTTCTTTTATTACTAGCATCTCAAAAAGGGGGAATGTATTATAAAGTACAGGGTTTGGGGACGGTTTTTGGGGCTGGGGAGAAGTAATAAGCGGTATTGCTGAATGTTGTTAAAGATAACAGGGGTTTGGGTGGATGGCTTTTTGGACTATGTTTTGGAGTTACTGATGATGTGGATTGTTCGAGGGTAGTGGGGGGTGGGGAGGGACAGGGGTTTAATGGGGGGTGGAAGACCGGCACAGCAGATTCAGGGGAATAGAATCACCTGTTACATGACTGCAGTATATGTTAGATACCTTATCTGGATTATACCTGACATAATAGATGGCTCAGAATATTAATATTGCTACGTGGAACATGAAGGGGATCATGAAAAAACTGAAACAATATCAGGTACTTAAACACCTGAGTCTGATGCGTGCTCAGATATCATTCATACAAGAATCTAATTTAGTGGATTCCGAGGCATTACAACTTCAGAGACAACAGATAGGTCAGGTTTTTTATGCCTCAGGGGAAACCAATAGTTGCGGGGTCAGGATACTGATTAACAGAGATATCCCATTTGTCCCTTCCCAGGTATTTAAGGATGCGGAAGGCAGATATGTCTTAGTTCAGGGTACTATTTGGGCCATGCCGTTGGTTTTAGATAGCATATACGGACCAAATACACATGATCCCTCTTTTTTTATGAAATTGATTTCCACGATCCTTCCTATACTCCCTCTTTCAATTATATTAGGGGGAGATTTGAATTTGGTTTCGGATCTGAATCTGGATAGATCAAGCACTGGGTCGAGGGGACTGTCACCTGGACACAGGGCCTTTAAGGAATTGATGGATCAGTGCAGATTGTGCGATGTCTGGAGGGTCACACATCCTAATATTAGGGAATATACCTATTGTTCACCAGTGCATGGCATGCAATCTCGCATCAATTACCTATTAGTTTCTCACGAGCTCTTGCCAGGGGTACTATCCACCTCAATCCAACCGGGTCCAATATCGGATCATACTTTAGTCTTGGGTAATTTGGCTTTTCTTAATATCCCTAAAAGAGAGACCAGATGGAAATTAAATGAACAATTACTAAAAGATGAAAAGTATCAAAGAGTGGTGAAGGAGCAGATAGAGTTTTTCTTTTCCACCAACCCAATAGATAGTGCAAGACCGGATATTTTATGGGGAGTCTTCAAGGCTTACATAAGGGGCATTCTCATTAGTCTAGCTACAAAGAGGAAGAGGGAAAAGGAAACGGGGTTACTCTTCTTATTGTCTCAGATACGGGTATTAGAAAATATACACCCAGATAAAATTTCTCAAGAGGAGTCACAGAAGCTATTAACATATAAGGATAAATATTTGGGAATGTTAAGAGAAAAGGCTGAGTTGGCAATAATCCATACAAAGGCCAGTTTCACAGATCAAGGAGAAAAAGCAGGGTGCCTGTTGGCTCTACATTTAAAACAATAAGAATCAGCAAGATTTATATCCCCAATAAGGTCTCAGTCTGATGGGACCCTGAAGGTATCCCCCTCAGAGATAGTCCAGGAATTTGTCACTTTTTACGAGCAATTATATAGGGACATGGATAGTCTCTGCCCATTCAAAAACTGGATGAGTATCTCAGGGAAGCACATCTTCCATTACTATCTGACTATCAAAAGAAATTTATATCTTCCCCTTTATCACAGGAAGAAACAGATACTGTTATAAAGGACTTGCCTCTGGGTAAAATCCCGGGTCCAGACGGGTTTTCGGCCTTATTTTATAAAGTTTTCATGGAGCAACTACTTCCCGTGTTGCTTCGTCTCTATTTGTGTATTTTGTCTGGAGAGATGGCCGATGCACATTTGTTTGAGGCATTGATAGTCTTGTTACCTAAACTGGATAAAGACCCAGAAATGGTTCAGAGCTATAGGCCAATATATTTGCTGAATCAGGATGTCAAAATTCTCTCAAAGATAATGGCAGATAGACTAACCCTGGTTCTTCTGGATCTTGTGAGTATGTCTCATGTGGGATTTATGAGAGGACGTGCATCTTCAGATCACCTGCGTACTCTCTCGCATGTCTTCTCGGAGTTCAGGGATGCCATATATCCTGCAGGGCTGGTCTCCTGGGACACCGAGAAGGCATTTGATTGGTTAACTGGACTTTTCTATTTCAAGCCCTCAAGGCATTTGGATTCCCATCCATGTTCATAAATTGGATCAGGGCAATTTACTGGTCTCCTGCGCCGAGGATTTCAGGGAATAGGACCTTCTCCAAGTCTTTTACACTACGGGCATGTACTAGGCAGGGATGCCCTCTCTCTCCATTACTTTTCAATCTTTATCTGGAACCCCTTATTCAACATATTCTCAATAATGAAGGAACACAAGGTATTCCCATTAGGAAGGAGGTAGTGAAAATAACAGTGTACGCTGATGACCTTCTCCTACATTTGGCTAATCCATTAATATCTATTCTGAATATGCTAAGGGAGGTTGATAGATTTAGTAGTTTCTCGAATTATAAGTTAAATCCCAATAAGACATCCTTTTTCCCTTTTAACCATAAAGTCTTTAAGACCGACATTATTTCTCTGGGACTATGCTGGTCTCCCAGGCTATTAAATATTTAGCCATAAAATTAACGCGTAATCCCTCTTTGTGGTTTAAGGAAAACCTGGGCCCCCTTTTGCAGGGGATCACTCAAGATTTAGAGAGATGGGATAAACTCCTGTTATCTTTATGGGATCATATTAATTTAATTAAGATGAATGTGTTTCCCCATTTATTTTATCCTCTGTCACATCTTAATTCATTCGTTCCCCTAAGTTGGTTTCAGAAAACACATAAACTCTTTACCAAGTTTATTTGATCGAGTAAGACCTCTAGGTTGGCTTACCACAAACTAGCTGCACCCAAGAATGAGGGGGGTTGCAGATTCCTTACTTGCCCATTTATTACTGGGCTAGCCATTTGGCTAAATACCTGAGATGGGTAAGACCGGGTCCAGATAACATGAACCCGGTTTGGCTCAAGATTGAATTAGATTTTTTCCAATCTATGAACATGGAACCCCTGACTATGCTCTATGTAAAAATTTCTCAGATACAAGATATTAATAAATGTCCCACTATCATGACCTCGCTAAGAGTACATTCACAGCTGTGCTCTTTCCTGCATTACAATCAAAGTAAAGATCTCCCTCAATCTATTTGGAATTCCCTGCCTTTCACTATAAACAAACAGATACTTTCCCGTTCATGGTTATGTCATTTAGGAGAGGGGATAGTATCTTCATTTCTGGATGAAGTGGGTGAGTGGCTCTCATTTTCTCAGTTCATATCCAAGTTCAAAATACCAGAGTCTCAGATTTTTAAAGTGTTTCAGCTGAGGCACTTGTTAACCACGGTCCTTTGGGCCACTCCACCCCATCCACTGACCTTTGCATTGGTATCTGAACTTTCCCCTTTTCTTGTCTCCTCTGGTGTGATTTCTAAGATTTACCAAGTGTTGTTCTGATGGAGGTTTGGATGCGGTGGAGGCCCCACCAATTTCTGGGTTTCATTTTTTCACCATTACACTTTTAAATGGCCAGTCCTCTGGATGTACTGTCATAAATATGTATCCCAAGATAGATTACATTTCATGCAGTTCCACATTTTGCATAACTTATACTATACCCCAACTAAACTAGTGAAATGGGGCCTTCTCGATACTGATAGGTGTAATAAGTGTTCCCAGGACACAGGATCACTTTTTCATCTTTTTTGGTTGTGCCCCCAGACAGCATCATTGTAGGAACTTATAAAAATCAATCTGGATCCTTTATTGGGTTTAAAAGATTATTTTACACCATATATTTGCCTGTTGGAGGATCTGTCCTCCATAAAGGTTAAATTCCGGAGATTTCACATATCCATGGTGGCACTCTCGGTTAAAAAAGTCATTCTCAGGCGTTGGAAGGAAAGGACCAGTCCAACATATCAGGAGTGGCTCCATGAGATCATAGCAAATATACGCACAGAGAAGGCTATTGCTAGCCTTCAAAACAGACTATATAGGTATAAGGTTATCTGGGATCCCCTTTATACTTTAATTACAGTGGCTATGAAGTAGTGTGTAGTTGAGGTGATTACCTTAATTATTTTTGGTAAAGGTAGTTAACGGGTGATAACAGTGTTAGAATGAACTGCTGTGCTGGGGAGGGGGAAGGGTTGGGGGCAGTATGATTTATTTTATGAATCCTATGTCAAAGTGTTCATTACTGCCTCCTGTAATGTGGAAACTGTGGTGAATAAACTTTAAATTACAAAAAAAATAAAAACATACTGACGAGGCATTTGGATTTTGGCATAATGTATTGCTAACAGGGTATCTTGGTGAAGATGGACCACAGTACGTACACCTAGTAATGTAGTTTTCCCTTGCAAAACTGCTGCATCTCATTGTACTGCAGTGTGAGTCACTCCTCTGCCATATAGTGATGTCAGCAGTACAGCTTTGGGTCCACAGCAATACCAGGCTTCCTACAGAAGCTCTGCTACACCCTGCAGTTTTTAGCAGCTCAGAATGCAAAAACTAACTGCACAGGATAGTAATGAAATACAATTCCAGAATCAATGCAAGAAGGGGTAATTGATGCATGAAAGTCAAATGACTGGGAAAGGTGCTCTTTAAAGTATTGTCTGGAGCACGGCATGAAGAGTGTATCCCACTGCCCCTCAAAACCATGGACAAAGCCTTGCAAATGTTGTTGACTTCTGTCATGTACATTTTTACAATGCACAAATACGAATAATGAATTTAATGGTGGCATGCGTACATAACATAATACTGAGAAAGTAGTGACAGTCACAGACATTTGGCACAAATAAAACAAGAATTGTTTAGCGGCAACCAAGTCTGCAGCAGTGCTGTGGATCAGTCAGCACATGCAGAATGCAACACTGAGTCTTAGGCAGACTTGTGCTGTTGATGATGATTATGGGGCTGGAGGCATAAAATGGTGGTTCAAGGTGGACTGCTAATTGTCAACGTCTACACACAGGCGGTTGGTGCAGCTGTTGCCATATATTTGTACAAAATGGACAAGGGGAGGGTTTGCCTTTATATTTCTGGATGGAACAATTTTTACACTTGGTAGGGGAAAAAGAAATGCTGGAAAGAGTTCCAGCCCTTGCAGTGACAATGAGAATGATACATAGTGTGTAATATATCATTTGTTCAGTACTTGCCGTACCTTCTGGAAGGCTTTGGCTATCACTACTCCACATACTTTTGTTTGCTGCATGTGAATGATTCCACCCTGCTCCATATCCTTCTACTTCTACTTTCTGTTGTTCCATTGAAGCTTCACTGTCATAGATTTGTAACATTTTCTATACAGATAAACTTTTTAATATTCAGTTTTCCCTGATTGTTTGCCCAGTACTTGGTTCCTATTGATCCACACCAAGTGATGCTCATTGATTGACCCAAGTCATAGGCACCGTAAATGGGGGCAGGAGGGCGGCCACCCACCACTTTTGTGAAGTGGAGATTGCCCTATTATATTGGAAGGGTGGCAAGAGCCAACTGGCATCTAGTTTGTTTTTTTTGTTCGGTTTACACTGTTTATTCCCTTCCCCAGCTGCTATCCAGGGCGTTTTCATTTTTTTTTTTAAAGGTGGGGTCTAAACATATGACGTGCCCCAGCCAGCGGACCTGATTGAGATGGCAAACATATCTCTCAATCAGGTCCACTTTAAGAAATGAAGGCATGACTAGAGTTAGGGGCGGGTCATGCGGGCTCTTTAAATGCCCACAGATTTCCTACAGTTTTCCATTCCTGTTCCCAACTTCCGCTGGAGATGTGGATGGTGCCGTGTGGTGGACTACTTGAGGTGAGAGTTGAACGACTGGAAGTGAACCAGGGGCAGTGAGAGCGAGCGACTACTGGTGCATAGCGCCTCATTATTTTTGCAGCTGCAGCAGCAAGTTGGCGCCAGTGTGACCATGGACCCATGGGGTGACGCTCGGATGGACCAGTAACTTGGCATAGTCGAAGCAAGTCTTGGAGAGGAGCAGCAGCCGGCAGGAGCATGAAGAAGCTAGTCAGAGAGAGAGGACTGAGGAGCCTGGCCTGAACTTCCCTGGAATCCCTGAAGTGAAGAGGGAGCTAGTCGGTAGTTGGAGAGGAGCCTGAAGAGGTCAGGAGAAAGCTACCAGCGGTCATCGTGAGTGACTGAGTCTGTGCTGGGAAGGAGAATCAACGGCGGCAGTGCAAGATAACTGAGTCAATTTTGTCACCATACCAGCCACTACTACTAGTAAGTCTCACTCACTCACGTTTATTTTCCTTCATCACCTGAGGGTAGTTATTGGGCATTGATGGGATTTGAGGACTCTCTGCAATATTTTCAACAGCTGTAGACTAGTATACTATATGTACACAGAAAATCTAAAACAGTGTGGGGCTAAATGAGTCAAATCCTTACAGGGATTAAAATCACATACATATCTTATGCTGGACCAACTCCCTTGCAATTTGGCACTAAAAAGGGGGCGATTCCAATAAACTCACTATCCATTTCTTCAGTTCTGTGCAGGTCAGCCCCCTGGAGAAACCTGCAAAGCTGTCAGAAACTGACCAATGCTCATTTTTAACGCTTTAGTCACTGCAGAGTCAAAAAAACATACACCTTGCAAGCCTGTATTGTTTTTAATAACCCCCCCATTCCTGCAGTAATGTGAGTGAGCAAATCCATTTAGAGCATAGGCTTTTTTTTTCATGTAACCCCCTAAACCAGCAGTCAATAAAAAATCTTGACAGACTCTTGCACTGTTGGGAGTTCAAATGACCACATGCTGCTGCTAACATAATTATGTGTATATCATGTCTCTCTCTATTGACTCTGCACATCTGGCTTTTTTAAATTCCTGTGACTGGTGGCACTCACTACCTGAACAATGGACTTGACCCTCCATCCCCTTCCTAGGACTTGAAAGTAAGGGTGTCCATTTTTGAGGGAATTTATACTTAACTGTAATTATTTGATGTTGGGATAACTGGAGTTTTAGCATGAGAAAAAACATGTTTTGCTCTTTGCCTGGGAACTTGAAGTCTATATAAAATGTAAGGGGTCCTTAAAAAACACGGTTTTGGTAAATTAACTGACTCTTTAAGCAATATATTATCAAATAACCTGCAATATTGATTGACCCTGAAATTAAACATTTGCAGTGGAGACCTGTTCAGTTTTGTATTTAATTTTCACATCTTGAAGCCAGTGATAAATTAATATTTTTATAGGGTTACATTTTCGGTGTTGCTTATTTTCTATAAGAACAGGAACTGTTCATGTGGGTGTGTGTCTGTGTGTGTGTGTGTGTGTGTGTGTGTGTGTGGGTGTGTGCTGACTTTTGATTTGGCCATGGCAGATTCTACATTTTGTTTCAGATTATTTTGATTATGTTTAACCCAATCGCTATTTGATTTTGACACATTGATACAATTTGGTTGATATATCGGCTTGGTTTATGGTTCCTTTAAGGAAGTTGGTGTGTATCACAAACATGTGCCTTTGAACTTCAATAAAGCTGAATTGTGCAATCTTTTAAGGTGATACTGAAGAATTAAGGCCAGTTGCGCAAGTCAACAAGAAAGTATTACGATAAGAGACTTGCGTCTAAAGCGACACCACTCTGTCACGTCTCTTCCCGTCTATGCCCGAGTCACCGAATAGTCATATAATATAGTATAGTATAGTTCATACAGTAGTTATAGTAATGTACAGTACAGTGTGTGCAAAGTACCACATTGGACTCAGGGGGTGTGGGGGGTGGAGCACCCCCACAGAAGATATAAACAGTTCACTAAACAATAATTTAACTCATAGGACACGGGGAATGTTTGGGTCAGAGTGCCGCCACAGAAGAAAGAACTGACAAATTTTGTCTTGCTTATTGTAAAAAAAAAATCTAAATATTGATTGCTTCTTTCTTCTGTGGGGGCGGTCAGCCCCCACACCCCCCTGGTCCTAAGTTCACTGCATTTACTGTCATGCCTGCTTGCTTTGTTCTGTGGGGGTGCTCCACCCCCACCCCACCAGGTCCTCAGTGGTTATTCTGTATTTTCTGTAAAAATAATTTGCCTGCATTTAGTGCCATGCCTGCTGTGTGAAAGTGCATGCTGTTTCACTAGCTCTCCAGCTGGTATCACTCGTTCGTGCAGCTTCAATGGACACATTACCGAATAGTCTCTGAAAGCTGCGCAGCGACGTGACCTGGTGGTAATTCTTCAGTATCACTTCTTTTAAGTGCTATCGATTAATACCACCTTGTCTGACAAGTCCTAGAGATTTCAGTTCCACTTCATCAAGTTTGAAAATTAGGCTGTAAATCACTGCACCCTGCAGTCTAACATCACCCCTGCATTGCAAAGCTGAAATCAAGTTACACTTCTCCCAATATCTTTAGTTGCAACCTTTATTGCCTTTTTATTGAAAATGATTAGTCACTAAACCAGGAGCCCACTGGAAGTGGAATGTTGTATTAAAGCTGAGGTAGTCTGAGTAAATAAGTTGGAATGGAAATATCTGGTGGTGGCAGTGGCATGTCTAGTGTGCAGTGTGTGAATGGACCTCTGTGGGACTGGCAACTTTGATGAGGTACAGAGGCTTGTCACAATGCAAAATTGTAACCAAAAGCCAGTCTGTTAGTCTGGCATGTGGTGGTATGTCTAGTGTGGAGTGAGTGTGTATGTGTGTGTGTGTGTGTGAATGGGCCTCTGTGGGACTGGCTACCTTGATGAGGTACAGTCAGAGGCTTGTCACAATGCAATATTGTCACCAAAACAAAAGCCAGTCTGTTAGTCTGACACCTGTTGGTGGTGGTAGCATGTCTAGTATGGAGTATGTTTGTACCTCTGTGTTGGTGGGGTGGTGGTGTGCTGGCATACAACACAGAAAATGATGCTAACATCTGAGAGGGCATTGACTGTGGAGGTGTAGCTCACCTGAACAGGTGTGGGTGGGTAGCAGTGGGTTCCAGTTGGTGTGCACCACAAATTCCTGGCTACACCGCTGCTGCAGAATGGAATGAATTGTTGCGTGCACATCATAATGTGCTTGCCCTTGCTTCATCCTAGCTCCTTGCCTTTGAATCTGCAGTGCTGTGCTGCCCGCCCTGACACTAAAACTTAAACAAAAGAAACTGACACCTGCTTGTTGTTAAATGCCTCGGCCAGCAGAGACGAGCTGCAAAGTGGTAAATTGGTAGAACTTAGCACTGACGTAGTTTTTTTTTTAAATTTTATTCATTCAGGGTAGCTCGGCAGCAGCTTTAACACCTCCGTCTAGTGCAGTTGTGTTATTGGGGGTGGTCCGAATAAAACAATTAACATTTAATTCTATTTTTCATGAACACACAATCGTAGTCACCATATTATATTGTGGTATGATGTGCTATAATGTAGGAGTCTACTGGAAAGCAGCAGTCATAGTGTGTGAACAAAGAATTACAAAAAAATGATAAATACAAAATTGTGCCCTGTCCAGCAGTTGTCATAACACTTAACTGTGTGGGAAGGAGGGAGGAGTAAGAGATCCCAAGAGAGGTTAAAACAGGGTGAGGAAGACCTAGGGGAAAATAAGCAAGTTAGTGAAAGGAGACTAAAGTCAAAGAATGGTTTATTAATTTATTAATAAATTTTAACACAACAGTATCTTGAGCAAAATCTCTTTTTGAAGGTAGACATCACCAAAATAGTCAAAGCGTAATGGTCTGAAAACATAAACACTGTTTTTGTAACATCTGTGTTAGTCCAATAAAAGGTATCACACCACCATTTACTTCTGGATCTACCTCAAAGTAAACAACTTAAATCCTTTATTGGTCAATGAGGTGCTGAATATGAAATACAAAGCACGGGTGCCATTTGTATTCAGTTTTACAAAAATGAGATGACAGCAGCTTGTTTTATGGTGTGTCCTGAGGGGAAAAAAGTTAGATGCATATTTCACAGAAAACTGCACAGTGTATGTTTTTAACCCTATTTCTTGTGGAACATGAGTTCTGATTTAGTTTGCTGTATAACATGCAAGTCAGTCATAACTATTCCCACTGACTGGTCTATTTCTCTGTTAAATACAGCCATACCTGTAGATCTGGCATCTGGGAGCACTAGGTTTGACAGACCAATATAGCATCATTTTCATTCTAGCACCATTTGTTGTTTGTTTTGTTTTAGTTAACAGATCAGCCACACTAGGCTGAAGCCCTATTGACATGTGCCATCAAAACAGACAATAAACAGTTCACACTGGCTGACACAGCTTATAATAAACACTGCCAGTTTATGTACAGATATATACAAATATTTACATGGTTGAAACTGTTGATTAAAATCTTCCAGTTAAAAACTTAAAGCATAGCATTTACTAAGATTGTGCAAGTAAGTGTTTAATTGTTCTAATTGCTTGGATTGCCAGGACTGACATCTCAGAAATCTAGGGAGCATTATTTGCATTAAAAAGTGGTGATGTACAAATGTGTCTGTAAAGTGAGCTGGGTGTGGAAGAGGCAGCTGTAAGAGTGCTTAGAATGATTAATGACGCATGTTGTTGTTTACGTAGTGTGGCACTTGTTTGTGGTGGCACTGGCAGACAATGGCATGGAATCTGCCTTGCATGTTGGACTGGATTGGAGTATGGCACTGGTGTGCTCAGGGGTGGTAAATTAAGTTGGCACTCTGCATGACTTGTGTGAGAAACCACTGTGAGTGGTATAGGGAGTGTTGTTAAAAAGCAGTACCACTATATCAAAGTTCTCCCTGTGGGCACCGTTTATAAAACAACTGAGGTTTGATGTGATTCTCATATAAAAACAACTTAATGTTGGGTGAATAGTGTATAGTGCTTGCATCCACTGAACTTTGGCCTTTCTCTGTCCCCACCCTTGGTTGAAGAGCCAGGCAGTGATAGCGAATTGATGACCCAGCAGCAAGGGGAGTAAGCATCTCAGAGAAGGAAGAGTTGGGGAAGTTGGGGGCATGTGAAAATTCTGAGTTGCAGCTGCTGGGAGAGGTTGGCTGATATGTGACATATGGGAGGAGGAGGCAAATTTCACAATACTGAATCATGGACATGACAAAAGCCCTGCCATTGTAACAGTTGGGCAGCTGAGTAACAGTGGCATAAAAAATAGTTTCATTGTCAGTACCAGACAAATCATGCATTATAAATTTTATTGGACTGTTGTCTTGTACACTGGCGGTGCAGTACACAAGAATTTTGATGCATGGATCACTAGCCAAGAATATCTAAAGTAGGCCCAGTAGTTGAGGATTAATATTAACTATTGACAAAGATTGGGGGGGGGGGGTGAGGAAGGGCAAAATATAAAAAATGTTTTTTTGCCATAGACATTTTATTGCTGGCGTGCTTAATGTTCATGCTGCAGTACCTTATCAGAAGATGGTAATCAGATGGGTTCACTAAACTGTATACACAAAATTCTTTATCAGAGCATGCACGGTCTCATTGCATTCAAATATGCCATGGTCTGAGAGACAAAAAAGACAGATGAAGAAACAACTGGCTGATATTGCTGCCAAGATGCCAAGAAAACTAAATTACTGATTTGGGAGTGCCCAGATACCAATATCTTCAGAGCATGCAAGGGACATCGCTGCTGAGAATAATACCACTGCCACTGCCACAAACACTGCAGCTGTCAGCTGAACCAGTATTGTAAGTGACAATGTAACTGTGCATATAGCTTCGCTGCCAATGGTTTCGATAGAGTCAAATGCAGCCATGTTGGTTTCAAATGCTGCATCAGTGCCAGAACTAACATGTTCCTTTCCTGATGAGGAATCTCCTGCAGCTGCTATTCCAGTGCCCCTGGATGGTAAGGCCTGCTCTGTCTCTGATACAGAAAACAGAGCTGCAGAGCTGTTTCCAATGAACAGCAATAGTGATGGCAACATCATGCATGTCTCTGAGAAAACCCAGCTCACAGCAGTTGACCCAATGCCTGAATCTGCTGTGTCTTTGTCTCTCCCCTCCTGTTCTGAGAAAACCTGGGTAACTGCAGTTGAACCAACCGTGTCTGAATCTGCTGTCTCTTTGTCTCTCCCCTCCTGCTCTTCTGTTTGTTGCCACAATATTAACAGTGTTTTTCAACCAAGCAGTGTTATAGACACGTTCATCAAACAAGTCATTCTGCAAACCAATGGGAGAACTGAAACGAGAACTTGTCAAACACAGTGGTTTTCATCTTTCAGTTGGCTAACCTACTGTGTTTCAAAAGGATGTGTGTTCTGCTACTACTACTGTCGGGCAGCATTGGAAGGAAAACTAATCACAGGCAGTCGTTGTGGTGAAACAACATTCATTTCATCAGGATTTAGTGATTGGAAGAAAGCAATTGACAAATTTAAGAAACATCAGGCATCATTATTCCACCATGAAGCTGTTGAGAAGTATATTGCATTCAATAACACAAGGATGAATGTTGGTGCTCAGCTCAGCCAGCATGTTGCACAGGAACAGGTGAGAAACAGAGACCTGTTCCTGAAACAGGTAAATGCAATACAGTTTCTAGTTCGGCAAGGACTAGCAATTCATGACAAAGAAGAAGAGGAAAGCAACCTGAGGCGGGAAATGCTGAGTAGGGCAGCTGACATACCAGAACTACTGAGATGGATCCAGGAAAGGAAATATCAGAGTTCAGATATTGTGAATGAAGTCATGGAACTCATGGCACATCAGCTGCTGAGGAACCTTCTGGAAGAGATATGCAATGAATCAAAGCTGTATGCAATCATAGCAGATGAATCTCGGGACATTAGCCAACATGAACAGATGACAATATGTATATGATGGGTTTCCCTGCCCCATTTTGTTATACATGAAGATTTTATTGGGATGTATGAAATGGCAAAGACCGATGCAGAATCCATCACCAGTTCCATTAAGGATGTTTTAGTAAGATGTAATTTACCAATCAACAACTTGAGGGGACAGGCGTCTGATGGAGCAGCAAATATGAGTGGATGCATTTCTGGAACTGCAACAAGAATTAAGAGAGAAACTCCACTACCATTGAATGTCCATTGTGCAAATCATTCCTTGGACCTGGTGTTGCAAAACTGTGGCAAAACAAGTGATGCCATTGAAGATGCCCTCAGCTTTGTCCAGAATTTAAGTGTGGTGATTCGGGGATCACCACAGCAGATGGCTCTTTATGAAAATATTGCAGTGAATGACAGTGAGGACCCTTACATGATGATAGAAGGCCTGCACTAACTTTGTCCAACAAGATGGGCAGCAAGAACAAAGAGCATCAAGTCAGTTCTCAAAAACTATGGAGCACTCTATGAAATCTTAGAGGAGCTGAAACGAGACAAATCTACGGATGTACGAACTAAGATCAAAGGCCTGTTGTCAGTGATGAAAAAGTTTCTGACCTATTTTGGACTGGTTGTATCATACAATATATTCAGCATATCAGAACAAGTGGCTTCAATCTTGCAAATAAAAACACTGACAGCAGAAAGTACAATGATGAACGTAAATTCCCTGAAGAAGAATTTACAAAGCCAGCGCAATGACTTTGACCAGGTCTATGAAGGCATCAAAGAGAAAGCACAACTACTGAAAAATATGAAGGAGCCAAAACTTCCCAGACAGCACTATGTGACAGCAAGGCTGCAACATGGTAGTGCACCGCATCACCATGCCGAATCTGCTAAGGACTGGTATCGACAGATGTACTATGAAGCCATTGATGCTTGTCTTGTTGAACTAGACCAATGTTTTGATCAAGAACTTACACTTTGCTGTCATCCATGTAGAATTTGTTGCTTCAAGCAGCCAATGCAAAGGCGTTTTCAGTTCCACCTCAGATCACACAATTGTATGGAGATAAGGACTTGGACATTGACATTCTGAATGCACAACTGAACTTGCTCCCAGGACTTGTGCAGCAGGTTTTGCCAGAGGTGAGGGCAGTAACTTCAATCAACACCATTATTGATGCCTTAGTGGGAAAAGAATGCCAGCAGCAGATACTGTATTCAGAAGTAGTGAAGCTCATTCAAATTTACCTCCTCGTCCCAATGAGTACAGCAACTGGGGAGAGATCCTTTTCAACACAGCGGAGGATAAAGTCTTACTTAAGAAGCACCATGACAGAGAGAGGTACAATCACCTAATGCTGTTGAACATTCACAAAGAAGAACAGACAAGTTGGATCGGACACAAATTGTTCGGGAGTTTGTGCAACGAAATGAAAGACGACTTAACTTTTTCGGAAAAATCTGATACTGAAATTCTGTACTTTAGGGAACAATTCGTATGGTGGTAAATTTGTTGTTTGGTTGTGGTGGCCACCAGGGCCTGGTGGAGGCTTGTACAGGCATACCAGCCTGAAGTGGTGACCAGAGCATTCATGGGATGATTTGGTGGCCACCAGGGCCTGGTGAAGGCTTGTACAGGCATACCAGACTGAAGTGGTGACCAGAGCATCAAGGATTAATTCATGGCAGAAGTATAGATGTGATGGTAAATTGGTTGGTTGGGTGAGTCTGTGGTATGCAGTAGCAACAGTACAGGAATGAATGAGCAGATGGCTTTCCTCTATTGAATTCTTAGGGAACAGTGGCCAATTTCCAAATGTATCCTAGTCCTCCATCCATCCAGACTTTGCTGTGGAAATCTGTTTTATACCATACTGTTGTACAATAATATTGTTTACTGTCATTGTATACTATGATTCATTAATAAATACACTTTACATTGTACACTGTCATTCACTAATAAATAAGCTATGTAAACTTAATGGCTCTGTGTCATTATTTCCCAAGCCTCAGGAGTTTACCTTGTTGCTGGTGGTTGGGCTTAACTGCTAACTTAATTCATGGCAGAACTCTAGATGTGATGGTAAATTGGTTGATTTGGTAGCCACCAGGGCCTGGTGGAGGCTTGTACAGGCATACCAGCCTGATGTGGTGACCAGAGTATTCATGGGATGATTTGGTGGCCACCAGGGCCTGGTGAAGGCTTGTACAGGCATACCAGCCTGAAGTGGTGACCAGAGTATTCATGGGATGATTTGGTGGCCACCAGGGCTTGGTGGAGGCTTGTACAGGCATACTAGCCTGAAGTAGTGACCAGAGCATTCATGGGGTAATGTGGTGACCACCAGGGCCTGGTGAAGGCTTGTACAGGCATACCAGCCTGAAGTGGTGACCAGAGCATTCATGGGATGATTTAGGTGCCACCAGGGCCTAGTGGAGGCTTGTACAGGCATACCAGCCTGAAGTGGTGACCAGAGCATTCATGGGATGATTTGGTGGCCACCAGGGCTTGGTGGAGGCTTGTACAGGCATACCAGCCTGAAGTGGTGACCAGAGCATTCATGGGATGATTTGGTGGCCACCAGGGCCTAGTGGAGGCTTGTTCAGGCACACCAGCCTGAAGTGGTGACCAGAGCATTCATGGGATGATGTGGTGGCCACCAGGGCCTGGTGGAGGCTTGTACAGGCATACCAGCCTGAAGTGGTGACCAGAGCATTCATGGGATGATTTGTTGGCTATCAGGGCCTGGTGGAGGCTTGTACAGGCATACCAGCCTGAAGTGGTGACCAGAGCATTCATGGGATGATTTGGTGGCCACCAGGCCCTGGTGAAGGCTTGTACAGGCATACCAGCCTGAAGTGGTGACCAGAGCATTCATTGGATGATTTGGTGGCCACCAGGCCCTAGTGAAGGCTTGTACAGGCATACCAGCCTGAAGTGGTGACCAGAGCATCGAGAATTAATTCATGGCAGAAGTATAGATGTGATGGTAAATTGGTTGGTTGGGTGAGTCTGTGGTATGCAGTAGCAACAGTACAGGAATGAATGAGCAGATGGCTTTCCTCTATTGAATTCTTTGGAACAGCGGCCAGTTTCCAAACGTATCCTACTCCTTCAGCCATCCAGACTTTGCTGTAAAAATCTGTTTTATACCCGTATTGCTGTACAATAATGTTTACTGTCATTGTATACTATGATTTATTAATAAATATTCTTTACATTGTACACTCTGATTCATTAATAAATAAGCTGTGTAAACTTAATGGCTCTGTGTCATTATTTCCCCAGCCTCAGGAGTTTACCTTGTTGCTGGTGGTGTGGCTTAACTGCTAAGTTCTATCTTGAAGTTAGTGGAACCAAAAACTCCTAACCCATTAGTGTGAAGACTGCGTGCTTGGGACTGGTGATGCACATTACTATGGCATCTCTCTGTTTCACCTGGTCAACCACTGTAACAGGTTAAGGAATATGTGGTTCAAATGTCATGTGGAGCTATTGGAGGGAATGGGTCGACAGCTGCTTTCTTAATATAGCTGCACTCTTGAGCAGACTTAGACTGGGTGGTCTATTTTTGCTGGCACTTTCGTATGTCTGTAGTTGCATAAATATTCCTATATGGGACTGCATTCTTAACGTTATGATGTGTGTACATGATTTACTGTATTTTTGTATGGCAAAAACTAGTGTCGAAAAAGTGCCCTTTTTACTCTCACAAGTGCCCCTCTGAGCCTCCGCCCCCTCAGTTTTTACTATCTTCCAGCACCTATGGCCAAAGTGATACTGTAGAAGAGCGCCATTGCTCTATCCTTTCCTCTTATTCAGCATCTCAGCAATTGCCCCTGACTCACACACAGGTTTCTCTTCCTCCTGCTTTTTCTTTAAAGCAGTCCAATTTCCTCCCTCACCTTCCTCTTTCCATTAATGTAAGAAGGCTTTGGTGATATATACATCTGATACTGCCATTGTTGTTTTCAGACCCTCTTTGACATCCTTAATTATTTTTTTTTTTACAGTCAAGTCAGTGTAGTTCCACAACTGGACCCATTCCGTCGAACTGTATGCCACCAACTAGCCCCAGTGCTTTGAGAAACAGTCCCTTCGTCATGGGGTGCTGGGACTAGATGGTGGCAAACCGTTTGGCTGAATGGGTCCTATTATGGAGTTGATGCCATAAAAGGTGTTTTCCAGGGATCTTTTCAGTAAAGTAGTCAGTGACTGTGTATTACCGGGATTCAATATCACCCTGTAGTGTACACTAGGGACTCTTAACAGTCTCGATACGGCCCAGACAAAAATTTGATCCTTCTGATTTCGCTTCACTTTTGAGCGACATATTTTTTAACAAATGGATTTTCCATTCTTTATCACCTGCCCCATTGAAGCAATCTTAAACTGAGGAAAGGGAGCGTGGGGACGTACCTGGAGGAGGCATCACCATGGAGTCAGAGTGGGGCTCTTCTGAGGATATTCTTGTTCTCTGAGCTGACATTTGAAGATTGGACTGTTACCATCTGGACTGCTGTGGTGATCTGGTATATTTCATCTGGAGTTGGTCCCGAACATTGTGGTTCTGTGTTTGGGTGTCAGTAGGGTCTGTCATTGGCACTGCAGTAGGACCCGACGTTGCCTGGTGACTTGAGGCCGGATCTGCTGCCACACGGGGGACCAGGCTTTGAGTCAGCTGGAGAACTGGCTGACAAGCTCGTGGTTCTCCCAGGCCCTTGGGGGGGATTGGCTGGTGGTTGACACTAGCTGAGGGTCATAGTTGTGGTGGTTGATCATCTCCGGTGGCAGTCTCTGTGGACAGAGTTTTTTGGGCCCCATCCTGCTCCTTGACAGTCAGACCCTGGATTTTCTTGGATCACCAACATGAAGAGGAGTTTATTTCTGAACTGAGTCTTCAGAGACAGTCAGATCTCTTTTTACCTTTCTATCACCTGGTTAAACTGCAGGTTTTCAGGCAGTAAGAGTACCTAATGATTTTTTTTTGGAATCTCTATGCAGTGAAACTACCTGAGGGGTCCGAATACATTTTACCTAATAACTTTGGGATTCAGTATATCCTAATGAGAGGAGGTACACTTGAACTCCACTTGGCAGCTTGAAGTTGGTTGACTTCATTTCATTCAATAACTTGCTCTGATTTAGTGCATGTCAGTAAGGAAGAGGTGCACTTGAATGTTACTGGACATCTACTTGGTGAGAGGCGAGCTCCACATCTGAATCACCAGTATTAGAAACCTTGGTGACTGGTTCTATAGTTTTAGTTCAAATTGCTATTTTGGCAGCTGTTATTAGAGCCCTTTATATACTAAAGGGTATCATATGGGTAGGGGGTGAGAGCGTAGGGTTTTTATTATTTTAAGACTGAGTTTTGTTTTTTGTTATTTTAAATAGTTTGTTTACACTCCATCCTCTCTGTGAGAGAGAGAGAGAGAGGGGAGGAGTATTTTGAATGGGTGGGTTTAATTTTTATATTTTTTTGTATTTTTTTATTTTATTCGATCCTCCACCAAGTGAGAGATGATGGAGAATTGAATTGTCTGCTTACTGTTTGGGGTGTGATTTTATCTGTTTATTTTGGCAGTTGTCTGGTATTTGGGCATGGGCATAGATCTTGAGGTTCTGAGGGGTAGTGAAATGTGTTGGTGGTCTGCCCCCCCATGTCGTGTGCTATTCATCCTCTGAACTTCACAACCTCCACCCATTTGTCTCCCACCCTGTGGTTTTCAATCTATCAGCAATGTAGAGCACTGGGTAGCATTCACCGGAGGGTGGGGGTGGGCAGGGGGTTGTGAACAGCGATGGATGAATAAGCGGAGTTCTCTCATCAGGGTAGTTAGGTCCAGAAGATGCCCTGGGGTGAAATGGACTCTGAAACATGGTCCTCCATGTCTGATTTCTATACCCAAGGGTCCCACCACTGGTAGACAGGTAGCTCGGGTGTCCCTAGTTTCCCGTCTGACTCAAGCAGTGTTATGCAATGCCCGATCCATTAAAAACAAGACTTCAGTTATTGCAGATCTTATTGGGACAGCTGATCTGGCTTGCATCACTGACACCTGGCTGGATGACAATGGCGGCCCTATTCTGGAGGCTGTGATTCCGAATGGGTACTCAGCGATACACTGCTTATAATAAGGCTGTTACTATGGCTCTGGAGTCTATCGCTCCTGTCCATGTTCGTCCTCTCTCCTTTCACCCTTGGTCCCCTTGATTTGATGGGACCCTGAGGGAATTGCGATGACTTGGACGTAGGTTAGAGCATTGCTGGCAGAAATCATCCTTGGAAGCTGACCACCTTAGATTGATGGAACATTATTAAGTCTATCAATCAGCAATCACCCTTAAGAAGGCAGAATTCCGATCCGGGGAGATTGCTGCTGCTCAGAACTGACTGGCTCAGCTCTTTTGAACTGTGGACAGGCTATGCAACCCAGCCTGTCTTCAGTCCCGAAGATCCTTTTCACAGTTTGAGTGTGACAAGCTCACTCGGTTCTTTGCAGATAAGGTGGCCAGCATCAGGGCAGAGATCCAGCTGGCACACTCTATGGAGCTGCTAGTGATCAGTGTTCAGTTACTTCTCCTTGCTTTATCTGGAGTACCTTCGATAGGCTGGAGTCCGGGGATGTTGTGCAGATTGTTCAGGGTATGCACCCTATGTGCTGTAGTTTGGATCTGCACCCAACCTCCCTGATTATGGGTTGTTGTGACATTGTTGGCCCAGTCCTTGCAAGGATAGTCTGGTGCTTCCTTGAGTCAGATGAGTTTCCTAGTTCCCTGAAGAAGGCGGTGGTGACACCTCTCCTGAAGAAAGCTTCTTTGGACCCAGGCTGCCTTGTGAACTACAGACCGAAATCTAACCTTCCCATTGTGGGGAAGGTGACTGAGAAGGTTGTGGTGCTACAGCTGGAGAACCATTTGACCATCCATGACATCTATGAACCTCTGCAATCCAGTTTTCATAAGAGGCATAGTACTGAAAGCGCACTGGTTCGGGTGCTCAGTGATCTCTTGATGGCGAGAGATCAGAAGTGCTGTATATCTTGGTATTTCTTGATCTCTCCTTAGCTTTTGACACCATGGACCATGGGGTGCTCCTCAAACACATGATGTTCATCTGTGGTCTGTGTGGTACAGTTCTCTGGTGGTTTAAGTCCTTGCTCACTAGCAGAACACAGAGTGTGGTGTCAGGATTTTTTTCTCCGACCCGTTCTCTCTGCCATGTGGGGTTCCTCAGGGCTCGGTGTTGTCCCCCATGTTGTTCGCAGTGTACATGCTGCCCCTCAGAGACATTGTAAGATGGTATGGGCTGAGGTTTCACTGCTATGCTGATGATACCCAGCTCTACCTGTCTTTTGCACCCAATCAGGATAGTGCATTATTGGTATTTAACAACTGCCTCGCTGAAATCCAGGACTGGATGAATTCCAGCTGGCTGAAGTTGAACTCGGGAAAGACTGAGGTGATGGTTGTGGATCTGGGTCACCAGATAGAAGGGTTAGGGTCTGGTCAGCCTTCTGGGCTTTGCCTGGGAGGCTCCCAGCTTCTTACCTCTGAATGAGTGCGGGATCTGGGGGTGATTCTTGATGATGGGCTGACACTGCGATCTCAGGTATCAACAGTCATCAAGTCTTCCTTTTATCACGTGAGGGACCTCACCAGGGTCAAGCACCTAGTTCCATCTGGTAACCTTTCTACGCTGATCCATACCTTTTTGACCTCACACCTTGATTACTGCAACTCCCTTTACCTAGGGCTACCAGGGGTTGATATCCATCACTTGCAGATAGTGCAGAATGCTGCAGCCCGGTTGTTGATGGTGACCCCTAGGGTGTGTCCCATCACACTGGTACTACGCAAACTGCACTGGCTGCCTATTCAGTGACAGATCACCTTCAAGGTCAAGCTTCTGACCTATAAAGCCCTACATAGACAGGGCCCGGACCACCTGAAAGAGCTCCTGTTCCCTTACTACCCTGGGCAACCACTCTGTTTTGGCTGACATGGGGTTGCTAGAGATTCTAAGGGTATCTTTAAAGTCATCAGGGGCCTGTGCATTTATGTATGTGGCTCTAGCCATGTGGAATTCTCTACCCTGCCAGCTACGAGAGTGCACGACCGTGGAGGGCTTCAAGAAGGCCCTAAAGACCCATCTGTGGTGCCAAGTCTACCCAAAATGATTTTTGCTATATCTGTATTCTACTTTTATTGTTTTATCTGTTTTGCATGTTAAGCGCCTTGACAATTTGAAAGGCACTCTACAAATAAAGATTATTATTATTATTATTATTATTATATTGCTCTGCTCTGTGGACAGTGTGGTTTGAGTGTGGTGGTGGTCTTTACACTGGTGCTTCAACAAAGCTTACATGTGCTTTGCATTATCTGTCTTATTCTACTTCTCCAGATCCTTAGGAATCAGATCCCTGATCTTGGCAAAGTCTGTACTTGTGAAATTCTGAATCCTGGTGACTTAGCCCTGACCTGCCTTTCTTGCTATCAGGGAGAAAGTTATCCAATTATGGTCACTGCCTCCACTGGATCATTGTTGTTCACACTGGAGATGATCCCATCCCCACCACTGTGAACAAGGTCAAGGAAGACTTCAAACTGATTCATGCAATTGTCCAGGCTGTGTGTGGGTGTTGATGTGCAATATTGCTGCCACTACATATTCAGTCACTTTACTACCGGTCTAGCATTGCTTGTAAAGTGCTTTGGGATACATTGTGTATGAAAAGTGCTATATAAATGCTGATTCTTTTTCTTCTTTCTGGACATTCTGTTCTCATATGAAGTCCATAGGAGTGGACAGGGACTCAATCTCAGCCCTAGCATTAGTCTTCTCAAGATGCCAGTCTATTACCAGGAGACTGAAGTCCTACAAGGTCACCATTGAATCTCATTGGACTGATCTCATAATTATCCCAGCCAGCTATCAGGAGACTGAAGTCCTACAAGGTCACCATTGAATCTCATTGGACTGATCTCATAATTATCCCAGCCAGCAAGGTCTCAGGCTCTGCTGAACTGTTTGGGGATCTGTATCATAACCTTAAGGACCACCCTGCATTCTTTTCTCATTGAAACATGTCAAGTAATTCTGTCCCCTCTTATTTGCACTCAAGGTATACCTGCAAGTTCTGGCCTAGATCCCTGTGCTTCACTAGAGCACACAAGCCAATGGTCCCATACCTAAATATGACTCACTGGCCCCCTCTCCTTCAGTCACAGATGCCTGACCACATGGAATTTTCTGCCAGAATCCTTATGCCTGGTAAACTGCCAATTGTCCTCAGTGCAAAAGTCACTGAATAGTCATTTTCAGTCTCATCTGGGCATAAACCTTGCAGCCATCATTCCAGGGACACATCATAGAAAGTAACAACATGAGCCTCTGTCCCTACACCCATTGCCTGGGGTTTACCTTACACTTTAAACTTTGCTATACCTATTTAATCATACAATCCCTTGTAAGTTGTACACTGTATCCAACATTATTTATGTCTATAACATGTTTCATTGTCATCAGAGGTTTTGCCTTAACAGGACACCATTGTAAACAAGTTCTGCTAAGTGGTTTTTATCTTTAATAAAATTGAATTGAATTGACCTGAATTAAAGGTTGCTTCCCTTTTCCCCCATCTCGACCAGGTGGACTCTGTAGCATTTTTTCATCCTCTGGAGTTCTCTTTGTCTTCTAGTGACTCCATCCTTTATGAAGAGATCCATCTCAACCCCCCCTTTCTGTCAGGCACATCCCTTCAGAATAGTCTGTCGCCCTCAAGTGCTAGCAGTTGCTGATGTACACGTTTATGCATTCTATTTCCAAACAGCTCAGCCTTGTTTAGCTCCAGCCAAATTGATCCACTGCGTACAGGTAATTAATGTATCACTGGTAGCATGTGTTCCATGAAAAACACAAGAAACATAGAAAACACACATTTCATGCATTATATCCCTTTCTGAAACCCATTGACAGCAGACTTGAGCTAACCTAAGAGAAGCTGTGTAATGACCAGAAATTTTTAACATGCACCCAATCCTCAAAAAACTACTGAAGTTAATACATATGGAGCACCCATACTATACCAATAACATTCTATCACCTGCATTTTTATCACATACATAGCTACTGTGACAGGTTTGAGATATTTTTTTACAGTTTGATGTCTCCTGATTCCTGAGCAGATGATCCATCATTACAGTTCAAACACATAGTGAGACAGTGGACGGTGCTTATATTTTTTTTAAAACTAAATCATAGTCTCACTTCTGCGCACATGTGACCATGTCAAACAGCTGCAGTGCAATTGTAAAAAAGCTGCAGAAAGCCTGTACGGAGGGTTACATACTAACATACTAAAATGCCAGCAGAATAGGCCTAACGGTCTTTCGCGTCTGCTCGTTTGGTCAGCCCCCACCCTGGGAGCTGACCTTGCTGCCCCCCTCGCCTTCTCTGGCTTCTCCCTTCCCAGTTCCAGATATTCTCGTTGCATTGGATTTTGCTTCCAGAACCCTTCCCCTGTACCTGTCCCACACCCTCTTGAACCCCTCCATTATCTCTGCCACCACCAGCCCTCTGGGCAGCGCATTCCATGGCTCCACCACCCTCTCAGTGAAGTAGCACCTCCTCCTTTCTCCCCTGAATCTTCCCCCCTCCAGCTTCCACCCATGCCCTATAGTGGCCCCCTCCTCCTTCCTTTGAAGCACCCTGACTGTTCCTCCCCTATTTACCCCCCTTCATGTACCTGAAGACCTCTATCATGTCCCACCCGGTCCTGTCTCTCTTCCAATGTGTACATATTTAGCTCTTTGAGCCTCTCCTCATAGATACTGTCCCCCAAGCCCCATGTTGCCCTCCTCTGGACCATCTCCAGGAGTTTAATGTCCCTCTTTGAGTGTGGCCTCCAAAACTGCATGCAGTACTTGAGGTGCAGCCTCACCAAGCAGTTATACAGAGGGAGTATCATTTCCCTCCTTCTGGAGGTGATCCCCCTAGCAATGCATCCCAGCATCCTGTTAGCCTTGGCTTATTCCCCCCTACAAGTCTCCGAGTTGTTCATCTTGACATCCACCACCACCCCCAGGTCCCTCTCAGCCATCGAGACTTGTAACATTTCCCCAAGGGGTGTACACTTGGCCAAGGTTTCTGGCCCCCAGGTGCAGTACCTTGCATTTCCCTGCATTGAACCTCAGCTTCCACTTCCTAGACCATCTTTTCAGAGCCTCCAGATCCCCCTGTAGAGCCACCCTCCCCTCCACCCCATCCACCACCGCCCCCAGTTTTGAGTCATCCACAAAGAGTCTCATCTCACTCCTGATACCTGTCCTTATGTCAGAGACGTAGGTGTTGAACAGGAGGGGGCCCAAGGACTGATCCCTGTGGGATCCCACTAATGAACCTCCTTGGGGATGAGACTATCCCACCAACTACGATCCTCTGAGTCTGGTCCTGGAGCCAATTGCCTATCCGTCTGATCATCTTGTTCCCCACCCCCATTTCTCCCAGCTTATCCAACAGGCCCACATGAGGAACAGAGTCAAATGCCTTGCTGAAGTCTAGAAAGAGGACGTCCACTGGTCTACCCAGGTCCAAGGCACTCATCACCCAGTCATAGAACTCCACAAGGTTTGTCTGACATGACTTCCCAGGTTGATTCAATCTACCAACGGAAATCTATTCAAGTTTAAATGATGTCACTAAATGCGGCATTGCTGGCTGGTCTGATCTACAACACAATTTAGAAAATCACACCAGTGGCTCTTGTCTAACTGTCCATGCTTGGAAACACTATTCAGTCAAGCACATAACAGAAGAAACCAACCCAGAGTGATGGGTTAAACATTTAACATCAAACTTTGTTTAATAAGTAAAAAACACTTACAGAATAAATATCCACCAATGCAAGGCATTTCATAACAGAAAGTCCTAGTGTAAACTGCTGGTGACTGTTGCTCAGTGCCAGTTTCTGCTGTTAGGCATGTGATTTACAATACCCCCTTCCCCACCACCTTAGTCTATGCTATGAGCCCATTTACCCGATTGCTCACTCATGCCTTTAACATGCAACACTGCATGTTGTCTGATCAATATTCATCCAATCACCATTTCTCCACTCCTATAAACCATTTTTACAGCTGCATGGCAGAGCTCTGCATGCCATCTTGCTATCGTAGAGAGGGAGAAGGCATGTCACACTTCCAATGAAGCATACAAAATTTTGGAGGTGAAGCACAATCCCTCCACTAGTTGAAGCACTCTGCTGTCTCCATTCAGTAGAGCACAATGCTGTTCTTTTACCTCCTCTCCCCCTATGAGCCCGTTTCTACAAATCAACAGTTCTGTCCCCTGCAGCTTCCTTCCTTCTCAAAGAAGCAGCTGTCATCTTAAATGAGGTTGTTTCTGTGATGGCAGGGCTAAAAGCTTGCTGTACTTGGGCTATCAGTCCAGTTAGTTTATCTGTTTGTGATTATGGTTCTCCATTCATTTTTATGTAAAAAACGCACTGCTGAGAAAAATGGAATTTGTAATGCAACTGCATTCCTCCAGTGGAGGTTCAAATTACATCTCTCTCTCTCTCTCTCAAAAGTGCATGAGTGTGTGTGTGTGTGTGTGTGTGAGAGAGAGAGTGTGTGTCTGGAGGGTTCACTTATGTTAACCCTTTCAGGACTGATCTAATTCTTAGTGAACTGAATGATAAACACAGTTCCATGCCAGCGGAGGTTCAAACCAAATCTCTCTCTCTTTCTGTCATATGTGTGTGTGCGCGTGTGTATGTGTGTGGGTGTCTGCAATAATTTACTCATGTCTGGATGGTTCTATTGTAATCCTTTCAGCACCTCTCTAATTCTTAGTGGCATTCTATTCAATTTGTTTCAGACTTGAATTATTCTCATGACTATTCCCAAGAGCGCTTCTAGGTGACAATGAGGGGACTAGGAACCAGACTGCATTATACAGGGAAATACTGAAAACTGAAGATGACCAAACATGATAACATAGTTGACTTTTTTGTCAACCTAATTTTTTAAATAATTTCTCAGCCTTTTAAAAGTTAACATTTTCTGTTTTGTGGTCTTCAGTTTAATGCAATAAATACCATATTGTAGTCTGAAAATGCAGTCAGTAATTTGGAAATATTTACAAGGTGGAACTCTCAAAACTTTATATTTGTAGGTGGAGTAGCTGTCCTTTATAGGAAGGTGGGACCTTACCAAAAGCAAAGTATAATTTCTGCAGACTCATAGAGCTTGCAAAGCTCCTCCACCTACTGTATCACATTTTATATACATGAATGCTAGGCAACCAGTGTTTTAGGGGTTTTCAGTGGTTGCAAGGGGCATCACCGTGGGTTGCAAATAAATCACAGGGGAGTCAACTGCAACACCTAGCTAGCCCAGAATGCATACCTCTCACCCTACCAGGACCACAATGAGGGACAATGTCCATTAAAATCATGGGCAAATGCTCACTATCAGGGACACCATTTTGTACTTGACGTATAGCATAGCATAACATAACAGTTTTTGCATCTATTCAAATGCGCACCACAACCCGTCCTAAGAGTAGCATTGTGTCACTGCCATTAATACATATTGTACTCTCTTGTAAAAGGCATGCATAGGTAAACCAAAAGGTAATTGGCTGAACACAGTTTCACTACTGTCAACATTAAGGCCTAAATCTACTCCTGGCCTAGCATCTGCTTGTTAGTCAAAAATGCAGATCGAATCATTCTCGCAAGTCTGCTGTCTATACATTTCTTTATTATTTTCCATATTGCAAGTGATTTCTCAAAAATGAATAAAGTAGTAAAAAAAACAAGGTTGCAAATTATAAGGAGCATCCTTGTCTATGTATCATTACTGTGCAGACAATGTCTGGATTATTAAAAATAAAATAAAATAAATAAAATCCCATATTGTAGCTAACTGAGCATTGGTATATGGCTGGGTAACATCATAATACAGTAACTTCATACAATATGTACCTATCATGGTGTCACCACTGTATGAGAAGTATATTGCTTCACATGTGCTCCCCTTGATTTTTCTCCCTTGGTCTATGTATATTAGTGCAGTGCCAGTGGCTCAGTAGATAGCACACTCACCTCTGAGGCCTGGAGATCAGAGGGCTGTTTGTTCAGTTCCCACATCTGGCACCTGGGTTAATATCCCAGTACTGACACTGTAGTGCAGCATGAGAGGGGTGCTGCACTTCTGAAGTGCCGTCTTTTGGATGAGACGTTAAACTGAGGTCCCATCTGCCTGGATTGGTGGTAATTCAGGTGTATGTTAAAGATCCCATGGCACTTATCGAAAAGAGTAGGGGAATTTTTTATTGACAGAATTTCAAAAAAGAAATCAGAAAACAATGTTAGTTCACAATGTATACAAAAGAATTCGCCAATAAAGAAGACAAAAGAAATCTGTAAAAAGAAAAGCAATGATAAAGAAACCCAAAACCAAAAAAAAACAACCCAAAGTCAGTTAGTACATTTTAATAAAGAAAACAAGATGAAAAAACAAATTATAAAGAAAATGTGAATTCATGTGACAGGAACATCATTGTCACCCATGGTAAATTCCTCCAATTCATCCTTAATAGAGCACGGTTATATATTCTAGCTTCATATTTATAAATAACTAACAATTCTGAGTGAATTTTCTGCAAAAGTTCCATATAAGAAAGATCCTTCTGCTGTAAAGTAAAAAGACACCTACTTTGCCAAATTAACCACTTAAATACTGCAAAAAGAACATGCAATGTACTAATGTCCCATTTTCTCCTATCCGGAGTATATGAACCATAAATCAGAATTTCATAATTTATATTTTTGAATACTGGTTCTTTCCAAACATTAGCAACATAACTCCAAAAATTGGAAATATATGAACATAAAAAGTATAAATGCTTCATAGTCTCGAATGCTAGAAAGCAACCAGGATGAGAGCAGTCACGGTCCTGTAACTGTTTATGAAATTGATTACCCTTAACATTAAGCCTTTCATGACCACACAACCATGTAACGTCCTGTAATTTAGGAGGAATACGTTTATTAGCTATTAAACCCCATAGGGACAAAAGCTGATCATCTGAACATTTTTGAAATGTAATTGGTTCAGAAAAAAATGTGAATCAAGGACAGACTGTTATAAATTTTTTTGTTGTTTAGAGAGTAACCAATCACTGGGTATGTTTCACTGTCATAATTTAAGAAAAATCTCATGCTGATAGGGATTCACGGTGGCAAGTGCACTAAGACGGCCTAAAAGGCCATGCACCCAATCTTGTTACCAAGTCCCTATCGCTCGCCGAAAGAGACCTGTCCATAATTTAGGAAGATGTTTTAATAACTGTGGGAAATTAGAAAAAAAGAATTGAAAATAAAAAAAACAGTAAAGGATTTATCATGTTCAAACCACCCTGAGATACAGGCAAATAAAGAATATTATGCTTAATAGGATTGAGGCAGCTGCCCCAGACAGCCTGAAAAAATTGCTAAATAGAGTTGCTTCCCTTTGTTTAGGTGGGGGATAAGTATTACTTAAAAATAAAAATAGATGTAGTAAATATGTCTGTATCATATAGATACGTTTAAGCTTGGAAAACTGCCATTTAGTCCAATTCTGTATCATAATTCTGCCTTTTTCAACTTGTATATCCCAATTGTAGATAGTCGGGGTAGGAGAACTAAAACTATACCCAAAATCCGTATGGGGTGTAACGTTAGACATATCACATACATGAGCCCGGGCAAGGGTACCTCCACCCAAATTATACACAAGGCATTTGGGTTTATTTAAAGTTGTACCAGAAAGGGAGCCAAAAAAATTACACATTTTAACAACTGAGTTAACTGAAGAAACAGTAGAGGTGCAAATACAAATATCATCTGCATAGGCAAGGGCTATAAAAGGAAGTAACAATCCTGGAACAGTGATAGGAGGTATTCATTTATTTAAAGTATGTAACAATGGATCTATACTAAACACATATAATAGAGGGCTAGCTGGACAACCCTGCCTAACTCCCCGTTTTACCGGAAGCATAGGCCCGAGGTGCCCATTAACCAATTGATACACTGTAGCTGACTTATGAAGTTTCCGTAAGCAAGAAACAAAAATAGAAGGAATACCAAAATGTTGTAAAGTAAGCCATAAAAACTCATGATTCACAGAATCAAAGGCTCCCTTTTGGCCTAATGACAAAACAAACACAGGTAATCCAACCGTATGTGATTTATCAAAAATTTCTCATAAAAAAAGTAACTGATCAATTATGGATCTGTTTGGGATCGCACAGGACTGTGCAGGGGAAATTAAATGTTGGGATACTGTCAAAAGACGTGTATTCAAAATTGTCCTTCAAATTTTTAAATCAACATTTAATAGGCTGATTGGTCTCCAATTAGAAAGGAGCTTCTTATCACCTTTCTTATGTAGAAAAATTAAAATTCCTCCCATCATTTCTGAAGGAAATTCAGAATACATTAGCAGGTCATTATAAACATTGGCAAGTTCCTTAGACAACACAGCGCTGATTATTTTATAAAACTCCGCAGTCAAACCGTCTGTACCTGGTGCTTTATTGAGAGAAAGGGAATGAATGGCAGTGAGAACTTCCTGGAGTGTGAGAGGACTCACTAAACAAGATACTATAGATGGAGGGCAGTCCGGGACCTCTACATTGTGTAGATAAGCCCAAGAAGAAACTAAATCAACAGGCTGTTCTTTAAAAAGGGAAGCCATGCAGGATGTCACCTCTGACATCATATCATGTTGTGAAAATTTCTCTTGACCATCTCGCCCCATAAGACTGACAAAAACCTTTTTCCCCCACCCTTTCCTTATTACCAAGAAAAGGACAAACAGTAGCAAAATTTCCCTGTCTACCAAATTTCTGTTGAAAGTGCAAAACTGTTGATTGGTGCTTATGAAAGGGTACCATTTTATCCTTAATTATTTTTAGTTGAGATGAAAAGTCATGTTTAGTGGTCTGGGCCATAGACATTAATTTCTGTATCTGCTTTCTGAGTTTTAAATAAGAAAAATAAGCTGTTTCACGCTGAGACTTCCCAAAAAATTTCAATAGTGAAATAGCATCTGTTTTAGTGTCTACCCACCATAAAAGGGGATCCTCATACATCTCATATAGAGACTTTCTTGCTTGTGAAAAATATTGCAGATGTTGCAAAATGTTCTGATGTAACAGCAGCTGAGAGTTAAGTCTCCAGAGGCCCCTACAGAAGGAGAATGCAACTGTAGACCCAACTGTTATGCACAAGGCACAATGATTGGAGAATTCCACTGGGGCTACCCACATTGAATTTAGTGGTAAAGTTTTATTAATAAAAAAGAAATCTATCCTGGTGGGCAGGGCTCCTTTATGAAAGGTAGGAACAGTAATCTCATGCAATTGAGCGTATGCATCGATCAAACTCGCAGTCTGGACAACCTTAGCCAAACAGGACATGTCACAAAAAAACTTAGTGGTTTTTACCCCCTTACCCTTATCTTTATTAGACAAACCACAATTAAAATCACCCCCTCAGATAACATTAAAGGAGGTATGCAAATGTGGTTGTATAAGCTGAAACAAATCAACCCTTGTTGCTTTGGTTTGAGGTGCATATACATTAATTAATCTAAAACACACCCCCTGAAGTTTAATATCCAAAATGAATACCCGACCTGGGACCAGATCAATTAATTTCAAAACGTTCACATCAAGCTCAAAAAGTATTGCTAACCCCAGTACATTGTTCTAGTCCTAAGGACCAATATGAAACCCCTGTATGCCACCATTTTGAAGCACTAGAGATTTCGGTGACTGTATGTAATCGTGTATCCTGTAAAAAGAATACATTGCAATGTGAGGATTTCAAAAAAGAAAATAAAGCAGATTGTCGTAACTGGTTTTTGATGCTATTCACATTAAGTGAACAGAAAGTCAGTTAAGAAAGCATTCAGATAGTGGGAAACAATTTCATGGAGGCTTAGGTTTATTTTTCTTCCCTTTCTTGGTAGCTGTGGAGATAGATTTAGGTGGGAGAACTGAGGGTTGATCCCCTTCAGAGTCCACTTGCAAAATGTTTTCGAAGGGATCTGCACCTGACTGGGAGGATTCAGATTCAGCATCTGATATATGTTGTGCAAGGAGAAGGGCATGGAAATGGTTAGCTGTGGGAGTACTGACTAATTTAGGAACTTTTGAGGCTGGTTGAGTATTATAGAACTTACACCTCGTTTCCCTTGAATGAAAAGGCATTTCTTGAGAAAGCTGCCGGGGGCCATGGACTGGGAGTCAAGAAGGATGGATGCCTGAGGTAGAGGGTCATTTAGCAAAATGTCTGAGGAAATGTCCAAGGGGGGGAGATTAGTATCAGAAGATTCCTGAACAACAACAGAAGGCTTCAAACCAGGTGATATAAAAAGGAAGGGGAACTGAAGGTGGTGTGGATGCTGTAGAGTGACTGGCTCTTGAACGCTGAGCAATTGCAATCAGCAATCTCTGTTCTTCAGAGTCCTGTGGATCTGATTGCCGATGAGCTGTCTCAGGACAAGTAGAATAAGAGTGCCCGAGTGCATTACACAAGGAGCAAACTGCTATGTTTCTACAGTGTTCACTCACATGCCCCAAAGAATTGCAAAGGGTACAACGCAAACGATCACAGGCACTACTAATGTGACCTGATTTCCCACATCTATAGCAAGATTTGGGTTGACCTGTATAGAAAAGAACCCCCTATCCTGCCCCAAGAAAACACAATTTGGAAGGTGCTGTAAACCATCCTCTGCAGAGCGTAGTATAACCCTGATTCTCCAATTCCCTGTCCAGATATCCTCTGAATCAAAGATTGCTTCTGGGTGTCCCAACACCGTGCATCTCTGTTTCAATCAATAAATAAGATCTGTAACACTTACACCCTCATTTCTAAAAAGAACAGTAATGGTTCTATGTGCAGGTTTAGTAAGTGGAAAAACATCACAAGGGGACCACAAAGGAGTCTATCGCACTTTGCGATATTTAGTCCAAAATTTATCCAATCCACTATTTAGCTTAAAGCTAACATCAAAAGTCTTCTCCCTTGAAACATGTATTAAGGCATACATTTCTGTTGAAGTAAATTGCAAACTATCCTTTAATAATGCTTTTGTTACAAATTTCCTATCGGGAAAAACATCCATTCCTCCTTTATAAACAAAATGAACTGCATTATGTCTTTTAGCTGAGAAATTAGAAGAATGAAAAAATGAAGCATAAGAACATGGTGTAGTTTGTTCTAGGCCAGGTACAGATCCTGGTGATGGGCCTGCAGGGGTTTCCTCAGAGGCCTGGTCATCTATGCGCTCCACAGATGAAGAGGGCACCAGCCGAGGTGGAAGTTCTTCAGAAAAAGGCAAACCTCCCTGTGGTTTAAAACCAGTTCTGGTTTCTGCGTGAAAGACAGTTCAGGAGGAAGGGCTAGAGGTGAATTTGCAGTGTCCAAAGATTGGTCCCCCATAGGGTGGGCCTGATCAACCATGCTGTGAGGTATAGAGGTAGTAGGTTTTGTGGCCAGTGAAGTAGGCAGGTCGGTCCCCTTCATATTAACCCCCGGAATAACAATTGAGGAAAAAACAGAGATCCATTTACCAGACTCCGGGAGCTGTGTCCAGCCCGACGATGTCAGGGCTTTACTCACTGACCATGAAGCATCAGCATCTTCTACCTGGTCAGCCCAGGAGCATTTTTGTTCAGAAACATTTTTTTCAGTCACAGTTTTAAATACCCGCTGTTTAGCAGCAAAAGAAAATACTGTGGCGTGCTGTTGGTCTGAGACAGAAGAAGCATAAACAGTACCTGTGACCGACTTTCCTGGGCAAAAAGATTGCAGCATTGTAGCTGGAGCTGTGTTAGTTTGCAGGTTAGTTTCAGGTTTCTGCTGTGTAACAACCTCGCTGTCAGTCTGTAATCCCTCAGCTGTCACGAAGACTCCTAATGGCGCTTCCGCATTCCACTGCTTGTCAGGAGGCAAAGACTGCACCAAATGACAGGCAGTCAAATCCATTTGGTGTTCTGTAGAAAAATCTGAGGTTGGCAATAAACGTGCAACCTTACTTGCTTGCAAAGCTGAAGTATCTATTAAACCTTCTGTTTTGGCAGATAAACCCGGTTCCATGGGTGCTTAAAAAAAGATTTCTGACTCCAGATTCTCCAATATAGAAACAGTAGCTGGCCCCACGGCCTGCTGCATGTCTTGCTGCAACAAAGGCTGCTCAGCAACTGAGCCCTCCATCCTGATGGTCAGCAAGTCCCCCTACTGGCCAAACAGTAGGGGAATTTTTTATTGATATCGCATCATCACAAATCATAACACATTGTACAAAAAATAAAGAAGAAAGAAAAAACAAACATATAGAAAGAAAGAACAACAGGTATTCACTTCACACACTTGATGCAGTATGTTAAAGACCACACAATAATCATTCCTTAACCCCAAAGAAACCTCCCCCCCTTATTATCTTTCCCCATACCATTGTGGCAGGGGAATTTTGCTATTTGTAGCTCTCAAACCCAATTACTTCTGAGTGTGTTAAGTCACAAGAAAGAATACAGTTTTAATCCCAAATAAACAAGTATTTCATTCATACTCTGGTTAAAAGTGATTGTTCAAAAATAATTTTCCAACTACTGAGTAACCAATAAACTATTAGGGCAAAAATCAGTCGTACTTTTTAAACACGACTTGTTTAGAAATAGGTTTTTAGTCTACCTCCCTACTTGTATTTGATAAATCCAAACAACCCTTTCCATTTCCTTAAAACATAGCTCTTAGCATTAGCCTGCAGATCTTTCTTAAACACTGCCCCCATAGCTTGTTCTACCAGTGTCTTATAGGTGGTATATGACATCAGTCTCTGTTGGAGTGTCCATTGACAGCGAGCCTGCCAAAGGTAAAACTTTAAACAGCAAAACAACACCATTAAAGTATCATAATCATACATTATCTTGAGGTTGGGACAATGCCCAAGGACCAAAGACTCATAGGTTAAACTATCTAACCACCTTAGATTCCATTCTGTCTTTAAATATCCCCATAGAGCTTTTGCATAGGAACAGGGAAAAAGGAAATGATCCATTTTCTGTACAATATTTATACAACCGTTATATGGACAATTCCTTTCTTCTTGGGCCTTGTGTTTTGCATTGCCTCTTACATTCAGTCTCCCATAAGCTGAAAGCCATAATACCTCCCACATGTGCATTGGAATTCTGTTGTTATTTAATTGTTTTAACACCCTTCCCTTTACATCTGGTGGGCAATTTTTAAATTCGGGTTGTTCCAGATGGATTTGACTCACCATGTGCGAGTGCAATTGTCGTCCTGAAAATCTGGAGATATCCGCTTTAGTGATCTCCCATTTGCAAAGCTTTTTGAGTGCTGGTTTAGTGTATTCTGGTATTTTGATACAGGTGGGCAATTTTGGGGGAAGGTTTCCAGTCCAAATTTCTAAATATGCACTACAAGTTTTACAAAACAAATGGTATGTCACACTGGTTGGTTCTCCTAGCCCAATTTTAAGATTGTGAGACAGGAAAAGACTATGGAAAAAGATTATAGGGTCCACCATACCCAGACCCCCTTGTTGTTTAGACAGGTATGTAAAACACCTTTTTATTGGGTTCAATCTGGATCCCCAAACCATCTGAAAAAAGCATGCATATAGCCTGGTTTCTAAGACCACTGGGGGTTGGAAAATCATGGCTATACACAACAAAGTGGGTATAATGAACCTTTTAATTATGTGTACCCTTTTTATTTTAGACAACCTCCTTGACTTCCATCTCTGGACTTTATTTTCGGCCCCCTGAAGAGCCCTTTCCCAGTTCTCAAGCAGGAGATTATGTTGTCCAAATGTTATTCCCAAGATTTTTTGTGGCTCTGAGGAGAAATAAATATGGTTTACTGTTACAGGTGCCCTCTCTGTATTTCCTAAGTACAACCCTTTACATTTATTTAGATTGAGGGTGGCATTAGATATCCTGCAGTTGTTTTATTACTGTTGGTAATTACCCCAGGTTTGCTATAAACAGGCATATATCGTCTGCATAGGCATGGATTTTCAGTTCCATTTGGCCTGGGATCCCCCCCCCCAAACCTTCCCATTCTTGAGTATTGCTCAGAACTCTAATCAGAGGGTCAAGGGAAAAGTCATAAAGGAGTAGGCTGAGCGAGAAGCCCTGTCGAACCCCTGTATTTATGGTGATACCTTTCATTACCAACCCTCTAATAATAGGTTGCACATGGACTCTAGAATATAGAAGTTGGATTTTATGCACAAATTCCTTTGGGATACCATAATGTAATAAGGTCTGAAAAAGGAAAGGAAGGCATACTCTATCAAAAGCCTTGCTTTGATCTAAAGTAATGATACAACCGGATGTTTGTGCAGCACCACACATCTCTATTACATCTCTGATGATCATTAAGGCATGTTGTAGCTTCCTTTCAGGGATCCCACAAAACTGGGCTGGATGTATTAATAAAGGAGCTATTTGCCTTAGCCTAATGTTAAGAACCTGAGACAATATTTTAAAATCAGCATTCAGGAGAGTTATAGGTCTCCAGTTTGAGATGTCTACCTTTCGCCCTCCCTTATATATAAAAATTAAGAGACCTGCTGTGAATTGAGGGGACCACCCTTTGTCAAAAATACTGAAAACAGTTCTACTAAACACCTTGCCATTATTTTGGAAAATGATCTGTAAAACTCATAAGGCAGTCCGTCAGGTCCGGGTGAAGATCCATTTTTTAGTTTCATAATTACATCTTCTGTTTCCTGTAATTTCAAAGGAGACGTTAAAAATTCCTGATCCTCCTGGGCCAAGGTTACCTGGCTTTTCTCCAAATAAGAATTAATCAAATTTATAGAAGGAGGAGGGGAACTCTCATGTGATACCAAATGCCCACAGATTATTTCATGGATTCCCAGTTCATCTTCCACTATGTTTCCTCTATCATCTACTAATTGAAACATATCTAAAGTATCTTTCTTCTTTTTATAGGTTTCAAAGGGGTCTCCAGTTGGAGTTTTTTGTGTTCCAAATTGCAATTCTGTATTTAAAGTTTTTGCCCTGTCATATTGAAATTTCCTCATTTCATCCTGGATCTGTTCAATGTCAGGGCCATAATCTTGTCTAGACATAGCAGACTGTGAAAGCATGTTCTGAGGTCTTGATCTTAGTTTTAAATAGCTAAAAAATTGTTTTGTGCCCTATGCTTGCCATAGTTTTGGAACCATATTGCTATTTCTTTTTTATGTCCATCCACCATACCCCCAAATCTTCATAGAGATCACTCACTGAGGTCCTAGCCCAGAGTAATGATGAAATTTTCTCTTTAACAAAAGGGTCTGTGAGCATTGAAACATTTAATCTCCATCTTTTCTCCCTCCTTATTTTCGGGAGAGCTGTTTGAAACGTTATTTGTAAGAGAAGGTAGTCTGAAAATTCTATAGGGATAGTATAAAAGTTTGGGTCAGGTAGATTCCTAGAAACAAAAATATGGTCTATATTTGATGTCAGGTGTCCCCTTTTGTATGTATATTTGGGCCCTTGGGATTGGTAGTGTGCACAATTCTTCAGCTCACCAATATCGATGCATTCTTGCAAGACATTTGAATCGCAGTATGTTTTCACTCTTTCCCCCTTCAGTCCCCCTTTGGGTAAGTCGCAATTAAAATCCCACCCCAGGATTACATAAGTGGACTTATGTAAGTAAGGTTGAAGTTTGGAAATTAGATCTACTCTATCTGCTTTTGTTTGTGGGCTGTATACATTTATTAATCTACATGGGACCTTATCCCAATATCCATCTAGGATGAACAGCCTCCCTGGAATCAAATCCACCATCTAGGTCATTTGCAAGGAAAAGGTACTAAATACAATACCTATTCCATCAGCTCTGTCTGGCCCCAAAGGACCAATAGGATGGCCCCCATCTCCATTCAGCCTGGAACAGCCTAAGTTGGTCCAATGTGAGCATCCATGTTTCTTGCAAAAAAACAGATATCCAATTTTAGATCTATCAATAGATGAAACAACGTCGTTCTCCTAAGGGAATGTAAGAGGTTATGACAGTTACATGAAACCAGGGATAACTTAAACATTCAATTTAAGAGTTCAAGGCCCTTTCTTCCTCCTTTTCTTTTTCTTCCCTTTGTACTCAAGCATATCATCCTTCCCTCTTTCAGCTTGTGTGGGTGTAAGAGCTACATCCATCTGTTCTGTGTCTGATTCTACCTCGGTGGGAGCCAAAACCTCAACGGGATTAGGTTCCGCTAGGCCTGCTTGCTCACTTGTAGGGGTGGGTGGCGGGTTTGGTTTTGTATTCCTAGTTGTCCTTCTTGGAGGGTGGGTTTTTTTGAGGGGTGGAAGAGGGATCACCTGCACATAAGTGGATTGCTTATCTGTGTAGCAAACCGGTAATAGGTCCCCCCACTGGATGGGCTTATCAGGATTGGGACAGAGTGGATGATTCTCCTCATCTATTCTTATCTCTTCAGTCTCAACTTCCTCCTTTCTGCCTGGAATAGGGTCTGGAGCCTTATCTGGGGGTTGTGTTCTGCAGGAGGGACTTCAGCCTGTACCACGTTTTTGGCTGCTTCCTCTTGAGCTTGCTGGATAAGAAGCTCAGGGCTAATAACTATTGCCTTATTTCTTGCAGCCCACGGACACTCCGAAAATGTGTGACCTGTATCCTCACATAACTCACATCATGTCAGGTTTGCGCATTGCATACTTAAGTGCCCCACCTCCCCACAGTTGTCACAGCGGGGGCGATCACATACACTAGAGAGGTGGGTCCTAGCCACCCCACACTTGTAGCATGCTCGTGGCTGCCCTGAATAAAAACACACTCCTCTATCTCTACCCAGCATGAAGGAGTTTGTTATTTGCTCTATATCACTCTCCAGTTGCCTCAGTTTAACGTTATGTTTCCATCCCCCAGTCCAAAACATCTCAGAATCCAGTTGTGCTTCTGGTGCACTCAATACTTCACATTTTTGTTGAAGCCAATATGTAATGTCATCAACGTGTACCCCTTCATTCCGAAACATCACTGTCACATATTTAATGAGGGGTTTTGTCAAGGGGATCACCATAAAGGGGGACCACAGAGGTAAAAATTTAACTTGATTGAAGCGCTGCTAGAACAAATCCAGGGTGTATGCAGATCTGAAACTAATGTCATAGTTGTCCTCTCCTGAGATGTTTATAAAAGCACAAACATCTTTTGGTGAAAAGTGTAGTGAGTCCTTCAGGAGCTTTCTCCCCACATATTGCCGATCTGGCCTGATTTCCAGATCCCCTTTATACCAAATCCTAACTGCATTCCTTCTAGGAGCAGACTCTTTTTTTGATTTAGCAAAGAGTTCTGACAATAGTGGGCGCTGGGGAGGTGGGTCAGTTTGTTTTTCTTCACCTTCAGGTACCACTGCTCTTCTGAGATCTGAGGTCCCTGCAAAGGTTGTTTCATTCTTCCTGTCCTGTGTCAGATCCCCCGGGTTCCCGTATGTTTTTCTCTAAAGGCTCTTTTTCCAGTATAATCAGTTCAGTTATATTTTCCTGAAGCTGTCCCATATTTTCATCCCCCATATCTTGGGCAGAGTCTGGATTTGTACTCCCCTTTTCCCCAACAGATATTTGAGGCAAACCCCGGGACACCATTCTGGGGTGTTTGCAGGCCATGGTGGGTCTGTCAACCATTGGCCTGAAGGCAATTCCTTTCATCCTGCCTCCTGTAGGGCTTTTCCCGGTGACCAACTGCAGAAGGGTTCAAGTCCCTGATTTAGATTACTGTGTAGGCAGAATGCTTTGCCAATTGCCTCTGTTGTTGATGTTGGACAGGATTGCATAGATATATTTTGTCCCTTGTGTTCTACAGGCTCTTTATGAGTATTAGGCCCATCTGATTGCGTTTTGCCAACAAAATAGCCTCTCTCCTGTTTTTCCCTTCCTGTGATCCTTGTTTAGCAGATCGTGCTAAGAAAGAAAAAATGGTAGCATCAGTCTGTTCTAAGGGATTATTTTGGAAAATGACTTCGCCAGTTTTCTTTTCCTCTGTTATTTGGGCCTTTTTGAATCTCTGTGTTGAACCAGGAGACTGTACTACCAGACTTAGGATTGTTTTCCAGTCCTGAAACTACATTAGGCATTTCTTTATCTTGTACAGCAGTTTTTAAACCTTCATTCCCCTTCTCGCTCCTTTGCTCAGTTTTAGAGCTAATTTCAGTAGGAACTTCTGCCTTAATATCACTGCCCTCTACCTCCTGCAGGTTATTCAAAACATTCACCTCTTGGGGCTCTAGGCACCTGAACTCCTCAGTTTTCCTGCCAGCCCTTTCACATTTGCATCAGTGGTTGAAATAATAGGGTGAAGATTTACCTGTGGGAGTGTCTGTCAGCTTGCTCCTTCCTTGTCCTTTGATGTTGATGCATCATATTCAGAGCTGTCAGCTGGGCCATACCCATTGTCATTTTCTTCACTGTGATCCAGTAACTTTAATTCAGCTTGTTTTCTTGCCATAAAAGATCCATATTTCTCCTTGGCTTTCTCTAATGCCTGTAGAAGTTCTTCTTTACTTTTGCCCTTAATTCCTTCCATTGGAGTTCTCTCACAGTCCTTATTTCCATCAATATTACTCAAGTCCTCGATCGAGAAAAACATCTCTTCTTGTTTATTTTGAACTAATTCTTGGTTTATTTCCAGTAAAGTAGCCTCTTGCAATATGAGGTCATGGGAGGAGGCCATCTCCCCTGCCACATCAGCACGTCCTCCTCCTCCTCGGTCTGGATCCCAACTAGGCTCGTCCATCCCTCCTCACAGGAAGTCAAGCCACCTGCTGGCAGGAGAGTAGGGGAATTTCCCCAGTGTCCTGGCCAAATTTCCCTCATCTACTAAAAAATACCACAACAGCTTAATCTGGTTCAAGATCAGTTCACATTCATTTGTATCCCCCTCTCCCGGGTTGTACCTGAAAATAGGTAGGATTTGTCTAGTGCACTTACCCGGTCAGCAAAAACTAAATAAATAAATAAATATTATATATTATTGCCCATTTGAGTATTGCGTCTGTGTAGCATAGTACAACATGAATTATGTGTGTCACACACTTGACAGTATCAACATTTCACATACTAATAATTTTGCACCGTGTCAATTTGAATCATATAACCTGTCATTTATAAAAACATAGAAACTGACACCAGATAATGACCACTGGGCCCATTTAGTCTACCTATTTTTAATTATGATCACTTTTGCTGCAGACCCAACTTGATCTACAGCACAGTCTCTTCCATCCCCTTCCTTCCTTTTATGATTCCTTTGTGCCTAACCCAGGCATTTTTGAAACCCACCACTGGTTTCACCCTACTGTGTCCCATGGAAGGCTGTTCCAGGAATCCACCACCCTTTCTGTGAAGAAGTAATTCCTCACATCTCTCTTGAATCTACCTCATTCCAGCTTCATATCATGACCCCTTGTTCCACTGCACCTTTTTCTCTGAAACATGTCTCCCTGCTGTACCTTACTAAACCATGTGATGTATTTAAAGGTCTCCATCATCTCCCCACTCTGCCTTCTGTCCTCCATTGTGTACATATTGAACTCTTTCAGTATCTCCTTATAGGACTTCAGATGCAAATCTTGCACCATTTTGACAGCCCTCAGCTCTCTTCTTGTCACTTTCTCCTTTTCCCAATTGTTCCCACTTCCTCACCTTTCTCCTTTGACTGCTCCTCCCCCCTTCCCTTTGCTTCCTTGAAAAACTCTGATCCTGGTGGGACTCTCTCCCCTCAGAGTCTCCCTACTCTCTATCTCAGTCTGTTGTGGCCCACTTTCTGCATCTCCTATCTTTCATCACCACCCTTGGCTACTTTAAATGTCCATTGAAGTAACATTTAAACCATCCACTGAGGATTATGGTTCCTTCCTGAATGGAAGCAGGCCATGACCTCAGTATATGCTCTTATTCTTCCAGGTTGGCCCAAAGTCCCCAATGTAGCCATACCTCTCCTCTCTGCACAATTCCTGCTACCATTACTTGAAGGCCTTGGTACAGAGCTCCCTCTCCTTCCCCAAATAGTACTATACAAGACACACTCACTGCTCACATTTTAAACACATGGGAAACACATGATTAACCAAATAAATTATCTAACTTTACTAAAATTTAAATTTTTACACTGAGGTGACTACAGCAGTTCATCTTTTTATTTAAGCACATGAAACACCCATATCAAGTTAATGCATTAGCAGCCATAGTGGCTGTGACCAGAGTCTGTTTAAATAGTTGAGGTGTGAGCAATTAATTGCATTTCAGAACAGTGGCAGCAGTAAAAGCAGCATGTCTAAAGCTCAGATAAGTTTGATCTAAAGTAGTAGGCTGACACTTCTTTCAACAGTCCCCAGCTGCAATAAGATAATTCAATCTTGTAGCCAAGGCTGGCGCCACGTGCTATGAGAAAGCTATGCTTGTGGTCATGGTTGGCTCATTGGGGTATGAGAGAGCAGAACCACAGCTACTGCTGACTCTGTGGGCTCCGATAGAACTGAATTTGTGGCCACAGACAGGTTCCTTGGCTCTGAGAGAGCTGAGCTTGTGGCCACTGGCTGGCTCTGTGGGCTTTGACAGAGCACAATGCAGCAGCCTCCTTTGGGTTTTATAGTACTGTGAGGGCTAATTTTGTCACATGTGATCAAGAAGAGCTACCAGACACCAGTCTGGTAAATGCATCTCACAGTGACAGTTTGTAGTAATAGAAATACAAGACACGCTAAATAATTATAAATCAGTCACTAACGAAAAGAAAAAAAAAAGCAAGCCCTGCATCCACTGTGGGCATATGTGCTGAATCCTTGACAGCTCCTTGATAAGGATGTGTGCTTAACATGAGGTCAGTGTGTGGTGCCAAAAGCACAAATGGAGACGACACGCAGCATAACAGCCACTCTCACTTTTCAAACGCGAAAATCAGAAATGTAAACTGAATCAGATCATACTATACAACAGCCATATTGCCAAATTCAATGACACATAAAAACATAAAATACAGTAAATGAGCACACTCAATTGGAGATTTTATTTGCAACAACACACATATAATGTTAAAAAAGAATCAGGGTGCACATTTGATTTTTCAGTAGTCATTTTTAATTTCCTGTCCTCTTTATATTCCATTATTTCAAGGAGACACTTATTCTTAGATCATGATGTCATTCGGATTGTTAGAGGCAAAGAAGTAGATATAGCAAAAAATGTGTGTGTACCCCAATGTGTCTTCCATGACTCATGGCTGCATAACATTTCTTTACTATCAATCTGAGGTGATTGAATCTGAAGGGACATTTTCACCTTTATATTCGTAAAGATGCAGACTTTCCTAGAAGGACAAAACACATACTGTAAGTTTTAAAATATCAATAAATATCATGTATTTTGGGAAGGATTTCCAAAGGCATTGACAAAAGAGGTTATAGATTCACCAACTCATAGATACTTGTTGGCAGAAAAGGACCTTCTTGGCCTATCAAGTCTGCCCATCCCCCCCTTTACTTGCCTCCCTCTCACATAGATTCTACCCTCCACTCCCTAATCAACCCCTTTTGTTTGTCCCATGCCCTCTTGAACACTTCCACAGTTCTGGCCCCAACCAATTCCTCCAGCAGACTGTTCCAGGGTGCCATGAGCCTCTCAGTGAAGAAATGACCACTCACATTCCCCTTAAACCTACCCCCTCCACCCTCAGACCATGCCCTCTAGTTCTAGTTCCTACCTTCCCTATGAATAAGCTCCCTCACTTTATTAATCCCCTTCACATACTTGAATATCTCTATCATGTTCCCCCTCTCTCTCCTGATCTCTATCAGGTACAAATCCAACACCCTCAACCTCTCTTCATATGGCTTCCCACTTAGCCCATGCACCATCTCGGTGGCTCTTCTCTGTACTCTTTCCATGCCATCTATGTCATTTCATAGGTGAGGCCTCCAGAACTGAACCCCATACACCAGGTGGAGCCTGAATATGGATTTGTAGAGTGGCATTGGCACCTCTCACCTTTTACTAGTTATCCCTCTCCCTATGCAGAGCAGCATTCTGTTCACTTTGCCCGCCACCTTGCTGCATTGTATCTTCACTTTGAGATTGTTTGTGATTATGATTCCTAGATCCTTCTTCTGCTCAGTGGCTTTCATTTCCACCACCCCCAGTGTATACTTTGCTTTAGGATTATTCCACCCCATGTGCATCACTGTGCATTTTTTGGCTTTAAATTTTTAGCTGCCATGTTTCCAGCCACCTTTCCAGCAACTTTAGATCTTCCCTCATAGCCACCACCTCCTCTGGGGTGTCTACTCTTCTGCAGATCTTCGTATCATCTGCAAAAAGACAGGCCCTCCCCTGTAGCCCCTCCGCTATGCCACTGATGTAAGTGTTAGAATGGGCCCTAGCACTGACCCCTGAGGGACCCCACTCATTATCCCTACCTCCTTGGAATGCACCCCATTTACCACCGCCCTCGGGCTTCTATCCATCAACCGGTTCTCCACCCACCTTGTTTTTTTCTGTCCCACCCCCAAACTCTCCAGTTTATTTACCAGTCTTCTGTGGGGCACAATGTCGGAGGCCTTCCTGAAGTCCAAATAGGCCACATCCACTGCCCCCCAGATCAACCACCCTCATCACCCAATCGAAGAACTTGATCAGGTTTGTCTGGCATGACCTCCCCCATGTGAAGCTATGTTGATGGGTGTCCTGCAGCCCACTATCCTCCAAGTAGCTAAACACCCTTTCTTTCAATATTGCCTCCATCACCTTTCCCATCACCTATATGAGGCTGACTGGGTGATAATTTCCCACCTCCTCCCTGCTGCCACGTTCACCCTCTTCCAGTCCTGTGGCACCCACCCTGTATCTTAGGACAGGTTGAATTACCTTACTAGTGGTGCTGTCAGCTCTTCTCTTAGCTCCTGGAGCACCCTAGGATGCAGGGCATCCAGCCCCATAGCCTTGTCTACCCTCAATTTACCCAGCTCCTCTTTGATCCTGTCCTCACTGATTGGACTAGGATCTACCCCTCCGTCCTCCCTTTCCTTCCCCCAACACAGGACCCCTCCTTTCTCCTTCTATTGTGAAGACTGAGCCAAAGTACCTATTCAGCACTTCTGCCTTCTCAAAGTCCTCTTCTACATGTACTCCCCTTCCCCCTTTACCCTTACTATCCCCTGCCTTGATTTCCTCTTCTCTCCATGTACCAAAAAAAAGTTGTATCACCCCTTTTTGCCTACCTAGCAATTTTCTCCTCCCTCAGCTTCTCCCTGTAAGTTTTCCTGTCCTCCTTTTCCAGCATCCTCTTATATTCTCTGAATGCCCTTTTTTCTCCCCTATTGTCACCCTCACTTCCCTGTTGAACCAAAGCGGCCTGCTCTGTCTTCTGTTCTTCCTCACTTTCCTTATACAGTTCTCTGTGGCTTTTAGTATCCCCACCGATCATGTTCCATAGGTTCTCAATCTCCCCTATCTTTTCCTTCCCCTCCATTTCATTCCTGAATATCTCCCTCATTCTGGGAAAATCTGCTCACCTGAAGTGCAGTATCTTTGTGATAGTTTGACTCACTTCATACCCTGCTCTAACCTTGAATCCCACTCTGTTATGGTCACTTGCTCCTAGGCTGACCCACACTCCCACTCCCTCTAGACTATCCCTATTGGTGAGAACCATGTCAAGTATGTTATCCCCCCCCGCGGTGGGCTCCCTGACCAGCTGCTGCAGGAAGGCTCCCTGGAGGGACTTAAGGATCACCCTGCTCCTGGATGACCCAGCTGCTGGGATATCCCTGTCTATATATGGGAGATTAAGGTCACCCACCAGCAGAATCTCCCCCTTAAGTGCCATACATTGAACTGCCCACAGCATCTGAATGTCCACCTCCTCGCTCTGTGTTGGAGGTCTGTATACCACCCCAGCCTTATTGATGCCCCAGCCCACTTCTCTATTGTGATCCACAAGATTTCTGCTTCCTCCTGATCATCCTGCCCTTCTGTAGCCTTGATGTCCTCCCTGATATACAGCACAATTCCCTCAGCCTTCCTGCCAGCCCTGTCCTTCCTAAACATCCTGTATCCCAGGACCCCTTCTTCCCAGGTCTGGTGCTTGGACCACCAGGTCTCCAATGTGGCTACAATATCCAGGCCCTCTCCCATCATCATTGTTTCCAGGGCTACCATCCTGTTCCCCAGGCTTCTTGTGTTGTGCAGAGTCCTCTCCACCATAAACCTTCCCCCTCCCTGCCATCTCTCCCTTTCATGTCTGTTCTATACCCTGCTCACTTTTGTGGGGGAGTGCTTGCTAGTCCAGTCTCTCTTCCTGTTGTGCCTTCACCCAGCCTAGCCCTGTACTCCGCCTTTATCAGATTGAATCTCCCCAAGACCTTATCAATATACCCTTGCAGTCCCCCCTCAATTCTCTTGACCACCTCTCACTGAGATGTAGTCTGTCCTTCCAGTATAAGTCCTCATCCTCCCCACTCTCCTATACAGGTGAACCCTTTCTGTCCACACCAATTCTGAAGCCATTCAGTGAACACCTTGATTCTTCTCTATCTAGCAGTGCTGGCACAGGGGACTGGTAAGACCTCCAAAAATGCCAATGATTTAGCCTCTTCCAGGCAACTCTTTGCCAGTGCCTTGATCCTCCTCTGCTTTCCAAATGAAAGATAAGGTGTGGTTTCCCCACCAACTGAGTCCACTGTCTGATTTTTTGCATTGCCCTCCCTACCTCCATCCCTGGTTCACAAAGAAACTACCTCTGCCTAAATGTACAACCCCTCCTTATCTGATGTATCCCCTTCATTGTGGAATCCCCAAATACCATTGCATTCTCCACCTCCACAACTAGTGAATTTGGTTTGGTCTTCTTTCTCCTAACTATATCCTCCTTACTGGAGCTGCATACTTGATCCCCCTGGTTCCCCTTTTGTATCCCCCTGGTGAATGGTTCCTGCTTTCCTCTACCAATCCCCCCTCTGGTCCCTGAACTATACCATTCCTGCCTTCCCTGCTTACCTGAGTCCCTTTCTTGCCTCCTGTATTCCTCTCAGCCACCTTATCTCCCTTCTCCTCTCCTCTCCTTGCCCCCTTCCCTACCTCCCAGATCACCCTGCAGTTACTGCTTCATTTCCTTACTCATCCCCCCACTGCTCCCCCCACTGTGTTTTTATCCTTTCCCACAAAGCCATCCCCTTCAACCCCTTCCTCCTATCTGCCTTCTGACCCATGCTTCTTTCCCCCTCCCTTCCCTTCTGCCCATCCCCTTTCACTGGTCCATACTTGCTGTTCCCCTGATCCTTTCAGAACTCCCCTTCTGTTTTGTCTACCAAAGGTATGAACCTGTTGGAAACCATAACGTCCCTCCCTGCTGCTGAGGAATGTGCCCGTCTTTGAGCCCTTGGAGTCCTCCTCCCCTAACTCCTCACTTCTTGCCAGCCAGAAATACCTCTACCACCTGGTCTGGGTCCATGTTCACCCTAATCCCCCTTGTTGAGCCTTTTCACTCCATGACCCCAGCTGTCCTCACTCCTTTCTCTTTCCATTCAATAGGAAAGGTTTGAAAGGTGTCTTACACAGAAAGACACCCATTAAATGGGGAAGACAGTGCCTTGCAAATGTCAGAGACTCCCTCAAGAAGTATAACAATGGATATCTCTGTGATGACAGTTACTTACATTTATCTCCTTACTGCCCTTCTGCCCATGCCTTTCATTTAGTTTAAATGCTGTAGGACAAAGAAGTTAGGTTGTACTTCAGTCTCTTCTTTTCATATAGTGCATTGCTATGGATCAGGGACTACTCTCATGAGTGATTTCACAGTCTTTCTCTTGATTGTCACTAGATTAATAATTAAGTGTATATTTTTAACTTGTTTTTAAATCTGTGAGGTAGGAGAGAAAAATATATTTATTGAGTTAGTTTTGACCTCTGTTTGTTCCAGCAATCCAAACTTTCTTGATTGCATCATACCTAAATTTGCAAAAGAGTATGACTGTGACAGGGAATGCACAGTGGATGAAAGTGATGATGCCATATAAGAGATGTATGTTGTTCATCCAGTATATACAGGTGAAATCACAAAAATGGGGCATCAAGTTGTGGGTGCTGTGTGAGGCAAAGACCAGTTACATATCAAGGATACAAGTATACATGGGTAAAAATATGAATGAGTTTAATGAGGTACAGGATTCTATACTTGCAACAAAGGTAGCTCAGATTTTGATGAGTCACCAGACTAACACATACCAACACATCTACATTGATGATTTCTATACTAGTCAGGAGCTACTGATGCTCTTTCACAGCAGGGAAATATACACATGTGGAACCATAAGGACAATTTGTAAGGACTATCCAAAAGACATCATGACTGTGAAAAAAGTCACCAACAAGAGGACATGAGGGGACATTGACTGGAGATGCAACTCAGTTGTCAAGCCAAGTTAGCAACTTAGGTTTATAACTGAGCAACATATCCATGCTCCACAATTCATAAGTTACATAATGATGATGAAGTTCTACCAACAGTTCAGAGGGTCCAAAAAGGTGGCTCAAAGATGTTGGTCCCAGGTTCCTCTTCCTTGATGGACTACATGAAGTTTATGCTTGGAGTAGACTGAGGGGACCAGATAATTTCACTCTACAACATATGTCTGTAAGCCAAGAAGTGGTTGAAATGACTTTTGGGGTATGTAATAGATTGCTCCATCCCCTATGCCTACATAATATTTAAGGCACATTCCATGGAACATGAAGATGCACCAGTGTCATCAACCACTACACAAAACAGTGACTACCTTTCATTTTGACTCAGCCTGGCAAAAGAGCTCATTGGTGATTTCAGTTCACAGAAATCTCAAGTTGGATCTTCCTTCCCCCCAAGCCTGCCCACATGCTGAATTGTGGACATACAATATGCCAGATGTGACCAATGACACACATCAGTATGTGGTATGTAATGAGTTTCAGAAAAGAGAGGAAAAAAACACACGGAGAAGGCAGACACAGGGCTCGTGTGATGTGTGTTGATTGAGATGTTAATCTCTGAGTCTCAAAAATAATTGTTTACAAAAGTACCACACAAATGAAAAATATTGATATTATGAGAAGGTAAATATCTTTAGTGCATACTGTGTTATATAACAATTTATGATTTTGTTACAGAAGTTTTTTACATAGAACAAAAAAGCACACATTTACTTGTTAAATTTACTCCACTTGTCAGCAATTATGTAGCTATATCATAACAAACTCTGGCCAGAGCCGATAGGGCTGCAGCAGAGGAATTTGGGGTAAAAATATTGAAAATTACTAAAGCTAAGAGCCTGCATTAGCAAAATGTAATGTAGGCTCATAAATTTGTTGTTTTGTAATATTTTTACACCAAATTTTCAACATAGTCTTGTTATGACCCTGCCTCATGAGGAAGAACAAAGAAAATGCTCAACTCCTGCCCAAAAGGTGATTTCATGCAGGGACTACAAAATCACCTTTCAGTATGTAAAAAATCATTTTGATCAGGATTTGAAAAAGACAGTTGACACATTCATGAGGTGCTGTAACTGGCTATGTTGAACATTTGGGGTAAAATTATTGAATATCACCAATCTTACAAGCTTGTGTTTGCAAAATTCAACATAGCCTCATAACTTTTTTTTTTGCTTACTTTTTTCCCAGGCGTGGCCCCAGTCAGCTCTCTTCCTCCTCTCCTCCTCCAGCCACCATCCACCCACACTGATCTCAGGCCACCACCACCTTGTACTCCCCCACTGCTTACCCCAGTGGTGGGGAACCAAGGGACCCCTAATCCCCCACCAAGCACGGATCTGGATCAGGTGGTGGTGCCCGAGGAACGGTGTGTGCCAGAAGATGGCCATCAAGCCACATGACCTGGAGACACTGTTTTCTGCTTTTCTTCCCTTGTGGGAGTGCAGCATGCAATGATGCCTGTGACAGTGTTAGCGCACGCTCCGGTGCACGCCCACATTAAGTGTCTGCCACGTCACCCATCCCATACATGCAGCACTGTACCATCAAGCTCCAGCCTCCACTAAGGGTTAGGTGTACACAGCTGCTGCACTCCCCCCTCCCCAGAGATGGAGAGCAGTTCATCAGATGCTCAATCCATCTCCTCCATGCTGACCCATGATGACCGTGCTCATTCAAAAAAATGGTTCACAGGTGTGGCACGAGGTGTGGTGTCTAGCTCCTCAACCCTCAGTGCCACCAGGCCAGCACTTTAACTTTTTTAAATATTTTTACACCAAATTTAGAAGATAGCCTTCTTATGACCCCACCTTATGAACAAGAGTAGAGAAAATTTTCATCTCCTGTCTGAAAGGTAATTTCACACAAAATCACCTTTTTGGATATAATAAAAACATTTTGACCAGGATCTGAAAAATGGCAGCTGCCACATTTATGAAGTGCTGTAAAGATATGGCTATGTTGTAACTTTGGGGTAAATATATTGAAAATTACCAAAGTTACAAGCCTTCATTCACAAAGTTCAATGTAGGCTCATACATTTGTTGTTTTTTTTAATATTTTTACACCAAATTTTCAATATAGCCTTCATATGATCCTAGTGTATCTCATGAACGGGGCAGAGAAAATGTTCAACTCCTGCCTGAAAGGTGATTTCACACAGGGACCATGAAATCACCTTTTAGGACAGATTTGCCTAATGCCAGTGCAATTGTTCATGAGGCATGTCCCAAAGAAGGCATGTGGAAAATTTGGCCCAAAAATATGCAAAAATGGTCAAGTTATGGCACTAAGTTCAAAACACATTTAAAATACATTGAACTGCATACCTGTTTCTTCAGTTTGCAGTCTGTCTTTGAAGAGTGAAGATGTGTCTGTGGTCTAGAGAGGATTACAGTGTTGGATACACTGATGGGTAAGTAAGGGCTTGGGGAGTGCAGGATGCTGGGTGCTGAGGGAGGGTTGGGTGGGGGACAGGAACATCTGCTAAAGATACCAATGGACTGTTTTCTTCTAACAGGGTAAAAAAAAAACAAGGATCCTAGATTATGACACTGGGGAATGGGCACCCCCAGTCTCACTCATATGTTTCTGGGGGGTGGAGGTGGACAATGAGAGGGAGGGTCAGGTGGGGGAATATTAAAACAAAAACACAGAGGAGTCCTGATCATGACACTGGGAGATTAGGCACCCCCAGTGTCACTCTTATGTTTCTGGGGTGGGTGTTGAGAGGGAGGGTCGTGTTGGAGAGATATCTGTAATTAAAATAAAAATCAGTGGTGTCCAGATCATGACACTGGGGGATTGGGCACCCCCAGTGCCACTCTTATATATCTGGGGGGTGGGGGGTGCTGAAAGGAAGGGTTGGGTAGGGGAATATCTGTAATTAAAAATAAAAAAACAGCGGTCACGGCAGAACACATCACACTTTGCCATGTCCAAGATGATTGCTGCACTGTACTGCACATGCATGACTACTAACACACACGCAGTAGAGTACAGCAGCCATCTTGGACAAAGTGGAATGTGTTGTTTTCCACCGTGTCTGCCAACAGAATAAAAAGTAGTGCAGTGCTGCTGCTATTGGAGGCAGTGAACAGAGCGCTTCATGGATGTGGAGGAAACTGTGTTGCAACTCCAACATGCTGTTCAGTCAAAAGGAATGCGCTGAGTGCTTTTTTGATAGAAAGAGGTCTGCAGGGCTATGCTCACATTCCATAAGTAAATAAGCTGAGATGGGCACAGAATAGGAGAATGGGGTGAATATTAGGGCTGATGACCCCAAAGTACATCCCCAAAACCTGTTGCGGTGTGCAGCAGGGGGGTGGGGTGTTAGGTTTGGAAACCCTAATGTCATATTTCCCTACTTTTATTGCTTTAACCCTAACTAGAGCATAATGCATTTTTTTTCAATTTATGTCATTACTTTTTGTGATAGTATAATCATACAATTATTTCCCTGTGGCAGTGCATGACTCTCAGGCCTTGCACTCCCGTCCCTCTGTAGATGCATATATATGTGTGTAGTTATGGAAGCACAGGGCCCTGTGGGCCCTGCACTTCCATTTATAGGACAATAGTGACCAAATTGTCAGCATAGCCATCTTATTATCCAACTCCATGCACCCAATACAGAAAATTTTTGAATCCTCACTAAAACATAATTCTGCACAACTGCAACGCCATTCTGCGCCACAGGTGCAAAAACACATTTTGGCAAGAATTTGAAAAATGACAGTTGTGACATACATGAAGTGGAGTAATAAGAATGCTATGTTGAAAATCTGGTGTCAAAATATTAAACATTTCCAAAGCTACTGCATGAGCATGTGTAGCAAAATTGCAACAAATGTTCATAACTCTGGCATTTTTACATATTTTGACTCCAAATTTTCAACATAGCTATTTGGGGACCCCACCTCATGAACAAATGAGAAAAATGGCATGTTCCAACTTTACCATTAGTCTAGGGTTTCCTTTTTTTATCCCATTTGATCTGTTTTTTATCATTTAATCTGGATTTTTGTATCATTCTATCTGTTTTTTTTATCATTCAATCTGTTTTATTTATCATTCAATCTGTTTTTTTTTATAATTCAATCTGGATTTTTTATCTTTCTATCTTTTTTTTATTTTTATTATTCAATCTGTTTTTTTTTTGGGGGGGGTCGCATTTCGATATTATCACAAAAATTAGAATTCAAAAACTGTTCAATATTTTTTAACCAAACCATCCAAAGGCACACCCTTGGCTAACTCCCCATCTTCCCTCAAAAATTCATGGAAACAAGTCCATGCTGTCTAGGCTGTAGGTGAGTGCAAAAATCTCCAAGGTAAGTATAGGGGAAAAAAGTGTCCTTCATATCTCAAAAAACATACATGATGCCCTCATGAAACTTTCCATATCTTGAGACTCTGACAGCCTGACCACACCTGCCAAATGTTGTGCTAATTCTTTAAACAATGGAAAAGTTATTGAGGTGCAAAAAATTGGATTTAACATTTAACAGCCTGCTCAACCCTAACTATAGTGTTGTTACTGTGCCAGTATAAAATAATAAAATGTCAGTACTAGGTCATATACCTTTCTGAATCCAGCTTCATTGCTTAGTTCATTTTATGATTTTTTTTTCACATCTGATTGTTGCATGTCATTTGTGTTAGTGTATTCAGCTGTTACTATCTTAGTAAAAATTGAATTGTTCTTGTCTTTTTTGTTCTATGGTGCACAATTGAGAAATGTATGTTTTTGCTACTGCTGTTATGTATATTTTGAGGAATTCCCTTTAAGTGACACACCACTTTTGAAAGTAAGATATGTGACATATAAGAAGTGTAGTTTTGCATAGACCAGGCCACACTGCATCCAAACCAAAACAACTTTTGTCTCTATGTAGTACTATGGCTGAGAAAATGAGTTTTTAGGATGGAATGGCCTCATTCTTGAGATTTTCCTAGATTGTAGCGTATGGTGGAAACCAACACAAAACACAACAATTTGTCACAGACCGAATGGTATCACCCCAGATCATACCTTCTCATGTAATATGATGTTGGGGTGCTCTTATCTGATGTTCCTGACATACTGTAGATAAACGTGAATCTTTATGTTTTACCTCATACAGTACATGTGTGCTGGAAATGAAAGTTTTTTTTCTTTTTACCAAGATTACAATATTTGTGCAATAAGTGTTAGGCTATAGGGTTCCCCACTATACATTACTGTGTAGTTTGGTATCGATCATGTCACACTGCATCCAAAACAGGAAACCTTTGGTCTCAATGTGATATAATTGCAGACAAAATGAGTTTTTTTTACAAAACATACACTTTTTACAAACATTTTTAATGTAAAAAAAATCAGGAGTGAGGGAGTTAACTAGATAAATGCACTAGACAAACATTTGCCTATTTTCAGGCATGACCTGGGAGAATTACAACAAAACAGTCCAGCTGGTAACAATGACAGTTAAATTCAAATTCATGACAGATTCCAGGGTACTAGGTCAAGCATACAATGAGAAAATACTTAACAATGGGGAAATTAAGACATTTTGATATATGCATACTTTTCATATACCCTATTCCAAGAGACTAAGTCACGCTTACAGTGAAAATACTTAACTTTGAGAGATAAGGACATTTAGTTAAACACAGTGATAAGTGCAAAGGTGATCTGGAATGTGAACAAAGCCAATTCAAAATGTGGCACCTAGAAACAGGTACATATAGCCATTTGGTGCAGGTGAGAATGCTAAGTATTTCTAAAGGTCTGATCAGTTAGACATTGTGATGGATTTTCAGAGGGCCCTTAGATCAATGCAAGGTGAATCAAACAACCACCTTGCATCAGATCCAGGTGCACCAAATACTGTACACCAATTTGACAAGAAAAGCCTTTTCTGTGGCAAAGTCCCCCAAACTGACACAAGAGGTCCACTGTGTCAAACAGATGATGTAAGGGATGATAATGACGCAAGCTGCATCAAAAATAAATGATGCGTGCGAGTTAAGTCAAAATAAATGATGCAAAGGACGAGAATGACACAAGTTGAGTCCAAGAATATGACAAATAAAATGGCCAAGACTAAACCCACAAAACATTCTAAACTAGTCTTGAAGGGGAATATTGGCCCTTATTAGTACCTCTGTCAGGTCTGCCCCCTTGTTATGGGCCTCCATATGCTCTAGTGTACATTAGCCCAGCTCTGGCTGGTCTAATAGTGACATGCATCTTAGGCACAAGGACAGGACTCACATTCTTTGAAAATCCCAAATAAGGGGATGGTGCATCATTTTAGTGATGCAAGCATCCCTTCCGACATGGCACAGGCATTTTGTTTGGCACAAGCATGGTGCAAACCAGTCTGGTGCATGCAGACCTGTTTTTGACACAAGCACCATTTGAAAATCAGAACTGACTCAAGTTTTGATGCATCCTGCTCCTTGCATCAGTTGTTTTTGATGCAAGAACCCTGCCTCATTCTCTGGCCTTTGAAAATCTGGCTCATTGTCTACTTTGAGACAAAATAGTAGTTACAGTGCTAGTAAGTGCAGTACAGTATGTTTTAGGACCTAAATAGTCTGGAAATTTTCAGTTCAGATAGAGCAGGTTATGTTGGTTGTTAGTGGCATGTCAATATTTTTTATTTTTTTTGCCATTAACTTTTTATTGATATTTTAAAGATAAACAGAGGCAGTGAACAATGCATAAGAAACAATACAAGGTGTGCCTTCCATATTCATCCACAAAAAATATAAAAATCCGAACACACCCCAAACAAGTGCCTCCAAGACCCATCCCCCCAGGGCCTCGCACTACCATCCCACCCACCCCCAGGACACAAGGTACTATAAAGTAATTGGACAAATGGTTGGATAGACAAGGAAGTATGGTTCTCAATAATCATAAATAGGCATTAACTAGCGGGGACTAGATTTTCTCATAAAGAGGAAGTTGATCGTGCAATATAGCAATCCTTCTTTCTATCCTAAGCAAAGCTAACAACTCAGATAACCATTCCGAATAAGGAATTCTGTTAGAATCCTTCCAATGCCTAAGCACTAGCCTTTTCACTGTAATAGAAATCAAAGTAATGTAAAATTTCCTCAGAGTGACCTGAACATCAGACATGTATCCTAGAAGACAAACCTCAGGATTAAACAGCTCCTCTAGACGCAGTAGGGGACTAGCCTTATCTTTAATATCAAACCATAATGGAGCAATCTTAGGGCAATACCAAAATATGTGCAATAGGTCACCTCCCTTTGAACCACACCTATAGCAAGAGGGGGTCAGATAACACTTTTAAATTAAATAGTTTCTGAGGGGAATAATAAATATTATGTAGTATTTTGAACTGAGTTAATTTGAGGGGGTACTGTTTCAAAAAACTTATGACAATTATTCCATATCTGAGACCAGTCTAGAGTAGCATTTGGAAAAGCACTGGTCCAAAATGAGGAAGGAGTAAACCCTTCAGAGAAGGCCCAGTTCAGAAGTACTAGATATATTTTGGAGATTGCATGCGGAATACCTACTAAGGACTTAACACTACCCCAAAAATCTATCTTGGATGGACTGAACCTGTTCATTCCCAGTTTCTGGACTAGAAGATGACGCACCTGATATACCTTAAAACTCACACTAACGGGCAAATCTAACCTGCTAAGTATCTGAGGAGTCGTATAGATCCTACCTTCCTCATCAAAAAAATCATTCAACCTACATTCCCCAAGACCAGGTAACCACCTGCACCCAATCGGTTTCTTCCCAATTAACCATTGAGGGCTACCAATCAGAGGCTGAAACCCATCTAACCTATAATCATACTTCAGATAGCTGCAGAGCTGGTCATGCATCCTTAAGGAAACACCAATAGGAGAATCATGTCAATATTTTTTATAATAATACTTTATCCTTTCCTGGAGCAATAAATATAATCAATTTAGTTTTTAGTACTTTCTAAATGTCTGTTTCGCCCACATGTCTGAAGAAATGATAAAATAATTTATACTTTGAGTTCTAACCGAGTCTCACTAAGGCTATAAAGTCTAATCATTTAAAATGGGTTTACTATTATAATGTAATACAAAAATCTTTATTTAGGTCCCGTAGATGTACTTGTCTTTTCTCCCTTGCTCAAAGAATTGCTTTGTTATACAGAAATGAGTCTCTTTATTTACCATCATTTTATATTTTTGATTGTCAAATCTCTGTATAAACTGTTTGTAATTCCTGGGTACTTTATATTTTGTTTCCATGAAATTGAATAAAGACTAGAAAAACAGCTGAAAAAGCTGAGTTCCAGATGTTCGTGCCTTTTCAATATGGCCCTTATCTGTTGTGCCCTGTGTTGGTGTATTTACTTCTCAGGATAGTTAGGAAGAAGTGTTACATGCTGTTTTAAATGGGGACTTTCTTTCTCATGCCTCATGGCACTGCATGCTAGCTGTGCATGCACAGTGATGCAATACTAAGTATCCTTATAATAGAAAGTGAGGTGTTTAGAAAACCACAGTTAACATTTACGGCTTTTTATGTTTGCTTACGTGCATGTGCAAGAAACATGTTGCGGCAGAAACAGGTTGTGGAGATGTGGCACTGTTGTGGCCAATGTCGCCACTGAATTTTGGGGCTTGTGTGTTGCACACCAGTAAAGGAGGACACTGCCCATGACACTAGTTTTAAAGCATGCCACCACCTTGACAGAAAATAGCCACATCATTCAGGGAGCACCTCGTAATAGCAGCAGCAGCAGCCTGTTGTTTTGGCCTGAACAGTTTTGCCGAAAGAAGCTGAGGCTGTGATGGTGGAGTGGCCCCGACTGATGCAGCACAGTGTTGCTCTTCTGGCAGTATGCTTTTATGCCCAGTTCAATAGATGGGGGAGCCCACTCCCCATTGGCATAATGCCCTCCATTTGTTGTGTGCCAAGTGGGTGCCCAATCCCCCTCAGCATCATGCGCCCCCCCAACAGTCTTTCTTTGCCAGTGGGGGCCCAATCCCTGTCAGCTTCAGTCCCCCCTTCCCAGTTCAATTTGTCAATGGGGCAGCCCACTCACCTTTGGCATAATGTCCCCCCCAGTTTGTTGTGTGCAGAGGGGGGTGCCCGATCCCCCATCGGCTACAGCCCCCCAAAAAAACACTCAGTGGCATGCTGGGAGCCCACCCCAGCATGCAAATGTCTCTGTAAAAACAAAACCCTTCCTGTGAAGTTTTGTTTCTCCCCTTTTAAAGCTGTTAAACAGAAAACGGTCCCTTGCTGAGTCCGTGGCCCTTCTGCAATCCGCACCACCCTTCATAGCACCTAGTTCCCTATACCCCTCATCCCATACTTACCTCACAGGAGCCCAGCGCGATGATCTTCGGTGGACCGGGAACATGTCTGCACTCTTTAAAGCCGACTGCGAACTGAAGAAATGTTGGTAAGCTGTATAATGGCATAAATAGAGTTTTTTTCAACTTTGGTGCATATCTTGGTCATTTTGGGGAATTTTGGCACCAGATTTTCAACATAGGGTTATTGGGACCCCTCCTCATGAATTCAGTCACTGTCACGGTGTTATTTAGTCCCAAAAGGTGATTTTGTGGTCACTACGCAGAATCACCTTTCAGGACCAATTAATGAAACGACAGTGCCACTGTTCATGAGATGGGCTCTCAAAAAGCCTATTTTGCAAATTTGGTGAAAAAAAATCCAAAAACTGACTGTTTTATGAGCATGTGTTGTGCAGTTTCCACGCACACTAGTAACTTCATGAATTTTTAATATTTTCATGCCAGATTTTCAACACTGCCATTTTTTCTCACCTCCTTATGAACAGTACAGCTGTCATTTTTCACATCCTTGCCGAAATGTGTTTTCACACTTCCAGCGCAGAATAGCACGGTCACTGTGGGAAATCAGTGTTTGGAACAGATTATGATCGAGCGAGTGAGAGATGGGAGTGAGCGAGCTCAACGGAGCTCTGTCGGGACTGCTGCAGATTTCTTTGTAGGCAGAAAAAGGCGCCAATGCAGGCAGGAGCCCTGTACAAAAGGGCAGCCTGCAGCACCAGTAGAAACAGAATGAGTGAGTGAGAGAGGGGGAGTGAGAGAGCTCAATGGAGCTCTGTCGGAACAGCTATGAACTTCTTTGTGGGCAGAAAAAGGTGCCAATGCAGGCAGAAGCCCAGTACAAAAGGGCAGCCTGAGCACCAGGAGAAATAGAATGATAGAGTGAGAGGGGGGAGTGAGCTAGCTCAACAGAGCTCTGTCAGGACTTTAGAGTTGCCCACCCTCCTGCCCAGGGTCCTCTGTGGTTCTATATTACAGCAGGGTCTCTGGGGTGGAGACAAAGCAATGATTGGATACTTTTAGGATAGCTGTAATAATACAGATTTAGTTGCTCTGTTTATTTCTCCAACTGAGTTAAGCAATGCGCTATACTGTTATGATTGCTGTAATAATATATATTTATTTGTTCTGTTTATTTCTCTAACTGAGGTGAGTAATACTTGGAGTGCAATAGGATTTCTAACTGGGCTAACTGAAACTATATGAGAGCTAAGAACAAAAAGTATGGTAGCTGAGGGGTGAAAAAACGGACAAGGAGGCTTTAGGATTGCTACAGTAATACAGTATCTAACGGATGAGATTTGAGACTGAAATTAACCTGGTCAGCAAGGGGCCAGTAGGGGAACTAGTGTGGGGGGACAGGAATTTGAGTAAATAGGGGCCTAAGAGTTGTAGTAGGGTACAGAACCTGGGAGTAAGAGCCCGTAACATAAGATGGGGGCCAAAACGGGGCAGGTGCCACATGTCAATAGGGCAGGCATCTTTGGAAGGGTGGTGGGGTGTACAGGGTGTGGGTCCGCCATGATCCTGGACTGGGCTTGGAGGATAGGAGGGAGTATGGTTTGTAGACAACTGGCTTGTTTGAGGGAGGAACTGTGGAGGTTAGGGAGGAGTCTAAATGGCAGGGCAGATGAGTATGATAGGCATCCTGGCTGGGGGGGGATAGGGAAGGCAAGGGGGGATGGAAGAAGAACAACTAGAGACTGAAACCGACCCCAGTATCAGAGGCACTAGCAGAAAAGAGAGGAGAAGGAAGGGGGTGCCCGAGGCGAAGGGAGGCCTGCTGATGGGGGAGGAAGAGACCACGAGGAGTACCAGGGGAGAGAGCAGATGGCTGCAGGAAGGGAGGGACCAGGGGTGGGACCAGGAGTAGCACGGAGGGGAACAAGTAGGAGGGGGAAACTTATAGGGGGAATAGATGTAGGAGAGGTATTGACTAGGAATAGATTTGAGCCTCTGCTATGGGAGAGAGAGGAGGAGCAGGAACATATTGAAGGGGGGAGGACAAGTGGGGCATTAGAGGGATGGCAACAGGTACAGGAAGAGATAGTGAGGACAAATGGGGAAAAGAGGCTAGTAAGGAAGGAGGGGGTGGTGACTGGAAGAGAGAAGGCAATGGTAAGGGGTAAGGATGGGAGGGGCATCACTATCAGGGTAGAAGGGACAATAGCAGGGATATGAGAGGGGTTGGAAATCAGCTGGGGAGAGGGGAGGTTGACATATGAAGCCCAGTAGGAAGTAGTCAGGCAGGCAAGGGGATCAAGGGGGATGGGAGGAATAAGGCAGAGAAAAGGGGTGAGGCAGAAGTAGGGGGTACAGATACAGAAGTCACGGAGGGTGCAGCTGGCAGGGGTAAGGAGCAGGGAAGAATGAATACTGGGGTGGTAGAAGGGACATTTGAAGGGAAAATGGGGTAAGGGATGGGGGGTACTCATCCTAGGGGATTCTATACCAAAAGGGGTGAGATGGGGCGGAAGGAGGGGAAGGCACAGCCGTATTTGGGTTGAAGCTATCCCCTGGTTGACTGCAGAAGGGGCAGGGCAGGCACTGCTCAAGTGTGCAGCGAGGGGGAGGAAGAAACCTCTTTTAGTGTTTCATGTGGGTACAAATGACTTGGCGGGAGAGACTGTGGAAATAGTGAAGGGGAGGTTGGAGTAATTAGGCAGGCAGGCAGTGTGAGGGGGTGAGGGACTCTGTGGCATTCTCTGAGGTACTCACGTTACCATGTGCAAGCATGGGGATGAAGGGTAGGATTGAGGAGTTCAACAAGTTTCTGAGGGTTTGGTGCCACACCAATAATTATGGGTTACTGACTAACTGGGGTAGGGTCTGGGGGAATAGTGACTTGTACTCAGGGGACAGGTTACACTTGAGCAGGAAGGGGAGAGGAGTATTAAAGGCTGGATTAGAGGGGTATATCTCTACTAAGGTGGATTTAAACTAGTGGGGAGGTGATCAAAAGACTGAGGTTGGGAGAAAGATCTGGACAGGGGAGCCTAATGAACCCACCCCCCTAAGATATAGGTAAAGGTGGAGGCATAGTAACCCTGGGAGTGGGTGGGCAGAGTGGTCTGTGTAATACTGAAGGCATCACCACCCGGTAAAAATAAGGAGGAGAAAGGATGTGGACTACTGGGAGGAGGGGGACAGGCCAAGGAGGAGGAAAATAATGACGAGAAGGAGGGGTACGGGTGGAAGGTGGTCTCTCTTAACGCAAGAAGCCTGGGGAACAAAACTGCAGAGCTTCAGGTACTCCTTTCATAGGGGAAGGTTGACATTGCTGCAGTGACAGAGACTTGGGCCACAGAGTACCATGATTGGGGCTTGGCAATCCTGGAATACAGGATATACAGGAGGGACCGGGGGTTGGAAGAGGGGGAGTTGCACTCTATGTGAGGGAAGGGATTAAATGCATAAGGGACGAGGGAGAAGAGGAGAGGACAGAGGTGCTTTGGGTGCAGCCCATGGATTCCAAGGGCAGAAAGCTGAGGCTGGGAATGGTATACAGACCACCAGCCCAATCCGGGGAACTGGATGGAGAATAGGCAGAGCAGATAAGAAGGGTGTGTAGAAGGGGGAGTGTGGTGATGGTGGGGGATTGTAACCTACCACAGGCTGACTGGAGCACCCTGGCCACTAGCAGTACCAAGGAGCAAGTGCTCCTTGATGCATTCCAGGACGGCCTTTTGATGCAATTGGTAAGTGGTCCTACAAGGCTTGGTAGCACTCTGGACCTAGTACTGGCAAATAGGGAGGCGGTGAGGGAAGTAAGGGTGGAGGACCCACTAGCAGGTAGTGACCACCAAACAGTGTGGCTCATTGTCGCGCTGGGCAGTGAGACAGGAGGCACGGGCACTAAGGTAGTGGACTTTATTAGGGTGGACTTTTGAGGGATGGGAGCAATACTGCAATGGAGATTCCAGGATATAAGGCCAGGAATGGATACAGAACAAAAGTGGGGAGTCATAAAGACTGGGCTAACAGAGGCCACAGTAGGCTGCACCAGGGCCAGGAGTAAGAAGAGCAGAGGCAAGAAACCATGTTGGCTGAACAAGAAAGTGCTGCAAGGGGTGAGGGGAAAGATGGCTACATACCGGAAGTACAGGAGAACAGGGAAGGGAGAAGATAAGGAGGCTTTTGGGAGTTGGTCAAGGGAGGTTACCCGGAGGGTGAGTAAAGCTAAGGCCTCCAGGCACTTAAGTTCCACACAGGGCATAAAGGGAGGGGAAAAGCACCTTTTTAGGTATGTCAGGGAAAAGAGAAAGTGCAAGGAACATATTGTGAGTATAAAGCGGGGAGGGGATTGGGTGGAAAAGGGGGAGGAACAAGTGGAAATTCTAAATGAGTACTTCTGCTCTGTTTTCACTAAGGAGAGGGATGGCCCACTACCAGAATGGGCTGGGGTAGGGAGGAGGTGACGGACAAAGTGATCACAGGAAGTAGGGTGTTAGAGGAGCTCTACAGTGCCTCATGGGAGACTGGAGGGGAAGCTGATGGTAGTGGGGGTGGGAAAAAAAATCTGACTAAATGGATTGAGAACTGGTTACAGGGGAGGATGTAGAGGGAAGTGGTGGTGGGGAGCTCTCGCACCAAGAGCAGTGACAAGCCGGGTGCCACAGGGGTCAGTGCAGGGCCTGGTGCTATTTGAGATCTTTATATCTGACATATCACATGAAGTGGGGAGCACGGCTAGTCTGTTTGCACATTATACCAAATTGGGGGTGGTGGTGGATGAAGAGGACGGATGGGAAAAATTGCAGGGGGACCTAACCAAACGAGAGACACGGTCGATGGAGTAGCAGCTAGGATTCAATGCAAAGAAGTGTAAGGTGATGGACTTCAGGGCTAAGAACCAGAAGAGGGACTATTGGTTGGGGATCACAGCAGAGAAGAAGGACCTAGGGGTGTTGGTAACTGGGAGCATGAACAACTCAGCCTACTGCAGGAGACTGGCAGTGAAGGCAAACAGGATGCTGGGGTGCATCGCAAGGGGGTTCTCATCCACACACAGGGAAGTGATCCTACCTCTCTACAGATCATTGGTCAGACCACACCTACAGTACTGTGTGCAATACTGGAGGCCATACCTGAGGAGAGATATAAAGTTACTGGTGGGGGTGCAAAGAAGGGCAACAACAAAGTTAAATGGGATAGAAGGAAAGGAATATGAAGTTAGGCTGAAGGAGCTGAACATGTACACACTGTGGAAGAGGAGGGATGGGGTGATATGATTGAAGCATTTAAATACCTGAGGGGGTAAATAAGCCTAGCACCGAGGGGGTGTTTAAACTGAGGAGTGGAAGAGAGATGATAGGGCATGGACTAAAGTTGGAAGGCAAACATTTCAAGAGGGAAATGAGGAGGCACTACTTCTCTGAGAGTGTGGTGTCTAGTTGGAATGCACTGTCAGAGGGGGTGGTAACATGTAGGACAGTCAATAGCTTTAAGGAGGAGTGGAATAAAGCAAGAGGAAGAGTCAGGGGGCAGGGCCTGGGACAAGTGGGGGAGGAACTGAGGGGGAGGAAGCTGGGGCATCTGCAATCGAGGAAGCTAGCAACACACTCAGGCAGACTTACATAGACAATTGGTGTGTTCTGCTGGCAGATGTATGTTCATGTGTGTGTATGTATGTTCGTATGTAAAATCATAGTGACTCTGTTCATGAGCAGAGGTCCTAAAATGCCTATGTTGAAAATTTGGTGACAAATGAAGATAAAATGATTATGTTACAAGTGTGCCATTGTGCAGTTTCCACGCACCCTCGTATCTTCACAAATTTGTATTTTCACTCCAGATTTTCGACATTGGCATTTTTTCAGACCTCCTTATGAACAGTACAGCTGTCATTTTTTACATCCTGCCCGGAATATGCATTTACACATCTGGCGCAGAATACTGCGGTTGCTGTGGGAAATCAATGTTCGGGAAAGTGTAAGAAAATCATAGTGACAGTGTTCATGAGCAGAGGTCACAAAATACCCATGTTGAAAATTTGGTGAAATAATTCCACTAAATGACTGTTACGTGCATGCATTGTGCAGTTTCCACGTACCCTTAGAAGTTTGAGCATTTTTAATATTTTCACTACAGATTTTCAACATTGCCATCTCTTCACACCTCCCTATGAATGGTACAGCTGTCATTCTTCACATCCTGCCCGATCTGTGTTTTCATACATGTGACGCACAATGGCACAGTCGCTGTGGGAACTCAAATTTCAGGACACATTGACAAAATCACAGTGCCACTGTTCATGAGAAGAACTCCCAAATGCTTTCATGAGGTGGGTGCCACAAAATGGCCATCCTGAAAATTTGTACTGCAAATACCAACAAATACCCGGGGCGTTATGCTTTCTAACCATAATGTCCCACCCTTTACCGAACTGACAGGCATCAGGGGGTGTGCCTTTGGATTGCCAACTGTAATGCTCATGCCATTCTAACCCACCCCCCCACCCTGCAGCCACTGACAGGCATCAAGCGGTGCCTTGGACTCTTCTGCCCCAATGTTCACACCATTCTATATTGCACCCATATCAGCTTATGTCCTTATGGAGTGGGGTCACTGTAAAACCGAACACCTCAAGGCACACCTCAGCACTTATCAGTGTCTGCAGGATAGAATGAGGTGAAATGGCATGACCGTTATGGGCGACAACCCAAATGCATACCCCAATGCCTGTCTGTCTCTGCAGGGTGGAGGTGGGGTTGGTGTGAAGTTCAATACTTCACTACCGTTCCTACTCTGCATCTGTCTAACTCCTGCATTTCCAATGCTAATACTAGCAAGCAAACATTCAGCATTGACAAATGCTTGTTTATATAGCTGCTTATCCTGTCAGGGGATGATGAGGCTAACCCTGGCACATCCAGTGTTAATGCTATTACAGAGGTGCCAGCCAGGATGCAACTCAGTAATGTTGCAGTATACTGAAGGGAGCAGTGTAATGCCATTGCAATTAAGTTCATTTGTCATGCAGTGTTCTGTGACAAGTCACTTACTACAGGTTACTACAGTCCATCATAACTGGCTCCACTGTACCTCTTAGCCCACAACTTTTTTATGTTAAAGGGAAAGTCCCCTCAACCTTTTTTCTTTATGCCTGCACAGTTTGTGGGCATGACTAATAATTCTCTCTGACTAATGATTCCATCTCTTTCATCCTCCAAATTTCATCTTGATTTAAATATAATTGAAGTTGCTTCACTCTGTTCTGGCCTGGTGTGAAAATCTGGCTGATGCCATTTCAAAGTGAATGACCACTCTCAAGCAAGGCATCATGGATATTGATGATGCGTACATGCACAAGCCATCAGAAGCTTTACTCTCTTTTTTTGCAGTTTGTCTTTTTATTATTGTATTAACAAAACATACAGTTGTAAACTACATCCATTACAGACATGGTATGGTACAGACTGTAATACAAATAAAGCAGATCTCAGTAGTCTTTTATACACTACTGATTCCTTGCAGTAAACCTTTGTAACCATCCGGTACCATTTAAGGTTCAAGGTGGTTTAAGTAGGTCCTTGGCACATAGTCTTGTAGATATGGAGTTGCGCATGTTGTGCGCATTCAGATAGTGGGACCAAATTTCTTGAAATACATGACTAGTAGTTTTAGTAACGTGAGCTAGCCTTGTGTGGGATACTAGGGATTCCATGCCCTGGAGCTATTCTTGGAAGACTGGAATGTCTTCAGTGCTCCACTTTCTAAGAATTGTCCTTATCAATTCCACTGATGCCTGGGTTAACCATAATGTATGGGAGCTCCTGATTGGGCTGTTTGCTGTCTTAATATCCAGCAACCAGAAGCCAGGAGTCACAGGCATTGCCTGGTGTAGGTGTTGGAGCAGAATTATATCACCCTGGCCCATACTGGCTGTAGGAGGTAACATTGCCATAAAATATGCAATAAATCAGCTCCTGGGGTGATACACCTCCAGCAGTTGTCCTGCTGTAAAAGGCCAATTCTCTGCAGCTGGGCCAATGTACGGTACCATAAGTGCATGACCTTGTTCCTTATCAGTAGGCTATGTTAGTCCACACATGCTTGATGAGCTGTCCTCCAGTATTTGCTCCATATTTGGTCAGTGATTTTTATGCCTAACATATTTTCCCATTTGTATTTGGTCTGGGGCCCCATCTCTCAGCTTCTTTGGTATGACCCCTGCCAGTCCTTTTTGCATAGGCTATGCCTGTAGTTCAATAGGCGGAGCACCAAACCTCTCCCCCATCAGGCTTTTAATTGCCGCTCCTTCTGGCTAATCCAGGATCGTTTTCTTTCTTTGTGGCCAGAGTCCCCGTCCTCCCTTGCTCTGGGCCATTGTTTAATTTCTTCTGCACCTCTGCCCACAGATCCCCTTCCCCTGTCTTGACTCTTCTCTCTGTCTGCTGCACTGTTCCATGGCTGTTTACATTGTCCCTCCTTGGCTCTTTCACCCTCTCCTATAGACAGCCCCCACTCCTCCTTTGTCCCTGCTTTTCCATCCCCTACCTCATTCCTCATTCTCTGCTCTCCATTCCTCGTTGCTGCTTTTGGGTGTCCCTGTCTTCTCAAAGTCACCACTTCAACTGTGCATCAGCGCTTCCAGGGTTTCACGTCATTCACAGCATTTGGCTTCCAGCTGTACCCCAGCTGCGTGTGTGTGTCTCTCCCTACAGCTTCTCTCCCTCACATTCATAACTTTCTCTTCTGTTACTTCCTGCCTATTACCTGTGTTGCCAGCTTTCTCTGCACACTCTGGGAGGCTTCTCTCACTCCTCGACACAACCTGTCCTGCTCTGCCTTTGAGCTTCCACACCGAGCATTCTCCCAACAGCGACCAACCGATGCAGCACCTTGGGGCACCCGTCCATCCTGTGACCCATCAGTTTTATTTATCTACCCCCTCGGTCTCTGTTTGGGTGTTCTTATCGCTGCTTCCCCTGCTTTCCACCATGCCATTCATTTGCATTGGTATTCTTCACGATTCTGCACTCCTGGTCATTCCTTCTTCTGCTTTGCAGTCGCACTATTTTGAAGATCACTGTAGCCCTCTTCTCCTTTCTCCTACACCATTCCATCTCAAATATCGTGCTTCATGGCTGGTAACATCCACTAAATTTCTCCCCTGCCTGGCTGGGAGCCTTCTGGATGGATTCCAGGACCCACATCTCCATCGTCCTGGCTGTTGCTGAGGTGACACAACCATTCTATTTCCCTGTCTCAGGCTTGTTTATTCTTTCCTGTCTACAAGGGAGGGGTGAGTCCATGCTCCCAGCTCTCTGCCTCCACAGGCTGCATCCTTGTCTGTTCCTTTCTCCTTTTAGCACCCCTTGTCATGCTCGATACTCGGCTTCATTACTTTCATACCTTCTGGTTGCCTTGCATCCCTTTCCTGGTAACCTGTTCATTTCCTGCTTCCACCTCTTCCGCATTGTCGCAGCTCCTCCTTCCATTATCTGCCAGTTGTGGTACTTCCTGTATGCTGTGCCTTTCCAACCTTTGGCTCTCACACTTCCGCCATTACCTCAATCTGCACTTCTTCTCCTTCCTTGTCTCATGCTATCTTTTGGAGGTATTTCCTTATTCCGTCTTCACCGTACATATTCATCTCATTCCCTTACCTTTGTCCTATATTCCGGACCATTAGACTTGTATCTCCTTCTAGTCCTTGTCAACATCCATTCGTTCTTAAACCTCATCCCTCCTATACCCTACCTGCCATCATACCTAGTGCTTACTCCTGGTACTTTGTACCTTCACCATCGGCTGCTGGCTGTGCCCAGCCATTCTCTTCTCTCACTCTTGTGCAATCAAATCAATCTACTCCTAATTTGGCTTAACAATGGACCCGGTTGGCATGCACTCACATGGTCGCTACTGTGACCTGGCTCCCGGGGCCCAGTTGGGGTCTCCTTCACTTAGTCCGCCCTCTCTGTAGACCTACTTGTTCACATTGACTATCCAAGCACACCCCTCATATGGGTCTCCTGCTACCTCGATTCAACCTGCTGTCCATTTGGGGACACCTCTTCCGTGTCCATTGCTCCATGACTCAGGGCTAGCCTGTAGCCGACAGTCTCACTCTGTACCCTGGAAGTTTGCATTTAGAGCATGCAAAGCTCAGAGTGGGGTCCTTCTCCCTGGCCCTTAGTGAGAATGTCTTTGCTATGGGGTGGACCTTCAGTTGTCCCTCATTTTGGCGACATCTCTAAATGTAGAAGTTACGACTTCCAGCTATGAGGGGTGGGGCTCTCATCTGTGTGGCCCCTTTAGCCACCTGAGTGGGTTAGGTGGCACCCTCTGTGCTATATACTCCATCTGACCACCTCTGGTTCACCTGGTCTGTTTTGTAGGCTTGTGTTGGCTGGCTGAGTGCCTCTGCGCTCATTTCTCTCTTCCTTTGCTTTTGGGTGTCTTGTTGCAGAGACATCACTCACAACCCTCAACAGCATTCCTGTTAGAAGAACAGAGCGAGAGCTTCCTCTAAATTGTAATCTTTTCCTCTTCCCTTGATCTTGACTCTAAATATGCAGTAGCTGAGCCGTCACTAACCAAAACATCTTTCAGCCTGGAGGGAAGGCGACCTAGGCCTTGGATACCCAGTGGTTTCCTCCTCAAAGGGGGGTTTTCCACTCCTCCATCTCGATGGTCATAATATTTAGATAGGGTTACTGCTTTCATAGGTTCCGTAATTAGGTTCCACTGTTGGATGGAGTTGGATGGTGGTCCTAGCTGTTCCCTCTTTCCTTAGGAAGTCCAGCCCTCCTGCCTCATGTTAGTTTCCAGTGGTCTAATTCTTCTTCATTGTCTCCTGTTCCTCTCCATTTTCCACCTGTCGACCTTCGTTCTCATCTTCAGAATCATTCTGACTCCTTGCCTCCTTCTGTGCTTGACTTCCCCTTTGGGGTACCCTTTTTGGGCTTCTTCCTAAGCTACCTTTAGCCAAGAGAATCATTCCAGTGGCACCTATAGGGGTGGAACCCTGTTCTGGGGTTCATCACCATTGTACCCCTATAGGGTGGAATATCCCATGGATAGAGAGGCGAACAGCCACAATGTATCTAAGTTGCATAAGCATATATCATACCAAGTTGTGTAAGCACATTAAACTTTATTAATGCCCAGAGTTTAAGGGGAAACCTTTCCCTGGGTCCACTTTCAGCAGTACCACAGATGGAGCAGGTACGGTGGGTTCTAACCCATTTGTTATAGAGACTTTGTAGCTGTAAGTATTGCCAAAAACATTCTTTAGGAAGGTGGTGTTGGTCTTGTAGGTGCTGAAATGTAACAAATATTTTATTGTCTCCCTGTACCAGATCTTTAAATGTATTGATCAATCATCTTTCCCCTACTCCCCATTGAATAAGGTTACTAAGTATACATAGGTAGGGATTGTTCCAGAGGAGAGTGTAGACTCCTAGACTTAAACAGCACTTTGCTAACCTCCCAGCCTTATACCACACCTGGTGACCAGCCTTTATTGTCATCCAGGCCTGCGCTGATCTTGGTAGTACATGACCTAGATAACTATTGGAGGAGATGCTCTTTAGCATTGCTTTTTCCATTTCCATCCAGGCCGGGATGGTGAGCATGGGTGTCCAATCCTTGACAAGTTTTGGCTGAGAGAAAAGCATATGAGTATTTCAGAAAGTCAGGAAGGTTCCACCCTCCTCTTAGCCATGGTGCTCACAATTTAGCTCTACTGTATCTGGGGGGGGGGGTCTGATCCATAACAATTTACTCATTAGGGAGTGCAGTTTCTGTGCCAGAGCTCTGGTATCTGTATAGGGAGGTGGGATATCAGATAATATATCCCAGGGGCCAACATTAACTTTATGACCACAATTTTGCCTGCCATTGACAAGTATAAATATTCCCATCTCAAGATATCCTTTAGGAGTTGTGTCCACATTGGGGAGAAATTCCTGTCTGCCAAGCTTGCCAGATCCAGAGATAATCTGACCCCTAGATTTGTTTTGGGGCACAGTTCAGGCCTGCCACCTCTATCATATCAGGAGAAGTATGTGGGTTCAGAGGAAGTATTTCTGACTTCGAGATATTGATTTTAAGGCCAGAGATGTCTCCAAAAGCCTTTAAAGTATATAGGTTTGATGCTACTCTTTATACCCTGTGTTGCTATCATACAGTTGTCCTCATGCAATTTATTATGATACTGTTTAGGGCATAGTGGTATTCCTGCTATTCCTGGGTGTGTTTGTATGACTGCTGATAGAGGTTCCATGGCCACTATGAATAGCACAGGGGAGAGGGAGCATCCTTGCCTCATGCCCCTATGCAGTTCAAATGGGGACAACAATGTGCTGTTTGTTATGACCCTTGCCCTCGGTTGCATATACAAGGTTCAAATCCAAGATGTAAAATATGGCCCAAAGTTATAGTGATCCAAGACCACATGCAGGTACTCCCATTCCACTGAGTCAAAGGCTTTTTCAAAGTCCATGGTAACTATAGCTGCTGGGGATGGAAGGCATGCCATGGCCTGCATCAGGGTAGCTATGGTTCTTATGTGGTCCAAGCTGTTTTGCCCTTTAACAAAGCCTATTTGGTGGGGGTTATGCTAGGGAGTAATTTTTCCATCCTTGATGCCAGCAGTTTAGCTAAAATTTTAGCATCTGAATTTATCAGTGATATTGATCTGTAATTTCCAGGACATGAGTGGTCTTTTCCATCTTTAGGAAGGATGGTAATTAGCACTTGTTGAAGGGTGTCTGGCAGTTCTCCTTTCAACTGGGATTCCTAGAGCATCATCAACATTGGGGCTGTTATCTGTTGCTGTACCATTCTATAGAAGTCTGCTGGGAACCCATCACTTCCTGAGGCATTGTGCAGTTCCATACTCTGGATGGCCTTGCTGAGCTCAGCTTCTGATAGAGGGACATCAGGTCCTGCTTTTGGGTCTCTGTTAACCTAGGTAAATGTAGGCCCACCATGAAGGCCCTAAATGTGTCTCCTGATGCAGGCCATGGCAGGCCTCCCATCCCCAGCAGCTATAGTTACCATGGGGTTTGAAAAAGCCTTTGACTCAGTGGAATGGAAGGGGCTGTGGACATGGCCTACCTAGACTTTAGCAAGGCATTTGACATAGTCCCACACAAAGGAAAACATATAAGTTAGCCAGCCTTGGAGTGGGTCCCAAAGTGGTAGCCTGGGTAAACAATTGGCTGAATAACAGAATACAGAGGGTAACAGAAAACAGAGTTCACTCTGAAGAAAGGGGGTTAACTAGTGGGGTACCACAGGGTTCAGTACTGGGACCAGTCCTCTTTAATGTCTTTATAAGTGACATTGCAGAGGGACTGGAAGGAAAAGAATGTCTCTTTGCAGACGACACAAAGATCTGCAACAGGGTTGTTACAGAAGGTGGGGTGGAAAGGATGCAAAGGGACTTGGCAAGGTTGGAGGAATGGTCAAATGTATGGCAGCTTACATTCAATGCAAAGAAGTGTAAAGTAATGCACCTGGGAAAAAAAACCCAGGGGAAGAGTACACAATGGGAGATGAGATACTAACAACAACAAAAATAGAAAGGGACCTGGGGGTAGTCATATCAGATGACCTTAAGGGGGACAAGCAAAGTGAGAAAGCAGTAAGGAGGGCTGGAGGGATACTGGGATGCATAGGGAGAGGCATCACCAGTAGAAAACACGAAATTGTTATCCCTCTGTACAGATAGTTGGTGAGACCCCATCTAGATTACTGTGTCCAGTTCTGGAGACCCCATCTCTGCAAGGACATAGACAGGATGGAGGCTGTCCAGAGGAGGGCAATTAAAATGGTGCAGGGTCTGCACCAGAAGACATATGAAGAGAGACTAAAGGAGCTTAATATGTATACCCTCGAGGAGAGGAGGGAGAGGGGAGACATGATAGAAACTTTCAAGTACATCAAGGGAGTCAACTGAGTCCAAGAGGGTAGCATCTTTCAGAAAAAGAGATGTACAAGAACAAGGGGGCACAAATTGAAGATAGAGGGGGGATGGCTCACGGATAATGTGAGGAAGTATTTTAAAATGGAGAAGGTTATGGATACCTGGAACAGCCTTCCTGAGGAGATAGTGGAGTCAAAAACAGTGGAGGAATTCAAGAATGCATGGGACCAACAGAAGACAATTCTAGTGGGGGTAGGAGGGAGTATGCTGAAGGTTAACTAGGATTTGCAACTTATCCATTAGGTAGGGAAATGGGCAGACTGGGTGGGCCAAGCGATCTTTAGATGCCGTCAAATTCTATGTTTCTATGTTTCTATCTCACCCTGTGTGGGATGCATACAGGTTTTGGTAGAATTCTATCATGACCTCATTAGTTTCTTTTTTACCATACACTGTTCTCCCCTGATTAGTTTTAAGCAGGTGGTCGTGTCTATCAGCTTGCCTTTTTTAACCTGTATGCAAGCAGCTTTCCTGCCTTTTCTCCCTCAGCCCAGTATTTATGATGAGTTCTTCTAGTGTGCAGCTCTGCTTGTCTAGTTGCCAGTGTATTCAGTTGTATTCTGAGAGACATGAGTTCTGAGATCAGTTTGGGATTTTCCAGTCTACGTGGGTTATTTTTATATACTGCCTCTTTTTCCTGAAGCTGTTCTTCCAGTGTGGCTGCTTCCTTCTCCATCAGTTTCCTTTTATATTCATTATCACACTGTTCCCCTCCTCTTTCTGGTCCCTGCCTGGCTCTATCTGTGTCCCTTATTTGTTTTCCCAGCTTCACTCATGTCTTATTCTTCCCTACTCTTCTATCAGTTCCTTTATGTACTGTCTTGTCTGTTACCTACCCAGCTCGTTCTGACTCTTGTAACATCTGCTAACTTAGTCTGGAATCTGTCAACCCAACATTTTTTTTGTTAGGGTCCAGTTTGAGTGCTGGCCAGATTCCGTTTTATCAGCTTGCTGTCTAGTGTAATCTAATATTTTAAACAGTGTAAACTTTAACACATTGATGCCATATCACATTAGAGTACTTTTAACATATCTAAAACAACTTTGTTTTCCCTGTTGATGAGACTGAGTTCCTTTGCTGAATCTGAGTTTCCCCTTTTCCCTGGGGAGACCCATGACCCGAGAATTCCCCTCAGGGAGTAACTATCCTTTCTGTCACCTTTCTGAGGTGTATCCAGTAGTCTGATGCGTATCATATCATATCATATCACTCTTCCCTTGGGCCTACCTTCTCTGGTTTCCCCTACTATGATCCTTTTCCTTGTATTACCCTGGTTAGTTTCCCTGGAGCTCCCTCTGCCAAGTTTTAGGCATTGATGTTGGATCCCTGGGCAGAATTTTCCTTGCCAGTCTGAAAAGGAAGGGTACCCACCAGCATACCCCCTGTAACAAGGAGGAATAGTAAGACAGCAATTAACAAGTATAACTAACTATCCAAAAAGAACAGATCCTTCAGCAGTGAACTACGCAAGGGGTGGGGGGTGGGGATCTGCTGCTCTTCTTTAAACTGTACCACTCTGGTGACTCTGACTCTCTCCTGCCTGGAGGGGAGGAGAGCATTTTACTATCTGAGCTATCCTGTAACTACTGTACTGTGCCACCGAGTGTTTCTTGGGCTGTGCAAGCAGGCTGCCTCATCCACCTCTGACAGTGTTCCTCTCTCATCATGGTTGCAGGTGTCAGCGATTTTGGATCTGTGGGACTCTTTAACTAGGATCTCTTCATTTATGCCCTTGTTGTCCTGGCCAAAGTCTTATCCATCATTAATTCAACTTAATCCTCCCCTCTAACTGGTCCAGGCACAACTCTCTTGCATCTGGCCAATTTGTCCATGCTCCTGCACCCCAGCCTTATTATTCTCAGGTAGCAGCTGCTTTGCTGCTCAGTTGCAGCTGTTGTCTGAGCATTTGCTTTACCTCTCTCTTTTGTCCCTCCCCCATTCATTAGTCCTTACCCCCATTTTTGCCCTCTTGTAATGACCTTATTTGCCTACATTTAGGGTTTCTTCCATTGAGATTCCCCAAACTTCCTCCTTCCGTATTCTGTAAACATTTCTATTTTCCCCTCTTAACCATGGCTGCATAAACCAACATTTATAAACTTTACATTCTCTTTCCCAGCTCATACTGTCTTAAGCCTTATATGCGGTTTGTCCTACACCCTACTCCTAGTCCCCGGACTTACTGTAGGCTAGGCCGATGTCACCAATTCTTCATTTCTTCAGGCCAACTCACTTCTGTCCCTCTTTTGGTCTTGTTACAAGCAGAGGTGATGTGGTCTTCCATGTGTCTTCTTCTGTTACCTGCATGTAGTCTGCCCATTCCTCGAATATCAGGGACCAGTCACTTTGGGGTTCTGTCTCCACATCCGTTAATGTACCTCAATGTTCCTCATCATTGGGCAGCTGTAGATCAGTAGGCAGGAGGTCCCAAAGTGTCTCATATTTATTTGAGACCTTCACCGGCATGAGCCCTGGGGATGCACTTCCAGGATCCAAAAATTGGTGCTGACTTTGGAGTCTCCTGGAATGTGCCCTTTGAGGAGGGAAAGACATATTTGCAGCTGACCATTTGTTTTTCTTCTTTTGCCTCCCTCTCTGGACTGTTTGCCATCCTTCCTCTGCTGTGGGGCCTGAAATCCCTCTCGGCACCTGCACATGCTTGCCATCAGGAGTTGTGTCCATTTTCTGTAGGGCCACCACTCATGGCATTGATGGGTGCTGGTGCGGTGTATTATTTTCGGCTGTGATTTCCTATAAAAACTGCTCCACATCATGTGGAGTTTGAAAAGTAATATAGTTCTCCTGATACTGAACCCTGAGCATCACTGGGTACCTTAGTGAACCGGTATGTTCATTTTGAAGAGGGTTTGCTTCTCTGCTGCATAAGCTTTCCTTTTCTTGGACAATTCAAAAGAGTAGTCATGGTAAAACTGTATTTTGTGCCCTTCCCAGCTTTACTCCCCTCTCTCTCTTGCTGTGCGGACATAGAATTATTTTTCAGGATACCTTAAAAAGTTGCATTGCATTGGCCTGGGATGTTCTCCTGCTTTGGGTCACGGGGCTAGGGATCAGTGAGCCCGCTCCAAGTCTGGTGGAGCCCCATTGTTTCGTTGTAGCATTTGGGGAAGAGCAGATCACAAGAAGGCTGTCATGTCTCTCCCTTCTGCCCCTTCTGGTACCCCACAATTGTAATATTTTTCCACTTGGTCCTGTTCTCCATGTCATCACTTTGTGCATCAAATACTGTAGTTGGGTATGGTGTTCCCACAGTTGCCCAAAGTGATCATGTAGCACTGCACCTTGCTTGATTATAGTTGTATCCATGTTGGCAATCCTCATGGTGAGGGCCCCCAGTTCATCATTAGTTTTTTGCAGTAGTTATTTTTAATTCTGCTGTGTCCTCCAGAAACTCGGATCAGCATCCACGAAATTTTGGTCAGTTCAGTGTCCACTGAGGAGGGTTGCTGTTGTGCTATCATGGCATCCCAGTCAGAAGTTGCTTAGGTTGGTAGCAAGGCACTGATTTTCTTTTACTGTTTAAAATTTCTTCCGCTGCTTCTAGTGGGTGACAGGCCGAAGTGTGATGCCAGCTGTCAAACTGCAGATGATAATTACTCTGGCTACTCTTACGGGATCGGTTTCAGCTCAGTGTCAATTTGAAGTTCTCAGTTAGTTGTACCTCAATCTGCTTTTTATGGCTTGCTTAACTGCCTCGTTCTGTTGGATGGGTATCAAAAACGTCACCAGGGAATGTCTCCTAGTAAATTACACTGCCACAATTTTGGATGGCAAGCTCTGCCCCCAGAAGCTATACTCCCAGTCAGTTCTGTCACATGTCTTGTGCAATCCCTGCATTATTGCCATGTGTTGGCCATCCTACTTTTCAAGGTAAGTCCCCTACTGTTTTCTGTTTACTAATGTGTGAGTTGAAAAAAAGCCAGTCAGAAGGGCGCTGCTGTCCTTTTGTTATTTAACTGATTAATTGGTTTTAGTGCTAGGAGTTCTTTGTTTGCTTGATCACTGAGTTTGAAACCACTTTGCTCTCATCCTGCTTGTCTCCTGCTGGCAAACAAACTTTGCTGAGCAAGTGACCTGCTTTTGTGGTTTCATTTCTGAATTCTTTTTATGGGCTAGTCTACAAACAGTGTGTCACTAAGTCTAGAAGAAATGTTTTTAGTTTGCAGTTCTACTTTAGTTGTGTTGTATTACAGTTTAATCCCCCAAAAAGATGAACACTCTCAGCAGCCTTCCAATTAAAGGATGTCACAGAACTTTTATAGTATAGCAAAAAGCAACAAATATCAGAGTGTACCCTTACAGGAATATGTGTACTGTGTACAAGCAGAATGCATGCCACATGCTTAATTATGCAATGTTTAACATAAGTAACATAAATGCATGTGGTTCTCATACATGGAGAAAACCTATGTGAACCAGGTCTAAAAAGCACATCAGGTGCGCATGCTACAAGCTTGACATGAGTGCAGCAGCTAAGTTGATGTCAACATCATTTAAAAATCACATCAGGTTCACATGTTGCATGCTTGCCATGTGTGCAGCAACTAAACTAGTGCAAATCTCATCTAATAAAACACATCAGTTTCTATTTCTCGTACTACTGCTAGCAATTAGAGCCATTAAAATACAATTTTCATTGATTTACCATTAAAATTAGGTAAACTCTTTAATTCTGATCATTTTGCAAGTTGTTTAATGGTTTTTGATTTTTGTCATCACATTGCCATTAATTTGTAAAGAATTGTTTCCTTACTGCATTAAATGTCTAGGATATAATCAGCCAATATCCGCCATTTCTGATGTGCCAAGAGGAACCTCTGTGTTGTGAAATCTGACCTTTTTGTTTTGGGCCATGTAAATCCCCTTCTGCATATTTAGTGTTAAAAATGTGTTACTCCATGACTGTTGTGGCTCATTACTTTCCCTTTGTCATTCCGCATGGAGCATATACACTATGACCATGCTCAGCACTCTTTGTGCTGAGTAGGGTCTTGGATACATGCTCCATGCCTCACATTTTGTCACTGAAAAGAAGGACACGGGCACTCAAAATGAGAGACAAAGAGGGACACTAACCCTCATGATGATCAAGACACATCCTGAAACATGGAGATACTGTACCTCAGAACGTAGTGGAAACCATTGTATTTACTTGTACTGATGATAGCACCTGAGAATGAATCTCTACAATGAGGGACACTAACCCTCATGATGAACAGGACACATTCTGAAACATGGAGATACAGCATCTCAGAACACAGTGGAAACCATTGTTAGCCCCTGAGAATTAATTCCTATCATAAAGCAGGGGTGCAATTTAGGTAGGGCAGTGGGGGGCAGTTGCTCCCATCCCACATTTGTGCCTAGGTTGTTTTTATAGTGTGGCAATAATGGCATTAAATTCGGATTTAATCTTTTGCACAATAAGTGCACTCTGCAGGTACACTCCTGACTTCACTATGTCTGTAGTGTGTTGTCCACTCTTTCCACCTATTAGCAGCTGTGCCATCACACATAATGTGGAGGAGCTCAAGCCAAGCAAGAGCACGTGAGTCATAAGTCACACAAGTGGGACACTGTATTTCCTGCCACAAAGTAGACAGCCTGCACACTACAGCTTGAAGGAGCCGGAGAGCACTGATCTCTCAATAGCAGTGTTGTGGTGGCATATTTTTGTCTACTCTTAGTGAGTCTCCATCTCTCCCTTGGTGGCTGAATGGGCTGGGGTGAGCTAGAAGCTAACTGAAGAGTAGGCTACTTACTCTACAAGGCTCACCACAAAAAACAAAAACAAACAAACAAAAAAAAACAGTGTTGACGCCCGAGGCAGCAAGCTAGGCCTCATAGCAGTAGTGACAGTGGTATGGGCAGCTTTCATAGACCTTTATCAGACCAGTGAGGCAGAAGCCATGGCAGCAGCCAAGCAAGAAACAAGCAACACAGGTTGGGTGGGTTTGGTTGGTGAGGTGGCTTGGTCGTAGACCACATTGTAGACCTGTGATGGTTGGTTCTAGCATCCAGCTTCTGGTAGAACGACAGAGAAGGAACGGACTGAAAACTGGGCTAGTGGCAGACTTGGCTAGGCTGCAGGTTCTGGCCAGATGTCCAGGTAAATAAAAGTAAATATTTTTTTTTACAGGGGGATTGGGGAAGGAGGAATGACTGACACATTAATATGTTTTTTTTCATGTTTCTGCACCTTTGGGTGGCTTCACGACCCATATGGTATAGGTATTGCATGGAATGGAGTTGGGGAGAGAAATTGGGAAAATAGTTTTTTTTGTTTTTTTGGGGAGGGGTGTTCAAAATTTCAACCAGAAAAAAAAATTGGTTAGTAAGTGGGTGGGTTTAAGCCCAAATCGAATGTACTGCTGTGGGGTACAGAGAGATGAATATTATACATTTGAATTTTTCCTGATCTACATATCACTTTTCAGTCACAAAACATAAGGTTTACCAATTAGAGATGTTTCAGACATTCCAGAGCTTGCCACCAAGAGGCTAACTAGCGTCCGGCCTCTAGTGGTTGTTGGCTCTCACTGCTAAAATCTGAAATGGTGCCCCTGTCATAAAGTCTAAATTTACAGAGCATCCTCTTTGTGAGCAGCATGTTTTCCATGAGGGATGGATAAGGGTTAAAGCAGTGTTTAGGGGTAAAATGAGGGCTTTCCCTTACATTCAGGGTCAGTTGAGTGGTATGGTATGCACAGACTACTGGAGCCCCACTGTAGTCAGGCTTATGCCCCCCCCATGAAGCTGACCTCCACATCCTCATGCTCAATCACATTATGAAATTGGGCAAGGGAAAGTGCAGGAGCATTACCCATTCAAAGGAATGTATTTTTTTTATTACTATGTTATACAATATTGATGGAGAGTTGGAGATTAATGAAGGCCACCACTCAACTAACAAGGGCCTTCTTTGTTAAATAGTGTCCTTCATTATTCTCCAACTCACCATCATAATGTATAAAATAATAATAAAAAAATAACTCCATTCATTTCAAGGGAGTACACCCCAGCACTCTGACTCAGGAACACATCATCTTTTAAAGACTCCTACCTCTGGCTCACTAGTACTCAGGTAAGAGGCTCTTTACTTATATCAATACTTGGTGGGTTGTCTGTAGCAGCATGGCTGCACATGCTACATTGTGTGTGCATGGGGGGACTGGCCGTGTGGGTGGGTGTCGAGGTATTGTTACTTTTGTGTTTGCCCCTTAAAGTCTGTTTGTGTGGAAGCATTCAAAACTATGGAGAGAAAATAGTAGGAGTACAGACCAGACAGAAGTAATTAAGTAGTTGTGTGGGTAAAAGTGTGTATTGTGGGTGGAAAGAACCAAATGTGTTTCCATTGGTTTATGTGCTACAATTCAGCTGTGCAGCTGAGATGAGGGGGACCAAGAAAACTAAAGAGTTTATTAGTGGTTATAAGCATGCCGCATGCATGCAGATGTACACAGATTTGTATTGAAGTACAAGTGAGCCATATGTATGCAGGCAGCATAGCTTAGTGGTTAAAGGCACTGAACTTCAAACCACTAAGTCCACCCGAAGCTCACTCAAACCAACCTACCAAGTGCCTCACCAAAACACTTCCCTTGGCCAACGCTCCTTTCTCTATCGTGCCCCTACCTGGCTTAACTCCCTCCCTCCACACATCTCCCTCGAACCTAGCATCGGGTGTTTTAAATCACTACTCCAATCTCACCTGATCTCTTCCTGCTCTTACAATTACCCATAGCCTTCCTTCCCCTCCCTCCTCCCTCCTGACAATGGACTACATCCTGCCTAATCTTCTATCACAGGCCTTCTGGTCTACAACTCTCTCCTTCCCCACTCTAGTATGACAATAGTTTCGTCCCTGCCTCTTTCTTTTCTCCAACCCCCATCTTTGCCCTCAGTCTTGCTGTTCCCCTTATGACCCATCTTGCATATTATTTTCTATATGTTGTGTTATCTACTTCCTAATATATAATGTGGAACCTCACCTATTTGTTTGACAACTGCATATACACTTATTTTACCCATTTTTTGTACCACCATATTACCTATATATGTTATTACCCCTCAACATGTAATATTGTTGTGTTTTTTCTGATGTGGAGCCTTTGAAAAGGAGTCTCTGACTTAAAGAACTGTAATTCTGATACCTTTAATAAATAAATAAACCCTCACTTGAATACTGTGTGGTCCTGAGCAAGTCACTTAATTTTGATGTGTGAAGTTATTAGTGACCACTTGCTTTTCACACGCAGGCCACGTGCATCCAGTCTGTTCCAATTTAACATAAAAAGCATGCTTTCCACACTTGCTTGCTGCATGCATGCCACATGCATGCAGTCAGTTCCAGTTTAACATTTAAATCATGCTTGCAGTATGCATATCACATGGGTAGTTTTATGTGCGTAGCATGAAAACATTTCATATAATTATTTTTGTGAGGGTAATTCAAATCATCTTCTTAACATTTCACTAGACTAAGAATTTGTATATTTTTGTCCAGGTTTAAACATTCAAAGCACAAGTAACCTTAACTATTTTGTAATTTTGCTAATCAGTATGTGCCATGTGTTATGCATTTTCACATCTGATCAGCACTTTTAGGTGAGAAATTGATTACATGTTTCCCCTTTTAAATACCCTGAGATCAGTTTTCTCCTGTCTTCTGATTTACCAGCATTATGTTCTTTAATTGTTCTGAAATATAAGGGCATAGCCATCATTCATAGAATGTAGTTTGTGTCCAGTCATTTCCCTGTAAAATCAAAAGAAACACTTTTCTGCTCTTGAAAGAATGCCAAAATCTATATCTACTTGCATTTGATGAAAAAGACAGTCACTCTGAATGATTCTCTTGCATGCAAATGAAAGCACTTGTGTGTTGTGGAACTTTGATTCTTCATTAGCTAATGCAACATGTGAGCAGTGTACACTGGTTTAATTTGTTTGCTGCTAGCAGCTCATGGCCAGAGGCATCCTATTAGAAACTTTAAAGGGAATAGAGCTTTTGCCTCAACATGAAGTTATGTAGTGTACTCTGTGTGACATACAACTGAATAATATCATCTGGGCCTTTTGGGGTCTGCTGTAGGGTGTTGTAGCATGCAAGAAAGTGAATGAGTCAGTGTGTGTGTGTGTGTGTGTGTGTGTGTACACATGTGTGCATATGTAAGGTAGTTCATGCCCAGGGGTGTGGAACTGGGACATATGGTGTGTATGATGCAACATGATTCTGTTGGTATGTTTTAGGGGGAGAAGGAGAAGGAAAAATAGGGAGAGACAGGGAGAGTAGGAGAAGGAGAAGGAAAAAAAGGGGTTAGGAGGGGAGGATTATCAGCAAGTGCAGGATGATGCAGGGAGTGGTGCAGTGCTCTGGCTGTGGTGCAGCAGTCTTCAGAAAAACATTATGGTTACTGTGGTGCTGCCCCATTTGCAAGCACCTCTCTAGGCTGAGGGCAGAGGTCACCAGTCTCTGGGCTGAGCTGGCAGGAATACTGGGGACCTTCGCCTACACCCGGAGGCCACCAGGTTCCCGGCCAATGCCACAATAGCCACCCAGACAGATGGCAGGATGGACTACGGTGGGATTAGGAAGGTTCAGGGGAGGGGGGCAGAGACACATCCCCTATCCAATCCAACTTATGAACCACTACACAGTGTTGGAGGAATGGGACAGCCCTGCAAAGGAACCTGGGGCTGAGTTAGGGAGGAGGTGAGGGTCCTCCAGAAGGGAAACCCAGTGGCAGGAGGAAGAGAACCAATAGGAAGAAGAAAATACTCCTTTTGGGGGAACTCAGTTGTCCAGGAAATGGATTTGGGCACAGATAGTGGAGAGGAAAGGGAGGTAAAGTACCTTCCAGGAGGCACAGCTCGGAAGGAGGGGGAGCACATCCAGAGGATCGCTGAAGCTGTGGCAAGGAGAGGAGGGTGAGAGGTCATTCTTCACTTAGGGACAGGTGACCTATCCAAGGATAACGCAAGCTTGGTGCAGGTGAAGGAGGACTTTACAGTGTTGGGAGGGTGCCTGGGAAAAGTAGTGAGCTCTGTGACATTTTCAGAGGTGCTGCCAGTCCACAGTGCGGGGGTGGGGGAGGAATCTCAGCATTAGTAACTTCAACACATGGTTGAAAGGCTGGTACAATGAGAAAGTGTACAGCTTCACTGGGGACTGGGGACCCACCTGGTGTGATGCAGCCCTGTACAGTGGGGATGGACTGCATCTGTCCAGCAAGGGGAAGGCAACCTTCAATGGATGGTTTAAATGCTTTGCTGCTGAGTGGTTAAACTAGCCGGGGGGGGGGCAACAGGAGCAGGGATACTCAGGCAGCCCACACCCACATGGTAGAGAAAGCAGAACAATGGAGCAGGAAGAGGAGCTGATATAAAGGTCATCGGCGTTGGGCAGAAAGGGAGTAGGAAAGGAATTGGGGAACACAATAGAAAAATATCAGAAAAAGGGGGAAGATGCAGGGGACCAAAAACAGGAAGAGAGAGAGGTCAGGCAGCAAAACTTGAAAGGTCATGGTGACAAATGCACGCAGCCCGGGAAATAAATTCACAGATATGGAGACCTTAATAACTGAAGGAGACCTGGCCATAGCAGCAATAATTGAAACCTGGTACACAGCTAATCATGAGTGGGAAACAAATGTACCAGGATATATTTTATTCAGGAGGGATAATGAGGGCAAAAAGTGAGGGGGAGTAGCCCTGTATGTCAGAGAGGGTATAATGGTAACACTGGTACAGGGTAGGCAGGGGGAGGCCAAGGCACTGTGGGTCACCCTTCAGCCTGGAAATGGCGCAGCAATACACGCAGGGGTGATATACAGGCCTCCAGGACAGGGAGAGGAACTGGACAGGGAACTAGTGGAGGAAATACACAAGATGTCAATGAAAGGTGAAATTCTATTGATGAGGGATTTCAGTATGCCCGGTGTGGAATGGAACAATAGTGTAGCTGCTTCAGCCAGAAGCAGAGGCATCCTTGATTCACTCCCAGAGGATGGACGCAGGCAGCTTGGGCTTAATCCCGCCAGAGACAGGGCAATTCTGCATCTAATAAAGACCAATGGGAATTGAATCACAGATGTCCAGGTAGAAGGACAACTGGAATCCAACAATCACAACATTGTGTGGTTCAGCATAGGAAAAAAGACTCACTCAAGTCACACTAGGATAAAGGTTTTGGATTTCAAAAATGCTGACCTTGCTGAAATGGGAGGAGTATCAAAAGAGCCCTGGTGAGAATGGGGGCTGGAGGGGGAGTGAAAGAATAGTGGAAACATTTAAAGGAAGCCTTACTGGAAGTAACAAACCAATGCATCAGGTTGGTATCCAAAGGCAAGAGAAGGAGAAAGTCATTGTAATTCTCAAGAGAGATGACGGTAAAGATCAGGGCAAAAAGGTAACGGTTCAGGAAATATAAGGCGACCCAAAGGGAGGAGGACAGGGAGGACCTAGAGTGCCTAAGGGAAGCAGGAAAGGCAGTGAGGAGAGCAAAAGTGCAGTCTTAGGAAGGTTTAGCACAATCAGTTAAGAAAGGGGACAAGACATTCTTCAGGGATAGTACATCAGCGAAAGGAAGAAAAACAAAAGGGATTGTAAGGCTCAAGGGAGAGGGAGGGCAATGCAAGGAGGGTGACATGGAAAAGGCAGAAATATTGAATAAATATTTGTGTTCAGTATTCACAGAAGAGGGGGAGGGACAGGGCAGCAGTTGCCAAGGAGGTGAAGAGGTGGACAATAGCCCATTCACGGGGAAAGAGTCCTGCAGGAGCTCACTAAATTGAAGGTGGACAAAGCAATGGGGCCAGATGGCATACAATCAAGGATATTAAGAGAACTGCGAAGGAAGATAGCAGAACCTCTGGCAGCCATGTTCACAGAGTCATTCAACACAGGGGTGGTACTAGAGGATTGGAGGAGGGCACATGTGGTCCCTCTACACAAATCTGGCAGCAGGAGGAGGCAGGGAACTATAGGTGAATCAGCCTCACCTCAATAGTGGGGAAGATCATGGAGACATTGCTTAAATAAAGGATAGTGGGGTATCTAGAAGCCATCGGAGCACAGGACCATAGGCAACACAGATTCACAGCAGGAGGTCATTTCAGACAAATTTGGTTGACTTCTTCATCTTGGTGACAAAGGAAGTAAATCAGGGTGGGGCAGTGGACATCACTTACCTTGATTTCAGCAAAACCTTTGACACCGTCCCACATAGGAGGCTGATAAACAAGCTGGGTAGTCTTGGCATGGGGGACAGGGTGGTAAATTGGGTTAGAAACTGGCTTACAGACAAGAGGCAGATTGTGGTGGTAAATGGGGTGCAGTCTGGGGAGAGCGGAGTGACCAGTGGTGTGCCTCAGGGATCGATCTTGGGGCCAGTTGTGTTCAATATCTTCATTAGTGACATTGCAAAAGGGCTGGAGGGAAAGGTCTGCCTGTTTGCAGATAATATTAAGATCTGTAACAGAGTGGATACCCCAGAGAGGGTGGAGAAAATGAGGCAGGACCTGGGAAGCTTGAAAAATGGTCTCAGGACTGGCAACTGAAGTTTAATTCAAAAAAGTGCAGAGTTATGCACCTGGGACACAGAAACCCTTGGGAAAGCTAGAGGATGGGGGGAATTGCTGACAGTCACAAAGGAGAAAAAGGACCTGGGGGGTATTATGTTTAATTTATGTTTCTATGGGTCTTCCCAAGGATGTCGTGTGTGTGTGTGTGTGTGTGTGTGTGTGTGTGTGTGTGTGTGTGTGTTCTACAGCAGCATGTCACATTGTGCGTGTCTGTGACTGCCAGGGTGGTGGTGATTTGGCTTTCTTATTTTTTGTTTTCTATATGAACGTTTTTCTCTCTTCGTCTGCAGGCCACTGGCTATCAGACATGTCACTGCTCCCCTGCCAGTCAATCACCTCCCCATGCCACCAGAACTTCACCTACAGATTGCCCCCCCCATGGGGCCAGGAAGGGGGGGTCTCCTCCCCCATAGACCTTTCTAGATAGCTAATGGTCAGGTGGCAGTGTGGTTGGAGGAAAGCAAGCATGGCTTCATTAACCTGCCCCAGTCCCTTTTCCTTTTTCTCACAACCCCCCCATAGCCACAGTGGCATGTAAGAGTATGCGTGTAGATGCATGCACACATCTGAATTGCTTGTAGCCTGCAATACCAACCCTCCACCCAGTGATAGTCAAAGGTCGAAATGGCCGGTCGCTCCACCCTGGGAGAGTAGAGCACTCCCTGGGATGCTTGATCCTCTTCTCCTGGACAACCCCCAAAGACCTGTGTCTGTTCCCAAACCAGTGTTGAGGACACTTTGTACAGGGTCTGTACCCATCCCCTGAAATGACAGCTAAAACGAAACTCTTCTAGGACAGCATGCAGATTTTTACTCTGCCCACAGGTACATGAATAACTAATGAGAATGCAGTCACCACCAGTTATACCATCTGGGGTTAATACTCATGGATGTTTTGTGCCAGCAAAAACTGATATCTATTTGCTGCTCCAATAGTGCTCCACTCTACTAGTACCATAGAATGCGGGTACCCAGTCTAACTTATGTGTTTCTATTGAATCTGTGGGTACTTTGATGTTTACAATTATGTAGACAGTTTGTGTCCACAATGGACTAGCAGTAAAATATACTATTAAACTGTGGCCACAGATGAAATAAAAAACAAATCAGTTCTGCCTTCTGTCCACATTCTATACTACTAGTACAGCAGGATCCAAGCCAATAAAACTGGTAGTTTGCCCAGAATCCTCGTGTGCTGCTCAGTAATGTTCTCTGGGTATTGGCCTCCACTTCCACTTTTGCAAACCTCAGCAAGACAAAAATATCCTTGAATGGACAGAAAATTAAATAAAAGATTGCATCCATCCCTTGGCAGGCAAAATAGGTTGCATAACAGGATTAATTTTCTCTGCTGGTCATGTATGACGTCTGCCCACTGCATAGTGGGTACCTGTGATGCTAGCAGCCTACACAATGAGCAGACTCCTACCACTGGGAGCCCCTTGGTGAACACTGAAAATGTGAATACTGCCGGCACAGTTGCACGGAGGGATGTGGCATCAATGCTTTATCTCCTGCCATGCTGGTGACCAGTGTTTGCGATGTTATTGGGTCACTTGTGGTTGGCCAGAGAGGGAGAGGATTTAGCATCTGGAGGACGGGTCTCCTCTACCAGGCAGGGCGGATTGCTATTCCACTGAATGGCTGCCCCCAGGTGGAGGCCTGGGGGGGGTAGTGCAGGTCAGGGATACCAATAAACAGTAGTGCCGTGGGACCTATAACATGCATGCACCTCCATGTGCGCATGCTGACGTCTGTGCTCCAGCAATGGGAAGGGAGAAAAACCAGGAAAAATGGAGTGGGGGACTCTGCAGGCACCATGACTCCTGAGCTGCACTGTCAGCCCCCGGCGCCACTCGCCAAACTGGATTCATGTACTAGGGGAGGAGAGGACAGCCCTCCCTCTCCTGGCCTCACCTTGGGGGGAGATCCATGGGGAATTTGCCAGCTTCAGGCTGGTTGTTGGGGGACAGCCACACAGTTTGTGGTGAGGGCAGAGGACAGCTCTCTTGAAGAGAAGAGCCAAAGACACCTGCTAGCAAGAGCCCCAGGGAGATAAACAGAAGAAGAAGAAAAAATGTGACTACTGTGAAATGCACTATACTGGTAGTGATTAAATATTGTTACAGCTTTATAAGAAACAATGGTCTGTGATTTTTGCCAAGAGCTGATCACACAACATACAGGGTTTTGTAGCTACTGGCCATTTCAAAACAAAGAACTGGCCAATATTTTATTGCAACTGTACAATAGTTTATTTCAACCACTGTCTGTTATAACCCTCATAACTCTGGCAAAGGTTAATGAAAAGGATGCTGATCAGAGTTAGGAGGTGATATAGTCTCAAACTTTAGACCACTCAAGATGAATTATTAACTGGCCCACTGGTGCAGCAGTAGAGCTACCACTTGTGACAATGGTGACCCGGATTCAGGAAGGAGCTGGAGTCATTGGAGGGTCGACCGGGGGGAGGAGGATTGAGCACCCAGGGGGCTGCTCTCCTCCTCTGGGGAGGGTGGGTTGCAGGTCCTGCTACTATTTTGCTACCTTGATGACCACGGGTTGCAGTGCAGCTGGACCACATATCAGGGGAGGCGAAGACATCGGCTGAGGTCCAGAGCGGCAGCACATCTTGAAGTGTACATGTCTCATTAACCCTTCCAGAATGACGAAGTTCTCAGGGGTTTAGGGGGACCGTAACCAAAAAAGGGAAATCACCGCACCTGGAGAAGGGCCCCAATGCCTCAGCCACCAGACCAGCTCTGGGGACTTGTCATGGACCATCTGACATGCTACAGTGAGTTGGGGGGAGAGGACCCAGGCTCTCCCTCTTCCTTGCCTAGGGGGGTAAACCAAAGCAGGATGGGGGATGGCCTGCTGAGTTCCCCGGATGCCTGGCAGAGCCACAAAGGATGCATTGGGAGTCCTGGAGGAAAGGAACTAGTTGCAGTGAGGAAGGGGGCATAAACTGTGATAAAAAAGATGAATTATTGACTTTCAATAGTCATACTGACCTCTTCAGCTTCGGTGAAAGGCAACAGTGACATTGTCAGGTAAGATCATTCTTCAGTGCCAATATTTCCATACTATATTTCTCCCCTCTGGTCAGTATTTTCATATCACTATGAGCTGTTTCAATAATTGTGTGAAGAAATGAAGTATAACACAGTGTAATGACTGTGCCTAAATGCACACACCACAGTGGATGTAGCAGCCTCACCCTAGCCACAATACAGGAGGCGACCACACCTGTTCACCTCCCCAGTACAGATATGCACGTCATCCTTTCAAGTACCTCAAGGGAATTAACAAAGTCCAAGAGGGTAGCATCTTCCAGAAAAAGAGATGTGCAAGAACAAGGGGGCACAATTTGAAGATAGAAGGGGGATGGCTCAGAGGTAATGTGAGGAAGTATTTTTTCACTGAGAGGGTTGTGGATGCATGGAACAGCCTCCCTGAAAGGTTGTGGTGTCAAGAACAGTGGCGGACTTCAAGAATGCATGGGACAGGCATAGGGCAGTCCTAGTGAGGGGTAGGAGGAATTAAGCTGTTGGTTAACTAGGATCTGCAGCTTATCTGTTAGGTAGGAAAATGGGCAGATTAGGTGGGCCAAGCGGTCCTTATCTGCCGTCAAATTCTATGTTTCTATGTTTCTATCCTCATACTGGCACCCACCCAATAAGTACCCACCCATACTGCTACAGGTACAAGCTGTCCTGTTCACCCATAGAGGCATTGGCAGACTTAATGATTTGGTTCACAAATTCCAGCCACAATTTCCCAAATGAAGGAGGATCATCGCTCAGTGGGGGACCGTTATAAATCAATATTTAAGTACTACGTTGGTGTTATGGTTGGATGTTAAGTGTGTTGCATTTCATGTGGGATATGGGGACATGGTAACCTGGAGTCACATATGAGAGGGAGGAAAAGAAGGAAACCATTCTGTACAAGACAGTATGAGCAGGGAATGGGATGCACAATGGATAACAGTACACCTCCTGATCCACTCACCCAGCGTAAGGGACATGGAAATCATCATCATCATCCCATAAAGCCCTGAACAGTGTACCCCATCTGTTTGTGCAACTGGATGATGTCCAGCACTAGTTATTAGAAAACCAGCTTACACCAATTACGAAATGGCAGCACCATTATTTGGCTACAGTCTATTTACCACAATCTTCAAAACCTGGAAACATAGGATGTAAAGGCAGATAAGGGCCGCGGGGTCCACATGGTCTGCCCATATTTTTAAACCTTTATTTTTGGGGGGCTGCAGACCTCTACTTGATCTACAGCACCATCTTTTCCCTTCCTTTCCTTTCCCTTACAATTCCCATGTTCCTGTCCAAGGCATTTTTGAACCCCATTACTGTTTTCACCCCACTACCTCTGCTGGATGGTTGTTCCAGGCAACCACCACCCGTCACGTGAAGAAGTATTTGCTCACATCCCTCTTGAATTAACCCACCCCCTCCAGGTTCACAGCATCCCCCACTTGTTCTAGAGCGCCCTTTTCTCTGAAAAATACATACCTCCTGTACCTTACTAACCACTGGGAGATATTTACAGGTCTCTGTCACATTCCTCCACTCCTCCAGGGAGCTAACTCCTCTAGCCTCTCTTCTTAGGGCTTTTGATGCTGACCCTGCACCATTTTGGTAGCCCTACTCCAGATTGCCTGCACTCTGTCTATGTCTTTCCTGAGATGTTGACTCCAGAACTGCACACAGTTCTTAAGGTGAGGTCTTACCAGTGATCTGTATAGGGGCACTATCATCTCCTTCTTCCTGCTGGTGATGCCCCTTCCTATGCACTGCAGCATCCCACTAGACCTATTGACTGCCTTGTTACACTACTTGGCCACCTTTAGTTCATCTGAAAAGATTACTCCAAGCTCTCTTTCCAGCTTGGTCTGTGTCAGTATCACCTCCCCCACACACACACACACATATACACACTTCTCTGTACTTCACTCCTGGGTTTCTATGGCCCAAGAGCATTATTTTGCCCATTTTTTGTTTACATTAAAACACAGCTGCCATACCATTGACCACTCCTCCTGTCCTTTCAGATCCCTACCAACCCCATCCCAAGTGACCACTCTGTTGCAGATCTTGGCATCATCTGCAAAGAGGCTGACCTTTCCCTCCAGTTCCTCCACTATGTCATTTATAAGGCCATTAAAGAAAACTTGTCCCAGCACTGACCCCTGCGGTACCCTGCTGGTCACCCTCCCTTACTCAGAGCAAACTCCATTGACCACTACCCTCTGTGTCCTGTCCACTAATCAAGTTTTGTTTTTACACATGTAACCACCTTTATACCCACCCTCAAGTTCCGAAACTTGTTCACCAGTGTCCTATAATAAACAGTGCTGTTAGCCTTGCTGAAATCCATGTAGCCCATGATAACTGCCGCTCCCTGATCCAACTCCTTGGTCACCCTGTCAGAGAAATCTATCAGATTTGTTTGGCATGACCTTCCCCCTGTGAAACCATGCTGCCTTGGATCCTGTATAAGTTGCATACCACATATTCCACAATCCTTTCCTTTAGCAGTGTTTCCATTAACTTGTACACCACAAATGTCAAGCTGACAAGACTATAGTTTCTTTCCTCCTCCATGCCATCATTTTTTGTGAAATGGGACTATCTCTGCCCTTCTTCTGTTCCCCAGGACCATGCCATTCTCCAGTGATCTGTTAAATAGATGTGTTAGCTGTGCAGCCTGTACCTCCGTGACCTGACTCAGCACCCTCGGATGTACCCCGTCTGGTCCTATAGCACTGTCCACCTTCAGGTTAGCTACTGCTTTCTGGACTTTTTTCTCTGAAACTGGACTGTTGTCCAATTGCCTCCCAGCAATGCTCAGGCACCTTTTTGAAGTTCTTCCCCCTCTCCTTCTACTGTGAGCAGAAGTTTTTGTTTAAGATGTTTGCCTTTTCTTGATTCCATATGGTCACCCACCTCCTTCTTTAACCATGAAATCCCTCCATTTGTCTTCCTTTTCTTGCTAACATACCTAAAAAGGTCTTGTCCCCTTTTCATACTCTCTGAGCCATTCTTTTATCAGTTTCTGCCTTTGCACTCTTTACTGCTTTGCCTACCTCCCTCTGTTTTCCTAGATATACAGTTGCTCCCTATCCTGCACTCTTTGTGTCTCTTTATGTCTTCTGAATGCTGCCTTTTTAGCCTTTATCTTTTCTGCTACCTCTTTTGAGAACCATAGTGGTTTCTGCTTTCTTCAACCATTAATTACCTGCTTGACACAGAGGTTTATTGCTTTCACTATGCCCTCTTTTATTTTGACCCACTGTTTCTCCCCCACCCCGAGTCCTCTCCTCCTTCCATGTCGTTCCTGAGGTAGTCACCCATCTTAATAAAATCAGCCCTTTTGAAGTCCAGGACCTGCTCCATTCTGTGGTTGGATTCTGCAGCTGTTCTTATGTTGGACCACACTGTACAATGATCACTGGTCCCCAGATGGCTTCCCACCTTGATGTCTGCAACACTGTCCCTGTTAGTAAGCACTGGGTCCAGTATTGCCCCATCTTGAGTGGGTTTACTGTCTAGTTGCCTGAGGAACACTCCTTGCAGGGAGTTCAGGAAGCTCCTGCTTCTATCCAAAGCTGCCACAGGGAGGCTCCTATCTACATCCTGCAGACTGAAGTCACCCACCAGGATCACCAGGAACACCTCTCCCTGTTCAGCCATTTTACCAGTTGCTTCAAACAGTTCTTAATTAAGGTCCTCCCCCTGTGCATGATTCCCCACCAGCAACATCCCACGAGATCTTGGGCAACCAGGGAAATACCCCAGCATGAATGAATGAGTGAACATGTACACTCTGATCATGTCATTTTTAAGAATCCCCTACTGAATATTAATAGTTGTCTGGAAAAGGGAACTATCCTGGCACCCACCTGATGAGACTCTCTATTCAGGACATTGAAGATCTTACACACACAAACACACAAACACACGCACACGCACACACACACACACACACACACACACACACACACACACACACACACCACAAAGCAAATGATAATAAATCCTGCAAACTGGTTTTCCAGTGCTTGGAAATTGTGAACATGCATCCAGACATAGAGATGATCCCATAACTCAACAGCACCAACCACTATGGAGTAAATTGATGAGGCATATTTAAGAAAGCACACAAAGCTACATATTTTATTTATTCATTTGTTAACCGGGTAAGGACACTGGACCAATGGCCCTTTTTCAGGTCCGACCTGGAGCCAATGACAAATTATACACACAACAATACGTTATATTAAACAATCAATGACAGAGCAGCTACAAGAAAATTTCAACAGTAAATATTCTTTCAATTTTGCCTTAAAACCAATTAAAGATGAAGCCTGTCGTACAGGTAAGGGTAATAAATTAAAAAAAATTGCAGGGCAGCTGTAGAAAAAACATGAGATACTATTTTAAGTTTTGGTATAACAGTACCTAACAAAATATATCACCCTTTGAGACATGTTTTACTACAGTTTATGTAACACACAATACCACTAAAAGAAAAATGACATAATCATTCGAAAGTGAACATACAAATCACTTTTTTGAGACAAAATACCATCCCCAAACCATTGGTGACAGATCATGGTATAGTTCACTGCAGCCAGCCAAACATGTCATCAGATGAAAGGAAACAAACATATCCACCAGGGTGCTCCAGACTGGGATACTCTTCTTGTGACGACACAAGAAGGAATTACACAATGGTTTTGACGCCCAAGACAATCATGTGCCAGAGTGTGAACTGTCGATAGGCCGCCAGCTGCATTGACCTGCCAAGTGACACAAATGAGGTTAATGTATGCATCTAACACAAGTGAAAAACTGCCACTAGCCATATCATGTGTTCAATGCACCCCAGCTAGCTAGCAGTGGCCAACACACCCATAGGTGCTACTAGTTAGGTAGACTTTTGGCAACCCCCCCCACACCCCCACAGTTGGCAATAGCCAACTACCTCTGTCTCACCATTCCAATAGCTGGTCATAGGCAACTGTGGGGAAATAAGAAGTGGTGTAACTGCAAAGATAAACAACATAAATGGTTACTCTGGGCTAGAAAAAAAATGGAGACTAATGATCAGCATCCATCTCGTATATGTGAAGCAGTGTGAAGCCATAGCTGCTGCAAACAGCATGGAATGCATCTCACAATGCTTCATAAGTGAGTAGTCAGACATTATAATCACCTTATCCAGATCCTTGGTCTGGTACTATCACAAATGTTAGATACGGTTCTCAGAGGCAGATCAAAAATTTTAAGAAAGAGGTAGTAATTTTGGTAAAAGGTGTAGCAATTTTCACAAATAATGGAAAACGTTAACTTTCAGCAATTGGATTATTTATTTATTTTATTTATTTATTTAGTTGTTGTTAACTGGGTAGGTGCACTAGCCATGAAATGACTATTTTCAGGCATGACCCGGGAGAGTACACCAATCAAAGTGTGTGTACATAGCTGAGTACAATAAAATTACAAGTGTCAGTCCAAACAGTCAGTAGTAATGAATACATGTAGCCAGGACAATAACAATCAATGAAATTCACATAGAATATTTGGCATAAAAACCCCACACAGTCTAGGAGGAGATACCACAACATAGCAGCAAAGAAATATTGTTCAAATTAGCCACAACAATGAAGATTCAAATAGGCAGTGAAACAAGGCAAAGGCAAATTCCTGACTGGGCAGGGTGCGTCATCACAGCCTCCAAAACAAGATTCAGGTGTGGGGGGGGGTTGGAATAGATCAGCTCTCAAGGCGATAGTAAGGATATGAAGTAATATGAGGTAGGGAGGTTAAAGTTAGGCCAGGAGGCATCTGGTGTGTGAGTGGATTAAGGAGGATTAAAACAAGTGCAGAGATCAGCAAGGGATAGATGTAGGCAAAGCTCCTTTTTGAAGCTGTCATGGGATCTGGATATTCGAAGTGCTTATGGCAGAGAGTTCCAAAGCTTAGGAGCAGAGTGACTGAAGGCAACAGTGTCTTTTGATGTTTTACATCTAGGTACATTCAGCAGGGATTTATCTACCAAGCGCAGTCTATAGGAGGAGGTTTGAGGTACCAACAATGTTGTGAGCACTGAAGGGGTCTGGTTTCTGAGTATAGAGTCGGTCAGGGAGCCAAGACAGTATTAACAACAAGCTGAGGGGGATAACCAGCACAGGTCCCTGTACGGTTGGCAGTGGTGCTTAAGCTGTTGTGATGAGGAAGTGTATTGACAGATATTATTATCAATGACATCCCACTTATGAAGGATAGTTTTGTGTGTGGCAGCAAAAGTCGGCATGCCGTAGGTGAGGGCAGGGAGTAATATGCTTCTGGCAACAGCAAGTTTAACAGAGCATGAAACTGGACTTGTAGGCAACCCCCAGTTTAGCATTCACTGCTTTGCAGGCAGTTTGTATATGCAGGCTGAAGTCCAGGGATTGGTCCAAAAGAATTCCCAGGTACCTAAAAAATGTAACTCATTCTATTTGTGTGCCACAGTGGTCTTTCACCAATAGGGGAATTTGACATGTCCTAAGTTTAGGGGCAGATCCAAGTAACATTGCTTGAGTTTTCTTAGCATTAAGTACACACTTATGTGTAGAGAGCCAATTTTGGACATTTGTGAAATCTGAAGAAAGGGATGCATTTATGCTGGCGACCTTATCAGAACTTGAATAGATTACAAGATCATCTGCATTGAAAATAGATGAGCATGAAAGAAAAACCTCATCTATGTTATTGATAAAAAGTGAGAAAAGAAGAGGTCCCAGAATAGAGCCCTGGGGAACCTCAATATTGATGGTAGCACTATCTGATAAAGAGGAGTTGAATTTCACAATTTGAGTTCTATTTGATAGATAGCTTCCATACCAGGTGACTACTGGGGGTGAAAAGCTCAGATTGCAAAGAGTGGAGAGGAGCAGGGGGTGATCAACAAGATCAAAGGCCTTTATAGTGTCTATAAAAACTGCCCCTGTCATCTGGCCAGCGACCATACTGGTAAGCTCATCGGTAGTGAATTTGAGAAGCACTGTAGAGGTACAGTGATCTTTACAGAAGCCATGTTGGGCATCAGAGAAAAGGCTGTACTTTGTGAGGTAGTTAATGGTTTGATTTGCAACAAGTTTTTCCAGAATTTTACTTAGGACCGATAGGATGGCTATAGGCCTGTAGTTAGTAATCTCCTTGGGATCACCTTTTTTAAAGACAGATGTTACACGAGCAATCTTCCAGAGGTCAGGAACTTGGCTATTAGAGTGAGACAAGGTGAAAATTCTAGCCAGAGGGGAGGCTATGTATGGTGCTGCTAGTTTCAGGAGCCGAGGCTCAAGTATATCTGATCCAGAGCTAGTGTTATCAGAGACAGTCCGTAAGAGTTTTCAGACCTCAGTCCTTGAGATTGCCTTGAAGTAGAATGGGGGATTTTTAAACATTTATTGGGAAGGATAGCTGGGGGTAGTGGATTGTGTTGATGTTGAAAACAGAGAAGCTGCCTGAGGAGATGGGAAGGCAGCGGTATACTGAGACAGGTCCGAGAACATTTGATTGAAGGAATTAGCAATGGTGTTGGAGTCATTGCAATGTACTTCATTAATACCATGTCAGTAGGGGTAGTTGACTGGGATGCACCAAGAAAGGTCTTCACAATGGGCCCAGAATTTCCTAGGGTCCCCAGCAGACCCTAGCAGCAATTCTTTACAATAGGCACTCTTAGCTGTTCTGACCTGTTTTTGACACAGATTTGCTGTTGAAAGGGGATGCTGGTTACAACTCTGCTATATTCCTCAATTAGAGGGACCCCACTTCTAAGGAAAAATATTAACAACATAGAGAAGATGTAGACGTGGCCAAAAAAAAGGAGCTTGACAAAAAATGGTCTAGGAGCACCAAGATGTTTCTTCATGGAAAGAAGATGACCAGAAGAAACAGCTGACAGCATACAAAGTACAAAAAAATGAATTATACTGTACCATAAGGACAAGTGTAACAATTCAAGATTCACAGGATAAAAGGGCAAGGGGACACTCAATGACCCAGAAGTAAAGAAGATTCGAAGTACTTCACAGAAAAAGTAGAGACCAACTGGAATACACTGGCATGTTTTGCAGTGGAGTATCATGCACAAAAATGCAATTAGCTTATTGAGTGCTTGCCTACCACACTGAAAAAGCCTCTTTTGCCTAGCTGTCAAGTGGTCTCACTAACACCCTGTTCCAGTGATATGAGCATGCCTACTTCAATCTGCATACCCAGAAAACTGCACTTGCCAACCTACCCTGCCGCCCACCTGTATAGCTTGTACAAGCTCAGCACAGTGACTGCCTACTCTCCCTGACCCTCCCCAATGTCAGTAGGCTATTTACACTGCCAATCTCCATTCGCAGTTGGTACTTTACCAAGATGCCCATTATATGCTGTCCATATCAACCTCCACACTCCAACACCACACTACACTAGCTAACTCACCATGCCGGGCACCTTGCACTGCTCATACTACACTGGTACAATGTTTGTGTACCCCACACCCCCCATCCCCTAATGTTGCTAGCAACACCTCCAATAGCTTGTACAACCCAGCATGTTGTACTCTCCATGCTGCCCAATGCAAGATAGCAGCAGACAGCACACCCTGACTGCCACCTTCTCTGACTGGAGTTAGACATCTCAACCTGCATACTACCATCAACATGACAAGATACACCAAACAGCCCAGTAAAACACCACACCACCACCACCACCACGGCCAAGAGACCACACTAAATTGTTTGGGGCAGGATTCAGTGAAACAAGGTTACAAAAAAAAATCACACATTGTGAGTAAGCACATTCACAGTACAGCAGCATTTAAACAGGATTTCAAAATCTTCATGCTGGGCGATGCACTCAAGTTCTGTGGTATCTTGTCTTCCAGATATAGTGTCCCAGAGCTCATGGCAGTACAGGCCCACTCAAATGACTCTCATGACCTAACATTGGCCACAGTCACACCAGAATAAGCCACTTAGCCGATCAGGATCAAATGTCTCATGCACTGTAGCACTGTCCCCAGACCTGAGAATAAGATAAGTGGGCTGTGAGGATTGCCCCAAATGCTGGTCATGTTGGCTCAAAGGCATAAGGCTGTATCCCAGTGACAAACTGAGAACACCATGGCTCAGTATCACTGTCCGAATATGACTAGGAGTCTGGATTACAACCTGTAGATGAGCTCTCTGCATTGCTGGGTCCATATTCTCAACTTTAGTTGAAAACAATACATTGTTCACTGGTTCAGTGGTAGATGTACTGTATTTCAGTGTCAGAGAAATGAAAAATGTGTGAGAACCATGGAATTAATATGATATAGCCCTGTGCCTCCAATCTGCACCATAAGTCCCTCTCCCTTTGAAGTGATAAGTGGCTCTGAGTCAGGCAATTGTGTGTCCAATTTATACTACATATTTCAAAATTATGAATCGTGTTTCAGAAACACAAGAATTTGACTGGTTTTCAGCAATTCAACACCCTTCCATTGATCTTTCTCATATTATCATGTACAAACTGGTCACCATAGTGCATGTATTCTTCGGGCCCAATTTTAGAAGGTGGACGCAGGGCTTACATCATGCCCTGCATCCACCACAAAGTTTGTTGCAGCTGTGCCAATGCCTGTGGATGCAATGCAGTCTGATTTTAGTTTGGCTGTTGCAGTTGTGACACTTCACCCAGTTTTCGGCAGCTTGCACCAAAGGTTTGGCACAAGCCCCTTAATAAGAGGACCCATAAGACCACATATGTACACCAGTGGGTAGGTGGCATAACTGCACTGTGTCGCCATACAGCTTCCAAAATTGCAGTTGTTGCATGGTTTGCCACAAGTCGCCACTTGTGGCAAACCCCACTGCCGCAAGTCCATTGTAGCGTCACAGCCCCTTTGAAAATTGGGCCCTTCATGTCAGCATTACATTCTAAAGCACCGTGAAATGACTGAAATGAGGCATTTTGATTTCTAACCAGTATTGTTAAACAGTTGGTGAATGAACTATTTTATTAAACATCTCCCTCTTAGTCAGTAAAACATTCAAAAGGTTCACTTGTAAAACTTTTTGCCACTTAGAATACTTTTTTTAATTACTGGTCATAATTTTTTATTAGCAAATAACTGTAGTTTTGTTTTGTGTTACAACAGTCCACTTGATATTTTGCGTTACAACCTGGAGGTTGTAATCAGTGCATATCAATCAAGCTCCACTCCAGAAAGCTCACTGTAGCATACTACATGTGTGGGTGGGCCGAACATCTCAAACAACATGGCAGCTCCATTGGTCCGTGACCATGCACCTGCACTTATCCCTCACCCCACAAATTAAGACAGGTAACTTTTAAAATATCTGTCTCTTCCTTCCTGCCTTCACAACCTCAAAAATCAATCTGGTTGATCCTGCTGCTCGTACCTCTCGAGCAGAGTTTCCGCACACGGGGTTGTATTGATAATAGACCATAACTTACTACTGTAATTAAAAAAAAAAAAAGGACAAAAATCAAGAAAAAAACAAAGGAATGCCTGAACTGCAAGGGAGTGACACGTAGTGTGTGTGTGTGTGTGTGTGTGTGTGTGTGTGTGTGTCTGTCTCTGACAGAAGTGCTGCACTGACTTACCCAAGTCTGCTCAAAGAAAAAAAAGGATGATGAGTAATTAACTAAAATAATACATGGGTGGGTGGGTGTAAAACCAGAATTTTACACACACTCTTGGTGTGGGGTGCTTTTACCTTGGATTTATGTAGCATCCCACACTTCGTGTGTGTATAAAATTCTGGTTACACACAGCCACCCATATATTATTCTATATATAATAACTATAAGACACACCCAGTAGTTATGGTAACAGTCAGTTATTCAACCCCCTGGTGGCAGTTCGGCACTCAGATGTGTCTCATGCACATTACAATTCTAGTTGATGATTAACACACTGTTAATCTAACCTCTGGTCATGCCTCGTTGCATTGTGGTATATGGATATCCCCAATACTAGTAATGAAAGTCATAGAAAATATTTCCCATAATGCTGTTGAAGAAATCTATCAATAGCATTACGGGATCTCAAATACTATCATTCAAGGTTCATTGATTTCTGTAGGTGACTGTTGTGCATATTACTCTTCTGCTTGTGGAAAATCATAATGAAGTCTTTGAGAAAATCAAAATGTACCACTACTTGTTCTGTGCAATATGTGTGCAATCCTTCATCTACATTATCCACTTGGTCCAGGTGTCTTGCTACACTGATGTATAGTATGGATGGTGTGGACCAGAAGAATATTCTATCAAAACTGCACCCCCTCTTTTGCTACTGTGCAATCCCTCAGGTGTGATGGCAGCAGCACAAGGGGCCACCTATCACTCAGGTGTGACAGCAGCAGCGATAGCACTATAGCCCCTGTCCCTCAGGTGCAAAGGTAACAGCGACACCAGTATGGCCCCCATCCCTCAGGTGAGAAGGCAGCAGTGACAGCACTATGGCCCTTGTCCCTCAGGTGTGAAGGCAGCAGCGACATCACTATGGCCCTCTTCCCTCAGGTGCAAAGGCAGCAGTGACACCACTCTGGCCCCTGTCCCTCAGGTGTGATGGCAGCAGCAACAGCACTATGGCCCACCTACCTCAGGTGTGACAGCAGCAGCTACTGCACAATGGTCCCTGTCCCTCAAGTGTGATGGCAGTAATGACAGCACTATGGTGCACATCCCTCAGGTGTGAGACACAGCAGCAGTGATTGAACTACGACCCCCATCTGTCAGGTGGGCAAGCAGCAGTATTACTACAGACCCCATCTCTCACGTGTGATGGGATCAGCATTACTATGGCTGCTGTCCCTTCAGTAGGACAGCAGCAGCATTAGTGCAGCTGCCATTCATCAGTTGTGACTGCATCACTGTAGTCCCCATCAATTGACACCCATGCCCCACTTGCCAAAGTTCGTCAGCGCTCAGCAATGAACTAAGCCTAACCACCAGATGCCAAGGCAGACTCCCTTGGTTCAGTCTTATCTAACATTTGACTACATGACTTGGCTTCTTTGAAATTAAAAAGTAAATCCCCTTAAAAATCCACAAGTGAATAGTGGGAAGTTTGCTAATGGAGAGTCACAAATCACAAATCACAAATAGGAAGCTCAAACCTATTGTCATTCACAAAGTTCTGAACACATTTCTCAAGGGTGTTACTATGTATAAAGAACAAGTGGATGTAATCCAGTGCACCGCTCACCCCTACTGCAAATGTTAAAAGTTTGGATATTTCTTTCTACATAAATTGGCTACTTTCTTGGTCTCCATGAAAAAGGAGTTCCTTAGTTTTCAAGTAAGAGCTCAGACCCAAATTCAATTCACATCTCCGAGTCCACCCACCTAGCAAACCCAGCTCCTTAACCACTGGCCGCAACAAAAAGGTCCTGTGGAAACATTGCAGTCCCACCCAAGGAAACCCATCCAGTTACCAGACTCCCCTAGTCAGCTCCTCCTGCTACATGGCAGGCTCCCCATCCAAGGAAAGGCATGGAGAGGCTGGAGTTGGTGCAGCAAAGGGAAACAAAGATGACCAGGACCAGCAGTGCAGATTTTGGATGGTGATCATCTGAAAGCACTAAATGTGCACATGCTGGAGTCTAGGTGGGAGCAGGTCAGACACACATATGATTGAAACCTATAGGTTTATCAAGGGGATAAACAAGGTTGACGAGCAAGGACCTATCTGTAAGAAATATGTGTGAGGTCACCAAGGGGCATGACTTTTCCCCACTGGTGTCAGACACCAACACATACAGCTTTCAATAAACATGCTTGGGCTCCTCACCCCACCAAACATAGCTAGCTCACCACATACGAAAAGCCCCTCCCCTTGCCAAGTCAATACATCAATACAGATGGAGTGAGCATAACTTTCTCATTTCGAAGTGAGGTGATTTCAGCCAAATTTGAATGGGTACAAATGACAAAATCTGAAGTGTAAGCAAATCATTTTTATGTTTGCTTGCACGCATGTGCAAGAAACATAGTGCCTTCATCGGAGATTTCGGAGGTGTGTCACTTCCTCCTCCAATTCAGTCAGTGGGCTGGTAGGCGCGGCCCCTGTAAGCTAATGCATTTTGGAGCTGTCTATGACAGCTCCAAAATGCAGTAACACTCTGATTGAAGAACTACGCTTGGTGAGCACCGATGCGATATGCATCGGCGCAGCTCCCACACCTGAACAGACGTGCGCATCCCGTACTGTTATAGCCAGCGGGGTGCCCAATCCCCTCGGCTGAGCTGCATCCCCCACCCCCAGTTGTAGGTGCCACGCTGGGAGCCCACCCCAGCGTGGCAAGCACTGTAGTCCTTTGGCCGGCGGGGTGCCCAATCCCTGTGGCTGAAGCCGCCCCAAGTCCTTGTGCCGCGCCAGGCCCACCCCAGCATGGCAAACAGTGCCGCAATTTTTTATTTTGCCGACCGGGGTGTCCAATCCTCCGTCGGCTGAACACCCCCCACAGTCCTTGTGCCACGCTGGGAGCCCACCCCAGCGTGGCAAACGTCCCACCGTCTTTTTTTTTTAAACCTGTAAAATAAAAACTGTCCCGTGGCGCGTCTCCCAACCCCCTCCCACAACCCGCACCCACCCACTGCGCACCCAGCCTCCCACACCCCCCCCCCACCCCATACTTACCTCCGGACTCCGGCGCGACGATCTTCGGTGGACCGGGAACACGTCTGCACTCTTCAAAGCTGACTGCGAACTGAGGAAATGCGGTAAGCTGTATAATGGGTTACATAGGGGTTTCAACTTTATTAAGTATTTCGGGCATTTTTGGAGTTTTACCAAATTTTCAACATGGGTTTTGGGACCCCTTCTCATAGATTATGTCACTGTCATGGCATATTCGGTCGAAGGTGATTTCGCAGTGATCATGTAAATCACCCTTGGGCCTGAATACCACCATGACAGTGACATCATTCATGAGAAGGGGTCCCAAAATCCCATGTTGAAAATTTGGTGCCAAAATTCCAAAAAATGACTGTTTTACGAGGATGTGTTGTGCAGTTCCTACGCAGGCTCGTAAGTTCGCGAAATTTCAATATTTTCACTCCAGATTTTCAAACATTGCCATTTTACCACACCTTCTTATGAGTAGTACAGCTGTCATTTTTCACATCTCACCCAAAATGTGTTTCCACCCATGTAGCGCAGAATGGCGCAGTCGGTGTGCTTGAAATCAATGTACGGGACAAATTAAGAAAATCACAGTGACACTGATCATGAGCAGAGGTCTTAAAATGGCTATGTTGAAAATTTGGTGAAAAAATTCCTAAAAATGACTGCTTTATGAGGGTGCATTGTAGCAGTTCCACTTGCACCCGCTAGGTCGCGAATTTTCAATATTTTCACTCCAGATTTCCAACATTGCCATTTTATAACACCTTCTTATGAGCAGTACAGCTGTCATTTTCACATGTCACCCAAAACGTGTTTCTGCCCATGCAGCACACAAAGGCGCAGTCGGTGTGCGAGATCAATGTACAGGACAAATTAAGAAAATCACAGTGACACTGTTCATGAGCTCAGGTGTTAAAATGGCTATGTTGAAAATTTGGTGAAAAAATTCCTAAAAATGACTGTTTTACGAGCGTGCGTTGCACAGCTCCTATCTGCCTATTAAGTTCACGAATTTTCAATATTTTCACTCCATATTTTCAACATTGCCATTTACCACACCTTCTTATGAGTAGTAGCTGTCATTTTCACATCTCACCCAAAACGTGTTTCGCCCATGTAGCGCACAATGGCACAGTCGATTGTGCGAAAATCAATGTATGGGACAAATTAAGAAAGTCACAGTGACACTGTTCATGAGCAAAGGTCTTAAAATGGCTATGTTGAAAATTTGGTGAAAAAATTCCTAAAAATGACTGTTTTACGAGTGTGCATTGCGCAGTTCCCGCACATGCTCGTAAGTTTGCGAATTTTCAATATTTTCACTCCAGATTTTCAACATTGCCATTTTACCACACCTCCTTATGAGCAGTATAGCTGTCATTTTTCACATCTTGCCCAAAATGTGTTACCACCCATGTAGTGCACAATGGCGCAGTATGTGCAAAATCAATGTATGGGACACATTAAGAAAATCACAGTGACATTGTTCATGAGCAGAGGTCTTAAAATGGCTATGTTGAAAATTTGGTGAAAAAATTCCTAAAAATGACTGTTTTACGAGCGTGCATTGCGCAGTTCCTATGCATGCTCATGTAAGTTTGCAAATTTAATATTTTCACTCCAGATTTTCAACATTGCCATTTTATTACACTTCCTTATGAACAGTACAGCTGCCATTTTTCATATGTCGCCCAAAATGTGTTTTCGCACATGTAGCGCACAATGGTGCTGTTGGTGTTCGAAAGCAATGTTTAGGACAGATTAAGAAAATTACAGTTACACTGTTCATGAGCAGAGGTCTTAAAATGGCTATGTTGAAAATTTGGTGACAAAAGTCCATAAAATGACTGTGTTACAGTGAGCAATGCGCAGTTTCCACGCACCTAGTAAGTTCATGACTTTGTAATATTTTCAGTCAGATTTTCACCAGTGGCATTTTTCACACTTCCTTATGAACAGTACAGCTGTCATTTTCACAACATGGCTGAAGTGTGTTTCACACTTTCAGCGCTGAGATGCATGGTCGCTGTGGGAAATCATTGTTCGGCACAGATAAAAGAAAATCACAGTGACACTGTTCATGATCGGAGGCACCAAAATGCCTGAGTTGACAATCTGCTGTAAAATATTCTCAACCTAATTATATTACGGGTGTGCGTTGCACAGTTTCTATGTACGCTCATGACTTCACCATTTTTTTAAATATTTTTACTGCAGATTTGCAACATTGCCATTTTTTACACCTCCCCATGAACAGTACAGCTGTCATTTTTTACATCCTGTTCGGAATGTTTTTGCACCTGTGGTGCTAAATGCCGTACTCGCTGTGCATAAGCAGCTTTCGGCTAACAAACTGATATTCCCCCTGTTCATGAGGTGGGGTCACAAAAAAAAAACATGTTGAAAATTTGGAGTGAAAATACCAACGAATGCCTGAGGTATTAGGGTTTCCAACCATAACGCCCAACCCTGTAGAGAATGACAGGCATCAGGGGTGTGACTTGGGATTCTTGCCTGTAATGCTCATACCATTCTACACCCTGCAGCCAGTGAGAGGCATCCGAGGTATACCTTGGACTCTTCAGCCCCAAAAGTTCACCCATTCTCTATATCAGCACCCATCTCCCGCATTTCTAATGAAATGGGTGCGCGCAAGACCAAAGACCCCAAAGGAGCACCGTGACACTTGTCAGTGTCTGCAGGGTGGGGTGTGGTGAAATGGCGAGGCCGTTATGCCTGATGACCCAAATGCACACCCCAAAGCCTGTCACTCTCTGCAGGGTGGTGGTGGGGTTGGCTTCAGTTCAGTACTTCACTGCCATTCCTATTACGCAGCTCTGTAACTTCTACATTACCACTGCCAATGCCAGCAAGCAAACATTCGGCATTGACAAATGCTTGTTTGTTAATTTGTGGTAATTAAATAAAAACACAAAAAACAAATTCAGTTGTCTGTGTCTCACACACACACACACACGCACACACAGACACACACATCCAATTAACTAATAAAGGAATTTATAATGTAGACTGTTTCCTTGTGCTCTGAGTTGACTGTCACATAGTCTCCCACACACAATGCAACACAGACCATCCTAGCACCAAAACTGACAGCCCCTAGCAAACTCAGTCAACCCTGGAACCAATACTTCCAGCGCACCACTCCACACAAAAGAAATGCAGCTGACTCACCCACCACACCTGTCCAAACTTTCCCAGCCACACCACCAATATGAATAGCTAGCCACACCCAAAGGCAAAGCCAGCTCCCCCACCAACACTCAAACATTCAAACAACCAAACCCAAGAAACATAGCCAGTCCCTCCACAATATCCAAAAGAAAACAGACAGACAGCTCTGCCACCATGACAACATGACCAGTTCAGCCACACCACCTGCATGGACACCCCTCACCCACTGCATGAACATTCCACTGCCAATCCCCAAAAATGCACTAGAATGGACAGTCACACACCATGACCACCCAAAAAATGTCAGCCCTACCACCTCACCAACATGGTCATCACCAACCTACTACTTGTTTATTTATTATTATTATTTGTTTTATTTATTTTTATTTAATGCACTTTTTGGTGCCAGACCTCCCAGGGCTCAGCCCCTGCTCTCCTTGCCCCCGGCTTACCTGGGTGGCAATCCACCCAGACTCACCACCTCTGAGCATGGCCGCCAAGCTGACATGGTTCAATAGAAGCCTGTAATGGTCCTGATGGGAAAGCCACCAGGGATCTTCCCTAGCTTACCCCTCAGGGTGGGGCCATGGAACAGGCTGATCTCGGTGGAAACTATACGGCTCGATCGTCGGCCAGGCACCATGGAGGGTGGAGAGGGTGGAGTAGCTGGTGTTATGGAAGGGAGCTCACAGGATTTTCTTTGTATTAACTCCCAGCAGGCTTGGCATGCAGTGACATCATGCGTCAAAGCTCTGATTTTCAGCATGCCTCCTCAACAGCTAAGCTCAGGCTGTTGTATTCCCTCTGGCCTCCACCCGGGGTCAATCATGTGCTGATCGCATCCTCTTCTCCCACAGTGGAGGAGAGCATTCCCAAGGATGCTCAATCCTCCTCCACTCCTGGGCCAGCCCTCTGATGTTGTGAGCCAGGTACTGAACCCGGGGCACTGCAGATGAAAATTCTACCTGTGTGCCAGCGGACCAGCCTGGTCAGCACAACACTACTGTGGCACCAATAAATATAGTCTGCTCACCTGTTCCACATAGCCAACTCACTAAAACAGTCAACTTCCATGCTACACACACACACACACACACACACACACACTCCCGCATAACCTGGGCAATACAGTGCAGTATTCAGACCCCTTCCCCCCTTGGACACACCAGTCATCTTGCAGCCTTTCAATCTGTTGCCCTACTGAAATAAAATAATAAATATACTTGCCTACATGAAGTCAAGTGTGGTATGCTTTGGTAACATTTTGTAAGCCAAAAAAAACATTTCACCCTTCCAATTTAATGCACCAACATGGTCAGGTCCCCATATCTGGCACCCACACCACCCAAACACAGTTATCTCCTGTCACATGCCTGCCCGCACCATCACAGCAAGCTCCCCCACACATATGCACCTTCCATAGCCAACAGGTCAGCTCCCCATACATATGCCCAACCCCTCCCAAAATGGCCAGCAACCCCACAACACACACACACACACACACACACACACACACACACAAAACACCCCAAATCCACTCACAGTCCACTCCTCCCTACACATATAATTACATGAACACAGTGAGACCCCACTCCAACAACTGCAGCAACATTAACACTGAATGCCCCATACCCTACACTAGTAAACACAGATGGCCCTGACCCAGATGCCCCTAGCATAGCAACGCCAGTCCCCCTACCCACACAAACACAGCCAGCCCCAGCAACACCTTTGCCAGCTCCTTGCAAATATGGCCCATCCCCCCACAGCTATCTTTTTTACACATAACCAGCTCTCACCACACTCAAGTAAACCAGGCCAGATCCCCTGTGCCTCTGTGCCATATTTGGTGCAGATGCCTCCTCTACGGCAGCTTCCCTGCTCGCATAGTTTCCGGGTCCACACTCCACCCAAGCGGTGTTAGCTATATATGCTTCAAATTAAGTTTTTGACATGCAATCATTTGCATATATAATAAGTAGTCTATCACAAAGTGTTTCTTGTGCTTTCTCCAGCAGTAATTTGCTAACAGTAAATTGCAGTTCTAAACAAGTATCACTTCAGTGCATCAGTTTCAATAACAAGTATTATCAGTGCTACACATAAAAATACATTTTGCTGTAGAAAAACTGAGCAAAAGATGCAGATTGTCTCAACTGCAAATGCAACTAACAGGTCAATAAAGTGCTACCAAAATGGCTCACAACACTTGATGCAAATTGTGCAGTTTAAGGACTGCTTTGCAAGAAACATTTTTGTTTTGTTATTCTTTGGTAACCAGGTAAGACCACTAGGCAGAAACGCCGGATTTCAGCAGCAGCGCAGGAGCACTTTATCAGAGTCATACAGTATGCAAGTGATGGTTGTGGAAATCAAATCCAGTTCATTCGCAGCTTGTTACTCTAACTGCTAAGCTATACTGCTAGCCCCAAATTAGCTTCTGGTGTCTGCTTGCCTGCCTGATGCTTTGGACCTCACATCTGTTAACAGGAGGTACCTGTACCACTTCAAATATTACTGAGATTGTTGCAGTGAGGTCGTACTGGGTTAAAACTATAAAGACAATGGCACTGGGGTCAGGCATACAGTGTGCTAGGAACAATTTTGTTCATGCAATGTCCAATATAAGTTTTAGGGCATCAGGTAGCTCGTTCCCCTGCACTGCTCTACTTTTACATTGTTTGGCAGCTGATTATGTAGATGGCTTGCTAGCAACTTCCAGATGATAGGGAAGCTACTGTGAAAAGTCTCCCCCCTCAACTGTCTCAAGTCAAATCATGCGACAGCCAATAAATAACCTTTGAAGCCCCCATGGATTGGGAAGTATGGAGCATATAACGTGCTTGTTTCTATGTCTCTATGGGATCCTACATGCAGTGCCATCTAGTAATCTAGTAATAATGTGAATACAGGAGCATGGAGCGTATAACACCAGGAGGTAGTTATGTAGGGACAGAAACACCTGAAACTGTAGCAAATCAAGCAGTTACCTTGGTGCTCTCTCTAGTCGCCAAACAATGAGCCAGGGAGTGTAATGAACAGGCCCCCTTCCCCCCGTGGCTACCAAACACAACACAGCCATCACACAGCATCTCACAATAAACAGAACTTTGGGGATAATTTTACTTTTATGCTGTGGCTTCCTCAAAATGCAGGGCTACATAAGAACAACTTAAATGAATTAAGACAGCATGGATAGTGCAACCGAGGCAGAGCAGAACAAGTGCCCTAAACAGCAGGTCTCTGGCTTATATTGATTATCACTCAGTCCAAATGATGAAAATGGCAGCAATAAATGTCGTAAATTCCTAATAAAAGCAATGATATTTCAGGCTGGGGAGCAGTAAACAAATAAAAGTTGATTCATTCTCATAGAACTAACTCTTCTCAGTGGCACAAGGAGCAGCAACAAGTAGACAGCGTGCAGCTGCACTGTACATTATATCACGGAGACTCCAAGACCAAACACTAATTTGATTTTGGTGCCGTTTTTCCTCTGGGCAATGAAGAATATGTGTATCACTCAGTTTTTCCATTGCCCCCATTATTTACTGGACATGTGTATGAAGACTAAACAGCATAAATGCAACCCGAGTCAATAACCCTGACAACATTTGTCAGCTGTCTGTAATCAGCCAGACTTCTGCAGGCAGATTGAAATTAATAAAATGAGACTCAAAAAACTTACAGCACAATACACAGGCTAAAATTACAAACAGGGCGGATGATGCCTCACCTCTCTAGCTGTCATAGAAGAGTGATCCCATGCAGCTTGACAGTATCTTACAAAAAAACACAAAATCCAATTCCAGCACAAAAAAATCAAAATAGCATTGCTCCCCCTGCAAATAACAATGCACACTGCCATCTCTTTCACTTTGGGACTTCTGGGTGTATTGCCTCTTCATGTTACCAAAAGAAAAGAACTCTGAGTAACATGGGGCATTATGGGAAAACATGGTGCAAGAGAGAGAAAAAAAAAACTACAATATCATTTTAAAATTATTTTTCTCTAATGGGCATCCAAACATTATGTGTAAAACAAGTTGCCCTAATCGGGGGGCATAAGGCAGGCATACTAGACTCACAGGTATGGCACCTTTTCTTTAACATTCGAGTGCTTTTACCAAAACAGCAACATGGTACTTGGCTGGATATCCACATACTGTATAACTGAACCAAGTCTGTAACTTTATGAGAAACTTGGCTTGATTTATTTTATTTGCTTTTGGAAACCGGGTAAGTGCACTAGACAGAACTGCCTATTTTCAGGCATGACCTAGGAGAGTACAAATCAAGGAACAGGTAAAAACAAATACATATACAGTGTTATACAATAGGAGATTCCAAACAGTTATACAGAGTTCAAGTTACATAGTACATAGAGGAGGTACATATCACACAGTATAGTAGAAACAAAACAGACAAAAAGGCACAATTTACTATTAATAATGTACAAAACATGACAGTGCTGTTGGTAAGTCAGCAAGGAGAAACTTCTCAGGCAGAGACAGGGAACAAAGTGAGTAGCTGCAGCTGAGGAAGAGTGGGGATGGGAGGAATCAAGAGGCCACAGGGAAATTTAAGTGCAGGACAGTGGTAGATTTGCATGACTCGTGAAGCTAGGGACATTTGCAAATGTCAATGGAGGAGAGGTAATTGGAGAGGACTTTCTTGAAAGTGGGGTGGGATTTGGAGTGCCTAAGATCAAGTGGAAGAGAGTTCCAAAATTTGGTGGCATAGAAGGAGAAAGCAAGTTTACCCATCCTGGTAGAGCATTTTGGGACAGATAACAGAGCGAAAGACATGGAACGGATGGAATGAGGGCAGTTCATGGGGGTGAGCATAGCAGTGAGTGTGGAGGGGATAGAAGAATGAATAATGTTGTCAGTCAGACAACCTAATGAATAAACCTGACGTCAGGAAGGAAACAACCATTGGAGGTCAGAGTAGAGAGCACAGTGGTGCTTAAGACGAGAAGCAGATAGCGCAAATCCACATTGTTGTAGGCAATGTCCCACATTTGCAAGATGCTTGACTGTGCCATAGCGAAGACAGGCAAAGTGTAGCAGAGTCCAGGGAGGAGAAGGCCTTGGGCGACATAGATCCTGGTGGCAGGGGTCAGAAACTGATGGACTCAGTAAGTCAGTCCAGTTTTAGCATTGACTGATTTGCAGACAGCTTTGACATGCAGAGAGAAGTTAAGAGATGGATCCAGCATGACCCCTAGGTATTTGAAGGACTGAATTACTTCCACAAGGGAGCCATCAAGACAAGAAACCTGGAGAGATGGAGTTGAAGTGAAAAATTTCTTTTGTGACCCAAAGAGCATAGCATGGGTCTTGGCAGCATTTAGCACCAGGTGGTGGGATGTAAGCCAAGTTTAGATACGGTAAAGATCAGAGGAGAGGTAGGAGTTAATTTCATGAATAGAACTGGAGGATACATAGAGAACCAAGTCATCGGCATAGAGTAAGGAGAGACTGTGGAAGGGCACCGAAGGTAGGTTATTGATGAACAAAGTAAAGAGCAGGGGCCCAAGTATGGAACCTTGTGGGATGCCTGAATGAAGCAGGGCAGGGGCAGAGAGAACTTTATGACAGGAGACAGACTGGGAGCGGCTCCTCAGATAACTGGCAAACCAGGCAAGTGTGGATTGTGAGGTGCCAATAGAGCCTAGTTGATGCAGGAGCAGGTTGTGGTTAACCAAGTCAAATGCCTTTGACATGTCAATAAAAACAGCCCCAGTAAGCTGGCCTTGGTCCATAGCAGATTTGATGTCACTGGAGAATTGCACTAGGGCTGTTGTGGAGCTGTGGTTTGGCCTAAAGTCATGCTGAGCAGGAGAATGCAGATTAAACTTGGCAATGAAGTTAGACACCTGGTGATGGATAAGCTTCTCCAGGAGTTTACCAAGGGTCAGCAGGAGTGCAATAGGATGGTAGTTTGTTAGGTTTTTTGGATCACTCTTTTTGAATAATGGGATAACCATGGCATTTTTCTAGGAGAGGGGCACAGTACCCGAGCTACTGGAGAGGTTGAACAATTGCATGATGGGGGTGGCAAGAAGATTGACAGAAGGGTTCCCAGTCAAAAGAGCTAACTAAAAATAGCACAATCCAAAACCACGCATGGCAAAACAGCTAAATCAAGGTTAGTGCTCAGTAATATCAGTGAGTGCTAACTTCCCGAAAAAAAACAAAGCACACAGAATGTATGTTAGGCTCCTCCTAATGCAATGACTTCACCATTTGCACCACTCAACTTAAATATAATCAGCTCGGGGGGGGTTGAAACTCAGGGAAAGGGAAGAAGTTGGGGGGAAAACAAGAAAAAAAAAACAATACAGGTGGTGGGCGGTGAACACAAAAATACACCACAGTCAGGAGACTGGGAACAGAACCTTGGTCTCTCCAATGCTCCACAGCTGCTCCTGTTCGCAGTCCCCTACACCAAGGGAAAAACTTGGTGAGACACCACTCACCTTACTTCCTCTTTCTCTCCTCAGATGTGATGATAGCTACAGGGGCAACAGTAAATCACTTTCATTACTTTAACTCTGTAGCTGTACTCATAATCGCTCTTTTGAACTCTCTGTTTTTCACCGGACTGTTCTAACACCACTATATTAACTGGACACCTGACAGAAGTATCCCATCTGAGGAAATTCATCTTCCTGGGTACAAAGTTGTTAGATCTTATCATAATAGGAGGGCGATGGAAGGGCTTCTGTTTTATACTCAGGACAATCAAAAGGCATCCTTATTAAAGGCTGCAGTTCTCCCCTTTGTGAAAGATTACTTTATAATAGTGATTAACATAGGAACAAAGGAAATGTTGGGTTTATTGCCCTCATTTCCTCCCTTGATCTACTGCTTTCCCTGTGTAACTATTAAGCCTTGTTCTCGGTTCCAGCTGTGTTTGAAACCGTTAATGGTTTTTGCACTCATCCCATCTGCTAGTAGATTGTTCTATCGCTCGACCACTCCTCTCTGTAAAATAAAACTTTATCAAGTCCCTCCTCTCCACCCTCCACTCATTTTTGTGTTACCATTTCTGAATAATCTATCATTTTCATTCCCATGAAAGTCTCCGTCATATCACCCTCTCCCATCTGGTCTCTACTGAGTACTTTTTTTTTTTTAAATTTAGTTGTTTAACCAGGAGTAGCACACTAAGCTGAAAGCTTTTTTTTTTTTTACAGGAGTGACCTGGGAGTACAGGGAAGTTAAGTGACTTGCACAGAGCCACACAGTATGCAAGCAGAAGCTGTGGGATTCAAATCCAGGTCTGGTCTGCTGGATATCACCAGATTTGCAGCTTAGAGCCCTAAACCACTGCACTATACTGCCTCGCCTACATGTTTAGAGCATTAAGTCAATTCTCATACAATCTGCACTGCTTGCCCTGAATCATTTTGGTTACCATACACACCATGATCTCTAGCCTTCCTTTGTTGTTTCTTATTGGGGGACTCTAGAACTGGGTACAGCATTCCAGATATGGCCTCACAGTAATCTATAGATTTACATAGATTTTCAAAGTCCTTCTGGACATGTGTTATGACTTGCATCATAAAATAATATAACTGTGCTACTTGCATCAAAACGTTTGTCACAAGTGCTGCAGGCTGCACTCAAAAAACGATGCATGCATCAAGTTATTGCTGTGAAGCAAGTAAACTGTTGCAAAAAGTAACCTTTTTTAAATAAAATGTTATAAATTTTTTAAACATAGCCAATGCATACAGCATGCATATACATGTTAGTATTCTAATTAGACAACTCATAAATGGAGTGGAGAGTTAATTTCTCATGAAAAGCATTTAAATGCATATGAGCATACTATTGCTGAAGAAAAAGCATTAATCTGGTTCCTACTGTAAACTCCATATAATGATATTCTCCACACACAGATAAACTTTATGATAAAATAAATCTAAATAATTTATACAATACACCTTCATATATATATATATATATATATATATATATATATATATATATAAGCATTAATCCACGACAAAGGAGGACTCTACTCAAGGAATTAATGCCCGATTGGGGGTTGGGGACGAGGCCACAGGCGAGTGTGTCCCAACTACCAACCAGGCATTAATTTTAGTAGAGTCTGACTTTGGAGTGGATTAATGCGTTTGTAACATGGCTACCGCAAATTCAGTAATCTTAACAGTGACAATTATATGCTACATACATGAACAGCAAGTTATTATACTGTGGACTACAATATTTTGTGCTGTTCAACTGCATACTTTTGAGACAGTACATCCATCTGCTATGGGCACGTGCACATTGAGAAGCCAGTATCTATTTATATTGCTACTGGTCTTTCTGGCACATCTACAACTGCTCTTTAAAAGCTATATGCCACTACATTGACCGTCATATGATACCTTACTTTGCCACCTATGCTACTGTTTCCACTTGTTTCTTTGCTTTAGATTTACAGTTCCGTAGAGCATTGTGGGACTATAAGTAATATTTACATATCTGTGCTTTTATTTCCTCCTCCTTCTTGCACTCCATCTCTGTCTACGACTCAAGCGGGTTGCTGACATTTGGTCCTGGGATTCCTGGTACGTTACACCTGCGCACTAAACTCCGATCCTTGGCTCTGTGCCTGCCTATTGCCCCCACTCCCGATTGCTTTACTTGTGTGTCACAAGCAGCGCACTGCACATTTTGACTGCTCATGCACAGTAGCAACAGTGCTCTAATGCTTCCCTCTTTTGTGGTCCTGATGGCAGCATGGCATCTATCATGGAATAATGCCATGTTGGTGTTGTGTCACCTGATGTGATTGTGCCAGTTGAGTTGCTTGTTTTGTCTCCTTTCATTTTGCCATGTTACAAATATATATATATATATATATATATATATATATATATATATATATATATATACACACACAGAGGATACATGATGGGCAGGTGGGGAATATGGAAAATATTCTCACTCCTGTAGAGTGAGAATGCAAAGCTCACTCTGCAGGAGCGACAACAGTTTCCACATTCCGCCTGAGTGATATTTATACAATGGGGTAGGAACTGCAGAACTGTTATGTTTTTCTCCATCCTTTTCCTCATTCTGTGTACTCTGTCTTTTTCATTTTAGTGTTTGGTAACTGGGTAAGTTTTTAAAGATGACTTGTTCTGCGTTACAGTGTGTGGAAAAGGAGGTTGTGAGAATCAAACCCAGATCTGATGTGCTGGATATAGCAAGCTTATTCAAGGCGCATTACTCTAGCCTCTAAGCTATACTGAAAGCACGGTTTGTGTGTTTTCTGAGTGTGTGTAAGTCTTTCTGAATGGGCTGGGTGTGTTACAAACACTATGAGAAACAGGTGAATGTGTTTGGCAGTGCTAACTGAGTTAGTGTCAGCAAGCAGTGAGAAACAGAAACTGTGAGACACTGATTTAGAATACAGGTTTTCTTGAAAATGTCTGTAGCATAGTCATGGGATCAGAGTTTTACACACACACTATGGGAAAGAGCTGAATGTCCTTCACAATGTTAACTGAGTTACTTGCAAGTGCTGTAGCAGTGAGAAACAGAAACTGTGAGGCACTGTTACTTAGAATGCAAGCTTTCTTGAAAATGACAGTAGCATTGTAATAGGTTGGGAGTTTTACACACACTATTGGAAACAGCTGAATGTTCTTTGCAGTGTTAATTGAGTTACTTGCAAGTAGCAGTGAGAAACAGATTTGTGGAGAAGTTCAATTTAGTATGCAAGCTGGAGTGAGTGATTGAGTAAGGACATAAGCAGAGTAGGTGTATTTGTAAGTTATTTTAAGTTCAGTGATGTCATCATAAGTTATTTCACTGCAGTGGAAATAATTGAAGTTATCCCACTCATATTGCTCTCATCCCCATTTTATATGTATGTGTCTATACATATAGATATATATATATATTGCCATCTATTTTCCATTTTAGTGATGTCTTTCTTTAAAATAATAAGACTGTCTGCAATTACTTTTATTTTAACAATATAAAGTGACCCGTATCCCTCCAAACAGCCCCTGTTACCCAAGCAACATTAATAGGAAATACATATAGTGTAATATTTAAAACAACTTGTCTATATGTCCATCATCTGGGATATTTCTTTGTCCAACATGGTTTGTGAATTTTCTGAACTACTGTATTAGTAGTCAGGTCAGGTTCATATCACGCATCGATGAATTCTATGATCTGCTCAGTTTCAAATAAAGTATATTCTTTGGATTTCAATGTTATTTTAACTTTCACTGAAGCCAAAAGCTGGACTTGACTATCAAGTGCAACATCTCTTGTCTGTTCACTAGGACTTTGCACCTTCTCTATTTGTGGCTCTTTCTTGAAAATGAAAAAAAGTTTTGGTAATAAATGGTGGGTTCTGAGGTGAAAGTTCAGATAACTTTATAAACAACTCTTTTACTATGTCATGTGCAGAACAATACCCATTTTCAGTGTTTGAGGATAGCCCTATAACTCTTAGATTTTTTTACCTAATTTTGGTTGTCCAGCATCTCAACCTTTCTGTGGAACTGACAATTTTCTTTTGCAATCGAAGAGGTTGTTGCATCCAATTGTAACCCCTCACCCCTGCCTTTTTACTAAAACAACAGGTGGCATGCTGTTGGCATTGGCAGCAATACCTGGTGGGGACCTGGGTTCGAGGAGGATGAGGTTACCTGGCACAAGAGGACCTAGGTTTGGCTACTCTGCACAGGGGCACCCAAGTAAATCCGACTACAGGAAGCAATAACTGTAATGTCCAGAACCAGGACTGGGATTTTTCAGTGTGGCTTTTATTCATAACTAGCTGAACACAACAAAGCATAGATGGACCCCCAAGAGGCTACGTTTACTGATAATGCAGATTGGAGACTACAAGGCGGTCCACTTCAAGAATGAACCCATTTCTACTAATTTCAGGCTCTGGACCCACCAGGCTCACAGCCCGGACTTGCATGCGCTTTGGATACACAGCCCGACTGGCCCGGCTCCCCTGCCAGCCACTTGACTGATGGTCCATTTAAAGAATGAACCCAATTTAGTTGTTGTGGCTCCCCACACCACTTAGAGTCTGCGACCCCTAGAGAGATTTTTTTCTTACTTCTTCTGACTCTCATCACACAAGGTGAATTCTTTTCCCAAGTTGTGGCTCCCACACCACTTAGAGTCTAGCACCCCAGAGAGATTTTCAATTATGCGACCCACGTCTGGGTACCTACCTCATCACTGGCCAGGCGCATGAGGCAAGTAGCAATCACAGCAGAAATCCATAGAGGTGGACCTGATTACTAAAGATGGGGGGTTTGCCCACCTCCAGCTCCCACAGCCCATACCCGGCCATTTCTCTGGAGAAACTAAAACTTCGAAATGTAGATTAAACGGTGGATGGACTGTAGCACCCATCTACATCATTACTTGAATTCATACAGACTTTAGATTTTGACACTACTCCATTTGTTTGTCCTAGTACAATAGGCCTCCCAAATAGTAGCTCAAATCCCATACTTCTTCACATTTTCCAAACTGAAGAAACACATGGTTTGCCCATTCAAATTAGAGCAAAACACTCACCCTTTTGTTGCAGGTGCCCCACAGGCGAAGTACAACTTCTTTCCTCTTGTCAGACCAAAACAGAAACTGTAAAAAGGCAGCTTTCTTCCTTTAGCAGACATTAGTGGATTGCCCCTGGAAGCCACAGAGGGATACTTTACTTCCCCCCCCCCCCGGAGGAAGGGGGCACTGAGACCTGGACAGTAGTCTCCACCACTTGAAACTGGACACTGACCTTCTCTTTCAAAAGGTAAACAAAAGACACTTCCTTCCTGCTGGCAGGCAAGCAGGAGACTTCCTTCTCTCAAGGAGGTAAACAGAAAACTGACTTTGAAAACTCCCAACGTTCTATCTCACTCCCTCTGCTGCAGATTCCAATGTGGCTTATGCAGCTGCAACATTTCTATGGTGATGTCATCTCTCAGGCTCAGCTGAGACTGAGAACAGAGTGAGACAGTGTGAAACCCATTTAACTGGAGTTTCACAAGCTGCCTTCCCTGCCTACCACTAGGTCTTACTGGGATTCTAGTAACCCCGGGTAACAAGGGGTTACACAATGCTTTCACTTTATTAGTCACATTGGTAGCTGTTCTTGTGGTCTTTTTGATTCAGTACTCAAATCCTTAATTTTAACATTGTACTATTAAGCTCTCCTTGTAAAAACTCTGCTTTTTGACTTAAGGCATCAAAGTGCTTGTCATATCCCTCAATCTATGTTTGAATCTTGTCTGTAGACTGTGCTATTGAATTGACTGTATATTTCTTTTGAATTTGACTTGTGTTTTCTTTCCCAGATACTAGAGAAGCATTAGTGTTAGACAATGGGTTAACAGGATTAACATTTTGGGGGGACATGGGATTTGCAGTTAACGTTTCTGGTAGCTCACCAGTATTACCATCCATATTGTGGAATACACCAGCCACTGTGTTAAGTTCAGGTAGGCTTTTTCAGTCCATGCAGCTTTTAAATTATCCATGGCCTGAGCTGCGGTTCTACTTGGGGTACAGATCAAGGAGCCCCCTGACCTACCTCTTGCAGCTGAGTTGTTAGATCTGGACCAAAACTGCCTGTCTAGTGGTTGAATGTGCAGTGAAGTTAATTCTTCTGACAATCTCAAAGTGAGAGGTCTTTTCTTTTTCTAGTCCTCTATAAGGCATGTTAGCTAGCAGGTAGATGTTTATTAAACATGCTAAAATTACTTTTAAGCACAACTGACAGCATTTTGAATTAACCATGTTTTATGAGCATTCTAAAGAGCATCTGCATTCTCCACCATTTTGTACCCTTCCCCTTGACTGCACCAAACTGCTTTAAAATAGCAGTCCAACATTTTGACACATTTTTTGACACAAGCACCATCAAAACATGGGAATTGAGCCTGTGTCAAGATTTTTGAAACTCCAGCACTTCTTCTTCTTCATCCAATCCGAAACATTCCACATCATGATTCATTCTATTCTTCTGGTGGTTACACTTTAAGTTTGGTTAATTTACAATGCAGTTAGAGTGCAACTATACTGTAACTGAATTGCTACGGCAATGTAATTCATTGCAACAAACATTATGACAGGGTAAATACCCTATAGCGTATAGTGGAATGTCAATGTTCACTGAAATCTAGCACTCTCAAAATGTTGTTCTGCTGCACTAGTGGCATCCGCAGGACAGCAAAACAAAAAAGACTTTTCCTTCTGCTGCAGTGCGGATGTCATACATGGTGTCCTCGAGCAGCAATCTGACAGTTAGTCTTATTTAAAAAAAAAGATGTATTTTTTTTTTGGAGTCAACAACGTTCCACTATACACTATACAGAACAGTGCATGAGTACCAGTTAACAACAGGGCTGTTCTTTCACCTTATTGGTACTATGATGACTGATTACCTCTCGAGCTGCGCTCTCGAGGTAATCTGTTATCACAGTACCAACTCAGTGAAAGAATAGCCCTGTTATTAACTGGTACTCATGCACTATCCTATATGTTGCATCCTTCTAGTTTGTTTAAATATCAATTTTTTTTTCAGAAAATGTTATTTGATGAGTTTACATATATCTCATGGATAGACTCCAAGCTGTTACTTAGAATGAACCCCATGATACATTTTCATGTCCCTGTCATCTATGGGAGAGCTAAAGCCCGAGGTTCAATGTGGGGGAATAGCTCCTCCCACATCCTCAATATAAACTATCCTCTCCCAGAAACCCTTGCTTAGGGTGTTACTCATTCTCTGAGCTCTTGCATGGCTTGTGTGTCTGTGCCGTCTCCCCTTTCTCCAATTACTGCTACCTTTCTGGCTCTGATTATCCCTTCATTTGTCTCCCTCTTTTTTTCTCCTGCACCTCCATCCTTGTTTTGCTCTTCCCCTTCCCTGTGTTGTTTTCCATTTGCTGTGTTTCATCTGGCTCCTTTGATTTTTCCACCCTTTTGGTCTGTTTCCCTGGCTCTCGCTCTGGGCTTCTTCTTCCCCCTTGCCTCACATCTGCATCCATTTGCACACACATCCACCCACTTTGTTCCCCCTCCCACTTGGCCTGCCCTCTGCTGTGCTCTCCTGGTTACCCTTCAGCCTTTCCCCAACCCCAGCCTTTCCTCTGTGTTTCCCATTGTCTGTTTGCACCGCTCAGCGCTGCCTGCTCCCACATGCTTTGTTTCCTACTCCTGGGTTCGCTAACTCCCAATGCTTCCCTGTACCCTGCACAGTGTTTCTTCCCCTGGGATTCTGCATTCTGCGGGCTGGCCCCCTCACTGCCCTGCTTATTGTCTTGCTCTCATTGGTGCTTACCTTCTCCTCTGTTTGTCCCTGGCATCGCCTTTCCCCTTCAGCTCCCCTGTTCCTGGTTCTTTCAATTCCTCGCTCCTCCAGGGCATCTTTCCTCATGTTGCCACCCACTTTTGCTTCCCCACCTCACTTACTGCTCCCAGTCCCTCATCTATTCCATTCTTCTCGTTGGTCCCTGGTTTGTGTTCTGGTCCATTCCTTTTGGTCCTGCTCTAATCCTCTGGGTTTGTTTCCACTGTTCCCCTGCTCCTTTGCTGCCATTTTTTTTTGCCTCACTCACCCCGATACCCCCGTTAGCTGCAGTACTCAGGTTGTCCACCACTCCCCTCTGCCTTAAAGTGACAGATGCCCAGATTTGTTCTCCAGCTTCCTGTTCTAAACTCAAACCCCCTTTTTCCTCCTCTTTGGCCCTCTCTTTACCTAACTACTACCTGCCCATGTCTTAATAACTGAACTCTTCATTGTTTATACCCTTGAGGAAAGGAGGGAGAGGGGGGACATGATAGAAACATTTAAGTACCTCAGTGGAATCAGCAAAGTCCAAGAGTGTAGCATCTTTCAGAAAAAGAGACATGCAAGAAAAAGGGGACACAATTTAAAGATAGAGGGGGGTGGTTCAGGAGCAATGTGAGGAAGTATTTTTTCACAGAGAGGGTAGTGGATGCATGGAACAGCCTTCATGAGGAGGTTGTGGGGTCTAAAACTGTGGGAGATTTCAAGAATACATGGGACAGACATAAGGCAATTCTTGTGGGGGGTAGGAAGAAATAGGCTGTTGGTTAACTAGGATCTGTGGCTTATCCTGTAGGTAGGGAAATGGGCAGACTAGGTGGGCCAAGTGGTTCTTATCTGCCGTCAAAGTCTATGTTTCTATATTCCCACTTCCTAGCCTATCTGTTTTTCCCTCTAGCACTCTCCTCTTACTTACTCCCCAGACATTCACCCACTTCTCATCCTTTTTCTACAGCAGCTTACCTTGCTTTCCTGCCAGCCCATACCAGCAGTTTCCCAGACTCCATCCCTAACTTGTACCTTCTGAGGTCACAAGCGAAGGTAGGCTTGCCCTGTCTACCGGGAATGCGATTCTGTTTCAATCATTACTTACCCCACTACCCGAAGAATCCAACCCTAACACTATGAAAAAGAATACATCATAAGGTACAACAAAGTGACACCATTTTACATTTTTAAATAGTTCAAAAGAGATATGTGTGTAATAGTATATGTCAATGTAACTGTGCATTATGTTAGAAAATAGTGACTGGGCTAGTTTTCAATTAGAGCAGGGAGTGAAGTCTATGAGACATAAAAGCATCCACTGAGATTTAGCAATTGCTTCTTCATTTTGAGTACAAAAGCCTTGGGAGAGGAGGAAAGTCTGATGTGCGTAGGTATGGAATTCCAGAGAGAAGCATCTTGGTAGCTGAAGGATTTCTGCTCTATGCCAGTTCACATAAGTGATACTTTTAGAGAACTGTTTACAGTGTAGTAGGAGTAAGGGAAGTAAAGAGGTGTGAGCAGCTCAGTGAGGCTCTGAGGCATGTTTCCATGAAAAGTCTTGTACACAAAGTTGGCAAATGTATGTTGGGTTCTGTGTTCCTGTTGCAACCAGCTAAGCTACTTGAGACTGGTGCAATGATAGGATCTTGGGCATAGGGATTTGGCAAATTTTTCCATTATGTGGTATATGGCTTTTTTCTATGCCCAGTTTAAGGGGTGGTATCTGTTACAGTGACACCATATTCTAGTAGTGGGAGGAGATTATTTTGTGCAATTCTTACTCTGGTGCACACTGTGAGGTGCCTTTGAATGCAGCAAAGCTGCTCCATTTCCTGATGGATGGTCTTAACGGTGTTGTTCAGATGATATAACTGAAACATACAAATAACTCCATAGGTTAAATAAACTGGACAGTGAAGAATTGTTCAGACTGTAAAGGAAGGGAACACAAGAACACAGGACAGCTCTATAAAATTGGTAGGGGGCAAGATTAAGAGAGATACAAAGAAGTACTTTTTATGGAGAGGGTGCTGGATGGGTGACATAGGCTGCTGGGTGAGATAGTCTGTGTTAATTCAGTGGGGAGAATTCAAAAGAGAGTGGAACAGATACAAGGGATTGAGAACAACCAAACCAGAAAGGGATGGAAATAAAGGATTATACCATGTACAGAAATGAACAGCCAATCAGATAGGCAGACTGACACCTTAGCCCTGTTGTAAATCCTATGATAATCACTGGCAAAGGTGCCAGTCTGCCACAAGCTTGTGCCACTACCCAAACGTATCACTCTGATACCCCGAATGATGACTCACAGCCGCCATATTACCTCTCGCTAAAGAAATTTGTGAAGGCCTTACAACAAACAAAAAAACAATGGACATGTCCTTTGAATTAATCGACGACACAGAAGTAGACCAAATGTTCCACAATCTTGAAAACACAACTCAAACTTCTGAATGAAACATACCTCTACTAAATCAGCGCTCCGCTCCCACCAGCTGAAACCACGGTGATCCAGGCATTCGTACAGCCGGGCCCATCACCTCCAGTCTCCGCAGCAAGCAGCTTGAAGGTGGCGCTTCTGGAAACGTACATCTGCTAAATCCAAGCTCCCCGTTCAATGCTCCGCTCCCATCCACTGAAACCACGGTGATCCAGTCATTCGTGCAGCTGGGCCCATCACTGCCACATCACACTCTCTGCAGCAAGCAGCTTGAACTTGGCGCTTCTCGCAAACTATGGACTATTTTATTTCGTGGAACAATATTTCTTAATAAAATGCTTTTTTTCCCCACAGGAAAAAATAAAATAACACAATTTCAACTTAAATCCATACCAAAATGTAATGGTATAATCGCAATGAGTCACTTGGGGGTGTGGGTTATCGGGGGATTTACCACGGCTGGTGAGGATTTACCCACTTGGCTGCGCCTCATGGGCTCACCACTCCAGCAGTGGTAAATCCTCCAATAACCCACCCCCCCCCGGCTTATTTCTTAAGTAACTAGGGCTCTCTTATTCAGCATTAGTTAGGAAGGAATGGGAAGATATGATGGGACAATGTGCCTTTTTCTGCAGACAGAATCTGTTTCTACCTAGAAAGGGAAAGAAATAAGAGGAGAGAAGCAAAAAGGCTTAGAATATTCAGTAAAGTGGTCTGGGAAGAATCATCAGTTTTTAATTCTGATTCAGGCAGTAGTCAAGAAGGAAATTCATCAAGTTCAACATATGATGAAGATACACAAAGTACAATACATATAGATTCTGAGTGACTTAAGAACCCTTCTGAAATAACCATGGCTTGGCCATGAAGGTGAGTACCAGAGGCACTCACTTGTGCAAGGTGATGACATGAAATTAAGGAACTGCTGACCAATGGGTAAAGCTCACTGTCTGCTCTCATTGCTTCACCAATGCTTGCTTGTTAGCAGTCCTCCAATCCCATCTCAAGCTGTCTGGAGATAGGGCATTTGAGGTGCCTGCATTGCTTCTGTGGAATTATTTGTATCCTAACATCTATTCAATTTGCCCAGTGTAGGCCGTTAATGGGTGCCTTAAGAATGTCTTACAATATTTAATAATGCTTACTGTTTTAATATAGAAACATAGAATTTGCTAGCAGATAAGGGCCTCTTGGCCCACGTAGTCTACCCTATTTTCCCTACCTACAGTGACACCATAGACCATACTCTGTTTCCGGCCCCCCCCCTTTACTTCTAAGATCTCTTTGTGTCTATCCCATGCTTTCTTGAATTCTGCAACCATTTCTGCCGCCACTACCTCTGCCAGGAGGCTTTTCCATGTGTCCACCACCCTTTCCATAAAAAAGTGTTTCCTCACAATTTCTCTGCACCTCCCTCCTTCTAACTTAATAACGTGAACTCTCATTCTTGAGTATATTTTCCAAAGGAAATGTTACCTTCCTGTACCTTGTTCTTCCCTGTGAGATGCTTGAATGTTTCTCTCATATCCCCCCTCCTCTTCCTTTCTCCATGGAGTACATATTTAATTCCTTAAGCCTTTCCTCATAAGCTTTTTAATGCAGGCTCTGCACCACTTTTGTTGCTTTCCTCTGAACTGCCTCCACCCTATCTATATCCTTTCTAAGATGGGGCATCCAGGTCTGGACACAGAATTTGAATTGTGGTCTCACCAGTGATCTATATAGGTGTATTATTACCTCCCTCCTGCTGGTGATGCCCCTGCCTATGCATCCCAGCATCCTGCTAGCCTTCCCCACTGCCTTGTCACACTGTTTAGTAACCTTTAGGTCATCAGTAATGATTACCCACAGGTTCCTTTCCTGCTTTGTGTCTTTTAGTGCCCCCCCTCAGTTGGTATGTTGCCCCCAGGTTTCTGCACTCCATGTGCATTATTTTGCACTTTTTAGGGTTGAACCCAGGTTGCCAATCCCTTGACCGTTCTTCCAGCTTTTTTAGATCATCCCTCATTCTATCCATCCCCCTGGTGTGTCCACTCTGTTACAGAGTTTTGTCTTGTCCATAAACAGGCATATGTTTCCTTCCAGTCCTTCTGTAATGTCACTAATAAAGACACTGAAGAGGACCAAGCCCAGTACCGATAATTGTAGCAACCCACTGGTCACTTTGCCTGCTTCAGAATAGATGCCATTCACTACCACCCTCTGGATCCTATTCCTCAGCCAACTCTCCACTCATTTTATAATTTCAGTATCTACTCCTAGGCTCTCCCAACTTGTATATCAGTCTTCTATGTGGAACGGTGTCAAAGGCCTTGCTGAAGTCCAGGTAGGCCAAGTCCACTGCACCTCCCTGATCCACTTCCCTGGTTACTCCATCAAACAACTTGATAGGTTTGTCTGGCAAGACCTCCTCCCTGTGAAACCATGTTGTCTAAGATCTTGTAGACTACTGGCAACAAGGTATTCCCTAATCCTTTCCTTCAGCGATTCCATTACCTTACCCACAAATGATGTCAGACTGACAGGCCTGTAATTTCCTGCCTCCTCTCTTTTTCCACCTTTGTAGAGAGGGACCACGTCTGCCCTTCTCTAGTCCCCCGGTACCTCCCTGGTTTCCAATGACAGGTTGAACAGGGCTGTCAGAGGTGCTACCAGCTCCTTGCTGAGTTACCTTAGTATTCTAGGGTGCACCCCATCTGGTCCCATTGCCTTGTCAACTTTTATCACCATTAGTTCCCTAAGGACCTTTCCCACTGAAAAAAGACTTGTGTCCACCTCCCGACCCTTAATGCCCTTGTCCTTTATCATTGGCTTGTTGCCTGCCCCCTCCTCCATAAATTCTGAACAGAAGTATTTGTTCAGTATGTCAACTTTTTGGTGGTCTTCCTGTACACTACCCCTCCATCTCATAGGTTCATAGGTTCATGGTTTTTATACAAGTTCAGCAGGCTATTTGCCTCTTAATGAACTCGCCATCTTATTATTTTTCAGAGGTGGAACTTATACTTTTTGTCTCCCATACATTGATCTAATCTATGTTTGAAAGTTCTCCTTTCAGCCATACTATCCATCCCTTTCTCTTTTTGCTTATATACCTATAAAATGTTTTATCCCCTTTTCTCACTGATTCGGCAATCTTTTCCTCTGTTTGCTCCTTTGTGCTTCTAACTGTCTTCCCTGCCTACTTTGTTTCTTTTGGTAGCTCTCCCTATCTCTCTCCTTCTGTGTTATTTTGTATCTTCTAAATGCCATGTTTTTGCTTGCTTTTTCCACTACCTCCTTATAGAACCATAGTGGTCTCTTTTTTCTCTTGCCCTTGCTAACCTGCCTGATACAGAGATTAGTCGCCTTTTTAATGGCCTCTTTTATTTTTGCCCACTGTTTCTCTACTTCTGCGATTTTCCCTAACCCTTCTAGGGTGTCCATCAGGCATTCTCCCATTTTCTTGAAATCAGCCCTCCTGAAGTACAGGACTCTTGGCCTCATGTGATTTGATTCTGACCCAGTTTTTATATCAAAACACACCATATGGTAATCACTGTTTCCCAGGTGGCCCCCCAACTGTGACATCTGCAACACTGTCTCCGTTTGTCAGTATCAGGTCCAGTAATGCCCCTTCCCGAGTGGGCTCCATAACTTCTAGCCTGAAGAATGCCCCTTGCAGGAAGTCTAAGATGTTCAAATTCCTGTCTGCTGCTGCTGCGGGGAGGCTCCAATCCACATCAGGTAGACTGAAGTCTCCTTCTTGAAATACCTCTCCCCTGTGAGCCATCCTTTGGATTGCTAGCATCATTTCCATATCCACCTCTTCTCTCTGGGCTGGAGGTCTGTAGATCATGACTGTAAAGACAGCTACCCCATTCATCCTCTCTAGAGTGACCCGCAGTACCTCCTCCTCTCCCCTCCTTGCTCCCCCTCTATTTCCATGGCTTTTATGTTGTCCCTTATATAAAGAGCCACTCCTGCCCCTTTTAAGCTGGCCCTGTCCCTCCTGAACAGAGTATATCCTTGAATGGTCACTTCCCAGTCCTGGTTTTTACTGCACCAGGTCTTTGTGATGGCATCCAAGTCCAGATCTGCTTCCTCCACTGTAGCCTCTAAGTCAGCAGTATTGTTGCCCAGACTTAAAGCATTTGCACACATTGCTCTCCAAGTTGTGTTGGCACCACCCCCAACTTTTTCCATTTTCCCACCCTTATTTCACACATTATATTTTTCTGTTATAATCATTTCTTCTACCCCGTCTTTCATTTTTATTTGCTTCCTTTATTGGTTTTCCTCTCTCAGTATTCTCACTGTTGACCTTGTGAAATTGTGAGGGGGGGAGCAGTTTTTATCTCCCTGCTTCCTTCCACCTGCCCCTTGGCTAGTTTAAATGCTTGCCAATGTAGCATTTAAATTGTTCATTAAGGACTACAGTCCCCTTCCTGGATGGATGCAGGCCATCACACTTGTACAGGTCCTCATCCCTCCAGGAGGGTCCCCCGTCCCCAATGAAGCTGAAAACCTCCTTCTCACTACCCCAGTCCTTCAACAATGTGCTGAAGTCCCTGGTGTAGAGATTCCTAGCCTCCCTCTTGCCATAGACAGGGAGCACCTCCGAGAAGACCACAGAGCTTGCTACTTGCCCAAGGACTCTCCCCAACTCCCTAAACTCCTCCTGCACTCTTCATATCCCTGCATCATGCCTAGCCAGGTCATTTGTCCCCAGATGGAAAATGACATCCAGCACTCCCCCCTCCTAGCTACCACCCTAGTGATCCTCTGAATTTGATCTCCATCCCTCTGAGCTGTGCCTCCAGGTAGGCACTTTACCTCCCTCTCACCCTCTCTACCTGTCCCCAGATCAACTCTCCTGACTATAGAGTCCCCCACCAGGAGTTACTTCCTTCTCCTCTGGGGTCCTCTGTCACCCACATTTGGGGGTCCATTATGGAGAACCCACTCATCCCCCTGGTCACAACTTCAGGAGTCACTGTAAGACCTTCTCACTCCTCCAAAACAGCATAGGAGTTTGTTAGTTGCACCAGATGGAAGATGTGCCTCTGTCCCACTGCTCTCATCCTCCCTGAGCCCACCGTAGTCCATCTACTCCTACTGTTGGGCAACCTTTGAGGTAGTGGAGGTAGACTTTGAGGCCTCTCGGTGAGGCAGGAGGTTCCCTGAATCCATGCCAACTTGACCCATAGACTAGTAACCTCTGTCCTCAGCCCAGAGAAGTACCTGCACATGGGGCAGTACTGCAGCATACAGAAGGTCCTCCTGAAGACTGCTGCCCCACAGCCACTTAATTGCACAACTCCGAACATCTTCCCCTTCTATGCTGTCTATTCTTTCTTTGTTCTATTCTAAGGAAACCTCTTTTTCCTTTTTTCCTTGCCCTGTGTAGGGTGTTACACCTCTTTCCACTTAACTGTAGTTAAACAGCAGATTCACCACAAATTACATAGCACAATTTGGATCATGTTGATTTCTCCTGTACCTGGTTTACCCATTCAGAAATAAAGCCAACTCTTCACTAACTGATCTGGGAGCTAAATACAAATATTATCCTACAATGGACAGAAGCATGCACAAACTCTAATAATGTTCACCAGCACCAGGTTAGGTATTACACAGTTATACAAACGTACTCACTAGTGTACTTGTACACTTAATTTTTTTTTACTTTATTTTCAATCAGCCCCCAAAAAATAGAAGGATAAGACACTTAAAATCCAGACTGTAAGCCCTCAATGCATCCAGTAAATGATCTCAGAGTATACACCCCCAATGCACACAGTAAATAAGCCCCTAATGTACACAAAATCCCACTTGTTTTAGTTAACTTATTAAATAGTCACTCCATCTTTTTTCATCTAATTTAACTGATATATGTTTTATTTGTTTTTTGCTGCCCTGTGTGGCACCCTGAGCATTCCTGAAAGGACACCATACATATAAAATTTGCCCCACCTTAGTTTGTAGCCTTCTGGCCACAGAAATCTTCAACTTGGCATGACTGTCCGTTCTGTTGTTGACAACTCTTTGTGGGGCCCTTCCTGGAGGCAAGTAGTCAAATTAAGAGTCATTAAGGCAAAATGAATTGTGAGAAGTAAGATTAATGGCATTTTCTAATGACATTAGCTTGCAGTCTCAGGAACTATTTAGAAGTGCATCTGATCTGTCTCTATCAAATGCTTGTTGTAGTTCTGTCCCCCTTCTACACACACACACACACACAGACGTGCGCATGCACTCGCACTCACACAGACACATTATGTGCTTTTCTGAAGCTTGACTTTTCTGCCTGATAATAGTCATACTCAATGTTTGCTTTAGCGCTTTTTTTTAGATAGTTTACTTATTAGTTCACTATGAATGAGAAATAAATCTGTCACACAGGAGTTTAGATATAAGCATAATTTGCATGTAGTGCCAGTGGCACAATGCATCATGGTGATTTGTGTAAGTCTGTATTTCCTTTTGAAGCTTGACTTTGCTATCAGTTGATGTCATGCCTAATCCAGTTCTCATTGCCTTTGAAATGAGGTGTTCGTCTTTTTAAATAAACTGACATTAACCAACTGGAAAACCTCCATGAAGTTTATCAGACTGATACATTTCTTATGGCTGGAATATGTCTATCAATCCAGCTAAGAGTCCCGGCAGAAAGGATAAATGCTGCAGGGAAGCAGTAATCATGCTGAAAGCGTTATCCACAGTTAAAACCAAACTTGGCACTCTGTATAGGATCAATCATTGAATAAGTACACACTCATCAGGGAACTGCTCATTTCACAATTAATTTATGTTATCCATTCTCAGCTACAGGGATTTTAAATATTAGAAGATTCCACATCCTACAAGGTGCCCCATTCACAATAGCATTAGAGGAGTATAAAACTGGGTGCAAACACATCCCGTGTTGTACCACCACCAATTTATACTAAACATAAGCATAATTTTAGTCCCTGGGGCAAAGACAGGAGTACCCAGTGTAACTATGTTGTAATTCAAGTTAGTTGTCCAGGTGTTAGTGGGCAAATATGGGGTTTGCACCAGTAATTATACTGGTGAGTGACATCCACGAATGTCCCTAAATGGCACAGCACCAACTACATGGTGCTATTCCATGCCACAATGAGAGCTAGTGAACTGTGTGGTACTGCTTCAGAAAGCTTCCCCTCCACTCACTCACCACTTTCTTGAGGGACCACATCAGTGCCAGTATAGTTCTGATTCTTCCTGTGGCATCCTGGGTAGTACAGTATCCCCCCCCACACTATTCCTGGATATTTACTTGATGTTATGTTCAGACACTCCCAAGCACCATTTTCTTGCTTGGTTTTATTGTTAATGCAGTCCAATGACTAACTCATTCCCATGCCAGTCCTCCTTTACTTCATCTGATGTTAGCAACATACATACTACCTGCCTTTAGAAAATGGCATTAAAAAAAAAAGCATGTTGATTGGTTAAATGCCATGTCCAGGCATGCATTTAATTTTCAACAATGCCTGGTAAAAAATGAGTGCCACTTCGGGGTGCCCTGTTACTTAGGTTATCCTTGGGCCACCCCAAGTTTTCAAACTGGCCTGCCACCATTTTTTTCTATGTCACTTAGCAAGATTGATCTTGCTAGCCATTGTAACACAACCCATTTGCCCTAGTAAAAACAAAAAGCAAACAGCCAATTAAGCTTTAAAAAACAAGACAATGAACAAAGAAATATTTATTTTAGTTTCTAAACCAAATCGCAAGCATAATCGTGGCTGTTCCTCATATTGCTTGTCTCAAGCCATTTACAGTATGCCTTTTACTCGCTGTTTTCCATGCTGGCAAACAAAAAGAAACAGGCAAAAAACATAGCAACTTCACCTTTTTATTTCTTTAAAAAGTGAAAAGGTACCTCTTCTCTCCTGCATTGCCTTTCTACACACACTGCCCTATCTGATCAGTACAATACATCTGAGGCATCTGCATTGCAGAGAAACACATGGTGGGGGGGGGGATGGACCAATGTCAGTAAACAAAAACAAAAAATGCTTCACAGCCTTTATGTCTTTGTGTATCGGCGAGGGACAGTAAACTTTCTCAAATGAAGCAAGTCTGACTGACGATCTGTCCCTGTGTGGGAGGGGTAACCATGACAACCAGCTCCAAATCAGATCCAAACTACAGAGGCTCCTCTATAACAAATGTCCCTAGTTAAAACGAACAAAAAAAAAACAACAGTCTAATGCAGGTGCAGGAACTATTTTATTACAAAATAAATGAGTTTTAACATGCAAACATAAAAATTATTTTTTTTTCAAACATATAATACAGTGGCCCATTTTCTAAGTGCAATAATACCCTCCAGGATGAGCGGTATTGGGCTATATTGGCACTGCCAGGGACTATGAAGCCCTCCGTCTGCATTGTCAGTCCTCATTATGTCCTTGGGTGGTCTGGTATAGTCCAATACCACCCACCCTGTAACGTGTTATGGCTTACATAACAGTTCTATAGCAGAGGGTGTGTCATAAATCTGTGCAGCAGGGTTTACAATGATCGCCATACATTAGGAATGGCCCTCTGTACATTTGAATAATGACTTATACACTTGCCTCACATAGTTGCAGTGTGTTTATTCCCCATACAGGGAAGTCTTGCAGCTGCTTGGCACATAGCAAAATAGGCACAAGACAGGGGAAAACTTCAAACTGGTCTTTGTAACCACTTAGCAACAATCTGTTATGACCGTGTATGAGGGCCAGAATGTTTTTTATCATTGTTTGATGTAAGAATGCGTTATCTGTACTTGACTGCAGATTCTCAGTCCAGCACTGTTCTCTTCATATGCAACTAGAGCAGCTAACCCCAGCCTTGCGCACGAGATCTCACTGGTTTTTCCCTCCTTTAACATAACATACTGTACACTATGATGCCCAAAGTGGTTTTCAGATCTACCAGTTTCATACTTTGTGGTGAGATGGTTGAAGAATATGAGGTGAAGATTGGACTGCCCTGGTTGAGAGGCTCTTGGGGATTATTATGTTGCCTATCAGTGGGCAAGCTCCAAAAAGAAGACAGAGTTCCTTTCAAAGTTGATTAATGCAGGGAAGAATAGTGTTGTGAAGTTCAGTTACAGAAGACAGGAGTCAAGAAAAATTATGCAAAAGACACTGAGGTGTTGTTTTATTTCCAGTTATCTTTATTTTTTTTTTGTAAACTTTATTTAAGGGTCAGCTTAACAACTCATTATACCGTCGTGATAGTATACATCAAGCATCACAATACAGAGGGCTATCATGCAGTGAAATTTCCAGTTATGTACAGGTAATATTTTCAGATGCAGACTTTTATCAGGATACTTAAAGCAATAAAGAGGATGGGCTGACAGCTTAGCTAGAAGACCTTTCACTATATCACTGCAGGTGAATCTTACAATACCCTCTAGAGACCAGGAACTGACCCATCATGTGGTATGGCCACCCCTGCCAATATTCCCTGGGTTTCTCCATGTTCCACTGCAGTCAAAGTATCCACACACTTGGGCATCTGCATCTTCTCTTTAGTCTGAGTCCTTTCCCATTGTAGAATTCTGGGTGAGCAGCCTCTAGCAATCAGGTAGCACAACCTGACCTTTGGAGGTCCAGGGCTAATCCAAGGCCTCAATAATTCCTCCTTCCTCTTCTCAGGCTCTGCAGGACTTTCAACCTGCGCTCCACTTTAAGCTTGCCCATCTTCATCCCTTGGGTAAACAGGAACTCAGTAACTCAGCGCTGGCATGTCTCTCCCACCTTGGCTGACTGCTCCTTCGGCTCCACACTGCTTCTCCCCAAGGCTCTTCTCTGCTCCTCAGCCCAGAGTAGACTGACTGTAGGTTACCTGAGCAGCCCTTATATACTGCTCAGGTGTCATGTATTCTGTCAGTCATGTAATATACAACAATTAGATGAATACTAGGTTTAAAATTCTCAGAGTTGCATTCCTCACAAGGAGACATATATCACTTGGTATTACTCGGTGTTTAAAAGGTGGAAAAAGGCTAAGCCCATCGTGACCACCTTCCCTGTACTGGCAGGGTGGCAGGGGCATTTAGGGGCAGTTTTTACACAATATTTTATTTATTTATTTTATTTTTTTGACATTTTTTTTGATTCACCTGCAGTGATATAGTGAGAGGTCTTCTAGCTAAGCTGTCAGCCCATTCTCTTTTTACACAATATGAAACCCCTTTTATAAACATAAACAGAAGAACATATATTTATAAAGAAAGATCCTTTTTAGGAAGTTCCTCCTTGTAGACTGGTCACTTCCAGGCAGTACAAGACCAAAGCCTTCTCTATATACTAATGAAATTACAGGCCAGCCCTTCCTTAAGGGAACACCTTTCTAAAATGGCTGCACCTGCAGAAGCAGCAAGTGCACACACCCAGAAGCATCTTAACTCCCAGCTTTCAAGTAAAATCTTCTTTTAAAATACATAAATTCTTCTAGAGAAAAGACCAACCTGTTTTAACAGTTCCTTGTGCTGGGATATAAAGTGCTTGTATGAGTCACCAAATGTGTGATGTCACTGAATGCTTGATGTAACATATGGTATTGTCCTTGCTCTTTCCCACCCTTGGAAGAGCCGTGGAAGAAATGAAGGCCCTGAGGGTGAGAAGAGTGCCAGAGAAGGAGGAGGAGGGGAGGATGGAGGAGCAGTGACGGCTAAGCGCCAGTAGCTGGGCATGTAGGTTATTTGTAGGAGGGTATCCCCACCCATTGAACCATGGGTTGGGCCCTCCAATTCGCTATTCGGGGCTATAAAATGCTTGTATGAGTCACTGAATGCTTGATGTCACTGAATGCCTGATGTAACATATGGTTTCGGCCTTGCCCATTCCCACCCTTGGAAGATTCATGGAAGAAATAAGGCTCAAAAAAAGGTTTGTAAACCACCTCCTCCAACTCACTGAGAGTGCACCTGGTGGCACTCAGGAGAGGGAAAAAAAACCTTTACCAGACGAAACCTCTGAGGAACCATGACCACCAGGCTGCCCTTCCTCTGGGCATAACCTAGCAAGGAGAGCAGTTTGTGCTTCGTGCAGGATGACTTGGCAGAAAATGATTGAACGAAGGCCTGGACACATACTAATTTGTCTTGGGGCAGTCTGGCTTCCATGCAAGCTGATTCCAATACTATGCTGAGAAACTCCAGAATGGTAGATGGAACCACGGTCTTCTCAACCGAGATGGGAACTGCAAGGTCATGAAACAGCTCTAGTAGAGAAGATTGGGCTGCAGCAGGAGGAACTGAGGGCAGTCGACAAGGAAGAAGTCATCTAGCAGGTGGATGACATCAGAGATGTGACAGTAATTGAGTAATAACCAGAATAAGGTGTTTGAGAAGTGGTCAAATAGGTTAGGACTGCTCTTGTACCCAAAGGTCACTGAATTGCGAAGTCATAGGAGTTATCCCACTTAATCCCATACATTCGCAAAAGAGATGGATGGAAAGGGAGAAGCTTGAAGGCATCTGATATATCAGCCTTAGCCAGCCAAGTACCTTTGCCAAGCCACTTGATAGTAGCAATGGCATCAGTAATACAAGCGTAGCTTAAGGAAAAATCATCAGAGGGTATAAGGGAATTAATGCTGGGAATGATAGAGGCATGGGGAGCAGACTGGTCGAATATGAGCCTCTTCTTTCCTGAGAACTTTGGTGTAGCGACTCCAATGGGACTAACATGAAAGATGGGAAAAGAAGGTTGCTTGAGTGGACCTATGAGAAATCCTTAGTCGAGTTCCTTTCGAAGTAGTTGCTGGACCACATCAGGCTCACTTAAGGCAGTGAGTAAATTCCTGCATTCATGAGATTCCATCGGGAGAACAGAGATGCCGGTATGAAAGCCCTTTGAGAAACTGGAGATGAGAAATTTGATCAGGAATTTTGATGGATGGGTGGAGAGCAAGCAAATCAGTGCCCCAATGTTGATGGGAGTAGATGGATACTGTGATTTTCATAGCCTAAGTTGCAGCTTGGGGCAGATGGATCTGCAATGTGCCTCCCTGCAATGACTACAAACGTGCAAGTTATGGCAGCTGTACAGATTGCATCCTGAAGCATTGAAGTTATTGCATTCAGGCCGACCCTCAACGAAAGTGGCAGGGTGGCCTAACCTGTCATGAGAGGAACATGGTAATGCTGCCGGATTACAGATGGTGCGTGTAATGGAGGGAGTGGCTGATGACAAGGAATGAGTGGATGAGGTATCAGGCACCATCAAGGGACATAAGGTAGCTGAATGCGAGAAGGAGCCATACGGTTGGCAGGTTAACGTTTGCTGTCCTGCAAAGTGGCGGCTGAACCGTTCATTATCAAGAGTCCCCCAAGTTTAATCGTATGTTAAAGTGAGCAAGCTCAGCAGTGGCTATGGCAGAGAATGCTTTATGATAATCGAAGAAGTGCATACCACTGTAGCACACACCTAGGTCAAGGACCAGGTACAGGTGGGCATCCAGCTCTTCACGGCATGAAGGGAAGGTGGAGCATAGGATATCCTTGTAGAGAATGAAGGCTAAGATGAACTCGAGAATGGTCAGTTTTTTGGTTAATCTAGGGTCCTTGGATTTAAGAACAACAGAAACATTGCTTCATGAGATAATTCTATTCTCTCTGGAGTCATGAGAGGATATGAGTAATGATATAAGATTAACATCTTTCCAGTTGATGATGCCCTTGCAGAGATGACTGGGAACTAGATGAATAGGTGATATGGCAGGCAAGACTGAGCTCTGTGATTGGGTAACTGAACTGGAAGAAGGAACTGGTGGAGCTGGAGTAGCTGGGGAAGGAAGACCCTGGTTGATGTTGATAGTTGGAGGAGCTTGAGGTAGAGTAAGTGGAATAGGCTGCAACATGGGGATGGCCGGTGGAGCCAGTTGCTCATCAGGAAGGGCAGGCTGTCTGTTCTCCAGGACAGTAAGTTGAGATTGTATGTCAAGCACAGAAGTGGCAAGTTGGGTGATGAGATCCTTGATTTCAGTGAGAGTGCTAGGTTCCGGGCATGAAGGTGCAGTTGGTGGATTAGGAACCCTTCAGGACCGTGCCTCTATGAGTAAATTGTATAGTTCTTGCTTTCTGACATTAGCAGGATAGACAATGCCAAACATCTTCACTTCTTCAACTCTGCAATCAATAGGGGAACAGTTCAGTCTTTAAGAGAGTGTTTTGACTTGCAAGTGCATTTTTGAGGGGCAGGGGGAGCATGTGCAGGCCCTTCCAAAGGATTAGGAGAGGCCATCATGCAGGCAGGAGGGCTCTGCAGGATAGGGTGCAGACTCTCACTGGGAGGATGTTACTAGTATCGGAACTTGATGGGCCAGCTGTGCACGGCAATCAGAGGATGTAGGAAGATCCTGGCCTCCACATAGATATAGAATGATGCTGAAGAAGAGGAGGGTGACGGACCTGGCAACCTCCATGTAGGTGCCGGACGATAAGAGAACAGGTGGTCTGGTGGCCCCCACTTAAGCACCAGATGATTATGTAAGTGATATGTGAGCAGATGGTCTGGTGGCCCCACATTGGCACTGGACAGCAGGTGAGTGAGGAGCTGGAACCTCCAACTAGGCACAGCTTGAAAGGCTCATGCAACAGAGGTTAGAAAGAACTGCAACCTCCATGTAGGTGCAGCACAGTTGCTGTGGTGCTGAGCCGATTAGGTGGAGAATGTCCTGAAGCTGTAGTTCGAGCTAGAAGAGCAGACAGTAGAAGCCGCACAGGAAGAAAAAAGCAGCTGCTTAGTTCTATGCTGCCAAAGTTCCAGGAGGCAGTATGCTGTTGTTGGTAGGAACTGTGCACCAGTACACTGACAAGGAGCACGGGCTGCGGAGGAATGGAAGGTGCAGCAAGGAGTAGAGGGACCGGGATTACAGTCACGCATACCCGGAAGTAGCTGTAAGGAGCTAAACCAGCAAGAAAATGGAGAGGCAGCACTAGAGAAAGAGGAGCAGAGGCAGCACCAAGAGGATGAGAGAGGAATACCCAAAAAAAAGTAAGTAGGCACCAGGGAGAGCAAGGGAGCTTGGAGAGAGGGGAAGGGAGAAAAGGGGGGGGGGGCTACCAAGTGGCAGAGCCATGGGCGGACTGAGGAGGAGGGCCATGGAGTGTGGCCGATGGAACCCAGGATTGGGCGGCAGAAAGGGGGAGAAGCAAAGAGGCAAACACCAGATCAGCTAGAAAAACAAAAAACAGCAGGGAGCAGCCGGAGGCCGAGCGAATGAGAAGGCAAATGCGAGCAGAAACCAAACACCTGGCTCAGTGTCAGAAGTGACGGCTATGCTCCACTGGCTTGGCATGTAAATTATTTGTAGGAGGGTATCCCCGCCCACTGAACCAAGGGCAGGGCCCTGCAATTATCCTGTGTGTAGTTTTATAGTTTACCTAGTTTTTACACATCTTTTCTAAAGCTATCATATATTTCCTTATGGCATGTTTAATTAAACAGGAAGAAAGAAAGCAAACAGCAAACTATTCAGCACCTGCATATAAACCAGGTTTTACTGCTCAAAACCCTTTCTTGTATTAAGGATCTGGGGGCTGCATCCTCCCATTAACCAAACTGCCAACAGTGTTTAAAAGCACAACCCTCATCCCTTATTCCATGCTTGCGTTGGTGGTCTGCTGCATTCTTGGGGGGGGGGTTACAGAACACAGAAGAAAAATAGTTAGGAATAGATGAAAAAAAAACACCCTGATAGTCAATCAATGAATCAATCAAAATCTTTATTTATCCAGGTGGGCACCATTGAGCAAGGCTCATTTGCAAGGTGGACCTGGTCATGAATACATCAAAGTACAGTACAGAGGCAGGTATACAAAAAGCAATAATATAAAAGGAAGAAAAGGTATATACAATGTATACAGTACAGTACAAGGTTGAAATAAATAAAAAAAAAAAAACAGCATTATTTTACAATTGAAGAAGTCAGCAGATGTACAATCAACCGTAGGCATACAGGGGTTATAGGCAAAGATCTTTTGAGTGAAGCAGCCAGCAACTACACATATAGGAGAAAGAGGCCGTGTATGGAGTGGCAGGTTAGAGAGGTAAAGAAGAGGAGGGATATATTACTGACGACTGGGGGGAAAAATTGAGCTAAAACCACAGAAAGTGACAATGGCTGTCGTGTACTTGTTTATTATGATAATGACGGAGGAGGGGTAGATAATTGGGACACTACTATGGAAGGGGTGGGACTTTAGCCAGGCTGGAGTGGACAGGGAAGGGTGGGTGCAGCAGGAAGAGTTAATAGGGAAAGAGTGAGAGCCTGGGGTAGAAACATGGCGAGTGTCAGGATGGAAAGGAAGAGTTGCGGAATTAGTGCCCAGCTAGCAGGCACAAAGAAATAACGAGGACAGAATGTGAAGTGCAACAGGAATACAAAGAGGAAAACATGATAAATACAAGTTTATTTTACTTCTAGGGATTATTTTATACCTTGATCATCCCTAATGTGGCTCAATAAAGGAAGATGTGTCACAGTAGGGCTGCTTTAAACATCGTCGGATAGGGTCCCAGACCCTATCATAAATAGACTGATTCATTTTTTTTTTAGACTGTGGACAGGCTTTTACATCTGGCCTGTTTACAGTCTTGGGAAGAAGTTTCATCAGAAAGACATGAGCTTTTTGGATCTTTCTTTCTTGACAGGGTGTCCTCCATTACAGCAGGAATCTCCTAGGGTAGTATTGTCGTCCCCAGTAGTGGTGAGGATGGATTGAGCAACAGCACTCCAGTTCATTGGACAGAATTCCAGCCAATCTTATTTTATTATTTTATTTATTTAGTTTTTGTTTACCGGGTAAGTGCCATTAGCCAAAACATAACTATTTTCAGGCGCAACCGGGGAGATTTACAATAAGTAGGGACGTACAGGGGATACAGTTTGATTTAGGGTAGAGACGTAATACATACAGAGCTAAAACAAGGTTTAACAATCACATAATTAGGTAACAATAATAGTTCATAGTATATATTTAATTAAAAGACAGTGAGAAAAAAATCACATATGACTGACAGCTGATTGGTTAAGGGTAGCTAAAGCACAAACAAAATGAGACAATAAGTGCCTAGAATAATAAACTAGATGGTCAGGATAAGTGGAGATCAGTTTACAGCAGCTGGGGAAGTGGGTTAGAGTAGAAGACAAATTCACGGGGGTTTGAAACAATATCTGGGTTGTGGTCTACCTACCATGCTCTAGATCCAGGGCCTAACCATCTGGTGGTGACTTTTTGGGAGGCTCTGATTCCTATAATGACTGGAAACCTCTGATGTTCTATGAATGAGAGGTTATTTCCTTCCACATTGAAGAATGCGGTGTTGAAGCCCTTACTCAAGAAACCATCATTGGACTCAGAGACTGTATCCAACTACAAGCCTGTTTTAAACCTCCATTTTTTTAGAGAAGGTGATTAAAAAATGTGGTTGCATAACAACAGGAGACATTTCTGATGTAATATGACATGTTTTAGCTGTTCCAATCTGGTTCCAGACTTAGGCACAGCACAAAGACTGCACTGGTGAAAGTGTTGAATGATGAGGAGGGATGAAATGAGAGGGATCTGAGGATCATAATTTTAAACAACCTTAAGGTAGGAACCCAATGCTGCAAGGCAGTGGGCAAAGAGAATAGAATGCTGGCATGCATAGGGAAAGGTAAAACAAGCAGAAGGAGGGAGGTGCTGATGCCACTTTACAAATCTATGGTGAGGCCTCATCTGGAGTACAGGGTTCAGTTCTGGAGACTTCACCTATGCAAGGACATAGATGGGATTGAAAGGGTTCAGAGAAGGGCTACTAAGATGATGCATGAGCTGACTGGGAAGCCCTATGAGGAGAGGTTGAGGGTGTTGGATTTCTACCCACTAGAGACCAGATGGGAGAGAGGGGACATGATAGAAATGTTTAAGTACATGAAGGGGATCGATAAAGTAGGGGAGAGTTTATTCACAGGGAAGATAGGGGCTGGAAGAACTAGGGATCATGGTCTGAGGGTGGGGGTAAAGGTTTAGGGCAAACGTGAGGGGGCGTTACTTCACTGAGAGGGTGGCAGAGACCTAAAACAGGCTGCCAGAGGAGCTGGTGAGGACTGAAATGGTGGAGGGATTCAAGAGGGCATGGGACAGACATAAGGGGTTGCCGGGGTGAGGGAGGCAAGTGGGGGGGGAGAGGCAGACTCGATGGGCCAAGAGGGTCCTTTTCTGCCATCACATTTCTATAATTCTATGATTCTATGATCTTTTCCTGGCAAGGGATCAAAGAGAATTATCTTTTCTTATTCTACCTGACCTTTCATCTGCATTTGACACCATGAACAATGGGGTTCTGATAGATCACCTTAGGTGCTATGTGGGACTCAGCAGTTTGGCGCTGTGCTTGTTTGAGTCTTTTCTATCTGCTAGATATCAGTGGGTAACCCTCAGAGCTTTCTCTTCAATGCACTTGGCTGTTTGTTTCCTGAGGTGTTCCTCAAGGTTTGATCCTGTACATTATGTTATTTGAGGTGTACATGATACCACACTGGAAGAGACTGTGAGATGATATAGCTTCGGTATTCATGCCTATGCAGCTGTACCTCTCCTTCACTCAAAACCTGAGCATTTTTTGTTGCTTTGTTAATCTGATGTTTGTCTGACCTAGACAATTGTATTGCTGCTAGCTGGTTGAGTTTTAATCCTGGCTAAACTGACTTGTTGACTATATAAGCAGGATCTCAGAAGTCATCAACAAAGAGGGCTTCCCCTACAGTACTTACCATCTGTGGATGGCACTAGATTCTGAGCTGTGGATACAGCTAAAAGTCTATGGCTCATAATTGATGACATACTGACCGTTTAACACCATTTTTCAAATGCTGTTATTGTGGTTTTTCCAATTATGGAATATCGCTCAGGTGAAGCCCTTTCTACAATATAATGACCTGGTGACTGTTGTCCACTCTTTTGTTACATCCCATCCAGACTACTGCAATGCTCTTTATCTCTGGCTTTCTAGAGATTTGATGTGTAGTCTCCAGTTGGAGCAAAATGTAACAGCCCAGCAGATATCTGGTACAAGTATTTTTGTTCATATCATGTCGGTACTGTGCAAACTGCTTTAGTTACTGGTTCGATGATGCATCACATCCAAGATTTGCTTGATGGTTTTCAAGGTCCTACATGTTTGGGTCCTGACTATATAAAAGATCTTGTTCACTCTGACTTGGTCACTCTGTTTTGCACAGGAGAATCTGTTGGTTGTTTCCCAAAATCCTTGGAAGACATGGCCATTTCTGTGGTGGCCCTGAGTATGTGGAACTCTTTGCCAAACCAGTTGTGACCGATCCCCTCTGCTGGTGCTTTTAAAAGAGTCTTAAAGACTTATCTCTTTTCCCTGGCATTTAAGGATTCATTTTAATTGAAATGTTGTATCAGATGCATATAGAGTAAAGTTGCTGTTGCGCTCTTATTTATATGTTTTATGTATGTGTTAAATAATTGTTTTTAAAATAACATACTTCAAACCTTAGGGATATGGTGCTATATGAAGTTAAAGTTGATTGATTGATTGCTAGTCGGGGAGGGGATAGGAGTACTGTCTTGGGGGGGAGGCAGCAGAAAGTGTTAGTGAAATCTGGGGTCAGTGTGATCACAAGCAGGATACCGCAGGGGTACTCCTGGGTCCAGTCCTACTCAATGTGTTCATTAGTGATATATGGGAAAGTATCCAGGGTATGATACTGTAGGTTTCTTTGCTGATGACATTAAGTTTAGCAGCAGGGTGGATATGATGGAAGGGGTGAAGGAACTTCAGAAACACCTGGAAAAACTAAAGGCAATCAATAAGCTGGCAGTTGAGATTCAATGCCAGAAAGTGCAAGTTGATGCACCCAGGGAAAAGGAACCCACATACAAAGCATTGGATGGTGGGAGTTGGCCACTTCAGTTGAGGAGAGGAATCTGGGATTCCTCATCAGTGACTCCTTTAAGTAATCCAGCCAGTACAGTGGTATGGAGGATGCTGAGGTGTATAGAAAAGGGTTTTGATAGTAGGAGAAGAGAAGTGATACTGCACCTAAATATACTGCAGGTGAGGCCTCACTTTGAGTACTGTACCCAGTTCTGGAGTCCCAATCTTAGAAAGGACATATGTAGATAGGACAGAGTCAGTACAGTGATGGATCACAAAGAAAATTCAGGGCTAGCAAGGCAGATCCTGTGAGAAATGTTTGAAAGTACTAAACATGTACTCACTGGAGGCCAGATAGGGGTTCGACCATGTTGGTGCAACAATATTTTTGATGACACCAACATGGGCACAGGGAATCTGCTGCCTGATTTTACAGCACCAGGTAGTGCGGCTCCCCAAACCTTCTTTTTCGGGGACTGTGCCCCCGGCACCTCCCAGACTTCATATAATTAACTCAGTGGGGGTGCATGTCATGGGAAGAGGAAAAACTGTTGGGGGGCAAGGTCAACCTGACAGCAAGCGACCAGAAATCACGCTTGCCTGTTGGTGCTGGCAACCAGTGAGTCGCAGTAAATGCGAAGACATAAATATGTCGCTTTTGCAATGATATGCACCAGATTTGGGGGGGCACCACAGAAACCTACAGTGTGGCCAGCCATAGTGCAATGCAGTAAGTTGCATGAAAAGACATGTCACAAAATATTGCATGACCATAGGGCTTAATTACCATTGAATTACACTGCTCCCTGCAGCATACTGAAGCATTTGGTAATATACTGCAACATTACTGCTTTGCATCCTGGCTGGCAACACTGTATAAATTCCTAGGGGGTATAAATAGAGTGAAGATCTGATTGTTAGAAATAGGGAAGCAGTCACAAAGGGGCATGATTAGAGATTGGATGGGGCGAGAGATTGAAAGACTTGTACTATTCTAGTCCTTCTTGATCTCTCTTTGGCATTTGATATTGTGGACCATGGTTTTCTGTTGGAGTGCCTGCGGCTTCTATGTGGACTGTCTGGTACAGTTCTACAACAGTTTCGATCTTTCCTTACAGGCAGGACACAGAAGGTTGTCACTGGTATTTATTCCTCTGACACCTTCTCCCTGTCTTGTGGAGTGCCGCAGGGCTCCATCTTGGCGCCCATGTTGTTTGTAGTTTATATGCTGCTGTTAGGAGTGATCATTAGGTGATTCTGTTTGGGTTTTCACTGCTATGCAGATGATACTCAGCTGTATCTGTCCTTTATTCCCAGACAGGATGATGTGATCTCCATGCTTAACAGCTGTCTAGCCGAGATCAGAGATTGGATAAACACTAGCTGGCTGAAGTTATACCTGGGTAAGACTGATGTGTTGGTGGTGGACCCTGGTTGCCGTGATGTGGGTCTTAGGGTTGGGCTTCTGTCTGGCTTATGGCTTGATTTTGTCCAGCTCTTGACCTCAGACCGGGTACATAACCTGGGCGTTATTTTTGATAATGGTTTGACCCTGAAATTTCAGGTGTCTGCCATTGTCAAATCTGCGGTTTGTCATTTTAGGAATATCGCCCGAGTGAAACACCTGTTTCTTCCGGCTGACCTTCCCATATTGGTCCACACCTTTGTGACCTCCCACCTTGATTTCTGCAATGCCCTTTACCTAGGGCTGTCAGGGGTTGATATCCACCGCTTGCAGCTAGTGCAGAACATGGCAGCCAGGCTTTTGACTGGTACATCTAGGTCTAGTCATATTACGCCTGTGCTGCATGGACTGCACTGGCTGCCGGTTCAGTGACGGATCACCTTCAAGGTCTTGTTGCTGACCTATAAAGCCCTACATGAACAGGGACCCCAGAACTTGCAAGATCTTCTTACTCCCTACTGCCCTTCCCACTCACAATGATCTGCTGACGAGAGATTGCTAGAGATTCCCAGGGTTCGGTTAAAGACACCTGGGGCACTTGCGTTTTCTTATGCTGCCCCTTCCCTGTGGAATTCTCTACCTCGTCAGATAAGACAATGCTCAACTGTCTCAAGTTTTAAATCAGAGCTCAAAACATATCTGTTTTATGAAGCTTACTCTAAAGGATTTTAAATATGACTGTCTAAATTAATTTAATTGTATGGTTTTAATGTGTTTGTACAGTGCTTTGGTTTTGAAAAGCACTTTAAAAATAAAGGTTTACTTTACTTTACTTACTTTACTTTAAATTAAGAAGAGTTGTAAGAAGGTTCTTCACTGAAAAGGTAGTGGTGCCCTGGAGCAGACTGCTAGCTGAAGTGGTAGGGGAATGCACCCTGAATTTATATAAGCACAGCTTGGACATAGCCAAGGGGTTCATAGTACCACTAGGGAGAACTAAGGAGGAAAGAGATGCTATGGGTAACATCCCAGGGCACAAGTCCAAGGTTAGGCAGTATTACATGGCAGACTAGTTGGGCTATATGTCTTCTTCCATCAGAGTCTACGATTCTGTGTTTCAAAGTTTTTTAAACATTTAGCCATGGTAGTCCAGTTGCAGACCCTTCTGTAGCCCTGCAAGGGTGTTCGGGTGCCTTGATGATTGAGTCCCATGCAAATCTTGATCTCCTGATGTCCTGGTACACCTGACATAGTGTCTGTACCCACTGCCTGCAGTATTTTCTGGGGGGAGATAGAGATCAGTGCTAAAGTGCTGCACCAGGTACACTTTGGCAACTCTGGCTTCTTCTGCACATCACAACACAATGTTGTGTGCCATCTCAAATAGTCCCCCAGCCACCTCTAAGCATATCTCAAGGGGGTCACAATTAAGGGTTCATCACAAAAACTGGTTTGCACTGATTTTGTCACCATCTGGTGTGACTGAAAATCAGACTCTTAGTACAGGTCCTTGACTGCTTTGTAAACTAATGGTTTTCTGCATAGCTCAAAAAAGAGGTGCTGCATCTCAAGAGAAAATCCTGGAAAACACAGTTTGAAATCAATACATTACTTACTTAAATAATTAAATTGATATTTTTGTAAAATAAATATTAGAGGATATTATTAGTGAGACTAACTAAGGGAGCCCCAATATCCCCACAAAGCAAAACTGTCAGCACTTCAGATCTCAACCAGCATGCAAACCTATGATCACAAAATTCAGAGACAAGTTCATAGTCAGCCCTATAATTTGCATAATGAATAAAATCAAGTTAAGAAAAAGAGTCTGGAACAGGACTGCAGATGGATTAGGCTCACTAAATGTGTTCATAGCTATAATCACTCTACAGAAGGATTCTTATGGCTGTTTTTTTCAGAACAGAAATTGTATGAACCTGCATTTGGCCTTGCAGATCAAGACTATGGTGGTGGTGTGCTGAAAGGTATCTATGGAAACCAATTACTCTTCCTTTCATTCTCCCTGCTTTCTTATTTGAAATGTATTTATTGTCCTTTTCTATTACTGCTGCTCTCAACCTGACCCAAGCTTTTCTTCGAATTTAAACATTTAACTGCATGCATTAGTCTAGCCCTTTCTTAAAGTCAGATTTATTCTGGCTGTTGACATTGTGCAATGCCATACATTCTTTCTTTTATTTTGCTGCACCAGGAGATACAAACCCATAGCATCACACAGATGGCAAAGGCACTTAGTGAATATTGGTAAGCTAAAACCATTATTGCATATGACCTAGTTTGTGGTTGGTGAAATCTAGGGCTTCAGGCATTTTTGCCCATTATGAAGAGTACACATTTTAATGGCTCCGTGCAGCTAAACTATAACTGCTCACTATCATATTCATCAGCTTTTGTCTCGGGAGTTAGTTTACTTCAAAGTTTTCTTTAACATATCAGCTACCACCATACCCTATTGTGCTGTCTCTATTGAAAGTTGCGGTTGGTTTCCCCTCACATTGAATGACTGTCTTGTCAATTTAGTTTGGACCATATTCCAAATTCAAATTGCTATGGATGAGTCATGAATTACGGTGAACACTAATAAGACCTTTGTGCAGCTAAAATAATCACCTAGTCTACAGAACAGAATCTGTCATAAAAATTGACACACTACAACAGTAATAGAAAATTTGAAACATGTAATTTCCTTTACCTTTCTTTCTTGTTTGCCCCCCCTCAAAAAAAAACTAATTAAATGAATAAAAGGTATGCATCACCTTCTGCCCCCTCAAAAGAAAAAAAAATAAAAGGTATGCATCACCTTAGCATAGATAACTTTGGAAATATTTATTGAAATTCATCCAGAATCTTCCACACATGATTTTAATTAAAGCACACCACTGTTCATGGATGCATATTTAATCTGTATCATTGCAAACACATCAGTGACCTAGAATGCCCCCTAACAGACTAACCTCATTTCAGCACATAGACCAGTTTGAAAAGACAGGGACATCAAATGAAACAAGACAAATTGACATTTGCTTCACAGTCTAAAGAATACAGGATGGGACTCTCATTGCAAAATCTTTAATTTTGCCTTTACACAAACTAATAAAAGTCTTCAGCAGATGGAACAGGCAGCAAGACAAATCATAGGCTTTTGATGAAAGCATTCTATATGCATTGGCAGAGAAGAGGCAAAGAAAATACTGTTTGACCCTGGCTTTTTAAAGAAAAACACTGGAAAAGGCACAGCTTTCCTCAGTCACTACAAAAATGACTGATTAGTGCTTCCAGACAGTAACATTTTTTTAAAATGACTTCTCAATGCTTTTTTAATGATTTAAACAGTGACCCTCAACTTCCACTTTCTATTGCTGGCAGCTCCAATCTCATGAGCAGCGGTAAGCTTCCCCAGCTCACTTTATGCTAATATGCTCTGCCAACCAATAGCAGAGGTTAGATGGACATACTGTATTAGCATAAAGTGAGCTAGTGAAGCTTGCCGCAGCTCATGAGATGGCGGCTGCCAGCAACAGAAAGTGGACATTGTAGGTAGCTGTTTATATCATTAAAAAAGTTGTTACTGTCTGAAAGCACTAATCAAGAGTTTTTGTAGTGTGTAGGGAAAGCTATGTCTTGTCCAGTGTTTTCTTTTAACTATAAGGTAAAGACAGAGTGAACATAAACTATTAAACATGAATTCTATAAGAGTAGTACATTTCTTCAAGTTACAGTAACTTCCAGATTGCTGTTCAGAGCCTAGATTCACAAAACTTTGCCCCGAAGCAAACCGAGTTTTGTGCCAAGTTGGTAATCACAAAAGCTCGGTTTGCACCCTCAAACCAGGTTTGCACCAGGGCAAGGTGTGGAGGAGGCCGCAATGTAAATGAGGGGGATGGGACGTGAATACGGCACTGTCTGACTCACAAAGTATGTGCTGTGCTCAAGGGCCTTTACCTTAGTCTGCTTGTGCTGAACAAATACCACTGGCCAAGACCTTGCTTTCATCCCCTGCAACCCTAATGGTAGGCAGAGGTACTGAGACACCCCCCCCACCCATGCTGCTGCTCAGTGGCTCGAGAATATGATATTATTTTTCTCTGGTGTCTAGTGGTCCACCCCTCGCTAATTGCCAGAACATTCAAAGATATAACATTTATTTAAATCTTTCCTGGCATCTAGTGGTTCTCCCCCCCACACCAATTGCCTGCTCGATTATAAATATATTGGCTTCCCTGGCATCTAGTGATTCCCCCACTGATTGTTGGCCTAAACATAAATTAATATGTTTTCCTTAGTGTCCTGTGGTCCCCCCTCCAAGCCTGCCCAATGAAAAGGAAATGGTTTCCCTAATGTCTAGCGGTTCCTCCCCTTCCATGATCCCTTGTACTGTATAAGGGAACCCTTTTCCTGGTGGTCAATGGCTTTTCCCCTCCCCATCTCCCATATGGTATACTGTAAACCCTTCCCTTCTAGTTAGTGGTCCCTCCCCCTGCAAATCACCGGCCTGTTGAGAAAACAAAATATCTCCCTGGTGGTTAGTGGCCCTTCCCCACCAATCACTGGCCTGAATAAGACCAAATAGTATCCCTAGAGGCTAACAGTCCCTCCCCCCACTCACACCCATGCCTGCTCTAGGACCAAGATTTCCCTGGAGCTTGTGGTCCCCCCAACAATCGCTGGCCTGTTGAGAAAAAAATTGTTTCCCTGGTAGTCTAGTGGACCCCCACATCCCTCCCCCACTCAGGAAGGTAGCGACTTACCACCCTGCTTCAACCAACTTGAACCAGTGCTGGCTAGCAGCAGAGCTCTCCTCTCACCACCACAGCTGGCAGCTAACTGAGCTGTCAGTGAGCACATACTGTATACAGTAAGTGGTCATTGAATGACACTTACTCTGAGCTGTCAATCAATGTCAATGAGTGCATACTATATACAGTACACATTCACTGATGGCTCGGTCGATCTTGAGAGGAGGGCTATGCTGGTTGCAGCTGAGAGTTCAGGTTGAGTGAAATGTAGTGAGGTGGTGGGTCACTATCTGTCTGGGTAGGGGGTGGAGTCCACTTGACTACAAGGGAAATTATTTTCTTCTCAATGGACCTGCAATCATGGGGGGGGGGGTCCACTAGCACCAGGGAAATCTTGGTCCTAGAACGGGCATGGGTGTGGATGGAGGAGGGACCACTAACCATCAGGAAGATATTTTTTTTCCTCAACTGGCCAGTGATCAGTAGGGGGAGGGACCACTAACCACCAAAGAGAGTTTTTTTTTTTCTCAATGGGGTGGCAATCAGCGATGGTAGGGACTACTTACCACCAGGGAGAATTTTTTTTCTCAATGGCCGGGGGATCAGCAAGGGGAGGGACCAGTAACCACCATGGAAGGGGTTACAGTATAAAGTATACAGTACAGGGGATCAGGTAGGGGGAGGGCCACTTGACACCAGGGAAGGGGTTTTCATATACAGTATAGGGGATTAGGGAGGAGAAAGGACCACTAGACACAAGGGAAGCCATTTCCTTTTCATCGAGTGGGCATGGGGGGGCACTGGACACCAGGGAAAACATATTTATTTATGTTCATGTTTGGGCTGGTGATCAGTTGGGGGGTTACCACTAGATGCCAGGAAAACCATTATATTTACATTTGGGCTGGTGATTGGCAGAGGGAGGACCACTAACCACCAGGAAAAGTTTAAATAAAAGTTATATCTTTGAATGGGCCAGCAATTGGCGAGTGGGTGACCGCTAGAGACCTGGGACAAATTTTATCTTATTCTTGGGCCAGCGATCAGCAAAAGAGGGTACCACTAGCCACCAGGGACTTCGGCTCTGTATAAGGAAGTGGCTGGGGGTGTGTGCAATGTTCCCTGCATCCAATGCAAGTGGGCCCATAATGGATATGCACATGGCCACCTAGCACCTTGCATGCCCAATGGGCTCATTTGCATGGCTGCTTTTGTAATTGGAAGTAGTGCCCCTGCACTATTCATTGTGTGCCCATTTTCATGGTTGCATATCAGGGAGGAACTACTGGAGTAGTGTTGGCAGTACTGGGGTTACCTCTGCCTCCGACTGCCTCTATTCACAGTCAGATAGCGGGGAGTGCTATCCCACTGTGTATAGCAATTTTGGAAGCCTGGGCAACCACAAAGTGCAAATCAAAATTATGTATTGCCTTTGCGATTTTTTATCAGTTGGGGCCCAGATCTTTTTTACTATAAAGCTTGTTTAGGTTACTTAAAAAAGTGCTTTAACGGTTTTAAAACTAGAATCACTTGTGAGTTTTGGAGTCTTCTGTTAACCATTTTTTTTTTAATATAATGGTTAATCAAGCTGCTATAAGTACTCCCTGGTACCCCCTGGTAGAAATGCACTACATTTTAACTTTGTTAGCAAAGTTGGTGGGAAATTGGGAAGGAATTGGGAACTTTGCACTATGCATTTTGGGGTGTAGTTACATGACTTCACCTCTATCATCATGCAAATTTCTTTAAAACAAATTTGAAATGTTTAACCCACCCATTGTGACATACAGTTTCTACACCCTCCCACCACCCAGCCCCTTAAAATGTAGCCCCCGCATTCTAGCTCCTACTCCCTATGTCCCAGCCATGTTTTTAAGTAAAATCACATAGATCGATTTCCAACACCTGCACCACATAAGTGAGTTATGTATAACATATAGTCTTCTTCCCCAAACTTGTACTTGTCCCAAGACATTATTACAATAGGAAGTGAACCCCCACCTTACCACCCTTTAGCACTGAGCCTCTCTCCTCTCCTCCATGCTCGAAATTTGGCACATGTTAAAAGATACTGATGATCTAACCTGTAAAAAAGGAGAACTGTCTATTGCTGGAGTGAGATACAGTACTTCTGGAGAATGAATGAATGATGACATCTTCATTTGTAGTAACACCTGATTGGCTAATTAGTGACCAGTCAGGTGTTATGATAGGTAAGGACTTCATTGTTCATCCATTCTCCAGCATGAGGCTCTATAAAGAGGGCACCTCACACCAGCACTGGACAGTTTTCTGTTTTTACTGGTTGGATCTTCTGTATTCTTTATTGTTCACTTAATATGGGGCTTGGGAAAGAGGATGGAGGTTGGTTGGCAGAAGGTGGTAGGGTGGGGGGTTTGCCTGCTATTGCAGTAACTTGAGGGGACAGGCTTGGGGTGACTGAGGTTGGTGGTTTGTTATGTGCAACATACTGACATGGTGTCGTGGGTGGGTGGGTGGGTGGAATAGATCTAAGTAATATTATTTACAAACCTAGCTGGGATTTTGAGTGGAGGAGGTGGGTGCAAGAGGGTGGGCTGGGGGTACTATAGAAACATAAAAACATAGGATTTTTGGCAGAGTATGACTCCTTGTCCCACCCAGTCTGCCCAGATGATCCCTGCCTAGTCTGCCTCTGCAGACACCTCACAGATGTCCTGCAGCCCTTTCCCCACCCTGCTTATTTACTAATAATCTCTTGTCTATTCCACTCATTCATGAAGCCCCTTACTGTTTTCACGTCCACCTCTTTTGCTGGCAGTCTGTTCCAAGTGTCCCCAACTGTTCAAGTGAAGTAGGTACTTCCTTAAATCCTTCTCAGCCCCCCCTCCTCAGTTTCATTGCATGCCCTCTGGCCCTGGTGCTCTTTCTCATTTGAAAGAGACTCTCCTACTGTACCCCCGTGAGGTACTTACAGGTCTCTGTCATGTCTCCTCTCATTCACCTCTCTTCCAGGGTGTACATGTTGACGTACCTCAGTCTCTCCTCATAAGACTTTTCATGCTCTCACTTTCCCCCTTCCTACAGGATGGCCCCGCTCTGCCCTGGCCACCCCAACCCCATCACTCTGACATCCTCAAGATTTACCTTCTAACTGGTACCCCCAGGGCTTGCTTCCTCCAGTGGGGTTGATGGGGTTCCCCAATCCCTGTCGAGAACTGGATCCAGTAATCCAGATTGGCGATCCCAGCTAGTAGGGTGCAGGGCCTGTGGCTGTCGGAGCACCATACTGCCAGTGGTGGGAGTTTATTTTTATTTATTTATTTATTTTAGTTTTTGGTAACTGGGTAAGGCCCACTAGACACTTGTTTTCAGGGGCGACCTGGGAGCACTGGGCAGTTCAGTGACTTACTCAGCATCACACAGTATTCAAGTGTAGGTTGTGAAAATCAAACCTAAGTCTGGTCTCCTGAATGTACCAAGTTCGTTCACAGCTCACTACTCCAACCTCTAGGCTATACTGACAGCCAAATTTCCCCTTGACTACCCTAAATGGTGTGGCATACAATGATGCCATGACATGGGATGCATGTTCCCGTGTTGTATAATGGCCTCTGCCCTGCCCCTCCTGCCTTCTGGGCCATCCTAAGTGCTATTTCCCCAGCTGCCACTATTAGCCAGGCAGATCATGGGCTCTGCAAACCCTGCCCCCCAGAGGAGGAGAGCCATCCTCTGGGTGCTTGATCCTCCTCCCCCCAGCAGGCCCTCCTATGCCCCAAGCTCACTTCCAAACTCGGGTCATTGATGTCACAAATGATAGCATTATTGTTGCGCTGATGGGTCCGCACTCTCATAGGGCTTTTGATGCAAACTCTGCACTGTTTTAATTCTCTCCTCTGGACTGCCCCACCCTGTTTATGTCCTTTGTGAGGTGAAGCCCCAGAACTGGACACAGTACTTCAGGTGGGGTCTCACAAGCGAGCGATACAGTGTCAACACTACCTTCCCCCTCCTGCTGGAGATACCTCTTCCTATACATCCCAGCATCCCACTGGCCATATCCACTGCTTTGTCACATTGCCCTGCCACTTTGAGGTTATCAGATTTGATAACCCAAAGATCCCTCCTCTTTAGTGACTCTCAGTACCACCCCCCCCAAAACAAATATGCTTTAGTGGGTCTTGGTTGTGGAGGAGATAACTGTATATCATAGTGAGTGGGAGTGGGTTAAATGTGTTAAACACTGCTGTTTGTTAAACATAGACACATTCAATCATTTTTGCCAATTAAGTGCTACTTCATTCAATGAACACAACAAATACTGGCACTTTGCTGACACATTCACCCGTGAAGTGCCACTGTGTGCAGTTTTCATCTGACATGGGTGGGCACCAAGTCAGGCAAAAACTACAAAAACTGCAGTCGTGAACAAAGAAAAGTTGGCAAATCTGTGGAAATCCTTCATAAAGTAAATTTCCCCAACTTTTCCCATCTCTACTGCCTGCAGCCCCTGAACCTGAAGTCACAAACATTCAGTTTTCTCAATCTAAATCCAAACATCAGTGTTCAGACCTATGTTACTGAAGACTTAATGCAAATGCCCAGTAAGGCTGAGATAAGTGAGCCACTGGTAAGTTTGGTTTGGCTTTGAGTTGGGGCCAATCATTTCAGTTTAGCTTTGAGAATTCAGCTGAAGCACCTTGGCTCCTAATGCAGTAATTGGCATGGGGTAAAGCAGCAGACCACACACAGGGGGTATAAAAGCCTGGAAGTTAGCAATGAAAAAAGTGATATACATTACTTGTGGCTTGCATTGTTAACAATGGCATGCATCTGCTGTGGCTCACTGTTTGTGATGTTGTGGCAGAGTCTGCAAACCTCACTAAGATTGCCATGACCCAGAGAGAGCTACAGTAGTAGTTACTGTTCATAGCTGACCTCAAGGCCATACCCCCTGTAGTCTTCTAGTCACCTGCATGCCAATTATTAAATTCACTTTAGCTCCATTGACATTCTAATTATACAATAACTGCACCCAAAGAAAAACAAGATATACATTACAAAGAAAAAACTAAATAAATATGATAGGTAGAACTCAGAGTGTGGTAGTTAATGGAGTGCACTCCAAGGAAGGGGGGTGACAAGTGGGGTTCCCCAGGGGTCAGTGATGGGTCCCATACTTTTTAACATATACATTGGGGACATTTCAGAGGGCCTCAATTGGAAGGTGTGTTTATTTGCGGATGATACGAAGCTCTGTAGCAGGGTCGACACCCTGGGAGGGGGGAAAGAATGAGGGAGGATCTGTCCAGCCTGGAGGAGTGGTCAGGGAAGAGGCAACTGCAATTCAATGCAAGAAAATGCAAAATTATGCACATAGGGTGTAAGAACCCAAAGGTAAAATACTGGCTCAGAGGAGAGGAACTTGAGGAAACAGAGCGGGAGGGCTTAGGTGATAACGGCGAAAGCCTAAAGGAGATTGCCATTATTGTGAAGTCAGAGTGCCAAAAATTTATTTTGCCACTCTGACACCCTGTCGCACCGCAAAATGGCACCAGGGACTTAGTTATTTAATGTTTTATGTGCTCGTATGTACCCACCTCAAATGGGGCATCCGTACAATGCAGTGCCCATGTGTCCTGGTGACCCTCCCGTACCCACAGTGAAAACAGACAACACAGTAGGACTACCAACAATGCAGACTTTATAGATACTAAAAATACACAGGCAGGGCCATAACATCAACAAGAACACAGATACATATGCATGCACATAATAATGAACAACAAGGGAGGTGTTCCAAATAACCCTTATACTATAGTGGTATAGCAGGTAGTCAGCCAAGGGATGTGGCCATGTCTCACCATGCAAACAGAAATGCCCTGCACCACAGCATCCTGGCCAATATACTGGTGTCCAGGACATCACATATGTCCTTCCCCCATGGGCTTGGTGTGGCCTGCATGTCCATCTAATAGTAATAACAGGTCCAGCTTTGTACAGGGCTGACCGTAGGAGTCGATGGCATCCACTGAGTACTACACCCTGTTGCCCTCAATGTCCACAAACAGGATGCAGTGCTTCATAAGGGTGAGTCTCTCAAAGATCATGTCTGTGAGGGATGTGGCATACACACAGGCCTCCAGGAAATGTGGCAGTGTACTGTCCTTCACCAGGCCATGTTGAGCATGGATCTTGTCCAGGGCCACCTTGTACAACCTGTCCTTCTGGCATCTTTTGAGCTCATCCCAGAGTATCACTGGGAGGTACGGATAGTTCTGGCCAGGGTGGTCCACCTTCACATGCTATAAGATGAATTGCTGTGCCTGGGAGCACTCCATTATAGTGTGTGCATGGCCATGCTGTTCCTATCCTGGCTGCAGCCACTGGCCTTTCTGGAACTGGGCAAGCTCTGTCATTCATCTGTCCTTGTCTTGACCAGTCATGGCTGTTGCTTGCACTTGTGCCATGGCACCATGCCTGCCTGCCTTCAATGCACTGAGTCTCCTGGCCCATGATCACTTGGATGGCCCCACAGAAGGTGGTACCACTGAGACAGTCCCGGCAACCATGGGGCATTCAGTCCACACCATGGCCTGTGTTGATGCCTATGTGTCAGTGTGGCCTTCATGTCAGTCTTGCTCTGGTGGGGCATCCCCAGTGCCATGTCACCCTGGGGCAGTAGCCACCACACCAGCTCTGTTGTCCTTCCCAGTTGGGGGCAGTGGATGTGTAGACAGCACCTTTGTCTCATGAAGCCACACTCCCCAGTAGTCAGCTGCAGATGCACCATGTACCACATCAGGACCTGGTCCAGACATGGCTGATGTCTTTGACATTCCACTGAGGGGATGAAGGCAACCCTGGCATGTGTGCATGGCCACTAAATTGGGGCCCCTGTGGCTACAGACTTCACAGCTGTCATGCACATCATGGCAGTATTGGTGCTGAATTCCCTCAATATCAGCCATTCCAGCACCACCAGGAAGATGGTTATGTCCTGTGTGTTCTCTCTGCCAACCATGTCAACAACCTGCAAACAGAGCTTTCAGATTGGTTCATGTCCTATGGTATATTGTACCTTGCTTTAACACACCTACGCAGCAACAGCCACTGACCTGAAACATTAGCAGGACAATGTTGCAAAGACATATTTGCATTGATATCTGTTCATTGTGGCATGCACATGTTCCATCATGCACTATGCATAGTGTTGACACATTTACCACCCTTCGGGATGGATATCCCAGGCACCCAAACTCTGGGGCACATATGTGTGGGATGCTGGATGTGGTACACACACTAGTCCCTCCATGCCCCTAACCCCAGCACCTTTCTCCTATGCTGCTCTTAAGCTTTGGAATTCCCTCCCGGATGATCTGTCTTACCTCCCACATTTAAAAAGCATGTCTTGGAGGCACTATCATCCAGAGAGCACTGTAAATGTCTAGCCTAACCCCATTATTATGATTAACTGGCTTGACTCTCTAATTCCTGGATCCTAACATAACCTGGATCATATGCTTTGAGGCTGAATGGAACTGAATGTACTTAACTGTTGTTTCTCTTACTGTGTATGTTTTGCTGCCACTCAATTGTTAAGACAAACCTTTGAATCCATATACTTACAATCTGTGCTATTCTCCTGTTGAAACTCTAATCCTATGTACTATGTGCCACCTATATGGCCTGGGTCATGAAAATGGTCTCTGGGATCAGTGTACCTACCCAGTTATCAAATAAATAAATAAGATAACTGCAGCACCATTGTTGGACACTTCTGCAGGCACTGGATCTCCATGCCCATACATGACCTGAGTCAATCAAGGTACTCACAGTACAGTACAGAATGAGTCCATAGAGTTCCTGTGCATACCACATCCACATTTGTGTGGCCTGGCCAATCGCAGGCATGGAATAGGGGTGGGGGTGACACTCGGTACATAACGATGGTGTATTGTAGGCACCAAAGCATGAGACCCACAACCTCCCAACCTCAGTTGTCCCCTTTTTGGATGTGACATGTGGTGGGATCCATTACACTCCTGTACATGCTTGGAAACTCATGGCATGGTGGTAGTGATACCATGCCCATGGCTGGAGTGCATGAGCAAAGGAATGGATAATACAGGCAACTGGTACCCTGCACATCCCATCCCATCCCTGAACATAACCACTCTGCCAACACCGGACAGGAGCATCCTCCAACATGTCTATGTGTATGGCCGCGTGGACTGTACATCTGCCAGCCATGGGCCACTGCCATAGAGAACACAGTGAAGCATGGAACCCATGACTCTGGCCCTGTACCAGATGTTTTTTGTTTTTTTTCAGGCAGTCAAATGTTTTATCACCATTACCATTTGTGTGCCATACATTTCCTTTTTTTTAATACTTCTTTATTAGAGTTTATGATTTCAACAAAGAAGACATGCACACATATCCAAGGCAAATCCCGGGCACATCCCACAACTGCATGTGGCTACTATATACATCCACTAAACTATTTACATGCACAGTTTTAATGTATTGAGCCATCCAAGTTGAGTCTGATTTAACTATTATAACAATTGACTCTATTCCTTCAAAGTTAACTATAGATCTAATTTACTTCCAATTTTGACATCTCTCTTTATTACTTTCCTTAACTTTGAAGTAACTATACGGCCTCTGGACTGAGCTTTTAAAATTGTGTCCCTAGAAGAGAGAGAGAGAACCCATCATAACCTTTTGGATGTGACAGGCATTTTAGAACCAACTAAGCACTATCTAAAGAGAGAAATATACCTCACCGGTTAGAGTACTTTCAGAAACAAAATCACACACCTCAGTAAAATCATATTCCCTTTTCACATTCTCTTAGGAAACAATTGCTAGCTAATCCCAATCAGACAGACAGATCTGGGTTCGCGCACTCTTCAGTTGTATTGAGTACACTGCCTCTAATGTCCTCCATCTTTTATCATATATTTTCTTTTTCTCATCTATTATCATTTGTCTTTTAAGTCTAAGACATGTATTAGGTCTCTAACCCAATGTTCATAATTATAAACACAGTCATTTTTCCAATGTCTTAGGAAAAATGCTTTAACCAGGGCGGACATCAGTGCCACATGATGCTTAGCTGACTCTTTCACAATCGTTTTCAAATCTCCCAAAACACAGATCTCTGGTTTAATATGCTCTGAATAATTTAGTAATGGATTCATGTTATGACCAATTTGAACCCATAGTGAATGTATTTTGGGACAGCTCCACATCACATGTAATAGATCTCCTGGTTTCATTCCACATCTAAAACACAGATCTGTCTGAGTTTTCTAGAACATAGCTTAGCAGGGGTGTAGTAAATATTTGAAAAATTAAAAAATTGCATAGTCTTCTATTTCGGTATGGGCAGGAATTTAACATTTTTCCAAATCTCTTTGCAGTCAGGCCTCAGTGGGGGTTAGACTTGTTTCCCAATATAAAATTTGAGCCATGGATTCTGAACTCACAAAGCCTAACAGCACATGTAAACTTTTGAGAGGGGGTGTTGTGAGTAATCAATCTCATTCAAATGATCCCAAGTAAATGGATTCTGACCCATTTCTTTATTAACTCGTAAAAATTGCTGCACCGTATTTGTAATCTGAATCTTTCTGAAAAAATCCCATTCCTTAGTCTGCACAGGTAGGATCACCCTATCTTCTACTATAAAATCTGTCAGTTTCAGATCAGCTAATTGTGGTGCCCAGTGTTGATTGATTATTAGTCCCCCCAGCCTAAAGTTAGGATTTCCTAATATAGGTTGATCCCTAGCTCCCCTTTGAGCCCTCTTCTGTGTAGGGTTTAAAAGATCCCACCGCGCCATCATTGATTTAAAGATTGGTGTCAGCCTTCCCCTTTTAGGTATGGCCTCTGGATCCAAAAAAAGCAAGGCTTTTGGGGAAAGTTTCAGGTCCTCTAAAGTCCGTTGCTTAATTTGGAGCCATGTTGGGGTATATCCTCCTTCTTCCCGAGTTCTTCTCCATCATCTCATTAACCCAAGCTGTCCCACTACATAATAAAAAAATAGGTCCAGAAGTTTAATACCTCCCATAAGATGAAGGAGGCATAGGGCAGCATGTTTTCTTCTTGGGGATTTTGAATTCCACAGAAATGCTGAAATTACCCTTTGGATATTAATGAACCTTCCCTTGGGAATACTGTAAGGTAACACGTGGATCGGGTATAACATTCTAGGTAGAAGATTCATTTTTATCAATCCCAGTCTGGCAATGAAGTTTAGGGGGAGTTTGTTCCATCTTAAAATATCATTTTTAATTGTGGTCAAAAGCTTGTCCACATTTTCTGCCACCCCATTTTCTGTTTTGGTCATAATCCAGATGCCCAAATTTTTAATTTTAATTGGGGCCCAGTTAATTTGCAAGTATTCAAAATCTGCTCTATAAGTATACGCGGTAAGAGGGAGAACCTGTGTTTTGCTTAAATTTAATTTACAGTTGGAAACCTCAGAGAATTGCCTAATAATTTCCAGGCCTTGTTGGAAGCTTTTGGACAGATTATATAGATGAAACAATATATCATCATCAAAAACCGAAAATTTAAGCTCCATCTCATGAACCTTAATTCCCTGAACCGTGGGCTCCATGTAAAGTGCCCTTAATAAAGGTTCCAAGTAAATGTTAAACAAAATTGTTGACAGAGGGCAACCCTGTCTAGTCCCATTCATCAGCAGGAACTCTTTAGAAAGGTAGCTGTTACACAGGACCCTAGCAGTAGGGGCACTATAAAGGTTTTTAAGGCCTCTGGGAAAGTCCTTTGTGAAATCCATTTTCTCCATTTTAAGAAATAGAAAATTATGGGAAACCCTATTGAATGCCTTCTCGGCGTCAAGTGCAATCAGTTCCATAGCAGACTTGGAGTTGGAAGCCTGATAAAGGATGTGGTGAAATTTCCTTAATGCATCATGTGCCCCCCAACCTGGCATAAACCCAACTTGGTCCTGACTGAATAATAAAGGGGCAACTTTTAAAACCCTATTAGCCAGTATCCTTGTGAGAACTTTAATATCCTTATTTATTGAAGCTATGGGTCTGTAATTGCCAGGCAGATCCCTAGGTTTATCTGGCTTTGGAATTAGTGTAATATAAGCCTGGTATAGAGGAGGATGGGGAACCCATCTTTCATAATATTCAAGAATAGATCTTTCAAAAGTGGGAGTATGGTCAATAAATGAACTTTATAAAATTCAGCTGATAGGCCATTGGGCCCTGGTGTCTTACCATTTGGCAATTCTTTAATTGCAGCCATAATTTCTAACTCACCAATTGGGGCTGCCAGAGCCTGGGCATGCTCTTTGTCCAATTTGGGCAAAGGTATTTTATCAAGAACCCTCTAATCTCTTCCTCTGAGCTAGTACCCCACTCTTGATAGATTCCAGCATAGTATTCTGTGAAGGCATCAGCCATTCCCTGAGAATCAGTAATAATGTCCCTTCCAAACTTCACTACCATGATCGTTTGATCTGCCTCCCATTCCCTAATTCTATTGGCTAACAAATGGCCTGGAACATCTCCCTGCATCAGGTATCTAGCATTTAATCTTTCAAGCCAGTGATCTATCCTGAGATACAACATACTTCTCATATCCTCTCTTAAATCTCTTAGCTCCTTGTCCAGCTCATTAGAAGAACCCTCCAAAGGTAGTAGTGATTTAATGGCCCCAGTTAAAAATTCTTCCCATGCTCTATTTATCTTATTTCTCCTAGCAGTATATTCCTGAGCTATTCCTGCATATAATACCTTGCAAGTAGACCAAGCAAGTTTCTTATCCATCAGTTTTGGAATTTGGGTTTAGATAATCTCCACTAGTGCTTCCTCTAATTTGAACACTGTATTATCAACCGCTAATATCCCTTCATCCAACCTCCATCGACATGGTTTTGTGGGGAATGTTATCTATCTCCCATTGCATCTGAATTGGGGAGTGGTCAGAAAGTACCCTGTTAAAAGTACTCAGTTCTTTGATGCCACTTAATGCTGCCCTATTAACCAAGAAAAAATCAATTCTGGAATGTGACTTGTGTACTCCCGAGTAAAAGGTAATCTCGGTATCCCCTTTGTTATACATCCTATAGGGGTCTGCTAGTGCTGAAGCTTTCAAAAATCTATTTAAAGCTATCTGTGTTGCAAAAGGTGGTCAATTAGAAGGCAGGTTCCTATCTACCCCATATCCTGACAGAGGTTCCAATCACCTGCTAGTATAAGTGGGTGGGATGAGAGAGTATCAATATCAACTTCCAATGAGGCAAAAAAGTCAGAATTAGAAGGGTAGAGCCATAAATTGAGGTGCAAGAGAATGGATTTCCCAATATATTACCCGACACATATGTCCCCCTACCATCCTCTCATGACTTGATTTGAGTAATTGTATATGGGCAAGCTTTCCTTATTAGTATCGCCACCCCCCCATGCTTTCTCATTCCCTGCTTCTATTACTTTGCCCACCCATCCTTTCTTCAATAGATATAATTCCTCATTCAGTAAATGGGTTTCTTGTAGTGCAGCAAAGTGAACCCCCAACTGATTTATATATTGTAATATTACCAGTCTTTTCTTCCTCCCCCTGAGGCCTTTACCATTCCATGAGAGAAATGTAATCAATACCATTGTTTATAACAGTACCCCTGCTTATCACCCTCTTGCATTCTATCCACCTTGTTATATGTGCCATGGATTCTCTCTCTCCCCTTTTCCCCCAGTAACTCCTCCCCCATAACCCCCGATCCTCCGATCATCCTCCTTAGTCTGCATGAACCATGTATGAGTTAGCCCCGAAGTGTTCCCAAGCCCCCGAGTCCCCGTATATAGACAAGACAAAAGACCCCCCATAACCATTAATCCCATCGTTAACTTCTAAGATTACCTATTACTCCTTTTATTTTAAGTTAAAGAAGCTCCAGAAGCTTAGTAAGTACCTCCTTCTCCCTGCACGTGCGCACAGCCACTGAAATACCAATTAATATCAAGAAGAGAGTATTCCATGCCCTGTCCATTCCCCCATTTATCTATTCCAGCTATAGCCAATTAGGGAGGAAATAGAAAGAACAAACACTGAAGGAAAACATAAACATTCCCAGTAAGCCCCTGAGACCTATACTTAATCATTTATTAAAGGAAAAAAAAACCCCACTCAAGAACAACCCATGTTCCATTGCAGGTTTAGTCGATAGCATAGGCTAATCAATACCCCTCTGTCCCTTGGGAATTTCTCCCACTCAGATCATAAGCTCCTTTGGCCTGCTCTACCATTTTTTTCTTTAAAAAAAAACAAACTACAGGCTATCTGATATTGGATCCTCTTCTTAATGTTGATTTTTAACTTACTACGATGAGCGAGAAACACATAACAGCAAAAAAAACCCAAAAAACGAAAGACCAGGACTGTTAGCGGTCTCGGACCGATTAGACCCTAGAAAAACAAAACCAGTAAGGAGCCCTTATTTAACAGTCCCGAACAAAATTGATCTGAAGCAGTCCTAACAATGAAAGGGCAGATCTCTTCTCCCAAACATGGAGTAAAGATGCAGTTAATCAATCGCTACCAGCTATCGCAGCACTTCCTGATACTTCCTACTCGCATTTGCCGCTTTACAGCATACAATCTTGCAGGCCCCTCAGACTTTCAAGTCGCAGGTTTAAACAAGGCTGGTAGCTCCACCCAGAGGCTTTCTATGGCATCGATCGCCGTTGCATACCTCCTGTCTCACTTCGGTAACCTCACAATCAGTGTAACTGGGTATTGTATTCTGAATTTCACCCCTGCCAAGTATAACTTCTTCTTAATCTCCATGTACTCCTTCTGTTTCTCTCTTACCAAAGGTATTTGATCTTGGAAAAGCCAGATAGAGGTCCCTTTCCACCCTCAGATTTCTATTTGTTTTGGCTTTATTCAATACATGAGTCTTCTCTTTAAAATTCAAAAAAATGCATTATAAGGACCCGAGGTCAAGCTCCAGGTGGGGGGGTCTCTCTCAAAGAATGGTGCACCCTCTCGATATTATAAGATTCACCAAATGGCGCTGGACCAAACAATTTCAGGAGGAGATCCCGCATAAAGGCTACACAGTCCGAGCCTTCTGATTTCTCTGGGAGACCCACCATAATTAAATTGTTCCTCCTACTGCATGATTCCTGATCTTCCAGGTGATCCTCCAACTTTTTAACTTGTCTTTTGAGAGTGATCACCTCCTGATCCATAGCCACTGTCTTCCTTCCCTGTGAAGCAACCCTGGCCTCAACATCCCCCACCCTTTGCGTTAGAGCATTAAGAGCCGGCTTTAGTGAAGAGAAATCAGCCACTAATCCTTGCAAGAGATGTTTAATTTCCATAATATCATCTGAGGATGTATGCCCCCTCATTCTTCTGCCCGTGGATCTTCGTTCTCCTCTGGAACTTGGGAATGGGGTTTTGATCGCTTAACAGCCAGCGATCTTGCAGCCAGAGGCTCGGGACTTCCACCTTCCATCTCGACCATACTATCAGCCTGGCCCGATTATACGTCTAGTGAGTAAACTCCTTAATTCTATTTACTTGACTCACTCCCCAAAATGCAGAACCTTATTAGGAATTTAAGCTCCCTGTTAAAGTCGGTTATGAGGTCTAAAACAGCTAAAATAATGTAGTTTATTCGGCACGACTCGGGAGCAACCTCAGGGACATCTTTTCCCCACTAGCTCATCACATGATCGCCCTGTACCAGATGTATGGCACTGTTGCCCTGTCTGCATAGCCACATGCTCATATTTGTGAGCATATCAGGGTGCCCTGTCCTTGCTGGTGCATATCATAACATATGGTGGGATCAAGGGGTGTTCCTGCTTGTGGTGGATCCTCCCATGTCCCACTCTGTGTACTGTAGCTTGCACCTATGCACTACACCATCTGCATGTAGGGAAGTTGACAACTTCAGCATGGATTGCATGCCTCCAGGAATGTGCACCTACACACATCACGACACTCATTTTAGATGTAAATCACTGTGTTCATGAATCAAGACCCATTCATGTAATAATGGATGTTCAGTCCCATTATGGACAACTGGTATGACCTGCCCCCCTCCATGGCTGGCTGCCATCTTCTGTAAGTAAAAGTGCTTAATTATGCCAACAGCAATGATCCCTAATGTCTCTCCCTGTCCCCCACCCTGGCAGCACCTACTCCTACCCTCCTCACACTCAGTTTATTTATTTTAAATTTGGTGACCGGGAAAGGCACACTGAGCAGAGGGTCATTTCCAGGTGTGACCCAGGGGGAAGGGGAAATAAAGAGTAAGGGGAGTCATGGGGATTTGCAAATGTTTGCCATGATGCTTTGCATTATTGGGGTATGTGCAATTGTGTTTTCGGTATATATAATGTGCACTAGAGCAACACTTTGCAATATGACATACAGGAGAGGAACATTCTGACTTGAGGATAATCTACACTGGCAAAAGTAGAATAAGACACAATTAACCAAACAGCAACACTTTGCAAATAACATACAAGAGGGAAACATACTGACATGAGGATAGGTACAATGGCATAGTGCATATCCGTTATCAGAAGAATTACAAAATTAAATAAGCAAGACAGAGTTCAGCAGTTTGCAAATAGGAAGAGTAAGTACATAGAAATTATTACATACAGAATCACGGTCTGGGTTAATTGCAAACTGAGGAAATAATAGCGTAGACATTATCAATAACATAACCTCTGCTCAGGGTAATCTATTGGTAGATGTTAACTATATACGAGGAGGTAGCTCAGACAGTGGGGGGGGGAGACAAATAGTGTAGGTGCTTGTGAAATCAAGTATGGTACTGAGCAATACAGTCCAAGGAGTTGGATGTAAAGGCTAAGGGCTAAAAGATGGAGAAGTCTTTTAGCAGGAAACATTACCCAGCAGAACCTGTCCATCTCCACATCCAATTGCCCCTTCTAGGACTGAAGGTCACACTTCTACTGAAATAGGAAAACCAGCTATGTGATCATCCTCCGTGTGACTAAATATCATTACACATGCTTGGAGAACGGCGGATCGGGGGCAAATAGAAGGTGGAGGGATTGGGGTAAGAAACTATATTTAAAGTCTTTGGAGAGGATGGGAGATTTTAAAAATAAGCAGGGATAGAGGGAAAGGTGTTTTTTTTTGTTAAAAATCAAATACTGAATACTGTACCCAAATATTTGGACCTCAAATATAATATTCAGCCTGAATATTAGGGATAAGTGGCTGGATTTTCAGCCATCCCAGAACTAAGTCTTGTACCACAGTAGCCGGTGTGGACTGAAATTTCTCCACCTGCAGACTTCTGTATTTTCAGTCTTCGCCACTGTGCGAGATAGTACACCTGGTTCCACTAAGCATACCATTTTGGTGCTGCTGTGGTGAAAAAACAGTTGCAAGTTACCATAAATCAGGGAGTCAGTAGTAAACCACCTTCTGCTTTGAAAATATGGCACATGCAGGGAAAACTGCAGCTCTGCAAGTGAAGCCCCATTTGAGGCAGTTTTTCCCCACAGCTCTGCCGATTTTGGATAGGCTGAAAATCGAGCCTCAGGTATTTGCACACCTGTAATCATGATGTCAAAGTGTCAGCAATTCTTGAAATGCCAAAACGAAAGCAAGTTTATTGGACTGTCTTTATTGGTATTCAAAACACTGGATTTTGGCACATTCACTGAATGCTAATTTGACATAAGTTCATCTTTAACCCTTTTCTTAAAGGTACTGTACATGTCACCCGGTGATATCCATCAAGGAGGTTGTTAAACATAATCAGCTGTGGACATTGCTCAGATAAATAAATATAGAATAATGCATATACAGGTAGTTGATATGGGGTTTTTTTTACACACCCAAGATGTGTGATAATATAAAAATCTCGAGAGCGTAGCTCAAGAGGTTTCTATATTATCACACATCGAGTGTGTGTAAAAAAACTCCATGTTAACCACCCTTCATATGCTTTATTTTATATAATAACAGGCTATGGTCAATATGCATGTTCAAATGAGGTGCTAAAGAAAAGAAAAACCTCTCATATCACTCCATAAAACAAACAGATCTCACATAACTCCATATGCACCGTTTATTATTTCAGTACATATTTTACTAAGAGAGAAGTGAACAGAATGCAATTACATGTAAATTCGGTACATTTTTTAATCTTCGTTTCAAGGTCGCATCTACCGGATGTCTTGGGATAGTTTCAATACAAGGGCAAAGGGCAAAGGTCATTAGACTGCAAAATATAAATCTACCAATAAGATCAGCAGGAGACAACTTACTGTTTTTAACAAATTAATGTACTATTCTTTAGTGAACTACATTTTTTTTAACTAAAAATAATTTGTGACTTGTAGAAATCCTAGAGCGTTGCTTCCTCAGATCTGAGGTGAAAGGTCATCCAACCTGGTAATCGAGAAAGGGATAGTGGTGATAGGGATAGTGGTGAAAGTATGTGTTCCGGAGAAACATTTTCTTGGTTTGTGATTGCAGTTTACGATGTTAGCTGTGGATTTTATTTTAGACGAACTGCCTTTGTGTTTTTGCCATTATAGAAGTGTCTTGCGCTGCCTGTGAGCTGTTTTTTTTATGATTTTCGGTGCGAGGATGTAGAAGTCGTATCAACTCACAGGTTGATACGAGTTTTTTCATATCAACCTGCGAGTGGATATGACTTTTGAACAAGCCTGAAAACGAGTTGATATTGACCATAGCCAGTTATTATAACATTTTAGTAAGGGTATTTCAGGGCATCACTATTAATTAAATCACCATGTGACCTCTAGTGGACTGGGAACACTTGATTTTGCTTCATGCTTATTGTGTTAGAGATTTTGGTTATATCATGTTATAACATGTGGTCACACATTTTCAGCAATTTGAGCAATCTGACTAAAAGAGCAAAAATGACAAGTAATTATTAACCCATACTTACAATCCTGTACTAGTTTTCCCTGTGTCAGCCTGATTCTGGGTTCCTCATGAAATAATTAATACAGATTAGAATTATATCATGTAACGTAAAAACTGCCAGTCGTTCTACAGGTCAAGCTGCAGCTCCATGCAGAGACCATCATCTGACGCTTGAATCATTGTGATTGCACTTAAAACATGAGTGCAGAAACTTTGCTTACCATTCCAGATAACTCACTTTGCTACAGTAAAACACTGGAGTCCATATACAAGAGGACCCATACATTCAGTGTCAGTGCATCTCTCTTTACTAAGACACTGCTGTGCTGATTGACAGATATCCCGCTTTCAACTGATTACTCGCACCTAAAAGAAAACCAGAGCAAAGGAGCATCAGCAGTTTAAAAAGAAAAGTAACCCAATTCAGCACAGCCTCACCCTGAGTCTTGTAAATGGCTCCAACCTTAGAAACTAATAGCTGGAGTGCAAACTCCAAGCATTCAACTGCTGCAGTGTCCTGTATGAAAGAACACAGATGATTCCCAATCTCCAGTACTTGCATTAAATGAAGGAAGGAACATTTTTTTTTTGTAACATATTATTTTCCTAAAAAAAAAAACAACAATAATTTCATGTTTTTCCCTTGACATGCTTATGTTTTTTTGTTTTGTTTGTTTCTTGCAGAAGCTATGTTGTGTGGATGTTAAGATACTTCAGGAATATGTGATTATGGGGAATAATTGCACTTTACAATCATGTTTAAAGGCATTCAGTGCAAGCACCTTGTACCTAAGAAAACAACTGAGCCATGTAATTATTCCCTCAAAACCACACACCCTGGAATGTTTTATTGTTTACATAACCACACTCCTAGTGTGGATCTTTACTTAGGGAGTAGCAAGGATGTGATGTTTAGGTTATCTCCAAATACTTTTACCCTCTTGTATGAATACGTTAACCATAAATATTGATATTGTAGCAACTTACTATAAACACTTAACATAGCAACATGCTTTACACTTCAGAAGTAAGCATGAATAGAGGTTGATCTTGATCAAGCTCACCCCCACACACACACTTTATCAGTGGTAATATGGCAATTAATTGCCCTGTAACACATATTAATCTACTTTTAATTTAAATATATTGAAATTACTGCTTTCTACTGTGTCAGCTGGCTGTTCATTCTTAAAATTAGTTACACTTTTTTGTGTACAGTAAAACTGCCTATGATGGAATCGGAATGCCCTGGCAACAACCTTTTCTCAATATTGCCTCGTACAGTATAACTCATTTTTTGTGTAAGGCCTAGTTGGTCCATATGATGAACATCTAATATAATTTCAAATAAATGTAGGTGGTTCCTTGTGTTCCTTTAGTTTCCAAGCAATTTAATTTTTATTATTGTTAGTCTTTTCTCAAAAGAAACATTGTTTAGCCATACATACTTTATATTTAGTTGTTCTTCTTTCCCCGTTATATTTGGCTATATCTCTGATCAGGATTGGTCCGCAAAATTGCAAGCAAAAGTCTGACTGAGGCCTTACATATGATCTGTATAAAGACAGCAATAACACAGTGTTTCTTGACACAAAACATATTTTAAGATGACATCATAAAATGTTATGTGCCTTTTTATATGTGCTGTCACACAGCTTCCATGTCTTTTTTTTTTTTATACTTTCTTTTTTACGCCCCCTTCTCACCCCGGTGCTTCCTCACCTTCGGGATTCTTCTATGGCCTTGTGCGTCCCTGCTCGTCTGTAGGCATCGGGTGCAGCCATCCCCCCATGCTGCCTTGGTTTAACCCCCAGGCGGGTACGAGGTGGGGCCCCCTTTCCACCACCCCGAGTGACTGAGTTTCGTCGGGGATCCGTCATCCATGCCGGCAGGGGCCTTGGGATGAGGGCCTGAAGCTCCGTCTACAGGGAGCACTGGAGGGTATTTTTTTTTCCTTTTTCCGCCCATCATCATAGGACGTCTGTGCGCTAGGACAGCCTAGGAGCAATGCATGTCACAGCGTGCTAACGCTCTGGCTCCCGGCGGATATCCTCCTTCCCTGCTACATGCAGTCCTCACTGCATCACCACCCATCATCACCCAGGTGGCAGTATCGCAGTGGGACCCACATCCCACCCCACCCGGAGGAGGAGAGCAACCTCTGGGCGCTCGATCCTCCTCCCCCCGGCCGGCCCTCCAGTTCCCCGAGTCCATTCCCGAACCCAGGTCACTGGCGCTGTGAGCAGTAACCCTACCGCTGCGCTGGTGGGCTGGTCAGCTTCCATGTCTTAAATCTCTTGTAATATAAACGCCTAGATTCTTCTCTTCTTCTGTTACTTTCATCTGTCTCCCTCCTAAGTGATATTTATTAATCTGATTCCTGCTTACAAAATGCATCATTGAATATTTATTTGTAGTAAAAACATATTTCCCAGGCCAGCCCGGTGGCATAGAGGGCTGAGGCACTGTAATGCAACTTACGTGTCCCACGCCAGCAACCCGAGTTTGGGAATGAGCTTGGGTTGCCAGTGGTCAGCTGGTGGAAGGGCTGGGAGAAGTTCGAGGGGCTGCCTGGCAGCTCTTCATCCCAGATAGGGGTGATAAGCCATCCCAGCTCTTGGCTGCCACGGAGTGGAGGTTGGGTGGTAATGACAATGCTTGGGTGGCTAGCAGTATGCAGGGTTTGTGCAATGGGGCTGGCAGTTGCGAAGCACATGCTCCTTTCCATGCACATGAACCATTTGTGTTTGCAATAGCCCCATGGTCAAAAACTTAGGAGGAAAATGAACACGGAGACAGGGCTTCATGAAGCCCTACCCAAGGTGCCATGGCCCACTCTTCAACTCTGGCGCAGAGAAATCTGGAGGAGTAGGAATTGAGAGAGGCAGCAGGCCATCAGACAGCACCCAGGACAGTGTTGAACAAGCCACCCAGTCCAGCCCAGGAGCATAGAAATAAAAAATATGCATTTCCCATCTGAGTGACCAGTTCCATAAATTGTTAAGATCTTCCTGTATGTGTTTTCTCTGTGTTTCAGATGACAATGTCCCTCATATTTTTGTGTCATTAGCATATTATGAGCACCAGTTTTGCATATTAGCATTGAGGTCCATTATGTACAGACTAAAAAGAACTGGGCCTAAAACTGATCTCTGTGGTAGTCCATACTAATTTATTTATTTATTCTTTTGGTAACTAGGTTGGTGCACTGATTCAAAGACCCTTTTCAGGCATGGTCTGGGCCAGAAACTGACATATATAATGTAAAAATACAGTGCAAGAGCAGCATGAATCGTACAGGGAACATAACAGTGTAGGTCAACCTAACAGAGAAAATATAAGGTACACAGTGCCAGGTACATCACCAAATGAGCAAACAAGGTATATAACATTTAGGTAAATATGGTAAGGTTGCTCCATCATTCAACAAAAAGAATAACAATAGAATTCAGGGCATACGAGGAGAGTGGAGCGCTAGAGGGGGTCGGGGTAAGGGTCAGCTGCAAGGGCGGTGAATCCATGCTAGCGGCCTGTGGGCAGACGCAGGATGTGGTGGACAGAAAGTGCCTTCTTAACAGTGAATTTAGATTAAGAAGTGGGCCGTGGGAACATAGGGAGGAGGGGAGGTCGTTCCAAAGTGAGGGTCCGACTGCAGAGAAGGCTCTTAGGCCCATCCTCGTAGTTATGTTAGGGTGTTCTAGTTGAAGGTGTGAAGACTTACATGGATTGCAGCAGTAGGTTCTAGGCTGGATAAGAAGGGATAGTGGAGAGTAGAAGGGATTGTACAAAGGATCAGCAACGGTCCGGGCCAGCAGGTAAGATCATTATGCTTCTAGAGGGTGCTAGTGAAGTGACTGGTAAAGTGTGCAGAGGTGAGTGAGAAGAGGGGCACAGAGGGCAAGACAACATACATGATTGTAGGTAGCATCCAGGTGGTTAAGGTTGGTAATGGAGGTGAGGGAGTAGAGCGGGTAGCCATAGTCAAGGAGGGGAAGGAGATTGTCATGGGCAATAGCAAGGCATGTTTCTGGTGAGAGGTGATCAATCATGCGATAGCAGAGCCCTATCTTCTGGCTGATGCCCCTGATCAGTGGGGCAATGTGGGCAGTGTAGGTAAGGGATTGGTACAGGATTACCCCCAGATGATTGAAGGTGGGAACATTGTCAAGGGGAGATCCATCTGGGGTTTTGACATTGAGAAGGCTGTCACTGTGGATTAAGGCAAAGAGTTTCAGTTTGGAACCAAAAAGCATGGCCTTTGTTTTGGCAGCATTGAACAACAGTTTGCTGGTGGAGAACCAACAATGTGCCTTGAAGAAATCATCAGTAAGAATGGCGGATAGAGAGGAGGGGGAGGGGTCACTTTGGTATTGTATTAAGTCATCTTCATAGAGGAGTGATTTACAGGACAGGCCCTCCAGAAGGAGAGAGTTAATGAAGAGGGAAAAGAGGAGGGATCTAAGAACAGATCCCTAGGGAACACCTACAGAGACAGGCAAGAGGAAACAGATGACACCACCAAGGCAGACCATATGTGTTCTACCAGAGAGGTAGTTAGTGAGCCAGATGGTGAAGGAAGGAGAGAAACCAATGGCACTGAGTTTTGTTTTCAGGATGCTGTGATTTACAAGGTCAAACGCCTTGAACAGAATAACAAACACAGTACCAGTTAGCTTCCCTTCATCCACATTCCTCATCACATGGTCAGTGAAGAGGGTAATGGCCATGGTATTGCTGTGCCCCTTTCAGAAACCATGTTGCTGAGAGGAAAGGTGATTATATTTGGAGATGTGCTCTGTAATTTGGAAGTTTACTGCCTTCTCTAGGAGCTTTCCAAGATGGGGCAGAAGGAAATGGGACAGATGGGACAGTAGTTGTCCATAAGACTAGGGTCACCTGATTAATGAATGGGGAAAATTTTGACCTGCTTCCAGACAGAGGGAATAGAGGCTGTAGTAAGGGAGCAGTTAAAGATGAATCATCATAATCATTAGCCATTGTTTGTATGTGACCTTAATCCTCATCTGTTGGATTCTATTAGTCAACCAGTTACCCTACCAATCTGGTTAGTTTTTCAAGGAATTTTAGTGTTGTCAGTTTATTTACTATCCAGTGATGTGGGACAATAATGAAAGCCAAAGTGAAATCCAAAAACACCACAGCCTCTCAAATACAGTACCTTCATCAAGTGCTTACTCAGTTTCTCATAGAAACTTATCAAGTTGGCAGATATGAAGGGATAAGGGCTGGCAGTATAACCTAGAAGTTATAGTAATGAACTGTGAATGAGCTTGGTACATCCAGCAAACCTGGGTTTGATTCCCATAACCTCCACTTGCATATTGTGTGACTCTGAGCAAGTCATTTAACCACCCAGTGCTTCCAGATCACCCCTGAAAACAGTTGCTTGTTTCTAGTGGGCCTTACCTGGTTACCAAAAGAATAACAAATGTTAGTGGTACAGGATCTACCAGTTCTATAACCAAGTAGGTATGGGTCAGATATGCCCATACTTATTTTCAAAATGCATCCATTTTTTGTTCAGTGATCCTTTCCAATAATTTCTGAATAACAGATGTGAAGCTAATCTGCTTGTAATTTTCTGGGGATTATCAGTTTTGCCCTCCTTGAATACTGACACCACAACTGCTGTTCTCCAGTCATCAGGTACCATACCTGATTGACAGGATTTAGTAAAAAATCATCTTTAGTAGTATTACAATATTAAGCATTATCTTCTTTAATAACCTGTGATGCAAATTATCTGGTCCAGCAGAGTTATTAATGTCACTCTCCCTAAGTGGTTTTATAAGCTCTGCCTCACTAACTTCCAATTCATCCTGTTTCTGTCTAACATGTGCATATTAAGAAAAATATGATGAGCTGTATATACCTGTCTGTGATCCAACTAGCCTAGGGGGTGTGTATGACAATGTTATAAGTTATATTATGACCAATCCAGTCTTTGAGCTATGCTCCACTCCTATGTATGATGACCTGTATATATCTGTCAGTTGAACTAGCTAGTCTAGAGTGTATTATCTGAAATGTGCTTACTACTGTATGTTTCCCCTAGCGTCAAATGATGTATTTCCTACATGTTTATTTACTGTGACAAATAACTGTACTCTCTTTGCCATGTCTCCTTGACTGTTGTTCCTCATGTTGTACTCTTCCAGGTCGTTCCTGAAAATAGGCATAATACTTGTCTAGTGTACTTACCCGGTAAACAAAAGCTAAATAAATAAATAAATCCTCCTTGGGAACAACTACACATTGCTGACTTACCCTATCAAAATATGAAATATTGAACACTGAGCAAAAGTGCTTGTTCAGGTCATTTGCAGTATAAATATGTATTGTATATATGAACTACATATAAATATATCCATAGTACTATAGTTATAGAAGGGAATATAGATCCATCTAGTCAACTCCTCCTGCTGAATGGCAGTGAATTTATCCAATTTAATTATGGTCCGACATCCCAGCTTGACAGTTAAAATGTTACTCGTGCTCATGCTGTGTAGCTTATAATTCAATTCTCTCTCAGGATTCTGTATAGTCCTGCTTTAAAATCTGAACAATACTACTATTCATAGCCTCATTGGCTAGGCTATTCCACATGTTAATCACCCTCTGTTTTAAGCAATACCTTCTTATACATCCCATTGATCTGTCCCCTGAGTTTGAAGGCATGTCGTCTAGTTCTGCTTGAGCCTACCAGCTCAAAAGTCTGTGTACAGTATATGGTTGCCCCTTGTTGCTCATGGATTTCTGAGATAAAAAGCAGTTGTACCACAGTTCAAAGGTCATATAGCGCTGTTTTACTCTTCTGTGGTACAACAACATTTTTAGTTAGAATGAAAACTTGTGCCACCTGCTGTTTCACTTTCATCCCCCAACACAATACCCATACATTCTCCTTACACAAATGCTTTGCTTGAGGTCCTGATGTTGTCATCATAACCTCTAGATGGATACACAGCCTTGTTATGCATGGTTTCACAAGTATTATTCTCTAAATACTCTACTCTTTCTGTCCCTTTTAGTATTCAACAGCCCATGACCATGTCTCCTCTCAGCCTTCTCATTTGTAGGTTAAAATTTGAGTCTTTAATCTCTCCTCCAAACTCTTGCTCCTAAGCCCCTAATCAGCTTTGTGACACTAGTAAATCTGCTCTATCTCTTCATAGCAAATTCTGTAATATGGTGACCAGAACTGGGAACAGTACTCCAGGTGTGGTCAAGCCAAGACTTTGTTCACAGGGGTCATCACCTCCCCGACCTGGTTCTCACTCCCAATACATCCTAGCATCGCATTTGCATTATTGACTGTGGTAGCAAACTGCATGACTTCTTCGATCTTATAGTCCACAATTACTCAAAGAGGCTTTTCCTTAGTTATGCTGTCCACTGCTGCACAGCAGAAGGTGTGTAGTGTATGTGATGATAATTTCTTGTCCCTAGATGTAGTACTTTGCTTATCCTCACATTAAATGTAAGTCTCCCTTTCTCTGCCCATGTCACTAATGTTTGCAGATCTCCCTAAAGTGTATTGCTTCCCTCTGCTGTGTCCACTATTGTTAACAATGTAGTGCCATGAGCAAACCTCAGCAACAGATTCAGTACACCCACCTGGGATACTTTACTTAGCAGATCCCTTCATTCTGAATGGTGACTATTTACCACACCAGTCTCCCTTTTACCTGTCAGGTAATTTGCCATCCACCTCCTGTACATTTTGTGGACCCCAAATTGTGCTACTTACTTCATGAGTTTTCTACATGGTATAATGTCAAAATCATAGCAACTGTCCAGAAAGACATCAACCACCCAGCTCATATCCACGTCTTTCAGGGAGGGGGTATTGGACTTGTAAAACTGGTACTGGCAGTGCAGCCAGCATGGCAATAATTAATTGCAGACTTGATATAAAGAACAACTTTAAGAAAATATGATATTTTTGGATATGGGAGAAGTGAGTGAAATTGGGGCTTGAATGGACAGCCTGTGACCTAGTGTTAACCATGTTAATGTCTTTATTACTCACAGGACACACCGCAAAGCAAACAAATTGAAAAGCAGATTGTGTATTAGAACATGACAGCATCACTTAACATGGAGGATGGCATCACTTTTAAGGGAGGCTGGATACTGTATTATATTTATTTATTTAGTTTTTGTTGACCGGGTAAGTGCACTAGACAAATCCTGCCTATTTTCAGGCATGACCCGGGGGAGGGGGATACAGATGAATGCCAACTGACCTTGAACCAGATTAAGCTGTTGGTGGTATTTTTAGTGAATGAGGGAAATTTGGCCAGGACACTGGGGAAATTCCCCTACTCTTTTCGATAAGTGCCATGGGATCTTTAACATCCACTGAACTACCACCAATCCAGGCAGATGGTACCTGGGTTTAACGTCTCATCCGAAAGACATTGTGTCACAAGGTACTTGACAAAATAAAGAGAGGATGCTGCGTTTTGTCCAGGATATAACAAAGTCATTGAAGTGAAAGTAGCTTTGGGTCAGATATTTCAGGCATTTTAACATAAAAATTTTCAAAAAAGTCATTGATGGGTTCGCTCTGATCAGTAAATACCATTACAGGGAAATGCCACTGGTTTGCTCAACTGGGAAAGTAAGTAGCCCATACTATTAGCCACATTCTTGACATTTTGCATCTACAGTACCCGATAGGAACATTGTGGCAATAATTTAATTTACAATCAATCTTGCCAGGTATGGTGTCTAAAAAGAAAATGGTGTGTACCATGGTCCACAATAAAGTTCACTGAAATACAAATCCTTTGATGATGGATCTGGAATCAAGCACATTATATTGAGTTCATACTATCCACAAGCTGCTAGACTGGCAAAACGCCATGTGCAAGTTGCAAAGAACATCATGACAAAATCTGCATTAAATGCATAGGATGAATATGTCATATTTCTTATTTGTATTAATACACCTGTGGAAATAATATTTTCATCTCCATCATAACTTGATATACTGTACAGAAGATTGTATCCTAATATGCCTATTGATAAAACAGCTACAGTCAAAGGCTAGATCTTCAAAGGTAATTGAATAAGTTTATACAAGCAGCAATATGAAGAATGTCATATCAGAGGTGGAAAGACACTGTTTACATTATAGCCCACAGACATTGTAAGGCAGAGAGTGACAGGCAAAATGTGGGAACCAGTTACTGTTCTGATACAGCATAATTGTATAAGATCTTACTTTTTGAAACCCAACGGACACTTACAGTCAAAGAAACTGTAAGCAAGTTATTGGTTTAAAATATTAGTTTATATTAAAGTGTTCAGTTATGCACTGTGATATGCAAATAACGTATGCAAATTTAAATGCTAGCCCTTGCTATTATGACCATGGACAAATCATTGTCAAACATACTTTCTTTCTTTCTTTCTTTCTTTCTTTCTATCACCTAGACATGCACACTGAGCTGAGGCCCATTTCCAGGTTCACCGTGGGGAAACAGAATGGGAGAAGCACAATTACAAATAAAATACAGCCAGTCAGGAGATGTGGTTATAGTGAGGATGACATAGAGAGTGTAAGTTGAGTGCAGTACAGACAAACTAGCAAAACATTGCACATGGAGGACAATTAAATTAGCATACAAATCATCTGTGCAAATTGAGCAAACTGAATGTGTATAGTGCCACAGTGAACAGAGGCTGAACTGGTGCTAAATGTTGGTGTCAAAACAGGATGCTAAACTTCAACAAGGTTGCTGGAATGATGAGATTTGGAGGGGAGGGAGGGAGAGGCAAGGGGCAGTAAAAAGCCAGGCAATGGTAAAGAAGGGTTCAATTAGAGGGATGGCAAGAGCATGAATGAACCACAATTGGTTATGTTGAATCCAGAGCATTCAAAACACTTTGGAAAAGGCCATAACACAAATAAAAAAGTTTTATAGTGACTTTGACAAAGAGCAGTAGCCAAATGGGAATTAAAATAATTATTAATTATTACAGTCTATTAATAAACTGATTATTTTAAGACTACAGGTACACCTTGAATATATTATAGTTTCAAAGAAATACAAAATCACACATACCCCCATAATGACCCAAACCCTTAAAGCCAACTTAGGGCAGCTGATTCATTTCCCCTGCAGTGTCATATAGGTGAGGCACACTGATGAGTCCTGGGTAGAATGAAAGACGTGTCTGTATCTTCTGTTTGCACCCTTTGCAGATTGTGTGAGAGGCCCTTTGGCACCAAGCATTCCTGCTTAAAGCTGAACCAGCCTGAAATGTCATGGTGATTTGCATATACAGCCCATGATGCTTTGCATTATGGGGTATATGTGATTTTGCATTTCTTGGAAACTTGGCTTTATGGCCAATGCCCCTAATGGTAACCCTTGCCCACTGAGATTCTTTGTCATTATTCAGTCCACTTACATTACTGCAGATATGGAAACTTCAGTTTAGAGGTACTATGTCTTGTTTGTTTGTGTCATAACATGTTTTATCTTAGAATTCATGTTTTTCCTGCACTCCTATTAGGCATGGCCTGTATTCTCACCCCCTACTGTACAGGTGGATTTCATCTTGCAAACTGCAGCACAGTCCTTTAACTAGCACAACATATCAATAGTCTGGGCATAAAAGATTTGAAGATTGCAGCATCATTCTGGATAAAACCCACAGCATTTTATTCTTTAAATTTAACCATGCTCCTCCACCCAAGAAATATCAGTGCTCTGCACCCTTGCACACACATACAGTATGCTAGGAATGTTATGCCACATCAGTTATACTGTGCTGTACTACATATATTAGTCTATCCTTTCCTGACTAAACAGTGTTATAGTGTATGGTTACCCCCTATTGTGTATGGATTTCCATACACGTCATTTTCTTGTTATGCTATAGTTCAAAGACCATGAAAAGTTTTATGGCACCATTGAGATGCCACTATGATACCATAACAACATATCAGCCTTGACATGTCACCCCATTGGTTCAACATGATGCTTCAAAAAAAAATTCAGAGGAAAATGGCAGTGCAGTTTATCAAGTGTGAGTCTGTGGCATGGACACAGACAGATGATGACCCCTGTATAGTACTAAACTATACAAACGTGTCGCCTTTTGCTGTTTTTGTTTTTATAACAAACAAAAAAACTGTGGCAGTTATTCACCTTTGAGACAGAGACCCGAGACCTGCTGTTTGGGAGAGCAGACAGGGGAGCAAGTAGGAGCTCTGACTACTCATGGTAAGAGCCTGCTCACAATCCATCGTCCTCTACTGCACCCTAAAATGCTTGAATTAACAATTTTTTAACCATACTCTATAAGAAATAGTGGATGGGTGACCATCCATAAGTAAGGCTGCATTTCTTTTTTTTTTTTTTTACTTCCTATTTATTCTCCTCCTTTGCTCCCTGCGCTCTGCCTCATTGGGAGCACCTGGCATCTGCCTCAGTTCCTTCCTCCTGGAGCCCCATGCTAGTCCCCCCATGTAGCCTTGGTTCCCCCCTAGGTAGGGATGAGGTGGGGTCCATACACCCCAAACGTATTGCCATTTCTTCATGGCTATGGCACGAGACAGGCATGGGGACCATTTTGGAATGTGCTGGCGCTCCATCTTTCCGGAGTGCAGGGAGTGTTTTTCCTCTTTTCCAGGTGTACCATGTGCCCTGACATCAAGGTGGAGATCCGCTGACATCCGGCATGCCCAGCCCCTCTCTGAATGGCTGGTCGCTTGCTGTACTCCAGGCCTCCACCTGGGATCAGTTGAGCACCAGGCCTCATCTCCCCTCCCTCCTTAGAGAAGGCTTGCAGTCTACAGACACTCTGCCTTCTCCCCCAGGCCAGCCCTCCAACTCTCCGGGCTCATTCCCAAACCTGAATTGCTGGTGTCAGGAGTGGTAGTGCTACTGCTGTGCCAGAGGGCTGGCCAAGGCTGTTTTTCTACCTCAGGAAAGGATGACTTTTCATAGAGACCTCTCGTTCAATCTTGAGGTATCTATGATGTCATCACTTTACTAAGTGGAAACACAACCTTGTTGTGGATGGTCATGCATCCACTATTCTATATATGTGGGTTCTCTTTATTACCACCAGGGATCAGTCATACACGGATCACAATGCTGCCAGTCACCAATCATGAGGAGAAAAGCATCCTCTTGTATAGTTCTCAGTTTTCATTTCAGGCCAATGTTGCAGTTCTGGGCTTGGGATGTGGACCTGACTCTTCTACATTGCCTTTAATGATGTTGTCTCTTGAGCCTTCAGACCAGCCTTGAAGAGCTTAGCTCATATCTTACCTCAAGATAATAGAACTACTGATGATTAGGAGTGTTTCTTCAAGAATTCAGGACTTATGCTGGCCCACTGACACAATGGTAGCACTACCACTTGCGACACCAAAAACTGGAGTTTGTAAGTGAGCCTGGGCATTGGAGGGCTGGTTGGGGGGGGGGATAAGGATCAAGCACCCCATGGACTGCTCTTCTTCTCCAGATGGGTGGGTAGGGAAGCTGCCAGTGCCAGAATGACCCCTAGTGAAGGCTGGGGATCTAACAATCAGAAGCTCACTGTGCTGAGAGGAGGGATAGATGCATGGTGGGAATCACACCCCAGCATCATTGCACATCATGCCTCTCCCATAACCAGCATCACAAAAAATGCCAGCTGCACACAATGCCACCCACCTTGACCTGACTCTGCACTAGCCTACAGCAGCAGCACCACCCCAGACAATGAACATCGCATTCAAGTGGATAAGTGGGTTGGCCCATGTAGCCCCCCCTCCAGGGATAAGACAGGGAGGAACACTGTGGAGGGTCAGCCCCAGAAGACTGATGAAGTATGGTCAGGAGTAGGGATGGGCAGAACTGTTCCTGCCCCCCCCCCAAAAAAAAAATTCAGGACTTAAAATGGTGTCAAAGTGTTACAATGTGGACACTAGATGCAGTTAACCAACAGAACTTTCTTCCTTCTACTCTGTGCATAAAAATATAGTGCTGAATCTGACAAACATGACAAATATACTTCTACAGCAACACCTGCTGACCTACCAATATGCTGTCTCACAGCCATTCCTTCGATATTGTTCAATCTTCTCTTCTAGTTCCCAAAAGTCAGAGTAAAACTGAAATCCCATGTCTGTCAGAGAGGGATCAATTTTCTGTAGGTATTCATGAGTAGAGATGTTGCAAAGTTTTAATTTCAGGGCAAATTCCCACAGAGCGGCTCACTTCACACTTCATGGAGTTTTTGCAGAGTTCACTTTGCAGGAAAACTAAGTACCTGGAGGAATTATTTCCCTGCAAAGTGGCAAGATGTCTGGAAAGGACAAATTTCTTTGTAAAGAATTCATAGTACTTGATCTTCCCCTCAATGTGGTAACTGTTCAAAACAAGAAAGATGAGTACAAAGACTTTGAGAAGTGTAGACACGTCATACTGTCTCTGCAAAGCAAAGTGCTGTCTTTTAGCCCATCTCTAATCATGAGCATGCCACAAGTTAGAGGGCAGTTATCCCCATTTTTAAGGTCTGGTCTGAAATCATTCTGTACCAGCATTTGACAGAACATAAGCCAGACAGAACATAAGCTACCTTATGCAGAACATTAGTTTATTAAAAATATTGTATTAATATGTTGCTTCCAAAAGGAAACTGTTCATACTTCTTTTGGAAAGGTCATAGTCCAGATTAAAATTTATGAAAACCGCATGTTTCAAAGAAGAATTACTTGCATTTTTGAAAAACATTTATTATTCAAAGTGTCCCAAAGTGCTCTACATGAAAAATAAACTGACAGTTGCGTTAACTCGTTTATTGGGAAGGGGAAATGCTGATAAGGACATTTGGAAAGCGATCCCTACTTTTTTGACACGTCATAAATTATTTTACTTCCACCTGGACACCCAGTAGGATAGCACAAGAGAAAGGCAGCAGGGAATTTGGTTTAAAATCTCATTGGAAGGACACCACATCCTGGCAGAAGAGTAGCACCTAGCACTGCACTGGTTTACAAAGCATTAAATAAAACAATTTAAATCTTGCCCCCAAATTTATCATCAAGCAGATACTTAAAAAAATGCTATTGTTTTGTTCTCCTTGTCCCCCACCTTGACAGTCACCAACCTCAAGGTTATTACGGCTGAATCCTTCCACCAGCCAGGATAGCAGATGAACAGCTGCCTCCACAGCCATTGCCAATGGCATTCATTTGTTGGTACTCAGAAGGTGTGCACGTTAAGCAATAATGCAAAACAGGGTGTGAGTTTTTGTGGGATAATGGCACATGTCAGGAAGTGAGGCATGGGGAAAAGCTGAGTGCCTTACACACACATCAAAGAAGTGTTGTTATCCCAGATTATGAACTGGGGATCATAAATACGTGAAGCTGATTGGCCGAGAGGTTTTTGAAGCCGTGATGATATCGGGCTACATCATCACGGCTTCAGAAAACCTCCGGTCACCAGCCTCCTCACTGACTGTGCAGTGTTCTTCATCTCCCGCAGTCCGGATCGAGTCAGACTTCTAGTCGGCTGCTATTTTAAAAAACAAACAAAAAAAATGAACTCCACCAGCTGCACACACGACATAATTCAGCACAACACAAGCCATGGGAAAATACTTTCAAATCTGCGTGTCCAACAGCATGTGAGTGGCAGCAATGAACGAGTAAATTTTTTCCTCTGAAAAGAATAAACCAGGCACCCTCGCTCGCACTCTAGTCATTCTCATCTCACACAAACCAAGGCTCCCCCACAAAAAGAGAGCCATGTGACAGCCACATACAAAAAACTGCCAGTCTTGTCCCAGACATTCGTAACCGTTCTCATGAATCACACCAAAACTCTACCTTTTTCTCGTTCATAGGGCTATTCCATTAAACACTCCTGGCAGTGCCACACATCATTGGCTCAGCTCCCCAACTTCTCTGTCAGCATCTAATTCGGTGTACATTCTCCCACAACAAAAATAAAATAAATAAAGTGCAGTGTGAATGGGAACATTGTAAAAAGGAAAAAAAGAAAACTGCAATGGTAAGGTGCGGTTACCCACTCACAAGGGCTCCACTTCCTCTATCACAGCCAACAACAGTGCCACCTGCTGCCCAGAGCCCTCCAGGAACTATTTTATTTAAAGGTATTCCTCCAACACCCCCAAAACACATTTTGAAAATGTTTTAAAATGTTTCTTTTTTTGTTTTACTTTAAAAAATGTTTAAACCACTTCATAATAGCAATAATGCTCTCCAGGGTGTGGTATATCATGGGATATCGTCACTTCTTGGGTCATTGGATGCACTCGGCCTGCGGCCTCGTGCCCAACCACCCGAGGTGTGATGAAATCCCATGATATACCACACCCTGTCATGCATTATTGCTTAATTATACAATGGCAAGAACATTTCCTGATCTCTGATTGGTCAGTGTGTCCCTGGCACAGTGAGGTTCTCCCAGCACAACCTCACTGTATTGCTTTGGATGCCTTGGATGATGAGCATTTGGATATTGAGCATTTGATTGATGAGCATTTGATTGATGAGCATTTGGATGATGAGTTGGATGCCATAAAATCTACTAAAACATATTTTTATATTTATTTTTTTATTTTGTATAACAACGAGCCATTGTGTAATAGCAATAATGCACTCCAGGGTGTGGGTTGTGCTGGGATAACCTCACTTCTGGGACGTTGGATGCACTCGGCCTGCAGCTGCATGCCCAACCACCCATGTGTGAGGTTATCCCAGCACAACCCATACCCTGTCGTGCAATATTGCTTAAATAGCACACACCCATGAGTGCCTTATTGTGATTTAAAAGGCAAGGCAATTTTTATTTTTCAGTGCCCAATCCCAGAGGCTCTGGGTACTGTACAATCACATACATATAATTTAAAAATGTCATACAATAACATTTAATAAATAATTAATATCATCAATGCAGGTTGAATCAACAATAAACAGCAACCCCCATTAAATTTAAAAAGACTGATACTCCGTATTACCATCCTGTGTCTTGGAATGCCTGGCTAAGCAGATGAATTTTTAGGCGGGCTTTAAATGCCTCAACAGAAGGGGCCTCCCTTACAGATGGGGAAAGTGAATTCCACAGGACGGGGCCGGTGACGCTAAAAGCTCTGTCGCTGGCAGTTTTCAACCTCATCCTGGGAATCACCAGGAGGGCCCTAGTGGAGGATCGAAGGGAGCGGACTGGGGCAGCGGGTGTAAGAAGGTCCATCACCTGGCCAGGGTCCAGTCCATGTAGGGCCTTAAAGGTGAGCAAGCCCACCTTGAAGAGCACTCTCCATCAAACAGGCAGCCAGTGCAGTTCACACAGCACTGGGGTGATGTGTCAGTATTTAGACTGTCCAGTCAGCAACATGGCAGCTGCATTCTGCACCAGCTGCAGTTGACAGAGAGTGTCTCCAGTGACCCTGAGGTAGAGCGCATTACAGTAGTCAAGCCTAGATGTCAGGAAAGCATGTACCAAGGTGGTAGGATCCAGGGGCGGAACCAGGTGTTTGATCCTGGCAATGTTCCTAATATGGAAAAAGCTAACCCTGACAATGGACGACACTTGATATTCTATTGTCAGTCTGCTGTCTAGAATAATGCCAAGATTGCGCACCCTGGAAGAGGCCATCAATTGAACAGAGCCCAGAACTAATCCAGTATCTGCACCAGAGGCCATCCTATCATGCCTCCTGTTAGACTCCACCACCAGTACTTCCATCTTATCGGGGTTCAGTCACAACCAGCTAGAGGCCATCCAGTCATTAATCTTGGCCAGACAGTTGTTAAGTACTTCTGCTGCATTGGATGTCTCAGGGACAAAGGATAAGTACAGTTGAGTATCATCGGCATAACAATGAAACCCAAGCTGTACTTCCTAATGATCTCACCCAGGTGTAGCATGTACTGTACACAGCAAACAACATTGGTGACAAGATCAAACCCTGAGGTAATCCACAAGACAGTAGGCTAGCGGAGGAGGAGAAATTCCCTTCACCACCCTTTGCCTTCTGTTAGTCAAATAGGACTCGAACCAGCTGATGACAGTGCCAGTGAGTCCACAGAATTCCCTCATGTGATCAAGTAACACATGATGGTCTACCATGCCAAAAGCTGAGGAGAGATTGAGCAGAACGAGAATTGTCCCCTCTCCTTAGTCCCTTGCCCTGAGGAGACCATTATGCACCTGAACTAATTTGGTTTCTGTACAATGTTCAGCACAAAATCCCAACTTGAGTGGCTCGTAGATATCAAATGCCACAAGGTGTTCTCTAGCTGCTGCACCACAGTCTTCTCAACAACCTTTCCCAGAAATGGCAGGTTGGAGACTGGTCAGTAATTTGCCTTGATGTCAGGGTCCAATGATGGCTTCTTTAGAAGGGATCTCACCAGCGCCTCCTTCAAGGCACCTGGGAAGACTCCCTCTGACAAGGAACACTGGACAATCAAGGTGAACACTGGGCCAACAGTGTCGACACATCCCATTACGAACTGAGCACCGGGTACTGCTCACAATATGTGTGCTTCAGCCTTGAGGCCACCTTAATGACATTGGCCACCTCCACTGGTTTAAACTACCCCCAACCAGGTGGAGTGCTGTGTTGACAATCCAAGTGACTGCTGTCGGCCATATCCTGGCTCACTGGCAGAATTCCCTACCTAATGGCGGACACTCTGTCTGAGAAGAACTGAGCAAAATCATTGCACAAGGCCTCAGAAACTGCTTTTTTTGCTTTAGACAGGCTGGATGTAAAAGCCTTCCCACTGTCCAAAAAAGCATAGCTGGTCAGTTCCTCCAGGCAGCAATCTTCCTGGATAGAAACACTGCCTTCTAATAGTTGATTGCCGCCTGGTACACACCATAATGTGTACACAGGACTAGTCTGTCTGCCTCCAGCATAGTCCTCCACCAGCAGTGCTACAACCTCCGACCCTTGATCTTCAACGCCTTGAGCTTTCCATCAAACCACGGGGACCTCAAGTGAGAAGATCTGAGTCATACATGAACTGGTGAAAGGGAGTCAAACGCCCCAGTCATCAACCTATTATAGGTGGTGACTGCTTCACCCACACCTCCCCTGCATGCACTGTCCACACTAGATAGGTCCACTACTGCCAGAAAACCCTCCGGGGTCAACCCCCTTAAAGGGCGGTAGCTTACCATCTCTGCAGGGGGAGGCATCTCAGGGGGGACCCTTATCAAGAACTCCACTGTGCAATGATTGGACCAAATGACATAATCAGTTCTGAGATTATCAATCTCAAGCCCCAGCGAGAAGACCAGGTGTAGCATGTGGCCACCCTGACGGGTTGCGGTAGTAATTACTTGCGACAGGCCCAGAGATGTCATCATCTGGAGGAAGTGGTAACCCAGTCTTGATGACTCATCATCAGCCCAATCATTAAAGTCCCCCAAGATCAAACACCTGGGGGACTCCAACGTTTCAACAATGACAAAATCAGCTACTTCCTGCAAGAACTCTCCTGCCATCCCAGGTGGGTGGTAAATCAGGAGAATCCCGCAACCTGCACCCAGACCCCCACAGATGGCCACACATTCAAAAGAACCCGGTGTTCTCACTGGGTGCAAGGTGAAGCCTAGCTCAGCTCTAAAACAAATGGCCACTCCCCCACCCCTGCGTTCCACTCTGGGGCAGAGCACAACAGAGTACCCGGGGGGGGGCGGCCTCTAAAATTAGGCTAGCATCATCCCCCAGCTAGTTCTCTGTAATGCAAGCCAGATCGAACAAGGAAATCAGATCCACAATTATTGCGGTCTTATTCTTCATCGACCTGGCACTGCATAGCACCACCCTCAGGGGATTGGTGGACAGTGCAGCCCTTTTGGCTGCCTGCCCACTCGGTCTCATGGGAGCCCTGGGGATGGGAATTAAACATGTCTGGCATCTCTCCAAAACTTATCGAGTCCCAGGACGCATAGTGCACCCAACCACCTCTATCCTGCTCCCCTCCAACATGCACAGGGTGCCCCGACAGCTCCTGCCCAGGTAGCTCCTCCCAATCCCGACCTCCCAGCTGCACCATGCTGTGGTGTTAGATACTGTGAGGGCGGTGAAGGGCTGCAAGTTGCAATCCTAGCCCGCCCTTAGTCACCAGACACACCCAGACACATACTAATTAGTCCAAATAACACAAACCACACTCAGCCACTCATCCACTATTACAATCTTTCCCCCAGTCAGACAACCCCACACTCACACACCACCAACCACCCCCCCACTCAAAATAAATCTTAAACAATAAAAGGGAGAGTACACCCAAAGAGTGTGAACTGCAGCAGTATTCTATCACCAAAAACACAGGACCATAAAGATGAAAAGTAGTCAGTCCAAAACAGTTCTGAATAGGACTGTAATTAGATGAAAAAATAGTCAGTTCAAAGCAGTTCTGAATAGGACTGTAATTAGATGAAAAGTAGTCAGTTCAAAACAGTTCCCAATAGGACTGTAACAGTCTAGGTGCTCTTCCAAGAAGTCAGTTTGGACGGCTCATCTATCACCAGAGCCGCTGACTAACACTGAGTCAATTCAGACAGCTAAAAACATAAGCCAGCACTCACCCCTAACACACAGGCAGGTAAGACAGTCCAAGGGCATCAAGTCCTCTCCATTTGTGGACACAGTTCCAATCATCAAAAAGAACACCACGGCAGCCCTCCGTCCATGGCAGGTCAATCATTCAGGACGATCAAAAATTGCCATAGGAAATCCAAGGGGGACCTGTAGCCTCTTCCCCTGCTGGCGCACCGCTGCAACTTTCAGCCGTCCCTCTCAGGCAACTTTCAGCTGTCCCTCTCAGGCCACAGGCCCACCAACACTGAGTTCCCAATCACAGGAGTCAGGCAGGGTTCTCCTGAGAGACAGCAGAGCTCCCACCTCCTGCCACTCAGTTACCCCAACAGCTCAACCGCCACTTAGGATGCCCAGGTCGGCAGAGTCTCCAACCACCTTCAACGGCTTCCGGAACACACAATGGGCCCCAGCAAACAATTGGACAACAATCCTGCATCACAAGTCCTTCACTACAATCATCTCTACATGAGCTGCTCAAAGCAGCCAAAAATCCACCTTCCAAGATGAAAGCTGTTACTCCTGCCTGAGGTGAGTTCCAGCAAGTCCCAGATTGATCAGCCCCCAGCAATGTTGGTATCGGTAATCCAGTACAATACCACAGTACCACAGTACTCACTCTTCACACACTTCCCCCTCACTACAAATAAAAGTCTAGTCACTCCTAACCTATATCACTAAAAGCCCTGCCTAACACTAAAAAAACTCTAATGCTAAAACTAGCTAGTCCACTAGCGTGGAATTGCAAAAAACTCTTCCACAGTTACTGTCCAAGCAGACAACAGCCCAGCATGGCTTTTCCATCTCTACAGCTTACCTCTTATTTTTATTTCACAAACTCAGTAATGAGGTTCAGAAAGTTACGTACAGTGAAACCCTCTTATGTGAATACCTGATTTGCCGCAAAAAATATTCACTTAAGTGGGTTATTCGCTAAACAGGATTTCCACTGATTTTATTAGCAGAGGCTGAAAGGGATACATGTGATCATTTAGTTTGGATTTTAAGAGTCAAGTTTATTTATTCAAAGCATAAAAAGCTTTAAAAACATTTTTTTAAGTTATGCAATTTATTTGATGACATTAGTTTTTGTATCTCAAAATTTCAGAGGTTTATGTGGAATCTTATGAGGGTGAGGGTTTTAGTTTGTTAATGTGTGTGGTGAGTGTGGTTTAGGGTCTGCTGCCTTAGTTTATGCTTGTATTTTGTGTGATTGTATAGATAGGACTGTTCGGGCCTGGGACTGTTGTAGCAGGCAGGATGTGACTGGGAAGGTGTAAGGGCTTGGGTGGACTAGGCTAGTGTACGGGGCATCCCAGCTGCTCGATTTGTGGCCTTTTTCTGATCCCCCAGTTTCCACTACTAGAGCAAGGTGCTGTTGGGAGGTCAGGATTAGAGTAACCGCACTGTTCAATCATGGGGAGGGGGATGTACCATGCTCTGTGGAAGGGGGCAGGATTGAGATTGTTAGGTGCTGAAGGCACCCTGGGATTAGATGGGTCTAAGGGAGAGGCCAGACATGTTTAGTACCCATCACCAGAGTTCCCACCATACCGAGTGGGCAGGTAGCCAGAGGGGCTGCACTGTCCACCAATCCCCTGAGGGCAGTGCTTGGCAATGCCAGATTGATCAGAAATAAGACTGCAATTATTGTGGATGTGTTCTCTTCAGTCAATCTGGCTTGCATCATGGAGACTTGAGTGGGTGACGATGCTGGCCCAGTTCTAGAGGCTGCCATCCCGCCCGGGTACTCCATAGTGCACTGCCCTAGAGTAGAACACAGGGGACGGGGGGAAGCCATCTGTTTTAGATCCAAACTAGGCTTCACCCTACACCAAGTGAGAGTACCAGGTTCATTTGAGTGTGTGGCTGTTCATGGTGGTCTGGGCACAGGTTGCCAGATTGTCTTGATCTACTGCCCGCCCCTGGGGTGGCAGAAGATGTCCTGCAGGTGGTAGCCAACTTCATGTTGGTGAAACATTGGAGGTCTGCACATGTTTAGTGCTGGTGGACTTTAATGTTTGGGCTGATGATGAATCTTGGTTACAACTTCCTCCAGATGATGTCAACTCTGAGCCTGTGGCAAAACGTTTCTTCCATGACCCACCAGGGTGGCCACATGTTGGACCTGGTCTTCTCATTGGGTCTTGAGATAAATAATCTCAGGATTGATTGGGTCATTTGGTCTGATCATTGCATGGTGAAGTTCCTGTTTGGGCCTCCGAGCCTTCCCCTGCTGAGACGGTTACTTACTGCCCTTTGAGGGGCTTGATTCTGGGGTTTTCTGGCAGTTGGTGATCTATCTAGTGTGGACAGTGCATGCATTGGGGGGGTGTGCAGCAGTTGCTGCCTATAGCAAGGTGATGTCTGGTGCACTTGATTCCCTCACACTGGTCCATGTATGACCCAAATCCTCTCACTTGAGGTCCCCTTGGTATAATGGGAAACTCAAGGCGATGAAGATTATAGGTCAGAGATTAGAGTGCTTTTGGAGGAAGACCAGGCTGGAGGTGGACAAACTGGCCCTGTGTACACATTATGATGCATACCAGGGGGCTATCAACTGTAAGAAGGAATAGTTCCTGTCCAGGGAGCTTGGTGCTAGGAAGAACTGGCCAACTATGCTTTTTTGGTCTGTGGACAGGCTTCTTCATCCAGCCTGTCTACAGCAGAAAAAAGCTTTTTCTAATGCTTTATGAGAAGAGTTTTCTTGCTTCTTCTCGGACAGGGTGTCTGCCTTCTGGCAAGAAATCCTGACAGTGAGCCACATTGTGGCCAACAGTGGTCCCAGTGGGCATCTGGAGAGCACTTCGCATAGTTGGGTTGAGTTTAGACTGGTGGAGGTGGCTGAGGTCATTGAGGTTGCTTCAAAGGTCATGCAGACTTTTTGTGAACTGGTCCAGGTGCCAGTACATTTCTTAATAGGATGTGTTGACTCCTTTGGCCCAGTGTTTGCCTTGATTATCCAGTGTTCTTTGTCAGAGGAGGTATTTCACATTGTCTTGAAGGAGGCATTAATGAGACCCCTTCTGAAGAAAGCATTTTTAGACCCTGACATCAAGGCAAATTACCATTCCATCTCCAATCTTACATTTGTGGGTAAGATTGTGGAGAAGGTTGTGGCATTTCAGCTTAAGGAGCACCTCATGGCCCATGATCCATATGAGCATCTCTAGTCTGGGTTTTGTGCAAGGCATAGAACAGAAACTGCATTACTTTGGGTGCACAATGACCTCCTTAGGGTAAGAGATCAAGGAGAGGGGGACAATTCTTATTCTCCTTGATCTTTCCTCAGCATTTGACACAGTGGACCATCGTGTATTACTTGACTGCCTGAGGGAATTCTGCGGACTTGCCGGCCCTGTCATCTGCTGGTTTGAGTTTTTTCTCACCAACAGGAGGCAAAGGGTTGTGATGGGTAATTTCTACTCCTCTCCTAGCTTCCTGTCATGTGGAATACCCCAGGGTTCGGTCTTGTCGCCGATGTTGTTCTCCGTGTACATGCTGCCCCTGGGAGAGCTCATTAGGAAGCACAGTTTGGGTTTTCATTGCTATGCTGATGATACCCAGCTGTATCTTTCTTTTTCCCCTGGAACATCCAATGCAGGGGATGTGTTAAACCCCTGCCTTGCCGAGATCAGTGACTGGATGGCCCTCCATTTGGTTATGACTGAAATCCAATAAGACAGAGGTACTGGTGGTGGAGTCGAACAGAGGACGTGATAGGTTGGTCTCTGGTACAGAAATGGGTCTTTTCTTGGCTCTGTACCATTGAATGTCTCCTCTAGGGTATATGATCTGAGCATTATTCTTGACAGTGGACTGACGCTTGAGTCTCAGGTTTTGGTCGTTGTCTGTACCAGTTTTTACCATCTGAGGAATATCGCCAGGATAAAGCCCCTAGTTCCACCCCGGACCTCCCCACCTTGGTGCATGCCTTTATGGTATCTTGACTACTGTAATGTGCTCTATCTCAAGGCCTCTGGAGGTACCTTCCACCAACTGCGGTTGACGCAGAATGCAGCTTCTAGGCTGTTGATGGGGCAGTCTAAGTACTGTCACATCACCTTGGTGCTGCATGAACTGAATTGGCTGCCGGTCAGGAGGAGGGTCATTTTTTAAGGTGGGCTTGCTCATCTTTAAGGCCCTTCATGATCTGGACCCTGGTTACCTGAAGGACCTTCTTACATCTGCTGTCTTGGTCTGCTCCCTCTGCTTCTCCTCTAGGGGTCCACTTGCGATTCCCAGGACAAAGTTACAAATGGCCGGTGACAGACAGTTTAGTGTCACCGGCCCTGTCCTGTGGAATTTGATACCTCCAGCTGTAAGAGAGACCCCCTCAGTAGAGGTTTTCATAGCCTGCCTCAAGGCCTTCCTGCATAATCAGGCCTTCCCGGACTTCATTTTATAATCCTATCAATGCCTGACTTCTGTGATTTAACTCTGTTCCTGGCTATGTATTCAGGCATTTTTAATTTTTTCTCTGTTTAATTTATTTAAAAATGTTATAATTGTGTACTTCAATTTAGTTATATTTATTATAATGGTCATAATAGTGGTGATTTTATTTTTATAATTGATTGATTGTGTATGGTGCTCAGAATGGGCCTCTTTTTCAAAACAAAATGTGCCTTGCCTTGCAATCTTCAGCGACCAGTGGCAGCATCAAGAACAAAAGGCAGGAAACAGGATTTGACACCTCACACTAAGCTGCAGTTAAAACCAGCTGTGCTTAATTAAAGTGTTAATTGCAAGCTATTGTCCAGGAGTAGCAAGAGGAGTGGGGCACAGCAGGTACCCAAAGAGGAGTGATAATGGGCTATCAGCTAAGACTGAAAACCCAAAATATATTCTCTTAAATGGGCTGCCCTATTCACTTAACAGAGCAATTTAACATTGAACAGATAGGAAAGGAATTAGGATTTCAGACTTTTAATTTCTTATCCACTTCATTCATGTATCTCATATTCACTTCAGTGGGTTCAACTGTATTTAAAAGTGAGTAATGAGGTTCAGAAAGCTACGTATTTCTAACCTACCTGTATACTGTTGTGCTGTAGTAACACCTTGTCATGTGATTGCATCTGACCAATCAAAGGCCCTGGTTTCTGTGACTCATTTGATAATGCCGAGTTTTCCATGCCCCCATCTACAGCATCTTTGCACCTCACCTCTGCAAGGCACTAATCCCCAAGCTGAATGAGTTTGTAGTTAAAGGCTTTTGCTGCCACTGCACCTATGACTGTCCTTTCCGCTAGAATACTTTAATGAAGTTTTCCTCAAACTTAGCTCAAGTTGAGAAAGTCTAAGCTGCTGAAATATGATTATGCAATCATCTTCAAAATACCTGGGTTTCAATTCACAAAGGTTGGTGTAAGCTGTGCAACCATAGATTGCACCAGTTACCGGTGAGCCGGGGCCCTGTGCCAATTCACTATCAGGTAGGGTTCCAGTGGCAAAGTCCCCAAGCTTGTGGCAACTGTGGCCATGTTTCAGACTGATGGCAGATCTGCCAGGTTTGCTTAAGCTGCACAGTGGTCTGGCAGTAGCTGTGCCCATGGACAGTGACCGGTGGTCTAGTGGACCCTCCGATTCCCAATGTCCCCCATTAAAATTCATATATCTTTCCCTGCTGGTCTAGTGGACCCCCTTATCCCTGATGTCCCCATTAAAAGTCATATATCTTCTGGCAGACCCTCTTTCCTATTCCAGATCTCCCCCATAGCCAGTTATATATCTTTCCCTGGTGGTCTGATGGACGTCCCTGATCCCCAATGTCTCTATAAATATTCATATATCATTCCCTGGTGGTCTAGTGGACCCTGTCCCTATCCCCAGTCTCCTTCATTACCATTTATAGATCTTTTCCTGGTGGTATAGTGAACCACCCACATCCCTGGCAGGCAGTGCCACACCGCCCCACTGCCCCTCATTCCATCCATGAGCTGGAGACTGGCACAGCCTTCTGTCCTCCACCACGGCTGGACACTGACTGAGCTGTCATGGAGTGCATACTGTATACAGTACACACTGTCAATCAATGAGCACATACTGTATACAGTACGTGCTCTATGACAGCTCAGTAAGTGGCCAGCCATTGTGGAGAGTGGAGGACTGTGCCAGTCTTTTGTCTCAGGGATGTGATGGGAGGAGCACTGCCTGAAGGGTGGGGGGGTCCATTAGACTACCAGGGAAAGATATACACAGTTCTCCCTCGATTATCCACCACCCTCCATTAGCGACAGCTTCACCTCATGTTCCATTCATTCCTCACTGTATTTCCCTTGTTTATCCACCACTCTCTGTGTCCACAATCCAGCAGCACATTGAAATGATTCCCCTTGTATTTAACCCCATTGTAATCACTCTTGGTCTTCTGCCATGTCCATCTCATTTGCTCTCATCACTGACACGATACATCATGGTCCTGAATTGTATAAATTAAATAACTTTCATGAATTTGCTGTATAATGTTTAAACAATATTCACATAGTGTTAGGCAGTTGCATTTGGCATCTATTGTTGATTTTATGCCCCCAGTGTCTGTTTGTTTGTTCTTGGTGCGTTCTCATCACCCATGCACCTCAGTCATAGTGCATCATGGTCTCAATTGTCATCTTTCAAATCATACAAAGAAATAAAGAAAAGAAACAAAGGTGTTCTATACAGTAGCATGTGTTTATTTGGATGCACCCTTTTTGTATAAAAAATTATTTTGTACTGCCGTGTAAAAATTGTTATAAAAGGGCATAGGTGTCATGCATTGTCATGGCATGGTGGCGGCGCAAAAACAGGAAGTTTCAGTACCTGGAAGCATGGTAGCAACAGGCATGGTAGAATCTGTATCCAGCAAGAGGACATGGCTTAGACTAAAAGCTTCACAGAAAGCTCTAATCATGAAGTACGGCAGGATGAAGCGTGGTGTCACAGGTTTCCTGCATGACAAAAGGGATTAACTCCCATTGAAATTGCATTGCTTGCTGCAGTAACTAAAATGCAGAATTCTGCAGAGTTGGGCTTCATCCTGGTGGGCTTCACTGTATGCCAATGACAACCCCAACACAAGCCAGCAGGAAGCTGCAAGACATTTCTCCACCCTGTGGAACTGGGTTATGGCTCACAGAACAGTCAGTGATATTCTGGCACGATGAGAAGAGTGGACTGGGCAGGACCTTGGTGTTGACTCCCGGGAGGCAAAAAAAAGTTCTGAAGCATGGTGATCTTGAGGAGGCACTGTTTCTGTGGTTCTCCAATGTGAGCGATCAGAACGTACCAGTCACTGATGAAATCCTGCATCAAAAAGCAAAGTACTTTGGGGCACATTTTAATGTTACAGATTTTTCATAATATAATGGTTGGTTTCAAAAGTGAAAAAAATCGTAATACAATTGCCTGCCACATAATGTCGGGTGAAAGTCCTGGTGTCAGCAAAGAGTTAATAAATGAAGAGCTGTTACATGCAAGGAGAATAGCACAGCAATATGCTGCACAAGACTGCTTTAACATGGATGAAACAGGCTTGTTATTTAAAATGCTGCCTGATCAGCCACTGACCACCAATGAGTCTAAAAATGATGTAAAGAGATGTAAAGACTGTATAACAGTTGCACTGTGCTATAATGCAGACGATTCTGAAAAGTTAAAGTCACTTGTGATTGTGGACTCGGTAAATCCCAGGTGATTTCTTACCTTCAACACAAAGCTTTATGTAGAATACAAGGCCAACAAGAAAGCCTGGATGAATTCTGCCATCTTTGCTCAGTGGTTGCAAAACCTAAACAGTGACATGAAAAGAAAAAATAGAAAAATCCTTCTCATGCTGGACAATGCACCAACATATATTGTGAAAATTTTTTTTGCCAACAATAAAATCCACTTCCTCCCACCCACCACCACTAGTCATGTGCAGCCACTTGATGCAGGCATAATTCAGTCATTTAAGGGCCACTAAAGAAGGCAACACCTCCAGTATGTGATTGACTGCCTAGACAGTGGCAAGGAACAGACATTGCTAATCAGTGATGGCATAAGGTTCATAAAAGTTGCCTGGGACTCTGTCACAGCAGACTCGATTAACAACTGCTGGTGCCATACTGGTATCATAGCTCAAGTCTTGGGGTGTAGCAACACCTGAACAGGACATGTGGTTTCAAAACCAAAGGGTTTTTTTGTGTCAGGGAACTTCCAGGTTCAGTTAAAGGTAGAGTGTATATCTCTACAGTACTTGACTCTCTATATCTCAGATACACAGTGACTAATCACTTTTATACAGAGAACCTTATACAGTAACAGATTTATAGTGTGATTTTAAGAAAATACATTAAGGCTTTCTTATAACTTTACTAATCATGACATTATTATTATTTTATATGGTTTCTGAATCCTTTTATTTAAAAAGGCTTTATTAACTGTGAAACCTACCCCCACAGGCCCCCCTTGTTCAACTAGTAGGGCTGCTCCTCTCACACATGGCACCAATGAGAGGGATGGGGGTTGTCACTACAACAGTCCTGTTTACCAATACTTCTACTTCAGAGCCTGCCATCCTCAGGCAGGCAAGCCAAGTGTGGCAACTACCTGGTTCACACCTGGGGGGACCATTTATCATGGCCATCAACCTGGGTTCCTGGGAGAAAACATTTGCTCAGCATTATGCTAGGTTTGTACTTCTGGTCAGGGTCACCCAAGTAAATCCAAACTCAGTGGAAGCAATAACAGTACTGTCCAAACCAGGTTGGGATTCTAGAGAGTGGCATTTATTCACATACACATAGAATAATCACAAAGTGAAGATGGACCCCCACAGGGCTAATCCCACTGGTAATGCAGATTACTGATGTACAGAGGACACACACAGTGAACCCTCAAGTTCTGAATGGAAACCGGCACACATGGCCAGATCGAGTACACTTCCATTGACTAGGCACCCTTGGCCAGTACTAGGAGACTTTCCCATATTTCATGAGGAATTACTGGTGGCACCCTCAATCACCAATGAGCACAAAAAGCTCACAGAAAATCCAAAACCCACTTCTGGGTAAATTATTTTCTTCAGGCAGTGGCCAACTGCACTGAGAGAAAACAAAGGTGCCCAAACTGAACCCGGAGAGGTAAACATGGTTACTCCAAATGGGGGGTCTCGCACCTTTTGCTTCCAAACTTATACACAATCATTCATCTGGTTAATAACACCCTACTCAGAAAACTCACAGATGCTATCTTGAAATGTCTTTCACATTTAACATACTTCTTTACATACCTCTGAGGTGTCATGAAGTTAAAAGTTCTGTAATTGGCAATGTCTCTTCTCTAGACCCCAACTTTAGCAGACACTTTTAAATCAGGCACAGATTAAAAGTTCTGTACTTGGCAGGTCTCTCTCCAGACCCCATAGTAGAAGACACTTTTAAACAGAAGCAGTCTTGGTGACAGAGTCCCTTTGTCAGAGAAAAGCCCACCACAGGAATGCAGGTGCCCCAGGGCTTTTTCACACAAAAGTCTTGGATACTCAGAGAGCAGATGAATCTCAGGCAGCTTCAACATAGTCCAGGCTGGACCAGGGGATTGCCCCTGAATCCTGGACCTCCCCATCCCTCCCAGGATGGGGCACAGGAAAACCCTGTAGAAAAGGTCTCTACCACTTCACTCTCTGGTCTTCTATGTTCTTCTTCTAGGGTGAGAACAAACCACCCAAACTACAGAGGTAGCTCTCTGTCAGAGCTAAAACTGAGGAGCTGCCAGGGAGCAGCATCCTCCTCACTCTCCACTCTACAGACTACTCTACTCTAACTCAACATTCTACAGTTAACTCCCCAGTTAGCATTCCAATGTGGCTTATGCTGTTGTGATAATTCTAAAGTGACATCATCACTCCCGCTCAGCTGAGACTGAAAACAGAGTTAGACACTGTGAAATCCATTTAACTGGCATTTCACAAGCTGCTTCTCCCTGCCTGTCACTGATTCTAAGTGGGATTCTAGTAACCCCTGGGAACAAGGGGGTTACACCCACCCTCAGCTAGGAAAATGACTGTCCCCACTCATTACTTACCCGGCACCAGGCCATTCTACCTTATGTGTTGACTACAGGGAGTTAGCACTACCTTCTCCCCTACCATGTGCCAGGCACAGGCAGATAACACTAAGGGCCCAGAGGCCATTGGCTGATGCATTAGCCCCTACACTATGATCTTGCTACAGTAACCAGTGACACTGGAAGAACTATCCAGAGCACAACCCTAATAGACCAGCACTGCAGCCCCTACGGCCAGTCAGAACTACAGCCTGTCTATCCCCCTAGCCCTCTAGAGAAAAACTATCTGACCAAACAAACCTACCCAAAACAGGGGAACCTCCCCCCATCCCTGGACATCTGCAAACCAACCACCGAGCTAACACTATACACAAGCATTACACTCCCACACAACTACATCTGTGGAAGGAAAAGGTTTACACACGTTAACAATTACACAGTACTTTAAAAAAATCACTACTTCAAAGTACAGAGGAACGCCAATGAGTCCCTCCAATCCTCTTCTTCTCTTCTCTTTTTTCTTCATCAGGATCCACCTGAAAGAGAAAAGACAAAAACACACCCCGAATGTGCAAAACACAGTAGACAACCATAACCCTTACCATCAAAACACTGAAGAATCCCAAAAAATATATTTTAGCAAAAGTAGAAAAGTATAAAACAGTGGAAAATATCAACATTATGTACAATACACCTTTTGGGGATGGAATGCCCCAAATGTTCCAATTAATGACAAACAGTGCTCGAATGCAAGGTCCATGAAAGGGTCTCTCCTTTGCCAGAGCCCGGTGAAGCACAGTTCTTGAAGTACTGTAGTCCCAAAGGGAAGAGTGTTTGTTAACAGTTCAACAGTCTGTAGTCTGCCAGGTGTAGGATGTGTATTGCAATGTCAATAAAGTAAGAAAAGTCTGGACTTACCAGTCCCTTGAAGAACTAAAAATTGAACACCACCTGGATTTCCAGCTGAAGACTCTTCCTGGCAGCATTTTTTGGATACAGCTGGGCAGAAATCTTCTGGAAACAACAGGATGGATGTCTGGAAACTGCTGGGTTGATGTCATCTCTGGCTGACGTCACCTAGGAGATGGAACCTTGGAACTGAAAGGAACAGCTGGACTGATGTCATCCGAAATCCCAGGAGATGAATCAGGAAACAGCTGGGTTGATGTTATCTCTGGATGATGTCATCTGGAAGGCCAGGCGATGGAACTGGAAAAGGCACACTGCAAGGCTGATGAATCTGGACACACCTTTGGATCCTGGAACACCAAACTGGTGGAACAATGTGGGTACGGCAATGACTGGATGGCAGCACTAACTACCACTGCTCTGCTTTCCACTTGGTAGGCATGGGCACATTCACAGAAAGCTGGTTACATTGAGGGTAGTACCACAATGGGTCAGGTGCAAGAATTATTACCCCATCTGGGCTCTCATAATTCACATTATGGAAAGTCCTGTTTCCCTTTTTGTCCACAAAACATACAGTGTCTATGAACAGTGTCCTGCCCAACTTCCAAAACCTGAGTTTGCTTCATATCACTTTGTCTCTGACATATCGAGTTGCACCTGGATGCAGGTTATTGATTGCCTCTTCCACTAGCCAGGCTCACCTGTTTTTCTCAATCTCCTCACAGACTCTCCAAGGAAAGGTAGGAAAGGACATTCCATAGATCTCATCTGCCTTCCTATGAACCAGTCTTTCCTCCTTACTACTCTTCATCAGTTTGCAACTCCCAGCCTGGCTTGGGGGCAGCCAATCCTGGTTCTGCCAGTGTCACATACTAAAAGCTACATAGAACTGGTTCCTGACCCCTCCTTCTGGGGGCAGGGTTGTGGAGTCACCAATTTCTTCTTCTGGTTCCTCTGAGGCTAGAGCCCAAGGCTGTGGACTAGGACCTTCATCGTAAAGATACATAGCTCCTCTTCCTCACCTAGGATCTGGGCCCAGGAGTGAGCAGTCATCCTCATTCCTGAGATAATCCACTATTCATTGGCACAGAGGTAGACACCTCCCAATCTAGGGTTTCTTGAACATCATCTTCTCCCATAAGGCTAGGACTAGAACCCTCTCTCCATGGATCCACTGATTCTTCCTCTGCACTGTTCATCTGTGACACAGGCAAGGACACATCACAAGGACTCTGCTCTGCCAGTACATCTACATCCTCTTCATTTGTGTCACACTCTGCTGGGCCTCCCCAACAGGTTCAACCTGGTGCTGTGTGCTGCTACTTACAGGATCTTGAAGCTTTGTCCATGTGGGAGACAAATGAATCTTGGGTGCACTAGTTAGACCTTGCTTCTCTAAGCACCCTGAACAATGAGGAATCATGAAAACGTCCCTTCCAGCCTTGAGGCACATTATGCATACTCTCACAGGGTATATGGAAATTGCAACATGAGGAGGCAAACTTCCACCTTAGAAACATTTCTCTATTTCTTTCAGCTTGGTAACCTCTTCAACTATATAGCCCGGGAATGATCCGGGTAGCGGGATGGTCCCGAAGCCATGACTGTAGAAGAACACACAAAAGTTCACAGTTATTACTGAGCAAATGATTTGATACCTTTTAATGGACCAACATAGATGTAACAACAAGAACAAAGTGCTCTAGCTTTCGGACCAACCAGTCCTTCTTCAGAAGCCTAATGGCTGTTGTTTAGAAAAAACAATACTTTTAACAGCTAGATCATGCAAAAAAAAAAAAAAACAGAAAAATTCCCCATTGGTTTAAAATACTTATTTAAAAAATACAGATGATGATGTCAGAGAAGTTTAACAGTACTATATTACCTTCAGCATGTGTGGGAGCGTGTGAGTATGTATGTGTGTGGGTATGTGTTGTGAGGTATGTGACATAACCGGTATGGGACTTGCTGTCACATTGAGGTAGGCTTCTGTTTAGATATATGAAGTTACAGTGTGTTACTACTCTTACTTCACACACATAATGAATATTAATTCCTCCTTACTTTTTATCTTTGCCCGGGAGTGGGGTTGAGTCTGTTGCATCATATTCGGATTACCTAGCCTGTTACTGTACATACAGGAGTGTTATCATAGACTGTCACATATTTTTTTAACTCGGTACATATTAGGGTGTGAGATCTCATTTGCATGGGGGTCCTGAACAGATCATTTTACATTAGGGTAATATTGTAGTGATTTGTGGAAATGTAGGTATGTTAGACCTCTGGTCTTACACACATACTTTATATTTACTTCTAGTTACCTTTTCCTGGGGAAGGTGGTAATTTTATTTCATTGTAGTTCTGTCCAGAATCCTTGGAAATGTTACTATGCAGATAGGAGCACAGTTAAATAGTGTCACATTTTTGCTCTGTAGGTATGAGGATACATGAGCCCTTTTACTTAGAATTTCATGACAAGTTGAAATTGTTTAGGGAACAATTGCAGTGACTGATGTGAATAAAGGTTCATTAGGAGTGTGTGTGTGCGTGTGTGTGTGTGTGTGTGAGAGCGTGAGAGAGAGAGAGAGAGAGAGTATCTCCTTAAAGCTAGTTATCCCCCCACCCCCCACATTATGGGGATGTGGGGTGGGGTAGGGTGTATTGTTTGTGTGAAGAGGAGGAGAGAAATTTAATTTTTATCACTTTTTCAGATTCCTTAGACACTTCTGGTACATCAAGTTGTTAAATTCTCAATGTATATTGACATTAGTACATATCAGGCTACATGGTCTTAATTCCTTGGTGGTCCTCAACTAGAGTTTTTTTTTGAAACTAATACTGTCAATTTATATTTAAATGATCATTTATAAAGTCCTGTCACTATACTAGAGGTTTTTGAAGTTATGGGGCATGATATCTAGCTGGAGACTACAGTTGGGTGATAGGTTCAGCTAAGTTTTACACATCATACAATGTGCACTGATGTTTTTAAGACAACTTCACTGCTAATTTCTTGTCTACAATGCATGCATTGAAACTTCTTGGAGTCCTAAGACAATCTTAGTATGTCTTTAGTCTGGGTGGGGGTTGCTTTTCAGTAATCACCTCCTTATACACACTGTGACACTCATAGCTTGATTTAAGAGTCATCTGCTCCAGCAGTGTTATCTTATTTCAATTGAATTTATATGCAGTAGGATTCTTTGTATGTGTTTTGCACCTAGCACCTTTGACCCTGGGACCCTCCGGCCTGAAGGTAATATGGTACTGTTAAACTTCTCTGACATCATCATCTACATTTTTAAATGAGTATTTTAAAGCAATGGGGATTTTTTCTGTTTTTTTCTGCATGATATAGCTGTTAAAAGTATTGATTTTTTCTAAACAACAGCCATTAGGCTTCTGAAGAAGGACTGGTTGGTCTGAAAGCTAGAGCACTTTGTTCTTGTTGTTACATCCATGTTGATCCATTAAAAGGTATCAAATCACTTGCTTCTGGGTCTGTTCTTGCAAGGACCAATACGGCAAATACTAAGTCTAGATTTCAGTTATTACTGAGTTCACTCTACTTGGAACAGTCTCACAAAATGGCTCCCTGCTGCTGTATTTACATTACTACCCCACCTTGTAATGGCGGCGGCAGCACTCCTGGTCTATCAACAATCTGCATCTGACTCAAACCACTGTGCATTCGATTTACTACATACTGATACATTTTACTCAGACTGCATAGACTGCACTGTTTGCTTCCTCAGCACATCTATATGATTTTCTAGGACTTTACCATTAGCTTTCAATCAGTTTTACTTGCTTAAAGTCACTAAAGCCACAGTATTTCTTGAACAGGATTGCTTGTTTGTTGCAGCCTCTCATACAACTCGCAGTCTCTCTGTTTGCTCAGAAAATTACACGGTTGCTGAATCCATAATATATGCTCAGAGTCTAAGCTTAGAATTCTTGCTTGGGTTTAATTACTTTACACAGTCCTTCTTTGCAAAAACAATCACACTGTTTACACACAGATCCAGCTGGCTTTAGAAAAATCATACACAGTTTCAGCTCAGTTTTGCTGAATGGTACTCACTGAATCAGTAGCTGGCTTTTCGATGGAAATTCTCGGCCTACAGCCAATCATGGAAGGTCTCTGGGTTGAAACGGGCTGGCTACCCTGCCGATTGTCCCTATGAATGCCACGCTTTCTCCCCAGTCAATTGGAATATGGGGTGAGCCCAGTTTAGTACAGAAAAGTCTGTTGTTTTAACTTTTAGAACATTTGCAGTCACCGCGACAATCCTCCTGGTTAGCCTGCTCGCACACTACTCACTATCTCTCCCTCTTGAACACTGGGCAGCACTCTGAAGCTGGCTTGGGGGCTGGACAGATTGCAGTATCACCAATCACTCAACGCCATGTGAATGATCTCTCTCTTCTCGTGCTCTTCTCCTCTGTGGCGATCGTCGAGCAGGCAAAATTTAAACTGCAAAACAACTTTTTTCCTTTTCAGCTGTAACTCCATGGCAGGAGCACAATTTTTAACCATTTCTCATGGCAATTTCTCTAGTGACTCTCCCAGTTCACAGAGCAAGCATTTCATACTTTCAGGGCACAAATGTCTCTTTGTTTCCCACAGTTCTCCATACTTTTTCTTGTCACAACTTGAAAATTAAAGCTGGCAAAGGTTATTTTTGATGCTGGACAAGGGGAACACACAATCTGGCTTCACAGCTCCTTGGTAAACATTGGCACAAAAACAGCAGCACATGAACAGCAGCACACAGTGGCACATACAGATGGCACTACTCTGGTCAATCCCCAAAGCTTCTGATTTTGGGCTACCAACTGCCAGACAGACAAAATGCTAGCCACAACCTGAGCAAACATCTCTTGTTTTCTCCCAAATTCCAAACATATCCTCAGCGGTGCCTTCATTTTGTAATCTCCCCCAACCGGCCCCCCATGTTCAACTAGCAGGGCTGCTCCTCTCACTCATGGTGCCAATGAGAGGGATGGGGGTTGTCACTGCAACAGTTCTGTTTACCAATACTTCTACTTTGGAGCCAGCCATCCTCAGAGAGGCAAATCAAGTGTGGAAACTACCTGGCTCACACCTGGGGGACCATTTGTCATGGCCATCAACCTGGGTTCCTGGGAGAAAACGTTTGCTCAGCATTATGCTAGGTTTGCACTTCTGGTCAGGGTCACCCAAATAAATCCAAACTCAGTGGAAGCAATAACAGTACTGTCCAAACCAGGTTGGGATTCTAGAGTGTGGCATTTATTCACATACACATAGAATAATCACAAAGTGAAGATGGACCTCCACAGGGCTAATCCCACTGGTAATACTATTTGCCAGCAGATTAGGCCTTATGGTCTATCGAGTCTGATTTGTAATTGAGTCTGAGTTGTAATGCAGATTATTGATGTACAGAGGACACACACAGTGAACCCTCAAGTTCTGAATGGAAACCGACACACATGGCCAGATCGGGTACACTTCCCTTGACTAGGCACCCTTGGCCAGTACTAGGAGACTTTCCCATATTTCATGAGGAATTACTGGTGGCACCCTCGACCACCAAAGAGCACAACAGTCTCACAGAAAATCCAAAACCCACATCTGGGTAAACTATTTTCTTCAGGCAGTGGCCAAATGCACTGAGAGAAAACAAAGGTGCCCAAACTGAACTCAGAGAGGTAAACATGGTTACTCCAGATGGGGGGTCTCCCACCTTTTGCTTCCAAATTTATACTTGCCCATTCATCTGATTATAATACCCTTCTCAGAAAACTTGTAGAAGCTATCTTGAAATGTCTTTCACATTTAACATACTACTTTACACACCTCTGAGGTGTCATGAAGTTAAAAGTTCTGTAATTGGCAATGTCTCTTCACTAGACCCCCACTTTAGCAGACACTTTTAAATCAGACACAAATTACAAGCTCTGTATTTGGCAAGTCTCTCTCTGGACCCCATAGCAGGCAGACACTTTTAAACAGAAGCTGTCTTGGTAACAGAGTCCCTTTGTCAGAGAAAAACCCACCACAGGAATGCAGGTGCCCCAGGGTTTTTTCATACAAAAGTCTTGGGTACTCACACAGCAGATGAATCTCAGGCAGCTTCAGCACAGTCAAGGCTGGACCAGGGGATTGCCCCTGAATCCTGGAATTCCCCCTCTCCATCCGGGGATGGGGCACTGGAAAGCCTCTAGAAACAGTGTCTACCACTTCACTCTCTGGTCTTCTATGTTCTTCTTCTTCTAGGGTGAGAACAAACTACCCCAACTATAGAGGTAGCTCTCTGTCAAAGCTAAAACTGAGGAGCTGCCCAGGCAGCAGCCTCTTCCTCACTCTTCACTCTACAGACTACTCTACTGTAACTCAACATTCTACAGTTAACTCCCCAACTAGCATTCCAATGTGGCTTATGTTGTTGTGACAGTTCTAAAGTGACATAATCACTCCAGCTCAGCTGAGACTGAAAACAGAGTGGGACACTGTGAAATCCATTTAACTGGCATTTCACACGCTGCCTCTCCCTGCCTGTCTCTGATTCTAAGTGGGTTTCTAGTAACTCCTGGGAACGAAGGGGTTACAACTGTATTCATTCATGCTATCTAAAATAGCTTTCATGCTTTTTGTACACAAAAATGCATTTATGCATTTTACACAACACCTCTCTGGGTGTTTGGCATCATTCCAGGGACTGGATGGATGGAAATGGAAAAAGAATGAAGAGAGAAAACTAGTAGGACGTTTAGTAGGGATAGTAAAGAGCTACGATAGGTGGCTAACCTAGGGTAGGGGGGAAAAGAAGAAAAGCAAAGAGAAAAGCATTAACTGTTGTGCACAGACATTTTGGTAGCTAGGAAATATGAAGACAGAAAAGTAGTCCATCAGTCACAGCCAAGGGTGTAGCCTAACTCTGCCACACACTGATTATTTTAAATTGGTCTGATGTACAACATACTGCTCTGTTCTGCTCTATCTGTAGTGCACTTTATTGTACGGTACTGTATTTATAATGTTCTGGACTATATTTATAATGGAGTTTGACAGCATCTTAAAAGCTCTTCACAAAACTATACTAATAAACAAATAAACCAGTGAACAGTTATATGTCTTGTGTCATGTCATGTGTACAGTAATTGGGAAGGCAAACATCAGCAGAGCTCCTTGACTGCATGTGTACAGCATCTAATGCATGTGTGCATGTGTACATGCACCCTCTATTATCTGCCACCCTCTATTATCCACCAATTGTTCCTTGCACCAGAGTGGGAAAATAATACAGGAAGCACTGTAAGTTATTAAGGTTAAGATCTGAGATATGGAGGGATGGAGCTCTGCTAGATCACCAGGGAATGATATATAAATATTTATGAGGGACATCAGTGATTGGGGGTTCCAGTAGACCATCAGGGAACGATACATGAATTTTAGTGGGGGACATCAGGGATTGGGGGGTTCACTGGACCATCCAGGACATGTATACTGTTCCTAAACAGGGGATCGGGACGTAGGGGGACCAGGGCACTAGTTCTCTCCAGTCCAGGAGGGCTCTGGGGTGGGGTATGGTCTCTATCCCTCCCTGAGTCCACACTTCTAGGTATCCTTTGACCAGTCCTGGCTGGTCTAATGTTACTTAGAAATTTGCCCTCTGTGAGGATTTTGTGAATACCAAATTATGGGATATGGCAGCTTACGTCTGCCACAAGTCCCCTAGTGCCATGTCACAGCCCATTTTGTGCCACAAGGATGGTGCAAGCACCCTTTGGCACACGCTGCCTGTGAATTTTGTGAATTCTTCCTGGAGCATCTTTTGGCACAAGACTCATCTTGTGCCATTTCTTGTGGTGCAAGCCCCTTACACGATTCAGGGTGGCTTTGTGAATCAGGCCCCTTGACTCTTTAATAACTAGAGCTGTGCAGAATAATTTTTAGCACATGAAATCCGTGGCATATTTTTCATATTGAAAATTCTGCAGAGTTTTATTTAACATCTACCATAGCACATTTGTGTTGCATGTTAAGTTATATAAAATGTGTAAAAAAAAACATTGGATTTTTCTGCATTTCTGATCAGATATGCGGTATTTCACACATCTACATTCTATGAATTTTGAAAAGCAATTGTGATGCTAAAGAAACTTTCCAAAATGCAGAAAGTCTGCAAAGTTTTTTATTTTCTTTGCATTTCATGACGTTAGGCAAAGGTGAAGGGCAGAAACTTCACACAGCTGTACTACTAACAATGGTACCTATGTACGGAGAGGTGGAAAGTACATGCCACAGGTGTGTACCCCTCCTGCATAGCTCTGCACCCACAGACAGGTGAGAACAAGCTGGTATGCACTAACGCCAGACACCTGCATTCAGTTTCGTCCTCCGGCGTGCAGGTGCATGGGGGGTGGATAGGGGTGGAGTAGCAGAACCAGGAGAGCTGCCAATCAGTTGCCCATCCTGGATCCCGGAGTGGATCCCTTAAGAGGAAAGGCACAGGTCTGGCTGCATGAATAGCAAATGTGGGCACCAGGGCCTACTCGGCCAGGCCCCATTGTCCAGTGGTCTCCCCCTGCCCAATACCTACCCTTGTGGCACCATGACTGCCTGGTGCACAGAAGACTGCCCCAAGCACAACACCCACCCTTGTCCCTTATGTTATCCCCCCACACACAACAGTGCCCCATCCACTTACACAGCAATGTGATACCCACACACACACATGGCTCCCCGTCCCTCTACATGCAATGATCCCTCCCCCGACACACACACACACACACATATATATATGGATACCCTGTCCCCTGTCTGCAAGTGTGTGACTCCCCCCTCTCCCTATCCTGGCACCCCTGCCCCTGCATTGAAGGTCAGAGGCCCTCCATCCCCCTCCACAGCATCAGCAACACTACCCCATCCCCTGTATCTGAAAGTCAGTCCCACGGTGATGGATGGTGAGTGGCACAACCCTCTGCACACTCCCTTGGCTGCCAGCCATCTGCCCAATGCTGGGGGTGGCACTGCTCTATTATTGGATGCACACTCCTAGCATCGGTAGGATGTTGGGTGGCTGAGGTGGTGTGCGGTGATTTGTACTGCCTACCTTGCACCCTAGCAGCACTGGCCTGCAGGTACAGAGGATGGGGGAGGTGATGTCAGTGCTGCGGAGTGGTCACTGACCACCAATGATGGGCTGGGGGAGTTTGGAACAGGGCTGGGATGTGGGTGGTCAATGCTGTACATATTTATGTATGTGTCTAGCATTGGTGACTGGGACAGGCACACTGAGCCAGGTCTCATATCCAGGTGTGACTCGGGGGTTGGAGAGAAAGGAGCAGTAATGGACACAGGGTATAGAATTGTATTCCAGTATTCACACAGGGACATTGATGCAGTCTCATGCAGGTACGTAATTGTTAGCAGCAATATTAGTGATGTTATAGTGGCATCCACAATAACCAGTACTGGCCAGGGTCCACCGGGACAGGGCACTGGTGGGGGGGGTTACAAACTGTTGCCGGGTCTGTCCGGGGGGGGTCTGTTGTATTGGGGATGGGTTTATGAACAGTTGCCAGAATCAGCGGGAGGTTTGTGTGTGTGGAGCTTGGCACACAGGGCAGTTGCAGTGGGGTCCCCACTGCCATAGCTAGCATCCTCCTATGCTCCCCTGTGCACAGCACCAAACATCTTTGTGCATGGCATGTAGTGTGGGCACCCCCCCCCGGCCTGCCCCTGGAACACCCTGGCATAGAGCTGCCCACATGACCTGGGAATCGGGTGTGTACCTGGTGTGCGCATCTTTAGTGAATGCCACTGGGGATCCACGGGACCCCCGCTGCATGGCATTCCTGCATATGTCTGCCTACATGCCCAGTTTCTGCAGCACATAGGCTTCATACATAGGGCCCTATATATATTTAAACAATTTTCAGAGCTTATTAAATAGAGAAAGGTACTTGCTTGTGTTACATGTAATTTTCTTTTAAAGCCTGTTTATGATCATATGATTTAATGGTTAATTTACGCTGTAGTTGGATTTGTAAGGTGTTTTATGATTCTTTGTATTGTTATTGTTTGCCATATTTTTCTTCCAGGTCATGCCTGAAAAAGGATGTTTGGCAGAGCTTACTTAACCCACACATCATATATAATCAACCAATTAATTTACCCATTAAAGTGCACATCATATCTTATCCATAATAATGCAGTTCTACACTTTAAGCAAATTGAAAAAAATATGAAGTAGGTAGAATTCTTAAACAGCAAACTCTGGTCTGAGCTGATATAGCTGTGGAGAGCTACTAGGAGTGGCAAGAGCATGAAATGAATATGCAGTGCTTTCACTGCACCAGAGTCAGCCATAAGTAATACTGCAGCAATTACAGTACTGCACATGCGTGATACTCGTACTTGTGAAGTTTGTCCTGTAGTCAGCCCTGCACAACATGGTGATGCTGACATAACTATGTATGCATGATAGTCATGCACACACAGTTTAAGTCAAAGTCACCATGTTGTACATGGTGGTCATTGGTACTGCAGTTGCAAAACAGAAAAATAGTGCGCCAGGAAGTGGGTATGTTTATGCAGCCTGTTGAGGGGAAGGGCTGCATAAACAGAATCACTGGAAACTAGATCAGAGCACTGCGGCAACACATTAAACAGCGGTCCAGTTACATGCTTCCACAGTGCTGTTACACAAATCTGATGATGGCATAACATCCATGGAACTTGGCCCATGCAGCCATATAAATCATACTCAGGAGGAGTCTATTAACAAACTAGAGATCTGGTTTGGGACTTGCTCGTCATTACAGTCACTTTCTCATTCTTTTCTAAGCAGTAATTTCTTGCAACTGTGCCTTAACCATTTTGATCTCAGTGCTGGTAGACTACTTCTGGTTTTCCCCAGACTGCATTAGGCGGGGGTAGTAGCAGTCTTGAAGTGGTAGCAGCTGATGGTGGCATGCTCTGGAAAAAAGTGGTCCCCATGCTCGTCTGCACATTTTAGAAATGATGCCTTTCCTTGTTTTTACTGTAAAGAAATTGACCCCTTTAACACAAAAACAAGGCATCAGTTATGCCCCCCCCCCCTTTTTGCTTCAAGTGAGGAACATCATTATGGGTTTACATCAGATGTACAGTGGCAGCCATAGATGCAAAATATTGTTAAACAGCAATCAACTGCATGTAAAAGCTCTTTTTTTTTGGAATGTGTGCTTTCTTAATGTTATCAATACCACTCCACCCATGTGTACTCTGCCCTGGATTTCTTTACCCCAAGTGCAACATTTTACATTTTTGTGTTCAAGACAAAAATGCCTTTCAAATGAGTGTAGTCACTAATCTAAATTCTTCATAGTTTTTTAGTTTTCTTTGTGCGTATGCAAGAAACATCTTGTGGTAGAATGACATTTCAAAGGTGTGTCAGGGACGAGTCCAATGCACAGCAATCTACAGTGGACTTGTCCGTGACAGATCAATGAGCATACAACCAGACTGTGACACTAGTCACAGTTTCACATCTAAAATCTGTTCTCTAGGTGAAAGAAATAAAGTGCTGGAATGAGATCGCTTCATTCCTTTCATTCATGCCCTTACTGATCTTACTGCTTATCTCCCCACCGATCCTGCATATGCCAGGGTACCCAGCCATACACTGCATCCCCCACTCTCTGTACCATAAGCAGTAAACAGTCCTTGCAGTAAAGAACAAATAAATATTATTTATCCTTCCCCAGACAGACATCCACGTTAAAATTGTTTGTGTCTGTGTGCGAATCAGAGTGCGTGGTCTTGTCCCTGAGTTCCTCTCTCTTCAATGCTTCATGTTTGCCACAATGCGCAGCCTGAACATTGCTCTCTGTTTTGGTACCCACTGACCTCCCCCATGGATCTCCTAGTGTCTATGTTGCCTCTGTGTGCCCCCCACCCCATCACACAATAGAGCTATAGCTTACCCCTGGATGGCGGGGAGAGGGAGACATGAGCTGCAGGGACAGATAAAGAGGAGGAGAGGCAGTAGCACCTTCCCCCGAAAGAGAGCGCAGGATCCAAAGAGGTGGTGAGTGGCACCAGTGTCAGGGACAGAACAGAGAGAGGGCCCCCTAAACAGTGACAGCACCATGCTGAGATGTTGCGAGTAAGAGGAATGAGAGTGATCACCAAGTGACAGGCTTTCACTATTGCTGCACTTCTTTGGCAGTGTGAAATTGGAGGCAGTGCAATGTAGTAACCATCACCATGATGACCAGTGGCTCCCAGACCTGCATCTGAACAAACATCCATGTAAATGGGTGGCCTATCCCATAGCAGTGTCTCCCCCCCCACCCCCGAGAGAGACACAGCAACAGCGAGAGCCATTTCCAATGCAGCATATATGTGCAGGTTCAATCTGTTACAGTGAAAGACAGTGTCAACTCTCCCCAAAACAGAGAAGTGGAGTACAGTGTGCACCGAGCTCAGTTGACATCCATTTTATTTCCACTCACTCTTCTGGCACCTTGCTGTCGGTCTGACTCTCTGTCTTTCTGAAGCTCAATGGCAGCATTAAGTGACCTCCCCCCATCCCACCTTCACGCATGGGAAGCACTCTTCCCCCTCCATGTCTTCTATGTATATGGGGAGCAATTATCCTTCTCCAGCTCTCTTCCACATGGTGGACATATTCTTATGTAATCATATCTGGTCTCAATCTTTATTGAATGCAACATTGTACATATTGTAAATACTAATGTAAAGAAAATTGCGTTATTTTAATTTATATTATGTGTCCTTACTTTTTGTATCTCACACTATGTATTTATCATTTCTTGTACATGAGACCTCCTTGCAAATGAGCTTGCTTAATGGATTTTATCCCTTCACAATAAACTTGAACTTGAACATGGAAATCACTCTTCCCTCGATTCCATCTCCACACATAGGTATCATTGCTGCACCCCCATTACCCACGGTCATACATTGTGAGCACTCATCCCATGGCCCATCTAGTGCTTCTCCAAACTAGGGCCTCTGGGGGAAGACTTTGCTTATGTCTATGAAGCAAACCAATATGGATGTTCATAGCCTTTGCAACATTTTCAATGTGGTAGGCATATGAAATAGTGCTGCCTCTAGTGACCCCCCCAAATATTTGAAATGCTGGACGAGTTCCAATGTAGTTCCAGACTAATTTGTTTTAATGAGTGGGTGTGAACGATGCCTTTTCTGGGGACTGGAAAATAGCAAGGTCTTTTTTGTAGTTCATAATGAGTTTTTTGTTCTCAGAACCATTTTTCAACTGTAGTAAAGCTGTCTTGGAGCTTGCATTCCAAGATAAAGAGATCGGGGTAATTTGTATAAAGGACTGCATCATCTGCGTTGAGCAAAATTGGACAGCTACTGGTGATTGGGAGCTGGTTTACAAAGAAACTGAATAAAATGGGGCCCAGATGGAGTCCTGGGGCACACAGCAGTGAACAGGTCTGCTGTCAAATAGAACATTATCAATCCTAATGTGCTGAAAGTGATTCATGAAGTTATTTTTTTAATTACACACTAAGAAGAATGGTCTTAATAAGTTCATTTAAGATTTCATAATTTGACCTTTTGCATTTCTAATGACCTCCCAATCTTGGAGTCCCCTTCGGAGATGGTCAGCTACCACCCTTTGAGGTGTGTAACCCAAGAGGATTTTCTGGCAGTGGTTAATCTATCAAGTGTGGACATTGCATGTGGGGGGGGGGCGTAAGTGAACTGCAATCATTGCCTATAATAAGGTGATGTCAGAGGTGCTTGACTCCCTTGCATCGGTCCATGTACTACCCATATCTTCTCACTTGAGGTCTCCATAGTTTGATGGGGAGCTCAAGGTGATGAAGACTCTGGATTGGAGGTTTGAGCACATCCGATGGAGGGCCGGTCTGGAGGAGGACAAGCTGGCCCTGCATGCTCACTGTGGTGAGTACCATGGGGCAATCAACCATAAGAAGACAGATTTCCTATTCGCAAGGAAGAACTGACCCACTGTGCTATTTCAGACTGTGGATAGGCTGCTAAACCCAGCCTGTCTGCAGCCAAAAAAAGCTTTTTCAAATGTTTATGTGAAGAGTTTGCTCAGTTCTTCTCGGACAGAGTGTCTGCCATCAGACATGGAATTCCACCAGTGGCCCATTATCTGGCCAACAGCAATTGCAACAGATTCCCAGAGAGCACTCTGCGTAGCTGGGGTGAGTTTTGACCAGTGGAGGTGGCTGAGGTCATTGGGTTGCTTCCAAGCTGAGGCACACATACTGTGAACTGAACCCAGTACCAATGATTTTCCTAATGGAATGTGTCAACTACATTGGCCCGGTGTTTGCCTAGATTGTTCAGTGCTCCTTGTCTTAGGGGGTCTTTCCTGATAACTTAAAGGAGGTATTGGTGAGATCCCTTCTGAAAAAGCCAGCTTTGGACCCTGACTTCATGGCAAATTATCATCCAATCTCCAACCTTCCATTTCTGGGTAAGGTTGTCTAGAAGATTGTGGCCCTTCAGCTTGAAGAGCACCTTATGGCCTTTGATCTATATGAACCTTTCTACTCTGGGTTTTGGGTGAGTCACAGCACTGAGACTGCATTAGTTTGGGTGCACTATGACCTTCTCAGGGTGAGAGATCAAGGGGAAGGGACAATTTTCATTCTCCTTGGTCTCTCCTCAGCATTTGACACAGTGGACCATTGTGCGTTGCTTGACTGCCTGAGGGAAGTTTGTGGACTTGCTGGCACAGTCATCTGCTGGTTCGAGTCCTTTCTCCCAAACAGGAGACAGAAAGTAGTGATGGGGAATTTCTCCTCCCCCCCAGTCCCCTGTCTTGTGGAGTACCTCAGGGTTCGGTCTTGTCACCAACGTTGTTCGCCTTGTACATGCTGCCCCTGGGAGGGCTCAATAGGAACTATGACTTGGGTTTTCATTGCTATGCCAATGATACCCAGTTGTATCTTTCCTTTGCACCTGGGACACCTAATGCCATGGACGTTTTTAATAACTGGCTTGCTGAAATCAGTGATTGAATGGCCTCCAGCTGGTTGTGACTGAACCCCCATAAGACAGAGGTACTGGTAGTTGAGTCGAACTGAGGATGTGATAGGATGGCCTCAAGTACAGAGACAGGACTTGTCTTGGGTTCTGTGCCTTTGAAGATCTCCTCCAGGATGCGTAACCTGGGCATTATTCTGGATAGCAGCCTGACACTTAAGAGCTCAGGTGTCGGCCATGCTCAGCGCCAGTTTTTACCATCTGAAGATTATCACCAGGATTAAGCCCCTGGTTCTGCCCCTGGACCTCCCTACCTTGGTGTATGCCTTTGTGATGTTGAGGCTTGATTACTGTAATATGCTCTACCTTGGGGTCTTATACCTTGGAGGTATCCTCCTTCTCCGGCTTTAGCTAGTGCAGAATGCAGCTGCCAGGTTGTTGATGGGGCAGCCTAAGTACTGCCATGTTTCCCCAGTGCTGCGTGAACTGCACTGGCTGCCAATCAGATGGAGAATCCTCTTTAAGGTGAGCTTGCTCACCTTTAAGGCCCTACATGGTCTGGGCCCTGGTTATCTGGTGGACCTTCTTACAACTGCTACCTCAGTCTGCTCTGTCCATTCCTCCTCGATGGGCCTCCTTGCAATTCCCAGGAAGAGGTTAAAAACTGCCGGTGGTAGTGCTTTTAGTGTTGCCAGCCCTGTCTTGTGAAATTCGCAACCACCATCTATTAGGGAGGCCCCTTCAGTGCAGCTTTTTAAATGGCACTCCTCAAGGCCTTCCTTTTTGAGCAGGCATTTCCAGACACAGTTATGTAACTATTGTCCTGTTCTGACTTGTTATATTGCTATTTTCCCTGACTTTCTTTATTATTTTTGTTAGTTATCGTATTTATTAGTTATTGTGTTTCTGAAAATGCTTATTTATTGAAATTTGTTTTATGTCAGTTTTATTGTACGGCACCCAGACCCTCCGGGACTGGGGGTCTTTTAAATAAAATTTGCCTTGCCTTGTCCTTTTCTTCAGCTTGTTTTAGTCCAATAAGATTTAGAATAAAATTACTTTAAACCAAAAACTGTATAAACTTTGGGGTTGATTTTGTGCAAATATTAACTTCTCGCCGAGCCGAAACTGCTTAGAAAATTAGTTGTAGACACTTTTGTATTTCTCCACAATTTTAATTTAGAAATTTGTAAAAAAGAAATATAAAAAAAATAACACTCAACAGTCCAATAAGATTTAAAATAAAATAACTTTTGAACAAAACTGAATAAACTTTGGGTTTGATTTTGCATAAATACTAGCTTCTCTGTGAGTTGAAAATGCATAGAAGATTAGTTGTACATACATTTCTATTTCTCCACACTTTTACTGTGGAAATTTATAAAAAAATATGAAAAAACAACACTTGACCTTTTGCACAGCTCTTGACCCCCCATAAAAGGAATGGCTTAAAACTTATTTAGGAGTCATTCAAGAGTTATCCCAATGTCAAGATTTAGTAAACTATACATTTAATGTGTTTTAATAATAGAAGTTGCCAAAGAGGACATAACAAATAAAAAAAATCAGTGTTGCAGAATAGATGCCTACAAGTTTTACAGACAGCTATTGTTTTTCTTCTCTGTCTTCCTTCTTCCTCCCATTTGGTCAGTGTCAGCTTCACATATGGATCTCATAGGATATTGCTGGCTAATAATTACTAAAATTAATCTGCTGTTTTTGTTCTTTAAAGATTTAAAATGATCCCATCCTGAAAATATCTAATTTGACCCCAAGAAGCAGATCATTTTATGTCAAGCTGGTAAGCACTAAAGAATTCCATTGAAGTACTAGTAAGTCATGATGATCTACTGTTAAATTAGGCATGACAAGATGGTCTGGTCTCATTGAACTTAAAGTGGTGTAGTGCTTTACAGAAATGAGGCTCTTATAAGTTTAATAGGAGTTATGGTAAACAAATGTAAATGTCTCTAAAAGTATATAAATTATGCATAAACCATCAGTGTGGAAGTTGTTCAGGACAAAATGACCTTTCAAATGAGTTTATCCATTAAGCTGCACTAATTATATTTTTTAAACTATGGCAATCTGATTACCTGGATTTTCATTTTTCTTCACAATTTTCACCTTTCAGATTGCTATATTTAAAAAAAATCTAATGAATTCAGATTAGTGACTATGTTCATCTGAAAGGTCATTTTGTCCTGAACATCTTTCATGCTGTTTGTATATTGGCAACTTGAATGCTTTCTGAGATATTTAGATTTGATTGCCATGACTCCTACTGTGTTCACTCAAAGAGAAAAAAATGAGGTTGTTTGGAAGACCATATTTTACAAACTATAAAGAATTCAGATTAGTGACTACCCTCATGTGAAAGTTTTTTTTACCCTGAACAACTTTCACGATGGTTGTTCTTGTGCACCTTGAATAGTTTTAAAGATATTTAGATTTGTTTGGAAAGTGTGCACATTTGCTCTCAGAGAAAAGCAGCTTTGAGTTCTGTGTCCATCATTCTAAAGAGAAAGAAGGGAATATTTTTTAACTGCTGTAGGGATTTACAGTGTTATGGAAGGATACTGAAAACTACTGAAAAATGTGTTCCACGGAAACCCCTTTTCAAGCTAAAGTGACTAGGAGCGATAAGGCTCTGATAACTGATGCACAGTACAGTTTTAGAAAACACCATGTCACGGACACAGCCCTTGTACATCTGTCTTCTGAGATCTTCAGTGTGGTGGATTCTGGTCAAGTGACTGAAGCTATATTTGTGGACTTACCTAAAGCAACTGACTTGATGAATCATGAACATTTGCAGGACAAGATAAGGGAACCGGGCAAAGAAACAACTGTGGCACTCTAGGTTCAGGAACTATTTGTCTGAATAAAATCAAATAAGCAAGCAGGGATGTAACTAATCTTCACTGAGAAAAATATCTGATGATGTTCCTCTGGTTTTCATATTGGACCAATTGATCTTCTTCTGCCTTGTGAATGATATGCCAAATAACAATGGTGCAGCTGTATGTGGACAATGACGTACTTCACAGAAGTCATTCTGCTGTATCTCTTTTAAATCCTTCTCTGGGGAATGATGGTAGTCATTTTGAAAAATAGTTTCTCACATGAATAAACTGATTTCAACACTGCAAAAAACAAAGCTACATTATGTTGTTTGGTGCAAGACAACTAGGTTGTTAGAGAAAAGGTTGTTCAATGTGTATGCTTCTGGAGGTACTTTTATAGAGTTTGTGGGATTACTAAAGTACCTGTTAATGCAATGAGATCAGCAGTTCTCCTTCTGGCCTCATGTTAATCATGTGATTAAAAACCCTCTATCAGAAGTTGGGACTACTGTATAGGATTAAGAGATACCTTACTAGAGTGGCATTTCATGTTATCTGCAATACAGAAGCTGTGAAATTTAATTTAGCTGGCAAAAATTCCAGCAAAATTGCAAATTTTGGTATGCAAAATATTTTGCGAAAATTGCGCATTCTGCAAAATATTTCATGGCTGCAAAATACAGAATTTTGCCCTTCACATGCAGAATTTCACCCACGAATGGCAGAATTTCACCCATGAGTGGCAAAATTCCTCCATTCACGGGTGAAATTCTGCTTTTTGATGGCAGAATTTCACATTTTGCACCCACAAAATATTTCACAAAATACACAAATTTCACAACATATTTTGCATAATTTAATTTTCAGATTATGCCCATCTCTAATCTCCAACAGCATCCTGCTTCCAGTATTATTGTTTGGTACCCCAGTCCTTTCTTGCTGAAGAGAAACAAAAGTGCACAGGCTCAAAGTCTTCTACATCAGAACTGGATAGTTTGCAGCAGGTGCAAACTGTATGAAGCAACACTGTGGGATCTTCTCCACATTACATTGGCCCTCCCTAGAAGGGTGATCGAACTATCCCTTGCTATGTCTTGCTTATAAAAATAATGGAAGTCACTTCCCCTTGTAGTGTTAAGGTTATTCTGGTATCTAAACCACTGGGGTGAGTACTCCACTACTCTGCCAATATCCTTCTTATGGTATTCATGTTAAAGTCTGCCTCAGGGTAAAGGTCTTTTGACAACATAGTCCTAAACTTCTGGAATAAGCTTTTTTTGAGTGATCAGGACTGTGCCACTTCTACTGTCATCAAGAAATGTCACAGCCGGCCCACCAGCACAGTGGCAAGGTGTCCATCTGCAACAACAATGTCCTGGGATCAGGAATGGACATGGGAAGTCAGAGGGCAGGTCGGGTGAGAGGGATTGAGCACCCTAGGGATGGCTCACCTTCTCCTGGTGGGGGGGGGTTGTGTGTCTGGTGGAAGTCGGACCCTTAGTGGAGGCTGGGGTTTTCCCGATGACCGGCACCTATTCCCTTGGAGGCATGTCAAGTGCTGCCATCATTGCAGAGCACACCTCCTTTGTGGGGGGAATTGGTGAAACATTGCACCTGCCATCCATGACATCCTGCTTCCTACAGCCCCTATCACTCACCATAGCACTTCCAACCCATGACCTATCCTATCCTATTGCCCGCTGTACCCAACCAAACCACACACCCCACCCTGGGGGCAAGCCAGGGAGACACCCTTGTTGATATCCTTCTTCCGTTATTGCAGGCTTGCGCTGGTTACGTGGCTCCACCCTGAGGAGCAATCCGGGGAGATTCATGGGTTCAGGAGGTAAGTCCCGGGGGCAAAGAGGGGGACCAGGAGTTGGCAGGGGCTGAGCTGCAAGGCAGTACTGCCAAAAAAGCATACTAGATAAAAAACAAAAAGAAAGAAATGTCTCAAGGCTCATTTTCTTGACTGTAGTCAATGCACTTGCTAATGCTTAGGGTACTCTGCTAGCTATTGTTCAGTCTTACACTGTACAAGTATACTTTATGCAGTTGCTTGTATCTATTTTCTTAGTGGGATTTGTTCTGAGAAACTACTGTAATTACTTAGTGTCTTAAATTTGTATCTGTATTGGTACACTTAATCTTATCTGCTGTAATTGCCTGTGCACCTACATGTCAAACGTATTCACTGCTCTTTGTAATTAACTCCAGGTCATCCATGGAAAAGAAACAATTCATCTAAGTATGCCTATCTATTATCAAAACCTAATACATACATATTATGATGACCTTTAAAATTACTGTTGATTCTTACTTGCATATCACAAATTATCACAAAAATACCAGGTGGAAAGAACTGCTTGCAAGAACAGTTCTGTATAAACAGGGCAAAAGTAAAGAAAGTGCAGTGAGAAAGGGCACAACCAAAAGAGTGCCTGCCAAAATGTTGACAGGCAAAAAGAACAAAACCAGCAAATGTCACCCAAAAGCCAGCCACCAAAGTGGGGCACCCCACACAATGTCCTGTGTTGCCCATGCAGCCATTATGTGTGATTGGGCTCGGCACCCCACACCCCATCCAAATATATATATAATCACCCCCCCCGCCCTGTATGGGCAAGAAGAGGGGTGATGTTGAGGGCAGCAGCAAGAGTGAGTGAGAGATTGAGCCCACATTACTGCGCCCAAAACTCCCATGCACCGCAATTGCCGGCATCCTCTTTGCGGCACCCTCTTTGAGGTGCCCTTGTTCCCCTGCCATTTTAATGGAATAACATCAAGAATAAATCTATTGTTAGGTTGCATGTCATATGTTAGCTCTTTGGGCATCCTATCATCTTTGGTAAAAAGGCAGTTCCCAGCAGAAGTCATGTATAGTTACTGGGTCCTATTCCTGGCATTTCCTGACAGATATTGAGACAACAAATGCTTACGTTCCATTGGGCACATAAATGATAGCAGTCAGTTATACATAAGCACTGCTTAATTGCCTCTAGTTTTTTAAGTGTTTATTGTCATCATACTGTATGTTAATATGTGCTTGAAGTAAAGGAGAACTCTGTGGCACAAAGTAAAACATGGTTCTCATTATGTTTTATGTGGGCCAGGTTTTGAAGTGACCCACATTGGTTCCACATCATGTGTATTATTCAAGGCACTATTCAGTCTATAAATGTATTTCATAAAATAGGTATGAAAAAATTCAGTTATCTCAATACTCAATAACCATCCAGACCTGTGCAGTTACTGGACTATAACTGTAGAGGCTGAAAAGTGTTAGAACAAGATTTTCAAGTTGGGCAACATAGAGGGATATTACTGGACCATTTCATGTATCCTTGATTTCCATCACAAACATAGCTGCAACCTTGACTTACTAAAATTCTTCAGTTAGGACCTAAACGTTAAACTGAGTTGAATTAAAAAAATCTTAAATAAATAATGTCCTTTCCACTAATTCTGCTTTCTTTACACTCACACACATTAGAAAAAATGAAGTACTACTCAATTTAAATTTCTAGTGTTTCTTTACTGATCATGAAAAATCACCCTCTCCTACTTTATTTGCTTACCAAGGAAACTACTGTTGCATACCCTGCCACAGATACAGCTGAGGTCTTGGCTTTAAATTATGCCTTCTTCTCAGTGTATGAGTGTGAGTGTGTGTGTGTGTGTTGGGAGGAGTTAATACCAGCACACCACCTTATGTATAGTAGATGTAAGGTATTGAGCATGCTGTCAGTGGAACAGCACAACATTTTAAATGATTGAAATGGTTTGGAAGAGAGGAACTAATATAAAGAATGATATGGAAAAGTTGTGTAAAAACAAAATAAATGTGTAGAAGCTAACCAAAACTTATTTTTTTATAAAAATAAACAATCCTGCTTTTTAATCACATATACTAGAACCAGTGAAGGGTGAATCATTTCAGTTCTGAGTGCGTTTCTCAGTCAGGTCACATTATTGCTTTCTCATTACATTTTGAGTTTTGATTGCTTTGCAGTGGCAAATACTGCGCCATTATCTACTTACCATCTCAATTATTCCTAGTTGCAGAACTTTCAGTTGGAAACATAAGGTGCCTATGGGAACCTCCAGCAGCCATGTGATCCTAATTGCTCAGTGGTAGAGTCCAAGGACGTATTCTGGAGGCCAGAGTTCTTTTCCCATTTAGGCCAAATGATATACAATTCCTTCAGATTAAGTTACTTTACTGTTTGAAATATTTATTGTGCCCCCTACACCTCATTCCCCACTGTCCCACTGAAGACTCTGTAAGAATCATGGCCAGCATAATGCCCAAACAGGGACAAGGATGCAACTGAGTCTTGTTTGTGAGTGTGGAAAAACATTAAGAAAATGGCGACTAGACATTCGCTGCAAGTCAATATGGTTTATAGGCCATATTATGTAAATAATTGGAACATTTGGGTCTGCCTTGAATGTGAGTAATTAAATTGAGAGTGTCCCCTTATCCTCAAATTTACATTACTGGACTCCACTCAGATGGTGTTGCCATAGGTGAGACTATTCTGTGCCTATCATCAAAGATAAAGACCCAAGGCATTGTTAGTGTTATGTATTTACCACATTGCTATTTTGGCTTACTTTTAAAATTAATTGGCTAACAAAAATAAATTAATTCCCCACCACTGGTGACATGTTTTTACCTTTGCTGGCTTTGGAGGAGGCACTAAGCAGTACTGATTACATGACTGATTTAACCCAGCCTCTTGTGAACTCCTACTGCTCTCTTACCAAAAAAAAAAGTTCTAATCTTCAAAACTGCATATACACCCTCAAACAATCACCCACCATCAGTTTAACTGGCTGAGTGCTATTAAATGCTCTGACAGACAAATGACAGCATGCAGAGAGAAGGTAGGCAGATTGTGTGTGAGGGCATGATGTGGGGTGGGGTTAGCCAAAGGTTGTTCACTGGCATGGGACATCCTACAGTAAACCCCTCTCCACACATTGCCTCACTCCCCCTCTTGACATACATAAAGGTTTACAGTAGGATGACCAGTGGCATAAGACATCCTGCGGTACACCCCTCTCCACACTCTGCCTCACTCACCCTCTTGACAAACATTTGTGGTCAGCAGCGTTGTTTCTGCCGTTTCATGTGACATATGTTTATCTAGCATTTTGGGGCATTCAGTGACATGACACCCAGTTTGGGTTGTGGAGATGCAAATACCTAGATGCTGTCTCCTTTCCATCCAATAGGTGGCCCTAGTAATGCATTCATTTCTTCAAATGGCTTTGTCACTGTTACACCTGCAATGGTCACATAAAATCACCCCCCAAAACATATTTTACTTTAGAGTAGCAGCTTGTGCTTCCAAAGATATTTAGGAAACACCTTGGGGAAAACAAATCTGAGAATGCCATGTGAAAGTAAGCAGAAATGCCAAAGTTACGAGCCATTTTGTGTGATATCTGCCAATTACACAGTGGTTTTGAGACCTGAGAAGTTGCCCTGCTTTTTGGCAGTCATCATGTCAGTTCACTCACTAAAAATATTATTTTTTTGCATAACGACTTTTGCTTCCATGGGTATTTAGAGAGTACCTTGGGTAACATGAATCTGAAATTTCATGTGAAGGTAATCGGAAATGCCCAAGGATTTATGCCTTTTTGGCAAGATTGGAGAAATTTGTTTTGGGCTTTTGGTTTCACTGCCTGAAGAGGTGAGAGCTCTGATGGACTTTTATTAAAGCTGCTTAAGAGATTTAGTGACTCTCGTTGATCTGCAAAGACTAACTAAATGCCATAAGACGGTATCTTATTTCATACGTAATTGTTTTTGTGTTTTATGTTAGTGTACTGTCTTTGAATAGTTTGTGGTTATTACTGAAGGGGCGGGTAGAAGTTATTGTTGGTTTGTAGGGGATTGTGGGGAGTATATATGAAGTATATGCAATTTGTTAGTAAAATTGTTTAGGATGGGTTGTTGTTTGGGGGTAACGTGTACTTTTATTTATTTGTTTTCTTAAGGGGAAAGGGAAATTGTTTAACCAGGAAAGGCACACTAAGCCAGAGCTTGTTTGCAGGTGCGACCTAGAAGCACAAGGAAGTTAAGTGACTTGCTCAGGGTCACACAGTATGCAAGTGGGGGCTGTGGGATTCAAACCCACGTCTGGTCTGCTGGATGTCACCAGATTTGAAGCTCAGAGCCTTAGACCACTGCACTAGACTGTCTCTTAAGTTTCTTTTTGAATTTAGTTAGTTATTTAAGTGGGGATTTCTTGATGTCTTAGGGGTGTTTTGCTGTTGTTGAGTCTGTTAGTATGTGTAGGAGGCCTACCCCCATGGTCGTGCACTATTCGTCCTCCTCTCTTCATACCCTCTATCCTTTCTATCCCCATTATAACTATCAGCATACCAGCACTGTAGAGTGCTGGGTATTGTTCACGGGGTGGGTAGAGGGTGTGAACGGTGGAGGTTGAATGAGCAGGGCCATTATATTCATGTAGTGAGACCCAGAAGATGCCCTGGGGTGAAATGGAATCTGGAGTGTGGTCCTCCGTGCCTAGTTTCCATATGCAAGAACACTACCAATAGTGGTTGTCAAGTAGTCTGACCAGCTCCAGAGGCCCATCCTACCCAAGCAGTGTTGTGTAATGCCAGATCCATCAAAAATAAGACTGCAGTTATTGCATATCTTGTTGAATCTGTGGATCTGGCATGCATTACCGAGACCTGACTGGATGAAAACCCAGGCACTACATTAGAGGCCACTATTCTGGCCGGGTACTCGGTGTTATACCACTCGAGGTTGGACAGTGGGGGGGGGTTTTGCAGTCTGTTTTAAGACTGAGCTGGGCCTCACGAGTGTACCAGTTAAAAAGGCTGAGTCATTCAAGTGTACCATAGTGGCAGGTGTGGGTTGTAGGATCGTCCTCATTTACCATCCACCAGGTGATGAGAAGCATTTCCTACAGGAAGTTGTGGACTTTATGATTGACATGGCATTCAAGTCACCCAGGCTGATGGTCCTGGGTGACTTTAATGCCTGGGTCGATGATGAACTCTCACAATTTGGACATCACTTCCTCCAATTGATGACATCTTTCGGCCTTACACAAGTAGTTACTTCTGCCACTCATAAAGGTGGTCACTCCCTTGAATCAGTCTTTCTTTTGGGGATTGATGCCTTCGATTTCAGGGTGGAACCAGTCAGATGGTCCAATCACTACACCTTGGGGTTCAGTTTTTACACCCCCCTTCGTAGGCCTACCCCTGTGTAGATGGTCAGGTATAGCCCTTTGCAAAATGTAAGCTCTGAGGGCCTGGCAGTGGTGCTTGACCCATTGAAGTTCTCTGGAGTGAGTAATGACCCTGAAGTCTTGGTGTTGGCTTATAATAAGGCTATCCCCTCGGCTCTGGATATCATTGCTCCTGTCTGTGTTCATCCTTTCCCCCTTTGCTCTCGGTTCCTATGGTTTGATGGGACCTTGAGGAAGATGTGGCAACAAGGATGAAGATTAGAGCATTGCTAGTGGAGATCTGCCCTTGATGCCAACCATCTTAGATTGATAGAACATTATCAAGTCTATCATTCCACAATCTCCCATAAGAAGGCAGAGTTCCTGTCTGTGGAGATTGCGGCCACTCAGAACCAACCAGCTCGGCTCTTTCAAACTGTAGACAGACCGTGCAACCCAGCCTGCCTGTAGGTTCAAAGATCCTTTTCACAAGTATAGTGTGAAAAGCTTGCTCGCTTCTTTGTGGCTAAGGTGGCCGACATCAGGGCAATGCTCCAAACTACACCCTCTATGGGAGAAGCTGTGGATCAGCGCTTGGTCACTAAACCAGAGCTCTCCTGGAGTTCCATTGATTGACCGGAGCTCATTGATGTCATGTGAATTGTCCAGGGTATGCGTCCTACATGCTGCAGTTTGGACCTGGGCCCTACTTCCCTGATTAAGGGTTGTTAAGATACCATTGGCCTGGTCCTAGCATGGATAGTCTGGTGCTCCTTGGAGATGGGTGAGTTTCATAGATCCATGAAGGAGGCGGAGGTAAAGCCCCTCTTGAAGAAAGCTTCTTTGGACCCAGACTGCCTCGCCAACTATAGACCAATCTCTAACTTTCCCTTTGTGGGGAAGGTGATTGAGAAAGTAATGGCCACACAACTGGAGAACCACTCAACCATCCATGACATCTATGAACCATTCCAGTCTGGTTTTGGAAAGAGGCATAGTACTGAGACTGCACTTGTTTGGGTGCTCAGTGATCTCCTGATGGTGAGAGATCAGAAGAGCCATTCCATCTTGGTTCTTCTTGATCTCTCTTCAGCGTCTGACACTATGGACCATGGGGTTCTTCTCGAATGCCTGAGATTCATCTGCAGTCTGTCTAGTACAGTTCTTGGGTTGTTTAGATCCTTCCTCACTGGCAGGACTCAGGGGTGGTATTGAGTATTAATTCCTCTGGCCCAGTCCCTCTGTCATGTGGGGTACCTTAGGGTTTGGTGTTGTCCCCCATGTTGTTCACAGTGTATATGCTGCCCCTCAGAGACATTTTAAGAAGGTATGGGCTGAGGTTTCACTGCTATGCTGATGATACCCAGCTCTACCTGTCTTTTGCACCCAACCAGGATAGAGATCTCTTGATATTTAACAACTGCCTTTCTGAAATCCAGAACTGGATAGATTCAAGTTGGCTGAGGTTGAATTCGGAGAAGACGGAGGTGCTGGTTGTGGACCCAGGTCGCCGGATAGAGGGGAGCTGGTTTGCCTTCAGGATTTTTCTTGGTGGCTTCCAGTTCCCCACCTCTGAACAGATGCAAAATCTCAGGGAGATTTTTGACGACTAGCTGACACTGCGATTGTAGGTGTCGGCAGTCATCAAATCTTCCTTTTATCATCTGAGGAACATCTCCAGGATTAAGCATCTTGTTCTGTCTGGTGATCTGCCTACATTGGTCCATGCCTTTGTGACCTTGCACCTTGATTATTGCAACTCTCTCAATCTAAGGCTATCAGGGGTTGATATCTGATGCTTACAGCTAGTGCAGAATGCTGCAGCCCGGTCATTGATGGGTACTCCTTGTAGTTGTCACATTTCTCTGGTGCTGTGTGAGCTGCACTGACTGCCAGTACAGAGGCAGATCACCTTTAAAGTCAGACTTCTGACTTATAAAGCCCCACATGGACTTGGCCCAGACTACCTAAAAGAGCTTCTGGTACCTTACTGCTCTAGGCGATCACTCTGCTCGGCAGATGAGCGGATGCTAGAGAGGAATTCAAACAGGCCTTGAAGACCCATCTGTGGCATCAAGTATATCTGACTTGATATTATTTTATTGAATTTAATGAATTAGTATTTATTGTATTTGTGTTTTATTATTATGTTTTTATCTGGAATCTATTGTTAAAGTGCCTTGGTTTTTAAAAGGCACGGCACAAATAAATATTATTATTTTTAAATGTATGGCAGCTTAGATTCAATGCAAAGAAGTGCAAAGTAATGCACCTGGGAAACAAAAAGTCAGGGGAAGAGTACACAATGGGGATGAGATACTGACAACAACAAAAATGGAAAGGGATCTGGTGGTAGTTATATCAGATGACCTAAGGGTGGGCAAGTAATGTGAGAGGGCAGTAAGGATGGATGGGGGATCCTGGGATGCATAGGGAGAGGCATCACCAGTAGAAAACAAGAAGTTATTATCACTCCGTACAGACAGTTGGTGAGAACCCATCTGGAGTACTGCGTGCAGTTCTGGTGACCCCATCTCCGCAAAGACATAGACAGGGTGGAGGTTGTCCAGAGGAGGGCAACCAAAATGGTGCAGGGTCTGCACCAGAAGACATACAAAGAGAGACTAAAGGAGCTTAATATGTATACCCTCGAGGAAAGGAGGGAGAGGGGAGGCATGATAGAAACTTTCAAGTACCTCAAGGTAATCAACAAAGTCCAAGAGGGTGGCATCTTTCAGAAAAAGAGATGTGAAAGAACAAGGGGGCACAATTTGAAGATAGAGGGGTACTGCTCAGAGGTAATGTGAGGAAGTAGTTTTTCATCTAAAGGGTTGTGGATGCATGGAACAGCTTTCCTAAGGAGGTCGTGGAGTCAAAAACAGTGGGGGAATTCAAGAATGCATGGGACAGACATAAGGCAATTCTAGTGTGGGGGGTAGGAGGAAGTAGGCTGTTGGTTAACTAGGATCTGTAGCTTATCCATAGGTAGGGACATGAGCAGACTAGGTGGGCCAAGCAGTCCTTATCTGTCATCAAATTCTATGTTTCCATGTTTCTATGTGTAATGTCTACAAATAACATGCTTACTAAGAAACCTGAGAATTCATCCTGCTTTTCAGCAGCCATCACATAAAACCATCCTTCAAAACTCATGTTTCCCTTAGAACAGCAGCTTGTGCTTCCAATGGTATTTAGGGAGCTCCTTGGGGAATGGAAATTTGATATTTCATGTGAAGGTAATCAGAAACTGGCAAACATTTTGAGCCCTTTTGTCTGATGTCTGCAGACTGCATGCTGGTTATGAGCCTTGAGAAGTAATCCTTCTTGTCATCAGCCATCACATATAATCACCCTGAAAACCATGTTTCCCTTTCTGTAGCAGCTTGTGCTTTCATGGGTATTTAGTGAACACTATGGGAGACATGTGTCTGTAATTTCATGTAAAAGTAGGCAGAAATGCCAGCATTATGAGCCACTTTGTGTGATGTCTGTAAACTGCAGGCTGGATATGAGACATGAGAACTCACCCTGCCTTTGGGCAGCCATCACATAAAAATCGCTCCTCCTTCACAAAAAAAAACAACACTTTTTTATGGCTGCAGTAGGCAGATCCTGCACATGTTTTGCATGTACAAAAGGAGTGATGTCATGTTTTCTGTCTGTGAAATTGACTCAAGGTGTAAATAGTCTCCTCCGCCTTATTCTCCTCCAAGAAATGTTTTCCGCCCTCAAATAAATATGCTTTCATGTTAGTCAATGGTTGCAGGGTACTATTTTCTTTCTTAAATGGGCAGTACAAGAACTGGAACCTGACTAGTGGGAGTCAGCATTAGTTTTTTGGGGGGAGCAAGATCCACCCCACCTCCACCCAAGAAGCTCCTAAAGATCCATCTCCACCTTTTTTTTATTCATGTGGGAGGGGCATGAGGTGGATCTATCATGTTGGAACAACTGATTATCAGAGCTATCAGAAAAAATATATGTTTTATCCTTTTTTTCTTTGTTCTAACCTCTTCCCAGTGTGTTTTTTTTCCCTCTGGCTGTGAGTTTTTTTTTTCAAACTTTCCATGGCTGTTTTATTACCCCTGGAGGTTGCCATTCTGGTTTCTTTAATGGCCTCTTGTTTCAGACAGTCTTTCCAGAGTGCCTTTTGATATGAGATCTAATCACCCCTGTAGGATGCCAGTGTTTTGTTACAGGGTCTGTCGCAGTTCAGCCACAGAGCAAATACTACTTACAGAGGTGACACACTGCTAGATTTTGAGTGAGTTTAATCAATAATTTTTTTAGATATAGTATTGGTACCTTGTCCAGCTGTGTTCTGGTGAGTGTGCATGTGTGTGGTGTGTGTGTGTGTGTGTGTGTGTGTGTGTGTGTGTGTGTGTGTGTGTTTTTCTGTGTGTATGTGTGTATGTGTGTGTGTGTGTGTGTGTGCTTGTTTTAATCATATCACTTGCTACAGTGGTTGTGTCTGCACTCATCTGGCTATTCCTCTCAATCCCTTTAAGTTTTTGCCCAAGTTCTAAGTAACAAAACAATCACCTTATAGGTTGTGTAAGCAATAATACCCAACATGGTGGGCAGTATTATGCTATACCAGACCGCCAGGGGCATAATGAGGCATGACGCTGCAGGCGGAGGGCCTTATAGCCCCTGGAAGGTCTGGTATAGCACAATACTGCCCACCCTGGAGGGTATTATTGCACTTAGAATATGGGCACTATAAAAAAAAAAAGTTTAATTAAATAATGTTGATAAAAATGTGTTTAATATAATCTGTGTAATAAAATAGTTCCTCAGCTGCCAGAATGTGTGTGGTTATGTGTTTTAGGCTAGGGACTTTTGAGCTAACAAGCCTCTATATTATGCTTGGGACCTGGTTGTCATGCCCTCCCCCACCACACACACACTTACTTGCGGGTTTTATATACTGGAGGGGGACATCAAGCAGAATAGAAGCAGTATGGGGGGTCAGGAACTTGGTAAGTTACAGCTGATCAGGCATGGCAGTTTGTGGTCGGATGCACTTTAACATGTCAGGGATCCAGAGATGTGAACAAGGTAACTCTGCTACCAACAAGGTACCATACATGGAGGCAATTTCATCTTTATCTTAAAAACACTACGTGTCTTACTTTTTGTCAAACGGGTTGCTCATTGCTGCTGTTAAGGCAAGCAGGATGACGGAGGATGAGCGGTAAGCACACAACGTGCTACCGTTGCTGTTTGAATACAGAAAAAGATTTTAAAAAAAATTACATATGGTACAATAGAAACGTTGGCAGCCTGAATATGCAATGTGGTCTGAAACTCCCTGGCTTTGCCAATGAATCTCAGGGTACTACAGAGCAGGATTCTGCCAGGGCTGCAAAACAGCAGTAAACACAGCTGATCTGCCATCAGGAAGAGGGGCGAGTGAGTGCGATCGGGAGAGTGGTGCAGTTAGGGAGAAAGTCAATTCTTCTTCTTCTCTCTTTCCCCTAACCGCACAATAAGAACAGGAGTGTGCTTTTTCCTGGTAGCTTTCTTTCTGTTTTTTAAAGAGCTGTTTCTAATTTTATTCTGGATTTGGTCAGCATTGGGGGCCAGTATGTCTCGCTTAGCAAGACAAAAATAATGGCGGACATTTGAAAAGGTAAGAGGGGAGTTTTAGCCAATTAGAGAAGTGTCGCCGGCAGGATTCTGGTGATGGGGTTGGCTGGGCTGGTACTTTTAATAGCTGGGCATCTGTTGTCTGATAGATGCCCAGCTAGAGAAGTGCCTCAGCCAATCAGAAGGGTGATTTACTTTTTACCCATTTTCTAATAGAGTATACCATAAAATGAAATATGTAGAATTGGAATGTTTTATATAAACTAGCCTGGAAACATCATGGAGCTCATCTGTTTGTAATGCAAGTTAATGTTTGCCTCTCAACAATGCTACTTGACACCCCCCCCCTTTGCATAATACCCGAGAGCTAGCTAACTGGGGTTTCTGTAAGACAACAGCTACTAAATAGCTCCAGTTCACTATTTTTGTTTTCTGTGTGTGTCAGGTCTAGCTAGCAGGAGTGTTTCAATTTTAAAACTTTAATGTCATCAAACTATACACAACTATAAAAACAAAGAAACTGCCCAGATCTTCAGTGTTATAATTAATAAAGACTCTAGCTGTTTTCTTACAGAAACCCCACTCAGTTAGATTTCAAGTATTTGCTAAACTGTAAATGTAGGTATCAACACGCTATTAGCAGATAGTGCTGATTTTTTTCTCTGTGACAAGATTTTCTTTTTTTGGGGGGAGAGCTATCATATTGGAACAACTGATTATCAGAGCTGCTGTGTTCGTGTGTGTGTGTGTATGTGTGTGTGTTAATCATGTCACTTGTTACAGTGGTTGTGTCTGCACTCATCTGGCTATTCCTCTCAATCCCTTTCAGTTTTTGCACCAGGTCTAAGTAAGAAAAAGAAAATCACCTCATAGGTTGTTAGAGTATACCATAAAATGAAATATGTAGAATTGGAATGTTTTATATAAACTAGCCTGGAAACATCATGGAGCTCATCTATTTGTAATACAAGTTAGTGTTTGCACCTCAACAATGCTATTTGACACCCCCCCTCGCATAATACCTGAGAGCTAGCTAACTGGGGTTTCTGTAAGACAACAGCTACTAATAGATCTAATTCACTTTTTTTGTTTTATATCTGTGTCAGGTCTAGATAGCAGGAGTGTTTCAATTTTAAAACTTTTAATTTTATCATACTATACACAACCATAACAGCACAGACACTGCCCAGATCATCAGTGCTATAATTAATGAAGACTCTAGCTGTTTTCTTACAGAAACCCCACTCAGTTAGATTTCAAGTGTTTGCTAAACTGTAAATGTAGATATCAGTATTCTATTAGCAGTTAGTTCTGATTTTGCTCTGTGACAAGATTTTATTAATTTTTTTTGCAAATGAAGTGTATGGTACGAAGCTGCAGCACAGAAATTATAAAAATACTTTGAAGTCAGTTTTTCTCCTGTGTGTGGTATTTATTTATTCCAGAGTGTTACCAGGAAGGCATATTAAGTGGTACAGCGCTCGATTCCAGATGTGTCCTGGGGGTGGGGGAGTGGGGAACAGTAATACAAATAAAATACATGATGTAAGAAGAGAGTCACATTTTCGAGCAATACACAGTGTACAAGATACCACCTGACTCTTGTCTGGGAAAGCGAGTTAAGTACAAACAAAAGAGTTAGAGATAGCACTGAGGGCATAAAAGCAATGGGATGACAGTGACTATTTCAGCTACACATTTGATTCCATATTACAATGGTTCACTGCACTGCACATTTAGTGTATCATACTTTTTCAAATAATAAAATGAATATTCTCCAAACTAAATAACTTACACATACATATTTTTATACTTTATTAAAAAGATACTTCACATTTGTAATAAAAAACAAACAAAAAACATGTAGACTAAAATAACACAAATGTAGTTTCACATTTTTACTATGAAGGAAGCAAGAAGATGAACCAGCATTCCTGGTGGTTTTATACTCCCTGGAACCTGCTATTCAGGTTTTTGTTTATTGCATCTTGTCCCAGGCAATCTTTCCAGAATGCAGTTTCTCTATTGTTTAATAGTTCCGGTGGAGGCCAGTGTCTTATTACATTGTCTTTTGTTTCAAATTAACCACAGACATTATGGCAGCAAAAAGGAGACACACCTTGAGTCTTAGGGTATGTACAGCATAATTAATAAGTTTACATATGCATAATCTATCCATTCATGTTATTGCTAGACATACTTCACCCAGTTTGGCTTGAGAAAGGGTGAACATGGTTAGGACCCCTTAGCAATTGAGATGCACATGCAGCAAATAAGTCCAGATGCACTAACTGCCTGCTGAATAAGGAAGGGTTGCAGGAACCCAGGGAATGATTGGTGGGGGGGCTGATAGTCATCAAAATAGATAGGGATTTTCAGGTAATCATATTGGATGATATAAAGGTGGCTAAACAATGAACCAAAGCTGTGAGAAGAGCTAGGGGAATGCTGTGGTGCATAGGAAGAGGTATTACCAGCAGGAGGAAGGAGGTGGTGATGCCACTGTGTAGACCACTGGTGAAGCCTCATTTGGAATAGGGTGTCCAGTTCTGGAAGCCACATTTCTGTCATACAACTTTAAATCACAAATGGGTTAAATGGCTCTATTTTAGATTTCTATCCCTTTCCCCTACTTCTCCCACTGGTTATGCACAATCTTTCCATTCATGTTATTGCTAGACATACTGCAGCCAGCTTGGCTTGAGGAAGGGTGATTATGGTCAGGACCCCTTAGCAATTGAGATACATATGCAGCAAATAAGTCCAGATGTGCTAACTGTCTGCTGAATAACGAAGGGTTGCAGGAACCCAGGGAATGATTACGGGGGAAGGGGGCTGATGGTCATCAAAATGGAAAGGGATTTGGGGGTAATCATATTGGATGACCTAAAGGTGGCTAAACAATGTACCAAAGCTTTGAGGAGAGCCAGTGGAATGCTGTGGTGCACAGGGAGAGGTATTACCAGCAGAAGGAGGAGGTGGTGATGCCACTGTGTAGATCACTGAGGAGGCCTCATTTGGAATATGGTGTCCAGTTCTGGAAGCCACATTTCTGTAATGCAACTTTAAATCACAAATGGGTTAAATGATTCTATTTTAGATTTCTATCCCTTTCCCCTACTTCTCCCACTGGTTATGCACAATCTTTCCATTCATGTTATTGCTAGACATACTGCAGCCAGCTTGGCTTGAGGAAGGGTGATTATGGTCAGGACCCCTTAGCTATTGAGATACATATGCAGCAAATAAGTCCAGATGTGCTAACTGTCTGCTGAATAATGAAGGGTTGCAGGAACCCAGGGAATGATTACGGGGGAGGGGGCTGATGGTCATCAAAATGGAAAGGGATTTGGGGGTAATCATATTGGATGACCTAAAGGTGGCTAAACAATGTACCAAAGCTTTGAGGAGACCCAGTGGAATGCTGTGGTGCAGTGGGAGAGATATTACCAGCAGAATAAAGGAGGTGGTGATGCCACTGTGTACATTACTGGTGAGTCCTCATTTGGAATATAGTGTCCAGTTCTGGAAGCCACATTTCTGTCACGCAACTTTAAATCACAAATAGGTTAAATGGCTCTATTTTTGATTTCTATCCATTTCCCCAACTTCTCCCACTGGTTAGCCTTATGAAATGCAACCAGAACATATCTTGGCTAGCATGATGAATGCACCTACACAAGCTGCTTCTCACTCTATAGCGCTGTCTTTTTAAAATGCTACCTTCTTGCTGAAAATAAGGCATAATTTTTCCATCCATGTTATTGCTAGACATACTGTAGCTAGCTTGGCTTGAGGAAGGGTAAACATGGTCAGGACCTCTTAGCAATTGAGATGCATATGCAGCAAATAAGTCCATATGTGCTGACTTACCCTATAACTGTTAAGTGTCAGAGTTTGCATTTTCTTCTTGAAATGGTTACTTTTGCATTTATGTTTATATTAAACTATTTAATATTCTGACCATGTGGTTATGTCATGGACCATAACTGATCTCCAGCCTTAACCCCCCCCCGTGCTCCAACTTGCATGGAAGATAGTGCTTGTAGATAAATCTAATCATTTTGCCACTGTGTTCTAGTGTGTGTGTGTGTGTGTGTGTGTGTGTGTGTCTCACTTTTGATTCAATTACTTGTGTCTTGCATGGAAAACAGTGCTTGTAGACAATCTAATCATTTTGCAGCTGTGTTCTACTGTGTGTGTGTGTGTGTGTTTTCCTTTGAGGCTGTTCTTGCAACCTAGGAAAGGTACTTCTCCAGACATAGCAGCAGTACATTGCATAGCAGATATAAAATGTCAATAAGCAGGTCATGTAACAGATGTGCTGAGCAGTTACTGAAGCAAGAAATGTACAGCTGTCATTTTTTACATCCTGTTCAAAATGTGTTTTTGCACCTGTGGTGCCAAATGGCACAGTCGCTGTACAAGATCTCCTTTCGGCTAATGAACTGATAGTGTCACTATTCATGTGTTGGGGTCACAAAAAGCCCATGCTGAAAAGTTGGAGTGAAAATACAAAGAAATGCCCAGGGCATTAGGGTTTCTGACCATAACACCCTACACTGTAGGGACTGACAGGCATTGGGGTGTGACTTGGGATTGTCAACTTTAATACTCATGCCATTCCACCCCATTCCCACCCTGCAGCCAGTGACAAGTATCAAGGTGTGCCTTTGATTCTTCAGCCCCAAAGTTCACTCCATTCTCTTATCTCATTACCTCCAATAGCTCTATATGAAGTCCAAACTATCCATTGTTTACCTGACACAAAATGGCCATCCATGAGGTAATGAGCTATACTGTACCCCACACCCCCCAGACTTTAGGATTATCAACTCCAGGTCGGAGTTAGTCAGGGAAGGGGACAGAACACTGGGGGGAAAGTGAAACACAGAAAAAGGACCATTACAGTGATTGTCACCACAATGGTCTTTTTTCATATTTCGCTGTTGGGCTGTCGACCTAAAGGGGTGCACCAGAGGTGAAATGGTGTGAGCATGATGGCCAATGACCCAAAGGCACCCCCAATGCATATCCACGTCCAGGTGGGGGTGGGGAGGGGTTGGCGTCACTTCAATACATCACTGCCATTCCTATTCTGCCTGTCTGTCTCTGTCTGTCTCTCTCTCTTTATCTACATGTCAATGCAATTATCTATCTTTCTATTAATTGCATGTATTGCTATGTTTATCTATTTCTAAAATAAACCTGCATATCACATTTGCCTGCACTCTGAACACATACTTATGAAACTGTGCATATTTGTACTCCACTTCTTCGTAGATATCATACTTTCCTAACATTCCCATTATCAGAAGCATAACTACCTTGCCCTTATCAAAAGCGATCCCCTCTGAAAGTTAATATCACATTTTCTCTAACAGTCCATCATCATTACACCTGATTTCCTGACATCAACACGTTGCTTAAATATAATTTACATCATCTCATAAAAACAAACAAAAAAAAAACAACTGTGTAAGTAATCCCAAGGCTGAACATGTGCCAGCCATTACTTTTTCATGTACTGCTATCTTCTGTACCATCATGGGGATTTGCCTATGTTTCCCTTGATACTTTGCTGTATTGGGATATGTGCAACTGTGTTTTCTTTAAAATTTGGCTGTCTGGCCAATTTCATCTGGGATAACACATACATCAGTGGCATTTGCTCTGGGGTTCTTTTTGTAAGCTTCCTACAGTATTCCTTCCATTAAAATGTACACCTCCATATATTCTCCTAATAATGTGTATGCCTTCCTTAGAACTGAAACTAAAACAAATCTTACTACTTACAAATCATTGCATTGTTTCTCCATACCTCCTTAACAATTCCCCACAACTTCACCAGCTTCATTATGCAGCTGTGGTGGATCTGACCAGAACTGTTTCCTTTGTGCAGCAGCTTGAGTTTCAAGAGGCACAGTAGAATAAATATACTCAGACACCAGTGGTAACGGTCAATGTGCTGTACATTTTTTTTAATATACTGTACACTTTACAGTTATATATTGCATTTTCTTTTTCATTTTTAAAAGTTGGTTCTCAGGGCATGGCCTGCTGGTGCAGCGGTAGCACTGCCACTTGTGATGCTGATGACCTGGGTTTGGGAAGTGAATCTGTGCTGTCAGGGAGCCAGCCAGGAAGAAGAGGATCAAGCACCCAAAGAACTGCTCTCCTCCTCTGGAGAGAGAGGTGGGCAATGACTGAAGCTTGCCTGGTCCCTGGTGGAAGCTGGGGAAAGGCAGCTTAGGCCAAAAAGGTCAGGAGGTGTGGCAGATGTCAGTGCATATCACACGGGACTACGTGGTGTGCACCATGATGTCATGACACGTCACATCTCCCGGGAGTGAAAACTGAAGGATAAAAGCTGGTGGTGGGATGACAATGAGCATCCACAGGGCCTGCATCCGACCAGCTGGGCACACTGACTAGGACTGAATCTGTTCTGCAGCGAGGCTTGGGTAACCCTGCCTACAGTGATGGGGAGGAGCAAGCCCTGGGGGGAGAATGTCCAGCAAGTAAGTCCTGGCAGATATTGGAGTAACAGGGCTGGGGTGCTAGTCAGAAGGAGGGCAGACCTTGAGGGGGGAAAAGGAAAAAAAAGTTGTTTCTCAGGGTCTTTGATTCCTTTCCATTATTGCTTATCTGAAAGGTACAAGGAGAAGGTGTTTCTTTGTTACTGGGAATAGACAGTAACATTTCATCATAATCATGATGTTTTAGTACTGCCTGTACTCACTTGGTGCCTCTCTACATGCCACTCTCTGTTGTAGGGTCTACCCTTCTTGGGACAGTGCTAGTGGTAATCGTGTGCCATTTGACAGCACAGGCCAGTACCATCCACCACTGACTGCCCTCCCACCTTTTGGCACCTCCATCAGGACCACAGTTATCCACTGAGCATCCTGAAATGATACCAGACTGAACATGACTACCTCATTCTGTGCATTCACTGCATAATAGCATGCATTTTACATATACAGTACTGCACAGTTATAAATAATTATTTTTAAAATATTGATGTACTGTGTGCACTCTTTTTGCATTCATTACCCACTCACACTGAGTGGGTGCAGTCAAAACCCACCCCTGTGGGCCCAGGAATATCACCTCAATGTGGCTTGAAGGTGTTAGCAGTCTTGCTTCTGCCATTTTGTAAAATACTTACTCTACGGAATGTGTTTTGTGTTTTCATTTCTGGAATTTACCTCTCCTAGGTAGGAGGAACTGATGGTGTTCACTGCAGTTATGTTCATATTACTAACTCCAACCATAACTCTCTGCCAATTATTTGCATTGGGATATATTGAGTGTATGAAATAATTTATTCACTCTCATAGTCATATCACTTTTGTGAATTCACGTATAGGGTACAGGTACACTATTTCAACTCATAATAATTGAACGCCCCACTACCAATACCACCTGTTATGTGCAGTATGTTTCATTATTTTTATTTCTGGGATTTACTTTTCAAGGGGGCACAGAGAGTTCATTACTGTAATGTTCATATTATTAGGTTCAATCTTCACTCCTTGCCCATTTTTGGATTATGGATATCGTGTACATGAAATTATTTATTTGCTTTCAGCTTCACATCACTTTTTTGACTAGCCATACAAGGGTACAGGTACACTATTTTGTCTAGTCATACTTTGATTACCCCCAACCACCACTGACATTCCACACTGTGCTGTGATGTACTTTGGGTCTGACATAAAAATTTCATGAAGGGCATTTTATTGCAAAAATGATTACAGTATGTACCAGAACAGTATTGCATTCTACACACTGAATTGTCTCTCTGACCCTGCTCAGATCTGACCTGCAACTTGTCCTAAAACCTGTAACCATGTCCTGACTGTGTGCGCATGTCCTCCGTTTACACAGTTCACATGTCTGTGGGCCATGGTGATGACCAGATGAAAATCTATGTGTTGCAGGTTATAACGTGCAAATTGTCCTACTGTAATGTTACCAAACAGACATGGAAATTTCTAGTCAAACATCCTTACAGCCAAAATATACAGTTGAAGCCACTTAATGGGGATGTGCTTAATGGGGATGTTCGCTTTAAGGGGACGATACCCCAGGCACCAATTAAATGGCTATGCAACTGAATGGAAGTATCACACCTTTAAAGGGGATATAGGAATCCCTTTAATGGGGATGGTTTTGTGTCTTTTTCCTCTGCAATCCTCTCATTATCTGTCATTATCACCTGCTAAGACACTTAACATTTCATACCTAATCAGGTACAGCTGATCAAATTTAATTAGTACATTCTGCATGAAAAGAGTCACAAACAGCTAATTGACATAGGCTGTGTCTCTTGCTGTTACCTGTGCACATTTATCTGTCCTGATGGAGTCTAAATGAGTGGATTTTCCCTTGGCAGACAAAGTGAAAGTTATCGAACCGCTGCAGGAGCCGGGTGCATCAATGTCCAAGGTTGCTAAACTCTGTAGTGTTTTTAAATACTTTTTAACATTTTTTTCTCAAGAAAATAAAGTAACATTGCCTAACTTGAGACACACAGCACAAAATCACTAAAGAGCTGAAATCAGTATGTGCTGTTTTAGTGTTAATGTATATCTCTGTTTGTTTCTGATGTTCATTTGCTCGGTTTGTCTCTCTACATTGAGTTTTTTGGATTTTCTGTTATTAGACATGCTCGCTTAAAGGGGATGAAGGCTCATCCATGGAGGTGTCCCATTTAGGAGGCTTCAACTGTATTTGTGAATTGTGCTTTTTTTTTATAAAGTGCAGCACTCAAATTTATATTACTAAAATGCTTCTCTTTTTGTCAGACAGTATCATTTCACAAAATCCAGCATTAATGAAATATGTCCACCACACAGTTTTAACATCTGTTTATTGGACAGGTGTTTGTCATGTACAGTACAGTAGCTTGCTGCTGATGATTACAGTGCCTGTACAATGTGTGACGTGTGTTGAAGTGTGCTATAGAGTGCAGCACATGCATTAGGATCCTATGGAAATGCTGCTTATTTTTTGCCAGACAGTGATATTTCACAACATCCAGGCTCTCAGGAGAGAAACATAAATCACCAGTGGCAGAAATCTCTAGGAAATCATGGTATGGCAAGCCGTTAGGGACATAATTCATAATCTCTGGCTGTATAGTAAAACACATGCACTACATGGTGAAATACATACATCATATAGTGAAATATATACATTATATAGTGAAATACATACACAATGTAGTGAACCACATACAGTATCTACTGAAATATATACATTGTATAGTGAAATATATATACTGTATACTGAAATACATATATTATATAGTGAAACACATACACTATATAGTGAAATGCTTACATTGCATAGTGAAATACATACACTATCTACTGAAATCCACATACTGAGTACTGAAAATCCACATGCACTATGTACTGAAACAAATGTATTATGTACTGAAACATATACACTACCTATTGAGATACATACACTACAGACTGAAACATCCACATAAACTATCTACTGAAACAAATACTCTATAGATTGTAAGACATACACTACATATTGAGAAAAAAACTGCATACACTATATACTGAAGCAAATACACTATTTATTGAAATGCATACACCACACACTGAAAAAAGCATATACACTATATACTGAAACAAATACACTATATATTGAAACATCTACACTTTATATTGAAATACATACACTATCTATTGAAATAAATACACTATGCACTAAAAAATATGCATACACTATATACTGAAACAAATACACTGTATATTGAAATACATACACTATCTATTGAAATGCATACACTACACACTGAAGAAAGCACATACACTATATACTGAAACAAATACACTATATATTGAAACATCTACACTTTATATTGAAATACATACACTATCTGTTGAAATAAATACACTGTGCACTGGAAAATCTGCATACACTATATGCTGAAACAAATACACTACATGGTGAAACACATGCACTATGTATTGAAACACATACACTGTAGACTGAAAAATTCACATACACTATATACTGAAACAAATGAACTATATACTGAAATGGACTATGTTCTGAAACTACCCATCCCCCTGCCCTTCCCCCATGAATGTCCTACAGCTGAACTCCTTGCCTGTTGCATTCTGTTAGCTGCTAGCTCGATGAGAGGATGTCTAAAACTGCAGAGCTGAGGTAAACAAAACAGGGCTATCTCTTATTCTACTTCTTTATGGGGGGGTTTCCTTTTGTTTTGCTTGCACACCTTTAGTCAAATTTCAGACCATTGTGATGTGACAAGAAACTTTTAAAACTAATTTAAATGCTGTAGTTTATCCTTTTAAATAAGTGCTGCCTTAATTTACCGTCAGACAACACATTTGTATACGAAGCTAATACAGGATATTCCTAACATACCTGTATACATAGGGAGCTGCATGCATTTTTCCAAGTTAAATTGTTGATTTGTTTTATGTGTAATTAATTACTGTGTAAGTCGAGCAACTTATCTGAGTTGAATGCTTGGGAAGCACTTAAGGAGCTGTGGAAGTGTAAGCCAAAATCATTGCTAGTTTGTACTCTATGGACTATGGTTTGATTAAGTTTTTATTTTAATGTTTTGTTTAATAACGTTTCTTGGTTAAGAAACAAAAATATATTTTTTTGCTGCAATCCCTCAGTATTCAATTCTCATCAGTTTAGCTGGCATATGCATATAATTTGCATTGTTTTACTAAATAACTTTACTGTGAATCCTCACTGGAGGCATGCACAGTCTGTTTTGGGGTTTGAGCTTCTCAAACTGTGTTTTATTTCTTTTTTTTTTTCCCATAGAGATTTTTATCTCCTTAGTCACCCTGCTACCCTTTTGCCCACTGACATCTCCAGCCCAATCATTTACCATCCACAGGACATACTTGCTCTGAGATCCCTCCCCCCACACTCACATCCCCCATATTGGGGCCAGGAGGGGGAGGGCCATTGACAAGGAGACATATATTCCGGTATGAGCATGCCTGGTTAGCAGTGCAAAATCTGCGGCTGGTTGTTGGATCATTTTGCCATTAGGGGGTTTCTAACTTTGGTTTCATCCCCTGGGCAGCCAAGCATGCAATGATGCAATTGCATATAAAGACACATGCTTGCTTTGTGCCTGCCTGAGCCCTCCCCCTTATGCAACTCCACTGCCCTGCCACCCCTCCTCAGCTAGGTGGATGTTGAAGAGCGGGGTGGTCAGACTTCCCCTCACTGAGAGGAGAGCATTCCCCGAGATGCTCAATCATATCTTCCCCCCAGCTAACCCCTGTCCGACCCAGGTCCACCCCAAAACTGGGCCACTGGCAGGGGCGGCAGTGCAATCACCACCAAGCTGCTAGGCCAGCCCACCAGACTGTGTTTTTATAAGTGAATAAAGACAGCACATAGGTAAAAGAAGAAAACAAACTGTATTTTAACTAGTCTGTTATAAACATTTTAAGTCACATCACAATGTTTTGAAATCGGATAAAGGTTTTGCAAGCAAAATACGATAAAACAATACATAAAGAGATAGATAAGATAACCCTTTCATGTTTACCTTCTGCATTTTAAGAGGCATCAGCCAGGATTTTTAGTCAATTAGGGCCCCATTTTCAGAAGGTTAGCGTGTAGAGCTAAACATTACACTATGGGAACAGCATAGTTGAACTGGTGTCATATTCAGCATCACCTGATGCTACCCTGATCATTTGCATGTGCATATATACTACTACGGCCATGTAAATGAATAATCCTGTCCTGCATACAGAGCACAGTGCTGTATAAAAGGTCTCCTTAGTGTCCATAAGTACCTCTCCCTACATTTTATACTCAGCCTCTAGGCTTCTAGTACCTAGATGCTTGATTTTGCATTTTTTGGCTTTGAACCTGAACTGCCATGTCCCATAGCACTCTTTAAGTTTTCTAAGGTCCCCACTCATTCTCTCCATCTGCATCTATCAACGCTATTACATATTGTGGTGTCATCTGCAAAAAGGCACATCTCCCCTTCCAGTTCTTCTGTTATGCCACTTATAAAGACACTGAAGAGGATGTGTCCCATTACTGAGCCCTCCAGCACCCTACTGGTCACTGTCTCCTCACTGGAGAGAGTGCCACTTACCACCACCTTCTGTGGCTGAGTGCTATCTAAGGTGCAGCACTTAGGCATGCACAACACTAATCTGAAAATGGGGGCCCCACATACCACTGTAACATAACTAGCACTGCATTGTGATAAGCATGGTTGGTACTATTTTAAAAAGCATTCTTCTGTGCAGTGCTAACCTGTTAATGTGGCACTATTTTTTTTTTTTTTAGGATTACTAATTGCAACCAGGTGCTCATACAACTGGGGGCTACTGTAATGCATATAAGGTGTACAGGTATATTAAATGCTTTCTTGAAGTGTTAACACACTGCATGGTTACTGCTAGTTAATGATTCTGGGAATCATGTTTTAACTGCACACACACACAGCCTGCCAGCAGCCCCCAACACACACATACACACACTGTCAGTTCTGGACACAATAAAAAAACAAGCATTTGTCAATGCTGAATGTTGACTGCGTTGGTCCGCTGAGCTCACTCACTGGCCCTCTGTCACTTGCTCATTCTGTTTCTCCCAGTGCTGCAGGCTGCTGTTTTGTACTGAGCTCCTTCCTGCGTTGGCACCCTTTTCTGTCCACAAAGAAATCCACAGATGGCCTGACAGAGCTCCGTTGAGGTGGGTCACTCCCCACTCTGACTCCCTCATTCTGTTTCTCCTTGCGCTGCAGGCTGGCCTTTTGTACTGGGCTCCTGCCTCTGTTGGTGGCTTTTTCTGCCAACAAAGAAATCTGCAGTAGTCCCAACACGGGTCTGTTGAGCTCACTCACTCCCTCCTCTCTCACTCACTCGTTCTGTTTCTGCTGCCGCTGCAGGCTGTCCTTTTGTACTGGGCCCCTTGGTGCATTGCTGCCTTTTTCTGCCCACAAAGAAATCAGAAGCAGTCCCAACAGAGCTCTGTTGAGCTCACTCACTCCACTTCCCTCACTCTCTCACTGGTTCTGTGTCTCCTGTGGGTGCAGGCTGTCCTTTTGTACAGGGTTCCTGCCTGTGTTGGCTGCTTATTCTGCCCACAAAGAAATCTGCAGCAGTCCTGACGCAGGTTGGTTGAGCTTGCTCACTCCCCTCTCTCAGTCACTCATTCCATTTCTGCCGGCGCTGCAGGATGGCCTTTTGTACTGGGCTCCTGCCTACATTGCTGCTTTTTTCTGCCCACAAAGAAATCCGCAGCTGTCCCAACAGAGCTCCATTGAGGTCGCTCACTCCCCTTGTCTCACTCCTTCATTCTGTTTCTCCTGGTGCTGCAGGCTGCCCTTTTGTACTAGGCTCCTGCCTCTGTTGGCACCTTTTTCTGGCCACAAAACAATCAGCAGCAGTCCCGACAGAGCTCCGTTGAGCTTGCTCACTCCCCCTCTCTCACTCGCTTGTTCCGTTTCTGCCAGAGCTGCAGGCTGCCATTTTATACTGGGCTCCTGCCGGCATTGCCGCCTTCTTCTTCCCACAAAGAAATCTGTAGCAGTCACAATAGAGCTCCATTGAGCTCGCTCAGTCCCCCCTCACACTCGCTCGTTCTGTTTCTCACACTAATGCAGGTTGCCCTTTTGTACTGCATGCATTGCTGCCTTTTTCTGCCCACAAAGAAATCTGCAGCAGTCCCAACAGAGCTCCACTGAGCTCACTTACTCCCCATCCTTCATTTGCTCATTCTGTGTCTCTCGCTGCTGCAGGCTGTCCTTTTGTACTGGGCTTCTGCCTGTGTTGGCAACTTTTTTTGCCCACAAAGAAATCTGCAGCTGTCCCGACAGAGATCTGTTGAGGTCACTCACTCTGCTGGTCTCATTTGCTCATTCTGTTTCTCCTGGCATTGAAGGCTGCCATTTTGTAGTTGGCTTCTGCCTCCGTTGGCACCTTTTTCTGCCCACAAAGAAATCTGCAGCAGTCCCGACAGAGCTCCGTTGAGCTCGCTCACTCCCCCCCCACTCACTCATTCCATTTCTGCTGGTGCTACAGGATGCCCTTTTGTACTGGGCTTCTGCCTGTGTTGGCACCTTTTTTTGCCCACAAAGAAATCTGCAGCTGTCCCGACAGAGCTCTGTTGAGGTTGCTCACTCTGACTGTCTCATTTGCTCATTCTGTTTCTCCTGGCATTGCAGGCTGCCATTTTGTAGTTGGCTTCTGCCTCCGTTGGTGCCTTTTTCTGCCCACAAAGAAATCCGCAGCAGTCCCAACAGAGCTCCGTTGAGCTCACTCACTCCTCATCCCTCACTCACTCATTCTGTGTCTCATGCTGCCGCAGGCTGTCCTTTTGTACTGGGCTTCTGCCTGCGTTGGCACCTTTTTTTGCCCACAAAGAAATCCGCAGCTGTCTCGACAGAGTTCTGTTGAGGTCGCTCACTCCGCCTGTCTCATTTGCTCATTCTGTTTCTCCTGGCGTTGCAGGCTGCCATTTTGTAGTTGGCTTCTGCCTCTGTTGGTGCCTTTTTCTGCCCACAAAGAAATCTGCAGCAGTCCCAACGGAGCTCCGTTGAGTTCGCTCACTCCCCCTCTCTTACTTGCTCATTCCGTTTCTGCTGGTGCTGCAGGCTGCCTTTTTGTACTGGGTTCCTGCCTGCGTTGCCGACTTCTTCTGCCCACAAAGAAATCTGCAGCAGTCACAATAGAGCTCCATTGAGCTGGCTCACTAACTCCCCCTCTCTCACTCGTTCGTTCTGTTTCTCCCGCCGCTGAAGGCTGCCCTTTTGTACTGGGTCCCTGCATGCATTGCTGCCTTTATCTGCCCACAAAGAAATCCGCAGCAGACCCAGCAAAGCTTCGGTGAGCTCACTCACTCCCCCTCCCTCACTCACTCATTCTGTGTCTCCCACTGCTGCAGGCTGCACTTTTGTACTGGGTTCCTGCCTGCATTGGCAGCTTTTTCTGCCCACAAAGAGATCTGCAGCAGTCCTGACACAGCTCCGTTGAGGTCGCTCACTCCCCCTCTGTCACTCGCTCGTTCCTTTTCTGCAGGCACTGCAGACTGGCCTTTTGTACTGGACTCCTGCCTGCATTGCTGCCTTTTCCTGCCCACAAAGAAATCTGTAGCAGTCACGATAGAGCTCAGTTGAGGTTCCTCACACCCCATCTCACTCGCTCATTCTGTTTCTCCTGGTGCTGCAGGCTGCCCTTTTGTACTTGGCTCTTGCCTCTGTTGGCACCTTTTTCTGCCCACAAAGAAATCTGCAGCAGTCCCGGCAGAGCTCCGTTGAGCTTGCTCACTGCCCCCCTCTCTCACTCACTCATTCTGTTTCTGCCAGCACTGAAGGCTGACCTTTTGTACTGGGCTCCTGCCTGCATTGCCACTTTTTCCCTGCCCACAAACAAATCTGCAGCAGTCACGATAGAGTTCCTATGAGGTCGCTCACTCCCCCTGTCTCACTCGCTCATTCTGGTTCTCCTGGTGCTGCAGGCTGCCCTTTTGTACTGGGCTCCTGCATCTGTTGGTGCCTTTTCCTGGCCACAAAGAAATTTTCAGCAGTCACGATAGAGCTCCATTGAGCTTGCTCACTCCCCCTCTCTCACTCGCTCATTCCGTTTCTCCCACTGCTGCAGGCTGCCCTTTTGTACTGGGCCCCTGTGTGCATTGCTGCCTTTTTCTGCCCACAAAGAAATCTGCAGCAGTCCCAACACAGCTCCATTCAGCATGCTCTCATCCCCCCTCTCTCACTCGCTCATTCCATTTCTGTCTGTGCTGCAGGCTGCCCTTTTGTACTGGACTCCTGCCTGTGTTGCCGGCTTTTCTTGCCCACAAAGAAATGTGCAGCAGTCATGATAGAGCTCCATTGAGCTCGCTCACTACCCCTCTCTCACTCGCTGATTTTGGTTTTTCCGCCACTGCAGGCTGCCCTTTTGTACTGGACCCCTGCATGCATTGTTGTCTTTTTCTGCCCACAAACAAATCTGCAGCAGTCCCAACAGAGTTCCGTTGTGCTCACTCACTCCCCCTCCATCACTCACTCGTTCTGTGTCTCCTGCCACTGCAGGCTGCCCTTTTGTACTGGGCTCCTGCCTGCATTGGCAGTTTGGTCTGGCCAGAAAGAAATCTGAAGCAGTCCTGACACAGCTCCATTGAGCTCGCTCACTCCCCCTCTCTCACTCATTCCATTTCTGCCGGTGCTGCAAGCTGGACTTTTGTACTGGGCTCCTGCCTGCGTTGCCGCATTTTCTGCCCACAAAGAAATCCGCAGCAGTCACAGTACAGCTCTGTTGAGCTCTCTCACTACCACTCTGTCACTCACTCATTCTGTTTCTCTTGGTGCTGCAGGCTGCGCTTGTGTACAGGGCTCCTGGCTGCGTTGGCACCTTTGTCTGTCCACAAAGAAATCCGCAGCTGTCCTGACAGAGCTCCGTTGAGGTTGCTCAGTCTCCCTCTGTCACGTGCTTATTCTGTTTGTCCTGGCGCTGCAAGCGGCCCTTTTGTATGGGGCTCCTGCCTGCATTGGTGCCTTTTTCTGCCCACAAAGAAATCCGCAGCAGTCCTGCTAGAGCTCTGTTGAGTTCACTCAATCCCCTGTCTCACTCACTCATACCGTTTCTCCCACAGCTGCAGGCTGGCCTTTTCTACTGGGCCCCTGCCTGCTTTGATGCCTTTTTCTGCCCACAAACAAATCCGCAGCAGTCCTGACAGCGCTCCGGTGAGTTCACTCACTCACCCTCCCTCACTCGCTCTCTCGTTCTGTTTCTTCCAGTGCTGCAGGCTGCCCTTTTGTACTGGGCTCTTGTGCTGGGGCCTTTTTCTGCCCACAAACAAATCTGCAGCAGTCCCGACAGAGCTCAGTTGAGCTCGGTCACTCTCCCCTCTCACTTGTTTGATCTTAATCTGTCCCAAACACTGATTTCCCACAGCGACCGTGCTATTCTCCAGCAGGAGTGCAAAAATACATTTAGCCCAGATGTGAAAAATGACAGCTGTACTGTTCATAAGGAGGTGTGAAAAAGTGCCACTGTTGAAAATGTGGTGTGAAAATATTACAAATGTGCGAAGTTACAAGGGTGCGTGGAAACAGTTCAACGGACGCTTATAACACAGTCATGTTACGGAGTTTCATCACCAAATTTTCAACATAGGGCTTTTAGGACCTCTGCTCATGAACAGTGTCACTGTAATTTTCTTAATCTGTCCCGAACACTGATTTTCCACAGTGACCGCATTATTGTGTGCTGCAACTGTGAAACCACATTTCAGTCAGGATGTGAAGAATGACAGCTGTACTGCTCATAAGGAGGTGTGAAAAAATGCCACTGTTGAAAATCTGGCATGACAATATTACAAATCTGCAAAGTTACAAGGGTGTGTGGAAAGTGTGCAATGCACACTTGTAATACAGTCATTTGATGGGCTATCATCACCAAATTTTCAACATAAGCATTTTATGACCTCTGCTCATGAACAGTATCACTGTCATTTTCTTAATCTGTCTCAGACAGTGATTTCCCACAGCGACTGCTCTATTCTGTGCCAGAAGTGCAAAAACACATTTCGGCCAGGATGGGAAAAATGACGGATACACTGTTCATAAGTAAGTGTGGGAAAATGGCAATGTTAAAAATCTGGAGTGAAAATATTATAAATTCACGAAGTTACGAGCGTGCGTGCAAACTGCACAACACACGCTCGTAATACAGTCATTTTATGGAGTATCATTAGCAGATTTTCAACACAGCCATTTCAGGACCTCTACTTATGAACAGTGTCACTGTCATTTTCTTAATCTGTCCCGAACACTGATTTCCCACAGCGACCACGCTATTCTGCGCCTTAAGTGCGAAAACACATTTTCGCCAGGATGTGAACAATGACAGCTGCACTGTTCACAAAGAGGAGTGAAAAAAATGCCAGTGATGAAAATATTGCAAATTCATGAAGTTAGGAGGCGTGCATGGCAGCTGCGCGGGATGCTGCGTAAAACATTCATTTTTGGATTTTTTCCACCAAATTTACAACATAGGCTTTTTGAGAGCCCACCTCAGGAACACTGGCACTGTTGTTTCATTAATCAGCCCCAAAAGGTGATTCTGCGCGTGACTGCGAAATCACCTTCCGGGGACGATTAACGCAATGACAGTTCAAGAATTCATGAGGAGGGTCCCAAAAACCCTATGTTGAAAATTTGGTGAAAAAAGTCCCAAAAATACCCAAGCTATGTACTAAAGTTGAAAAAACCCTATTTATTACTTTATACAGCTTACTGGCATTTCTTCAGTTCACGGTCGGCTTTGAAGAGTGCAGATGTGTTCTCGGTCCACCGAAGATCGTCGGGCCAAGCTCTGGAGGTAAGTATGGGGTGACGGGGGTGTGTGGGGAGGCAGGGTGCACAGTGGGTTGGTGCAGGTTGCAGGTGGGGGCCAGGGACACTACGAGAAACCATTTCCCCTTTTGCAGGTAAAAAAAAAAAAGACTTTGCGGGACCTTTTTTCCCTTTACAGGGCATGTGGCACACTGGGATGGGCACCGTGTGCCACCAATGGCTTTCTTTTGAGGGGCAGCAGTAGCCAACAGGGATTGGGCACCCATCGGCAGGAATAAATGCAGGGGTTACAGGATGCCGACGGGAGGCTCCCCTGTCGGTACCAGAAACAATGGGGCACCGAGGCCGACGGGGTTTGGGGATCCCATTGGCACATAAACACGGTGGGGGGGTTATACTGTTTGTGAACATGGCGGCAACCCACTGCAATGTTCACAAACAATATCAGGGTTTTTACATCCCACCCTGCAATGACAGGTCGCTCCCTCATTGCAGCGGATGGTTGACGCTGCAATGATGAGGCGGCCCCTGATTACAACGGTGAAATTGTCAGTAGTTGGTGCAAATGTTCCAAACTACTGTCACCAGCAGCCTGTAATGGCATTGCGGGAAGCTGGACAAGCCTTTGCAGGCTGTGGGAGCATTAGCCACAACAGTGCCGTGCCTCCACAGCGTGCTACTGAGAAATCTGCCACAATATGTTATTTGCGCTGTGTGCAATCAACATAAAAATAGTACATCAAGTCTGCCCCTATTTCCCATATTAAACATCAGAACCTACTGTCCATGCAGGGAAATAGCCTTCACTATCCACTCCCTTGTTCCCCTCCTTACTAATATCAGTCTGAGTAACCATTATACCCTTCAGTTTGTCACAGCCATGCTTGAAACCATTTATGGTTTTGGTGCCTGCCACCTCTGTTGGCAAACTATTCCACATTTCCACCGCCATTTCTGGAAAATAAAACTTTCCAATATCCTTCTTGAACCTCCCTCCCATCAGTCTCTACTTGTGACCCCATACCCTTGAACTGTTACTCATGCTAAGTAGTTCTCCATTCACCTTGTTTATTCCTTACAGGAACTTGAAGGTCTCTATCATATCATTCCTCTCTTGTCTAGTCTCCAGTGAAGACATGTTCAGTGCCTTGAGCAGATCCTCATACGATCTGTCCTGTCAGCTCTGAATCATCCTGATCACCCTTTGTCCTTATCTTTCCTGAGGTGAGGTCTTCAGAAGTTCAGAACTCTGAACAGTATACCCAGTGCAGCCTCACCAACGATCAATAAAGAGGCAGTAAACCTCTTTTCTTCTACTATCAGAACCCCTTCTGGCACATCCCAGTTTCCTATTTGCCTTACTAGATGCCTCACTGTACTAGCTTGATTGTTTAAGGGAGTCAGTAATGATGAATACTAGGTCCCTTTCCTCAGCTGTAGTGCTCAGCTCTACTCCTCCTATCCAGTACTCTGTCCTGGGGTTCTTGTACCCTAAGTGAATCACCTTGCACTTTTTGTCATTGAATTTCAACTGTCAAACCTTAGGCCACCTCTCTAATCTTTACAGGTCTGTCTGCGGTTTCCTACTTCCCCATCACTATCTACCCTCCCATGAGCTTGGTGTCATCTTCAAAGAGACACAGCCCTAGATTCATTCTCAAATGTTGTTAATGAGCATATTGAAGAGAACAAGAGTCAGGATAGATCCCTGTGGCATTCCATGCTTGACTTCCCTCTTTTCTGATTTGACATCATAATCACAACCCTCTGATGCCTCTCATTCAACTAAAGCCCCCTCACTCCCACCAAAACACTGCTTGTATTTTCCTTCAAATCCCTGGACCTCACCCCCTTGCACCGTAACCTAAGTCACTCTGATTGGTCCCCTATCTCATTGGTCTGCTCCACTGATTCCATGCTAACATATTTCAAAACAAAATTCCTCTAAATTTTTTTTTTTTGTTGTTTAACCAGGAGTAGCACACTAAGCTGAAAGCTTTTTTACAGGAGCGACCTGGGAGCACAGGGAAGTTAAGTGACTTGCTCAGAGTCACACAGTATGCAAGTGGAAGCTGTGGGATTCAAACCCAGGTCTGGTTTGCTGGATGTCACCAGATTTGCAGCTAAGAGCCTTAAACCACTGAGCTATACTGCCTCCCCTTTATGGGACTGCCATGCCCCCCCCAGAGCAAGACATGAGAAAAGGTACACCACCTCCCCTAGATCATGGCTGACCTCATAGCTTACTTGTAAGTGCATGATTTGGCCTGGTCAAAAAATAAATGTAACCCATCCCCCATGGCTTCCAGAGGTATCATCATCTCCGCAGCACCTGTACCATGGCAATAAGCTTGCCAAAGGTGAGAATTTTACACCTAATTTCAGTACCAACATTGGTTACCTGTCTAAATTTTGAAAGGCTGTCACAATCTCTTCTCTTCTCCCACTCCTTTGCCTGTCCTCAGAGTCAGTGACACCCCTGTCTCTAACCTCTCCTTCATCACCATAGGGATGTCATTCCTTTTCATCACCTGTACCTTCTCTCTCCTCTCCTCCCTCTCCCCTTCCTCACCTTCCTCTCACCCCTGCCAGCCTGCATGATTGTCATCTCCTTCCTTCCCCCTATTGTTATTTTTCTCTCCAGTAACTCCATCCTTTATCACCGACACACTTCCCGCCCTTAATCCTTCCAAGGTAGGAGCCCAGATGGCCGGGATAGCAAGCTCCTCCATCTGACTGCTTCTGCAATCTCCTCCCCATTGGATGACCTCCCTAACCTCGCTTTCTGGTGTTCCTCCATTCCTGCTGACTGGAAGGCTGCCACTGTTATTCCTCCTCCTCCAAAAGATGGTGACTCGTCAGGTAAGAACAGCTACCGACTCATTTCTCTCCTCCCTCCAAAATAAAGGAACAAATTATCTTGTCACAACTCTCTCCCTTTCTGGACTCCTCTTCCTTTTTCACCCAATACAAGTCTGGCTTCTGCAAAAATCACTCCACCACCTGCTCAGGCTCACCAAATCCATCCATAATGGTATGGATCACAGCCTATTCACTTCTGCTATCTTCATCAATCTAGCCAAAGCATTCAACCCTGCCTTCCACCCAATTATTAGCCAAACTCCAGGCTGCAGGCCTCTCTGACTTAGCCATTAGCTGTTCCACTCCTACCGCAGGGTTAGGTCCCAAGCAATCAAAAGTGGTAACCCCCTCTCTCCTCCCTGCCTGTATCCATCTGGGTCCCACAAGGATCTGTGTTAGGCCCACTACTTTTCTCCATTTTTCTTAATGATCTCCCCCTCCATATGCTTGTCTGCATCCATTCACATGTACATGGATGACATGTTCTTCTTCACAGCAGGCCCACTGACTCCAGCTGGACTTTGATCAAGTTCAGCCCTGACCACACACAAATCAGCTTTTCCTCAATGCCAAGAAGACTATCTTCATGTCCTTTGGCACAAGGCACCAGACTCTCTAGGCTCCCTCCCCTTCCTACTTTCCATACCCTGGATGGCTCCCCTGTGGAGGATGTTACCACCTTTAGTTATCTTGGTATCTGGCTAGACCAGCACCTAAATGTTTCTGAACAAGTGGATGCTATAGTCAAAAAGCTGCATCTCAATTTGGTGCACTTTACAGGAACTGTGACTGTATCCCACCTCCAGCATACCGTGCTATTATCCAAAGAATGATCCTCCAAATCTCTGACTGTGGTGATGTGGTCTACAGCGTAGCCCCAATCACTACCCTTACCAGACTGGACACACTCTTCAACTATTTCTGCCATTACACTCACGACTATCCTACTTGGACTCACCATTGTTCTATATATAAATCTCTCTCCTTTTCTTTTCTTGTGGACAGACACCATGCCCACTGTGCCAGCTTTGTGGGCAAATCTGGTTTGTTTCCCTACCCTCCTATCTCTCCAATGGCCTCCTTACAGCCATACCATCAGAAGCTGAAATATTCAAACCCTAGCAGTCCCTTCAGTTTCCACAACCATCAGCAAAGTCATGTTCAGCCACCTCTGCCCTAAAATCTGGGACTCCCTCACCCCAGCCATTCACCAATCTTCCTCCCATGGATTCTTTCAAACCACTTCAGTGGTTTCACCTCTCCCTCCTGCACTTGCTCTAGTTTTCCCTCTTGCTCTCCTATTACTTTTTTCCAGTTTAGGTACAGCTAAAATTTGGCACCTATGCTTCCACTCTAGGCATTATGCACAAATGTTTATAGCTAAAGTTGAAGTAAAAGCCTCTCCAGCCCCTTTGCATATCAATTGTGTGCATGGAGCTCCCCTCCTAACTGTGAACTCCATCAAATACCTTGGAGTGACACTTAACCCCCCAATTGGACCTAGGGAGTCATATCCTAAATGTCTGTAGAACTGTGAACTATAAATTGGGTCTGGCCTATAGGGCCAAAAATAACCTGACACCTGCTGCTCGTCTCACACTTGCTAGAGGTGTACTACTTCCCTCCCTTAGCTATGGTCTCCACCAATTTGCCCGATACCTCCAAAGCTCTTCTTACTCGGTGGCACACGACGTACAATAACATCTGTCACTTTGCACTGGCTGCCCTCGTCTCACCCACCATTGTGAGCTTTATGATAAACTAGGTTGGATTTCCCCAACCAATCACCTGAACTTTGGGCTGGGATGCCTCGTGGGCAAAGTGATCAGAATCGGCACCCCCCCCGGGGCTGACACAGCTTCTCTCACCTCCTGAGCTCTCCTCTTACCCAGTCAGGTCCCAGGGTCCTGGGATGCTAAAAGTACCCCTCACCTGAACCCTTATGGGGGACAGAGACTTTGCTGCATGTGCTCCTAGGCTCTGGAACTCCTTTCCTGACCATGTTCATTCCGCCTCTTCCCATCAGTGCTTCCAGAAGTCCCCTTGGGGGCATCTGAAGCTGGCCTCAGCGTGCGAATGTCCCAAGCCTCCCTAGCCTAATTGTACTTGAAGCCCAGCTGTTCTGAGGATCTGCCAATGATCTTTTGGTCATTTCTTCTGATCCAGTTGCTCTCCTAGGCATCTGACTGTGCTATGTATGCTGTAGACTATATATTGTTGATTATATGTACTTTATCAATTTCTGTCATAGCAGTTCATTCTATGCCTTACCATTTTGTGACTCAATGCATTTTGTTACTCTATGTACTTACTTTACTTGCTGTTATGTTCTGATGTATCTGTATTACCTATTGTACTCTCCCGGGTCATTCCTGAAAACAGGCATATAACTTGTCTAGTGTACCTACCCGGTTAACAAAAGCTAAATAAATAAATAAATAAAACTGCTCTGTATTTGATCACCAGCAAAGGTTTGTGGCTCCTGACTGTTCTGTATATGCATTGTCGATTGTTTGCTTGTCACTCAAGTTCTCACATCTTGCATGTATTATTCTCAATGTAATTTGTAGTTGTGTACCACTCTGCTCCATGTATGTTATGTATTTTGAACTTTTGTGCTACCTAAGCCCCACTTGTACAAGTTCCCCTTCCTCAGGATGCATCTAGAAATGAGCTCCCAGCTTAGTATTCCTGGGTGGGGAGCACTAGACACCAAGGATCATTTTACTATAATAACTGGATCCATTTAAACTGTGATCAGGGGTGTAGAACCTTTACATGCCAAGGATCATTTTGGTATACTACTTGGGAGCATCATAATGGTGACCAGAGGTAGGGTCACAATATTCACCATTGTGTGCTCAAATTTATTTATTTATTGAAAAGTTTCACCAGGGAAGGTACACTGAACAACAAGTTGCTCGTCTCCCGGTACGACCTGGGGGAGAGGGTGGTGGGAGTCACATAGAAACATAGAAACATAGAATTTGATGGCAGATAAGGACCGCTTGGCCCACCCAGTCTGCCCATTTCCCTGCCTACTGGATAAGCTGTAGATCCTAGTTAACCAGCAGCCTACTTCTTCCTACCCCCACCCCTAAAATTGCCTTATGACTGTCCCATGCATGCATGATTCCACCACTGTTTTTGACTCACTCGACCTCCTCTGGAAGGCCATTCCATGCATTCACAACCTCTGTGAAAAAATACTTCCTTAAATTACCTCTGAGCCGCCCCCTCTATCTTCAAATTGTGCCCTTGTTCTTGCACACCTCTTTTTTGAAAGATGCTGCCCTCTTGGACTTTGTTGATTCCCTTGAGGTACTTGAAAGTTTCTATCATGTCCCTCTCCTCCTTTCCTCGAGGGCTATACATATTAAGCTCCTTAAGTCTCTTCATATGTCTTCCGGTGCAGACCCTGAACCATTTTAGTTGCCCTCCTCTGGACAGCTTCCATCCTGTCTATGTCTTTGCAAAGACTGGGTCTCCAGAACTGCAGTACTCCAGATGGGGTCTGACCAGCTGTCTGTACAGAGGATAATAACTTCTTGTTTTCTACTGGTGATGCCTCCCTATGCATCCCAGTATCACCTCCAACCCTCATTGCTGCCCCTCTCACATTGCTTGCCCACCTTTAGGTCATCTGATATGACTACCCCCAGGTCCCTTTCCATTTTTGTTGTTGTTAGTATCACCCCCATTGTGTACTCTCCCTGGGTTTTTGTTCCCAGGTGCATTACATGCACTTCTTAGCATTGAATCTAAGCTGCCATACATTTGACCATTCCTCTAACCTTGCCAAGTCCTTTTCATCCTTTCCACCCCACCTTGTGCATCAACTCTGTTGCAGATCTTTGTGTCATCTGCAAAGAAACATAATTTTCCTTCGGTCCTCTGCAATAGCCGACATAAAGACATTGAAGAGGACGGTCTAATACTGAACCTGCGGTAGCCCACTGGTAACCCCTTTCTTCAGAGTGGACTCCATTTACTATTACTCTCTGTGTCCTATTCTCCAGCCATTTTTTACCCAGGCTGTCATCTTGGGACCCACTCCAGGCTAGCTAACTTGTATATTAATCTTTTGTGGGACTGTGTAAAATACCTTGCTAAAGTCTAGGTAGGCCATGTCCACAGCCCCTCCCTGATCTACACTTTGGTCACCCAGTCAAAAATCTATCAGATTTGTCTGGCATGACCTTCCTGCTGTGAATCCATGCTGCCTTGGGTCCTGAGCCCCTCTGGCCTCTAGATAATCGACAATTCTTTCCTTCCAGAAGTGATTCCATCATTTTCCTACCACTGAGGTTAAACTAACAGGTCTGTAGTTTCCTGCTTCTGCTTTGCTCCCACTTTTGTGAAGGGGAATCACATCTGCCCTCCTCCAGTCCTTGGGTACCACCCCATCCTCCCATGATTTGTTAAACAGGGTAGTCAGTGGTGTCACTAATTCTACCCTTAGTTCTTTTAGAATTCTGGGATGATTCCAATCAGGTCCCATTACTTTGTCCACCTTCAGTTTTAAGAGTTCTTTCAGAACCCTTTCTTCTGTAAATGGGCTGGTATCAACTTCTGTATCCAGAGTGTTTCTACTGTTTGTTTTAGGTACCTCCTCTTCCTTTGTAAATACTGAGCAAAAATATTTGTTTAGTATCTCTGCCTTTCACAGCCACCCTCTGCCCACCTCCCCCCTTATTAAGCCTCACTATCCCTCCTTGGCTTCCTTCACTCCCTGATGTACCTATAAAAGGTGTTATCCCCTTCTTAACTGAGTTGGCTATCTTTTCCTCAGTTTGGGCCTTTGTTATTCTGATTGCCTTCCCATCTTCCTTTGCTTTAACTGATACAGTTCTCTGTCCTGCTCTTTCTGTGATTCCTTCTACTTCCTGAAAGCTTTCTTTTTCTCTTGAACCTTCACTGCCACCTACTCCCACCCCCTAGAATTGCCTTATGACTGTCCCATGCATGCTTGAATTCCACCACTGTTTTTGACCCTAATTACAAGGGTAGAGAAGTGAAAACCAGTCGCAGTGAGCTTGTGATGAGACAGAGAGAGAGAGTAATGTAATAGCAAGTGTGAACCAATGGCCTGCACTATGCAGACTAAGAATAGCACAGGGTGGCAAGTGAAGTGAGTCAGCAGGGCATGAAACAGGATGTAGGACAAGAAAGGGGGGGCTGGGGCAGATGCAATTTACAGAGAGGAAATTATGAAGAGCTTGATTTAATGAGCCAGGCAAGGAAGAGGATCAAATATGTGTAGGAAGAGCATTCCACATTTTGGGGAGACAATAGGAGTAGGAGGCCTGTCCACTAGCGGTGGATCTCAAGGGAACAGACAGAGTTCTATGGTCATGGGATCTTAGAAGTCGAGAGGGAGTAGGTGGGGGGAGATTAGGAAATTTAGGTAGGGAGGAAGTGTGCCAAGCCAGTACTTAGAGATGAGATTTGCACAATGATGCAGTCACCTATTTGTTAAGGATGGGAAGGCTAAAGCTTGGTACAAGTGGCAGCGGTGGGTAAGGTGAGGTGCATCCAGAGCAAACTGACAGAATGAGTTGAAAAGAGTACCCAGGTTGGCTAAGGAGGTGGCAGGAGCAGAGCAATAAATGACATCACAATAGTCGAAAACTGGGTGGATCATTTTTTGGATCAGTTCGCGTCTTGCCTGTGGCGGGAGGCAGGAGCAGTTTCTATATAAGGCGCCAAGTTTAGGATGAAGCTTTTTTATTATGGCATCTATATGGGCCGAGAAGGTGAGATGTTTATCCAGCCAAACGCCCAGATACCTGAAAGACTCGGTAGCAATTATACTTGCTCCATCGAGGGTAGTGAAGGTGGGGGCAGAAGGGAGCCTTGACAGCTTCTGATGTGTGCCAAAAGTCATGGACACAGTTTTTTTAGCATTTAGGAAGAGTTGGTGAGATTGAAACCAGCTCTGGACATTATTGAAATCACATTGGAGCCTGGAGGTGACATCCAAGGGTGAGGGCCCAGAGGAGAATAGAACTGTATCATCAGCATACATTTGTATAGTAGATGAGGTACAGATGGATGGAAGATCATTCAGAAAGATGGAGAAGAGAATCTGGCCTAGTATGGACCCTTGAGGGACTCCAGAGTATATGGGTAGAGGAGGGGAGATGTAGTCGGATATTTTTACAGACTGTGAGCGGTCATATAGGTATGTGCTGAACCATTTAATGGCATGTTCAGACAGCCCAGCTGATGAGAGGGAGTGGTGCAGGGGGGAGTGGGAAACCATGTCAAAAGCTTTAGCAAGATCAATAAAAATGGCAATGGTTATGTGACCGCAGTCCATGCCTGTCAGGATCGCATCAGTGATTCAAAGCAGTGAGGTAGTAGTAGAGTGATGTTTATGGAACCCAGATTGATATTGGGTGAAGAAATTTCAGTCTGAGAGGTACGAGGATAGTTGGTCAAGGACTAGGTATTCTTGTAGTTTGGCTAACGTTGGGAGGAGAGATATAGGGCGGTAGTTCTCGGGGAGGAGTTGCCGCCACACTTAGGGAGAGGGAGGACAATAGCATGCTTCCACTCATGGGGAATTTTGGGCAAGTGAAATGAGAGATCTAAAAGAGCAGTGAGTGGGAGAGCAATGGCAGAGGCAGACAAGTTTAGTAACTTTGGGTTCAGTCCATCAGGGGAGCTACCTTTGCTCAGGTTTAGGGCTTCCAAGGCCACCAGCATGTCAGTTCTCAGAATTTTAGAGAAGGAAAAGCTATGAGGTGGGGCTGAAGGACTTCTAATGGGTGCAGAGATTAACTGGTTAATGGTTGGGAGGGAGCCTAGCAGAGTAGAAGCACATGAGGTAAAGTGTGAGTTGAAAGCAGCAGCAATGCTAGGGTGGTTGGCAATGGCAGTATTGTTTATTTGGAGGAGGGGGGAGGGAGGAAGAGCCTGTGGGGAGAAAAGTGAGTGGATTACTTTCCAGAATTTGGATGGGTTATTTATATTACAGTTAAAAGTAGAGCTGAAGTAATCAGCCTTGGCCAAATGAGTGGCTTTTGTGCATTTGTTTCTGAGGACCCGGTAGGCCTCATAGTCTTTAAGGAGCTTTGTGCTTTTATGAAGCTTCCAGGCTGTATCACGTGCCCTTAGACAAGCAATGAGTTCTGGGGAGATCCAGGAGAGGTGGTTTCCATGGACATGTACCTGGCGTAGTGGTGCATGTTGATTCCAGACTTCAAGGAATCAGTCTTTGAAGTAGTTAGCTGCAACATCTAGGTTACTGGCAACAGATATAGGTGCCCAATTAGTGTTGGTCAAATCATAAAGAAGTGGGTCAATGTTCAGGGATTTGTATGATTGGATTTATAGAGTTTTATAGGGGACTTTGTGAATTTTGTGCATCAGGAAAGTCATGCAATGGTTACTGAAGGCATCTGCTAGAGTACCGGAATGAATGACCCTATGGTTGTGAGTTGTAAGGGCCCAGTCGATGAGGGAATGGTTTCCTGTCTTGTGATTTAGCCTAGTTGGATCTTGGATAATTTGGGTTAGGTTGAGTGCATGTATAGCATTTAGCACTTTGCTGGGTATGGTAGTCCAATTTATGTTGAACTCTCCCATAATATATAATTCGCCAGCAGAAGAGTGGCTAACTAAGGTGGTTATGAGTTCAGTAGCAATATTGGGTTGTGAGCCAGGATGGCAGTAGAAGCCTGCTACAAAGATAGGTTTGGAGAAGGGGAGAGAGATTTGCAACAGCAGAGCCTCGTAAGCTTTGGGTAGAGCACCAGAAAAGACGGAAGTGAGTTAGATGGAAGAGGAGACATAGATGGCTACCCCACCTCCTCTCCCAAGTCAGTCCTGTCTCGATATTGTGAAGTCAGGGAGAGTAAGAGATGAGTTGCTGATTTTTTTATTTAGCCAGGATTCGGAAATTATTATTATATCAGGGTTGAGCGTAGCCGCCAGTGGCTGTAGCAGGTCCACTTTAGGGAGGAGACTACGTATATTGATATGTAGTATTTTAAGGCCATTTGGAAGAGCTGAGAGATGTGGCTCAGTATTGGCTGCAGGAGGAGGTTGAGCTGGGCCAGGGTTGGGGTTTATGTCACCAGCTGGTAAGAGTAGGAGGGCAATAATAATATAATGCAGCTTTGCGCTGTTGAACCAGGAGTGGTTGCATGAGCAGTCGGAGCTAGAGCTTTGGCATAGTAGCAAGGGTGGCTGGGAGCTAAGCAGCCATATAAGAGTAATGTACATAGGCAGCTGGACAAGAGAGGTGCAGGGACGAGTGGGTGAGTGAGACCAGAATATGGTAGTGGGAGAGGGTTACCCTGATTGTAGATAGGGGGAGGGATATCATCTAATTTCAGAGGAGGGGATGCAGGATTAGGTGGCAGAGGGGAGAATAAGTGCTGTGAAGTGTAGGGCAGCATCTTGATTAAACTGGGGAGTATTGGTCACGGAGGACAAGGCTAAGTCAGAAGAAAAGCTGTACTGGCTCAGTAGGTCAGTGGAGCAGCAGGGTTCTGGGAGAGCCAATGAGAGCAGGGACAGTAGGAGGAAGGCGGAGCATACGTGTATTTAAAGGAGGCCTGGGAGGGCGTGGGGGAGGGGTGAAAATCACAGCAGAAGAATATGAGCAGGCAGAACTGGAAACCCGAATGCAAAAAGGCGCACCAATCGGTGAGCCGTGCTAGCCGGCTGACCAATCAGATGCTCGTAGCAAAAGGAGCTGCAGCCAATCGTAGCACCGCCAGTGCGTGCTTGAAGTAGTGGTGAATACCTGGGGAGTTGATCGGGGGCGAGTGCCAGGAGGGCGGCAGGAGCTGTAGGGTCCCATCGGCAGTGGCGGCCGAGGAGGTGCCGCCTTTTCGGATTTGGAAGCGCCGCCCGGGGCGCACAGCAAATCTGGGGAGTTGGTCCGGGGACGAGTTCCAGGAGGGCGGCAGGAGCTGTAGGGTCCTGACGGCAGCAGCAGCCGAGGAGGTGCCACCTTTTTGGATTTGGAAGCGCCGTTCGGGGTGCACGGCAGATCTGGGGAGTTGATACAGGGTCGAGTTCCAGGAGGGCAGCAGGAGCTGTAGGGTCTCGTCAGCAGCAGTGGCCAAGGAGCCAACGCCTTTTCGGATTTGGAAGCGCCGCTTGGGGCACATGGCAGATCTGGGGAGTTGATCCGGGGATGAGTTCCAGGAGGGTGACAGGAGCTGTAGGGTCCCATCGGCAGCGGCAGGCGAAGATGCACTGCCTTTTCAGATTTGTAAGCGCCGCTCGGGGTGCATGGCAGATCAGATGAGGGCAGGATTTTTGGAAGCAGTAAACAGTATTGCAATTTCAGTTGTTAAGCACTTTCAAAACCTTTTATATAGCACTGTGCTCTGTATGCAGGATGGGATCCTTCGTTTGCAAGGTTTTAGTAGTACATATGCACATGATCAGATTAGTATCTGGGGCTGCTAAAATATATGGTACCTGTTCAACCATGCTGTTCTCCCACATGACACAGTGCTTAGATGTTTAGCATTCCACTAACCTTCTGAAAACGGGGCCCTAATTGACTAAAAATCCCCTGCCGATGTCTCTTAAGATGCAGAAAGTAAAGAAAAATGGACTATCTTATTCTACATCTTTATGTATTATTTTATGTTATTTTCCTTGGAAAAACTTAATTCAATTTAAAAACATTGTGATGTGTCTTAAATATTTATAACGACTGTAGCTAAAATACAGTTTCTTTTTTCATCCGAGTGCAGTTTTTATTTACTTATAAAAATACAGTCTGGTTTAGTGGTTTAGGTTAGGCTTGGTGGTAACTGTACTGCCTCCCATGCCAGTGGCCTGGTTTCGGGGGAGGACCTGGGTCAAACAGGCGTTAGCTTACAGGAGAGATGACTGAGCATCTTTGGGACTGCTCTCCCCTCAGGGAGGGGGAGTCTCACCACCCCGCTCTTTAACAGCCACCTAGGTGAGGAATGCTGGCAGGGCTCAGGCAGCCACAAAGCAGTACTTGCCTTTAATTGTATTGGCATCATTGCATGCTTGACGGCTCAGGGGATAAGTCAAAGGTAGAAAACCTCCAATGGCAAAAGAATCCACCAACCTGCTACAGGCTTTGCACTACTAACCAGGATCTGCTCCTGTCTTAATATGTGGCTCCTTGTGAATGGCCCTCTCCCTCCTGGCTCCACTACGGGGTGAGGCCATGGGAGATCTCAGAGCAGGTAAATCCTGGTGATTTTGAGTGATGTGGATGGACAGGCCAGTGCACAAGGGGGTCAGTGCGTGACCTAGAAGATAAACATCTCATTTGAAAAAGAAATAAAACACAGTTTGGGAATCTCGGACTCAATAACACAATCATACCATATAAACAGCGTAATTATTCGCTATGTGGCTAGACCAGGGCAGGTTTATTAGTGGAGACCAAGTGCCTGGCAAAGCTCTGTTCTCCTTGCAATGTTCTGCAAATATGTAATGGGGAGGTTAGGAGCTGTGATAGCCACCAGTGAGGCATCACAGTGAAGTTATTCAGAACAGAAAGTGCAAATTATGCATATGCCAGCTGAGCTCATGTTGAGAATTGGGCCCTGAGTGATTGCTGCAATATATATATATATATATATTTTTTTCTTAACCAAGAACCTTTATTAAAAAAATCATTCAAATAAAAACAACAACTAAATTAAAACTAACTCAGTAGTGTACAAACTACGAAAGCATTTGACTTATACTTTCACAGCTCCTGCAGTACACTTCCCAAACATTCAGCCCAGCTAAGTTGCTTGATCAACACAGTAATTAATTACACATAAATCTAATCACAACTTTAGCTTAGAAAAATGCATGCAGTTCCCTGTGTTCATATGGTATGAGAGTGGTAAGTTAGCAATATCCTAAGTATTAGCTTCCTATACAAAAGTGTCTAACGGTAAATGAAGGCAGCATTTATTTAAAAGAAGAAACTAGAGCATTTTAAATTAGTTCTAAACATTTCTTGTCACATCTCAACGTTCAGAAATTTGATTAAAGATGTGCAAGCAAAACAAGATGTAAAACCCCATAAAGAAGTAGAATAAGAGATAGCCCTGTTATGTTTACCTTATGCTCTGCCGTTTTAAACATCCTCTCCACAAGCCAGCAGCTAACTGAATGCAACAGGCAAGGAGCTAGTTCAGCTGCAGGCCATTCAAGGGGGAGGGGCAGGGGGATGGGTAGTTTCAGAACATAGTCCATTTCAGTATATAGTTTATTTGTTTCAGTATATAGTGTATGTGAATTTTTCAGTCTACAGTTTATGTGTTTCAATACATAGTGTATGTTTCATCATGTAGTGTATTTGTTTCAGTATATAGTGTATGCAGATTTTTCAGTGCATAGTGTATTTATTTCAACAGATAGTGTATGTATTTCAATATATAGTGTATTTGTTTCAATATATAGTATATGTGCTTTTTTTAGTGTGTGGTGTATGCATTTTAATAGATAGTGTATGTATTTTAATATAAAGTATATTTGTTTCAGTATATAGTGTATGCAGATTTTTCGGTGCATAGTGTTTTTATTTCAATAGATAGTGTATGTATTTCAATATAAAGTGTAGATGTTTCAATATATAGTATATTTGTTTCAGTATATAGTGTATGTGCTTTCTTCAGTGTGTAGTGTATGCATTTCAATAGACAGTGTATGTATTTCAATATATAGTGTATTTGTTTCCGTATATAGTGTATGCAGATTTTTCTCAATATATAGTGTATGTGTTACAATCTATAGAGTATTTGTTTCAGTAGATAGTTTATGTGGGTGTTTCAGTCTGTAGTGTATGTATCTCAACAGGTAGTGTATATGTTTCAGTACATAGTACATTTGTTTCAGTATATAGTGTATGTGGATTTTCAGTACTCAGTATGTGGATTTCAGTAGATAGTGTATGTATTTCACTATACAATGTAAGCATTTTACTATATCGCGTATGTGTTTCACTATATAATATATGTATTTCAGTATACAGTATATTTATTTCACTATACGATGTATATATTTCAGTAGATACTGTATGTGGTTCACTACATTGTGTATGTATTTCACTATATAATGTATATATTTCACTATATGATGTATGTATTTCACCATATAGTGCATGTGTTTTACTATACAGCCAGAGATTATGAATTATGTCCCTAATGGCTTGCCATATCATGGCCTTAGAACTGTCTCTTTTCCTCCTGGAAGGACTTAATGACATTTGTACACTACACAGTTTGAACATCTGTTTCGCATACAAGGTATGTGTTATGTAGCCTAGTGCTTATGCTTACTTGAACAATACGTGACTTTTGGACAGAAATGCGAATGTAAAAATTGTGCTTTTTTTCATGCAGCGCAGCACTTGCATTAGGGCCTTATGAAGGCGCTGCTCATTTTTGCCAGATAGTATCATTTCACAACATCAAGACTCTCAGGTAAGAAAAAACAAACAACAAAACAAAAAAACACCAGTGTCAGAAATCTCTGAAAACCATGGCCTCCAATGTGTCCCTTTTCTCCCTGGAGCACATGATGAAATGTGGCATCACTCCTGTGTTTTATACACATTACTGTTTATTGTTTGTTATTATGGAGAGAAACAGATGCCATGTTCAAAAGATGCGCAAGTGACATGCGCTGGCAAAAAGCACACAGAATATAGCAAAGATGTGCCACAGCACAGCCAGACATACACTGAAGCAACCAGGAATGCTCAGGAGTATGCAAGTATGCAGAAGCCAGCAGGCTGAGCAAGCACAACAGGAAGGGCTGCACAAGAGCAGAGTGCCAGGCTAGCAGTGGCAGACCCAAATCACAAGGGCACACTGGCCAGGACACACCACAGGGGCACCGGGCCAAGGCCCACACAGGATGCCAGGCCATCAATACAAACCCATGTTGGGAAGCACACCAACCCACCCATCCTGAAGCATGCCCACAGGCAGGCCTACACCAATGCACCAGCACCACAACCCTGACAGGCAGCACTGCAGTAGACAGTGGCATAGCCATGATGCAAGGTCACCAGACATACACATTGGACAGCAATAAAGAAGACAGTGATACACAGGGGATCAAGGGGAAAATGGATTGCAAACAGGCAAGGACACAGGGCACAGCACAGCAGTGCATGCCATCACTGGCAAGGGCAGCACGGCAGGTGGATGGCAGGGCAGCACAGGCAGAAAGGGACAAACAGTGCTGGACTGCCACAGGGCAGGGGGAGACCCACTGCCCATGAGTAAGCAAAACACAGGGACATGGCAAACAGGACCCAGCACACACAGCAGCACTGCCCAAAGGACACAGCAGTGGGACAAGAGGGGACATGCCCAAGGGCACAACCATATAACTGCAGCACAGCACAACAGGCTGCCTGCAAAGGAGACACAGATACAGAAGTGGTAGAAAAATAAAGGTTTACTAAACAATATCAAACACTGGTGTGCCAACAGGGCACGCAGGAAGAAGAACAAAGGGGTCAATACAGGGAGAGGCAATGAGGGACAATAGGGGACAGGGACTGGGAGGAGATACAGATGTGAGGAAGGTGATCCAATCAAAGAGGAGGAAGGCAGGGGAAGTCCATGTAAAACACCTTAAACAGCCCCACACACACACTGTAAGACATGCTGCACATGCTTACCTGCCTGTCCGTGCTGCAGCTCCACCATCATGCCACTGCCTGTCCTGGCCTGCAGCCGCCCTGAGTCTCCTGCATTCCTCTGGTCCTGTGGATAGAACAGAGATACAGACATGGACATGAGTGGCATGCCATGCACAGCCCCCCTACCACCAACCCCATGCTCACCGCTGGCACAGCACGGGACAGTACTCCGACCCTGCTGTGGGAGCTGGCACCTGGCCAACAGCACCACACACTGCAGAGGTGTGTGGTGCATCAAAGCAGAACACACAGCACACACCAGGGCAGAGTCTACCCCCTGGGCAGCCACAAATGCAGTACACCTGTCAGCACAATAAATGGACACTGCGGGCCTGTGCAGTGCAGGTGGACACCTACCTGACTGTGGAACAGCCCCCAGTTGCACTCTTGCCTGCAGCTGGTGTAGGCACACTTGATCTTGCCATCTCAGGTCCCCATACCAGTGGCGGCACTGCTCCCCCATGCACGGCACACCCGTACGGCAATCTAGCCCAACCGCCACCCTGTCCCACACCTGGGACCATGGCTCCCGAAGGTCATTCAGCCGAAACAGCAAGGTAGCCACAACCTCAACCATGGCCACCAAGTAGCACATCTCAACCTCGCTCCATTTGAGAGTGCTTCGTGAATGGGAGCCAGACACTGCCATACTGCACTGTTATCGGACACGGCAATAATGCAACCACTGTGGTCTACACTGCATACACATGTAAGTGTGCAGGTACAATGCGCAATAGGGGGAAATGGACCACAGCTGCACAGCACATGGATGCATGATAGACGTGTGCAGTGGAGGGTTATCATGCACTACTGCACATGCGCACCGAATCACGGCATGGCAGGAGTATGGGGTCACGTCCAAGACCCACGCACATGGCAGGCATGACCATGCACAATGTCACGCAGTATCCAGCAATGAATGGATGGTAGCATAGCACATCTGGAGCAGTTGCGCAATGGGCCCAGGCGCCGCAGAGTACCAGAATGCATGGTATGCACCTTGTGGTGAATGCACAATTGGGGAACATCGTGCAATGCACAAAGCTGCATAATAGGACTGTGACACCGGGTGGGAAGAGGTGGCAATCATCATCAGTGCTCATGGGAGGCATAATAGGAGTGCACAAGAGTGCCTAGAAGATGCTGGGGATGGACCTTTCTCTCTGATCCCCTCATCCACTACCAACCATACACAATAAGGTGATCCCCTTTTCACCACACCCTGTCTGTGCCACTCAGAATGTGTATTGCAAACAATGTTGACCTCTGGCTCTCAGTCCCTTCTTGTAGATTATGTTTCATCTGGACTGGCTACGTTTTTTTTCATAGTGCCCAATTCCTTGACATGACGTCTGACTCTGGAAGGTGTTCTGCGGTCACTGATCATTGATTGTAAAGAAATCACATAACACTTTATTTCATATGCAGTAATAAAAAAACACTTACATTGCATTTCTTCACTATGGCAGTGTAGTGCATTTGTAGAAATAGAGTGCTAGTGATAGCCTTCACTGGTGTACAGACTGATTTTGCCAAAAAAGCTTTTTTAAGAGGCTCTGCACTGCACTGCCTTGCCATCAATGCACAGTGCTTCTGGACAGGGGAGCTGTTACCCATGGATAGTGGAGATGGTGAAGTACAATGGATGCTGCAGCACACACACCCATGTGTTATAAGGCCTGCAGTGCTACCAGGACTTAAACAAAATGACAGGGCAGCCAGATGGATGCACATGGAGGGGTCCCCCATCAGTGTGCCATGTGTGATGACAGTCCAGGACACCCAAACAAGGGTATGTAGGAGTACATGCCACTCGCAGTAGCATTGACACAATGCATGGCCGACACCACCACAGTTAAGTGGCTGGATGTATGTGTCACAGGCCCATCGGGCAACCTGTGCAGTTGGACACAGGAAACCACACAGTGGAACCCCCCTGTTGGGTTACATGAAGCAAGCAAGCAAGCAATTATTTATTTATGAAATGCTGTTCCAGAAGATCATAGCATTGTACAGATATCATAAAAACAGTTATCTATCAACCCATATCAATAAAAAAGAATAATAAATCAGCAGAACTTTAAAAGTCAGGAAAAGCAATGGGGGTTGCAAAGGCCCCGATCTCCCCTGCACTTGAGGACATGTGGATGGGTGCGCAGGGGATGACCAACAGGTACAGACTGCTAGAAAAAAACACACTGCACACAGCTATGTGAAATATGAAAATATATATTTTGAAAGATAAAATAAACATCAGGAAATGAATACAAAATACAAACAAGAGAAAACCAATGCAGCAGGAAAATACAGTCAGCACTTGTTTATCCGGCTGTCATTTATCCATTTTTCTCATGTATCCATCTTTGACTGCATGATTTTTTATTCCCCATGTTGTTTACACTCGTTTATCCATCCCTCACATTATCCGTTTCTGTTGCCCATCCTGCTTGTTGTCTCCTATGTAGATCTCAATGTTTACTCTCAGATAACTGACCATTTTCATTCCCATTAGAGTATTGTATAGAAAATCACAGACAAAAGCAGGCAAGGCAGTCACAAACCAAAGCAGCCACAGACCTAAGCAGCCACAGCAGACATAGATCAAACTGCAGACTGAAACATCCAGTTTCCACTTAACCGTTTCTCTCAGATATCCATAACCTGACCTGAGAATAGAAGGCAACAGATATCTGAGTGCTGACTGTAACAAACAACATTACAATAGCACTGCAGTACAGGTATTGGGATGGATAAAAGGGGACAAATAGGGTAGGGGAAGAACTATATACAGTGTGGGGATTGCCAGGTCATTGGGGATGTGGGGGAACTAAGGGTCATGGCAACAAAACAATGAAGGCCACATCAGGGTGTGGCAGGGGGTGGAGGTGGTACCTGCGGGTGACACATGGCAAAAATATCTATCAGTATGGCCTCCACTGAACAGGTGACATGATGCTGCACATGCAGTAATCCCCTGATAGCCCTCAGGATGGTGGTTTGCTGAAAGTACATTGCCCGGAGCACCTGTGAACTTCCTGGGCATGCCCTTCTGTGCCCCTGCACACATCCAGGCTGGACCTGACCTTAGGGGAGAAATACAGGAATCAGTACAGCAGCAGAAGATAGGCACCACAAACCCACTCCAAACACCATTCCTAAACAAGATGGGTGAGATGTGGTGATGTGAACGTATGGTGTGCTGCCCACAGGCGGTGTCACATTGCTGCATGCAACAGTGTCCATATATGCATAGAGGACCCCCCCCAACACAATATCCATACATTCTCCTTACACAGATACTTTGATCTTGAGGTCCTGATGATGCCATCAGAACCTCTAGATGGATACACAGCCTTGTTATGCATGGTTTCTCATGCATTATTCTTTATATACTCTACACTTCTGTCCCTTTTAGTATTCAACAATCAATGACCGTGTCTCCTCTCAGCCTTCTCATTTGTAGGTTAAAATTTGAGTCTTTAACCTTTCCTCAAAACTCTTGCTCCTAAGCCCCAAATCAGCTTTGTGACACTGTAGTAAATCTGCTCTCTCTTTTTTGCTAATTGAGAAACATGGTGAACAGAACTGGGCACAGTACTCCAGGTGTGATCAAGCCAAGACTTTGTTCAGAGAGGGCATCACCTCCCCTGACCTGTTTCTTACTCCTAATACATCCTAGCATTGCAATTACATTATTGACTGTGGCAGCAAACTGCATGACTTTTTCGATTTTATAGTCCACAATTACTTATAGAGGCTTTTCCTTAGTTATGCTGTCCACTGCTGCACAACACAAGGCGTGCAATATATGTGATGATGATTTCTTGCCCATAGATGTAGTACTTTGCTTTTCTTCACACTAAATCTAAGCCTCCCTTTCTCTGCCCATGTCACTAATGTTTGCAGGTCTCCCTAAAGTGTATTGCTCCCCTCTACTGTGCCCACTATTGTTGACAATGTAGTGTCATGATCAAACCTCAGCAGCAAATTCAGTTCACTTACCTGGGATACTTTACTTAGCAGATCCCTTCATTCTGAATGGTGAGTATTCACCATGCCAGTCTCCCTTTTACCTGTCAGGTAATTTGCCATCCGCCTCCTGTACACTGTGCTACTTACTTCATGAGTTTTCTACATGGTATAATGTCAAAAGCATAACAACTGTCCAGACTGACAGCAATCACCCAGCTCATATCCACATCTTTCAGGGAGGTGGTAATGAACTTGTAAAACTGCTACTGGCATTGCAGCCAGCATAGCAATAATTAATTGCAGACTTGGTATAAAGAACAACTTTATGAACATTTTTGGATATAGGAGGACTGAGTGAAATGGGGGATTGAATAGACAGCCTGTGACCTAATGTTAACCATGTAAATATCTTTATTACTCACAGGACACACTGCAAAGCAAACAAAATTGAAAAGCAGACAGGTATCCAGTGATATGGGTGACTCAATTTGAGCACCTTTGAATAGAGTAAGTGGGATATTATGTTAGCGATCGTGGATATAGTGAGGGAAGTTGTAAGAACAATAGCAAGAGTGTACAGAGAGGGATGGTAGGTGGGATCTATGACGCAGAAAATGTAGGAGGTAGTTTGGGTTAGTCATTCCAAGCTGTCCATGTGGTCTAGTGAAGGCAGTGTATGCCTCGAGTGGTGAAGGATTCAGGTTTGAACCTGGGAAAGAGTTCTAGTTTTTTTTTTGTTTTGTTTGTGTGTGCACTTATGTTTTTTTGTGGTGTTTTGCTTCTCGTATGCACTTACTGTCTTGTTTATGTTTTTCTTCCCATTCCGCCAGCTTCCAGGTTGCTTCCCCCTCTGAATGACTCCCTCTCAAAGATTCTCTGTACCCCAGTGTTAGGCTCCCACTTGGAGTTGATTATAATTAATAGGGTGTATGTGTGTGTGGGGGGGCACAGCTTTTTGTCTTGTGGTCTAGACCATCGCCGTTTATTGTCCTGTTATTGTGCACATCGCCGATGCAGTTTTTTTGCATTGTGCACTCACTCATATGGCTATCTCTATTTTGCACTTCCTCATACTGTATGATGTGGAACCATTAGAAAATGACAGCATCACTTAATATTGAGGACGGCATCACTTTTAAGGGAGGCTGGACACTGTATTATATGACATTGTGTCAGAAGGTACTTGACAAAATAAAGAGAGGATGCTGTGTTTTGTCCCGAATATAACAAAGTCATTGAAGTGAAAGTAGCTTTGGGTCAGATATTTCAGGCACTTTAACATAAAAATGTTCAAAAAAGTCACTGATGGGTATGCTGTGATCTATAATACCTTTGCAGGGAAATGCCGTTGGTTTGTTCATCTGGGAAAGTAAGTAGTCTGTACTGTTAACCACATTCTTGACGTTCTGCATCTACAGTACCTGATACAAATGTTGTGGCAAAAATTTAATTTACAATCAATCTTGCCAGATATGGTGTCTAGAAAGAAAATGGTTTGTACCATGGTCCACAATAAAGTTCACTGAAATACAAAACCTTTGATGATGGATGTGGAATCAAGCACACTATATTGAGTTCATACCACCCACAAGCCACTAGACTGGCAAAACGCCATGTGCAAGGTGCAAAGAACATTGTGACAAAATCTGCATTGAGTGCATAGGATGAATATATCATATTTCTTATTTGTATTAATACTCATGGGGAAATAATATTTTCTTATCCATCATAATGTGATATACTAGACAGAAGATTGTATCCTAATATGCCGATTGATAAAACAGCTACAGTCAAAGGCTATAACTTCAAAGTTAATTGAATAAGTTTATACAAGCAGCAATATGAAAAAGGTTTTACATCAGAGGTGAAAAGTCACTGTTTACATTATAGCCCACAGACATTGCAAGGCAGAGGGTGATGGGTAAAACTTGGGAACCAATTACTGTTGCGATACAGTATAATTGTATAAGATCCTACTTTCTGAAGCCTGATGGACAGCAACAGTAAAAGAAATTGTAAGCAAGCTGCTCTTCATACAAAGGAGGTAGAATATCTTAATTGTTATTAATACCCCCCTTAAAATAAAACTTTTTTAAAGATGTTGTGAGTTTTCCTATTGATTTGTGTAAGCTTAATTTGTTTCTATAAGCCTTACAGTACATTTCTAAATTTATTACAAATCAAATATTATAACTGTGAGTATTTATATTGGTTTAAAATATTAGTTTATATTAAAGTGTTCAGTTATACACTGTGATACGCAAATAATATATGCAAATTTAAATGTTAGCCCTTGCCATTATGACCATGGACAAATCATTGTCAAACATAATTTTAAAATGGTAACCATGAGAGGCACACTGAGCCAAGGCTCATTTCCAGGTGCATTCTGGGGAAGCAGAATGGGAGAAGCACAATTGCAGACAAAATACAGTCAGTCAGGTGATGTGGTTATAGTGAGGATGACATAGAGAGCATAAGTTGAGTGCAGTACAGACAAAATAGCAAAACATTGCATATGGAGGACAAATGAATTAGCATACAAATCATCTGGGCAAACTCAAAGTGCATAGTGCCACAGTGAACAGGGGCTGAACTGGTGCTAAAAGTAGGTGTCAAAACAGGTTGATAAACTTCAGTGAGGTTGCTGGAACTATAAGGTCCGTGGGGAGGGAGAGCTAAGGGGAGGTCAAAAGCCTGGCAATGGTAAAGAAGGGTTCAGTAAGAGGGACGGCAAGAGCATGAATGAACCATGATTGGTTACGTTGTGTCCAAAGCATTCAAAAACACTTTGGGAAAGGCCATAACACATGTAGAAAAGTTTTTTATTGTAACTTTATCAAAGAACAGTAGCTGGATGGGAATTAAAATAATAGTATTATTAATTATTGCAGTCTATTAATAAACTGATTATTTTAAGACTAAGGGTGCACCTTGAATATATTATAATTTCAAAGAAATACAAAATCACACATACCCTCACAATGACCCAAACCTGTAAGGCCAACTTAGGGCAGTTGGTTCATTTCCCCTGCGGTGGTCATACAGACGAGGCAGACTGATGAGTCCTGGGTAGGATGAAACATGTGTCTCTGTCTTCTGTTTGCACCCTTTGCAGATTGTGTGAGAGGCCCTTTGGCACCATGCATTCCTGCTTAAATCTGATGCAGCCTAAAATTTCATGATGATTTGCACATACAGCCCATGATGCTTTGCATTATGGGGGTATATGTGATTTTGCATTTCTTTGAAACTTGACTTTATGGTCAATGCCTTTGGGGTAACCCTTGCCTCAGTGCTTTTGCACTGAGGTTCCTTGTCATTTATACAGTCTACTCACATTTCTGCAGGTATGGAAACTTCTGTTTAGAGGTACTGTATCTTTTTTTTTGTGTCATAATATGTTTTATGTTAGAATTTGTGTTTTTTCTGCACTCCTGTTAGGCATGGCATATGTTCTCACCACCTACTCTAAAAGTGAACTTCATCTTGCAAGCTGCAGCATAATCCTTTAAATAGCCACCAACACCCTGAGAAAAACTTTTAAAAACATAGTATTTTGACACAAAGCAGTTTATATTTCTCATTAGCTTTGTATTTCTTATTCCCATTATTTATTACTGATGTTGTATGCATGAAAACATGATAGCTGTTCCTTGAGGGTTCATCAGCTTCTATTGCTTCTTCCCAACCTGATGTCATAATACTCTGCTTGTAACATCACAGTTATTCTATGGCAGCAGACTGTGATGTAATAACAGAGCATTATGATTTCAAGTAGGAAATAAGCTATTACGGCAGAGGGACTTTAAAGACTTAAGGTCTTGTTTTTGTGGGAATTTCTTTAGTAACAAATAATGGAGATGAGAGCTCTATAAAAGACAGACAACATACAAGCTGAATTATGTCTAAATATTATGTTTTCTGATGTTTCTCCAATGGCATCAGTTGCTCTTTAACTAACATAACATATCAATGGTCTGGGCATGAAAGATTTGAAGATTGCAGCATCATTCTGAATGAAATCCACAGCATTTTATTCTTTAAGTTTAACCCTGCTCCTCCACCCAGAGATATCAGTGCTCTGCACCTTTGCACACACATACAGTATGCTAGGAATGTTATGCCACATCAGCTAGACTGTACTGTACTGCATATAGTAGTCTATCCTTTACTCACTGAACAGTGTTATAGTATATGGTTACACCCTATTACGTATGGACTTCCACACACATTATTTTCTTGTTATGCTACAGTTCAAAGGTCATGTAAAGTTGTTATGGTACCATTGTGATGCCACAATAAAACCTTAACAACTTTTCAGCCTTGACATGTCACCCCATTGGTTCAACATGACACTTTAAAAAATATTCAGAGGAAAATGGCAGCCTAGTTTACAGATCGGGAGTCCGTGGCATGGACATGGACAGATAAAGATACCTGTATAGTACTAAACCATACCAACTCATCGCCTTTTGCTGTTTTTGTTTTAAAAAAAAAAAAAAACTATGGCAGTTACTCACCATTGAGACAGAGACTCAGGACCAGCTGTTTGGGAGAGCAGTGAGAGAAGCAAGTAGGAGCACCTGTGACTCACGGTAAGAGCCTGCTCACAATCCGTCATCCTCTAGTGCACACTAAAATGCTTGAATTAACTATTTTTTAACCCTACACTATAAAAAATAGTGGATGGGTGACCATCCACAACTAAGGCATTGTTTCTATCTCAGGAAGTGATGACATCATAGAGACCTCTTGTTCAATCTTGTGGTCTCTTTGATGTCATCACTCTCTTCACTGCAAACACAACCTTGTTGTGGATGGTCACACATCCACTATTCTAAATATGTGTGTTCTCTTTATTACCACCAGGGATAAGTCATACACTGATCCCAGTGCTGCCAGTCACCAATCATGAGGATAAAAGCATCCTCTTGGATAGTTCTCAGTTTTCATTTCAGGCCAATGTGGTAGTTCTGAGCTTGGGGCATTGACCTGACTCTTCTACATTGCCTTTAATGAAGTTGCCTCTTGAGCCTTTGGACCAGCCTTGAGGAGCCTAGCTCATATCTTACCTCAAGATAATAGAACTATTGATGATTAGGAGTGTTTCTTCAAGAATTCAGGATGTATGCTGACCCACTGACACAACAGTAGCATTACCACTTGTAATTCCAAAAAACAGGATTCAGAAGTGAGCCCAGGCATTGGATGGCTGGTTGGGTGGGATAAGGATCAAGTATCCCATGGACTGCTCTTCTCCTCTGGAGGGGTGGGTGGGGAAGGTGCTGGTGCCAGAATGACCCCTAGTGAAGGCTGGGGATCTAGCAGTCTGAAGCTTACTGTGCTGAGAGGTGGGACAGATGCATGGTGTGCATCATACCCCAGCATCATTGCACATCATACCTCTCCCATAACCAGCATCACAAAAAATGCCAGATGTGCACAGTGCCACCCGTCCTGACCTGACTCTGCATCAGCCAACAGTGACACCTCCCCCAAGACAACAAGCATTACATTCAAGTGGGTAAGTGGGGTGGCCCCTGTGGCCCCCCGCTGGGATAATCCAGGGAGAAACACTCAGAAGGGTCAGCCCCGGCAGACTGATAGAGTATGGCCAGGGGTAAGGATAAACAGAGCTATTCCTACCCCCCCCCACCCAAATAAAAAATTCAGGACTTAAAGATGGTGTCAAAGTGTTACAATGTGGACACTAGATGCAGTTAGTCACCTACCAATATGCTGTCTCACAATCATTCCTTCTATATTGTTCAATCTTCTCCTCTACTTCCCAAAAGTCAGAGTACAACTTAAATCCCATGACTGTCAGAGGGGATCAATTTTTTTGCAGGTATTCATGAGTAAAGATGTTGCAAATTTTTAATTTCAGGGCAAATGTCCCACAGAGTGGCCCACTTCACACTTTATGGAGTTTGTGCAAAGAGTGCACGTTGCAGGAAAACTAAGCACCAGTAGGAATATTTCCCTGCAAAGTGCCAAAATGTCTGAAAAGGGCACATTTCTTTGTAAAGAATTCACACTATTTGAACTTCCCCTCAATGTGGCAACTGTTTAAAAATAAAAAAGATGTGAAGTGCAAAGACTTTGAGAAGTGTAAAAACGTCATACTCTCTCTGCAAACTAAAGTGTTGCCTTTTAGCCCATTTCTAATCCTGAGCATGCCACAAGGTAGAAGGCAGTTATCCCCATTGTTAAAGTCTGGTCTGAAATCATTCTGTACCAGCATTTGACAGAACATAAGCCTACCTTATGCAGAATATTAGTTTATTAAACATATTGTATTAATATGGTGCTTCCAAAAGAAAACAGTCCATACTTCTTTTGAAAAGGTCCTAGTTTAGATTAAAATTTATGCAAAGTGAATTTTTCAAAGAATTATTTGCATTTTTGAAACACTTTCCCTATTCAAAGTGTCCCAAAGTGCTCTACATGAAAGATAAACTGATAATGCAGTGGCAGCCATTCCATTCATTAACTCACTCAAACAGTCATGGACAATTGTCTTAACTCATTTATTGGGAAGGGGAAATGCTGATAAGGACATTTGGGAAGAGATCCCTACTTTTTTGACGCATATCATAAATTCTTTTACTTCCACCTGGACACCCAGTAGGATAGCACAAGAGGCAGGCAGCAGGGAATTTGGTTTAAAATCTCATTGGAAGGACACCACATCCTGACAGAAGAGTAGCACCTAGCACTGCACTGGTTTACAAAGCATTAAATAAAACAATTTAAATCTTGCCCCCAAATTTATCATCAAGGAGATACTTAAAAAAATGCTATTGTTTTGTTCTCCTTGTCCCCCACCTTGACAACTTCGACCTGAAGATCATCATGGCTGAATCCTTCCACCAGCTGGGATGGCAGATGAACAGCTGCCTCCACAGCCATTGCCAATGACATTCTTTTGTTGGTGCTCAGAAGGTGTGCAAGTTAAGCAATAATGCAAAACAGGGTGTGAGGTTTTGTGGGATAATGGCACATGTCAGGAAGTGAGGCATTGGGAAACGCTGAGTGACTTACACACACATCGAAGAAGCTTTGTCATCCCTCAGTAACACACACCTGTGACTGCCTTATTGTGATTTAAAAAGTGCAGCTCTTATTTTTATTTCACAAACTCAGTAATGAGGTTCAGAAAGTTAAGTGCAGTAAACCCTCTTAAGTGAATAGCCAGCTTGCCACAAAAAATATTCACTTAAGTGGGTTATACACTGAACAGGATTTCTACTGTATTCATTAGCAGAGGCTGAAAGGGATACATGCAATCATTTTGTTTAGATTGTATGAGTCAAGTTTATTTATTCAAGCATAAAAAGCTTTAAAACCTTTTTTTCAGTTATGCACTTTATTTGATGACATTAGTCTGTGTGTCTCAGAATTTCGGAGGCTTATGTGAAATCTTCAGCGACCAGTGGCAGCATCAAGAACAAAAGGCAGGAAACAGGATTTGACACCTCACACTAATCTGTATGCAACCGCTAGGAGGCACTATCCCTAAGGATACTACCCCTGCCTGTATTTCTGAGCACAGGTTGAGGGGCCTGGATTCTGTATTAAGGTGCCTCCACCCAGAGTAACGGTAATAGGGATGTCTGTCTACACGATAGTAGCCCTCTGGGAAGCTATAACCACCTATAAACCCTCCTAGTGACTTCTTACCTGCAACAGCAGTTAACACACAGACTGTAGGTAACAGTAATATTATGCACACACCCTTCACACTTACCGCCAGAGTCTGGCCATCAGCAGTATCCCTGGACACCCCTGCAAAGGCAAAGTTAGCCAATGGATATACACTTCTAGTACTGTGACACATCAATAATATGCACATAGGCCACATTAAATCTGAAACATTAATCAGATTTATTCAGGGGTCGTTAACAAGGAAGGGGGCGTGAATTTGCTTAAATGATTGGTATTCTGATTAAATTCAGGTTCCTGGCATGCACTTTTAAGTCCCAAATAAATAGTTCTATAACACTAGGTACAGTCCCAAGGATGGAAAGCTGGCTAGCCAGAGGCATTTCCAAGGGGTGGCCAGTGTTGTAGGTTATGCTGGGGCCCTTCACAAAAAGAAAAAGCAGTTAGCATGCACAACAACAAGATGATTATTTGTTACAATGGCCTGCTGGCCCAGTCTTGTGAAACCCAAGAATTTAGAAAAGAAATCAAATGGTACCACAGATAATCAAGTGACTTATTGCAGGGAGCCACCCTGGTTGTACTGGCAATTGGTCAGGTGAGTGCCTACAAGAATAGCGTGGTCAAGAACCATGCAGCAATAACAGCACCAATTGTGCTTTTGCGGGGGGATGTGCCCCATGTACCCCGCCCCACATGGGGGTCTATGCCCCGGCACCCCCTAGAATGAAGAATTCTTTCCCCAGGGGGGAGCGGATCATGGGGAAAGCTAAAATGTCTGGGGCCATGGAATACTGCTTCCACAGCCCCGTGGGAAAAAACTAAGTCCAGAGTGCACAACGAAAGTTGGAGATCAGGATTAGAACCCTAGTCTCCAATGTTACTGATGAAGCTGCTCGATGGCCCAGCCCTCCACACCACAGGAGCAGCTCAGCCAGTCTCCTTGGTTCTGGTGCCCTTGTGTGCTTTAAGCACAATGGACAGCAACCATGGGAGCACTTACTGAAAGTGCTGTAAATCCCCTCTCGCTGTGCGTGGAAGTGATTACCAGACTGGCACTGTGAATTGTGGCACTATTCTGGTAGTGCTCATCTAACTGGGTACCGCTTGGACTCACGTTACCAGTTGGCTGTAATGCTGCAGGCGATATGGAGACCTCATATTGTTCACCAGTGCTGTCACGACACACCTCCTCTTCATGGCCTTCCCCTCCAGTTGGCTGCAACCTATGAGTTCTTTCTATGCAGGGGCTGGATCCCTAAAGCCGGTCTCTCACCAAGGACAGTCTCTGGTGCAAGGCAGCTGATCTGGGCTGGGATGACAAAGGCCCAGAAGTGACGATCATGTTGGCAAAGTTCAGTTTGGTGTGCTGGTAAAGCCTCCAGCTCGTGTAACAAACTGGGTTGCGAACAGGTAGGTTTTGACCAATGAGGAACATTCAGCACATTTAAATCAAACAACAGTAACTTTTCACAGATCAGATACAGTCCGGCTGCTATTGTAGTAGATTCACTGAGCAAACCTCTCAATACAATAGCAGTCTCACACGCTAGCTGGGCTGAACGCTTCACAGGAGCAGATCTTCAGTCCAAATCACAAGCAGTGCTTTTAAACTCTCTGATACTTTCTGCCACAGTTTCAGTCATAAATTGGATGTATCCGACTTTTGCAATCAGGCAGTCTGATGCAGGAGAAACAGAGGCAGGAAGGGAAGTTAGGCTTCTTCCCACCGATTCCCCTATACTCCGTTCAGGGAGCAGCTGCTCGAAAGCTTGAGCTGTTCACTCCTCAAGCTCCAACTCTAACTGATCTACTGTCTCTTGCAGTTATGGACATTTCCCTTCGATTCCAGGATTTGGGTTGGCTGGGGAAGCTGTCAATCACAAATTTTGACTCCCCTTCTGTACAATTTAGGCGCCAACTTAAAAACTACAGTTTTTCCTCTCCACGAGACACTTGGTTTAAGGACACCTTGCAGTCCCCAGAGTCCTACTGATCCATTTACTGGAAGTCCCACACCAAATGTGGTTGCTCTCATTCAGAAAGGCAAACTGCAAACAAAGCAGGTTAAACAAACTTCTCCAATTCAAATATAACAATGCACTAGAGGTAGATTCCCGATCTCCCCCATAACCATTTATCTTTCCTTGGTGGTCTGCTGAATGCCCCGATCCCCCGATGTCTCCATAAATATTTATATATCATTCCCTGGTGGTCTAGCAGACCCCCTCCCTATCCATGATCTCCCCCATTACCATTTATATATCTTTCCCTGGTGGTCTAGTGGACCACCTACCCCCTGACAGGCAGTGTCCCACCATCCTACTCCCCCCATCCCATCCCCAAGCCAGTGACTGGCACAGCCATTCACTCTCCACCACAGCTGGCCACTAACTGAGCTGTCAAGGAGTGCATACTGTATACAGTATGCACTGTCAATCAATGAGTACATTCTGTATACAGTATGTCCTCTGTTACAGCTCAGTCAGTGGCCAGCCATTGTGGAGAGTGGAGGACTGTTCAGTTGCTGGCTCAGGGATGTGATAGGGGGTAGTGGAGTGGTGGGGCACTGTCTGCTGAGGTGAGGGTCCACTAGACCACCAGGGAAAGATATACACAGTTCTCCCTCGATTATCCGCCCTTTGACTATCCACCACCCTCCATTACTGCCAGCCTCACCTTATGTTCCATTCATCTCTCATTGTAATTCCCTTGTTTATCCACCACCCTCTGTTTGTGACATCCACCAGCACATTGAAATGATTGCCTTATGTTCAGCCCCATTATAATCACTCTCAGTCTTCCGCCATGTCCATGTCACTCGCGCTCATCACTGACATGGTACAACATGGTCCTGAATTGTATAAATGAAATAACTTTCATGAATTTGCTGTATAATGTTTAAAAATATTTACATAGTGTTAGGCAGTTGAAATAGGCATCTGTTGTGGATTTTATGCCCCCAATGTCTGTTTATTTGTTCCTCGTGCGTTCTCATCACCAGCGAGCATCACTCATAGTGCATCATGGTCCCGATTGTCATCTTTTAAATCTTACAAAGAAATAAAGAAAAGAAACAAATGGTGTTTTATTCAGTAGTATGTACTTACTTGGATGCTCCATTTTGTATAAAAAAATGATTTTATACTGCCGTGTAGAAATTGTTATAAAAGGCCATAGGTGGTGTGCAGTGTAATGGCATGGTGGCGTTGCAACAACAGGACGTTTGAGTTCCCATTAGCATGGCAGCAGCAGGTGTGCTGGAATCTGCATACAGCAAGAGGACACGACTTGGGTTAATAGTTCACAGAAAGCTCTAAATAAGAAGTATGCCAGGATGAAGTGCACAGGCTTCCTGCATGACAAAAGGGATTAACTCCCATTGAAACTGCATTATTTGCTTCAGTAACTGTACTGCAGAATTCTGCAAAGTTGGGCTTCATCCTGGTGGGCTTCACTGTATGCCAATGACAACCCCAACACAAGCCAGCAGGAAGTCGTAAGACATTTCTCCGCCCTGTGGAACTGGGTTATGGCTCACAGAACAGTCAGTGATATTCTGGCATGATGAGAAGAGTGGACTGGGCAGTATCTTGGTGTTGACTCCTGGAAGGCGAAAAAAGTTCTGAAGCATGGTGATCTTGAGGAGGCACTGTTTCTGTGGTTCTCCAACGTGAGTGATCAGAACATACCAGTCACTGATGAAGTCCTTGTATCAAAAAGCGAAGTACTTTAGGGCACATTTTAATGTTACAGATTTTTCATATTCCAATGGTTGGCTTCAAAAGTTTAAAAAAACTTAACAAAATTGCCTGCCACATAATATTGGGTGAAAGTCCAGATGTCAACAAAGAGTTAATAAATGAATGCATGATAAGTGCAAGGAGACTAGCACAACAGTATGCTGCACAAGACTGCTTTAGCATGGATGAAACAGGTTTGTTTTTAAAAATGCTGCCTGATCAGCCACTGACCACCAATGAGTCTAAAAAAGGTGTAAAGAGCTGTGAAGACCGTATAACAGTTGCACTGTTTTGCACTGTGCTATAATACAGATGGTTCTGAAAAGTTAAAGTCACTTGTAATTGGGAAATCTATACATCCAGGTGCTTTCTTTCCTTCAAGTCAAAGCTTTATGTAAAATACAAAGCCAACAAGAAAGCCTGGATGGATTCTGCCATCTTTGCTCAGTGGTTGCAAGACCTAAACGGTGACATGAGAAGAAAAAAAAAGAAAAATCCTTCTCATGCTGGACAATGCACCAACATATATTGTGCCAAAATCTTTCGCCAACGATAAAATCCACTTCTTCCCACCCACCACCACTAGTCATTTGCAACTACTTGATGCAGGCATAATTCAGTCACTTATGGGCCACTAAAGAAGGCAACACCTCCAGTATCTGACTGACTGCCTAGACAGTGGCAAGGAATAGGCACTGCTAATCAGTGATGCCATAAGATTCATAAAAGTTGCCTGGGACTCTGTCACAGCAGACTCAATTAACAACTGCTGGTGCCGTACTGGTATCATAGTTCAAGTCTGGGGGTGTAGCAACACCTGAACAGGTTGTCAGTGAACTGAATGATCTAAACAACACTGTGTCAGTATTTAAAGACAAAGAGGATCCTTTGGATGGCATTAATGTGGCCCCATATGAGGATGATACCCCAGAACAAAAAGCTCCTTCAGTGCATGAGGCCAAGGAGGCTATAAATACTGTCCTGAAATTCCTAGACTCTTATGAGCTCACTGAAGAATCTGATATTCAAAAATGCTACTCCCTGACTGCAAGATTAAACAACTTGTATCTACTAGAGCAAAACAAATGGCTATCACTGATTATTTTAAATTGGTCTGATGTACAACATACTGCTCTGCTCTATCTGTAGTGCATTTTACTGTATTTATAATGTTCTGGACTGTATTTATAATGCAGTTTGACATCATTTTTAAAGCTCTTCACAATGAAATAATTTTTACTTTTTTAGTGTACTAATAAGCAATTAAACCAATGAACAGTTATATGTCTTGTGTCATGTCATATGTACAGTAATTGGGAATACAAACACCAACAGAGCACCTTGACTGCATGCGTACAGCATCTACTGCAAGTGTACATATGTACATGCATCCTCTATTATCTGCCAATTTTTCCTTGCACCAGAGTGAGCAGATAATAGAGGGATCATTGTAAATGGTTTAGGGGAAGATCTGAGAAAGGGAGAGGGGGCTCTACTAGAGCACCACAGAATGATATATAAATATTTACGGGGGACATTGGGGATTGGGGGTCCAGTAGACGATCAGGAAAAGATACAGGAATTTTATTGGGGGACATCGGGGATTGTGGGGGTTCACTAGACCACCATGGACATGTCCACTGTTCCTAAACAGGTGATTGGGACTTGGGGGGGGGACCAAGGCACTAGTTCCCTTCAGTCCAGGGAGGTCTCTGGGGAGGTGCATGGTCTCTAACCCTCCCTGAGGACACACATCTAAGTACATTTAGACCAGCTCTTGCTGGTCTAATGTTACTTAGAAATTTGCCCTCTGGGAGGGTTTTGTGAATCCCAAATTAGGGGATATGGCAGCCTGCATCTGCTGCAAGACCCTTAGCACCATGTCACAGCCCATTTTGTGCCACAAGGATGGCACAAGCCCCTTTTGGCACACACTGCCTGCTTTTCACACAGGCTGCTTTTGTGAACTCCTCCTGATGCATCTTTTGGCACAAGACTCACCTTGTGTCATTTCTTGTGGTGAAAGCCCCTTGCACCATTCAGTGTGGCTTTGTGAATCAGTCCCCCTTGACTCTTTAATAACTAGAGCTGTGCAGAGTAATTTTTAGCACATGAAATCTGTGGCACAGTTTTCACATTGAAAATTCTGCAGAGTTTTATTTAACAACTACCATAGCATAGTTATCTGTGTTGCATGTTAAGTTTTATAAAATGTGAAAAAAAAACCACTTTGAATTTCTCCACATTTCTGATCAGATATGCTGTATTTCACACGTCTGCATTTTATGAATTTTGAAAAGCAATTGTGATGCTAAAGAAACTTCCCAAAATGCAGAAATCCTGCAAAGTTTATTTTTTCTTTGCATCTCAAGAAGTTAGGCAAAGGTAAAGGGCAGAAATTTCACACAGCTCTACTATCAACCATGGTACCTATGCAAGAATGGGCAGAAAGTATGTGCCAGAGGTGTGTACCCCACCCACGTAGCTCTGCACCCATGGACAGGTGTGAACATGATGGTATGCACTAATGCCAGACACCTGTCTTTGGCTCTGTCCCCTGGCACGCAGGTGCATGGGGGGCAGACGGGGGTGGAGTAGCTGACCGAGGAGAGCAGCCAATCTGTAGCCCGTTCCCATTCCCAGAGTGGATCTCTTATGCAGAAAGGCACAGGGCTGTGTGTGAATAGCAAATGCAGGCACCCAGGCCTGGGCGGCCAGGACCTATCGTCCATTGCCTCCCCCACCTGATACCCTCCTTTGTGGCACCATGACTGCCCAGTGCACAGACCCCCACCCTAGCAGAACCTCTGCCCCTGTTCTGTATGCCAGCCCCCACACACACAACAGTGCCCTGTCTCCATACACAGCAATGTATTTCCCACATACACACATAGCTGCCCAGTCCCTGTGCATGGAATGATCCCCCTGTACACACACACACACACACACACACACACATATGGATGCCCTGTCCCCTGCCTGCAAGTGTGTGACACCTCCTGCTCCTGATTCTGGCATCCCTGCCCCTGCATTGATGGTCAGTGGCCCTCCTTCCCCCATGGCACCAGCAACTCCACCCCCATCCCCTGTATCTAAATGTCAGTTCTGCAGCAATGGATGGCAAGCAGTACAACCCTCTGCACATCCCTTCGCCTGCCCATTGTCTTCCTGATACTGGGGGAGCACTGCCCTATTATAGGAGGCACTCTCCCAGCATCAGTAGGATGGCAGCTGGCTGAGTTTGTATGTGGTGGGTTGTGCTGCCCACTGTCCACCCTGGCAGCACTGGCCTGTGGGTACAGAGGATGGGGGGAGGTGATGTCAGTGCCACTGAGGGGCCACTGACCACTAATGAGGGGCCGGTGGAGTCTGTAACAGGGCCGAAGGGGTGGGCGGTCAGTGCAGTATGTATTTATGTATGTGTCTAGCACTGGTGACTGGGTCAGGCACACTGAGCCAGGGCTCATATCCAGGTGTGACTCAGGGGATGGGAAGAGAGGAGCAGTGATGGACACAGGGTATGGCATTGTATTCCAGTATTCACACAGGGACATTGATGCAGGCTCATGCAGGTACATAATTGTTAGCAGCAATATTAATGATGTTATAGTGGCATCCACAATAACCAGTACTGGCCAGAGTCCACCGGGACAGGCCACTGGTGGGAGGAGGATTACATATTGTTGCTGAGTCTGGCCGGGGGGGTTCTGTTGTGTGAGGGATGGGTTTATGGACAGTTGCTGGCATTGGGCAGGTACTCTATGTATGCAGAGCTCGGAGAGTAGGGCATTTGTGGCAGGGTCCCCATGGCCATAGACAGCGCCTTCCTACACTCTGGCATGGAACTGCCTGCATGACCAGGGAATCATGTGCGCTCCTGTTGTGCGCAACTTTGGTGAATGCCACTGGGGATTCACGGGACTCCCACTGCATGGCATTCCTGTGTATGTCCGCGTACCTGCCCAGTTTCTGTGGCACATGGGCTTCATGCATAGGGCCTAATATATTTAAACAACTTTTCAGAGCTTATTAAATAGAGAAAAGTACTTGCTTGTGTTATATGTAATTGTCGTTTAATGCCTGTTTATGATCATATGATTTAATGATTAATTTATGTTGTAGTTGGATTTGTAAGGTGATTTTATGATTCTTTGTACTGTTATTGTTTGCTATATTTTTTTCCCAGGCCATACCTGAAAATGAACATTTGGCAGAGCTTACTTAACCCACACATCACATATAATCAACCAATTAATTTACCCATTAAAGTGCACTTCATTTCTTGTCCATTATAATGCAATCTTACACTTTAAGCAAATTGAAAAAATGTGAAGTAGATAGAATTTCTTATACGACAAGGACTACCATTTGAGAGGATAAGGCTGAAATAACTGATGCACAGCACGGTTTTAGAAAAACACCATGTCACGGACACAAACCTTATACATTTACCTTCTAACATATTCAGTGTGGTGGATTCTGATCAAGTGACAGAAGCTATCTTTGTGGACTTACCTAAAGCAGTTGACTTGGTGAATCATGAACATCTGCAGGACAAGATAAAGGAACTGGGCAAAGAAACAACTGTGGCATTCTAGGTTCAGGAACTACTTGTCAGAATAAAAACAAACAGGTAAGCAGTGAGGTAACTACTCTTCACTGAGAAAAATATCTGACGATGTTCCTCTGGTTTTCATATGGGACCAATTGATCTTCTTCTTCCTTGTGAATGATATGCCAAATAACTGCAGGGCAACAGTGGTGTAGCATTATGTGGACAGTGCTGTACGTCACAGAAGTTATTCTGCTATATCTCTTATAAAGCCTTGTCTTGGGATGATTGTAGGCATCTTGAAAAATAGTTTCTCAAATGAATAAGCTGAACTTCAACACTGCAAAAAACAAAGCTACAGTATGTTGTTTGGTGCAAGACAACTAGGTTGTTAGAAAAAAGGTTGCTCAAGCTGTATGCTTCTGGAGATACTTTTATAGAGTTTATGGGATTACTAAAGTACCTGTCGATGCAATCAGATCAGCAGTTCTCCTTCTGGCCTCAAGTTAATCATGTGATTAAAACTCTCTATCAGAAGTTGGGACTACTGTATAGACTTAAGCGATGCAGAGCCAGATATTCAGAACTTTGCACCAGGGCTACATTAGCACTGCCCGACGGGCAAACTTAGCCCAGAGCAAAAAGCAAGCTATATTCAAAAGGAATAGCCTGGTGCAAAACCAGCTGAATACAGCAAGCAAAGGAAGCTGGGCAAACAGGGCCAGGAATGCAGGGCAGAAATTGCCTGGGAATAAGATGACATAGAATATAGCAACAGGGAAATGCACACTGCAACTGCAGCTCATTGGACTCTGTAGTAAGCCAGTGTTGCAGGTCAAGAACATTGTGTGTGTTTCCTACTTCAGTTGGCAGCCAGCCGTGGTGGTGAGAGGAGGGCTCAACCAGTCACTGGCTCTGTTCCCAGACATTATTGGGAGGAGTGGGTTGTCACTGCCAGGTGGGGGGACCACTAGACTGCCAGGGATGATTTAATTTTACTATGTGCACTGGGGGTCGGGATACGTGCATGGGGGTGGGGGGACCACTAGACTACCAGGTAACAGTTGTTTTATTTACTTGGAATGAGGGTTGGGATTTGTTCTGGGGGTGTGGGGACTGCTGGGCTACCAGGGGAAACATTATGTAATATAATTGGAAGGGGGGGTCGGGATTCGTGCTTGGGTGGTGAGAGGACCACTGGACTGTCAGGGAAATGTTGTTTAATTTAATTTGGATGAGGGTCGGGGATCGTGCTGTGGGGTGGGGGGACCACTAGTACACCAGGGATTGGGTGTGCTGTTACTGGACACGGGGGACGGGTTACATGATGGGGGTTTGGGGCACTGCTGCTATTAGCACTGCATTAAAAGCAGCTTTTTCCCGGCAGTAACTAGCACTGTGCTACAGGTCACTCTAATGCCTGTAGCATGGAGCTATGCTTTTGAATATGCCGGTGTGCCGGCGTTCAAGGCCCCTTCCCCTCTGTCCCTCCCTTGCATACATTATGGTTAGCATCAGTGCTAACACCTAACACTGGCACTAACTGTACTTTTCAATATTGTAGTCAGGCGCAAAGTCAGTGCTAGTCCAGCGCAACAGCTTTGTTTCTGGCACTGAGCTTTGAATATCTTTTTTTTAATCATACTATTGTTTATTCTCCATGGCAGAGTGGCCCAACACGATCTCTGGCCACCGGCCCTGCACTGCTGGACCTGGTCATGCATGAGGGCCACAAGAACCCATTCTCCCAGTGGGCTGGCCATTATCGCTGTTGCAACCATTGGGCATGTGCCCCTCTCGGGTCTCTCTGGGGGTGCAAGGCGCAGCCTTCAGCCTCGAAGATCGCCCTCCACATTTTCCACATTTTCTCCCCAGTGGAGAGCCGGACGTACAATAGCATCTGCGCACATAGTCCTGATGCCCATCTTGCTCTCCCACCCTTTCTACTGCATGCCACTTGTTGCGCAGCTGGCCTCCGCCAGTCGCCGCTAGAAGGCAATGCAAGCCCCACTACGCACCCCAGAGAGAGGAGAGCAGTTGTTGGATGCGCAATCCTCCCTCTCCCCTGCCAGCCCCCAGCGACTCGAGTCTGTTACAGAACCTGGGTGGCCAGCATGGTGTGAGGTGTGGTGTCCAGCGCCTCGACCCTCAACGTCACCGGGCCGGCATGAGCTTTGAATATCTGGTCCACAGTACCTTATTGGAGAGGCATTTCATGTTATCTGCAATAAAGATGCAATGAAATTTAATTTAGTAGGTGAAATTCCAGCAAAATCACTAATTTTGCTTGCAAAATATTTTGTGAAATTTGCGCATTCCGCAAATTATTTCATGGGTATGAAATGCAGAATTTTTCCCTCAAAATGCAGAATTTTGCCCACGAATGGTGGAATATCTCCCTCGAATTGCGAAATTCTGCCATTCACAGCTGAAATTCTGCATTTTGCTTATAGAATTTCACATTTCACACCAGCAAAATATTTCGCGAAATGTGCGAATTTCACAAAATATTTTGCATAATGAAATCTGCAGATTTCACTCATCTCTAATCTCCAACAGCATCCTGCTTCCAGTATTATTGTTTGCTACCACAGTCCTTTCTTGCCGAAGAGAAACAAAAGTGCACAGGATCAAAGTCCTCTACATTAGTACTAGATAGTTTACGCAGGTGCAAATTGTAGGGTGCAACACTATGGGGTTGTCTCCATATTAAATTGGTCCTCCCTAGAAGAGTGAAAGAGCTATCCCTTGCTCTGTCTTGTTTATAAAATAACGAAAGTCACTTCCCCCTTGTAGCAGTAAGGATATTCTGATGTCTAAACCACTGGGATGAGTACTCCACTACTCTGCCAACATCTTTCTTACGGTATTCATGTTAAAGTCTGTCTCTGGGCCATGGTCTTTGGACAACATAGCCCCAAACTTCTGGAATAAGCTTTTTTTGAATGACCAGGACTGTGACACTTCTACTGTCATCAAGAAATGTCACAACCTGCCTGCTGGAAAGGCGGCAAGGTCTTTGTCTGCAACACTGACGTCCCTGGTTCAGAAATGGACCAGGGAAGTCAGGGGGCTGGCCGGGCAAGAGGGATTGAGGGTCTGTGAGGAGGGGGGTTGTGTGTCTGGTGCAAATCGGACCCCTAGTGGAGGCTGGGGGTTTCGCCGTGACCGGCGCCTAATCTTCATGGAGGCGTATCAGATGCTGATGTCACTGTACACCATGCCTCCTTCAGGGGAAAAATTTTTGTAAAACAATTACAGCCACCATCCCAGATGTCCTGCTTCATACAGCCCTGATCACCCACCAGGGCACTCCAAACCCATGACTTATCCCATTGTCCTCTGTACCTGGCCAAACCCCACACCCCACCCTGGGGGGGGAGCCAGGGAAACAATGCTGGTAGGCACCCCTGCAAGTATCCTTCTTCTGTTGTCACTGGCTTGCACTGGTTAGGTGGCTCTACCCTTGGGAGCAATCCAGGGGCTATCGTGGGTTAAGGAAGTAAGTCCCAAGGGGTAAAAAGGGGGACCAGAGATTGGCAGAGGCTGAGCTGCAAGGCGGTACCAATGAAAAAGCATACTAAACGAAAAAAAAAAATATCTCCACGCTCATCTTCTTGACTGTGGGCAATGCACTTGCTAATGTTTAGGGTACTCTCCTAGCTATTGTTCAGTCTTACACTGTACAAGTATGCTTTCTGCAGTTGGTTGTATTTATTTTCTTAGTGGGATTTGTTCTGAGAAACTACTGTAATTACTTAGTGCCTTAAATTTGTATCTGCACTGGTACACTTAATCTTATCTGCTGTAATTGCCTGTACACATAAATGTCAAATGTATTCACTGTTCTTTGTAATTAACTCCAGGTCATTCATGGAAAAGAAACAATTCATCTAAGTATGCCTATCTATTATCAAAACCTAATACACACATATTATGACCTTTAAAATTACTGTTGATTATGCTTTGTATATCACAAATTATCACAAAAATACCATGTGGAAAGAACTGCTTGCAAGAACGGTTCTGTATAAACAGGACAAAAGTAAAGAAAGCGCAGTGAGAAAGGGCACAACCAAAAGAGTGCCTGTCAAAAAGTTGACAGTCAAAAAGAACAAAACCAGCAAATGTCACCCAAAAGCTGGCTGCCAAAGTAGGGCACCCCACACAATGTCCTGTGTTGCCCATGCATCCCTTATGCATGGTTGGGCCCCATATGGGCAAGAAGAAGGGTAATGTTGAGGGCAGCAGCAAGAATGAGTGAGATATGCACCCACATCACCATGCCCAAAACTCCTGTGCACTGCAATTGTCGGCGCCCTCTTTGCGGCACCCTCTTTGAGGTACCCTTGTTCCCCCACCATTTTAATAGTATACCTGCAAGCACTAATGTATTGTTATGTTGCATGTCATATGTTAGCTCTTTGGGCATCTTATCATCTTTGATAAAAAAGGCAGTTCCCAACAGAAGTCATGTATAGTTACTGGGTCCTATTTCAGGCATTTCCTAACAGATTTTGAAGCAACATATGTTTTCATTCCATGGGCACATGAAGGATTACAGTCAGTTATACCTAAGCATTGCTTAATTGCCTCTAGTTTTTTAATTGTTTATTGTCATCATACTGTATGTTAATATGTGCTTGAAGAAAAGGAGAACTCTGTGGCACAAAGTAAAACATGGTTCTCATTCTATTTTATGTGGGCCAGGTTTTGAAGTGGCCCACATTGGTTCCACATTATGTGTGTTATTCAGGGCAATATTCAGTCTATAAATGTATTTCATAAAATAGGCATGAAAAAAATTCAGTTATCTCAATACTCAATAACCATCCAGACCTGTGCAGTTATTGGACTATAACTGTAGAGGCTGAAAAGTGTTAGAACAAGATTTTCAAGATTGGCAACATAGAGGGACATTAATGGACCATTTCACTTGTCAATGATTTCCATCACAAACATGGCTGCAACCTTGACTTACTAAAATTCTTCAGCTAGGACCTAAACATTAAACTGAGTTGAATAAAAAAAAATCTTAAATAAATAATGTCTTTTCCACTCATTCTGCTTTATTTACACTCACACACATTAAACAAAACGAAGTATTACTCAGTTTCTAGTGTTTCTTTACTGATCATGAAAAATCACCCTCCTACTTTATTTTCTTGTCAAGAAAACTACTGTTGCTTACCCCGCCACAGATACAGCTGAGGTCTTGGCTTTAAATGATGCCTTCTGCTCAGTGTATGAGTGTGTGTGTGTTGGGAAGAGTTAACACCAGCACACCTTATGTACAGTAGATGTAAGGTATTGAGCATGCTGTCAGTGGAACTTCGCAGCATTTTAAATGATTGAAACAGGGTGAGAGAAGAGAGGAACTAATATAAAGAATGATGTGGAAAGGTTGGGAAAAAACAAGTAAATGTGCAGAGGCTAACCCAAATTTATTTTTTATAAAAACAAACAATCCTGCTTTTTAATCACATATATTAGAACCAGGGAAGGGTGAATCATTTCAGTTCTGAGTGCATTTCTCAGTCAGGTCACATTATTGCTTTCTCATTACATTTTGAGTTTTGATTGCTTTGCAGTGGCAAATACTGCACCATTATCTACTTACAATCGCAATTATTCCTAGTTGCAGAACTTTCAGTTGGAAACATAAAGTGTCTATGGGAACCTCCTGCAGCCATGTGATCCTAATTGCTCAGTGGTAGAGTCCAAGGACGTATTCTGGAGGCCTGAGATCTTTTCCCATTTAGGCCAAATTATATACAGTCCCATCAGATTCAGTTACTTTACTGTATGAACTATTTTTTGTGCCCCCTACACCTCATTCCCCACTGTCCCACTAGAAGACTCTGTAAGAACCATGGCCAGCATAATGCCCAACAGTGGCAAGGGTGCAACTGAGTCTTGTTTGTGAGTGTAGAAAATCATTAAGAAAATGGCGACTTGACATTTGCTGCAAGGCAATGTGGCTGACAGGCCATATTATGCCACAAAAAATTATTGGAACATATGGATCTGCCTTGAATGTGAGTAATTAAACTGGAGAGTGCCCCCTTATCCCCAAATTTACATTCCTGGACTCCACTCAAAGGGTGTTGTCATAGGTGAGGCTATTCCATGCCTATCATCAAAGAGGAAGACCCAAGGCATAGTTAGTGTTATGTATTCACCACATTGCCATTTTGGTTTACTTTTAAAATTGATTGGCTTACAAAAATTTATTAATTCCTCACCATTGGTGATGTTTTCCCTGCTTCCCCACCTTTACTTACCTCATCCTTTCATCTTTCTCTACCCTGTTTCCCCCTTCACCACCTCCCTCCCCTGCCCCCCACAAACCTTGCCCATGACGCTCCCCTGCTACTACTCACTCTGCACCTATACCACCTTTTTCTTCCTGCTCACCTCCTGAACTCTTCGCCCCCCTCTATCCTATTCTTCACCCTTCTTAGCCTTCCCTCACCCAATCTTCTACATACCAATTAACTCTATTCAACCTTATTGCCCCCAGTCTCAGACTTCCCATTGTCACTCCTCTGACCTTGACAATGACTCTGGCAACATTCTTTCTCTCCCCTATATTTTTAGTACTACCTCTGGTCTAATGTTTGTAAGAATTATTGTATTTAGCATTAGTTACCCTAAAATTGTGTTATCCCAGGCATACTTTGTACAATGCCGAGCTCACTACTGTCCTTTATTTTAGTTTAAAGCAGCAGTGCATCAAAAAATGTTTTTGCAAAGAAGCTTGTTTCAGCTATAGTTTAGAAGAATACTATCTTACCTGTCAAGTTAGGTACCTCCTATGCTGTGAACCATGAGCCTTTTTTAATTTTCTATACTAATCCTTGCCATGTCACAGTGCTATTTCTATGCAAAATGTGGTGGCCATCTTTTTTTCTTGAGAAAAAAATGAAATTCAATTGTTTATAAAATACTCAAATTTTGGTGGAATTAGAAAATTGCACCACCAAATAAAACTGGAAGATGCCTGGAATCTTTTATACTGAAAATAAGGTAGGGTCAAATTATTTGCCTAATTTCATTGCACTGCTGCTTTAAGTTATAGTCTGACAATGCCACTGGCTGCATTATTGTTTTATACTATATGTCTTCTGTTATTTATAACATGTTCACGCTGTTTGACTCTGTTTTGTATCTGTCTATGTTAACATGACGTGGAACCTATGTAAAAGAGCACTCAGGCTCAATGGTGTTTATCCAAGAATATTAATAAATAAAATGAAAAATAAAATAAATAAATATTTTTTTTTTTACTTTGCTGGCTTTGGAAGAGTCACTAAGCAGCACTGATTATAAGACTGATTTATCCCAGACTCTGGCAAACTCCTACTGCTCTCATGCAAAAAAAAAAAAAAACTTCTGATCTCTAGAACTGCATATGTACCCTCAAACAATCACCCACTATCAGGTTAACTTCTTATGAAGCCAGCAGCATGGCTTCCATAAGCATCACAGTACTTCGACTGCCCTAGTGCTCTTCACTGAACACATCCTCTCCAACATGAACTGTGGGAGTGCCACTGGTGCCATCTTTGTCAACCTATCTAAAGCCTTTGATATGGTCAACCACTTCTTACTCCTATCCAAATTATCCTCTCTCGGTTGCTCACTGCCTTGTTCCAGAATTACTGCTCAGGATACTCCCAGTTAGTGCACATTTGTACTACCATTTCATCACCCTTGCTGATCTCCAAGGAACTCCCATGGGAACTTCCCCAGGGCTCCATCATGGACCCCCTTCTTTTCTCTCTTTTTGTCAACTCCCTCCCAGCTGACAGTTGTACCTGTCACTCCCTTCTCTATGTGGAAGACCTTGTCATCTATCATAGCGACAAGTCCTTCTCGAGTATCTCCTTTGTTCTCACCCAGAACTACTGCTCTGCTTATAACTGGTTCTTCTCTAATCTGTTGTTGGTCAATGCAAAGAAAACCAAGGCTATGCTGTTTGGGTCAAAACCATTGCTTAATAAAACCAGCAATGCCAACTCTTCTCCCCTCATCTGCCCCCCGATGGACCCTCCCTTGAAAACATCTCTTCTTTCAAATACCTGGGAGTAATGCTTGACCCTTCTCTCTCCTTCAAAGACCACATAAACCAATTAGTCAGCAGGGTAAATATGGAGCTGGGAGCAGCCTACTGACTAAAGCCCTTCCTTACTAAGGAGGCTGGCTTGGCCATCATCATGGGTAATCTCCTCCCTGTCTTTGATTATTGCTCCACTCTACTCTCGAGCCTCAACCGCTCTACTGACTAGACTCTCGGTAGCTTATAACAGCACTTGCCGCTTCGACCTATTGGCCCCTTATTCAACCCACCACTGCAACCCCTATCACTCCCTTGGCTGGCTCTCCCTGTGCGGTCACTTTGATTATTCTCTTGGCTACTTTTTGGACACCATCCTTAGGTGTGGGAACATTTCCCCTCTCTCTCTGCCCTTTTCAACACTAGAACACCAGTGAGACAGCTTTGCTCCTCTATGTCTCTCACCCTTGAGGTACCTAGGACCACCATCAATATGAGTGGGAAAACTTTCTCAGTGGTGGCTCCTGCTTTTTTGGAACAGGCTACCCTCCTCTGTGCAAAATTCCAACACCTATCCAAGCTTCAAACAGAACCTAAATTCCTGGATTCTGGACAAGAGTTGATGCAGCTGCCTCACTCGCTAATCACCCAAATCACTTCTCCTATCCTTATGTCCCCTATCTTGCTCTCCTCCCACCTTTTCCAGCTCTGGTTAGATATGTTGGTCCAGCTTCTGGATCTTCAAATGAAGTGGAGTATCTCATGTTAATCATACAGTAACTTGGTACCCCTGTATATGTGTCCTTCTGCAATGCCTTGAAATGGTAATAATTTGTTGTATCTTTCCCTGACTGGAGAGTATTACTGCTGCCTTGTACCCAACTATATGTAATCATTGTTATTTACGACGTGTAAATGTATTGTTGTAAATGGTTTACTATTGTTATGCTTCAATGCACTATGTAAATGTATCCTGTAAATAGTTTGCTACTGTGATATTTTCACTCATGCCTTCTGACCTGGGTCATGCCTGTAAACGATCCACTGGACCAGTGCACCTACCTGGTTATCAAAGTCATAAATAAATAAATAAAAATAAAAAAATGAGTGCTGTTAAATCGACTGACAGAGAAATGACAGCATGCAGAGAGAAGGTAGGCAGATTGTGTTTGAGGGCATGAAGTGGGGTGGGATTAACCAAAGACGTCCATTGGCATGGGAAATCCTAGAGTAAACCCCTCTCCACACCCTGCCTCACTCCCCCTCTTGACGTACATAAATGTTTACAGTAGGATGACCACTGGCATGAGACATCCTACACTAAACCCCGCTCCACACCCTGCCTCACTCCCCCTCTTGACATACATAAAGGTTTACAGTAGGATGACCACTGGCATAAGACATCCTATGGTACACCCCTCTCCACACCCTGCCTCACTCCCCCTCTTGACATACATTTGTAGTCAACAGCAGTGTTTCCTGCCGTTTCATGTAACATATGTTTTTCTAGCATTTTGGGGCAGTCAGTGACATGACACCCATTTTGAGTTATGGAGATGCCAATACCTAGATGCTGTCTCCTTTCCATCCTATAGGTGGCCCTAGTAATGCATTCATTTCTTCAAATGGCTTTGTCACTGTTACACCTGCAATGATCACATAAAATCACCCCCAAAATCATATTTTCCTTTAGAATAGCAGCTTGTGCTTAAAAGGATATTTAGGAAACACGTTGGGGAAAACAAATCTGAGAATGCCATGTGAAAGTAAACAGAATTGCCAAAGTTATGAGGCATTATGTGTGATGTCTGCCAATTACACAGTGGCTTTGAGACCTGAGAAGTTGCCCTGCTTTTTGGCAGCCCTCATGTCAATTCACCCACTGAAAATATTCTTTTTTTGAGTAGCAACTCGTGCTTCCACAGATATTTAGAGAGCACCTTGGGTAACATGAATCTGAAATTTCATGTGAAGGTAATCAGAAATGCCAAACGTTTTAAGCCTTTTTGTGTGATGTCTACAGATAACATGCTGACTAACAGACCTGAGAATTCATCCTGCTTTTCAGCAGCCATCACATAAAACCATCCCTAAAAAAACACTTTTCCCTTAAAATAGCAGCTCATACTTCCAGTGGTACTTAGGGAGCTCCTTGCGGAACACAAATTAAAAATGTCATGTGAAGGTCATCAGAAATGGCGAACGTTATGAGTCTTTTTGTGTGATGTCTGCAAACTGCATGCTGGTTATGAGACCTGAGAACTCATCCTGCTTTTTGTCAGCCATCACATATAATCACCCTGAAAACCATGTTTCCCTTTGAGTAGCAGCTTGTGCTTTCAGGAGTATTTAGTGAACACTTTGGGAAACATGCATCTGTAATTTCATGTAATAGTATGCAGGAATGCCTGCATTATGAGTCATTTTGTGTGATGCCTGCAAACTGCAGGCTGGCTATGAAACATGATGACTCACACTGCCCTTGGGCAGCCTTCACATAAAATCATTCCCCCGCTTAAGAACAAAAACCAAAAAATAACACTGTTTTCCTTTGTGCAGCAGCTTGAGTTACAAGAGGTACAGTAGGAGAATAAATATGTTCAGACACCAGTGGTAATGGTCAATGTGTTGTACATTTTTTACATTTACTGTACACTTTATAGTTATGTGTTGTATTTTATTTGTTGTTTTTTCAAAGTTGGTTCTCAGGCTGTGGCCCCTAGTGCCGTGCCATGGTAGCGCTACCACTTGCAGTGTCGATGACCTGGGTTTGGAAATGAATCCGTGCTGTCGGGGGGCCAGCCAGGGAGAGGAGGATCAAGTACCCAAAGGATTGCTCTCCTCCTCTAGAGAGAGACTTGGGCAGAGCCCGAAGCTTGCCTGGCCCCTGGCAGAAGCTGTGGAAAGGCAGCTTGTATCGAGAAGGTCAGAAGATGTGGCAGATGTCGGTGCATGTCACATGGGACCACGCGGTGTTCACCACGACATCATCTCCTGGGGGTGAAAACTGAATGAAAAAAAGCCAGCGGTAGGATGACAATGAGTGTCTGCAGGCTGTGCACCCAACAAGGTGGGCACGCTGATCAGGACCAAATCTGTTCTGCAGCAGGGCTTGGGGAACCCTGCGAACAGTGCCATGGGGGATGAGCAAGCCCTGGGGTAAGATGTCCAGCAAGTAAGTCCCGGCAGACATTGGGGTGACAAGGCTGGGCAACTAGTCAGAAGGAGGGCAGACTGGGAGGGGGAGAGAGAAAAAAAGTTGGCTCTCAGAGTCTTTGATTCCTTTCCATTATTGTTGGTCGGAAAGGTACAAGGTGAAGGTGTGTGTTTGTTACTAGGAATAGACAGTAACGCTTCACCATACTCATGATGTTTTAATACTACTTGGACTCACTTGGTGCTCCTCTGTAGTAGGGTCTACCCTTCTTGGGACAGTGCTAGTGGTAATCATGTGCCATTTGACAGCACAGGCCAGTAACATTTCATCATAATCATGATGTTTTAGTACTGCCTGTACTTACTTGGTGCCCCTCTACATGCCACTCTCTGTTGTAGGGTCTACCCTTCTTGGGACAGTGCTAGTGGTAATCGTGTGCCATTTGACAGCACAGGCCAGTACCATCCACCACTGACTGCCCTCCCACCTTTTGGCGCCTCCATCAGGACCACACTTATCCATCGAGCATCCTGCAATGATACCAGATTGAACATGACTACTTTATTCTGTAGATTCACTGCATAATAGCATGCATTTTACATGTACAGTACTGCAAACTGACAAATATTTATTTTTAAAATATGGGTGTACTGTAGGCACTCTTGTTGCATTCATCACACACTCACACTGAGTGGGTGCAGTCAAAACCCACCCCTGCGGGCCAAGGAATACCACCACAATGTAACTTGAAGGTGTTAGCAGTCTTGCTTCCGCCATTTTTAAAAATACCTGTTCTGTGCAGTGTGTTTTATGATTTTCATTTCTGGAATTTACCTCACCTAGATGAGTGGGAACTGAGGGTGTTTACTGCAGTAATGTTCATATTAGTAACTCCAACCGTAACACTCTACCAGTTATTTGCATTGGGATATTTAGTGCATGAAACTGAGTGCATGAAATTGCACCTAAAATTGAGCCTCAGTTCAGTGTGCCTTTTCCAGTTATCAACGTTTAAATAAATAAAATAAATAAATAAATAAATAATTTATTCACTCTCATATTCACATCACTTTTGTGACTACACATACAAGGGTACAGGTACACTATTTCATCTCACATTAATTGGGCACCCCACCTGCAATGCCACCTGTTATGTGCGGTGTGTTTATTATTTTCATTTCTTGGATTTACCTTTCAAGGGGGCACAGAGTATTCATTACTGTAATGTTCATGGCCAGCTCGGTGGCACTGAGGGTTGAGGTGCTGGACGCCACACCTCGCACCATGCCAGAGAACTGTGTTCGGGAACAGGCATGGGCCACAGGGGGTCAGCAGGGGTGAGACAGAATTGAACATCCAGAGGACTGCTCTCCTTCCTTGGGGAGGGGGAATCTGCAGCACCGGCACCTGAGTGCCCCCTGATGGAGGCTGGGGAGCAAGGTGACATGCGTGAGCATGGGGGGAGTCAAGTGCAGATGCTTTGAGGGGAGCTCACATGGGAGCATGCAAGTTCTGCCTCAGCCAGTGTTATTGCATGCACCCTACTCCAGAGGGAGCAAAATAGAAAATCTTGCCAACGCACATCCATGACACCGCCTCGTCACCCCTCCTCACTCTCAGGCTGGCTCCCATAACCCGCCCATGTCTGTGACACCTTGGCCAGTGCCATGGACCCACCCTAAGGGGTAAGCCAAGGGCAAATGGGAGAACAGATGATTTGGGAGTGGGGGCCAATGGGGGCTGTGACCGGCTGAAGCCAGCACTGAGACAGACAAAAAAAAAAAAAAAAAAAAAACCATAAAAAAATAAATAAATAAAATAAGTAATGTTCATATTAATAGGTTCAGTCTTCACTCTTTGCCCACTTTTAGATTATGGATATCGTGTACATGAAATTATTTGCTCTCATATTCACATCACTTTTTTGACTAGCCATACAAGGGTACAGGTACACTATTTTATCTAATCATACTTTGATTACCCCCAGCCACCAATGACATTCTATCCTGTGCTGTGATGAACTTTGGGTCTGACATCAAAACTTCATAAAGAGCATTTTAGTGCAAAAACAATTACAGTATGTACCAGAACAGTATTGCATTCTACATTCTGAATTGTCTCTCTGACCCTGCTCAGATCTGACCTGTAATTGTCCTAAATTCTCTAACCTTTTCCTGACTGTGTGTTCTTTTCCTCTATTTACACAGTTCACATGTCTGTGGGCCATGGTGATGACCAGATGAAAATCTATGTGTTGGAGGTTGTAACATGCAAATTGTCCTACCTTAATGTTACCAAACAGAGATGGAAATTTCTGGTAAAACTTCCTTACATCCAAAATATATTTGTGAATTGTACCTTTTTTTATAAAGTGCAGCACTTGAATTTATCTTACTAAAGTGCTTCTCTTTTTGTCAGGCAGTATAATTTCACTAAATCCAGCATTAATGAAATGTGGCCACCACACAGTTTTAACATCTGTTACTTGGACAGGTATTTGTCATCCTCATTACAGTAGTTTGCTACTTATGATTACAGTGCATTCACAATGTGTGCCTTGTGTGTTGCAAATGTGCTACAGAGTGCAGCACTTGCATTAGGGTCCTATGAAAATGCTGCTTATTTTCGCCAGACAGTGTTATTTCACAACATCCAGGGTCTCAGGAGAGAAAAAAATCATCAGTGGCAGAAATCTCTGGGGAATCTTCACCACAGAAGTCTCTCTTTTCCTCCTGGAAGAACTTAGTGACATTTGTCCACTATAGAGTTTGAACATCTGTTTCGCATACAGGGTATGTGTTATGTACTGTAGTTTAGTGCTTATGCTTACTTGCATAATAGAGCAGATGGCAGCACGGCTACACATCACTGCTGGCAAATAAATGCAGATCATTCGCAGGATAAATGCATAAAAATACTTTATTGCACACAAAGGCTCCAGGCACACAGATAGAGCATGCCCCTTCCCACAAACAGCCAAATGTTTTCAAGCCAAACCTCGCACAATTCGTTACTTGTGCACACAATTGTGAATGTAAGCATTTTGCTTTTTTCATACAGTGCTCTGCTTGCATTAGAGTATTATGATGGTGCTACTCATTTTTGCCAGACAGTATCATTTCACAACATCAGGACTCTCATTAGAGAAAAAACAAGGAACAAAACATAATAAAACAAAAAAACACCAGTGTCAGAAATCTCTAAAAACCATGGACTTAGATGTGTCATCTTTCTCCCTGGAGCACATAATGAAATGTGGCATCACTCCTGTGTTTTCTACACATCACTGCTTATTGTTTTTCTATTATGGGGAGAGTTGATTTTATTGAAATATGTCACAATGTAATACAGTTCACATATACTGTATACAGTGCAATGCAGTGTGAAGTACATTTTAATAATGTAACATTTCACTGTGGCAGAACACATCATAAGCATAATTACACAGTATAATTCAAAACATTTTTTTTCAGGAAAAAAATCAAACAAGAAATATAGTACAGAACAGTCTGTTATTTACATTCCTATTGCATGGTCTAGCTTGGCAACCACAACTGACAACACTTTCTGTACAGTAAGTGTGAAATGTTTCATTTGCAGTATCATCTTTTTAGTGTCTGACAAAAAGCTTGATGGCATCAATGAATTTCTGCTTTGTTTGTGGTTTTCTCTCTCTCCTGATAAACATGTCATGGCATGCCACAACATCTCGGTTGGATTAATATCTGGAGATCTTGTGTGAGAAATATATATATAAAAATAAAACGTACTCACGTACTACAGCACCTGATGTGCATGCTTTTTAGTGTGCCTGTTGGTGTTTTCCTGACCCAATTAACTCCAGCAGGTACAATAGCCACTGCCGTTGCAGTGATTTTATGGTCATTGTATTGAAGATATCTATCTCCATCTGGTTATTTATTCCTTATGTATTTCTGCACTGCTTCTGCAAAAGTATGTTGCTTGAGGATTTTGTCATCAATGGTTCCGGTGGGCATAAGTCACGTGGCACTTTTAAGAATATGGGACTGTACAGTACCTGTCTTAATAATTTCTCTAAATATAATTTAGCATAACTAACCCTCAAAAATAACAGTGAGCCACACCCATCATTAGATATGGAGCCACAGACATGACTAAGAGGGTGCTTTGGCATCAGTTTCATGGTGTCCCTGCCCATCTTACAAAATTCCATGGAAGCAAACTTCTCCAATGAAACTGTTGACTCATCAGAAAACAATGACATTGCAAAGTGTTTCATTGTTCTTGATTTACATCCTGGCCTTCTCAAGTCTCTTTACTTTGTTAGCATTCTGTATCATGAAACAAAACCTTTATTAAAAACATGTCATATGATAAGAATGAATGTGATAACATAAGACAATTTTATTATGATAATGTCCTGTTTTGGGGACTTCATCATACATCCATGTATGTCCATCCCATCTTTTGATGCATTCGCATGACGGAGGAGACAGATGCCAATACCTCGTCTTCAGCAGCCAGACATTCTACAGTTTCCCTCAGGGTGGTCTCATCTTCCTCGGTAAGTTTTTCAAATCCAACCATAGTTAGAAGGTCTAGGCCTTTATTTGGACTCAAACATTTCGAACAAATATGCCTTAACTCAGCCGGGCATGGATACAGATGTACCCTAAGCAGCATGTACTCTGTAGTACCTACAGTACTGTATGCTTGGGCCTTCCATTTTAGAAATCCTTGTCACTCCTCTGTTTGTCTCTCTGGCTTGCTCATTGCACTGTCTGTATTATTCTTGCCTGAAAACACTGAAGATATTAGTAAAAAAACAAACAAGTAATTTAAAGAGCTTGTGTACTGACAAAAACTAATATTAGTTTTTACAAGCAGTCAGCCATTATATTTTGTAGCAGAGGTACGTTTCTTTTCACTTTGATTAATTAGAATATTGTTTACCCAATGTTAGTATGTAGATTTGTAAGACAGCACTGTGCCTTGCAGATGACATATCTATTTCTATTCCACCTCCACTACATCATCAGCATTGTGACCTCACTGACTGTGATATCACAGCTGCTTAGAAACAGCCATTCAGTGGCTGCTAGGTCAATCACATGTGATGTTACTGTCAGTGAGATCACAGTGCTGATGATGTAATGGGGCTAGAGATAGATATTTCAGCTGCCAGACTGAAAGTTGTTCCACACATCCAGCACAATATAATCACATAGAAACTTTCTATTGAGCAAAAGAAAAAAGAAACATACTTCAAAAATAATCTGTTTGGCTCCACTAGCTCTTTAAAATAAAGAAAAGCAAAGTACAGTATAGTGCAGTACAAATAAATAATGAGAAAGAAAGAAGAGTACATTCAAATTAATACGATATTAACCAACACTTTCTGTTGCCAAACTATTTTATTATATGTTTAATGTTTATGTGTTCACATGTAAGTTAAAGTGGTTTTGAAGGGAAACATTGAAACAGAATCTGATGGCCAATAAGGACCACTTTGCCCACCTAACCTGCCCATTTTCCATGCCTATACCATCACCGTAGACCCTACCTGATCTCCAACCTTTACCTTCCACTAAGTTTCATTGTGCCTATCCCATACAGTCTTGATTCCCACTACTGTTTTCACTCCCATCTCAGCAGGAAGACTGTTCCAGGCATCCACCACTCTCTCAGTGAAGATGTACTTCCTCACATCTTTCTTGAATTTACCCCCTTCCAGCTTCAGTGCATGCCCCTTGTTCTTGTGCTTCTTTTTCTCTTAAAAAATACTTCCCTCTTGTACCTTATTTACACCCATGAGGTATTTATAAGTCTCTACCATGCCCCCCTCTCTACCCTCTTTTCCTGGATGGACATATTGAGGTCATTTTGTCTTTCCTCATAGAGCTTCTAATACAGATCCAGAATCATTTTAGTTGCTCTCCTCTGGACAGCCTCTCCCCTCTCTACAGAATATCTTTCCTGAGATGTGGTCTCCAGAATTGGACACAGTACTCCAGGTGAGGTCTGTGCAGTAGCAACATCACCTCCTTCCTTCTGCTGGTGTTACCTCTTCTTATGCACCCAAACATCCCACTAGCCCTACCAGCTGCCTTGTCACACTGCTTCAGCAGCGTGAAGTCATTAGATATGATTATTCCCAGGTCCCTTTCCTGTTTGGTGAGTGACGATACCTCTTTCCCCTTTGTGTACTCTGCCTTTTGGTTTCTGTGCCTTAAGTGCATGATTTTGTACTTCTTTACATTGAAACCCAGCTGCCATGCCCTTGACCACACCTTCTGTTTTTTTCAGGTCTCCACACATTCTTTCCACCCCTTCTGGAGTGTCCAGTGTATTCCAGATATCGGTGTCATCCACAAGGAGGCAGAACTTCCCTCACAGCTCCTCTACAATGTCACATAAAGGTATTAAAAAGGACTGGCCCAGTACTGAAACCTGAGGCACTCCAATGGTTACCCTCCCTTCCCTGGAGTAAACTCCATTTACCACCAGCCTCTGTTGCCTATTCTTGAACTAATTTCTCACTATGTTTACCACCTTAGAACCCATCCCTAAGCTGCCCAGTTTCCTTAACAGTCTTCTATGTGGAACAGTGTCAGAAGTCTCACTGAAATCTAAGTCAATCAATCAATCAATCAAATATTTATTTATTCAGGCGAACATCATTGAACAAGGCTCATTTACAAGACGGACCTGATAAGGTCAAGGTTCAATAGTTGATACACAGCAAACACATCATATGCTTTATAAGACAGTTATACATACAGAGAAAAATAATGTTTATAATACAATGATGTACAGTGAATTCACATGTTAAAACTCGGTTAAAGGAAGGTTAAGCTAATATCTACAGTATGTACAGTACATACATATCCCAATGGGGGCCATGACAGACACACAACATAATAAATACTAGGATGGTGAAGGTATTATTGGGTGCCATAAGCTGGGGGTGTCTGACTGGAAGGAATATGCCATATATGATTGGAAGCCAGATTTGTAGGAAGACTATTCTATCTCTAAAGGTAGCAACTGCATTTCTCTGTGAAGAAGGCTGTACATTGCTGTTTAAAGGATGAAAATGGAATGATAATGGACAGTTTTAGGGATTTTTGTAGGGTGTTCCATGCTATTTTTTTTTTATTTAGTTGTTTAACCAGATATAGCACACTAAGCTGAAAGCTTTTTTTACAGGAGTGACCTGGGAGCACAAGGAGGTTAAGTGACTTGCTCAGAGTCACACAGTATGCAAGTGGAAGCTGTGGGATTCAAACCCAGGTCTGGTCTGCTGGATGTCACCAAGTTCGCAGCTCAGAGCCTTAGACCACTGCACTATACTGCCTCCTCTATTGCTAGTGAATAGCTGATTGTTGCCCTCCCTAGTCTGGTGCTGACTTTGGGCAATTTGAACAGGATGATATTGTTGCTTCTTAGGGCATAGGAGCTAGGAGTGGTCTGGTTGAAGCAGTCCAGGATATAGTTTGGAAGTTTTTTTGATAAAGCTCTGTAAATCCAAAGAGCTGCATTTCTGCTCCTCCTGATATGAAGGGAAACCCATCCAAATGCATCATAAAGAGAGCAATGGCGGGTATTATATGGCAGATCTGTAATGAACCTTATCGCTCTATGATATAAGGTATCCAACTTGTGAAGGTAGGAGATGGGGCAGTGACTATACAGAAAGTCTGCATAGTCAATAACTGATAGAAAGATGGCCTGGACTAACCTCATCTTTGAGTCTCTGTTAAGGAAGGGTTTTAATCCATAGAGGAGGCCAAGCCTTTGGCAAAGCTTTTTTAACAGTTCTTCTAGATGATGAGTGAAGTCGAGTCTGTTGTCAATCCACACACCTAGGTATTTGAAGTTTTCAACATACTCCAGATTTTCTCCAAGTATAGTGCATAGCTGGGGGAGAGTGATTGACGAAGATGTGCTGGTGGAGTTTTGAGTTGTGAACATCATTGCTTTAGTTTTCTTTGCATTTAGCAGAAGCTTTTTCTCGAGTAGCTGATGTTGTAACAAGGAGAATTCTGTTTGTAGGATTTCATGAGCAACTGTAGGCAAAGGGTTGCTGACATACAGGACAGTGTCATCAGCAAAGAGGTGTACTGAGGACTTGGTAAGGGTTGAATCAATGTTATTTATATAAATGGCAAAAAGGATAGGACCCAGAATAGAGCCTTGGGGGACTCCTCTTGACAGTGGTCTTAATGGGGATAGATCACCTTCAGCTTTTACCTGCTGTGACCTACCGGAGATGTAGCATCTGAACCACTTAAGGGAGGGTGGATCTAGGCCAAGGGAGTGCAGGGATGAGAGTAGCAGCTCATGGTCCACAGTATCAAATGCTTTGCTCAGGTCCAGGAATACTGCACAGACATTATTCTTTTATCCAATTCGGTTTGCCAGTCATTTGTGACCTTGGCTAATGCAGTGATAGTGCTATGTTTGGCCCTGAATCCAGATTGAGCTGGATTTAATAGGTTAGCATTGTCAAGATTTTCCCTTAGCTGATTACTCACTAATTTCTCCAGCATCTTGGATAGCACAGGTAGAATGGAAATGGGCCTGTAATTATTAAGATCCATAGGGTCCCCTGATTTTAGAAGGGGACCACTTGGGCTGTCTTCCACAGTGTGGGAATAGAGCCAGAGTTTAGGAAAAGGTTAAAGAGGTGTGTTAGGGGACTGCAGGTACATGGCATGCAATCTTTAGAAAGAAGGGGCCCAGAGAGTCTGCTCTTGCACTTTTTTTGGTATCCAGATGCCATAATAGATCCTCAACTTGTTTCAACAGTATAGGTTTGAAGCTAAAGGAAGAGTCAACTCTTTGATCACCAATGTAGTGGGAGCTTAATTGGTCCCTCAGCAGGTTAGCTGGGGAGGTGTCAAAGGCAAGGCCAGCCGTTATGAAGTGGTTGTTGAATGCGTCCAGGATTTCCATTTTGCCCGTGATAGGGTCATAACTATTGTGTAGTTGAGTTGGAAGGGGGTTGTTAGCGTCCTGTCCCATCATACTCTTGATGGTGCCCCAAAACCTAGCAGGATTATGGTAGGAGGAGTTGAGCTCGGCCAGGTAGAAGGCAGCCTTTGCATCCCTAACTTTCCTGGTGCATCTATTCCTGGCTTTCCTAAAAATCATCCAGTCGTTTGCATTCTTAGTTTTTCTTGCCACTTTCTAGAGTTTGTCTCTCTCCAGCAGTGCAGTTTTGAGGTCAGCTGAAAACCAGCGACAGGATTTGTTTTTTATTTGGATACTAGAGATTGGAGTAGGCCACAGCCACTGCCCCATCCTGATCTATTTCCTGATCATCCAGTCGAAGAAATTTTTCAGATTTGTTTGACATGATCCCTCATGAATACATGCTGACTCGCATCATGTAATGCTCTGTATTCAAGGTACTCCACAATCTTTTCCTTTAGCAGTAGCTCTATTAACATCCCCACCACTGATATCAGGGTCTGGGCCATACTTACCATCGTGCCAGCCATGCACCCACAAAGGGCCCCAGTTGTCAGGGGATCCCACATCAGCTGAAGTTTTTGAAACACACATAATCGCCTTATGCAATTTGCAATTTTTTACACTAGACTGCCACTTCCTACACCCTTCCTTTATCTGACAATGGATGGTAAAAGAGCCCCATTATCACCCTCCATCTCCATCTGTGCTTCTTTCTTTGGCTAGGTCACTGTCACCTCAGTGCGAATTTCTGATAAAGTTCCTAAATGGGGAGGCACAGACCTGCAGACCGATTCAGCTGCATGGATGTTTTGCTGGCATCTATTTCCTCCCCCACTCCCCATCCCCTTGGCATAGATTCTGTGATAATTACAGTGTGATTAGGCAGCATTTTGTTGGGGCCAACCACTAAGATGACTAGCTGACCAATCAGAAGCTGCATGCATCCGCCAACTGTGTGCCCGAAACTCAAATGTTTCCTGCAATAAGGGCTTCTCACATTGCTCACCTCTTCTAGGATGCTGACCAGACACCACGCTGAACTGAGAGGACCACACAGACAGAGCCAACACAGATTGCTGCCAACCAGACAACATGTCAAGTTGAGACTACAACACAGAGCAACACGTGAGAAACTGCCCTCAGCTTTTCTCTCAGCTCAACCTAGGACCAATTGCCAGTGCACACCAGTGCCTTAGCTGACTTTAGCATAACCAAGATCACCATCCCCTTCAAATGCTGCATTTCTGCCTGAGGCACAGTTCTCCCTCCCTGCTCTTCAGGATCCCCGCTGACTCTGCAAGACTTGCTCTGCTTTCTTGTTGACTTATGCCACTGTAACTAGGTCCCACCACACCAACACTGCTGTCCAGAGAGAAATACCAAATAGGTCTGGTCTGCTGGATGTCACCAGTAGGACATTGCATGCAGAGTTAAAAATGGATTTTGTTTTGGTTTTGTGGTGATATGTAATTGCAACCCTCTGCCCTTTAGTCCAGGTGAAATGCACATTGGGGGTGTTATTGCAATCACCAGATAGTGTGTGTGAGCTGGGGAGCCAGAACAGCAACCAAAAATGTACATTTTATCTTGACTTCCCCCCTCTAACTGTCTGGGGTGAATTAACTTACACTGCAAGTTAACATTGCTGGGAAGGCAAAGTGTACACTTTGCAAAGTGTTTTTGTTTTAACCCTTTGGCTGCCAGAAGATTTAGAATGCATAGGTTTTTAGGACAAGATATCTGCCTGGTTGTCCCTGCATTGGAAACAGAATATGCACATTTTCTCTCTGATTCCCCACCCTCCCCATATTACATCCCCACACTCTGTGCCCCATTAATGTTTTGGAAATGGAGTGTGCAATACAGTGTTGAATATGGAATTTATTAAACTGTCAACAGCAGTACTGCACTTAATGATGGTGGCTACCGTCCAAGGAGATATGGCAGTCGGCAGAGAGATTTTTATTTTGGGGGGTATACGGTGAGGAGACCGAATGACACACCGGACTCTTAGCAAACATGGAACAAAAAAGGCTAAATGAAGAGAGAGTAATTTTTGTTCAAAGGGGCTGGTCAGAATGTGGTGATGAGCCATAGTGCTGTTAGTGTGGGGGTGTTGGTTGAGACAATTTGTTTCCAGATTGTGTATGTTTGGAAGTGGGTGGGGGGATAAGAAAGAAAGTTGAGCAGAAGAAAACTTTCACTCTGCTGTCCTTTCTCACTGATCCCCCCATCCACTACCAACCATGCACAATCCCCCTTTCACCACACCTTGTCTGTGCAGCTCAGAATGTGTATTGCAAACAATGTTGACCTCGCTGTCATTTCTTCCCTGTAGATTTTGTTTTGTCTGGGCTGGCTAAGTTTTTTCTTCATACTGCCCTATTCCTTCACATCCATAGGCGGCAGAGCCAGGGGGTCAGGGTGGTCAGGTGACCCCTCACTTTTGTAGCTGAAGGGTCAGACATTATATTAAACAGTTCCCTGGGCTGAGGTGTTCTATGTAATTCTGCCCCTTCCAACACTTCTTGGTGCACTTCTCCTCCACTGTTGACGTCTGACTCTGGAAGGTGTTCTCCGGGTACTGAGCACTGGGTGTAAAAAGTCACATAACACTTTATTTCATATGCAGTAAAAAACACTTACATTGCATTTCTTTACTAAGGCAGTGCAGTGCATTTTGTATAAAGAGAGTGCTAGTGTTAGCCATTACCAGTGACCAGACCAGTTTTGCCCAAAAGATTTTTCAAGACACTCTGCATTACACTGCACTGCCTTGGCATCAACACACAGTGCTTCATGGCAGGGGAGCAGTTACCCATGGATAGTGGAGATGGTGAAGTGCGATGGATGCTGCAGCACACATGCCTACGTGTTGTAAGGCCTGCAGTGCCAAAAGGACTTAACCAAAATGACAGGGCAGCCAAGTGGATACACATGGAGGTCCCCTCCATCGGCATGTCATTTGTTTATTTTTTGTTTATTTGTGAGAATCAGTTTACAACCTTTGAGCCAGGGGCTCGTTTCCAAAGGTACCTCATCACACTGAGGACATACATAGCATTTTAGGTTACATAGCACAGGTTTTCTCAAATAGGCATTCATCAGAGGTGCCATGTCACACTGAGGTCAAACAAAATACATTTGAGTTACAGGGTACAAGTAATTGAAATAGGTCTTACACAAGTTGGTTTCATATATTGAGCAATCTACTGGCATTAGCATAAGACAGCAGGCACTGGCCGGGTTATACATAGGTATGGTATGCTGGGAAGTGGTGGAGGGGTGGGCAAGGTGGAAAGCTGCCCGGCGGGCGTTGTCATGAGTGGAGAGGTCAAGGTTGGGCCTCATTCAGATACAGGAGCAGCTACAAGTGTTGAGGAGTTGGCTTCAAAGGGTGGTTTTGAATTTGGAGTTAGTGGTGGCATTCGTGATGGGGGCAGGGAGAGAGTTAACCAGGATGGGGCTCTGTAGCAGAAGGCCCTCTGACCATGAGTGGTTCTTGATCTGGGGACCAGTAGAGCGGCCTTGTTGGAGGACCGTGTTGCAATTGTAGGTGGGATCCGGTCGATGGATGCAGTCACCCCTGGGGGGGAGAGCCCGAGTAGGGTTTTTTTGTGAGGAGGCAGGTATGATAGCGAAGCCGTTCATCAAGGGTCAGGAGTTTTGCATCGTCATACAGTTGACAGGTGTGTGTGAGCCTGGGGGCACCAGTAATCAGTCTGCAAACCTTATTTAGGGTTATGTGAATTTTTTTGAAGGCAGTCGTGTCGGCAGCACCATAGACTGGTAGACCATAGTCTACAAAGGACAGTACTGAGGACGTAACAGCGAGCCGGAGAGCATTTGGGGGGAGACAGTTTCTATGGTGGAAGAGGATGCCAAGCCGTATGTTGGTGGTGGATGCAAGGGCATCAATGTGGTCATGGAATGTGAGGGCTGAGTTGAAGGTAATCCCAAGGTATTTGTAGGAGCAGACTTGTTCCAGAGGTTGTTTGGTACTAGGAAGGATATGGAGTGGGTGGTTGCTAGCTTTGTTTTGGGGGTGGGCAAAAAGCATAGCTTTGGTTTTTTTAAGATTAATGATGAGTCTGTGCTCCTTAAAGCAGGCATTAGCATCATTGAAGGACTGTTGTAGGGATTCCTGAAGGGAGATGGGATTGCGGTGGGTGGCAAAAATGACAGCATCATTTGCATACAGAAGGATTTTGCCAGAGCAAGCACTGGGCAGGGTGTTCAGATAGAGTGAGAAGAGAAGGGGGCCCAGGATGGAGCCCGGGGGAACCTCTGAGTGTATGGGATGGGTATCGGAGAGTGTCCCATTGATTTTAACACACTATGAGCAGGCGTCTAGATAGCTCGAGCCCCATGCTAGAGGGCCAGCTGAGAGACCAGTGTGGCAGAGAGCGTTCAGCAGAAGAGGGTGGGAGACAGTGTCGAAAGCCTTTGATAGGTCAATGAACACTGCACCAGCTAGGGAGCTGGTGTCCAGGGAGGAGTGTAGGAAATTGGAGAATTCAATTAGCGCAATGCTGGTACTGTGACCAGCACGGAAGCCATGCTGCTCTGGGCATAAGATGTTATGCTTAGTCAGATATTCAGTGATTTGAATGGCCACCACTTTTTCCAGGGCTTTGGTGGGGGGGAGGATGGAGATTGGTCAGTAGTTGCTGGTCAAGGGCCTGTCATCTCCTTTATGAATGGGCGTGATTATGGCTGTTTTCCAAGCAGTGCGGAATTGTCCCAGGCAGACCGATATCTTGTAATAGTCCAGAACACCCAAACAAAGGTACATAGGAGCACATGTCACTGGCATTGACACAATGCATGGCCAAGACCACCACAGTGAAGTGGCTGGACATACGTGTCACAGGCCCATCAGGCAACCCGAGCAGTTGGACACAGGAAAACACACTGTGGAGCCCACCCCCCGTAGGGTTACATGGAGTAACGGGGGTTGCAAACACTCCCATCTCCCCTTACTTGAGTACATGTGGAAGGGGTGCAAAGGGGATGACCACCAGGTACAGACTGCTAGGAAAAAAACACACATTGCACACAGCTAGGTGAAATATGAAAATATGTATTTTGAAAGATAAGCATCAGAAAATGAATACAAAATACAAACAACAGAAAACCAATACAGCAAGAAAATAACAAACAACATTACAAAAACACTGCAGAATGGGTACTGAGATGGGGCAAAAGGGAACAAACAGAGTAGGGGGAGAAGTATATACAATGTGGGGGTTGCCAGGACAGTGGGGATGTGTAGGGAACTTAGGTTAATTGCAACAAAACAATGAAGGCCACAGCAGGGTGTGGCAGGGGGTGGAGGTGGTGCCTTCAGCTGAAACATGGTGGAAAGATCTACCAGCATGTCTTCCAGTTAATGGGTCACATGGTGCTGCACATGCAGTAATCCCCTGATGGCCCTCAGGATGGTGGTTTGCTGTAGGTACATTGTCCAGATCATCTGTGAACTTCCTGGGCAAGCCCTTCTGTGGCCCTGCACACATCCAGGCTGGGCCATACCTAAGAGGAGAAATACAGGAATCGGTACAGCATCAAACAATAGGCACCACAAACACCCCCAAACACCATTCCTAAACAAGATGGGTAAGATGTGGTGCTGTGAATGTATGGTGTGCAGCCCACAGGCGGTGTCACATTGTTGAATGCAACATTGGCCATGTATGTATGATGGACAGGTGTGCCATGAGACACTAGACACGTTTCATGGGTGTCACAGCATTGTAGGCTACTGCTGGATGTGCAGACCACAATGTGCAATTCAACTGTTGGGATAAGCACAAGGCTGTGTTGTGGGCATGCATCATCTGCAGCCACGGTACATGGTCCAATGACAGGCAATGCTGCAGGACAAGCATAGGTGCCAGAACCTATAGGTAAGGGGTGGCGGCAGTCCCCCCCCCCCACAGTTGGCCAAGACTGCCCACAGTGACTCTCAAATACAAGCCAGTATGGACAGGACACAGTATGGTCACTTTTGGTCCTTCAACAATACCCCCACCTCCCAAATATACCCATAAAGTCTGGCAGATCTGGGGACATCTGTGCATAACAGAATGGACACGATTGTCATACTGCAGGGCTAAAATTAGCCATGGACCACATGGGTCAGATGCATTTGCTTGGTACCAGCCCATGGGGCCACATCCATCCACATTAAGTACACTGTGAGTCTGACATCTGTCACTGGGAACACTTAGTGCAACAGGCTGACAGGACATGCCTTACCAAACTGTGTGTGGCAACGGACACTGCACACCTCCATGGGGATGACAACCCACCTCTACAAGTCACACTAAACACCCTGCTAAATGGGTGTAGCTGTGTATAGAGAGGGTCACATGTGGGGCCATGTAGCAGAGGAACAGGGGGTGGACAGTTCTGTTGATGTGCGGTACACACAGGCCACGACATGGTATGAGGGTGTAAGCCAACCAAAATGAATATCAGAAAACACATGCTGAACACCAAAGTCCAGCTATGTCTGCAATCACACAGGAAGCATGTGCAAAGGTGTGTGCAGTGGCAACACACACCCCATTGGCATATGCGATATGGACATGCCTGTCCACCCCTGCCCTGGTTGTTGCAGATGCCACACTGGGCACGGCTAAACATTGTTGCACACACTGGCACTGGCTTTGGGCATCCCATTATCCAGGATTATCACAATTCAGAACAACCCAGTAACACAATAAGAAATGCAAACACTGTGCAGCCAAAGTATAAGGGCACATCAGCAGATTATTGTTATACAAAACAATTTGTGAGTGTAAATCAGAGGAGGATGGGGGAATCGTCCAGCTGACAACAGTAGCATAGCATTCACATATGGTAGACCACAAAGGGGGACTGGGTTAGTTTTGTAGGTGCACACACATCCTTGTGTTACCACACCAAGAGTACATCCCCAGCAGGTGGGGACAGGCACATGGGCATGTGGGGACAACACAGGGATACCTTTGAAACATGATCCTACCAGTAGTATGTGGAAGAGGTGAGACACAGTGAACTGTGCAGTACCCTCTGAAGCTGATAGCACCACAGAGTCCAGCAACTGCATAGTGCCACTGTCCCAAGGGATGAATTAGAGGATTGACTGGACCTGCCAATGCCACAGACCATCTCACACACTGGCAGGTGTGGGGGCCACCTGACAGCCCCACTGCCACACTTATGGGCACATGTGCAGATGGACCAGTTGCTGCACACATATAGCATGACAGATACACACAAAGGATGCAATATGTTCTGCCAGGGGTACCTGCTCACACCATGTGCTGAGTGGACTTGCAGGGGTCATGTGTCCAACCTGGAAATGGATGACACAGCTGTGTTGTGCATGCCATGTGCCACGTGATGGGACTATGATGTGCACAGCACCGTAGGCTGGGAAGTAATCACATGTCCCCCATGGTGGACATCATAGTGGGGGAGAACATGATTTCAAGGGGAGATGCACCATACATGTGGGTGCATGCCACTAACACACATGCTGTGAACCCAAGGACACAGTGGATGCAGCACGGTGAAGGGATGCCACGTGCTAGGCACAGCACTATGTCTATCACAGGAATACTCAAGTGAGTGGCTGCACTGCACCACATGTACACCAGTGCGCTGCTGCCTGCTCCCACCAACTCCCTCACTGCTCCAATTAGATGCCCAGCTTGCATGTGTCCTGGACCCCTCAGCCTGTAATGAGAACACAACAACAAAAACACATTCAGATTCATGCAGCACCAGGCATGTCCCATATAGTCCCACAGGTACATTGCAACAATGAAGATAACTACTGTAAATGACACCCATGAGTGAAGTGATGCCCCCTCACTATAGGACAGACTATAATGCAAATATGTAGATGCATTGTAGGGGAAAGGACACAGCCCCCTCCCCCCCATACACAATACCAACAAAAAATAAATAGACCTTCCATTGATGGTAAATTGCACATGGTGTCAGTGTGCATACCATGAAATATATGTGACACCTTCATGCTGTCACCTAACCATAGGCTGTGCTTGTAAAATGCAATGTCAGTGTCCTGTGGATCATGCCCTACAATGCTGGGAGACATACCAGACAACCATGTAGGTGGCACATCTCTGCTGTGAGCCATGAGTGACCAACGCACAGGACTCTCAACTATCCCTGCTGGTACAGCCTGGTGGTTTGCTCTGGATACATGGGATTGCAAATGGACAATCCCATGACTGGTTCACACATGAATGGGTGATACAGATGTAGACAGCCTGTTGACACAAATGTGCACCACGCATTGTCACAACACTGTACAGCTGTCACTGCAATGGCTATGTGCATACCAAGGCAGGGGATGGGTCAACCAACAGAGTGACATGGGCAGACACAGGTCCGCACAGGTGAGGCATGAGGGTTGGCTTCATGTGCAAATGCAGATAAAGTTTGACAAAGCCTTGACAGGCACCTACATGTGTTGAGTTAAGCAGGTCCACCTGTACATACAATGGCATGACTCATATACTACAGCAACAGATGTGCATGTTTTTTAGCCTGCCTGCTGGTGCTGTCCTGACCCAATTAAATCTAGCAGGTGCAATAGCCACTGCTGATGCAGTGTTTTTAGGTTCATCGTATTGAAAGAATCGATCTCCATCTGTTTTTTTATTCCTTATGAATTTCTGCACTGCTCCTGCAACAATATGTTCCCTGAATAATTTGCCATCAATGGTTCCAGTGGGCATAAGTCAAGTGGCACTGTTAACAATATGGGACTGTACAGTACCTGCCTTAATAATTTCTCTAAATACAATTTAGCATAACTAACCCTTAAAAATGACAGTGAGCCACACCCATGGTTAGATATAGAGCCCCAAACAGGAAGATTAAGAGGGTGCTTTGGCATCAGCTTCATGGTGTCCCTGCCCTTCTTACATCATTTCATGGAAGAAAACTTCTCCAATGAAACTGTTGTCTCATCAGAAAACAATGACATCACAAAGTGTTTCATTGTTCTTGATTCACATCCTGGCTTGCTCAAGTATCTGTCGTTTGTTAACATCCTGTATCATGAAACAAAACCTTTATTAAAAACATGTCTTATGAGACAAGAATGAATGTGATAACATATGACAGTTTTATTATTATAATGTTATGTTTTTTGTGGCTTTATCATACACACCAGTATGTTCCATAGTTTCATATATTGTGATGGCAGAAAAGGACCATCCTGGTCCTTCCAGTCTGCCCGTGTCCTCTCTCCCCTTACCTTTTCCTCTTTATCAGAGATACTTTTTGCTTCACATTCCCCAACCCCTTATATCTGTCCCATGCATTATTAAAACCTTCTACAGTTTCAGTACTCATCATCTACTCAGATAAACTTTTCCATGGCTCTACCACCCTCTCTGTGAAGAAATACTTCCTCATGTCACTTTTGAATATACCTCTTTCTAGTCTCAAGCTATGACCCCTTCTTCTAACTTTGTTTCCTTTTGAATACACTGCAATCTCTTACCCTCTTTATCCCCTTGACGTACTTAAATGTCTCAATCATATCCTCTCTTTCCCTTCTAATCTCCAGAGGGTACAAATTTAACACTTTCATTCTAGATTCATATAAATTATCCTTCAGTCCCTGAACCATTTTTGTCTCCCTCCTCTGAACCCTCTCTAGACCATCAATGTCCTTCTTTAAATGCGGTCTCCAAAACTGGACACAATACTCCAAATGTGGTCTGACCATTGTCTTATACAAGTTCATCAATATCTCCTTTTTCCTACCTGTGATTCCCCTACCAATACAAGCCAGCATCCTATTTCATTTACCTGCAGACTTACAACATTGGTCTCCCACCTTCAGATTTTCTGAGATTATAACCCCCAAGTCTCTTTCTTGACCTGTTATTTTTAACTGTTCAGCACCTAGAGTATATTTTGATTTCTTTATTATTCCATCCCAAATGCATAGCCTTACACTTTTTCACATTGAACTTCAGTTGTCAGATTTCACTCCACTGTTCCAAAGTTTTCAAATCCCCTCTCATAGCCTCCACCCCTCCCACAGTATCAACCCAATTATAACATTTTGCATCATCTGCAAAATGGCATATCATCCCTCCAATTTCCTCCATTATGTCTCCTATATATATATATATTAAAAAGGATTGACCCTAAAACTGACCGCTGTGGGACACTGCTCATCACCCTCCTTTCTTTTGAATATACCCCATTTACTACCACCCTTTGTCTTTAATTTTTCAACCAGTTTTCCAACCATCTAGTGACTTTCTGGTCAGTTCCTAAGCTCTCTGTTTTGTTTGCCAACCTATGATGAGGAACAGAATCAAAGACCTTACTAAAATATAGGTAGGCCATATCTACTGCACCTCCTTGATCAATTATCTTTGTTACTCCATCAAAAAACTCAATCAGGTTTGTCTGACAAGATCTTCCACTAGTGAATCCATGTTGTTTATCATCTAATAGTTTGTTTTCTACCAAATAATTTACACCTCTTTCCTTTATCAACACCTCCATCACCTTACCCACTACCAAAGTGAGGTTAACTGGTCTGTAATTCCCTGCTTCCTCTCTACAACCTCCCTTATGTATTAGCACCACATCAGCCATTTTCCAGTCTTTTAGAACCATTTCTGTATCCAGCAACAGGTTAAATAACAATGTCAGTGATTTTGCAAGTTTCTATTTTAACTCCTTCAGAACCATAGGATGTAATCCATCTGGTCCCATCGCCTTGTCTACTTTTGACTTACCCAGTCCTTCCTTTACCCTTTCCTCTCTGAATGGACTTTGATCAAATTAATATAAGTTACCATCCTTCTTAATTTACTCTGGTCCCTTACCTTCTCCCTCAACTGTAAATGCAGAGCTAAAATACACATTTAGTACATCTGCCTTATCAAATTCTTCCTTGACTTTTATGTCCCCTTCTCCCTTCAGTTTGACAATTCCCTGTTGTATTTTTCTTTTTTCCCTCCACATATCTAAAAAAGTCTTATCCCCTCTTTTTGCTTGTTTAGCTGTTGGTTCCTCTGTTTCTGCTTTTCTTCTTACTTTTCCTACTTTTCTCAAATTCTCTTTATATATAATTTAATCTCCCACGTATTGAAATTTCTTATACCTTCTAAATGCTACTTTTCTATCCCTTATTGCCCTAACCACATCCCTATTAAACCATAGTGGCCTTTTCCTTTTTTTATTTTTCCCTATCTTTGTTATTCATAAATCCATAGATTTTAACAAAGCGCCCTTTAGATTTTTCCACAGTACTTCGACCCCTATTGTATTATCTTTATTCTTTAATTCTTCCTTAAAGATATTTCTCGACCTATCAAAATCAGCCCTTCTGAAGTCCCAAACTTTTGTATTGGTATTATTTGTTTTCCTCCCTATTTGAATCTTAAAACATACTACATTATGATCACTTTTTCCCAAGCAATCACCCACTACCACTTCCTCCACACTATCCCCATTTGTATGTACTAAATCAAGGTTCCATGTCAACTCAGCGCAAACAGTTTAGCTGCGCTAATTATTAGCACGGTCAAATTGTCATTTGTAATATCAGCACTAATCAATTAACTTGTATGGCAGCGTGTTGCAAACAAAACCTACTTCTGTTTTAAATAGCCTTAAAGAACACATTACTGAGGGGAGCAAATAGAAAACCATACTATCTATTGAGTCACGTACTCCTGCAACTGTTAAATTGTAACTACAAATGGGAGAAGGATAAAAAAGCTAAATAACCAGGGGAAAGTTACCACATGTTCTTGCACCAATAGATGTGTAACCTCAAAGGGATCCAATTATAAGTGACATGGCAACATTAATATACTGAAGCTCCCCATTCAAGTAAAGTACTGTTCCCTAAACTTTTCAACTGAAAGTTAAATTACAGTCCTAATGAATAGGGTTGTATAGGCACCTCAATCTGCTCCTTCCCTCTCAAACAGGAGAGAGGAATGAATTACTGCTCGACAGTTCAGCCATTTTTGAGATGAATTTGTGGAGAAAAGATCCAAACATTGTCAAATCGCTTTAATTTACATTCAGCTAGGTATAGTTTGTTTCCACATGCTCAATGTTCTGAATCAGCTTCTTTTCTGGACTGTTTTATGCTGCTGTTTTGTCTGTACTATACTTTTGCACTCCTGTTCTGCATCTGATGCTGGAGTCTTAATGGTTGCACAGCCTGCACTGGACAAGCAGGGCAACCCTGCAGAGGTTGGTCACCATAAGGATCCTACAGCATCTGTATAAATTCCTGTATTTTAAAAGGAAAGTTTAGTTTCTTCCTTTACTTTCCCCTTTTCCTTTCCCTTACCTGACCTTCCTTCCCTTCCTATCTTTGATTTTAGTCTCTCTCTCCCGATGTACAGTTTCCTGAGCCCAGGGGCCAGAACTCAGAGTTTCATATGCTGTTTGAAATCTATTTAGGATAATCTTCTGTACTTATATTTTTAGAATTGTTGGGGATTGTTTTAGGCTGCTGGGTGGGTGGCCAGCCTGCCTGTTTTTCTGCGGAGCAGAGGTAAAATGGCAACATTAATATACTGAAGCTCCACCATTCAAGTAAAGTACCTTTCTTTAAACTTTTCAACTGAAAGTTTAATTACAGTTGTAACAAATGAAACCAATACTATGTCAGTTTCTTCGGACTCCCAAAGCCACTCCAAACTGCTGCACACCACTGTAATCCATGACACCACCATCAAACCTAAGGATGACCATTTTGATTACTGAAAAAGAAGTAGTGCGCTGGGTTGGGCTTGTTATGTAATGTGGTTTATGTGCAATTTGTGTTTCGCAGCTTTGTATGTGCTACATTGCGTATGCTGTTATGCTTGCACTTACTTGATACCCTAAATCAAGTATATTCTCCCCCTTGAAGGCTTTTTCACCATCTGCTGTTGGAATGAACCCTGTAGTTCCTCTAAAACCTCCCTGCTCCTTGCAATCATTGCCTTAGAAACATAGACATGTAGAAATTGTCAGCAGATAAGGACCGCTAGGCCCATCCAGTCTGCCCATAGGCCCTATACCTTGTATGTGGTCACTGACCCTATGAGATCAATGGCTTTTCATCACTTCCTTCCCTCTCAAGCTTCCCTTGTGCCTGTCCCAGGCATGCATAAACCCCTCCACTGTGCTTGCCCCTACTACCTCCTGTTGCAGACTGTTCCAAGCATTGACTACCTTTTCTGTGTAGAAAAACTTCCTCACATTACCTTTTAATCTACCCCCTTCCAACTTCATGTGGTGCCCCCTTGTTCTAGTACTTTTTCTACATTGGAAAGGTCCCCCACCTGCACCTTGTTTATGCCCTTGAGGTACTTGAAAGTTTCAATCATGTCCCCATGCTGTCTCCTCCATTCCAGTGAGTACATATTGAGGTCCCTTAGTCTCTCCTCATATGTTTTGTGGTGCAAGCCCAGCACCATCTTTGTTGCCCTTCTCCGGATAGTCTCCACCTTATCTATGTCCTTGTGCAGGAACGGTCTCCAGAACTACATGCAGTATTCCCAATGAGACCTTACCAATGTTTCATACAATGGAATCACCACCTACCACCTCCTGCTAGTGATACACCTGCCTATGCACCTCAGCATGCCACTGGCTCTCTCTGCCGCCTTTGTGCACTGCTTTGAAACCTTAAGGTCATCAGACATAATAAACCTGGTGTACCAACCACACATCAACACCACCACAGTGAAGATCATTACAATGACAGAATTCGATGAAAAGCATTGGGTCACTGAGATGGTCCCCGCTGGTACTGCACCTCCCGGTGTTTTGCCTCTTCCCTGCAACAACTCCAAATTGGACTTGTATATCTAGAGACATGGGTGTGTGGGGGTAGAGCCCCCCACATGGGGGGGTTCAGGGGTGCATCCTCCCGAAGAAAGCACATTGACATCCCCTGACAGTACAATGCCAACACTCGGCATTGTGTCTGTCGCTGTCGGGGATGTCGGCGAGAAGGGTGTCACCTCGGCATAGGTAAACTGATAACCCCTAGGTCCCTTTCTTATTTGGTAACAGTCAACTCCTCCCCCAGCCTGTAGCTCTCCCAAGGGTTCCCTCTACCCAGGTGCATTATTTTGCACTTCTTTGCATTGAACCTCAGTTGCCACATGTCTGACTATCTTTCAAGCTTCTCCAGGTCTCTCTTCATTTTCTGCACCACTTCGGGAGTATCCACCCTGTTGCAGATATTGGTGTCATCTGCAAACAGACAGACCTTTCCTTCTAGCCGCTCTGTGATGTCACTAATGAAGACATTGAACAGGACTGGTTCTAGTACTGATCTCTGTGGTACCACATTGGTCACCCCCCTCTCCCCAGATTGTACCCCATTTACTATCACCCTCTGTCTCCTGTCTGTTAACCAGCTTCTAATCCAGTTCACCACCTTGTCTCCCATGCCTCGACTACCCATCTTGTTAATCAGGCTTCTACATGGGACGGTGTTGAAGGCTTTGCTGAAATCTAGGTAGGCGATATCCACCGCCCCTCCCTGATTTATTTCCCTAGTCACCCAATCAAAAAAATCTATTAAATTAATTTGACGTGACCTTCCTGTTATGAATCCATGCTGCCTTAGATCCTGAGCACTGTTGGATTCCATATGTGCCACTATCCTTTCTTTCAGCAGTGTCTCCATGATCTTTCCAACCACTGAGGTGAGGCTGACTACCTGTAGTTCCCCACCTCCTCCCTACTGCCGCTTTTGTGCAGTGAGACTACATGTGCCCTCCTCCAGTCCTCTGGAATGACACCCATGTTGAGTGACTCTGTGAAGAGGGCCACCAGAGGTGCTGATAGTTCCCTTCGCAGCTCCTTTAATATCCTTGGGTGGATGCTGTCTGGCCCCATGGCCTTATCCAGTTTCAGCTTTGTGAGTTCTTTCAGAACTCTCTCCACTGTGAATGGACTGGTGTCCATTTCTCCCCCACCCCATTACCTCTGTAACCCAACTGTGGTCCTTAACCCTCCCCCTCCTTAGTGAATACTGAGCAGAGGTATTTGTTCAGTTTTCTACCTTGTCCAAATCCCCCTCCTTACACTTTCCCTTCTCCCCTTTGAGCCTCACAATCCCCACATTTTTTTCTTCTTTCACTAATGTACCTATACAATGCCTTATTCCCTTTGTTTATAGACTGTGCTAAGCCATATTCTGTCTGCACAGTCGGCCTCCTAACAGCCTTCCCTGCTTCCCTTAGACATTCAAGGTACACCTCCCTGTCATTCTCCCTTTGGCTCCCCTTATATTTCCTGAAACTTAGCCTTTTAATCCTGACTTTGCCCCTATGTCTTTGGAGAACCATAGTGGTTTCCTTCTTCTTTTCCCTTTGCCCACTGTCCTAATGCATTGGTTTGTTATATCCACTATGGCTCCTTTCAGTTTCTCCCATTGTTCTTCCACTACCTCTATTACCTCTCCCTTCCCCAGGACTGCTTGTATGTCTCTACCCATTTCAGTGAAATCGGCCCTCCTGAAATCTAATACTCTTGCCCTTGTGTGGCTTAACTGAGTCCATGTCTCCATGCTGAAACACACCATGTGGTTGTCACTGGATCCCAGCTGCCCTTCCACCTGTATTTCTTTGACTCTGTTCCCATTGGTCCATACCAGGTCCAAAATTGACTTGTCCCTGGTTGGTTCATGCACTAGCTGCCTAAGGAATTTCCCAATCTACATCTGGCATATTTAGATCTCCTAATAGCACAAACACCCTTTTAATGTTATTTTATCAATCTGTCCCATCTTACGATGCATTCGCATGACACAGGAGACATATACCAATACCTCATCTGTAGCAGCCAGACATTCAACAATTTTTCTCAGGGTGGTCTCATTATCCTCGGTTAGTTTTTGAAATCCAACCATAGTCAGAAGGTCTAGGCCTTTATTTGGATTCAAACATTTTGACCACATATGCCTTAACTCAGCTGGGCAAGGATACATATGTATCCTAAGCAACATATACTCTGTAGTTCCTTCAGTACTGTATGCTTAGGACTTCCATTTTAGAAATCCTTGTTACTCCTCTGTTTGTCTCTCTGGCTTGTTCATTGCACTGTCTGTGTTATTCTCACCTGAAAACACTGAAGATATTAGTACAAAAAAGTAAGTAATTAAACAGCTTCTGTACTGACTAAAACTAAACCATAGTGGTTTCCTTCTTCTTTTCCCTTTGCCCACTATCCTAATGCATTGGTTTGTTATATCCACTATGGCTCCTTTCAGTTTCTCCCATTGTTCTTCCACCACCTCTATTACCTCTCGCTTCCCCAGGACTGCTTGTATATCTCTACCCATTTCAGTGAAATCCGCCCTCCTGAAATCTAATACTCTTGCCCTTGTGTGGCTTAACTGAGTCCATGTCTCCATGCTGAAACACACCATGTGGTTGTCACTGGATCCCAGCTGCCCTTCCACCTGTATTTCTTTGACTCTGTTCCCATTGGTCCATACCAGGTCCAAAATTGACTTGTACCTGGTTGGTTCATGCACTAGCTGCCTGAGGAATTTCCCTATCTACATCTGGCATATTTAGATCTCCTAATAGCACAAACACCCCTTTGATGTTATTTTATCAATCTGTCCCATCTTACGATGCATTCGCATGACACAGGAGACAGATGCCAATACCTCATTTTTAGCAGCCAGACATTCAACAATTTTTCTCAGGGTGGTCTCATTAGCCTCGGTTAGTTTTTGAAATCCAACCATAGTCAGAAGGTCTAGGCCTTTATTTGGATTCAAACATTTTGACCACATATGCCTTAACTGAGCTGGGCAAGGATACATATGTATCCTAAGCAGCACATACTCTGTAGTACCTACAGTACTGTATGCTTAGGACTTCCATATTAGAAAACCTTGTTACTCCTCTGTTTGTCTCTCTGGCTTGTTCATTGCACTGTCTGTGTTATTCTCACCTGAAAACACTGAAGATAGTAATACAAAAAAGTAAGTAATTAAACAGCTTCTGTACTGACTAAAACTAATATTAGTCTTTACAAGCAGTCAGCCATTACCTTTTATAGCTGAGGTACTTTTTCTTTTCACTTTGTTTAATTAGAATGTTGTTTACCCAATATTAGTATGTAGATTTGTAAGACAGCACTGTGCCTTGCAGATGACATATCTATTTCTATTCCACCTCCACTACATCATCAGCATTGTGACCTCACTGACTATGATGCCACAGCTGCTTAGAAACAGCCACCCAGTGGCTGCCAGGTCAATCACACGTGATGTCACTGTCAGTGAGATCACAATGCTGATGATGTAGGAAGACAGAGATAGATATGCTAGCTGCCAGATGGAAGATGTTCCACACATCCAGCACAATATTATCACATAGAAACTTTCTAGTGAGCAAAAGAAAAAGGAAAAATACTTAAAAAATAATTTGTTTGGCTCCTCTAGCTCTTTAAAATAAAGAAAAGCAAAGTACAGTATAGTACAGTGCAGTACAATACAGATAAGTAATGAGAAAGAAAAAAGAAAAGTCAAATAAATATGATATTAACGGACACTTTTTTCTGCCAGACTATTTTATTTCATTTCTAAAGTTAATGTGTTTAGAGGTAAGTTAAAGTGGTTTTGAGGGGAAACATAGAAACATAATCTGATAGCAGCTGAGGACCACTTGGCCCACCTAACCTGCCCATTTTCCCCTGCCTATACTGTCACCATAGATTCTATTTGATCTCCACCCCCTTTGCTTTCCATTAAGTTTCCCTTGTGCCTATCCCATGCATTCTTGAATCCCACTACTGTTTTCACCCCCATCTCAGCAGGAAGACTGTTCCTGTCATCCATTAGTCTTTCAGTGAATTTTTTGCATTTACCCTTCCCAGCTTCATTCCATGCCCCTTATTCTTGTGCTACTTATTTTTCTTAAAAAATACTTCCCTCCTGTACCTTATTCACCCCCATGAGGTATTTATAAGTCTATATCATGCCCCCCTTTCTGCCCTCTTTTCCTGGATATACATATTGATGTCCTTTTGTCTCTCCTCATAGAACTTCTAATACAGACCCTGAATCATTTTGGTTGTCTCCTCTGGACAGCCTCTCCCCTCTCTACAGAATATCCTTCCTGAGATGAGGTCTCCAGAAATGGACACAGTACTCCAGGTGAGGACAGCACAGTAGCAACATCACCTCCTTCCTTCTGCTGGTGTTACCCCTTCTTATGCACCCAAACATCCCACTGGCCCTACCAGCTGCCTTGTCACACTGCTTCAGCAGCGTGAAGTCATTAGATACGATTCCTCCCAGGTCCCTTTCCTGTTTGGTGACTGACAATACCTCTTCCCCCTTTTTGTACTCTGCCTTTTGGTTTCTGTGCCTTAAGTGCATGATTTTGTACTTCTTTACATTGAAACCCAGCTGACATGCCCTTGACCACTCCTTCTGTTTTTTTCTGGTCTCTCCATGTTCTTTCCACCCTTCTGGAGTGTCCAGTGTATTCCAGATATTGATGTCATCCACAAGGAGGCAGACCTTCCTTTCCAGCTCCTCTGCAATGTCACTTATAAAGGTATTAAAGAGGACTGGTCCCAGTACTGAGACCCGAGGCACCCCAATGGTCACCCTCCCTTCCCTGGAGTAAACTCCATTTACCACCAGCCTCTGTTGCCTATTCTTGAAATAATTTCTCACTGTGTTTACCACCTTAGGACCCATCGCTAAGCTGCCCAGTTTCCTTAGGAGTCTTCTATGTGGAACAGTGTCAGAAGTCTCACTGAAATCTAAGTAGGCCACAGCCACTGCCCCATCCTGATCTATTTCCTGATCATCCAGTCAAAGAAATTATTCAGATTTGTTTGACATGATCCACCATGCAAACATGCTGACTCACATCATGTAACCTGCTATATTCAAGGTATGCCACGATATTTTTTTTAGTAGTAACTCCATTAACATCTCCACCACTGATATCAGGCTCAGGGCCATCCTTAACATCGTGCCAGCCCTGCACCCACAAGGTGCCCCAACTGTCAGGGGACTCCACATTAGCTGCAGTTTCTGAAACACACATAATCACCTTATGCAATTTGCATTTTTTAGCACTAGACTGCCACTTTCTTCCCCCTTCCCTTATCTAACAATAGATGGTATAAAAGGCCCATTATCACCCTCCCCCCTCCAGCTGTGCTCCTTTCATCGGTCATGTCACTGTCACCTTTGTCCAAGTTTCTGATAAAGTTCACAAATTGGGAGGCATGGACCTACAAACAGATTCTGCTGCATGGATGTTTTGCTGGCATCTATCTCCTCCCCCCAGTTCCCACCCCCTTGGCGTATATTCTGTGATAATCACAGCATGATTAGGCAGCATTAGTTGGGATCAATCACTAAGGTGACTTGCTGACTAATCAGAGACTGCATGCATCAGCCAATTGTGTGCCTGAAGCTCAAATGTTTCCTGCAATAAGGGTGCCTCACTTTGTTCACCCCCTCTAGGATGCTGACCAGACAACTCACTGAACTGAGAGGACCACACAGACAGACCCAACACAGATCGCTGCCAATCGGACAACACACCAAATCGAGATTACAACACAGAGCAATGTGAGAGAAACTGCCCTCAGCATTTCTCTGAGCTCAACCTGGGACCAGCTGCCAGTGTGCACCAGCACCTTAACTGACTTTAGCATTGCCAAGATCACCATCCCCCTCAAATGTTGCATTTCTGCCTGAGGTGCCTTCTCCCTCCGTACTCTGCAGGAACCCTGCTGACTCTGCAAGACTCCCTCTGCTGTCTTGTTGACTGATGCCACTGTTTCTAGGGCCCACCACACCAACACTGCTGTCCAGAAAGAAATACCAAATAGTAAGACATTCCAAGCAGAGTTAAAAATGGATATTGGCTTTGTTATATGGGTGATATGTAATTGTTGCCTTTTGTCTTTTAGTCCAAGTGAAATGCACATTGGAGGGTGATATTGCAACCACCAGATTGTGTGAGAGAGTGGTGGAGCTAGTGAGGCAACCAAAAATGCACATTTTGTCTTTACTTCCCTCTCTTACTGTCTGGGGTGAATTAACTACACTGCAAGTTAACATAGTGGGGAGGCAAAATGTGCACTTTGCAAAGTGTTTTTTTTAATTTTTTAACATTGGTTGTCACTGGATTGGCAACAGAAAATGCACATTTTGTCTTTGATTCCCCACCCTCCCCATACAATGTCCCCACACTCTGTGGCCCCCATCAATGTTTTATTTATTTATTGATGAATATCGGATAACACCTTTGAGTCAAAGACTCCTTTACAAAGGTTCCATGTCATAGAAAACAGAGACATCAGGGACAATAGCAACAACTAACACTATAATTATAGAAGTGGTTACAAAATGGTTACAGATAACACAGTAAAGCAGCTGGTGATACAGAGTTACAGAGCACTGCCAAACATAGGTACATAGTGCAGATGGTAGCAGGTAACAAAAACATACACTGCAGGGCAGTGGTGCTAGCCATACCCTGGTGGTTATTTGCAGGCCTAGGCTAGACTGAGTTGTCCATTGTTAAAATATAGGCATGCCCAGGGGCAGCTGGACCAGAGTTAGGTCCATAGACGTGGGGGGGGGGAGTGGGTAGAGCTAAATCAAGGGCAGTCACAGACTGAGTCATGAGTGATTAGGTCTCTTAGCTGGGACTTGAACTGACCAGGTTTGCGTTCTGTGAGGAGGGAGTTTGGGAGTGAGTTGAGCCAGCTAGGGGCCAGGTACCTAAAAGTTCTTTGACTGGAAGTGGTCTTGCAGTGAGGTACCCTGAAGTAGGTTGTCGCCGATTGCCGAGTGAGGTGGGTGGACAATGGTGCCTGAAGTAGGGGGAGAGAGCAGGTGGGAGTAGCTCTGCTGTTATTTTTTTAGCAAAGAGGCAGGTCTGATATTTGAGCCTCCTGTCAAAGTTTAGCCAGTTGGTTAAGGCATAATGGGTGCAGGTATGTGTGAGTCTGGTGCAGTCAGTCGTAAGTCAACATGCCTTATTAAGGGCCAGCCTAATTTTGTTTAGGTACATGTTGTCAGCTGCCCCATAGATGATGATTCCGTAGTCTACAGGTGATAGTATAAATGCAGAGACAGCTAGGTGGAGAGCTTCTGGTGGGAGGCAGTGCTTGTACCATTGAAGTAGACCAGTACACACACTGACAGTGGTGCTCAGTATTCAGATGTGGTCATGGTAGGTGTGCCCAGAGTCTAGGGTGATCCCTAGGTATTTAAACGAGGTAACCTGCTCAAGGTGGTCATTTAGGGAGTTCAGAATGAGCAGGGGTTGTCCTATGCTCTTGTTTTGGGGTGTGCAAACACCATGGATTTTGTTTTTTAGTAATTTAAGACTAGCCTATGTTGAACAAACCAGGATTCAGCTTCCGTGAAAGATTTCTGGAGCACCAAGCAGAGGATTGCAGGATCAGTGTGGGAGCTGTAGAGGACAGCATCATCCGCATACAGTAGTAGTTTCCTGGAATGAGCCTTGGGCAGGGAGTTGAGGAACAGGGAGAAGAGTAGGGGGCCAAGAATAGATCCCAGTGGGACCCCTGACCTGACTTGGAGGGGGGGAGGACAGGGTATAGGCAATTCTTATTGTCTGGGTTCTTTCAGACAGATAGCTGGCAAACCAGCCAGTGGTATCCGGGGACAGGCCTATTTGTGTGAGGGAATCCAGGAGTAGTGTGTGGTGTACTGTATCGAATGCCTTAGAAAGGTCTATAAAGACAGCACCAGCAGTGTGGCCAGTGTCCAGAGATGTGTGGAGGGCATTTTTAAATTCCAATAGGGCTGTGGTGGTACTGTGGTTATGGTGGAAGCCATGCTGTTCAGGACACAGGAGGCTATATTTGGAGAGGCAGTCCATTAGCTGTGTGGCCATAATTTTCTCCAAGGTTTTTGAGAGGGGAGGCAGGATTGAGATGGGATGGTAGTTCCCAGGCAGGGTGCAGTCACAGCTTTTAAGGATAGGTGTGATGAGGCCAGATTTCCATTTAGAGGGAAACTGGCCCAACGATAGGGATTGGTTAAGAAGCATGGTGATAGGGGGGAGAACTTCCTTGAAGGTGAGTCTAAGCAATTTAAGGTCTAGTGTGTCACTGCTGAAACGTGATTTACTGGGGGCCTTGAGTAGAAATGGGGTAGCTTCACACTGAGCTATTGCTTTAAAGTGGAATGGGGGGTGGAGAGGGAGCAAAGTGGTGCTGGGGGTTGGGGGAGAAGAAGTTGGGGGAGAACACCAGTAAGGCTGGAGAAAGAGTTATTAAATGTATTTGTAATCAGGGCAGGGTCTGTGGTGATAGACCCGTTGGCCCTGAGTTGGGAGGGAGGTGTGGTGGAGGCTTTGTCACTGAGCTCTTTGAGGGAGTCCCAGAACCTGCGGCCCGAGCCCCATGTGGCAGTGAGCAAGGTTTGGTAGTACTCCACCTTTGCCTTATGAAAACTCCAAGTACATTTATTACGCACTTCTTGGTAGTGCTGCCTATCAGCGGGTTTACCAGAATCCAGCGCAATGTGCCATAGATTGTTACATTTGCGCATCTGGTCCAGCAGGGCTTGTGATATCCAAGGTGTGTCAAGCCCTTTAACTCTTTGTTTGCTGTGTGGTGCATACCAGTTGCAGGCAGCATTGAAAGTGTCGATGAAATGGTCAAGGGCAGTGTCAATGTTCAATGCGGTTTTGATCGGGGACCGGTCACAAGCTAAGAGGCACTGTCTGAGGGACCAAAGTTTGCTGGGTTTGAGGTGGCATTGGAGGATAGTTTTTATGGGGGGTGGGCTTTCTAACACTATATGACCAGTGACAGAGCACTGGGGAGTGGTCACTCAGGGCATTGGGTAGTACCCTGACCTGGATTACTTTGTCGGGTGCATTGGTGAGCACTAGATCAAGGAGGGTGATAGTACCAGTCTTCTGGTTGATTCTAGTGGCAGTGGTCACAAGTTGCAACAAGTTTTGAGAGGCTGCAACATCCCTAATGGGAGCCAATGTGTCAGCTAGCCAGTTTATTTTAAAGTCCCCGTGGGCAGTGATGTCAGCACTGTCAGGGAATGTCTGAAGATGGGTGAGGACAGAGTAGAAAGCAGTCTTCTGATTTTGGGGAGGGAAGGATATGGTGGAGAGGAACAGTGGGGCTCTGTTTGGGGCAAGAGTGATCTTCAGAGTGAGAGAGAGTGTGCAATACAAAGTTGAATATGGAATTTATTAGACTGGCAACAGAAGTACAGCACTTAATGATGGTGGCTACCAAGCATGGGGATGTGGCAATTGGCAGAGTGATTTTTATGTTGTGGGTATATGGTGAGGGGGCTGAATGACACACTGGACTCTTAGCAAACATGGAACAAAAAAGGCTAAATGGCGATGGGAGTGATTTTTGTTCAAAGGGGCTGGTCAGACTGTGGTGATGAGCCATAGTGCTGTTTGTGTGGGGGTGTTGGTGGAACAGTTTGCTACCAGATTGTGTATGTTTGGAAGTGGGTGGGGTGATAAAAAAGAAAGATGAGCAGAAGGAAACTTTCACTCTGCTCTCCTTTCTCTCTGATCCCCCCTTCTGCTACCAACTGTACTGTACACAATAAAGTGATTCCTCCTTTCACAACACCCTATCTGTGCAGCTCAAAATTGTATTGCAAACAATGTTGACCTGTGGTTCTCGGTCCCTCCCTGTAGATTTTGTTTTGTCTGGGCTGGCTAAGTTTTTTTTTTTTTTTCATAGTGCCCTATTCCTTGACATCAATAGATGGCATTGCCAGGTGGTTGGGGGGGTCAGGTGACCCCTCACGTTTGTAGCTGAAGGGTCAGACATTATATTAAACAGTTCCCTGGGCTGAGGTGTTCTATGTAATTCTGCCCCCCCCAACACTTCTTGGTGCACTCCTCCTCCACTGTTGACGTCTGACTCTGGAAGGTGTTCTGCGGGCACTGAGCACTGGGTATAAAAAAATCACATAACACTTTATTTCAAATGCAGAAAAAACACTTACATTGCATTTGTTCACTAAGGCAGTGCAGTGCATTTTGTAGAAAGAGAGTTCTAGTGTTAACTATCACCAGTAACCAGACCTGTTTTGCCCAAAAGCTTTCTAAGAGACTCTGCACTGCACTGCATTGGCATCAACGCACAGTGCTTCAGGACAGAGGAGCTGTTACCCACGGATAGTGGAGATGGTGAAGTGCGATGGATGCTGCAGCACACACGCCTACATGTTGTAAGGTCTGCAGTGTCACCAAGACTTAACCAAAATGACAGGGCAGCCAGGTGGACACATGGGGGGTGTCCACTATCGGTGTGTCATGTCTGACGACAGTCCAGGACACACGAACAAGGGTACATAGGAGCACATGCCACTGGCAGTGGCATTGACACACTGCATGGCTGAGGCCACCACAGTGAAGTTGCTGGACGTACCTGTCACAGGCCCATCGGGCAACATGTGCAGTTGGACACAGGAAAACACACAGGGGAGCCCCCCTGTAGGGTTAAATGGAGTAACAGGAGTTACAAAGGCCCCCATCTCCCCTCACTTGAGGACATGTGGATGGGGTGTGCAGGGGATGATCATCAGGTACAGGCTGCTAGGACAAAAAAACACACATTGCACACAGCTAGGTGAAATACGAAAATACATATTTTGAAAGATAAACATCAGAAAATGAATACAAAATACAAACAGAAAACCAATAGATCAATAAAATAACAAACAACATTACAATGATGCTGCAGTATGGGTATTGGGGTGGGGCAACAGAGGACAAACAGGGTAGGGGATTGGGGTGGTGCAATGGGGACAAACTGGGTAGGGGAAGAACTATATATAGTGTGGGGATTGCAAGGGTAGGGGGGATGTGGGGAACTAAGGTTCATGGCAACAAAACAATGAAGGCTACATCAGGGTGTGGCAGGGGGTGGAGGTAGTGCCTGCAGGTGACACATGATGGAAAGATCTACCTGCATGGCCTCCAATGACTGGGCCACACGGTGCTGCATATGCAGTAATCCCCTGACGGTACTCAGGGTGGTGGTTTACTGTAGGTATATTGCCCAGAGCACATGTGAACTTCCTGGACATGCCCTTCTGTGCCCCTGCACACATCTTGGCTGAACCTGACCTAAGTGGAGAAATACAGGAATCAGTACAGCAGCAGAAGATAGGCACCACAAACCCACCACAAACACCATTCCTAAACAAGATGGGTGAGATGTGGTGATGTAAATGTATGGTGTGCTGCCCACAGGTGGTGTCACATTGCTGCATGCAACATTGGCCATGTGTGTATAGTGGACAAGTGTACCAGGAGACACTAGACACATGTCATGGGTGTCACAGCATTGCAGGCTACTGCTGGATGTGCAGACCACAATGTGCAGTTCAACTGTTGGGATAAGAACAAGGCTGTGTTGTGGGTATGCATCATCTGCAGCCATGGTAAATGGTCCAATGACAGGCGATGCCTTGGTCAGGGAAACCCTAAACACAGGTACACCCTGGGAGGGGAGGCGCTGGAGGCCTCAATAGGGGAAAAAGACCTAGGGGTCATGGTGGATGCATGTATGAATAACTCTGAGCAGTGCAGTAGAGCAGCTAGCAAGGCAAACAGGATGTTGGGATGCATCGTAAGGGGGATCATTTCTAGGGGCAAGGAAGTGATTCTGCCACTGTACAATGGACTGGTTAGACCACACCTTGAGTACTGTGTACAGTACTGGAGACCACACTTGAAGAGGGACATACAGCTCCTGGAGAGGGTACAGAGGAGGGCAACAAAGATGATATGAGGGCTAGGGGATTTGACATATGAGGACAGACTGGAGGAGCTCTGCCTGTTTTCATTGGAGGAGAGGAGAGATGGGGTACATGATTGAGGTCTTCAAGTACCTCAAGGGAATAAATAGGGTAAACATGGAGGGGATCTTTAGACTAAGGCAAGGAGGTATCACCAGAGGGCATGGTTTGAAGTTGGAAGGTGGAAGGGTGAGGTGGGAAAAGAGGAGGAGGTTTTTCACTGAGAGGGTGGTGGACCCTTGGAATGCACTGCCTGGTGAGCTGGTTCAGAGATCCACAGTGGAGGGCTTCAAGAGAGGGTGGGACAGACACAGAAAGTGGATGTATCAGATGATGGCCTGTCCCAGGGGGGTGGGGATGGATGATGGGGGTTTCTGGAGCACAAGGGATGGAAGGGTCTCGGCACCCAACTAAGGATCTAAGGTTTCAAGCAGACTTGATAGACCATAAGGCCTAATCTGCTGGCAAATAGTATGTTAGTATGATGCTGTGGGGCAGCCATAGGTACCAGAACCTATGGATGAGGGGTGGCCACAGCCCCCTGACAGTTGGCCAAGACTGCCAACGGTGACTCTCAAATGCAAGCAAGGATGGATGGGACACAGTGTGGTCACCTTTGTTCAAACAGCAACACCCTCACCTCCCAAATATATCCATAAAGTCTGGCAGACCTGCTGACAGCTGTGCATAACAGAATGTACACATGGTTGCCGCACTGCATGGCTTCTAATAGGCACGGACCACATGGGTCAGATATGTCCACATGGTACCGGCCCATGGACTACATCCATCCACAGTAATTTCACTGTGGGTCTGACATCTGTCACTGGGACCACTTGGCGCAACAGTCTGAGAGGACATGCCAAAACAAACTGTGTGTTGCAGTGGACACTGCACACCTCCATGGGGATGACAACTCCTCCACAAGTCACACTGAACACCCTACTAAATGGGTGTAGCTGTGTATAGAGAGGTCACATGGGGCCATGTAGCAGAGGAACAGGGGGTGGACAGTTCTGTTGATGTCGGTACACACAGGCCACGACATGGTATGAGGGTGTAAGCCAACCAAAATGAATATCAGAAAACACATGCTGAACACCAAAGTCCAGCTATGTTCGCAATCACACAGGAAGCATGTGCAAAGGTGTGTGCAGTGGCAACACACACCCCATTGGCATATGCGACAAGGACATGCATGTTCACCCCTGCCTTGGTTGTCACAGATGCCACACTGGGCATGGCTAAATATTGTTGCACACACAGGCGCTGGCCTTGGGCATCCCATTATCCAGGATTATCACAATTGAGCACAGCACACTAACACAAGAAATGAGAACACTGTACAGCCAAAGTATAAGGGCACATTAGCAGGTTACTGTTATACAAAACAATTTGGGGTGTATTTCAGAGGAGGGTGGAGGAATTGTCTAACTGACAACATCAGCATAGCATTAACATATAGTAGATCACAAAGGGGGGCAGGGTTAGTTGTGTAGGGGCACACACATTCATGTGTTACCACACCAAGAGAACATTTCACAACAAGTAGGGACAGGTGCATGGGTGTGTGGGGACAACACAGGGGTACCTTTGGAACACAATCCTACCAGCAGTATGTGGCGGAGGTGAGACACACTGGACTGTGCAGTGCCCCCTGAAGCTGATAGCACAACAAAGTCAAGCAACCGCATAGTGCTATCGTCTGAAGGGCTGGATTATAGGGTTGGCTGGATCTGTCAACGCCACAGGCCATCTCACACACTGGCCAATGTGGGGGCCACTTGACAGCCCTGCTGCCACACCTACGGGCACATGTGCAGATGGGCCAGTTGCTGCACTCATATAGCATGACAGAGATGCACAAAGGGTGCAACATGTTTCTTCAGAGATTCCTGCATACATCATGTGCTGGGTGGACTTGCAGCAGTTGTGTATCCAACCAGGAAATGGATTGCACAGCTGTGTTGTGCATGCCATGTGCCACATGATTGGACTATGATGTGCACAGCATCCTAGGCTGGGAAGTAGTCACATGTTCCCCATGGTGGGCAACATAGTGGGGAAGAACACAATTTTCAGGGTAGATGCACCATATGTTTGGGTGGATGCCACTAACACACATTCTGCAAACCCAAGGACACAGTGGATGCAACACGGTGAAAGGATGCCACGGGTTAGGCACAGCACTTTCTACCACAGGAATACTCACATGAGTGGCTGTGCTGTGCCACATGTATAACAGCTCGCTGCTGCCTGCTCCCTCCAACTCTCTCACTGCTCTACCTGGATCCCTGGCTGGTCCATATCCTGGCCCCTTGGTCTGCAATGAGAACACAACAACAAAAACACATTCAGATTCATGCAGCACCAGGCATGTCCCATATAGTCCCACAGGTACATTGCAACAATGAAGATGACTACATGACACCCATGAGTGAAGTGAAGCCTGTTCACTACAGAACTAACTACTTTTCAAATATGTAGATGAGTGGTAGGGAAAAGGAAACAGCACCCCCACAATACCAGCAAAAATAAAGACTTTCCATTGATGGTACAATGCACATGGTGTCAGTGTGTGTACCATGACATGTATGTGACACTTTCATGCTGTCACCTGACCATAGGCAGTCCTTGTAAAATGCAATGTCAGCATCCTGCAGGTCAAGCCCTATAATGTTGAGAGACACACCAGACAGTCATGTAGGTGGTGCATCTCTGTTGTGAGCCATGAGTGACCAACTCACAGGACTTACAACGATCCTTGCGGGTACAGCCTGGTGGTTTGCTATGGATACATGCGGTGGCAAATGGACAATCCCATGACTGATGCACACATGAATGGGTGGTACAGATGTAGACAGCCAGTTGACATAAATGTGCAGCCATGGCATTGTCACACTTTATGGCTGTCACTGTAATGGCTATGTGCATACCAAGGCATGGGATGTGTCAACCAACAGAGTGACATGGGCAGACACAGGTCCGCACAGGTGAGGCATGAGGGTTGGCTACATCTGCAAATGCAGATAAAAGTTGACATGGCCTTGTTAGGCTCCTACACGTGTTGGGACAGGCAGGTCCACCTGTACATGTTATGTCATGACACACCACATCAGTTGTGCACCTGTTGGCAATGTGACCCCTGACCTGCACCAGATACTACTAGAGGGTCACATGTTGGCATTGTTAACATTGCAAACACAGTGATAGGATGGGCAGCAATAAACATAGTGAACAGTGGTATGACACATACTTTTGCATGCTGCGTGCAGACATTGTTGATATGACATAGTAAATGCCACACTGTGCCGCTGTAATGCCAGACTGGTACCCAGTAATACACACTTTGATGTGCAGCACTAGCTGACTAAACCAACCTAAAAAGCTGGACCACAAGGAGGCGTGTGATGTAGAGATATGTGGAGCTGTTGCGGGTGACTGGGGTTCACTATCATGCCTTGATGGGGGTAGCATATGTACATGATCCTGGAGTGTGCCCAGGTGGAACCCTGGGGTGTGGGTTGTGATGCACAGTAGAGCATGAATGACACTGACAGGCAACAGTTGTAGATGATATAGGATGGATACTGCCTGCCATGCTGGTGTTACATAACCAGAACATGGGCAACTGTCACCTTCAATACACCGAGCCTTACAGCACATCCAGAAAGACTGTGGACCTATGTACACAGGACAAGACGTGACGCCATAGTATGTGTGCCACTACACTATCATGTGTGTTATGGGGCTATAGACAATCATATGGGTAACATAGGTCACTGCTGACTATAAGTGTCTTTCCCATCATCACACAATTTGCGGTCGGTAATTTACGATACCATAACCTGATCAGCAGGATGTACAATGGTACTGCATGGCATGTTGCCATGACCTGTAGACAAGTATTGCCCTATGTACATATATACAACGTAAGACATCAAATCCAAGCTTACAATATTTCTACAAAGTGGGAGGGGCATGTCTGTGCCAACCACATCAGAATGGTATGCAGCATGGCATCTCACACCTGTAAATCTGTACAATACCATGTCACATTGCAAACAGGTCACCATTGAACACAGACGAACCCCTGCTAGTGAAAGACATCCTACATGAAACATACAGTAAAAGGTGTACATACCTGGGTGTGGCACATTGTCTCCCTGTACCAACATCCTAAAACATTGCAGATGATCCCTGTCCCACCGCTGTAGGTCACACTACCTGTGGGGACACTGTTTGCTAGTGCAGACCACCCCTGACCTCCTGGCTAGCCGTCTGCCAATGGGGGCCAATACCTGGCACCTTGGCCTGTCCAGGTCCTCACTGCCATATGGCTGCCCCTCCCTGGCAACTACTAGTTTAACCAGGTTGGCCAGCTCTATGTCTGACCATCTCTGCTCCCCCTGGGTGTGTGCCATAGCTTTTCTTGTCCTGTACATGGCTGTTCAGCAAATGCAGTCTCAGAACCCTAATACATTTTTGCAGATATGAAATCCGTGTACTTTGTGTAACTGAGAAACATTTGTTAGCTTTGAGCTATTGGGTTAGCGCCATACCCATGCTCAATAGGGCACTGAAAGCATGACACTGGGCATGCATGATAGCATGGACCCGCATAGCACTGTGATAGGTCATGCTCTTTGTTACCATGCATGAGCAGCACACATACAGCCTATATTGGGAGGGGTGTCAATGGCCATAACTCATGCCATACCACACTATGCACTGGACATGCGCAGCAGGCCACTGTTGTGCAGGTGGTACAGATGGTGGCGCATGAGTAATGGTAAAGTGTTATGTGATGGCATAGTGCTGTGTGCCCTACATGGCGCTATGACATATGATGTCTACTGCACTGATGGTCATGCCTGTGCACCATTGTGATCTGCAGAACAACCAGAATATCATGACTGGATGCAGTTTGTGCAGCATGCAGTTCTGCAATATTTAGCCAGCTTATGCAAATAGTCTCATTGCACAGTCTGTGTCTTAACAGGGCATCCCATCATCATGTTGATGCAATTAAGGTGACACGTTCAGGTTGCCACAACCAGTTCGCTTGTCACAGTGCTGAACTGAGTGTCGGACCACCCTGCAGGGAGAGCACAGCATGGATGATCTGCTTCCCCAATCAACCTCCACCGTGGAGGTGATTATAATAACTTTTGGGGGGGTGCAGTGGACAAAGCTCCCCTCATGGGGTGTGTGGGGGGAGTAGCACCCTGCAAAGACCACATACATGCCCCAGTGCAATCCACAAACTTGGAGCCAGGTGGCAAAATGCCTGGCACCATGATTGCAGTTGGTATTGTGCTGTCACCCTAATGTATGCCAACATTTTTCTTGTCGAACCGTACTGGGTGAACCCCCTAACAGCACATTAACATCTCATTACTGGAATTTATTCAGCCCATTTGCATGCACAGCACTATAAAGTTGCTCCAGCATCACCACTCCTCACAGGTGACCGACAGGTACTGCAGCCTTGAAGGTAGGTGTTCTGTTTGTGTGTGTGAGTGTGCATGCGTGCGTGCATGGTGTCTCTGTGTGTGTGGGGGCATTTTTGTTTTTTGACTGCTTTTAATGTTCCTGGCAGTGTAACAAGGCCTGTGTCCATCTGTCTGTCCCACAAGCACCAGATATGTCTTCTGAGAGACAAAGATGTCCCAAGGTCTCAGAAGGACTAAGGGCAATTACTGAGGCCTATATGGCCAGGGAAGATCTTTTGTCCAGACAGGGGTACACCATCTGTAGGAGCAGGAGCAGGCTTGGAAGGAGGTGTTGTCAGACCCCACAGGAGTGCAAGAAGTGAGCGAGTGAACTTTGTGTCTGCATGAAAGAACTGCTGGCAAAGACACGTGCTGAACACTAGGCCACAGGTGGAGGCCCATCCAGGCTTCAGCAAGTGACTCCACAGGAGCCACTGATGACCATGACCTTCTGACAGGTGACTGTACATGGTGTACATGGAGGGGCTTTCGAGACACAAGTCGGCTCATCCCAGCACTGTAAGTATACATGTTGCGTTTCACATGTGGTTGGCCAGGGTGTGTCCTGCATATGTGATGTCAGTACTCGCACTGTTGTTTGGTACTGTGTGGACAACATTTTTCTGCTGCTTTTTGTGTGTGCGTGCTGCAGCATGTTTTGTTCCTATGACATGCTGGCCCTGTACCCCTGTTGCAATGTCTTCTCTGTGGGTTGTGTCCCATGCAAAGACAGTACATACATGTTCACCTAAGTGTGTAAGTTACAGTATTATGAGTTAATGACCCTGCATTTCTGACTGTTTCCTACCTTCTCTCTCTCCATAGCACCATCACTACTCGGGAAAGGTGGTTGTCACCAAGTACAGTCCACTGAACAGCATGGCATCGTAATGGTGGCTACTTCCTGGGCTAAGGTGGAACCCTTGGATGTGGGTCTCCACACCCAGGGGGAAACAGACAATGATGATGAGACTGCCCTCCTGTTTCCTGAGGTCCTGCTGACTGTTGCAGGGGTCCTCACCATGGGGTCTAGGGATGACAGCACCACAACCAAAACCAACATCCCCAGCAGCTCCTCTCAAGGGCCACAGGTCAACCCTCCAACTGCTACACATGCCATAAGCTGCCATCCAGGGCCAGCCCTTGAGCAGCAACAGGACTACCACTGCCAGGTGGCCACTGCACAGCAACAGGGTGACATCACAAAGCCTGCACAGGCACAGTGGCAGGGCCACAGTGCCCAGCAACAACAATAACAGTCCGTGTGAGGTGCTCAGTCACAGCCTGACCATGTACAGGATCAGGCACTCCATTCACATGTGGGCCATGCATGTGGTTCATCCCCACCACCCCAGTAGGCAGATGTGGGGGCATCAGACCCTGTGTCAGCTGCAAGTATGGCAACACAGGCACCACATCCCCAGTGGCAGGCTGACACCAGCCCACAATACATGCTCCAAGATCCACAGCTTGACGAGCACACATGACTTCTGAGAGCCACTGTGGAAGGCCAGGAGTCAGTACATGAGGCAATGCAGGGGCTGCGTGCACAGATGACCCTCCAGGAGGAGCAGGCTGCAGTCCACCATTTGGAACTTGTGGATGTTCTCTAAGGCATATGGGAGGACATTGGGGCAGGGTTGACAGGCATCACAGTGGCCATACAGAATCTCACCACAGCCTGTGCTGCACATGGTGGCAGTTCAATCCCCGGCACCCCTCACAACCCCTGCACCCCTCACACCCCACGCACACCCCACATTCCATGCACACCGTCCCATAGGCTTGTACCTCCCCCCACCCCTGGTCATGGCATTCGCTTTGACACAATGACCGTACCCAGTGGCCATGCACAGACACTTAGGCCTACCCCCTCCAGGGTGGGTGACTCCTCCCAGATGGTCTGGCTGTCCCCACTGTGTCCTGCTGCATTAGCCAGCCAATGCAATATATGCATCTCTGCCAGCCAAATGTGCAGCACCGGTAGGGTCCGGGTACTACACAGCATGTCTGTGACACCTCCAAGCTGCAGGTGGGGCACCATCTGTCCGGTGTTGCCTATAGTTGTGCAGTGTCCACATCCCCCACAACCCATTACATAACCTTACAGCCCCTGTGGCAAAGGCACATTGTATGGATGGCATTTCAGCCAATGGATGTGGTTCATGGTGGCCTAGGATTGGCATGGATGTGGTGAGTGCACCCGTGGCTTACCACTGTGGGTATTTGCCATGGTATGTCTCTGACCCATGTCCACATGCCACCAGTACCTGTGTGGATCCTTTCTTTTATTGTCTCCGATGTGGCCCTGGCTGCATCCCACTGGCACACACATGCGCATGCACCAGGGGCATGTCCTGTAGCCCTTCACCCTTACTGTACGGCCCCCAACGCATTCCCCAACAGTGTGCCTGTGTGCATGTATGCCATGTCTCACATCCTGCTTGTACTCAACATCCCCCTCCAAAATTTTCCTCCACTATTGGGTTCCTGTGCCACAGTCTTTTAAATGTCAGTCTTGGATCCTGCCTGTCGAGCCGTTGATGCTCACCCTTGTCTGGTGGCTCCAAGTCCTCTGCAGTTTTACCCTCCTGGTCCTGAACAACTATTCCACTGTCAAGTGCCATGTTGTGTTGAATACAGCATGCCAGAAATATGCCACAGGTCTTGTCTGGGCTATACTCTCTGGTACCCCAGACCTATCTAGGCATCTGAAATGCATTTTCAACATGCCGAACACTAGCTCTATGACATTACATGTGGCCACGTGTGCCTCATGGTAGCATTCATCTTCTTCTTCAGACGTGGACCAGAGTATTTGGTTGAGCATCCACGGCCATAGTGTATGTCTCCTGTGCAGAGGAAGATGACATATTAGTACACATTATAGTAACATAGCAATATACACTATGACAGTGGATTGAGACCGCATGGCCCACCTAGTCTGCCCATGTTTCCCACCCACAGTCACACCGTGACCCATACTTGCTCTCCTATTCCCCCTCTTTCCTTGCTTCTATGGTTCTCTTATTCCAATCCTCTCCCTCACCAAAGTCTGAATACTAATTTTTGTCTTTATTTTGTCTTCTTTACTAGTATCTAAATATTAATTTTATTTTCATGTTTGGCTGATATTCAGTTGTAGTAAAGTAATCTGCCCACAAGCCAAAAAATTTAAATGAGCTATGTATTTGAAGACTAATTTAGTAATAAGTAAGTATTCAGTTAGTAGTTAGGTAGTCTTATACGCAAATTAAGGCAATGCTGTGAAGATTAAATGATTACTTAATGATTACTTCTGAATGGTACGAGTGAATACCAGTGAAGACTAATTGAATACTTTGCAATAGTGGTAAAGCAGTAGTACTGTAGTGCTCGATTAGTATCTATATAGGGCCATGCAATTTGCACAGCTATAGGCCGCATGCTGTGCTCCAGCTGTGCTTGTCGCTTAGCCCAGGTGTGGTTCGTGGGGAGAGGGTTTGAGTAAGCACCAGTATGCATATTGCCTATATACAGTGCCAGTACATGGGGGCAGACTATTCCCTACAGGCATCCTGCTGTGTGTGCCTCTCAAAGTAGTGGATATCACATCATGGCATGAGGGTATCCCCATTCCTCCTGATGTGCCATGAGGTCTGAAGGGCAATTGATGGCAGCTAGCTACCCTTCATGTTCCTATGTGGATGTGTAGGTGGCAGAGACTGGCGTTGCTTGGGGTATCCAATTTTATAAATTAAACTTAATTCAGTTAACCTGAAGTTTACGCCAAATGAGGGGTCCTGATTTTTCAATGGTACAGCCACATAATATAAGAAAAATAATTACTGAAACTATAGGCATAACCTTACAAAAAATATTCTTTGGAATGCCATTCCAGAGGCAAATGGTTTGATATCTTTTATTGGACCAACATAGTTGTTACAACAAAACATTGTAACATCTATGTTGGTCCAATAAAAGGTACAGTATCAAATCAGTTGCTTCTAGATCGATTCTACTAGGACCAATATGGCAACTACACCGTTTGTTTGGAATACTTGTTCTTTACCATCATAGTACCACTGCGATTTCCAACGTACTACCATTGTGGGTTTCATAAATGGTATCATGGTGGATTTGTTTAATTTCCATTTTGATGTCATTGTAACCATTGTGATACCATGAAGACAGTGGTAGTTCACTGGTAACACCACCTCTTCTGGTACCAAAGTGGTAACAATGTGCACTATTATGATTCCACTGTTTGTTGGTATCACAGTGATTTTGCTCCAATTCCAGTGTGATGCCATTGTGTTCACTGTGATATCATTGACACATAGTGGTAGCACAGTGGCAAACACTTGTGCAATGGTAGCACAATGGCAAATACCAGTGTGATACTACTGCAATTGGTATCACAATGGACTTTCTTCAATTTCATTGCACTACCATTGTGACCACTGTGGTACCATGTATCAGTGGTAGCACAATGGGTGCACTTGCAGTGGTAGTACAATGGTCTCATTCCATGCCTTATGCTGTTGGTAACACAATGGTCATGCAAAATGGTATCACAATGGCTTGCTGGGTCACTAGTATTAAACTGACCACATTGTTGGGGAAAATCTGCAAGTGGAGTGATTCAAAAAATATAATTAAGGCACATTCAACAAGATCAGACATCAGCACATCTTAATGTAGGTGCCATCCAACATCAACTAATTACCAGCTGTACATTGGAAATCCCACCAAAGTTTTTCATTCACCAGTCCTGTCCCTAGTCTATGCTACACAGTGTCCTCCTAGCCTCACAACATGGTGCCGCATGGTGCGGCCTCAGTGCAGGAACTCTCTTTGTTCACATGGAAAGCACAAAGGGATCTTGTGGGACACCCCTTCTCAATACAAAAATGAAAACAATAAAGTAAATAGCCCCAATCCTATCTGTTTCTAGAAGTAAGGGAAAGGGTCTTACTGGGAATGCAGACAGTTTCAGCCAGTCCTGACATTGCCACCTTTGGTTGATCCAATTACCTCTCACTGCAACAGAATTAAAACAGCCGCTCAGCTGAGAAGTGACTTCCTTTAGCATGGTATCCTTTGTTTTGCTGCAGGTGGGGCAAGAATTGTTAGAAATCATGACCTCATATTCCCCCTTACACTGTTACATCCACCAACCCCATGCAAGTGGTCACACTAACAGACCCTATAACATCATGTACGCTGTCACACCTCACAGTGCCATACTCCCATGCATGCTGTCAAACCCATCAATCCCATACTTCATGCATGCTGTCACAGTTCATACTTCCATACCTTCATGCATGCTTTCACATCCATCAACTGACCACGTGTCCCCATTCACGCTGTCACACCCAATGACTTATGTTGTTGGGGAATTGAAGAATGCATGAGACAGACATAAGGCAATTCTAGTGAGGGGTAGGAGGAAGTAGGCTGTTGGTTAACTAGGATCTGCAGCTTATCCAATAGGTAAGGAAATGGGCAGACTGAGTGGGCCAAGCAGTCCTTATCTGCTGTCAAAGTCTATGTTTATGACCACATACACTATCACACCCATCATCCCCCATACACCCTGTCAAACCCACTGACCTATACTACCATGTACGCTATCACACCTCACAATTCCATGCCCCCCCATGCATGCTGTCACACTGACTGAGCACATAACACCATGCTTGCTATCACATCCCATGATTCTATAACCCCATGCATGCCGTCACACCCACCAATACTATGCATGCTGCCGCACCCACTGATCACATGCACATGCTGTACTGTAAGCAAGCAGCATGAGTGAGCAGTGAGATCCAAGCATAATTTTTAAAAGTTATTATTGTAACCTACCCTGCCACATGGCAGATTACACAGAGCTGTAAAGAAGACTAGAATGGCAATGCCCCTCAGTTATTCCATGTACAAGTATATCAGGTGTGGTGCCACATTGTGATTGTCAATAAGAACCAGAAAAGCTACTCATCTGTAGCATTATGTGGGTTGCGAGCCCTTACATGGTCTGGTTGAATTGCAATTCCTGCCTTTTTTAAATTTTTTTCTCCAGTTGTGTGGTCCTGCAGATGGCACAAGCTAATGTGTGGGTTGTGAATCCTGGATAAAGTCCATGAGACACCTGCTTGCTTGCCTCCCTCCATCAGGGCCATGAATGGATCTCCCTGTTTGAAAAGCGACAACATGTGCATATAGACACCAAGATAATATTAAATATAATGATTATACTAATTGTGTGCATTCCTCATCCAGCTGTTGCGATAAAGTCACTTGCACTTCCTGCTGTATTTCCCACACAGTCAGAGATACAGCAGCATCCTATCTTTCACTCACAATACCTCCTCTCTCTTGCTGCACTTGCCCCTCAACCTCTCCTAATGCAGCTGGCATACTTTAGACAGAGTCTGTTCTCCCTGATATTACCTAATCTGCTCCCGCATTCCAGCAACAGCTCTACCCCTCCCTATCCTGCCCCCAGAGGCCAAACTCTTTCCTGATGAACAAATTCTGTGTTGTTGCCCTGAACCTAGGTGCCAACCCAGGCTTGACCCATAGCCTGCAAACCCTCTCAGATGCAGCATTCCAGCATAAACAAGTGGCCACTTTCAACGAATTACCTTACTCAACTACCTCAGTGCACCTGGAGCAGCAACATCCAGCTCCTCTTCCATTGGGAGTCTCAGCCTCCTGGCATCATGCCACCCTGTTATTCAAAAGAGTCATAGAGAAAGCTTGCTTACTACCCAGCCCATGTTTTACCTCAAGGGACTACCTCTACCCATGATGGAAAATCAGCTTCTGCTGGCCTTCATCAATGAGAAATGCCAGACCTTCTGAACTTTGGAAGATGAGCAAAACCTGGGAGGGAGGCGAAGGCTTAACATCCTCAATCACTTACTCAGGGTTGTCCCCACAGATTTATGTTGGCACTGTGGGAAATCCCCTTAAACTGACACATCTGTTTTAGTTCAAAACATTTCTTCCTACAGGGTTAGAAAATGCTATGGGGGAACCTTAATACACCGTAATCTACTTGTTGCTTTCCTGCTGGTTCTGGTATTATGATTCCTTGATGTTCTGCTGCAAATGCATTAACATGATGTGTGGGTCATGGGCATAGGCAATGCAAAGGGTGCAGGAGACAGGCAAGGCACAGCTGAGGCTGCATCATTACATCCTGCCTATCTAGTGTAGATAAGAAATCTCTTACCTGGGTCCTGCGTAGAGGTGGTCGAAGTGGCTAAAATTCGCATCACGAAGTGATTCATGGAATAATTCTGAATTAGTGATGTAATCTGCAACGTGAAGTGGAGTACTTCACGTCATAGTGAGAAATGCGAAGTCCATTGAAACCAATGAATTTGCACGACTCCACCTTCCCCCAACCACTTCTGCACCAATTTTAAAGTGAAGTACATAGAAATCAATGTACTTTGCATCATTTCACCTTGTAATTGAGCTCGATTGCGAATTTTGCAGTGATTCCTGGGATGGCAGGCGACATGGGCTCTAGATTGTTCTGCACAGTCTCAGTTCTGTCTGTGTAGTGTGTGTGTGTAGTGGTAGACTAGTTGGAGGCAGTTTGCTGTCAGAGCTCTGTGACTGCAACCCTATAAAAGCTGTTAATAAAATCCTTTTTCAGCCATTTTTTTGGCTTAAAACACAGTACATCGATTGTAGGAAACCCTCCTGTACTCATATCATCAAGTGTTTATTGTTTGTGTGGATTTTGAATGTTAATTTTAAACATTCAGTCTGTTTACTGAGAAACAGTTGAAGTGTGCTTTGGGGAGGGGTGTATCTGTGTGGTATAGGTAGATTTAGATTAACTGTCTGTGTGAAAAAGGCAGTCTTTTTGTTTTGGTTATATTTTGTTGTGTAACTGTGTTAATGTACACACATTGATATTTTCAGTAATTCTTGACATTTTTTTTCTGAATTTTGTGTTGCAGCAGTGCATAACTGCAGTTTGTTGAAGAGATCTGGTTATATTACCAAAGTTTTCAATTTGCTACACATTACTTGTAGTGTGTGAGTGTGAATATGTGTGTGTCATGCGCCATCAAATCACAGTTCACAGACACCTTTTATTGTGCCGCAGAGTAATTGCAGCAGTGTGAACCTGCAGTCCACCACATCTGCGTGATTTTGTGCTGCTCTGTGGTTTGGATTGTGGTATACTGATTTTGTACTGTTACTGCAGTGCACTGCCCCCCTCCCCAAACCGGCAAAAGGTATTCTTTTCCATATTGGATTTGGATTGTGTCTGTTGTGAGCAGTAGTGGTTAAGGTGTTGCCATGACTTTGCATCTACATCTTATTCTTGATTGCGCAGTGCAATCTAATCAGTCTGTGCCTGCCTTTGCATCTGATTAGTTCGCAGTCTACATCTGCAAGCCACTGTTGTTGTTTTGGGTTTCACACATCACATCTATCGGGCCAGAGGGAAAAAATTTAAATAGGTTTAAATTTTCTTGGTGATTCCCCCAAAATGCCAGCAAAGAGAAATGCAAGCAAAATTGTTTCTGGCCATGGCACTGCTGCCAGGGGTAAGATTGTCTGTGGGTGTGGTAGTATGCAGCAGTGCATAGCTGAATGAGGAAAGGGATTTCTCTATCAATGTTTTTTACAGCACAATCTGTAGCTTCACTTATAGTTTGAGGAGATGATGATGTCCCAGCTGGTGGTGTTAGTGCAGTTTCTGTTGACATGAGTATTGCTGGCTCAAGTTCAATGTCTGACCATTTAACTGTGTAAAAAAATATAGTTGAGTGTAAAGCAGTGAGTGACAGTGCAGATGATGTCATACTCCCCATCCTCAGTAACATCCCTATGGTAGTTGAACATGATTCTGATCATGGCAACGATAACGCACAATGTCACATTTCTTCCACTGTGGTGGAGGTCATGCCTTTGCCATCCAATGATACACAGTGTGGTGCAAAAATATTGGGTGATGATGATGATGATGTTGATGCTGTGGTTGCAACATGTAGTCCACATGACACCATCCAAGCAGAAAATGTGAACACGGATGATGTTGATGAATATGATGATGATGATGTCAGTGACACCTGTTGGGAACTGGAGAAAAAGAAAGTCAAGGTGGCTGTGTCTGGGTCTGTTGGTGTTAATCGCCCCCCATCCTGAAAAAAACTTGTGATTTACCAGTTTCAGATGATGATGATGATATGACCCAATAATAATGACAGGTAGTCGTGGTGGTCAGTTGCAGTTCAAGTGTGTCCCGCCTGAAAAATTATGTAGCACACGTCCCCATTTCAGGGCTTAAAAAAAGAGTCCAATAAGCAGCATCAGAGATGTTAAAAGTAGGGGATCTCAATCCCTTGTTTGGGATATTTTTGTTCAAGATGCAAACAGTGAGTCAGTTGCTATCTGCCAGCTTTGCCATGTGCATGAGTTGAGGTAAAAAGGGGAGTCATCTTGGCATGGGGCAGCAGCGTACACATCTTATGAATAGGCACATGGCACAGTGGAACCGGCATGAGATGGCATCTAATGCCATAGTGGGGCGTTCACCCTTGTTATCAACCTTAATGAGCATGTCATCCCCTCCATGACTGTAAGAGCAAGTAGGAATGTCTGCAGTAGCCATGAAATAACAGCAGAGGATTACTACAGACATGATAAAGTGGAGGATAATGATTCTGAAATCTTGCCACGTGGTGGTCAGAGTAGCAGTGGTGGTGGTGGTCAATGTAGTACATCTAGTGCAAGTGGTACATCAACCCCTGTCCGTAAATCTTGGAAAATATTTTGTGGATATGTCACTTGTGTAGCTCTCTTCACCACATGTTCACCCCCCCGTCCATTCGCAGAGCAGAGCCATTTGTCACACCCCATGCAGAACGTGTAAGTCAGCCCACGTTGCAGAGTGCCTTTGCCCGTAACCTGAAGTACCCACCCAATCATGCAGTGTCACGTAAATTTAATGCTGCTGTAGATGAAATGCTGGCAATTGATCTTTTGCCCTTCTCCTTCATGGGGAATTCTGGATTCCAGCAGTTTGTGGCATGCACCTGTCTAAAATGGAAAGTCCTATCCAGGACATACTTTTCCACCCATGTTGTCCCCAAGTTACACCATACTGTGGCCAGCTCTGTAAGACATGCCCTTCAACATTCCCCCTCTCCATTTATCCATTTAAGTAAAGTGACAAAACAGCGGGGAGTTCAAATTTGTTTATAACTGCACATTGGGCACAGGTGCCGGGTTTTGTTTGTGCTGTGGTAGTGTGAATAATCAGTGTAGTAAGGTGGACTCTCATGGTAGCAATCTTCCTGGAATTCGACAGCATGCAGTGCTTGCTATGTGCAGTGTGACGTGTTCTCACACTGGTGAAAATATGCTGGACTTGCTACTGACTGAAATTGATGAGTGGCTGAACCTCCTGTCCCTGAGAGCTGGGTTCATAGCAAGTGACAATGGGTCAAATGTGGTTAAATGCATCATGAATGGTGGCTTGGTTTGGGTTCCATGTATGGCTCACTGTTTAAATCTTGTGGTGCAGGAGTTTTGGAAGCACTCTGATATAAAGGAAATGCTGACAGTTGCATGCCGTATCTGTTCTCACTTTTCACGCTTTGCAAAGGCCCGTGATCAGCTTCGGCAGTTGCAGATCCAAAACAGCCTATTGCAGCACCGCCTCAAACTGGAAGTTGTCATCCGGTGGAACTCCACTTTATACATGGCAGAGAGGTTGTATGAACAATACAAAGCCATTTCAGAATATCTTGTCATGCACACTAGCCGTGACACTTCCGGGTCCTCCATGTCTCTCACGACTGAATAGTGGCATCTCATGGATTCTGCAATAACAATTTTGAGGCCTTTGGAACATGCCACACAGACAGTGAGTGGTGAGTCTGCCTCCACTAACCAATCAATTCCACTGCTGCGAGTACTCAGGCAGACATTGCTGAATCTACAGCATATCCTTGATGGTTCCGAAGACTGTGCTAGCAGTGTGTTGCTGAAATACATGCTGATACTATTCGAGCACAATAGGCACATCTTGAGCATTCAGCAGAGTGACAACTTTGCAAAAGCAACAATACTGGAACCATGATACAAATGTGGAATTGCCTCACTACTGGAGGGAGGGCCTGAACAGGTTAAAAATGTCAGTGGGCAACTGGTGCACTTGGTTCATGAGGCACAGAAGTCACGAGCCAAGGTCAGCAAACCTCAGCAGCGTAATAAGACTGAAGGTCAGTTGGGAGCAGTTTCAAGCACATACTGTAAGGGGGCTGCAGTTCCAGGTAGTCTGTCATCAAAAGCAGTTGTCATTAACCCACTTTTGGGTGCTTTGTCCCAAGTCAGGATTTGTGACATAAGTGAGTCCGGAGAACAGGATGATGCATCAACCACTGGACTTCGAGCAGCACAGCGAATGGTAGACTCATATTTGGCTGAAAACAGGCATCTGTTAATAACTGATGATCCTCTTTTATACTGGAGTGGAAAGGTCAGTGAATGGCCAGAGCTGACCTCAGTGGCATTGAAGTACCTGACATGCCCACTCTCCAGTGTAAGTGTTGAGAGGGTATTCATTACAGTGGGTGCAATAGTTTGTGATCATCACAGAAACCTCTCTCCTGCAAATGTCACTTGCTGACATTTATAAAAATGAATGAGGGCCACTTACCAGCTTGAACTGCAACCTCAGTATTCATACCCCGGCATGGTCATGGTTGTGCTGATGTTGTAGAAATGGACCATCCTGGTGGCACTGGCAGCATTAAACAACCTACCAGTGAGGTAGATGATGACATGATGGAGAAAGAATTCCCTAGTGGGCAGAATTCAGACATTGATGACTGCGAGGGCAGCTTTCTGTACGAGGATGATGATGAGGTTGGTGTTGGTAGGTTTTAAATGAAGTGGTTAAAAGGCTCTCACATTTTTTCTATTGTACATGCTTTGTTTTTCATAAAGTTAAAGCAGTGTCCCACAAAGAATGACTCAAATTATATTTGTAACACAGTGCACACTATATCCCGGCCGCCACCCACCTGTGTGTGTCTGACAGTGATAGTGAATGTGTTGCAGGCTGCAGCTGTTCCCCCATGACCACCACCAGAAAAGCGCTGTTAACCAAAGCCACCAGATGCCAGATAAATGTTAGAAGTAATATCAAAATTATGTGCCCCCAAGACAACCACCAGAAAAGCGCTGTTAGCCAAAGCCACCAGATGCAGATAAATGTGAGAGGGAATGTCAAAATCATGTGCCCACATGACCACCACCAGAAAAGTGCTGTTAGTCAAAACCACCAGATGCAGATAAATGTGGAAGGGAATGTCAAAATCATGTGCCCACATGACCACCACCAGAAAGGCGCTACTAGCCAAAGCCACCAGTTGCAGATAAATGTGAAAGGGAATGTCAAAATCATGTGTCCCAAGACCATCCACCACCACCACCACCACCAGTATGCCAATGTTTTCCATGCTGTGGCCTGCACGTTCTGTGGCAGATGGAATCGGACAGAAGAGACCACATACATCAACCACAGACATAAGGCTTATTTACTATCAATACTTTAAAGTGATTATGTGTACTAATGTTTTATACTATGGAACTTCCTTAAGATGTTTTATGTGTCCTGTTGATTTTATGAGATACAGTGGTCAGACACATACAGTCAACTTATTTTCTTTTTTTACAGGTTAACCAACCACTCTCCTTCACCGGAGGACTATGGTACTTTCTACAGACACCTTCAGGATTGGATATTCATTTCCAGACCGGTAAGTATACAAATTTTATTTCATCATTTTTGTTCTTTAAACAGTGCAAATCTGACTGACGAGTCATATAAAGTAGGTGTCATGACATGTACGTCACATAATATATTTGTCATGCACATCACACACTGTATTGCTGCAGCAGCCATGCCGATGTGAACAAAGTTTGATCCAGGTTGTGAATTCACAAGGTGTGTTTTCAGTGTAACTTGAGTTAAGAAATAATTAGGGACAGTGACACAGTGTGTGGGTTACAGGTACTGGATTCATGATTGTGATGATGATTTGGTTTTCATGTGGCTTTGGCTTAGTGACACAGCTTGTTATCTGTTAATCAGCATATATGACAGGATGGAATAACCACACTTTAAACATAATGTGTTACTGTAATCAAGTACTAATAACTCCTTCTTCATCTCTTTTAGGAGGAAACTTTCTGATGCTGTATGCTGTCATTGTTGCTTTCTCCAAATAACAAGTTCAACATCATACCCCCCAGGCCGGCAGACATGATGCAACTAGTATGAATCCATGGCCATGACCATCAGTATTGGACTAGAGGAGGATGCAGATAAAACCTGTGAAGAACTTACCAAACAGTAAACCAACCATTAATGAAACTTGCTTGAAATTGAAATGCCCCCCCCCCCAAAAAAAATACTTACCTTCACTGGCTTGACAGTATTCCAGTGCCACAATTCCTCATCAAGCACAGAAATGCACACACAAAGTGCGACTATGTGACCTGTGACACTAAACAAAACAATGATTACATGTATCTATATATATATATATTATATATATATATATATATGTTTATTATAGTGGCACGGTAGTGTCACTATAGTTAGGGTTGAGGAGCCATTTACATATTAAACCCAAAATTTTGCACCTTAATAACTTTGCAATCGTTTGATGGATTTGTGTGAAGTTTGGAGTACACGACCAAGACCCATACGCCTTGGGATCTGCCAAGTTTCGTACCGGTCACATATACGGCTGCAGAGTTACTAAGCATGATCTGCGCGCGCATTTACACTTTTCTGGAATTTTACTGTTCACGCTACAAGGTCAACGGTTTATGCTGACCGGTCTGAAATATTCAGGGAACGTGCAGCTGGGGTCTCTAATGTGCCTTTTGAAGATTTCATGAAAAAGTATTAAACGGTTCAAAAGTTATTCAAAAAACAAGTTCCCATTATAAGTCAAAGGGAAAAGTTAAAAAGTTCGACAGTGTCACAATTGCAGTTTTTACTTTCGCAAATGGCCCTTCTACTGTCGCAAATCCACCATTTTGTTTTCAGTTAATGATCAGAAAAATGCTTGGCATTTAAAATTGGGACCCTTTAGCAACCTAATTATTTTTGTATTCACCTAGTCGGACCATAAGGATGCTAGCCATGTCTTTATTTTGGGGTAAAACACCCCAGAAATATGTTTTCAAATTTCTGGAAAAAGTACTTTCTCAAAGTACTGTCGCACTTGCAACCCTGTTGAATGAATTTGCAAAAGCTTTCACAAACTTCAACAGTACTTTTCTAGGCTGTGGGAAAATAACAGCAATTCTTTGGCACTCTGCTGCAAAAGAACAGTTTGGTGTTTTGGCCTGAAGTTTGGAGGGAACATAGCCGACATCTCACAGATATGCCTTTTTGTGGTGTAGTGAAAAATATTACAGGGAGCCAAAGTTATGGCACTCTGAACTTCTGTTTTGTCTCATGGGATAACATTCACGAGATTCACTCACCGCCTTTTAGAGACGTCTGCATTGGAAACGGTGCGATACTGACTTTTGTCGAAAGCACTTAGCCCTTGTGGGGACTAAGTGCAAACTAGCCAGGAAAGTCATAAATCATTTGACTTTTAAATTTTTTTTCTACATCATACAGTTCCTGAGATAAAAGCAATTTAGTATTCCAACTCCTCATTTTCTGCTCCGAGAACCATTATTATGCATACATTCTTTGTACTCACTGTCTCTCTTTATGCAGCTTTGGGGGATAACCAGCCTGTGTGCTTACATTACTGTTAACGTTACCATTTTTGCTTGTGGTTCCATTCACATTTCACTTACCGTTCACGTCTACACCACCATGTGCGTTACCCTTTGCATTTTCATTTTCGCTTGCTTTTGTGTAGTTTTTAACATTTCTGTCTAAACTACTGTTTCTTTTTCTGTTTTGCTTTGTGTCACCATGTTCATTACTATTTGCATTTGTGGGCATAATGTTACTATGTGACAAGACATCATGTGGCGGGATCGCGGGGCCCAAAGCCCCATGCTCCCACCACCACATTACATTCACTATTTCTCATTATCATTCTCAAAAAGAAGGGAAATTAGAGGCAAAAAACTCTGTTTAATGCATTAGTTAGGGTTGTTCCATATCGACAAAAGTGAGGAAATTCGTTAGTTGAAAGCCCTTACCCCTCGCTATATCCCCACCGCATTGGGGCCGACACGTTGTTGGCCATAACTCTCATCCTATCACATGTGTAAAGAAGCAGAGGTGTAGGAGAATGGGGTGAGTTAGGACCCACAACCATAATGCGCACCTGATGCCGGGTTGGGGTGTGGGCAGGGGGGGCCAAGGGGGGCTTTCAACCCTAACACCAAATTTCCTCGCTTTTGTTGGTGTGGAACTACCCTAACTAATGTATTAAACAGAGTTTTTTGCCTCTAATATATATATACAGATAGAGAGAGAGATAGCAAATTTATATATATATATATATATATTTTTTTTTTAAATGAGAATCAAATACAAATACAAATCCAGTGTTCTGATTGTAGAAAACACATCACATAACCATGTGTATATCAGAGTGTGTCTGCACACCTGAACTTTTACCCTCTTCTATAAAAGTTTTGCCATTTTATAAGTTAGATATCTCACTCTTCGGCATGTGGTCGCACTCTGATATACACACGCCTTGGGTGGTTGACGCACTTGGCGTGCTGCCTCATGCGTAACAACACACACCAAGGCATGCGTATATCAGAGCATGACCGCACACCTAAGAGTTGGTTGTCTATTACATATATATATATATATATATATATATACACACATATATATATATATAGAGGCAAAACTCAGTTAATGCATAGTAGGTTGTTCCACACCGACAAAAGTGAGGAAATTTAGTGTTAGGATTGAAAGCCCCCCCTTGGCCCCCCAGGCCCACACCCCCAATTGGCATCAGGGTGCACATTATGGTTGTTGGTCATAACTCTCACCCCATCACATATGTAAAGAAGCAGAGGTGTAGGAGAATGGGGTGAGAGTTAGGACCGACAACCCTAATACGCACCCCGATGCCGGTTGGGGGTGTGGGCAGGGGGGCCCAAGGGGGGCTTTCAACATTAACACTGAATTGCCTCGCTTTTGTCAGTGTGGAACAACCCTAACTAATACATTAAACAGAGTTTTTTGCCTCTAATTTCCCTTCTTTTTGAGAATGATAACGAGAAATATTGAATGCAATGCCGTGGCGGTAACATTGTGCCCGCAAATGCAAATAGTAATGTGCATGGTGACGCAAAGTAAAACAGAAAGAGAAACAGTAGTGTAGACAGAAATGTTAAAAACAACGCAAAAGCAAGCGCAAATGAAAATGCAATGGGTAACGCACATGGTGGCGTAGACGTGAATGATAAGTGAACCGGGAACGGAACCGCAAGCGAAAACGGTAATGATAACAGTAATGTAAGTGCACAGGCTGGTTTTCCCCAAAAGCTGCATAAAGAATGACAGTGAGTACAAAGAATTTATGCATAATGGTTCTCGGAGCAGAAAATGAGGAGCTGGAATACTAAATTGTTTATATCTCAGGAACCGTACGACGTAGAAAAAAAATTTAAAAGTCATATGATTTATGACTTTCCTGGCTAGTTTTGTACTTAGCCCCCTTTTTCTGACGAAAAGTCCAGTATCTCGCGCCGTTTCCAAGATACGGGCCCTGAAAGGCACGGCGAACACCGTAATGTTATCCAATGGGAAAAAAGAGAAGTTCGTAGTGCCATAACTTTTGCTCCCTGTAATATTTTTTCTCCAAACCAAAATAAGGCACATCTGTGGGATATTGGCTGTGCTCCCTCCAAATTTCAGCCCAAAAGACCAAACCGTTCTTTTGCAGCAGGGCACCAAAGGATTCCTGTAATGCGTCGGACGCCGTAATGTTATCCTATGGGAAAAAGCATCAACTGTGGAGTACCGTAACTTTAACGCCATGTAATATTTTTTCAAAAAACATTGAAATGCACATCTGTGAGATTTTGGCTGCATTCCCTCCAAATTTCAGGCCAAAATACCAAACCATTCTTTTGCCGCAGGGTGCCAAAGAATTGCTGTCATTTTCCCACAGCCTAGAAAGTACTGTTGAAGTTTGCGAAAGCTTTCACAAATTCATACTACAGGGTCGCAAGTGCGACAGTACTTTGTGAAGCACTTTTTCCAGAAATTTGAAAAACATATTTCTGGGTTGTTTTACCCCAAAATAAAGACATGGCTAGCATCCTCAGGGTCTGACTAGGTGAATACAAAAATAATTAGGTTGCTAGAGGGTCCCAATTTTAAATGCCAAACATTTTTCTGATCACTAACTGAAAACAAAATGGCAGATTTGTGACCGTAGAATGGCCATTTGCGAAAGTAAAAACTGCATTTGCGAAACTGTCAAACTTTTTAACTTTTCCCATTGACTTATAATGGGAACTTGTTTTTTGAATAACTTTTGAACCGTTTAATATTTTTTCACGAAATTTTCAAAAGGCACATTGGGCACCCCAGCTGCACGTTCCCTGAAGATTTATGACCGGTCATGAAAACCGTGCGACCTGTAGAGACAATGGTAAAATTCCAGAAAAGCGTAAACACGCATGCAGATTGTGCTTAATAACTCTGCAGCCGTATATGTAACTGGTATGAAACTTGGCAGATCCCAAGGCGTATGAGTCATGATCACGTATTCTGAATTTCAGGCAAATATGTCAAACGGTTGCAAAGTTATTAAGGTGCAAAATTTTGGGTTTAACATGTAAATGGCTCCTCAATCCTAACTATAGTGGCACTACCGTGCCACTATAATATATATGTGTGTGTGTGTATATATATATATATATATTTATATATATATATATATATATATATATATATACAGACACACAGTGGGGGTGACAGCAATATGAGTTGGATAATTTCAGTTATTTCCACTGCAGTGAAATAACTTATGATGACATCACCGGTGTTAAAATAACTTACAAATATACCTACTCTGCTGATGTCATCACTCACTCACTCAGTCCAGCCTGCATACTAAATTGAACTTCTCCACAAATCTGTTTCTCACTGCTATTTGCAAGTAACTCAGTTAACACTGCAAAGGACATTCAGATGTTTCCAATAGTGTGTGTAAAACTCTCAACCCATTACTATGCTACAGTCATTTTCAAGAAAGCCTGCATTCTAAATAACAGTGCCCCACAGTTTCCTTTTCTTATTGCTACTTGCAAGTAACTCAGTTAACACTGCAAAGGACATTCAGCTCTTTCCTATAGTGTGTGTAAAACTCCCAGCCCATGACTATGCTACTGTCATTTTCAAGAAAACCTGTATTCTAAATCACAGTGCCTCACAGTTTCTGTTTCTCACTGCTTGCTGACTAACTCAGTTAGCATTTCCAAACACATTCACCTGTTTCTCATAGTCAGTGGTGGTCGAAGTGGCTCCAATTTGCTCCACAAAGTGATTCACAGAGTGAAGGCGAATTTGTGGAGTGCTCCGCAACGCGAAGCGAAGTACTTTGCATTATAATGGGTAACACGAAATCCATTGAAAACAATGACTTCATGTTACTCTGCCTTCCCAAACCACTACTCCACCAATTCTTAAGGCGAAGTACATTGAAAACAATGCACTTTGCCTCACTTCGCCTTGTTTTTAAGCTCCAAAGGCGAATTTTGCAGTGATTCATGGGATTTCAGGTCACATGGGCTCTAGATTGTTCTGTACAACCTCTGTTTGGGGTAGTCCGTGTAGGAAGCTGTAGGAGACAATCTGCTCTGAGAGCTCTCTGTGATTCAACCATTTGCTGGTTCGGGTGCTTAATGATCTTCTGAGGGCGAGAGATCAGAAGAGACATTCCATTCTGGTTCTCCTTGATCTCTCATCAGCTTTTGACACTGTGGATCACCTAGTGTTGATGGCACGCCTGAGGCAAATTTGTGGAATGTTGGGAATTGTTTTACAATGGTTCACCTCATTCCTCACTGGGAGATCACAAAGAGTTGTGTTGGGAGTTTTTTCCTCTGGCCCAACTCCTTTGTTGTATGGGGTGCCTCAGGGTTCCGTGCTATCACCCATGTTATTCAAGGTGTACATGCAGCCCTTCAGAGACATTATAAGACAGTATGGGCTGAGGTTTCACTGCTATGCAGATGATATCTAGCTATACCTGTCTTCTGCACCCGACCAGCATGGAACGCTCGCAGTGTTTAACAACTCTCTGGAAGAAATCCAGGATTGGATGGATTCTAGTTGGTTAAAGTTGAACTCAGAGAAGACAGAGGTCCTGGTTGGTGACCTGGGCTGTCAGACAGAGAGCTCACATGTTGGCACACCCTCTGGAATTTTCCTTGGTGGTGTGTCACTCCCGACCTCTGAACAGGTGCCAGAACTTCCATTTACCATTTTAGGAATATCGCCAGGATTAGGCACCTTGTTCCGTCTGACTCTTTGCCAACGTTGGTCCATGCCTCTGTGTCCTCGCATTTGAACTACTGCAACGCCCTATACTTTGGGCTTTCAGGAGTTGAAATCCATTGCCTACAGCTGGTGCAGAATGCAGCAGCCCAGGTTTTGACTGGGACAAGTTGGTCCTGTCATATTACCCCAATGCTGCCCGAAATGCACTGGCTCCCTATACGGTGGCAGATCACCTTTAAAGTCATTTTACTGACTTTTAAAGCCCTTCACGATCAGGGTCTAGACTATCTGAAAGAACTACTGGTGCCTTATTACCCCAGCCGATCGCTCCACTTGGCTGACGAGGGGTTGCTAGAGATTCCAAGAGTGAGTTTAAAATCTTCTGGCAGCAGAGCATTTCTTATGCTGCACCCACTCTTTGGAACTCTCTACCATGCTGGTTATAGGAGTGCACCTCCGTGGAGGAGTTCAAGAGTAACTTGAAAACATATCTTTGGAGAATGGCTTTTTTGGATGGTTATTCATAGTGCAATCTGTTATTGTGTTGAGATTTTATTTTATTAATTGATTTTAATGCGTGATGTTATTATGCTATGATCTTATTTATATTTATTATTGGATTTGTATCTGCTGTTATTGTTTTAATGTGTTCAGCGCCTTAGTAAGTCGAAAGGCACTTTATAAATACATTTATTATATTATTATTATTAAAAAAGCCTTTTTGAGTCATTTGTTTTGCTGAAACTTTAGTTCATCGATTATAGGAAACCCTTCTGTGCTCATATCATCAAGCGATTATTATTTGTGTGTGGATTTTGAATGTTAATGTACAACATTCAGTCTGTGTACTGAGAGACAGTGGAAGTGTGCTTTGGGGGAGGGGCATATCTGTGGTGTAGGTAGACTAACTTGGAGAAACAGACAGTGCTTTCTGTTTTGGTGATGTTTTTCTTGTATAACTGTGTTAATGTACACATAGTAATATTTTCAATAATTCTTGCCATTTTTTTGTTGATCGTTGTGTTGCAGCAGTGCATAATTTTAGTTTGTTTAAAATATGTGGTTATATTACTGAAGTTTTCAATTTGCTACGCATTACTTAGTGTGTGTGTGTGAGTATGTGTGTGACACGTGTCATCAAATCAGACACCTTTTATTGTGCCACATAATAATTTCAGCAATGTGAATCTGCTATCCACTGCAGCTGTGTGATTTTTGTACTCCTCTGTGGTATCTTTACTGGTACAAGTACTAGTGACTGTTACTGCAGCAGTGCAGTACACTGCCCCCCCCCCGTAGCCCGCTCCAACCAGCAAAGGTATTCTTTTCCAGATTTGAATTTCTAATGGTGAGCACTGGTTAGGTGTTGTGCCTTTCCATTTGCATCTATTCAGTGCACAGCACAATCTTAATCTGTCTGTGCATTTGCATCTCTTTTGGGCCCAATCTCCATCTGTAACTTAAGTCACAGTTGTTTCTTTGGCTTCCCTTCAGAGTGGTGGACCGGTGTGGTGCATAATTCTGCATGAACATTGTATTCATTAATATGCGTTTTTAAGTCAGGAACATCATCACAAGTCACTCGTGATACAAATCACGTTCTTCATCATCACGGTCACAAATGCAGTCACAAATCACTATTCACGATCACATCACGAATCACAACATAAATTTTTTTTCTAGTTACTTGGATGTATTGTAAGCCTGTTTTGTAGTATCTCTCCAGGCTTCACCACCCTGCCATTGTACTCATTAATGAGCATTTTTAATTCAAGGAGTTTGTGCTACAGTTCATCAGGCAAGTACAACCGTAAGCATTTGTGTTCATAATACAGTTTTCATATTGGTTATCTCACACTGTCGACACCAAATCACGTTCTTCATCATCACAGTCACAAATGCAGTCACAAATCACAATTCACAATCACGTCACGAATCACAACATTCATTTTTTTACTAGTTGCTTGGATGTATTATAAGCATGTTTCGTAGTATCTCTCCAGGCTTTACCACTCCACCATTGTACTCATTAATAAGCATTTTTAAGTCAGGGAGTTTTGTGCTACAGCCCATCGGGGAAGTACAGCCATAGGCATTTGCGTTCCTTCCCATACAGCATGTGAGTTACAATACTGTAAGTAGTGGTGGGTGAAGTGGCCTCAATTTGCTCCGTGAAGTGATTCACTGAGTAATGTGGAATCTGCGGAGAACTCCTCAATGTGAAGCGGAGTACTTTGCTTCATAATGAGGAATGTAAAGTCCATTGAAACCAATGACTTTGCATTATTCCGCCTTCCCCAAACCACTTCTCCACCGATTTTAAGGTGAAGTACATTGAAATCAATGTAATTCACCTCACTTCACCCTGTAATTGAGCTCCAAATTAAATTCTGCAGTTATTCATGGGATTGCAGGTCACATGGGCTTTAGATTGTTCAGCACAGACTCAGTTCTGGCCTAGGTAGTGTGTGTGCAGTGGTAGCTGGAGACAGTTTGTTCTCAGAATTCTGTGATTCAAAACCTTTAAAAGCTGTTTAAAATGTATTTTTGAGTAATATCTTTTGCTCAAAATTTAGTACATCGATTGTAAGAAACCCTTCTGTGCTCATATTATCGAGTATTTATTGTTATGTGTGGATTTTGAATGTTAATTTAGAACAGTCAGTCTGTGTACTGTGAAGTGTGCTTTGGGGGAGGGGTGTATTTGTGGTGTAGGTAGATTAACTGGGAGAAAAAGGCAGCCTTTCTGTTTTGGTTATACTTTTCTTGCATAACTGTGTTAATGTACACACAGTATTATTTTCAGTAATTCTTGAATTTTTTATTTTGCTGATTGTTGTGATGCAGCAGTGTACAATTTGTCTGTTTAAAACATTTGGTTATATTACTAAAAGTTTTCAATTTGCTACGCATTACTTGAGTGTACATGTGAGTGTGTGTACGATGTGTGCCATTAAATCAGACACCTTTTATTGTGTTACAGAGTAAATGCAACAGTGTAAACCTGCTATCCACCGTGCCTGCATTAATTTTTTATACTGCTTTGTGGTATCTTTACTGGTAGAGGATTATTACTGCCATGCACTAATCCTCTCACTGGCAAAATGTATTCCTTTCCAGATTTGGATTTGTGACTTGTAAGCACTTGTTAGGTGTTGTTGTGCCTTTTTGTATGCATCCCTTGAGTGTTCAGTGCAATCCTAATCTGTCTGTGCATTTGCATGGCACCATTAATTCTGGGAGACTGCATTTCTTGTTATGCTCTCATTCCACTTCGTCAGCACTGGGGAGTTTTCTGGACACAAGACAGTAGCACTTTGGGGATGCACATTAATTCTGATGACTGTGTGGGTGGGATGCTGCCAATATTGTTGTCACTCCACCTTACTTTGCATTTAAGGCAGAATGACAATGCGAAGTAATAATAACAAGGTGAAGTGAGCCTTTCCTATGGGGCACTCCAGGCAGTGAAGTTCCAAGGCAAAGTGGCCACTTCGCGTTCACTTTGTTGGCGGATTTTAAAATCGTTGCATCTCTACTCATAGTGTTTGTAACACTCCCAGCCCATTCAGAAACACTTACACACACTCAGCACACATGCAAACAGTTCTCTCAGTATAGCCTGGCAGTTAAAGTAATGAGCCTTGAACAAGCTTGCTACATCCAGTGGAGGTTGATTCTCACAACCTCCACTTCCACACTGTATGACTCTGAACAAGTCACTTAACTGCCTAATGCTCCCAAGTCATCTCTAAAAACTTACCCAGTTACCAAACATTAAAATGAAAAGGATGCAGAAAATCATCACACTTCTGAAGCTCCTACCTCACTGTATAAATAGCACACATGATGTGCAGATTGTGGAATATGGAAAATATTGTCACTCCTGCAGAGTGAACTGTGCCTTTGGCACTCATGAGAATACAGAGCTCATTCTGCAGGAGTGAGAATATTTTCCATATTCCACTCCTGCCTATCATGTATCCCATATATATCACATGGTTAAGGTCAGGTTCTGTGGAAAAACAATGATGGTGCCAGGCAGGTACATTAATCAACTTACCAAGAGTAGTATTAGTGTACACACCAAGGTCATCCTTCCTGTTGGGGTCAGTGCAGCCCACTTTGGGAGACCAACAGTGTTCTCAGTCTCATCATCTTGGACGGTAAACTCAATGGTCAGGTTATCCTTCTTGTACACCGTTTGGCAAGACACTGTGCATCATCCCATCACAGTCAGGTCAACTGCAGCATTACATGTAATTCCAACAGCAGCAGCAGGGCATTTAGTTCTTATTGGAGTGTGGAGTGTGGAGACTTTTCATTTCTTGTTATGCTTTCATTTCACTTTGTCAGCACTGGGGAGTTTTCTGGACACAAGACACTAGCATTTTGGGAATGCACATTAATTCTGGTAACTGTGTTTGAGCACTGCATGCATAACTGAGTGTGCCATTAATTCTGGGAGACTGCATTTCTTGTCATGGTCTCATTTCACTTCAGCAGCACTGGGGACTTTTCTGGACACAAGACAGTAGCATTTTGGGGATGCACATTAATTCTGGTGACTGTGTGTGAGCACATATAATTTCATGTCTATTTGCAAAAAATTAATATTTCTGGAGCCTCAGTAATGTTTGCATTCTGTCGTGGTATCGTGAAGTGTTTGTCAAAAAGTAGGAAAGAGCAGTGCAATTAAACTGTGCTATACTGCATGCATGCAGTCAGTATACTTTCCTGTGTATGCACTGTCCAGCTTCTTGCAAACATATATATGCTGACTTGTTGCAGTGTTTATGGTATAAAGAATAAAGATAAATAAATGACTCCGGTCAGTCATGAACTGGTCACTTTCCCCACACATGTGAAGTCCTCCCTGGCCATGCTGCAGAACTGCCCCCACCCCAGACATTTCCTGCTACATCTCAACTTCCGTTCCTCAGTCTGACCAACACACACAGTCACACAAAAGACACACACAACACAGGCACACACACAATCAGACACACACAAACAACAACTAATAAAACTAAGAAAAAAAGAAATTCACAGAACAAATTAAGTAACAAAATAGTCTACAATAAAACCAGAATGGATGTAGCTTTTAAAAAAGGTTTTGAAACTGCCTCCCAGATATCTCTCTCTCTTTCTCTAACTGTTCTGTCTACCTCCTCTCTCTCCCGCTGCACAGGAGAAAGTGAAAGTATCTCCCAGCATGAGTCACTTCCTTCCTGGCTGGCTAAAGCATGTGACTTACATTACTGTAAGCCATGTGATGTATGTGGGGGCTGCTAGACTTGCCACTCTGCCTTACTTCACGTTAAGGCGGAATGACAATGCAAAATAATAATTACAAGACAAAGTGAGACTTTCACAGTGGTCACTCCACATTGCAGAGTGCCAACACAAAGTGCCCAGTTTGTGTTCACTTCACTGGAGGAATTTAAACTTACTGCATCTCTAGTCCTGGGGAGCCTGGAATGGGTGTCTTGGAGTGATGTCCAATCGTACCTGTGAAAAATGAATATCCATGGTGTCACAAAGGATCCATAGTGCTTCAGGAACAAAATGGGACCAACATGGAAGGTTAAACATAAACAATACTTATCTGATATGTAGGTAGTCTGTGTCCTGTCAGACCAGGGTCAATGTCCCCTGAGACCTGCAGAAATAAAAGAAAAAGGGATTATTATAAAGAGAAAAGAAAATCAAGAGTACGGACAGAGTTCCAGAGAAGTACAAGAGCTACAGGGCAAAAATAAATATTGCATACACAAGCTCGGTGATCCCTAGTTCAAATCCCACCACGGTCACTGGTTCAGGATATGATATTCAGAATGACACATGACCTCCCAGCTTTAAAGCTGTTTTGAAACTGGATGTCATTGTCAACTGGTCAGGGGACTAGCCAGGCCATAGCCTTAAAGTGTAGGCCTTCATTTTAATTCAGTAATTTTAACATAACATGCCTTAATTCTGCTGCCCATGGATATTACTTGACCTACAGGGCATGTATCAATACTCTGACCTTTATGTGTAGGTAGATGAAAATAACTGATGCCACAGATGTCCCACCCTCCAGCCCAGGGCCAATGAGAAAGGGCACAGCAATGGTCAACACCAAGCACAGTTCCAGTAGAGCCAGCAGTGCACATGGCACCAAATATTGATAACAGTCAAATGGCTCAGTGTGGAATCAGCAGTGCATGTGGCACAGAAAGTGGTGGCATTGTTCATAGAACAGCACGCTTGCAGCTCTACAGGTGGCAACATGCAGTGATGACAGTGTACATGGCACAACAAAGTTGGCAGTGCATGTGGCAATGCAGTGATGACAATACATGAGTCACTGTGTGGTGTTGGCAGAACATGTGGCATAGCATGGAGTCAGCAGGGCACATAGCACCACACAAAGATGGTGGTGCACATGACACAGTGCAGTGGTGGTAGTGTGTGAATGGAACAGTGAGGTGATGGCAATGCACATGGTACTGCATGCTGCACTGCAGTGTCTGCAGTGCACATGATGCAGAGTTGGCAGTGCACACGGAAACACACTGCGATGGCAGTGCACATGGCACAGTGCAGTAGCAGAAGTGTGTGTGGAACAGCAAGGTGGTAGCTGTGCACATGACACTGTGATGAAGAGAGTGTATATGGCACAGTGCAGAGACAGCTGTACTAGCTTTAACAGTTGAGGGCTATACAGAACAAAAAATTACACTAATGGATGAACTGCTCACTTACAGTTGTTATGACTATTGGTAGTCAATAGTTCATCCTAAAAAATCAAAGTTTCCCATTATATATCCCTAACAATTCCAGTTATATATCCTAACAATTTCAGTCTGACCACCACCTCCACCATCCAGTGCTCAGATCAGCCTCTCCCACCCCCCAACAATCAACCACCCTTCTCTCTAGATCACCCTTCCAGGCACCAGACTATCCTCCATGCAGCTGGACAACTCTGCTAACCCCAGTATCTCCCACTCACTGGAGCTAGAGCACCACACAGCCTCCAGACTAGCCTCTTCCCTGGCCGACCACCCTCCCTGAATCTGGATCAGCCTTCAACTACATGCCATTCAATCTTCATTCAGCTGGAGCACCCCTCCATGCTTCTACTACAACAGACCACATCTCTGCAGCTGTCCCCCAAGCCCCTGGACAAACACTCCACAACCAACTACTCTATCCACAGCTGGACCCACCAGAAGCCCCCTACCAGCCTCACCACCGAATCATCCTCCCTGCAGCAGGACCTTGCTTCTTTTCCCAAACTAGCCCCCCCACCAGCCACCCTCCCTGCTGCTGGCCCACCCTTTTATGCCCTGGAACGGCCTCCCATAGCAGACTAACATCCCTGCAACTGGACCCCTTGTGTTCATTCCTACCCATAGACCTGCCCCTTCCCCAAGTTTAGCACTTTCCCTGGAGCTTGAAACACAGATAACTACCCTTCCCAGGAGCTGGACCCACCCTACATCCCTCTCTCCAGAGAAGAACCTCCCTGAGACCACCCTCCCTGCAATTTGACCCCCCCCCAGATCACCGGTCTGCAACAAAGGACCCCATTTTTTTCAGTGTAGTTTAAATAAAATGTGAGACACTAACATACAAAATATAAATTCACTAGCACCTTTAAAATAAACACCTACATGGATTCAAAGAATCAGTTAAGAAAGGCATGCTTTTTAGAAACAGGAAAATTACTCAAGAAATTCTTCCACAAGTATACACAAAAGTAAGATTTTCAAAATCAGTGGTTTACAGCAAAAAAAAAAAGTACACTGATCCCAGCATCATAATTTAATTTAATTTAATGTAATGGATTTACATGCTAAAGCTTTAATTAAGTACAATATCAAATGTAAAAAAGCACAGCTTTCCCAGTACACCCCACCTCGAGTCAGTTTATGAACAAACAGGATCCAAGGAAATACAGTATAATTTCCTTCAGAAATATATAAGGAGATATTTTCACAAACAACAGTCAGCAGCATTAGGAACAGAAAACAAGCACAAGGATCCCATCATTAGTATTTTAATATAATGGATTAACACATGCAAATGTTTTAATCAAATACAATATGAAATGCAAACAGCAGCTCCCCCACACACATTCAGACACTCAAATATCTTCAGTAAATAAATCTTTCTTTATCAATCTGCAGGTTACTGCCGGTTTTCTCAGATAAAAAAAAATTGTAAAGTCCTTTCTCTGTAAATATAGATAAATAGGCTACTGAATGGATAAGAAATAGGCTACTGAATGGTAAGAAAAAAGGTTTGTCTCCCCATACGATGCACAGGGGTAATGCCAAACTTCATCCAACAACTAACACACCAAAATCTGGCCAATGGAAAATCATGTACACAAATGCTCACAGCCTGGGAAATAAGATCCCAGACCTGCAGGCAATAATGTCAGAGGCTAAACTGGACATAGTAGCAATTAGTGAGATGTGGTTTACCAGTAACCACACTTGGGAGACTTCATTACCTGGCTATGTATTGTTCAGAAGAGACCGAGGTGCAAAAAGGGGGGGAGGAGTGGCCCTGTATGTCAATGAAAATATCAAAGCTACAGAAATTCAGAATACACATAAGGAGCCAGAAGAACTGTGGGTCACCCTGGAAACAGGAAATGGGACAGCCATAAGAACTGGGGTTGTCTACAGGCCCCAGACCAGAGGGAGGACATAGACACATTACTGTTAGAAGATATACAAAAACATGACAGCTAAAGGGAGGTTCTGATAATGGGAGACTTCAACATGCTGGATACAGATTGGTCAATACCAGCAGGAACATCTCAGAACTAGACTCATAGTGGATTCCTGCAGGGGAGGGCCTCAAACAACTGGTACAGCAACCCACAAGAGACAGGGCTATCCTAGATCTAGTACTGACTAACAAAGAAGGGATCACAGATCTCCAGGTAGAAGGTCACCTGGGGCCAGTGACCATCACATGGTATGGTTCAATTTGGCTACTACATCTAAATCATCCCATTCCAAGGCAAAAATATGGGACTTCAGAGGAGCTGACTTTGATAAGATGGCCAACAGAGTTAAGCTAGCCCTGGCAAAAAGAAACACAGGTGAGGGGTACAGGCAAAGTGGGCAAGCATTATGATGAAATACTTGAAGCAACATCCCATTGTGTTAGACAGAAAAGGAAGTGCAAAAGAAGAAGGAAACCACTTTGGTTCTCAAATACAGTAGCAGAAAAGGTCAGAGCCAAAAGGCTGGCCTTCAGGAAATATAAGGGAACACAGCAGGATGAAGATAGGGAGGTATACCAAACTGCCCTTAGGGAAGCAGGGAAGGCAGTAAGGCAGGCAAAGTCCCAAACTGAGGAAACACTAGCACGAACAGTAAAAGAAGGTGACAAGACTTTCAATAGATACATTAGTGAAAGGAGAAAGTCCAGAGGGGGTATTGCTAAGCTTAATGGAGAAAAGGGAGCATGTGAGGAGGAGGACCCTGTAAAGGCATCTATCCTAAATAGATACTTTTGCTCAGTATTTACTGAAGAGAAGGTAGGGCAGGGCCCACAGCTCAGCATCATGGACACAGGGGGGAGGGAGGTGAGCACTACTCCCTTCACAAAAGAAAGGGTCCTACAAGAGCTTGCTAAGCTCAGGGTGGATAAGGCAATGGGACCTGATGGCATACATCCCAGGGTACTTAAGGAGCTAAAGGAGGAACTAGCAGAACCATTAGCAGAATTGTTTAGTGAGTCTCTGAGCACAGGAGAGGTCCCAGAAGACTGGAGAAGGGTTTATGTGATCCCGCTCCACAAGAGTGGTAGCAGGAGGAGGCGGGAACTACAGACCGTCAGTCTTACCTCAGTAGTGGGCAAGATTATGGAGGCACTCCTTAAGGAAAGGATAGTGCAACACCTGGAATCCATAGGGGCACAGGATCCAAGACAGCATGGGTTTACAAAAGGAAGGTCCTGTCAAACTAATCTCATAGATTTCTTTGACTGGGTAACCAGAGTGGTGGACCAAGGGGGAGCAGTTGATGTCACCTACCTTGACTTCAGCAAAGCTTTGACACTGTTCCACATAGAAGATTGATAAATAAGCTGGGTAGGTTCGGTGGGTCAGAAGTTGGTCAACTGGGTGGCAAACTGGTTGACTGGCAGAAAACAGAGAGTGGTGGTAAATGGTATACAGTCAGAAGAGAAGCAAGTCACAAGTGGGGTACCCTCAGGGATCAGTCCTGGGGCCAGTCCTATTCAACATCTTCATTAGTGACCTTGCAGATGGACTAGAGGGTAAGGCTTGTCTGTTTGCAGATGACACCAAGATCTGCAACAGGGTAGATGATCCAGATGGGTGGGCAGAATGAGAAGAGATCTGGATAAACTAGCAGAATGGTCAGAAGAGTGGCAACTGGGATTTAATTCAAAGAAGTGCAAAATCATGCACATAGGGAAGAGAAACCCTGAAGCCACTTATAGGCTGGGAGGGGAGTTGCTAGCAGTCACAAAGGAAGAAAGAGACTTGGGCATCGTCATCACTGATGACCTAAAATCATCCAAGCAGACATCTAAAGCAGAAGGTAAGGCTAGGGGGGTGTTAGGGTGTATTAGCAGGGTATCATAAGTCTTAAGAGGGAGGTAATAATCCCTCTGTACAAGACATTGTAGGCCCCATCTGGAGTACTGCGTGCAGTATTGGAGGCCACACCTTCACAAGGACATTAACCAAATTGAGGCAGTCCAGAGAAGGGCAACCAAAATGGTGCTGGGACTGCATCAGAAGACATATGAGGACAGATTAAAGGAGCTCAATATGTATACCCTTGAGCAAAGGAGGGAGAGAGGTGATATGATCGAGGCATTCAAACACCTTAAGGGCATTAACAAGGTGAAAGAGTCTAACATGTTTAAATATAAGAAAAATAGCAGGACAAGAGGACACAGCATGAGATTAGAGGGAGGCCGATTAAGGGGGAATGTGAGGAAATTCTTTTTCACAGAAAGGATGGTAGATGCATGGAATGGCTTACCACAAGAAGTGGTGGCTATGAATACAGTGCAGGGCTTCAAACAGGCATGGGATAGGCATAAGGGAGCAATACAAATGACTATGAATAGATAGGTCACTGACAGAGCAAAGGCCAATGGCACATTTATAAGGTAGAAAAAGAAATGGACAGACTGGATGGGCCTTGCGGTTCTTATCTGCCGTCAACTTCTATGTTTCTATATGCACACAGAACATGCATTTTGAATTTGCTCATTTATGCAATCTTCCTGTGGCTAGTTCTTCCCCCCCCCAAAAAAAAAAGAATTTACAACTTTAAAAGTAACTAAATCAGTAAAAATACCACAGCTAATGGGTAATCTAGAGGCACAATGTACACTAGACACTTTAAGGAGTAATGCGGTTGAAAAAAATGGTTTTTCAAATGTTTTTAGCCACATATGTTCAGTGCAAAACAAATTTCTTCATGATAAAATATTCACCATTAAAATTGTACAGCACTTCAATTAAAACCTGAGTAATAATTCCCTTACTGTATTTAACATTTCAGCATTTCAGGGAGTTAAAAAGAGGCACTTTTCTATTTAAACATAAGCACTTTGCTTACCTGATGGCAACACCAGCTTCATGCATCTTCAAAATTGAGACTAACAGTGCAGTCTAGGCAGGAAAAGGAAGTGAGCTGGGAAATGTATTTCACTGACTGAGTAGACATCTGGAAATTGTAGTTCAGTAGACTTTTAAAAGGGCACTTTCAACCTGTTATTTGCATCATATTGCTTCTAGGTAAAAACCCACATTTTATGATTGCGTACCTTTTCTAACATTAATTGGTGTTGGTTATTTTATCTGTCTCCTTCCTTTGTAGAACTGAAATGCATGGTAATGTACCCATCCATGATGTATATTTTATTTGCACCATCATCAGCAGTGGACAAAGTCATATAATATGTTTTCAGAGGTCTTGGGGGTCTCGGGGCAGTGTGCACCTCAGTCACAGTGCACACATGACTTTTAGGAGATCATAACACAAAAAACTCCTGCTTTTCAACAAACCGTACCCAACAGACATGGTAATGTACCCATCCATGATTGGCTAATTCAAATCCTTGAACTACTTGGCTGACTGTAATCTTCATTTTTGATTCAGTAGTATTAAAAAAATGTACCTTTAAGAGCATTGCAGTTCTATTTCTACGCCTCATTTAGCAATAATTTACTCTTAAACAAGTAGTCTGCTGAATATTTCTTAGAATTTACTATTCTTAGAGGTTTTATTTTTTTAATGATGAATAAAGGTGTTTAACAATGACTAAAATGAGTCTTTGAAGACAAATTAATGACTGCTTTAATACTAAATTTAGTATTCAGCTTTGGTGAGGGCTGCCTTCTTACACCCCATTACAGTTTTTGCTCCCACCACCTCCTCAGGGTGGATGTTCCAGACATACACCTTACTTTCTGTGAAAATGTGTTTCCTTACATTTCCTCCTATTCTACACCCTCCTGCTTCCTTGTATGAGCCCTTGTTCTCATGTATCCTTTCCCCTGTCACATGACTTCTCCCTGTTACCATCTCTATAGCCTTGTGGTATTTGACAGTCTGTCTCATATCCCCCTATTCCTCCTGCCCACCAGTCTGTACACTGGATTAATGATATTCCACCATCCTTTCTTTCAGTGGCTACTACCGACATGTTATGACATGTGTACACCTTGTTTCTGACTGTCCTTGCACTCACCAACAAGATGACTAATGGTTATGTCCCTGGACTCAAACTGCTGGCACAGAGAGGACTGGTGCATGTCCAGGAAAATGAACCAGGATGTTTGTGATGCACCTTGAGGCATCGCACACCACCTGACACTTGATTGAGTGGTACCCCTTCTGATTCATGTAGATGTTCTTATTAACACTGGTAGGTGCTCTGATGGTCACATGGGTGCAGTCGATGGTACCTAGCACTACTGGTAGGTGTACAGCCCTTTAGAAGTGCTGCATGGTTCCTGTCTGCTCTGCTGGTGTGCTAGGGAATCGAATGAACTCACTAGCATAGGGCAGCAGAGTGTCGTGGAACTGGCTGAGGAGCTGTGAGGTGGCTGACTCTGTAATATCTGTGGTGTCACTAACAGGCATCTGAAAGGTGCCCCTGTTGAGGAGGCAGAGTGCTGCTATGACCTTTGTCTCCTCCGTCATGATGTGACTTCTCTTAGTGGGTGCCTTGAGCTCCTCATGGAGGAGCTCACACAGCTGTCTCAAGTCAGTCCTGTTGAGATGGTACACAGGTTTCCAAATGTGACCCATGGCCAGTACCATCTCGGTGAGACATAACACCTGCAGGCCCTTTGCCGGCCTTCTCCTTGGAAAGCATTGCCTTGCCTCCCCCGCCTTAAGTCAGCCATGACGGAGTTCATGTGAAAGGCAATGTGTGCCATGCCTGCAGTTCCACAGCCGGCCTTTCTGTGTCCACCTGGTTAAGGGTTACCCTTTATAAACCTTATCTTGTGCAGTGCATTTCTGTGCTGCATGACATATGCATTGCATTAATGCACTGAATATATCTGCGTGCGGCATATGCATGTGTATGCCCCCCTTTTTGCACAGAATGTATTATTTGTGCACTGCTATGCTATTGCATGTGTGCGGCGCTTATGTCCTCTCTGAATATGGAGCTGCCATGCTATTTCCATTATGCACCATGCATTTAATGTTTGTGCCATGCAAACCCTATGAAAATGTGGGCCTTAATTTGTTGTTTAAATGTGTGTGTGTATTTTCATGCATGGAAGACAATATAAAACTATGATGAAGGGAGAATTTCAGCATCTGGGAGGAAATAAGGAGTGTATGGTAACTTATGTCAAGAAAAGCTAATATGGCTACTTCATTAAAATACAGGGAAGGGGATTCAGGTCAGCCCCTGGTTTATTCTTATACAAAAAAAATGACAAGTATATCTCTCTCTCTCAAACCTGTCTCAGATTTTCTAAGAGAGATTCCAAATTTTGGCCTAAAAATGTCCCCAGGCCACAGGCCCTCTGAATTTATTGTACAAATGCCTAACTAACTCACTAACTCACTAACTAACTAACTTACTAACTAACTTACTAACATTGGTAGGGGCCTAACTCGTGCCCAGGCCCATAAGTTCTGAACTCCATCCTGTCTGTAAGGATGTACCAGTTTATACAGATCCTAGCCCCTCTAAATCAATCTTCTATCATACAAGTGTTGGAATTTGAATCATAAAAATATTGTTAATTCTCCTTCAGAAAACTATTGTATCATCATAAGACTGTCTGGAGCAGACTGCTGATAGAAGTGGTGGAGCTGAAAACAGTAGGGGGCTTCAGGCATGCATGGGATAGACATAGGGGAATATCAGTTAATGAGCAGGTAGTAGGGAGTGTTGCCAGAGACCAGTTAGGGTCTGCAGAGGCAGATTAGGTAGCAGGGAACATCTAGGCAGACTGGGTGGGCCATTTGGTAATTTTCTGTCAACAGATTCTGTTTCTATGTTTCTTGCCTTGGCCTAATTTTGCAATTGTGTCTCTGGCTGTGATTCTTTGTCCCTGATTTCAGGGCAGGTGGTTGACTGGTGTACTGCAGGGAAAAGTAGGCAGGGTTTATTTATGGACTGGTATGAGTGTGTGTGTGTGTGTGTGTGTGTGTCTAAGTTATAAACAAAGTTGCTGTATCAAGATATTATTTTACTACAGTATATTATAACATGTAAGTGGAGAATTAGGTCCCTGAAGTAAGTGTACTACTTTGGCTCATGAAAGTGATTTTGGAAATGGTCAAATGGTACTATTTGTATCGGTGGTTGTTCCTTTTAATAATAATAATAATAATAATAAAATCTATTTGATTAAGCGCCTTTCGACTTTCAAAGCGCTGTACAATATACATGAAAACAAAACACATGTGCAGGTACATGCAATATAAAATCAAGATAATACCGAAAATGCTTTCCCCCTTAAAAAAGTCTTAAGTGCCTGCTTGAAACTCCCCACTGTCCTGCACTCCCGAAGCTGACGGGGCAGAGAATTCCAGAGGGTAGGTGCCGCAAACCCAAAGGCATGCACACCAGATGACTTTAGGTTAACCCTCAGAATCTCCAGCAACCCCTTGTCAGTCGAGCGGAGCTGTCACAAAGGAGTGTAAGGAACCAGGAGCTCTTTCAAGTAATCAGGGCCCGATCCGTGTAGGGCTTTGTAAGTCAATAGATTATGTGGAACTTGGAAAACTTGCGCAGGACTGTCTTGAAAACTGGATTGTATTATCCAAATGACATGTATTATTCCTGTATAAAAATATTATTTTTTACTACTACTACTACTACATAGACCTACTTTAAAGATGATCCGCCACTGTATAGGCAGCCAGTGCAGAGCGTGCAGCACTGGGGTAATATGAGATCTTCTGGATGTCCCAGTCAACAAACGTGCTGCCGTATTCTGCACTAGCTATAAGCAGCAGATATCAACCCCAGAAAACCCTTGATAAAGGGAGTTGCAATAATCAAGGAGCGATGTCACAAAGGCATGGATCAAAACAGGCAGGTCGCTGGACAGAACAAGGTGCCTAAGCCTAGCAATGTTCCTAAGATGGTAAAAGGCCAGCTTGATGACTGCCGATACCTGATAATGAAGAGTCAGACCATCGTCAAGCACCACTCCCAGGTTACGCACCCTTTCAGAGGTTAGAATCTGGGCCTCTCCCAGGGCTAAACCGGAAGGGACCCAGTCCTCAACCCCTCTGCTCTACAGCCCGGGTCCACAACCAACACCTCTTTCCTGGGTTCAACTTTAGACCACAGGAGTTCATCCAGTCTTGGATTTCTGTGAGGCAGCTGTTCAGTACCGAGATAGCACTAACCTGGTCAGGAGCAAAAGACAGGAAGAGCTGGGTATCATCAGCATAGCAATGAAACATCAGCTCATACCATTTTACAATGTCTCTGAGGGGTAGCATACATACTGCAAATAACATGGGGGACAGCACCGAACCCTGAGGTACCCCTCAAGGCAGAGAGAAAGCCCTGGATGAAAACAAACTCGAGACCACTCTCTGCATTCTCCCAGTGAGGAAAGATGAAAACCATCTGAGGACTGTACCCGACAGCCCACAGATAAACCTCAGGCATTCAAGCAGAACCCCATGATCCACAGTATCAAAAGCTGATAATAGAGCCAGGAGAACCAAGATAGAATGGTGTCTCCAATCTCTCGCCATCAGGAGATCATTGAGCACCCGAACCAGAGTAGTCTGAGCACTATGCCTCTTACGAAAACCCGATTGGAGAGGTTCATATGAATTATGGATGGTTAAATGGCTATCCAGTTGAGCAGCTGCAACTTTCTCAATAACCTTCCCCACAAAAGGGATGTTAGAGATAGGCCTGTAGTTTGCTAGATTCTCCGGGTCTAAAGAAGCTTTTTCAGAAGGGGGATCACCACCCCCTCCTTCAGGGAGCTAGGGAACTCACCCATGTCTAGAGAGCACCAGACAATCCGAGCTAAGACCAGGCCAATGATCTCACTACAACCCAAAATCAGGGAAGTAGGGACTGGGTCTAAACTACAGCACATGGGATGCATCTCCTGGACAATCCGCATAATGTCTATGAAATCTGGCAGGTCAAAGGTACTCCAGGAAACTCCGGGCTCTGCGATAAAGCACCAATCAACAGCAGCCCCCTTAGAGTGAAGTTGGTGGCACTCCCACCTGATGTCATGCACCTTGTTCGCAAAGAAGCGAGCAATCTCATCACAATCAGTTTGTGTAAAAACTCGATGGAGCAGCAGACAGGCTGGCTTGCACAGTCTGTCAATGGTTCTGAAGAGTTGAGCCAGTCGGTTCCATGTGACAGAAATTTCCCTGGACAGGAATTCTGCCTTCTTATGGGAAATTTCTGTTTGGTAGAGTTTATAATGCTCTAGCAAAATAAGGTGGTCAGCATCAGAGGCAGTCTTCCTCCAATGATGCTCTAACCTATGCCCCAATTTCTGCAACTCTCTTAGAGCTCCATCAAACCATGGGGCCCCAGGGCAATGCAGAACGGGTCGAACTCAGATAGGAGCAATCAGATAGAGGGCTGAAGATATGGCTCCATTATAGGCCACAACCAACTGCTCAGGATCTGTGCAAGACTTGACCAACAGCGAGAGGTCAATAACTGCCATCAAGTCTTCAGGGACCACATCCCACAAAGGACGATACCTGACCAACTCCACAGGGGCCGATCTGCCCAGGGGGGCCACAGAATTGAACCCAACTGAATAGTGGTCTGACCAACTGACTGGTTCCACCACTAGATCAGAGGCCTTGATCCCCAGGAGGAAAACCAGGTCAAGAGAGTGACCTCCCTTGTGTGTAGCTGAAGAAACAACCTGTGTGAAGCCCAGAGATGTCATCACCTGGAGGAAATGTTGACCAAAAAGTGAGGCTTCGTCACTGACCCAGGCATTGAAGTCACCCAGAACCATCAGTTTGGGTGACTCCAAAGCCATGTCGGTGGCGAAGTCTGCTATTTCCTGCAGGAAAAGCTTCTCATCACCTGGTGAATGGTAGATGAGAGCTATCCTGCACCCAACACCAGCTACCACGGTACACTTAAATGACCTGGCCTTCTCAATTGGTATACCAGTTGGGCCCAATTCGGTCTTGAAACAGACCGCAACCTTCCCCCCACTGTCCAATCTCGGGCGATGTATAACCGAGTACCCAGTGGGAACAGCCGCCCTTAAAAAAGGAGCCACATTCCCATCCAACCAGGTATTGGTAATGCAAGCCAGATCTGCCCTATCAGCAAAGTCTGCAACAAGACCAGTCTTGTTGCAGACAGATCTGGCATTGCATAACAGTGCCCGAGTTGGACGAGGTTGGCGAGCTGTCCCAACTGCTTGCCCTCCCAAACTGGAGGTGCCCTTGGGTATGGGAACCAGAATGGAATCCCCATGTTCCAGATACCATTTCACCCCAGGGCATCTTCTGGGCCTAACCACCCCTATGGGAGAGCCTCACTCATTCGGACTCCACTGTCCGCAACCCCCCACCCACCCCCTGACTCCCCCGCCATGAGCAATCCCCAATGCCCAACAGCATTGATAGGTAAAAGCAGGCAGGGTGGGAGAGGAAAAAGGGTGGAGGGCACGGAGAATGGAGGCCGAATAGCACAGGATAGGAGGGGCAAGCAGGCACATTTCATTAACACTATAAAAATAATAGGAAAGCACAACACTCCAAATTTCCTAAATGACAAGGCGATACTGTAAACAGAGCTAAAACCCCAAAACAAGAATAACTTAAAACAATAATCCTTACCCTAATAAAACAAATAAATTACCCCCTCCCACTATAAGATAACCTTCAAACCCCTAAAAATAAAATAAAAAATATAAAAAGGAAAAAAAGAAGAAATAAAACTAAAAAATAATACAATAACACAATCCCTCTCACAGGATAAAATAGACATACAGGTACAAAATGCCCCCTCTCTCATAGCCCTCTTACAACCAAGGAGAAGGAAAAATAATAAACCAAAAATAAAACAACCCCCTTACAGGATATTCAAAACAAACAATAACATAAATGTTCCCCAGCCCTCACACAGCCAAGGAAAAAATAATAACAAGGCATCCTGGTACTCTCACAACCAGGGAACCATAAAACAATTTAAAAAGGTAGGGAAAAAAGGCATCAAATAGTAGGAGGAGCCATAATAGTCCAAATAAGCCAGCGTAAAATAAACCCAATGTCAAGTCCGGTGAAGCAAGATAAATGTTTCCAATATGCAAGCAATAATACCCAACAGGGTGGGCGGTATTGGGCAATACCCGACTGCCCACGGGAGTAATGAGGCCCGACGTCACAGGCGGAGGGCCTTATAGCCACTGGAAGGTCCGGTATTGCCCATACCGCCCACCCTGGAGGGTATTATTGTGCTTAGAAAATGGGCACAGTGTCATTTTTTTATAGGATTAGGAAAAAAAATAAGTTAATTCTATAAAAAATGACTGCAAATCAATTGTTTGTCATTTTGTGGTAAAGTAGTCCCTTTGCTACTGGCAGTAGAGGGCGCTGATATGTTTGTTACTGTGGTGCTCCCCCAAGACACACACACACACATTAATGTGTCTCGTTGTTTGTTTTATCTTTACACCCCATCGATGGAATTTATTTTTGTGAAGTGCTTTCAGTGGAAGCGAGCTGTGAGAGGAGAATGTTGTTAAATAGAAAGAGGAAACAGATTAATGGAGTGCTGATCGTGACCGTGGTAAGCTGTACACAAGGTGCTGGCAGTTCAGTACATAGAGGCACTTTAGATAGGTTTTGTCAGTTGTTTTATGTGTTTCTCGGAGGTAGGGAGTATAAAGTACAGCGAGACAAGGAGGATTTTCTAGTTAAGCTGCTGTGAGGAGCCTCGCCCTGCACTTTTCTAAACGCGGTGACAGGAGGTGGTTCTGTGAGCCGATCAGTGTTACGACCTCACTGTTTTCTTTTTGTTTTTATGACCGTGTTTTTTTATTTTACAAATAGTAAGGCACGTTGTTGGGGGGGCAGTTTTCTCATTGCTGGTGGTGGGGCAGTCTTCATCATCTGGCTGTCATAACTACTAGGCAGTTGTAGTAGCAGCAGGTTGCTGGCTGGAGGATGAAGAAGAGATAGTGCGGTCAGCTGTCAGATAGAAAAGGTGCTGTATCAAAAGAAAAAATAAAGAAATGCTAGAAACGAGGTCAACTGAAGTTCTCTATGCGAACAGAATAGACAGCTGGTATTAGCAGTGTGGCAGTATGGTTGGGGAGCGCTATCTCTCTCTCAGTGTGACAAAAAAAATGGCGGCAATTTTAAATTAAATAGGCAGGTTTGAGGCAATTAGGAAGCAGGGATGTCTGAGGGAGTGAAGGGGCACTGGGGATAGCACTTTTTATTTCCTGGTCATCTATTGAAAGCTAATGTACCCCCCAGCAGGGGTACCAGCCAATCAGAGAATAGGAAATAAAAAGACCATTTTCTAAACAATAAATATTTACTCTCAGTGGATATCCAAGAAGGGACTAAGAAGTCTCCAAAGAACCAGAAGTAGATACAGGCCAAACCAATGGAAAGCAGCAACAAATTATTTTAGTTATTTTGTATTTTCCTCATGCCCCCCCCCCCCAATTTTTCCTTGAATTTTGAGTTTAATCATGTTAGAGAATGAAAAAACATATTGCATAACTAAAGTAATCAGTAAGTAGATACAGGACCATACAATCATGCCCCCTCTCCACCACAAATTCCCATACTAGTACTGCCTTTCAAGCTGAGGAAGGACTGTAAAAAATGCAATTTAGTGCAATCGCAAAGTTTTATGTTTTATTGACCAGCAAGTAAGATAACTGCCCATAGTAATACGTGTTGTGGTAGTTATCACTATGCTTCCCTGGTTTTAATCCCTGCTTATGAAGTTCAAGAAGGAAGGGCTGAAGTAAGTAATGTAACAATGTATTTTGTTTTTTTCCCTAACAACTTGTTATAGATGGATTGTTCAGTAAATACAACTGACTTCAGCAACATACTATAATTGTGTTCTGCTTTCAGTGTAAGACAATTAAATATAGCATTTAAAGATATCTGTCTTAACATGGTTCAAAACTGAAGTGGAAGTAGAGGCATTAAATACAGGGGGTTACATAGAAAGGAGGGAGGGCTCAGAGAGGGGTTTTGCACAGTGCTCCAGAATGGTTAAAGCTGGCCCTGGTTAGGCTGATTGGCCTATAGTTGCCAGCATCATCTCTGCTACTACTTTTGTGAAACAAGACTACATCTGTCCTCCTCCAGTTCTCCAGAACCACTAGTGTTTTTTTCAGTGAGCTGTCAAAAAGGACTGTTAGAGATACAGTCTGTACCTTCCTAAGGTCCATGAGCATCCTTGACTGTACCCTGTTTGGCCCCATAGCTTTGATCACTTTGAGATTTGTGAGTCCCTTCAGGGCTATCTCTATTGTAAAAAGACTTATGTCTGCCTCCCTACATTGCTCCTGTTGATTTTTGTGTGGTTCATCCCATTCCCCTTCCTCTGTGAAGACTGAAGAAAAGTATTTGTTCAGGATATCTGCTTTTTTTTTATCCTCCTCTGCACACTTCCCACTTGCCCTTCTTAACCTCACAATCTCTCTGCTAGTTTCATCATTTCATTTCACTGATGTACCTAAAAATGTCTTGTTCCCTTTTATTACCCCCAGAGCTATTCTTTCCTTAGTTTGCACCTTTGTGTGCCTCACCACTTTCCCTACACCCCTGCTTTTCCTGCTGCACCTCCCTGACCTCTTCCCTCTGTGTCTCTTTATACCTCATGAATACTACCCTTTTAATCATTACCTTTTCAGTCACTTCCTTTAAGAACCATCGTGACGTCGAGGCACAGGTCAGGAACCATAGGAAAAAACAGGAGCAGTTATAGAATTCGCAAAAAGTGTTTATTAGTACTAGCAGTAACATAAAAAAGACTTATTCAGTATAACTATTTACAACGGCAGAAAAAACAGGGAAGATGTATCTGAGTTTTCCTTCAGTCTGTGTGTGTCATAGAAATATAGAAACATAGACTTTGACGACAGACAAGGACCGCTTGGCCCACCCAGTGTACCCATTTCCCTACCTACAGGATAAGCTGCAGATCCTAGTTAACCAACAGCCTGTTTCTTCTAACCCCCACAAGAATTGCCTTATGTCTGTCCCATGTATTCTTGAATTCTCCTACAGTGTTAGACCCCACAACCTTCTCAGGAAGGCTGTTCCATGTGTCCACCATCCTCTCTGTGAAAAAATACTTCCTCACATTGCCCCTGAACTGCCCCCCCATCTTTAAATTGTGTCCCCTTGTTCTTGCTCATCTCTTTTTCTGAAAGATGCTATGCTCTTGGACTTTGTTGATCCCACTGAGGTACTTAAAAGTTTCTATCATGTCCCCCCTCTCCCTCCTTTCCTCAAGGGTATACATATTAAGCTTCTTTAGTCTCTCCTCTTATGGCTTTTCTTGCAGAACCTCCACCATTTTAGTTACCCTGCTCTGGACTGCCTCTATCCTGTCTATGTCCTTGCGGAGATGGGGTCTCCACAACTGGACGCCAGTACTCCAGATGGGGTCTCACTCACTGTCTGTACAGAGGGATAACAACTTCCTGTTTTCTGCTGGTGATGCCTCTCCCTATACATCCCAGTATACCCCCGGCCCTCCCTACTGCATCTGACATTGCTTGCTAACCTTAAGGTCATCTGATATGATTACCCCCAGGTCCCTTTCCATTTTTTGTTGTTGTTACTACCTCCCCCCCATTGAGTAATCTTCCCCTGGGTTTTTTGTTTCCCAGGTGCATTATTTTGCACTTCTTTGCATTGAATCCAAACTGCCGTACTTCTGACCATTCCTCCAACCTTGCCAAGTCCCTTCTCATCCTTTCCACGCCTCCTTGTGTTTCAACCCTGTTGCATATCTTTGTGTCACCTTCAAAGAGGCATACTTTTCCTTCCAGTCCCTCTGCAATGTCACTTATAAAGACATTAAAAAGGACTGAATCCAGTACTGAACCCTGTGGTACCCCACTAGTAACCCCTCCTTCTTCAGAGTGGACTCCATTTACAATTACCTTCTGTGTCCTGTTGTCCAGCCAAAGTTTTACCCAGGCTACCACCCTGGGACCCACTCCCAGGCTGGTTAATTTGACTATTAATCTTTTGTGTGGGACTGTGTCAAACGCCTTGCTAAAGTCTAGGTAGGCCATGTCCACAGCCCCTCCCTGGTGTACTACTTTGGTCACCCAGTCAAAGAAATCAATTAGATTTGTCTGACATGAACTTCCTGCTGTGAACCCATACTGCCTTGGGTCCTGTGCCCCTCTGGCCTCTAGGTACTCAAAGGTGTCAGTGTCTGTATCTCTTATAAGTCTTTGCAGCCCCCCTCCTTAACAAGCATCCTGTTTTTTTCTAACATGTTCTTGCAAATTTCAGGCAAGTACAGCAAGAACACAATGTCTCAGAACCGAGGCCCCTTCTCCACAGCTTCTGAAAAAGGGCTTAAAATCAGCTCTTAGGTTAACCCCTTGAGTTCCCAATAGCTTCTTGCAATCATCTCAAACTATAATTACATACATTTTAAAAGTAACACTATATAATGTCTAAACAAAGGGATCCCAGTATCAGTTACATTTCCACATAATGATTTGCATATATTTTTATACCAGCAGATATGCAAGTGAGGAAAAGACTGAAACAGCAAGGGAAGACTGAGAGACTGTGAGAGGCAAAGAACTGCAAGACTGTCAATGTGATCAAGTCCTAGGTCTCACAAGAAAATTTGGTTGCGCAACCAGACAGACAAGAGACAGGAAAGGAAAGAACATAACAGATCTCTGCATTCAAACTCTCCATAACAACTGGGACAGTGTCCTATTCAACCCTGTCATATGCACCCCCTCCTTAAGAGGGAACCTGTTTTATCAAACAGGTTTCCAAAACTTTATATTCATTCTGTACTAACAATAGCTTCTAAAGTTCAGAAATTAAGCACATGTGCAGTATTCTTTTTTCTATAACAGTACAGTGAACAGTAAAATTTAAACTCATACATTTGTTTTTCAACCTTCAGGATCCTCAATTCCTAATCCATATCTTGACAGAAAATCAGCAATGCAATTATTTTACCAGTTTTGTGTATCACCTTGAATTTTAATGGCTGTAGTGCCAGGTACCACCTTGTGATTCTGGAATTGTTATCTTTTATTTAGTTAAGCCAACAGAGAGCATTGTGATCTGTTATAAGTACAAAGTCATTTCCTAGCAAATAAAATTTAGGGGACTCCAGAGTCCACTTTGCTGCTAAACATTCCTTTTCAATGGTGGAGTACTTTTTTTCTCTGTCATGCAACTTCCTACTTATGTACAGAATATGATGTGCCGTCCCATCTATATTTTGACTCAGAACTGTACCTAGACCTACTTATGATGCATCTGTTTGTAAAAAAAATGGTTTCTTCTTAAAACAGGGCTGAACATAATGCAGCTTTAATGGCTTGAAAAACTTCATCACACTCTGGTGTCCCTTTCACACTATTTGGATACCGTTTTTTCATGAGTTCAGTGAAGGGAATAGCTAACTCGGCAAAACTGGGAACAGATCTCTGACAATAACCAGTCAGCCCTAAAAATTACCTGACATGTTTCTGGTTTTAGGGACAGGGCTGTTAGCTACAGCTTCTATCTTGGAAACCTCTGATCTGACTTCTCCATTTCCCAAAACATAGCCCAAATATCTGGTTTCCTGCATGCCCAATGCACATTTGGTAGGATTAATAGTCAGACCCTGTATTTCTGATAGCTTGGATAACTGCTCATAGGTGTTCCAAGTGGCTTTTCCAGTCTGGACTGTACACCACGACATCATCCAGGTATGCAACACAATAACCAGTGTGAGGTGATAAAATTGCATCCATGTACCACTGGAATGTAGCTGGCACACCATGTAAACCAAATGGCATGGTGGTGAACTGACAGAATCCAACAGGAGTGGCAAATGCAGTTTTATCTCTGAATTCTTTAGCTAAAGGGATTTGCCAGTAGCCCTTGGTGAGATTGAAGGTACTGATATACTTTGCACTCTCCAGTCTGTCCACCAAATCATCTATTCTGGGTGTAGGATAACTGTCAAATTCTGACACTTGATTAAGTTTCCTAAAATCAAGGCAGATTCTAACACCCCATTCTTTTTTGTTTACAATTACCATTGGAGATGACCAAGCACTCCTTGACTCTTCTATGATACACAATTCTTTTATTTTGTTTGTATTTCCTTAACCACGTCAACTCTCAACTGCTCTGGTAACCTGCATATCTTTTGCCTAATTGGGAAAGCATTCCTTGTCACTGTTACATACTCGACCCCTTTTGCTCAGCCTGGTACTGAGGTAAAAATACTGTTAAATGTCTTTAGCACATTACAAATTTCTGCAGTTTGTTCTGAGGTTAAGGAAACATTCACCTTTACAGCATCAGCAGTTACAGTTTATTTCAGTCTATCATTAGAGACATCAATATCTTCTTTATCAGTTTCTGGTAAACCTAGCAAAGCAGTTTTTGGCATTTTTTCAAGCCATTTGTTGAGGAGGTTAGCATGGTATATCTCTGTAAGATTTTTCCTGTCAGGGATTTCAGTCTCATAGTTAATGGTGCTAGTACACCTAAGCACTCTATAAGGCCCTTGCTACTTCATTAACAGTTTATTTTTTGTTGTGGGTAACAGTAGCAAAATCTTTTTACCTGGCTCAAAAACGTTTTCTTTTACCCAATGGTCATAATATACCTTCTGCTGGTTTTGGGCCTCTTCCCGATTACTATGGGCAATTTCAACATATTTTGCCAGCTTCTTTCTTAGGGCACACATATAAGATGTTATAGATTGTTTCTGAGTGGGGTTATCTTCTCATGTTTCTTTTATCACATCTAGTGGCCCTCCTGGCTGCTTGCCATACAGCATTTCAAATGGCAAAACCCCTATTGATACCTGTGGCACTTCTCTTTAAGCAAAAAGTAGGTAAAGCAAGTACTGGTCCCAATCTTTCTGTTCCCCTTTTACAAACCTTTTTAACATATGTTTTAGGGTTTGGTTAAAATGCTCAACAAGACCATCTGTCTGAAAGTGATAGGGGGAGGTTCATATGGCAGTGATACCTAGTAGTCTGTACAGCTCCTTAAGTAATGCAGCACCAAAATTACTACCATGCTCAGTAATCATTTCTTTAGATATGCCTACTATGCTGAACATTTTTGCAAGCTCTGCTGCCACTTTTGAAGCTGTGACAGTATGCATTGAAACTGCTTCTGGGTATTGAATAACATAGTCACAAACTAGCAGGATAAATCTGTTACCCTTTTTACTTTTGTCTAAAAGACCAACCACATCCATCGCAATTCTCTCTAAAGGTACATCAATCAAGGCGAGGGACGCCAGGGGCACCTTGTCTTTTCTAGTGACTAGGGCTACTTTCTGACACTCAGCACAGGAATTACAATAGGTAGCAACATCTTCATGAATTCCAGGCCAGTAAAATCTATATGGCAATCTGGCAAGGGTGAGTTCCTTCCCCGAGTGACCAGCCATAGGACTATTATGTGATATCTTTATTAATTTATTTTTATTTATTCAAGATTCGGTCATTATCTTTGAGCAAAAGCTCTTTTACAAAGGTTCCATGTCAGTACAACAAAGTGTGAACAATTGAGAACAAGAAAACAAAGGAGGGTGGAGCCCCAATGTCAGCAAATTACAAGGGTGAAACATTACTAACAGATAGATAAGCTATCTGGTGAGTGCAAAGAAACATGATAAGGCCAAACATTGTCTTGTACACAGGTATAATTTACAACAGCCGAAGGCTAGACATAAAGGTACAGTCTTCAGCAGCCAGGGAGTGAGATCCATCTGTGTAGTGGAATTAATGTAGAGAGTTGAGTGTGGGGGATCCAGGATGTGGGCAGTGACCCTGAGGGGGCTTCATTAAAAAGGGTATGGAGGGTGACTTAATCCATGTCGGTTAGCCAGGCGATTGTGTCTTAAGACTTGCAGGGCTGGGAATACAATTACTGCCTACAGCAACAGGCCATGCTTCTAGAAAGGTACTGTTTAAGCTTGGCCTTAAAGGCAGGTAGGCTTGAGTTTGTCAGTAGGTGAGACGGAATCTCATAACAACTGTATCTGTAACAACTCTGTTCTACACTTCTGTGGTATAACCAATTGTTCTGTCTGTTCCTGTGTCTGAGTTTTAACCCAAACTCTGTACAGTAACCCATTACATTTTTTAAACATTGGTTCACCCTGTTTTGGTTTTATCCCAAGCTGCTTAAAATAACCCTGGAAAGAAACATTGTTAGCTTGTTCTGAAAGAAAATCACAGTCAGTGATCAGTTTAGTTTCAGCATTTTCTTATGTTAACCCCTTATGTCCATCAGTCATTTGTTGCCACAGTTTCTTCAAGCATCATCTTTCTTTCCTGGATTTCCAGATCTTGGAGCTGTGCTCAGACAAGTCCAAATTGAAGTCACTGAAAGAAAAAGTGTCCCCACCATTTGAGATTTTCTTTGCCTGAGCTCTTGTTACCACTGCTGCTGAAACTGCAGGGTTCAGTTCTTCTGAGATTAACTCAGTAAATCCTGAACAGTCATTTCCAATAATCACGGGTACAGGTAACTTAGGTACTACCCCCACTTTCATTTGGTGCGACACACCCTTAATGGTCTGAGTCACTTGGGTGGTGGGATAGTAACGAGTGTCCCCATGGATGCAGATGATACCAGTACCTGGTCCTTTTGCACAGTTTTCTCAGCACCTCAACACACACTAGGGTCTGTCTGCTCCTTGAACCAATGAGTCCCTTTAAAGTCTTATCCCCCACCTTCACATCTGTTAAGTACTTCCCCAATTTGCTAAGGACAAATCTGCTCCAGTGTCCCTCTTCTTATGGCAATTTCTTGCAATATGACCTGGCTTATTACAGTCATGGCAAATAACATCTTTGGGCACAGATTTGTTACCCCCACCAGAGTTCTTATCAGACCTGTAGTTTAAATGGAAAAAAGAGTGTCTTACCGGTGCTTGGCTGTTACCTCACTGCTGTGGCATCTGTCTGGCCATTTGGTAGTCTTTGGCCAAAGAAACAGCCTTTTCTCCACTTTCTGGTCGCTGTTCCTTTACCCAAAGCTGCACATCTGTAGGCAGGCTGTTGATGAATTGCTCCATTGAAAATGTGTCGATGATCTGTGGAACCATTTTGCCCTCTGGTTGGAGCCATTTTACCAAGAGTTCTCTGAGTCAGGTGAAGGCTTCTCAAGGATTGTTGACTGAGTTGTACTTCAGAGATCAAAATCTCTGCCTGTAGGCCTCTCCTGAGATGTCATACCTTTTCAGGATTTCACTTTTCACCAGGTCATAGTTTTCTGACTGTGCAGTGTCCATATTGCTGTAGGCAAGTTGGGATTTCCCTGTCAGGTATGGTACCAGTCTGATTGTCCATTACTGCTTTGGCCATTGGCAGGCTGTAGCAACTCTTTCAAAGTTGTCAGGTATGCCACGATATCATCCAAGGGACACAACTTTGTAAGTTTAATGGCATTTAAGACGCTCGTGTTTTGTTGCTCATCTGGATCTGTGCCAGATCCTCTGCCTTTGATAGCTTGCAAGGCATCCAGCCATCACTGCTCCTGTCACTGCATCTCTTCTCTCCTCTGCTGCTCCTGTCACTGAATCTCTTCTTTTCTCTGCTGTTTGTGTTGTTGCATTTCTTTTGTCTGTGCTTCTAAACATTGAAACTCTTTTTTTCTCTGCTCCTCCATCTCTTTTTATTGTATAGCCCACCATTTGAAAAAGTTCATCAGGCTTTCAGGTTCTGTCACTGCCTGTTCTTTTTTCCATAACTTGTGCTGGCTGTACAATCTCAGTTTGGACTTCTGTCTCTGCTAGTTCGGCTGCCATTCTCCTGGTAAACACTACTGGACTTGCTGCTGCAGAATCCATACCTTTCTCTATGCTTCCCTGGTACTAGGTCCAGCCTACCGGGTCATAATGTCGTACGCTTAATAGCGTACAACATTATAGCTAACCCGAAACAGCACTGTCCATGACAGTGAATGGTGCAATACCACATATACTGCTGTATGTGGTATTGCACCATTCACACAGTCCCAGGCAGAGGATAAGACCTCTGCTGGGAGTGGATTCCTCCAAACAGCTGCTGTGGCTCACTGGACTGAGCCACAGCAGCAGGAACACAGGCGCTGCATCTGGGACTGAGTTTGATTCCCGGTCCCAGACATTTTATTTTTTACCACAATTTGTGCGCTCCCCGAGTTGGACCCCCTCCGGAGTTGAGAATCTTTAGTGGGGTAGGGTTTCAGTGGAAGTGGGGGGTGGAGACCCCCACAGAAAAAAGACATGTCGCATGGCAATATTGCGCTGTACTGCAACATTATGACCCTTTGCCTAGGTCCAGTACCCATGCACAAAACTCCTGTCTTAGAGTATGCATGGCATAATCCCTCTTAGGCTGACACCATCTGTCATTGAGGCACAGGTCAAGAAGCATAGGAAAAACCAGGAGCAGTTGTAGAATTTTCAAAAAATGTTTGTTAGTACTAGCAGTAACATAAAAAAAAACTTGCTCATTATAACTATTTACAAAGGCAGAATAAACAGAGAAGATCCATCTGAGTTTTATTTCACTCTCTGTGTGTCTGTGTCTCTTTTAAGTCTTTGCAACCCCCCTCCTTAGCAAGCATCCTGTTTTGTCTAACATGTTCTTGTAAATTTCAGGCAGGTGCAGCAAGAGCACAATGACCCAGAACTGAGTCCCCTTTTCCACAGCTTCTGAAAAAAGGCTTAAAAACTGCTCTCAGGTTAACCCTGTGAGTTCCCAATAGCTTTTTGCAATCATCTCAAACTATAATTATATATAGTTCAACAGTAACACTATATAACAGGGCTCAGTACTGGATCCAGTCCTCGTTAACATCTTTATAGGAGACATTGCAGAGGGTCTGGAGGGAAAGGTATGCCTCTTTACAGATGACACAAATATCTGTAACAGAGCTGATACACAAGAGGGGGTAGAAAAGATGAAGAGGGACTTGGCAAAGTTGGAGGAATGGTCAGACATATGGCAACTTAGATTCAATGCAAAGAAGTGCAAAGTAATGCACTTGGGAAACAAAAACCCAGGAGAAGAATACACAATAGCAGGGGAGGTACTAACAACAACAAAAATGGAAAGGAACCTGGGGGTAATGATATAAGTTAACCTAAAGGTGGGTAAGCAATGTGAGAAGTCAGTAAAGAGAGCCAGGGGGATACTGGGATGCATAGGAAGGGGCATCACAAGTAGAAAAAGGGAAGTGGCTATCCCTCTATACAGACAGTTGGTGAGACCCCATCTGGAGTACTGTGTGCAGTTTTGGAGACCTCATCAATGCAAGGACATAGACAGGATGGAAGCAGTCTAGAGGAGGGCAACTAAAATGGTGCAGGGTCTGCAGCAGAAACCATATGAAGAGAGACTGAGAGAGCTTAATATGTAAACCCTTGATGAAAGGAGGGATGAGGGGACATGATAGAAACTTTCAAGTACCTCAAGGGAATCAACAAAGTCCAGGAAGGTAGCATCTTTCAGAAAAAGAGATGTGTAAGAACAAGGGGGCACAATTTAAAGATGGGGGGCAGCTCAGGGGTAATGTGAGAAATTTTTTTTTCACAGAGAGAGTGGTGGATACATGGAACTGCCTTCCTGGGGAGGTCTTTGGGTCTAAAACAATGTGGGAATTCAAACATGCATGGGACAGACATAAGGCAATTATAGAGGGGAATTGCAGGAAGTAGGCTGTTGGTTAACTAGAATCTGCAGCTTATCCAGTAGGTAGGGAAATGGGCAGACTGGGTGGGCCAAGTGGTCCTTATCTGCCATCAAAGTCTATGTTTCTATGTTTCTATAATTTCTAAACAAAGGGATCCCAATATCAGTTACATTTCCACATAATGATTTGCGTATATTTTTATACCAGCAGATATGCAAGGGAGGAAAAGACAGAAACAGCAAGGGAAGACTGAGAGACAGTGAGAGGCAAAGAACTGTGAGACTTTCAGGGTGATCAAGTCCTAGGTCTTGTGAGAAAATCTGGTTGCGCAATCAGACAGGCAAGAGACAGGAAAGGAAAGAACAGAACAGATCCCTGCATTCAAACTCTCCATGACAACTGGGACAGCATCCTATTCAACCTGGCACACATAGTGTTCCTTTTTCCACATATTTTTGCTCACTTCCTTTGCACAGAGGTTTGTTGCCTTCACTATGCCTTCCCTTAGCTTAACACACTGTTCCTCCACCCCACCCTGGACACCCCCCCCACTAGGTAACCTCTTAGGCATTCACCCATTGTTTTGAATACTGTCCTCCTGAAGTCCAGGACCCTTGTCCTTATGTAGTTTGCTTCCACCACTGCCTTTATGCTGAACCACACTGTACGGTGATCACTGGCCCCAAATAGCCTCCCACCTTGATATCTGCAATTGTGTCCCTGTTAGTGAATACTAGGTCCAGTATTGCCCTATCACAAATTGACTCTCTGACAAACTGACTCCCTGAGAAACACCCCTGCAGTGAGTTCAGGATGTCAAGTACCCCGCCACCAGCATCTCCTCTGTGCTGGAGGTCTGTAGATTGTACCAGTGCAAATTGTGGCTCAGTTTCCCATCTCTGAGGTGACCCACAGTACCTCTGACCCCTCCGTTCCCCCCATGTCTCCATCACTTTGATACCCTCCCTTAAATAACAGCACTGGAGCTCAAGGCACATCTCACTGCCTTTGACATACGTGAACCTCTCCAGTCAGGATTTAGGTTCAGGGACAGTATGAAGACCACATTGGTCAGGATGTTTACTGATCTCCTCAGTGCTAGAGATAGAGGGGCATAGTCAATTCTTGTTCTATTTGATATCTCTTCAACATTTCACACTGTAGACCATGGTGTGTTGTTCCATCACTTAAGGTAGCTCTGATGACTCACCAGCAATGTCATCATCGGGTTTGAAACCTTTCTTACAGACAGGATGCAGAGGGTGGTGACAGAGAATTTCTCCTCACTCCAGAAGGCCTTCTCTTGTGGAGTTCCTCAGGATTCAGCCTCCTCACCCATGCAGTTTGTGGGGTACATGCTGCCATGGGGGAGATCACTAGATGCTACAGTGTGGGTTTTCACTGCTATGGAGAGGACACCCAGCCGTATTTGTCATTTGCACCCAGGATGCCTGACACAATTGAGGTACTAAATTTGTATCCAGCCAAGATCCAGCACTGGATATCCTTTAGCAGGCTAAAGCTCAACCCAGACAAGATAGAGGTTCTGGTGATTTAGCCTAGTCATTGGCAGGGTGCAGAGGCAGAAGAAAAAGTGACTTGCCTGGTGTTTGGTCCCTAGCAACTTGTAGCCTCTGCTAAGGTAAACAATTTGGGGGTCATTCTGGTTAATCAATTTAGTCTGTTGTCCAGAGTGGCTTTTACCATTTCAGGAGCATCACCTGAAATAAAGCCTTTATACCACCTTATGACTTGCCATCAGTAGTTCATGGTTTTGTGACTTCCAGAGTCGACTATTGTGGCAGTCTTTACTTCAGGGATGGTGGAGAGGTCCTACGTTGCCTGCAGCTGATGCAGAAAACAGCAACCAGATTGCGGATGGGCCTTCTGAGTTCTTGTAATGTGACTCCAGTCCTGCATGACCTGCACTGGCTGCCAGTGAGGTGGCAAAGCACCTTCAAAGTCAGTTTACTGGCCTATGAGACCTATACAGACTGGGTCCTGGAAATATGAGTAACCTCCTGACTCCCTACCATGCCCATCACTCTCCTCGCTCCTTCAAGGTAGGTCTCCTCATGGTTCTTAGGGCACAGATTAAATCATTTTGTGATCAAGCTTTTGAGGTGGCTGGTCTGGTCCTGTGGAACTCGCTTCCAAGATCCATGAAGGAGTCCCCCTTGTTGGAGGCTTATAAGAAGGACTTGAAGCCTCATCATTTTAGGAAGGCCTTTGGGGTGAAAGGGCCCCCAATACACTCAGTCAATGCTATCTAACTTGATATTATTTATTTTGGTTTAGTTTAATTTATTTTCTACCTGCTTTACTTACTATTTATTACATGGCTAAAAATTAGCTTTTACATATGATAATATTTTAGGTATGTATTTTCCTGACTTATGTACAGTGCCCTGAGTCCCAGGGAATGGGCACTCTCAACAAATAGTTTTACCTACTTACTTAATTACATACTGTATCACCCCTTCTCTCTTCCTACCTAAAGGCCATGTCCCTGTCATGGTTAACTGTGCACCATAACTCAGTAATGGCCATGATATTGAGGTCTGCCTCCACCTCAATGGCCACTAGGAACATAATTTTATTTCTTAGTCTTCTAGCACTTGAACATATGGCCTCCTATGTTTTGTTACCATTCTGCCTGCTACCCCCTTTTTTCTTTCTGCACTGTCTCCCTTCCCCTCCCTTTTTTACAGCTTGTGTTCCCATTCCCTTTCATTTTTTACCAGTATGTTTTTTTCTATTGCACCCTGGGGGTCCTCACTTGTCCCTGCTTCAGTCTTTCAGTCTGGGGTGGGGTGGGGGCATTTTATGCTTCCCTGATTTCTTCTGCCAGCCTCTTCAGCTAGTTTAAATGTTCATCAAAGTAATATTTAAACCATCAACTGAGGACCGTGATTCAATTCCCAGATGGATGCAGGCCATCACCCCTGTATAGGCACTTATCCCTCCAAGTTGATCCCCAGTTCCAAATGTAGCCAAACATCTCCTCTCTACACCGTTCCTTCAACCATGAGTTGAAGCTCTTGGTACAGGGAACTCTATCCCCACCCCATCATAGACAGGCTGCATCTTAGCATATGCTCCTGAGAGTGTTACCTGCCTAAGATGGCTCCCCAGCTCTCTAAAATCTCCCTGCACAATTCCAGCAGCATCCTTCCCTCTTTATGTCTCTTTCTGTTCTCATATCTACCCCTTAACTATTGATTCCCCCACAAGAAGCTGTTTTCTCCTCTGCTAGGTCCTCTATCTCTTACTTTTAGGTCTAGTCTGTAGATGCCCCCTACATCCTCCTGGCCACTACTAAGGGTGCCTTCTCTTGGCAGTCCTGTCCACCAGAGAAGTGAATTATTATCGTAGTGGCACTGACTGAGGAATGTTCCCCCAACCCACCAACCCCACCCTTCCTGAACCCACCTTACTCCAGATTGTCCTCCTTCATGGCATTCTCTGGGGTAACGGTGGTAGGCTCAGTGGCTTCTGTGTGGGAGAAAAGGTTCCTCAAATCCTAACAAACTCAGCTGGAGCCTAGTGACCTCCTCCCTCAACCCAGAGAGGTGCATGCAGATAGGGCAGTACCTCAGTCTCCAGACGTTCTCTGTGAAAACTGTCACTTCACAACCACTGCACTGCACCACTCCCAGCATTCCCATTCCTTTCCTCACTATGTTTTTTCCCCCTGGCAATTTGCCTCCCTTTGGAGGTTTTGGCCCCCACTCCTGTTCACCAGTCTCCCCATTCCCAGGCATGCCACCCTGGATGGAGCAGACAAGCAGGCACCCCCTCCCCAGGAAACATGGTCTCAAGGTTCTGGCTTGACCCCCAGGGTGGGGTTAAGGGAGCAGGACCCCCATCAGTGAACCTTGGTCTGTGACAGGGAGTGGTGGCAGTGGAGGTGGGGGCCATCATTAGTGACTGGCACTGACTTTTTGGCAATTTTCTTCCATGGGTCTGGGTTGTGCAATGATGCCAGCATCCTCCCCACTCCCTTGATGTATGGCACCAGTTGCGGTTGTACCCCTAGCCTCTGCCAGAGGTTTTTATTGCACTGGACACTCTTCCCACTCCCCCCAGAGAAGGACAGCAGTCCATAGGATGCTCAATCCTTCTCCTCTGGCTGGCTCTACAACTCCTGAGACCATCCCTGAACCCAGGATGTTGGCATCACAGATGGATGCCTTGCCACTGAGTCAGCGGGTCAGCTCCTACCCTGCTACTCTTCCTACCTCACCTTCCTGACCATGCCATTTTTTCATCGCTCATTCTGGCTGTTACCCCAGAAAATGCTCTCCTTTATGGGACTCAAGCTCTTCAACTCTCGCCCTCTGGAACTAAAACTCTGTCCCTCCACAAATGCCTTCAAACTCAATATCAGGAGACATTTCTCCCTCACCTGCACCTGCTCGCAGCCTTAATCTGGTTCCCCTTCTGCACTCTTTTCCCCTCACCCTCTTGTTATCCACCTCTGGCACTTACCCTCTCTTTCTAGAACTTGTAGTATTGTTAATTGGCTCTACGATGCTGGTTCAACAACCCTTTTATCGACCGTCAATTCACCGACAGGAATCATGTTGACCACAAGTTGTGGTTAATATGATTCCTGTGTGTCTCCTGGTCCATTTTTTATCAGGGCAAAGCTTCCTGAATCCCCATGTAGGGGGCTCTTCCCCCATCCCCCCCTCTTTAGAATTATCAACTCCACTTAAAGTTGATTCGGGGCAGGGGTGCAAGACCAGGAGACAGTGTGGCCCTGTCTTGGACACACCAACACAGCGACCTGTCTGGAAAGTGTTGATTTTGCCAACAGGGTTGTAGTTCACTGTGTTGGTATCACCGTATGTGGGGCATACCTTGTTAATCCACCTAGGTTAGTTTTTAGGTTGCACTAAAAATTTTTATTTCCCACTGTTACATTATATTATTGTTAAGCCCTCACTGAATGCTTAATGTCACTTTATATTTGTTAATTCAACAAGGCTAGTTCATGGTTTGCCCTTTAGTCTGTATTATCCTGATTTTATGTACCATTGTTTTAACCCTCACTGTAAAGTTAAATGTTTTACCCTATGTCATGTCTCGTGGTTGTATGTACCTGGACTGTTGTGTAAACAGGGAGCAATGCTCACATGCTTTCCCAGTATAATGAATAAAAATGAAATGAAATAAAATTGGGTGTATGTATTCCCCAAAGTGTCCCATAAAGTACTCGTACCCTTAAATCCCAGTTTTAAAACAAAGGAAAAAGTTGATTTTGAGAGGTGTATCCATATGATGTATGTGAAGCAGAGTGCAGATCAACTGTTTGAATGCTACTTTGAATGTCTAAAAATAGGGCCTGCTTTCAGTTCATAAACACCTTAAAGAAAAAGGCATAACTTTTGAATTTCTTCTGGTATAAACATGAAATTCAGTGTACATATTCCCAAATGTGTCCCCTAGAGGGCACTTAAATCCCAGGTTCTAAAACAAAGGTAAAAATTATTCACAAGAGGTGCATCTGGAATGCGGGGTATGAGAGGCAGAGTGCAGCTCAACTGCCTGAAAGCAGGGACTGCTTTAACTGCAAAAACACCATACAGAAGCAGGCATAACTTTTACTTCCCTTGTGGTATAAGTGGCTTTTGAGGGGTGCATCTGTGTGGTGTATGTAAAGGTGGTATGATACAGTACTTAATATTAAACTTCATAATACTGTACACTGCTGAGAAAGGCAAGTGGATCACTGTGGAGTTTGAGCATGCACGTAATTGACAGATGAAAATGACACTCCATGATAGTGATCAGCAATTACACTGATATATACCGGCACAAAAAAAAAAAAAACATAGTCTGAGATGCATAGGTGATGGAATGCAACATCAAACTGACATGCCACTGTGTGATCGCACAGCATAAAACAACATACCGCTGGGCACAACTACTTGTAGGACTATTCTACCTTCTCCCTTTGTTCTGCCACCTCTCACTTGATTGAACAACTCCAGACAAGTTTAACAGGTGACTGCAAGTGGATCGGTGACAGGATGGAGAACACACAGGCAATAATAGTATGGAGTGGGTGACCCAAAAGATTAAAACACTTTTTTATATCAGTGCCACTGGAGTTGTGGAACTTGGGGAAGGGGTCAAGTCCCTGAAATGAGGAAAATGGGCAGCACTGTGCTGGCACTTGCATTCAGGATTTAATCTAGCAACTACACTTAGTGACTACATGGCCAAAGCAAGTCCTTTATGTCTAGGCATTCAGCCTTTGTGTAATCTCTCTCTCTAATGTATCACTGAGCTGTGTACTGTATCTCTCCTTGTATAGTTTACATTATGTCCTTTTTCCTGTGCATCTCTTGGACTGTAAAGTGACTTAGTAAATATTTTGTACACGATACTATATGAAAGAACCGTCTTTTCTTTATCAGAAAATGGGGTAGAGGAATTGGTGTGCACGGGTATTGGCCTTTGGCCCAACATTCAGATACAAATCAGAATAAAAAAACATGTGCACACCATTACACCCGCAGAAATATTAGCAGGTGTCCAGGTAAAGCAAACATTGTAAATGCAAAATGTTTTCTTGCTTGTATTTGCTCTGTAGTTGTTAGGCATAGTCATAAAATGGGCAAAGGATTTCAAAGAACCGGATTGGTTGTTCCCTTACAAAAATAATTATACTAAATGTTTTCATGCGGCACACATAAAACAACCCATGTGATATGTGTGATGCAAGCATGATTTAAATGTTAAATTGGAACCGATTGTATGCGTGTGGCATTCATGCAGCAAGCAAGTGTGGAAAGCATGCTTTTTATGTTAAATTGGAACAGACTGCATGCATGTGACATGCACGGAAAAAGCAAGTGGTCACTGATAACTGCACACATAAAAGTTAAGTGACTTGCTTAGGATCACACCGTATATAAGTGGGGGTTGATGAGATTTAAACCCAGGTCTTCAGGTTTGCAGTTCAGTGTCTTTAACCTCTAAACTATACTACCTGCATACATTTGGCTCTCTTGTACTTCAATACAAATCTGAATACATATGCACACATCTGCACGCATGTGGCATGCATGTAGCCACTGATACACTTCCTAGTTTTCTTGTCCCCCTTATCTCAGCTGCACAGCTGAATTGTAGCACACATTCCAATGGAAACACATGTGGTCCTTCCCATCCCCAATACACACACTTATCCACAAAACTACTTAATTACTTCTGTCTGGCCTGTATTCCTACTACTGTATTTTCTCTCCATAGTTTTGAATGTTTCCATACAAACAGGCTTTTCGGGGCAAACATAAAAGTAGGAAAAATTGGACTCCCACCCACAAGGCCAGCCCCCCCACCATGCACACACACACACACACACACACACACACTGTAGTGGATGCGGCCATGCTGCTACAGAAAACTCACAAAACATAGATATAAGTTGAGAGTCTTTTACCTAAGTACTAGGGAGCCAGGGGTAAGAGTCTTTAAAAGATGATGTCCATGGGTCAAAGTGCTGGGGAATACCCCCTTGAAATGAATGGAGTTATTTTTTATTACTACATTATACATTACGATGGTGAGTTGGAGAATAATGAAGGCCACTCTTCTACAAACAAGACCCTTGTTAGTCAAGCAGTGGCCTTCATTAATCTCCAGCTATCAATAATGTATAAAATAGTAACACAAAAATACCCTCATTCATTTCAATGGAGCACACCATTGCACTCTCCCTTGCCCTATGTCATAATGTGCCTGAGAGTGGAGATGTGGAGCTCAGCTTCACTGGGGGATAAACCTGACTATGGTGGGGCTCCAATAGTCTGTGCATACCATACTACTCAATGCAACTACCATACTACTGAAAGCAATGGACAGCCCTTATTTTACCCCTGAAAGCTGTTCTGCCCCTCATCCATCCCTCATGGAAAACATGCTGCTCACACAGAGGATGTCCTGTAAATTTAGACTCTATGGCAGGGGCCGCATTTCTGATTTCAACAGGGGGAGCCAACAACCAGTGGAGACCAGATGCTAGTTAGCCCCGTGGCGGCAAGCTCTGGAATGTCTGGAACGTCGCTAAAAGGTAAAACTTATTTGTGGTGACTGAAAAGTGGTGCCAGGTGATGGGAGACCACCTGGCATGCTGGCAACCTGGGTTCACACCCAAGCCCTGGATGACAAGAGTGGAGGCTGGCAGGGAGAGTTTAAGAGCATCCATGGGGTGCTTTCCTCCCAGGGGGGAGGGTTGAGGTTGCACCACCCTTTGGTGGCTCCTGGCAGCCATCTTAGGCATCGTACTATGCAGCATGGGTGACCACATGTTGTATGTGTGATTGGCCAGGACACTGTGGTGTGCACTCCAGTAAGTAGGTGGGTGGGAGGGGACAAAAACAGGAAAATGGCTGCCTAGCCATCCAGATGATGGCAGTCCACCCTCCCATTGCTGCAACAGCCCATGCTGCTCATGCTGCACCCTCACTGCTCCCCTGACAAAGAAAGACAAAAACTGTCTCCTGGCATTCAGTATCTCCTCCCAGTTGAGACCACAGGAAGGGGGCCCCCCTCAGCTAAGGGATATGTCAGGTCAGCCTGGGGCAGCATGATGAGGGGCAGCAGATAATGAACCAGAGGAGAGTTGCAATGGGGTGGGGCTTGCCACCTGAAGGAGTGGTCGGCTAGGCTGGCAGGGGAGAAAAATAAATAATACAAAAAACAAGCATTTGTCAATGCCGAATGTTGATTGCGTTGGTCTGTTGAGCTTGCTCAGTGGCCCTCTGTCACTGGCTCAGTCTGTTTGTCCCGGTGCTGCTGGCTGCTCTTTTGTACTGGGCTGCTGCCTGTGTTGGCACCTTGTTCTGCTGAGGAAGAAATCCGCAGCTGTCCCAACAGAGCTCCATTGAGGTGGCTCACTCCCCCTCTCTCACTCGCTCATTCTGTTCCTCCTGGCGCTGCAGGCTGCCCTTTTGTACTGGGCTCCTGCCTGTGTTGGTGGCTTTTAGTACCCACAAAGAAATCCACAGCTGTCCTGACAGAGCTCCATTGAGGACGCTCACTCCCCCTGTGTCACTCACTCATTCTGATTCTCCTGGCACTGCAGGCTGCCCTTTTTTACTGTGCTCCTGCCTCTATTGGTGCCTTTTCCTGCCCATAAAGAAATCTGCAGCAGTCCCGACAAAGCTCCATTGAGCTCACTCACTCCCCTTCTCTCACTCGCTCATTCTGTTCTGCCGGCTCTGCAGGCTGCCCTTTTCTACTGGGCTCCTGCCTGTGTTGCTGCCTTCTTATGCCCACAAAGAAATTTTCAGCAGTTACAATACAGCTCTGTTGAGCTCACTCACTCACTCATTCTGGTTTTCCTGCCACTGCAGGCTGCCCATTTGTACTGGGCCCCCGCATGCATTGCTGCCTTTTTCTGCCCACAAACAAATCTTCAGCAGTCCCAACAAAGCCCCGTTGAGCTCACTGGCTCCCTCACCCTCACTCGCTCGTTCTGTGTCTCCTGGTGCTGCAGGCTGCCCTTTTGTGCTGGGCTCCTGCCTGCACTGGTGGCTTTTTCTGGCCAGAAAGAAATCTGAAGCAGTCCTGACACAGCTCCACTGAGCACACTCACTCCCCCCCCCGTCACTCTCGCATTCCGTTTCTGACAGCGCTGCAACACTCTCGCATTCCGTTTCTGACGGCGCTGCAAGCTGGCCTTTTGTACTGGGCTCCTGCCTGGGCTGCCGCATTTTTTGCCCACAAAGAAATCTGCAGCAGTCACACTACAGCTCCGTTGAGCTCTCTCACTACTTCTCTGTCACTCGCTCATTCTGTTTCTCTTGGCGCTGCAGGCTGCACTTTTGTATGGGGCTCCTGACTGCATTGGTAACTCTGTCTGTACACAAAGAAATCTGCAGCTGTCCCAACAAAGTTCCATTGAGGTCACTCAGTCTCCCTCTCTCATCGCTCATTCTGTTTGTCCTGGTGCTGCAAGCTGCCCTTTTGTATGAGGCTCCTGCCTGCATTGGCGTCTTTTTCTGCCCACAAAGAAATCCCAGCAGTCCTGATAGAGCTCCGTTGAGCTCACTAAGTCCCCCTGTCTTACTTGCTCATACTGTTTCTCCCACCAGTGCAGGCTGGCATTTTGTAATGGGCCCCTGCCTGTACTGATGCCTTTTTCTGCCCACAAAGAAATCTGCAGCAGTCCTGACAGCGCTTCGGCGAGTTTGCTCACTCCCCCTCCTTCACTCGCGCTGTCGTTCTGTTTCTCCCAGTGCTGCAGGCTTCCCTTTTGTACTGGGCTCTTGTGTTGGGGTCTTTGTCTGCCCACAAACAAATCTGCAGCAGTCCCGACAGAGCTCAGTTGAGCTCGGTCACTTCCCCTTCTCACTCGGTCAATCTTATTGTGTCCCAAACACTGATTTCCCAGAGTGACCGTGCTATTGTCCGGCAGGAGTGCAAAAACATATTTTAGCCAGGATGTGAAAAATGACAGCTGTAGGGTTCATAAGGAGTTGTGAAAAAATGCCAGCGTTGAAAATGTGGTGTGACAGTATTACAAATTTGCAAAGTTACAAGGGTGCATGGAAACAGTTCAACGCACGCTTATAACACAGTCATGTCATGGAGTTTCGTCACCAAATTTTCAACATAGGGATTTTAGGACCTCTGCTCAGGAACAGTGCCACTGTCATTTTTTTAATCTGTCCTGAACACTGATTTCCCACAGTGACCACGTTATTCTGCACCAGACCTGTGAAAACACATTTTGGTCAGGATGTGAAAATGACAGCTGTACTGCTTAGACGGGGGTGTGAAAAAATGGCACTGTTGAAAATCTGGTGTTACAATATTACAAATCTGCGAAGCTACAATGGTGCATGGAAAGTGCACAACGCACACTTGTAACACAGTAAATTGATGGGCTATTATCACCAAATTTTCAACATAGGCATTTTAGGACCTCTGCTCATGAACAGTGTCATTGTCATTTTCTTAATCTGTCCAGAACAGTGATTTCTCACAGCGATCGCTCTATTCTGCTCCAAAAGTGCGAAAACACATTTCGGTCAGGATGGGAAAAATGACAGCTGTACTGTTCATCAGTAGGTCTGGGAAAATGGCAATGTTGAAAATCTGGAGTGAAAATATTATAAATTTGAGAAGTTACGAGCGTGCGTGGCAACTGCTCAACGCATGCTCGTAACACAGTCATTTTATGGAGTATCGTTACCAAATTTTCAACATCGGCATTTTAGGACCTCTACTCATGAACAGTGTCACTGTCATTTTCTTAATCTGTCCTGAACACTGATTTCCCACAGTGACCGTGCTATTCAGTGCCAGAAGTGTGAAAACACATTTCAGCCAGGATGGGAACAATGACAGCTGTACTGCTCACAAGGAGGTGTGACAAAATGCTAATGTTGAAAATGTGGTGTGAAAATATTGCAGATTGGCAAAGTTACGAGCATGCGTGGCAACTGCACAACACACACTTGTAAAACAGTCATTTTTTTGGATTTTTCCCCACCAAATTTGCAACATAGGCTTTTTGAGAGGCCACCTCATAAACACTGACACTGTCATTTTGTTAATCTGCCCCGAAGGGTGATTCTACGCAGTGATCGCGAAACCACCTTTCAGGGCCAATTAATGCCATGCCAGTTCAAGAATTCATGAGGAGGGGTCCCAAAAACCCCATGTTGAAAATTTGCTGAAAAAATTCCCCAAAATGCCTGAGATATGCACTAAAGTTGAAAAAACCCTATTCATTACATTATACAGCTTACCGGCATTTCCGCAGTTCGCAGTCGGCTTTGAAGAGTGCAGACGTGTTCCTGGTCCAGGGAAGATCATCGCGCTGAGCTCTGGAGGTAAGTATGGGGTATGGGGGTGTGGAGAGGCAGGGTGCACAGTGGGTGGGTGCGGGTTGTGGGAGGGGGCAGGGAGACTACGAGGGATCATTTCCTTTTTTCAGGGAATAAAACCAAAAAATGTCACAGGACCATTTTTTACTTTACAGGGGCATGTGGCATGCTGGGGTGGGCTCCCAGCATGCCACCAGAGTCTGGCTTTGCGGGGGCAGCTGTAGCTGATGGGGGACTGGGCACCCCATCGGCAAACAAGAAAAGGGGCATATGGCATGCTGGGATGGGCTCCCAGTGTGCCACCAGTGTCTTGTTTTTTAGGTGGGGGGCAGCTGAAGCTGACTGGGGATTGGGCACCCCCGTTGGCAAACAACAGAAGGGGGGGGAATTATTTTCTGCTGATGGGGATTGGGAACCCCCCCTTGGCAAACAATGGAAAGGGGGAATTCCTTTCTGCTGACGGGGATTGGGCACCCTGACGGCAAACAATAAAACCAGGAGGGAGGGTTGGTGACAGTATGCTGATGGGGAGTGGGCTCCCCTGTCGGCAAAAATAAACATGGGGTGTTGATATTGTTTGTGAATATGATGACAAGCCACTGCCATGTTCACAAACAATATCAGACATCCTACATCCCGCCCTGCAATGACGGGTCACTCCCTCATTGCAGCAGATGGCTGACGCTGCAATGACAAGGTGGCCCCTGATTGCAGCGGCTGATTTTTTAGAAAGTTGTGGCACGCTGGCTGAACTAGTGTCAGCAGCAGCATGACATGGCATTGGGGGATGGGGGACAAGCCTTTGCAGGCTGTGGGGGCATTGGGCACAACAGTGCCATGCCTCCACAACCTGCTTGTGGAGAAAGATGACGCAACATGTTTCTTGCGCATGCGCGCAATCAACAAAAAAAGGTAACATTTATTTGTTGTGACTGAAAAGTGATATGCAAATCAAGAAAAAATCAACCCCCCCAAAAAAAAATCTTTGTTCCAATTTCTCTCAACTCCATTCCATTCAATACCCATCCCATATGGGTCATGAAGTCACCCAAAGGTGCAGAAATGTGAAAAACACATCAATGTTTCAGTCCTTCCTCCTTCCTCAATCCCCCTGTAAAAAAATGTTTTTACTTTTGCTTACCTGTCCATCTGTCCAGAATGTGCTACCCAGCCCAGTGTGCCACAAGCCAAAAACTGTGCCAGTCCTGTGGCATCTGGAAAAGACAGTCATTTAGAAATAAAAACATAGCTAGCATTAATACAGCATAAGGAAGTCAAATCAGCAGACTGATAGAAATATCATCCCGGGCTCTTTAACCTACAGAATATTGGGCAAAATAACTTGTACAGTCTATGGAATGATCAGTCACTATGTTCATACCAATTGAAGAAAGTTTAACAAAACTGAGAACAAAATGAAAAGTTTGCATAACTTTATTCTGCATTAGTTTAACATTGCTTTTAATGAGTAATGTAAGCTAGCCAGAACATCGATCATGAGCAGGCCGATTATTATCTTAAGTAAATAACTTAAACTAATGATTCCAAAGTCACCCAGAAAGAATGTATTTATGTTATAAGGTAGATTATGAACTGGTTGCCACAAATCCAGCAACCTGATTGGCTGAGACCTCGTTTAAGCCATGAGTATACCTAACTACATACTTGTGGCTTATAGGAGGTCTCAGCCAATCAGACTGCTGGATTTTCTCTTCACAACACCAATCCCCACTCAGAATAAGCTCATGTGGTGCTGCTGAAGACCAGTGTGTGTTTCATGGGAAACATTTTTTTTAACTCTCTGAAATAGATTTTTTTAACTGTTGCACCATTGCCTCCCACAGTACACAAACTGAATTGACTATATGGTCCCAATATGATCACCAGATCTGATCAGCTTGACAACCACCACTCTGCCAGCCCCACCTTACTCTCCCAGACTAAGTGTGTGCATCACACTTCACTTATCAAAGCTGCCTTCCAGTACTGCCTCAGGCATTCACACCTCTTCTCCCCCTACACAGCCAGCTATATCGAGAAAAGATTAATTCATTAAATAAGCTTCTCTGAACCACAGTTGATACACACACTCAGGTGGGCGATGTGATGCTCTGCCATCTGCTTCTTGTTACAATGTATGATATTTGTATTATAAATAAATGTTATGTGTATGTGATTGTCTACTGGCACACAAGTCAGCCAGTGAGTGAGAGACTTGACCTTTGACCTCCAAGGTGTCAGTGTGGCTGAAGCTGCAAGATGTGTTAAACTGACAAGGGAAACCCTTAATTAAAAGCCTTCCTTCCAGAGGGACAGTTTATTACCCCTTATAACCTGCTCCTGCTTTTGAAGTTGAAACTAAATATGAACTTTATGTCCCTAGCAGGAAGGGAAGCCATCTGGCTGATCTTTTATGGTTTTCTCACCTAGCCAAGAACTAGTGACATGGTTGTGGGATTGTGAAACAAAAGGGGATGTTTTGATCAAAATTTTTCATATTTGGGAAATGGCAAGTTGCTCATTTTCACGGAATTAACATACATCCTTGTGGTTAATTATGTTAAGAAGTTAAAGCTAGGAGGCTCTAACTGTGACCTCACCAGAAGGGATGGGGAGATGGATTTGGAAATGAACAGGCATCAGAGGGAAACAGAGCTTATTATTCTGGACTCAAAAAGGAGACTTAGTTCTCTGGACTTAAGAAAGCACTTAATGGCAACATCTAGCTAAGCAAGAACTTAAGTATTTGTGGTAGGCCTATTTGTGTTCTGTAACTTCCCATTTATTGTATGTGACTGTAAGTTATTGATATAATTGTTCTGTGTCTGATTTTACCTATTTTACAATTTTTAGTAAACAATATTTTTCTTGAAGTACTGCCTGTGCTTTTTCTCAGTTTCTTTTGTATATGAATGCTGAATCAGTGTTTAAGTCTGATAGCTGTTAAGGGCTTGAATGTGTTACTAATCTTGAAAAAGGTAAGACTATACCTAGTCTCATATTGAGTCTAAGGGTACATTTTGGGAATCTGTCTGGGTGCCACTGGGCGAGCGATTATATTGCATTCCCCCAAAGAGAATGTTATCTGAATCTGTTAACTGGGTATGCTAGCATAAGGTTCACATTTGACTTCCAGGACTCGAAGCTAGTAGTTGATTTGGACCCAAAACAGACAGGAGCGTTATCCTGTTTGTCACCTGTTCACACTATTGCACTTCGAGTTTGGCACTGTGGGAGAAGAGGGCCTGACCTGCAGAGCACGTTTGTGACAGGTGAATGTAGGGCAGTTATGCAGGTGAGAATACAGCAGTTAGAGAGACACAAAGAGGTTACAGAGTTATGAACAGTGTCTACAGTGTAACAGCATCACCTAGTGAAGGCAACTGATACAGCATAGCACAGTGGTTTAAGGCTCTGAGCTGCAAATCTGGTGACATCCAGCAGACCAGACCTGGGTTTAAATCCCACAGCTTCCACTTGCATTCTGTGTGACCCCGGGCAAGTCACTTAACTTCCCAGTGCTCCCAGGTTGCACCTGTAAAAAAGCTTTCAGCTTAGTGTGTCTTACCTGGTTAAATAAATAAAATAAAAATAAAGAACTATTTTCTGAAGCTGTATTACTAGACTACCCCTTCTAAATAATTTTTCACATGTTACAGACATTTTTCTTTATTTTTACCAATTTAAATCCCGTTCGTAATAGCAAAAATGCACTCCAGGGTGTGGTATATCATGGGATATCATCACTCTTTGGTGCATGAGGCACTCAGCCTGTGGCCTTATGCCTCACGATGCACCCAAGGCGTGACACTATCCCATAATATACCACACTCTGTTGTATATTATTGCTTAATTGTAAAGTAGCATGGTTAGCAGCTATTAAGTGATACTGGACACAATTTTAGTCACACTGTATTTAAAATGCAATTAAAAGTGCAGCAATCTTTGAATAAAAGGTACTGAGCCATAAATATTGTATTCTGTCAAGAGGCATAATATATTCTTACAGGAGGATCTAACTATGTAAATTACAGGTATTTTGCATATGGTGACAAATGCATAGTTTGCATTTCACATTGTTATTTATTTGAGTGTCACAGCTACTGAAAAGTGATTTTAAATTGGTATTTGAATATAGGGCAAATCTTTGACTTTATTTGACTTCTATATACTGTAAGAAATTAAATTGTGTGGAGTTGTAGATGGACAGAGAAAGCCCTGACTAAGTTTGTTACTTATGTAGAATATAGTTTTAGCACTACTGAGAACAGTAGTGGTGGCAGCAAGTAACAAAAAATGTCTTTTACAATAAATGAATGCATGTTTAACACACATTACAACATTATCTAGGTAACCACATTTGAAAAAATAAAGAAAAATGAATAAGATGTGCTAGATAAGGAAGTGTTACAGGTATGACTGTATGAATTTGATGCACAGAATGAGCTATAAGTTGAGCTGTAAGTTACAAAAATGTAGACAAACAATATTCATTTTCTTTATTTTATGTTCTTTACAGTGTCTCCCAATGGAAGCCTAAATTCCTGAAATGTTGGTGTTATTATGAAATAAAGCATTGGAACACATACAGTATGTTAGTGTAATGGTCTTCATTAGTCCAGAGTAACTAACTTTTTGAGTTATTTATATACCAATAAAATGTGATTTATGATGGAAGGAGGAGGAGGAGGATGATAATGAAGAGAATGTGTTGTTTTCAGAACCAGTCAGCATCTACTTTAAAATGATAACCAGTATGGCTTCATTATAACCCAGCTGCTAAAGCTGTCAGACTCTGTTATACACACATATACACAGTGGAATGTGTATAAAAGAGTTTTAGTGAAAACGTTTACAAAACAACTGTTTCAGTAGAAAAAATCTATTTTTCCTCAGAGTATTTTCCACTTGACAGCACTCTTAGCTTCTTGGGTCACAAAGCTTTCCATGTATAGAACCGTTGAGTGTGAGATATACTGAGCTTGATTCTCAAAGCCCTGGAAATGGTGCAAGGTGCCTGCGCCAAGCATATATGGTGCGAGTGGCACCTTGCACTGGAAACTGCTGTCTAATCTATTCTCACAGGCAGCCTACATTAACCACAGGCTGCCTGCCCCAAATGGGGCTTGCACCACTGGTGCATCCAAGAATGTGCTGTGAACTTGGTGCTACAGGGCATTTGGAAGATGCAAACTGCCACATCCCCAAAAATGGTATTCACAGAACACTCCTAGAGGAAGAATTTCTAAGTATCCTTAGACCAGCCAGGGCTGGTCAAAGGGTACTTAGACAATTCTCCTCAGGGAGACTTGCCTCTGTGTGTGTGTGGTGGGGGGATGTGCTGCTTGCCCCATTCCCCAATGTCCCAAAAACAACTATGTATATATGGGAAATGAATATCACTTTTTATCCAGCTGATCGAACCACGATCCCAGATATCCCAATAACCAGTATGAAGATATTAATACAGCAACATTAACCAGCCGCCCGATCCCCAATGTCCCAATAACCTGTATGTAGTTATTAGTACAGTACACTGTTTATCCAACCACCCGATCCCCAGTCCCTGATGTCCCAATAACCTGTATGTGAATAGTAATATAGTTTATCCAACCACCCCCGCCCTGATCCCCAACCTCCCCCACAAAGGTTTATATCCCTGGTGGTCTTGTGGACACCCCCCCAGCCCTGAGCACCCATTTGACTGAATACCTCATTGATGGTTGAGTGGCCCCCCATGGCAGCAGATAGTGCCCACCACCCCAGCCCCCCATTTTGAGGCAGAGCAGGAACCAGCACACCCCTCCTCTCACCTCCGTGACTGACACCGACTGAACTGTCAATGAGTGCTTTACTGTATAGTGTATGAAATGTGCGTACACTGTATAGTACAGTACTCATTGACAGTTCAGTTGGCACTGGCTGCAGAGGTGAGAGAATGGCTGTGCCTGTGCTCGCTCTGCTTCGAAATGGGGGAGAGTGCAGTGGTGGGCACTACCTGCTTGGGTAGAGGGGGCGTGGGACCACTCAACCACCAATGAGGTATTCAGTAAAATGGGTGTTCAGGGTTGGGGGAGTGTCCACTAGACCACCAAGAGTATGAATATTTGTGGGGGAGGTCAAGGATCGAGGAGGGGATGGCTGGATGAATTATATTACTATTTTCATACAGGTCATTGAGACACTGGGGATCAGGTGACTGGATAAACGGTGTACTGTATTAATAATAACATACAGGTGATTGGGACATCAGGGATTGAGTGGCTGGATAAACAGTGTACTGTATTAATAATTACATACTGGTTAATGGAAGATTGGGGATCGGGGTCAGGTGGCTGGTTAAACTGTGTATCATATTAATAGTTACAAACATGTTATTGGAACATCAGGTAGGGGTGGCAGGATAAACTATATTACTTGATACATACAGGTTATTGGGTCATCAGGGATTGGGGAGGGGGGAACACTGGATCACAGGGACATTGGGCATCAAAGGTGGGGGGATCGCTTGCGAATGCTCCAGGAGCCATCTTCAAACCCCTCCCATGTGCCCTGTGTTTGTCACAGGGAGGAGGTTGTCACAAGTGTGGGGACATAGGTGTAGGGACCCCTCTTGTACCAGAATCTGGTGCAAGGTCCCTGGCACACCGGGCTTCAGTGCAAGCTGCTGTTTGCTGCAGTATCTGCCAATTAAAACTGACTAGCGGCTCTTAAAAATGACATGCAATCAATAAGAATCTGTATTGTGGACAAGAACAAGCTTACCTGTTCAGAGCCAACTAAATGGACCAAAGAAGAAAAACAGAGAAAATATCTCAATGTTTCATGATCCCAAATGAAAGTGACTTTTTTTGGGGGGGGGAGGGTGAATTCCAGATTGCATGGGGAGTAGTAACTCAGGGGTACCCCATACCCTTCTAAACTGTGTTAATGATTATGACTGAGGGGTGGGGGAATATGCACAAATCAACTTCGATTCATTATTATGTATTTATGTTACCTGAATATTCATAAATGTTATGCAGTTAACAGTTAGAGCTGTGCCGAATGCGATATTCCGCTGGCAGAATTCGTGCTGAATGGCCATTTCTCTGGAGGAATTAATTCCACAAAATTCTAAACTGTATCGGCTGAGCAGTATTCCACAAATGCTCAATTTCCCATAGATAATTGTTCTTCAACCCCTACTGCAATTTATAATGTAAACATGGCACCGGCAGAATGGCATTCAGCCACTCTACATTTTTTTCTGCCAATACTTTTTTCTGCAACCCTTGCATGAAATTTCTGTGCAATCAAGTAGGTAAACTTACTTGACAATGCACCCTCTTGATTCCTTGTGACCCTGTAACACCCATCTAAGGAATCAATAGGGAAAAATTGGCCAAGAATTTGCTATTGATTCTGTTGTTTCGATGGCTATGCACAGAATTAGAATTGGCCAATCATTTTCCTATTCTGGGTATAGCCAGAAGATCTGAACACATTTCAGTAGCATATGAAATGCACCAGAGTGTTACTCTGCAGGGACCATATATTCAAAACTTCACCCAGTGGGCAGAGAGAGTGTGTTCTGTTTGCCCAATGTCTGTGCCTGTGCACAATATTCAAAGAGGGCTGTGGTGCACTAAATGGGTTAACGTGCACAAAAAAATAATATATGCAGTGGCCGGGGGGGGTTGGGGACAGGAATCTCAGTGCAGCACAATATTCAGCACTCTAGCACTGCACAGGGGGAATAGCACAGGCCATCTTATCCTGCACAGTTACCACTGAGAGGAAGCCCAACTTACTCTGGGTAACCCTAATGGCTGGAAGAGGCAGTGAGGCCAACAACCACAACCACATTGGTAATTTGGGGAGCACACCTGCTCCTGGGTGCCTGGTGGCCCCCCCACCCCCAAACCTAAAGCCCATTACAGTGAAGTAAGTCCTTGGCATCTGATGGCCCCTCCATCCCCTGATTTCCATCACCAGTAAAAGTATTGCCAGCCCTGGTACAGTGCAAAAAAGCCCTTGTGCCCACTTGTCCTCCAACTCTCTGATCACCAGCCCCAGTATAGTACAAAAAACCTCTGGTGCACAGTGGTCCCTCAGCCTTCCAATCATCAGCCCCTATATAATAAAAAAACTAAAAATCCCTGTTACCTAGTTGTCCCCCCACCCTCTGTTTACCAGTTCTAGTATATAAAAAAGTGCCTAGTTGTTCCCCCACCCTCTGATCACCCTCCTGGTAGATAACAAGAATGTCCTTGGTGTCCAATGGTCTCCACATCCTCTGATTGCCAGCCTCATACTCCATCACATAGTCTCTGATGTCTTTTTGCACCACCTCACCCACTGATCCCCATTCCCTTACCATGATAATCCTTCCCTGGCATCTAGTGGCCACCCTCTCACACTGCAGGCACAAGCCAACCCACCCTGCCATCCCAATCCACCTTTCTGGTATCAGCAATACCAACTGGAGCCCATAGAGTGACCAGAATAGCCCTTCTCTCACCACCTCAGCCAGCCACCATTTGCAATGACAGGGAGCACATATCCCCCGTACTGCAAAGGAGCACATGTACTGTCTACTGTAGATAATACACTTGCTTCCTGTACAGTACAGGGGATGCGCACTCCCTGTCATTGCATATGGTGGCCAACTGAGGTAGTGAGAGGAGGTCTGTGCAAGTCACCTTATGGGCTCCCATGGTGCCGGTGACACCAGTTAGGTGGAGGGGTTGGCAGCATGGGTTGGCCAGTGCATACAATGTGGGGAGGCCTCTAGCTGCCTGGGAAGGATTACACTAGTGTGGAGACAGGGATCAGTGGGTGAGAGGCCACTAAATGCCAGGGAATATTTGATTTACTATGGGGCCAGTGAACAGAGGGTGGGGTAACCACTGGGCACGAGGAGTGTTCGTTGGGGTCATCGGCCCTCTCACCCCATCACTTGCGTGAACAAGCTCAGGCATAGGAGGATGGGGTGAGAGTTAGGACTGACTACCCCAACACACACCCCGATGCCAGTTGGGGGGGCAGGCTGAGGGGGTGCAAGGGGGGTAACCCTAACACCGGATTTCCTCACTTTTGTCACTGTGGAACAACTCTAACTGATGCTTTAAACAGAGTTTTTTGCCTCTAATTTCTGTTCTTTTTGAGAATGAAGACTATAAATAGTGAATGGAATGCTCCCAACACATGATTTTTTGTGACATAGTAACGGTAACAGCAACGAAAATGCAAGCGGTAATGGTTCTGCACACGCTGACAGAAACGTAAATTGTAAAGGAAGTGTTAATAGAACCGCAGGTGCAAAGTGACGTCAAAGCGAACAGTGATGCAAACGGAGATGCAAGCGCATAAGGAAACACAACTGGTAATGCGCACAGCCATGGTACCGCTATTGTAAATGCATATGATAACTCTAACAGCAAAAATAACACAAAAGGAAACAGAAATGGAAATGCAAACCCAAGCGCGTATGCAAACTGTAATGCGCACGGTGACAGTATCACAATTGTAAATGCAAATGGTAACAGTAACAGCAACAATAATGCCAAAGAAAACAGAAATGCAAACGTAAATGTAAGCACATATGGAAATGCAAACCGTAATGCACATGGGCACGGGAACACAATTGGAAATGCAAATGGTAACAGTAAGAACACGGATGACGCAAAATGAAAGACAAACGTAAATGGAAATGGAAGGGTGGCTGCCAACAGAAATGGTAATGCACACAGTGACACTAAGTGAAACACAAACAGAAACAGTAGTGGAGACACAAATGGTAACAGTAATGCAAATACAAACGGAAATGCAAAGGGTAACGCACACAGTGGCGTACACAGGAACGCTATCGCAAACGGGCATGGAAACACATGTGTAAAGCCTACCTGTAACAGTAACTGGATTGCACACCCTATTTTTCCCCAAAAGCTCCATTGAGAAACACAGTGAAAACAAAGAATGTATGCATAATAATGGGCTTCGCAACAGAAAACGAGCAGTTGTAATACTAAAATGCTCATATCTCAGTAACTGTATGACGTGGAAAAAAAATTAAGATTTCACATGATTCATGAGTTTCCTAGATAGGTTTTCACTAAAAGCATAGCCCATATGGCTATGCATTGCCATGTCAAAAAAATCCACATCTCGCACCGTTTCCGAGATATGAGCCCCGAAAGGCGTGGCGGATGCCACCATGTTAGTCTATTAGAAAAAAAGTTCAACTTCGGAGTACCGTAACTTAGCTTTCATGCAATATTTTGTCACCAAACCACAAAAAGGCACATCTGTGAGGTGTTGGCTGCCATCCCTCCAAATTTCAGCCCAAAAGACCAAACTGTTTTTTTGCAGCAGGGTGGCAAATAATTCCTGTCATTTTGGCCATAGTCTAGAAAAGTAGTGTCGTGACTTGCGACACCTTTCGCAAAAATTTGCGAAAGTGTCACAAGTGCGACACTACTTATCCCAGAATTTTGAAAAACATATTTCTGGGGTGTTTTATCCGAAAATAAAGACATGGCTAGCATCCTGAGGGTCCAACTAGGTGAACACAAAAAGAATTGTGTCCCTAGTTGGTCCCAGTTTTAAATGCCAAGCATTTCTGTGATCAGCAACTGAAAACAAAATGGTGGATCTGTGACACTACTAGGGCCATTTGCGACACTAAAAACTGCATTTTCGAAAGTGTCAAACTTTTTGTTAACTTTTCCCATTGACTTATGATGGGAAATCGTTTTTTGAATAACTTTTGAACAGTTCAATATTTTTTCATGAAATCTTCAAAAGGCACATCAGGAACCCCGGCCGCAAGATCCCTGAAGTTTTTGGACCAGTTGCACAAACAGTGCGACCTGTAGGTGTGAGCAAAGAATACGCAAAAAAATGTGATTGTGTGCATGGATGTTGCATAATAACTCCGCAGCTGTGTATTCAACTGGTACGAAACTTACCATATCCTAAGATCTATGGTTATGTCCCATGTCTGCCAAATTTCAGGCAAATCTGTTGAACAGTGGCAAAGTTATTAGGGTGCAAAATTTCACCATTTAACCTTAAAAGGGCTACTCTACCATTATATATATATCTACACACACATATGTATAGTGGCACGGTAGCACCATTATAGTTAGGGTTGAGTAGGGTGTTCAATGTTAAACCCCTAATTTTTCACATTAGTATCTTTGGCACTGTTTGACGACATGAGCTAAACTTTTACAGTGTGTTGTCTAGGAGGCAAGGTCTTGATATGTGGAAACCTTTGTGATGACAGCATGTGCGGTTTCTGAGATCTGCATGTCATTTTTCATAAATGTCTAACTTTTTTCCTATACTTAATGGTTTTTTTTTTTTGCTCTGGTCTACAGCCTACTGTACATGGAATTGAATTTTTCTCCAAAACTTGCAAGGGACATGTGTCATGCCCTACCATAGTGCCTTTGACAGGTCTGGTGAAAAAATATTTAATGGTTCCAGAGCTATAAATCTTTAAAGTTTAGTGTTTTCCATTTTGAGCATGTACAGTAAGGTTTTTGAGACAACGTTCTGGTGTAAAATGAAAAAAATAATTGATGTTGCAGATGGCCGTTTTTGATTTCATGCCACATGCTTGGCAGGTTATCAAACATTTTTGTGCCTTGCCAACCACAATCTTGTTGATTATTTTCCATGAACTAAAAAGCGTGGAAAATACATAAATATGCTGTCATATAAAAAATTAAAAAAAAAACACCATAACCTAGCTAAACGGTCCCTTCCTAGCTAGATTCTGTTGCTTGTTTTTTAAAATACGAGCCACAAATACCTTTTTAGGTTACCCAAAATGATGGGCGCCCAGCTTAGTGAGAAGAGCCATTCCCCACATCTTTGTATGAGAACAGCAGGAATTTCTTGACTTCTGCAGCTGCAGCTGGAACTTGTTCTGCAGGCTGCAGTGTGAGCTGTTAGCCCCATTTCTCTGGTGTCTAGTGGCACTGAGCAGGCTTCACCCAATGCCGCTAGCAGAGTCTGCTCTCTTGGCCACTGTGCAGGCATGGCATTCATATATAATGGTATCCTTAATTAACAAGGCATAGTTCAAAAACTTGAGAATGAGATAAAATCAAATAGTGACAGAATCCCTACAGTCATTAGGGCTACAGGTAGGCAGAGTCTGCAGCCCTCTTGCATTAGCTCTAAAAATGGCTTATCATTGAACTTCCTTTTTGGACTTTTGGATCTATCCATCCACAACTGCAACGTAATGCTCTCCCTCCTTGGATTTTTGCAGTCACAAAGGAAGAAAGAGACTTGGGCATCATCATCACCGATGACCTGAAATCATCCAAGCAGACCTCTAAAGCAGTAGGTAAGGCTAGGGGGTTGTTAGGGTGTATTAGTAGGGGTATCACAAGTCGTAAGAGCGAGGTAATAATCCCTCTTTACAAGACACTGTTTAGGCCCCATCTGGAGTACTGCATGCAGTATTGGAGGCCACACCTTCAGAAGGACATTAACCAAATTGAGGCAGTCCAGAGAAGGGCAACCAAAATGGTGCAGGGACTGCATCAGAAGACATATGAGGACGGATTAACGGAGCTCAATATGTATACCCTTGAGCAAAGGAGGGAGAGAGGTGATATGATCGAGGCATTCAAACACATTAAGGGCATTAACAAGGTGAAAGAGTCTAACATGTTTAAATATAAGAAAAATAGCAGGACAAGAGGACACAGCATGAGATTAGAGGGGGGCCGATTAAGGGGGAATGTGAGGAAATTGTTTTTCACAGAAAGGGTGGTGGATGCATGGAATGGACTACCTCAAGAAGTGGTGGCTATGAATACAGTGCAGGGCTTCAAACAGGCATGGGATAGGCATAAGGGAGCAATACAAATGAGTATGAATAGATAGGCCACTGACAGAGCAAAGGCCGATGGCACATTTATAAGGTAGAAAAAGAAATGGGAAGACTGGATGGGCCTTGCGGTCCTTATCTGCCGCCAACTTCTATGTTTCTATGTTTCTATGTTTGCTATTTGCTGATCTGTCAGGCAGGGGAGATGCTACTGTGCCTTCCAGCTTCTCAGGATATGAACAAAAAAGAAACCTCTTGAAGCTGCTGACATTTAACCCTTGCAGAGCTGCAGGATGAGCATCTGTTCAGCTCAATCAAATAGATTCAGTCTAGTTCTTTCAGCAACAAAGGGGTTAACTCATTATCTCCTTACTTTGACTGAATACTGATCCAGTAGCACATGGCTAATTAGGCATATGTGGTATGTGGGAGACAGAGCAATATGGGAGTGAACTGCCAACCCTCTGTGACACAGGATGCCTTATTTATAAGAAAATAGTCTATGTAAGACGTAGACCCAGATCCCCCCCCCCCCCAGAATCCTTACATATGCTAATTTCTTCAGCCTTGAAAGGAAATGTCTAAGATTTCTGTAATGGCATTTTAAATATAGTAGCCCATTACCTTCTTCTGGGGATAGCCATTTGAGCACAGAAAGGAATGTTTTCCTTAAGTCGGCTATGGAAGGGATTCTCACTGTGAATCAATTCATGCCACCCTACAATTGGGAGCCAAGAGGCTGCATATAGTATGTGCCTATAACCCTCCAGCTGGTGGCATTACTGGTCTCGAGGAACTCTTTTCCCAGGTTGACCTAGTTATTGAACACAAAGAGGTCCTTATATTGGGGGATCTGAACCTTAACTGGACTAGTAAAGCACGTCAGTCCTTTCACACTTTGGTACAAGGTCATGACTTACACCAACTAATCAAAGATCCAACTAGGGTCATGCCCCCTCCCCGATCCAGCACTCTAATTGACTGAGCCCTCATGAACCATCTTGATTACATAGTCACTGTGGGTACCATTGCTGACGCTATAAGTGATCACTGCCCAATTTTCTGTATCTGGAGTGCCGCCAGACAACCATCTCCACCTCCAAAACTTATCATCTTCCGTAATCTGGCCAACTTTAATCAGGCTCAGTTTATGCACAATCTCTCATTAATTGACTGGTCTCCTATCTTTACCACCTCTAATGCTCAGTCTGCCCTTGACTACTTCCTTATGAGGTTCAGGAGTCTATAGGACCTCCACGCTCCTCGTGTCACCCGTCGTATACGTGGAACTCAAACTAAGTGTCTCACCAAAGATCTCCTTATACAGTTCTGAGCAAGGGACAAAAGCTGGCAGTGTTTTAAGGCCTCTGGTCTTCTGGCAGATTACAATGACTCTAGAGCCAGAAGAAATGCCTGTAAAAGGTACACTCACTTAGCCAAAAGCTCCTTCTGTAAAGGCTTATTAACAAAATCTGCAGGTGACTTCAAGAAATTCTGGTCTGCTATTAAAACTCTCCTTGGAGCGAACCATATAACCAATAATAATGACATGCTACTAAATGGCATGCACTGTAATAACCTGGTGACCATCGCTAACTCCTTCAATACCCACTTCTCAGACTTATCTAGCTACTCTACCTCCTTCTTTTCCACCTACCCTACCATCCCCCTCAGTGGATACTGAATCCCAACTCTATCACCCATCCTTCGGGTTTCGGTCCATCTCAAGACGTGAAGTCCTAAAGTCATTACTCACCATCTCTGACTCTACCAGCACTGGTGCTGATGGCTTGGAGCCCCATCTTCTCAAAATCGCTGCTCTTCTTATAACCTCCCCCTTAACCAAAATCTTTAACCTATCGCTGTGCCACAGTACTGTTCCTGATATCTGGAAGATAGTCAGAATTACCCCATTCTTAAAAACGGTGATCCCAAGGACATGTCTAACAATCAACCCATAGCCATCCTAGCTGTGCTAAGTAAAATCCTGGAAAAACTAGTGGTGACCCAGACCATAGCATACCTGCTGAAACATAACCTCCTCTCTGATTCCCAGCATGGCTTCCGCAAAGGCCACAGTACTTCTACTGCCCTCCTAAAACTAACAAACGACATCTATGCTGCCATGGATTCAGGTCTCTTGACAGGTGCTATCTTTATTGATCTAACCAAGGCCTTTGACCTGCTTTACCATTCCCTTCTCTTTACAAAACTCAGCTCCCTTGGTTTCTCTACTGAGATGGTGGCCTGGTTCAGCTGTTATCTTACTGATAGAAAGCAGGCCGTAGTTTTCATCTCAGCCATGTCTGATCTTACATCCATGCATATAGGTGTTCTTCAGGGATCCATACTAGGCCCTTTGCTCTTCACTATTTTTATAAATGACCTTCCATCACAAGCATCTACCTGCTCTTCCCTGCTTTATGTAGATGACCTTGTCATCTACCATAGTGCAAGAGATGTCTCAGACTTAAACAACTCCCTAGCCTCTGACTTCTGAAGTATTCAATCCTGGCTCACTAAGAATAACCTTGTGCTCAATATAAGCAAAACACATTCAATGCTCTTTGTCTCTTCTGTTAGACTAAAAGGGAATAGCAACTCCGTTTTAATATCCTGTGCTGGTGGCCCCACGGTAGCTAACACCAGTACCTTCAAATACCTAGGCGTTTTTCTCGATGAATCCCTGGAATTTGACTTTCATATTACCGCTACCTGCAAATCTGTCAATGTGAAAATTGGGGCGGCATACCGCACAAGTTATGCCCTCACCCCATCAGCTAGGCTTGCTTTGGCACATGGCCTCCTGCTCCCATCCCTGGCCTATTGCTCGGCTATCTACCTAGGCTCCACTAAGACCTCTCTCCATAAGTGGGACATTACCTATAATAACGTTTGCCTCTACGCCTCGGCCTCACCAAAGTATAAACACCACTGTCAGCTCTATGCTGACCTTAAATGGCCTAACTCTGCTGCTCACTGACTCCGGTCCAATGGCTCTCTCATCGATGGTATAACAAGAACAGGCCTCCTCCAATCCCTCACCTCCTTGTTGCACTCTCAAACCCCCTCATATGGGCTCAGATTGAATGACCAAGCTCCTCTCTATATCACTTGACGTAAAACTGCTATGGGTGCATGGGCTTTCTCTTACGCTGCCCCAAGTATCGGAATTCTATCCCTCAAGCCATATGCTTAGCACCAACCCATACTGGTTTCAAGAACCTCCACCATGAATATTTACAAGCAACAAATCCCTGCGCTTGCTTCCAGCTACCTTAAGTTCTTTATCTCCCCCAGCTCTTATCCTCGCTATACTACACTCCACTTTCTACCCTTCCTCCTCCTGCTTTCATTCTCCCCCCATTTGTACCCTCTCACCCTCTCCCCCCTCTCTCTCCCCTTCCTCCTCTCTACTCTTTCTAGGTGCATAGTCCTCGCAACAGCACTTACAGTATGCAGTACTTTACATCCTTGTATTTCTTGCACTCATTTACTCTGAATATCCCAAAGTATTGTTTATATTTTGACCTGTTCCAACTATGTACTTCACTGATTCACTAAGCTGATTGTATTTCTGATTCCTTCACTTTGTATTCACCTTTGTTTTGTACTGTGTCACACTGTTGTTAATTGTATTCAACTTGTATCCTCCCAGGTCGTGCCTGAAAATAGGCATCCTTATGCCTAGTGTACTCACCCGGTTATCAAAAGCAAATAAATAAATAAATAAACATTATGCTGAACAGATGGCCAGGCAATCCCTTCAGTTCCAGACCTGCCAGCCCCTCCCCCATGCTCAGGCAGTTTGTGATGTCTAACCAGGAAGAACACAGGAGTGTGCCACATAGAAGTCAATGGGCACAATTTTTGAAACAGTTTTATGTATGTTAAAGCAACCTTTGTTATAAATAAAAGCCATTGATCAACTTATAGGACCCCTGTTAGTTCGGCAGTGACTTTAATTTAGTGGGCTTAATGAAATAATTCCTTTCTGGGCTCAAATGAGTGTTGCTAGCATAAGGTAATGGACTAATGTATTTTAAAAGGTGCATACCTTTTGCATACTGTGCCTAGGTGCATACTGTGTGATGCTGAGCAAGTCACTTAACTTTCTTGTGCTCCCAGGTTGCACCTGTAAACAAGCTTTCAGCTTAATGTGTCCATCCTGGTTAAACAAAAAAAAAGCCATTTCTTAGACATTCTCTTGAAGCTGGGAATCATCATGTAGGAATTTCTACTGTCTATTGCTGTCAACACTCCCACATGTCTAAGTTACGTGGTTCAAACATAAATTAGAACTACAAAACCAGTCATACAGACAGTATAATGACTTGAATATTTTTTTTCTGTTTGTTTCTTTTTGTTTGTTTTCTATTGTTATGGTGTGGGATATAAAAGATGGACAGACGCTCCAGAATAAGGTGCAACCCACCTGGTTAAGTGGGAATTTTATTATAAAACAAAAATAAAATAAACAAAAAAAAAAACAATATAAATCACAGTCTTAGCTTTGGCACCTTCTTCAGCATTCACTTCCACTTGCACCAGTTTGTAGAACAAAATACGAACAAAATCATAAACTGAATATCCTCAAACCAGTGGCACCTTCCTCCACCACTGATCAGCAAGCACTGACCTTATCTGAAAAAAAGGCAGCTTACTAAAGGACATTTATATCCTCCCCCTGAATCATGTGACTTAGATTCATTATGTAACAAGCAATGAATTTCTTTAAAACTTATCTTAACATTTTAGAGTACACATGAATTGCTGTACAATGCTTAAATGAATTGTAGAAGTCCTTTTTGTAACCAATTTTGATATACAAAGCCTAAGTATATGCAATCACCATACATGACTTTGCAACAGTATAAATCTAGCCCACTAGGGGCTGCCATTCCCCTATGGTTCCCTGCCAGAATGACACAGCTAATCCTCAGAGCAGCTTCCATTTTGTATCTCTCCTGCCAAGCTTAAGGTACAATTTATTTATTCCTTTATTTTGAAATATACAATTTCTACTACTGTGGTATAACTGAAGGGGGGGCATTTCAAAAGTGCAGAGTGTAAAAGTAGGAGCCACACTACTAATATATTGCTCCAGGAGAAAGAAAAACCAAAGAAAAACTCTCACAGGGAACTGGAGCTTATACTTGTTTTAACAGTACTTCCTGGGCTTCCTGCAAGGACAACACCCAGATATTAAGCCTACTCACATTCTGCTGCAACCAAGTCCATTTTAGTGGGAAGCACAGACTCTCAGAGGGAACTGGGGCTTATACCTGTTTTAACAGTGTTTCCTGGGCTTCCTGCAAGGACAACACCTCTATATTAAGCCTGCTCACATTCTGCTGCAACCAGGTCCATTTTATTGGGACGCACAGACTCTTGCAGCATGAAAATGAGAGGAAACCAAGTTTATTTAAACTACACAGATGGCTTCAGTGCAGACTTGGCAGGCTAAGCCATTGGCAGCGTTGTTTCTAAGCCCAAACACATTTTATTTCCCCTTTTGGCAACTTAAGAACCTTATAAACTGCAAAACTCTCACAATCTTTACCAGAACAGTACAGGGGATATGTCTTTCTTTATCAAGGGCATTATACCACTACATCAAATATTTTAAGGGAGCCATAACCCTTTTCTACCCAGTATAAGGTGGATTTATGCTGAAAATTTGTGAATAATATTTCAATGGAAGGAAGAGAATAAAAAAGAGGGGCAAAGAATATAGAAGACTTAAAGGGGGGGGGGGGCTACTTGATAAGGAGGTGGCCTGCCTCCTTATCAGGAAAATAAAAGGGATAGCTCTAGAAGACAGGAAGATAGATGGTTGCAACCAAGAGAAAGTATGAAACATTATTCCGTGACAGGTATTAGCCCTGTCACATCTATTACTGATCCAAAATAAGTATCAGTTTATATGTGTATAAGCCCTGTTTGATAAATGAATGCTCTGCTATGCCATGCAGCTCCAAATGTCAGTACTAGAATAATGTTATCAAGTCACTCTCTTCTTTAACTAGTTATTCTTTTAGTAACAGGGTAAGTCCCACTAGGCCCAGGGACTGTTTTCAGTGGCAACCTAAGGGCATTAGGAAGGTTAAGTGACTTACTCAGGGTCACACAATATGCAAGAGGAGGTTGTGGGTATCAAACCCTGTTCTGCTGGATGTATCAAATTCATTCACAGCTCATTACTTTAATGTCTAGGCTGTTCTGCCAGCCCTATGCTGTGATTTAACAGCCCCTCACAATCCCATTACACAGTGCAGTAACACAATGACCAAGCAATAGAAAATAGCACACAGAAGTAAAACGCAAACAAGGGATATGGAATAAGGTTTATTAGGTAAGGCAGGAACAAGGCTCTGGGGAAAGAAAGGGAAGGGTTAAAACATAAATAAACAATTGGCAATCCCTGCAATCCTACCTCCACCTCCCCTCTATCCCCTCACCCCTCATCTCTGTCAGTCCCTCATAGTCCCAGCTAACAGGCACAGCAATTATACTATCCTCACAGTCCCTAAGAGCCCCTTGTATTCTACTGGGTAACACAGTTGTTGAATCATCATAGACCCAATGTCTGACGTAGATACAGCTATTTAACCTGCACAGTTATTAAGTTTAAAATTAAAGGGATCACTATTTGTAATCCAAAACAAGGCTAAGTGTCCAAAATGTGGGCCTTCTACCTGGGCAATCCCAAAAGATACAGCCCAGTCCTGCCTTAACTACCTAACTAAAAGGACTGGGAAAAAGGTCTGAATCAGTGCTCATGGTATGCAGATCAAATCAGACCCTGAAAGGTTTCAGATGTATAATGCTGGTCTCCCGAGTGTTCAGTAGCTGCAGGTTGCATGCTGTGGCTCTTTACTGTATCACATGTGAGCTTCTAAATGACAGGTGGATTAGAGTGCATTTGGATAAAATATAATAATAATATTTTATTTATATTGCGCCTTTCAAATTTCAGGGTGCATTCCAATAAAACAAGATAAAATACAAAGTACAAGGACAGCGATACAAAGAGATATAATAAAACACATACAAACAATTAATATACAGTCAACCATAAGCCCTTTCCCATAAAAAGGATTTGGGAGCCTGTTTAAAACTCCCAACGGTCGTACACTCACTAGTCCGACGGGGTAGAGAATTCCAAAGGGAGGGGGCCGCAAACATAAAAGCCTGGGCCCCAGCTGATTTCAATATTACCCTTGGAATCTCTAGCAACCCCTCATCAGCTGAGTGGAGCGATCTCACAGGTTGGTAAGGGGTCAGGAGTTCTTTCAGGTGATCAGGGCCCAGATCATACAGGACTTTAAAATTAAGTAATCCGACTTTGAAGGTGATCCACCACTGAACTGGCAGCCAGTGCAGTTCCTGCAGCACCGGAGGAATATGGGAAGATCTAGAAGTACCCATCAGTACGTGGGCTGCGGAATTCTGCACTAGCTGCAGGTGGTGGATATCAACCCTTGGAAGCCCAAGATAAAGTGAGTTGTAGTAGTCCAGGCGAGAGGTCACAAAGGCATGGATCAAAGTTAGCAGATCACCGGACGGAACAAGGTGCTTGATTCTGGCGATGTTTCTTAGATGATAAAAAGATGATTTTACTACCGCTGACACCTGAGATCGAAGAGTCAGCCCTGCATCTAGTATCACCCCCAGATCTCGCACCCATTCAGAGACCCGTAGCTCGACATCCCCACAAAAAAAAACAGATGGCGTGCTGGCCATAGGTCCCCCTATCCGGTGATCTGGATCCAATACCAGCACCTCCGACTTCCCAGAGTTCAACCTTAGCCAACTGGACCTCATCCAATCCTGGATTTCCTTCAGACAGCTGTTAAATACTGAGATAGCTCCTTCCTGGTTGGGTGCAAAGGACAGGTACAGCTGGGTATCATCTGCATAACAGTGAAACCCCAGCCCATACTGTCTCACAATGGTATAACAATCATAGAAACTCCAAACCATGGTCTTCATTTACAGTCATCGCTTTAACCAGGCCTGCTCATAAAACCATCACTGTACTGTTTCAAAATGAAAGTGTCAGTGTATATGATTTAAAGTTTTGGCTACAACAGCGATGTACCATAATTGAGGACCACAAAGCCATCATGGACTCAGAAAACATATGGACTACGGATTGGAAAATTAAAGTCATGTTGAAATCCATGGATACTGGAATTGTACATCTTCCAAATTCTTTTTTTCTGGGGAGGGACAGGGGTATAATGTTTTATTCAGGCCAGCCAAAGATGTGTTATAAATGCAGGTCTGTTTCACACCTGAGTAGCATTTGTAACAAACAGCTCTGTACAGTGTGTGGAGAGTTGGGCCACTTAGGCTAGCAATGTTTAAATGATTGCAAATGTAGTCTGTGTGATCAGCAAGGATATACTTTTTAAAAATTGCAGACAGGCAGCTCACAATACTAGATATCAGGCGGATGGGGAGAAGCAGAGGCTTTTAATAACCCTCACAAGGAAAAAAAGGCTTAGTAGTCAAAAAGAGCTTGAAAATCCTAGGCCACAAGATCAAGATAATTTTCCTGACCCCCAGCCCATTTTGATAGCCCTAGTAAGACAGCCACAAGGGCAGGATCAAATCCCCCTTGAATCAGCTACCATGAATACTAACAACACTGATACATGTCTGATCCCTGCTGCTGAGGGAGTTAAAAAAAAACATTACACAAAAAGGTCCTATTCCAAATATATTTACTGCAGGTATGATGCCCCCAGTCCTGCGGTAGAAGAAGTAAGATGGCACACCAGACAAGCAGCTAAGGCAGTTCCCCCACAGAAATAGACAGAAGTTCTGACCTCAAACAGATTTGATATACTACATTCAGAGAATTCAGAGTGGGAGTCAGATTATTCATCCATAGCCTCATCGATTCCAGAGGGTACCACAGACACGGAAAAACAGGATAGGGAAAAAGGCTCAGTAAAAAGGAAAGCAAGAATGAAAACCAAACAGAAAGAGCAGAAAAGGGGGAAATATAAATAAGTGAGGTGGATTTTCTTTTTATAGTACGGCTATACCATATTCAGTATATGCATCTAGTGGTGGGCAAAGTGGCTCCAATTTGCTCCGCGAAGTGATTTGCAGAGTGAAGGCAAATTCGCGGGGTGACTTCACATTACTCCGCCTTCCCAAACCACTACTCCACAAATTCTTAAGGCGAAGTACATTGAAAACAATGTACTTCACCTCACTTCGCCTTGTTTTTGGGCTCCAAAGGCAAATTTTGCAGTGATTCATGGGATTTCAGGTCACATGGGCTCTAGGTTGTTCTGCACAGCCTCAGTTTTGGGTAGCATGTGTAGGAAGCTGTAGGAGACAATCTGATCAGAGAGCTGTCTGTGATTCAAACCTTCTAAAAGCTGTTAAAAAAGCCTTTTTGAGTCATTTTTTTTTTGCTGAAACTTTAGTTAATCGATTATAGGAAACTCTCCTGTGCTCATATCATTGAGCGTTTATTGTTTGTGTGTGGATTTTTAATGTTAATGTACAACATTCAGTCTGTGTACTGAGAGACAGTGGAAGTGTGCTTTGGGGAAGGGGCGTATCTGTGGTATAGGTAGATTAACTTGGAGAAAAAGACAGTGCTTTCTGTTTTGGTGAAATTTTTCTTGTATAACTGTGTTAATGTACACACAGTAATATTTTCAATAATTCTTGCAATTTTTTTGATGATTGTTGTGGTGCAGCAGTGCATAATTTTAGTTTGTTTAAAATATATGGTTATATTACTGAAGTTTTCAATTTGCTATGCATTACTTAGTGTGTGTGTGAGTACATGTGTGACATGTGTCATCAAATCAGACACCTTTTATTGTGTCACATAATAACTTCGGCAATGTGAACCTGCTATCCACTGCAGCTGTGTGATTTTTGTACTTCTTTGTGGTACCTTTACTGGTACTAGTACTAGTGACTGTTACTGCAACAGTGCAGTACACTGCCCCCCCCAAGCAGCCCGCCCCAATCAGCCAAGGTATTCTTTTCCAGATTTGAATTTCTGATGGTGAGCACTGGTTAGGTATTGTGCCTTTGCATCTGCATCTCTTCAGTGCGCAGCGCAATCTTAATCTGTCTGTGCATTTGCATCTCTTTAGGGCCCAATCTCCATCTGTAACTTAAGTCACAGTTGTTTCTTTGGCTTCCCTTCAGAGTACTGGACTGGTGTGGTGCATAATTCTGCATGAACATCGTACTCATTAATGTGTATTTTTAAGTCAGGAACATAATCACGAGTCACTCGTGATACAAATCATGGCCACAAAAGCAGTCACAAATCACTATTCATGATCACGTCATGAATCACAAGATTCATTTTTTTCTAGTTACTTGGATGTATTGTAAGCCTGTTTTGTAGTATCTCACCCGGCTTCACCACCCCACCATTATACTCATTAATGAGTATTGTTAAGTCAGGGAATTTGTGCTACAGCTCATCGGGGAAGTACAGCCGTAGGCATTTGCGCTCCCCTCCCAATACAGTTCCATATTGTTTATCTCACATCATCGACACCGAATCACATTCTTCATCATCACAGTCACAAATGCAGTCACAAATCATGATTCACGATCACGTCATGAATCACAACACAACTTTTTTGACTAGTTACTTGAATGTATTGTAAGCATGTTTTGTAGTATCTCTCCAGGCTTCACCACCCTGTCAATGTACTCATTAATGAGCATTTTTAAGTCAGGGAGTTTGTGCTACAGCTCATTGGGGAAGTACAGCCATAGGCATTCATGTTCCCAATACAGTTTTCATATTGGTTATCTCACACCATTGACACTGAATCACATTCTTCATCATCACAGTGATAATGCAGTCACAAATAATGATTCACGATCATGTCACTAATCACAACACTATTTTTTTGACTAGTTACTTGGATGTATTGTAACCATATTTTGTGGTATCTCTCTCTCTAGGCTTTACCACTCCACCATTGTACTCATTAATAAGCATTTCTAAGTCTGGGAGTTTTGTGCTACAGCCCATAAGGAAATTACAGCCAAAGACATCTGCGTTCCTTCCTGTACAGCGTGTGAGTTACAGTACTGTAAGTAGTGGTGGGTGAAGGGACCCCAATTTGCTCCTTGAAGTGATTCACTGAGTAACATGGAATCCATGGATAACTCCAAAATGTGAAGCGGAGTACTTTGCTTCATAATGAGGAACGTGAAGTCCATTGAAACCAATGACTTTGCGTTATTCCACCTTCCCCAGACCACTTTTCCACCAGTTTTAAGGCAAAGTACATTGAAATCAATGAAAGTCACCTCACTTCACCCTGTAATTGAGCTCCAAATGAAATTCTGCACTTATTCATGGGATTGCAGGTCACATAGGCTCTAGATTGTTCAGCACAGCCTCAGTTCTAGCCTGGGTAGTGTGTGTGCAGTGGTAGCTGGAGATAGTTTGCTCTCAGAGCTCTGCAATTCAAAACCTCTAAAAGCTGTTTAACATGCCTTTTTGAGTAACATTTTATGCTCAAAATTTAGTACATCGATTGTAGGAAACCCTTCAGTGCTCATATCATCGAGTGTTTATTGTTGTGTGTAGATTTTGAATGTTAATTTAGAACAGTCAGTCTGTGTACTGTGGAGTGTGCTTTGGGGGAGGGGAGTATTTGTAGTGTAGGTAGATTAACTGGGAGAAAAAGGCAATCTTTCTGTTTGGGTTCTATTTTTCTTGTATAACTTTGTTAATGTACACACAGTAATATTTTCAATAATTATTGACTTTTTTTGTTGATTGTTGTGGTGCAGCAGTGTACAATTTGTGTGTTTAAAACATTTGGTTATATTTCTAAAGGTTTTCAATTTGTTACGTATTACTTGAGTGTGCGTGTGAGTGTGCATGCAATGTGTGCCATTAAATCAGACACCTTTTATTGTGTTACAGAGTAATTGCAGCAGTGTGAACCTGCTATCCACCGTGCCTGCATGAATTTTTTATACTGCTTTGTGGTATCTTTACTGGTAGAGGAGTGTTACTGCTGTGCATTAATCCCCCAGCTGGCAAAATGCGTTCCTTTCCAGATTTGGAATTGTGACTTGTAAGCACTGGTTAGGTGTTGTTGTGCCTTTTCTTATGCATCCCTTGAGTGTACAGTGCAATCTTAATCTGTCTGTGCGTTTGCATGGCACCATTAATTCTAGAAAATTGCATTTCTTGTTACGCTCTCATTTCACTTCATCAGCACTGGGGAATTTACTGGACACAAGACTGTAGCACTTTGGGGATGCACATTCATTCTGGTGACTGTGTGGGTGGGATGCTGCCAATATTGTTGTCACTCAGCCTTACCTCGCATTTAAGGTGGACTGACAACGCGAAGTAATAATAACAAGGTGAAGTGAGCATTTCCTATGGGGCACTCCACGTAGTGAAGTGTCAAGGTGAAGAGGCCTCTTTGTGTTCACTTCGTCGGTGGATTTTGAATTCACTGCATCTCTATGTGCAGCAAATGTTAACAGCATTCAGAGACCAGAGAAAAGGAAAGTTGTTTTTTTCCATCCTTACCTATTTACATTTTAGAATTTTCTTTTTACAAGATGTTCACCTGCATTCATTTCAAGATATACAGAGGGCTGCAAAAGCATGGATCAATAGGACCTCATACTTGTCAAGGGGACAAGACTTGTGCTCAGGATTAGGAATACTATTTAGATGACCAGAGCTTAAAGTATTACAAATATTTGATGTATTTCCAGGAAAAATTTAGATCTTAGATGTGGTAATTCAGAATACAAATTACAGAGTAATAAATCATTATGCACCACAGACTAAAGTGGCAAGATGTGAGCTCTTAAATAATATTCAACCTTTTCTGTACACAGCACAGCATGTTATTTTCACAGGAGATTTCAATTTCCCTCTAAAACCAAACCGGCTAAACAATATTGTGATTCCAACTCATTAGCTCAATTGATATACAAAGCTCAGTTAAAAGATGCCTTTTTTATATGCTAAACATGACACACCCACCTTTCAGAAATGTCACTTAGTTTCCAGAATTGACTACATATATACCTTGAAAAGAGTAAACACACTTACTGCAGATATAATTCCAGCTGAATACTCTGATCACTGTATAATTTCAATCAAAATTGGGACATCATCTGCCATACAGAGAGGTCCAGGTTTCTGGAAATTCAGCATATCACTTCTGACAGACTGACACATCTCTAATATAATTCAAGATTATTTAGAAGCTAGAAAGTTAGTTTTTGTTTGTTTTGAAAATCCAATGATTTGGTGGGAAGATGCAAAAAAAGATATTAACTTGTGTAAAAGGATTAGTAAATTTCAAAGCAGAAATGTATATTTCCAGAATTTACAAAATTGGAAACTATTACAAAATTTAATGTCAACTTCTTACATAACAGGGCAGAATTTGAGCAAATAAAGACAGTAAAATCACTCATGATGGAGTATCACAAGACACAAAGTAAGTTGCTACACTATCAGCAGCAATATGGGGTGAAAATAAAAATAGATTTGATCTGTCCTTTTGAAACCTGCATTAAAAATGTCAAGGCCAAAGACATTTCTTCCCTGGCTGATGAGGAAGGTAACATCCTGGTAGAGAAGAAAGAAATCTTAAAAGCAGTATCAGAATATTCTCAAAAGGTGTATGCCCCCTCCCCTAGAAAGTGTAAATAATAACACACAGGAGTTTTTCAATAACCTACAAATCTCTAAGCCTGAACAAACAGTATTAGAAACCCTATCACAACCTATAAAAAACAAGAGGTGAGTGATGCATTACCTACCTTATTGGGGGTAAATCACCAGGACCAGATGGCCTACCATAGGAAATCATTACACTTATGGGTTAAATATTTCTCTCAGAGTTAACAGAGGTCTTTAATCTTATCCTGAATACAAATCATATGCCACTCTATATGAATATAGGCATCCTGCCTTATATACATAAAAAAGGAGAGAAATCCGACATCAGAAACTGGAAGCCACTAAGCCTGTTGAACTCAGACTTTAAAATCCTCACTGAAATTTTAACTAGGAGATTAATAACTGTAGCAGAAATGATTTCCCAGGCACAAACATACGTTATACCTGGTAGATAAATTCAAAACCATATTTAATTAATTAGGGAACTTGTTGAACTAGGGAAAACAGGGGAAATAGATGGTTTATTGATCTTGCTTGGTCAAGAAAAAGCGTTCAATAGGGTCAGCCATACATATTTATGGGAGATCTTGAATAGGTACCACATCCCAGAGACAGTAATTAACTGGCTCAAATGTATTTACCACACAGCAGCAGTTGTCCTGGTTGTACTTGGATGGAAGGGCCCCTCTAATCAGGCTACAAAGAGGGGTAAGACAGGGCTGTCCCTTAAGCCAGATTTTATATAACTTTTTTATTGACCCATTATTAAGGAAACTTAAAAGTAATAACAAAATTGGTGCAATTAGCATAAAAGGACAGCAGCTTCCTTTCAAAGTTATTGCTTATGCAGATGATATGAATGTTATAGTAAGTAATCCATCCTCTGTTAGAGAAACTTCAAAGACCTGCACAGATTTTGGGGAAATATCGGGAGCATCATTAAATATCAATAAATGTATGGGTCAAAGGCTAAATTACTTGCTAAACTATAAAAATACTGATGCAGACATTTTAATACAACCTGGTATAGGTATTAAATTTGGTCTTGGGGAGTTAGACATTATAAATTAGAAAGCTAAGATAGAGATGAGGAAAGCAAAGGTGGCTCAATGGAACAGATGGAAAATGGGGAAGAAAAAAAGGATATATATGATAAGAACTTATTTAATCCCAATTTTTTTATACAGTAGTTATATTTTCCCTGACCAAAAGCCCTTGAAACTATACTTCCCAGTGTTTTTTTTTTTTTCAAGCCTCCTGGGGGCAGTCACTTGAATCGTTTGAAAAGAAATATACTATATCTCCTCTATCAGTGAGGCAGTGTAGCGCAGTGGTTTAAGGCTCCGAGTTGCAAATCTGGAGACCTGGGTTTGAATCCCACAGCCCCCACTTGCATACTGTGTGACCCTGAGCAAGTCACTTAACTTCCCTGTGCTCCCAAGTTGCACCTGTAAACAAGTTTTCAGCTTTGTGTGTCTCACCTGGTTAAACAAATGGAAAAAAAAATATGCCTAACCCAATTTTATTTTTTAATAGTTTTTTTCTTAGTAATAATATCAAGCCAATACTCATGCAGCATAACACAATCTGGGAGCTATTATTAAAAGAAAAGTGTGTAAACTGGATAAATCAGTAGGAAACAGATTCCCTCAGTACCCTGAGAAAATTGTTAACAACTCCCGAATACATAAGATGCACATTTCTTAGAATAAAACAATGGGGCTTTATGGTACAACAGTTAATTACAATGCCTAGGAAACAGTTATATAATTATTTATTATCATCAACATTTGAGGTAGAAGTAGTGTTTGTTAAATGCCCTGGTGAAACATAGGAAATCTCTCAAATTATTACTAAATAATAAAAGAATACCTGAAAAGATGTGGGATATACAATGGCTAACATGCCATGAGAAGATCAATGTGAAGGCTAACCAAAAACAAAAGCCAATGCAAGAAAGGATCTGCAGCAGCCAAAAGTATGTACAACAAGAAGAAATGATACAGCATCTCTTTTTTCATTGTACTTTTATATCGTGATTTTGGGATTTGTTTGCTTAACAATGGGATGAAAATATGTTTAGTATGCTTACATACTGTACAATACTCTCATTTATGGAGTATTTGCTCAAGGTTGTGAGAAATAGTATTTAGGGACCCTACACTGTTTAGTAACAATATTTAAGTGGAACATTTGGATTATGAGATGTGGGTATACTCTGCAGCAAAAGGAAGGGAGTCATGTAGAGTTATACAATAAAATGATGCAAGACTGTATACAATTATTCAGGTGGGAAAAAGGTACACTAACAAATGAGAAGTTACTCTAACTATGGAAAGGCCTTTCATGGATTACGGACACAGATACTCCTATCACTTAATTACTGTAATTTTTCTTTCCGTTACCTTATAGAAACCTTGTAAGGTGTTTTTGTTTTCAGTTAACTTTTAGTTTTGTTGACTTTGCATTAGTTCCTATAAGAAAAAGGATGTTTGGTGAAATTTCATAAGTTTAATTCTTATTATTTTATGTTTATGTATAAAAGTTCCTGGTTTTGTTTTGATGTATCAATAAAAATACTCCCCCTCTTTTCGATAAGTGCCATGTAATCTTTAACATCCACCTGAACAGGCAGATGGGACCTCAGTTTTAAAGTCTCATCTGAAAGACAGCACCTCAGAAGTGCAGCACCCTCCTCATGCTGTACTACAGTGTCAGTACTGGGATATTAACTCAAGTACCAGGTATGGGAATTGAACACACAACCCTCTAACACCCCTCTGATCTACCAGCCTGAGAAGCAAGTTTGCTACCTGCTGAGCTGCTGACATTGCTGTTCCACTGTGAATCAGTACTTTACTTGTTTATTATTTACTTTTTACCCCCTTGTTCCTCCTCCCATGGTTGCACCTGGAAATGAGTTTTGGCTCTGTGTTATTTCCCAGTTACCAATTTTCAATTAAAACTCTATAAATAACTATGTTTCCAGTTCTCTTCTTTTTCAGTCCTGTTATAACTGCATCTCCACTTTGATCCATTACTCCAATATCTCTACTACTATTGTCTTTGCTCAGTTCCTGCTATGGGTCTTGGTTTCCCTTTTCCTCTTCTTATATATTTCTTGTTCGAGTTGGTCACATTGATTATTGACTTAATCTGTTTTATGAATTTCATACTGATATAACTATTCCTGCCCCCCTTTTTCTATTTTACACTTTTTTGCCCTTTTTCTTTTCCCCTTATTGATAATTACTTCTCTCAAGTCTACTCTTCTCCTTATTCCTTTTATACTTTTACAACCCTGCTATATGGAGTTTACAATGCATATCCTATCTACATCTCCCTGCCTTTCTTCTTTTAGCCTTTTTTTAATATTATTATTTAAGTCCCAAGAAACCCTCAACCTTAGCAAGGAGACTTATATTGTACTAATTGGTATAGATATTTTTCTTTGTCTCAATGGTGTTTGTTCTAATATGGGGACTCTGCATCTTTGACCAAGTTTATTTTTAATATGCTCCTGCTCTTCTTCCTCTGGAAACCCCAAGCTCTAGGCAGAAAATACAATCTTACTCTTATCCATTTTGTTTGCAGTAGTTGCTCTATATCTATTGCCTTTTACTTTCCTTATTTTCCAATTTATATTTTTTTTTCTGTCTCCCTTTAGCACTTCTTTTAGTTTCAGATGCAGGCTCCACCATTATATACCTATTAATAGTTGGATATTTTACAGTGCTTAAGGTATATATTACCTGGCCTTGCTCCACATTTACTATACAGAAAAGGTACTAGGGCTTCTTAGTATTCTCTTTGATTCACTCACTGAAATTACCTACTGTAGCTGCAATTCTTCATATTCATATTTATTCCTGCTCCCCGACCCAAATACTTTATTAGTTCCCATAAGCTGGAATTGGGAACTGCAATTTCAGTGTTTTTGCCATGCTCAATTTTTCTACTGTGAATCAGGTTCATATTGAATCTGGGGGCAACCTGATGGCTCTCCATCTCTTGATGATACCCAGGAGCTTTGTTCTGTATACTGCTCCCTACCTTGGATGTACACCATGGCCTTTTCTGTATTTTGTATTGTTACCAGACATGTTGCAAATTAGAGACTGGCTAATTGGCAGACTTTCTTTTCTGTCTTATTCTCTTTTTCTCTACCCATATGGATAATACAATTTCTATTCTTCTTCTTCAACCTTCATACAGTTTCCTATTTCGGAGTTTTATCAGGACTTCTTTTATACTTTGAAATGTTCCTGGTTGTTTTGAAGGTTGAATTCTGTTAGGTTGGCAGATCATTTTTTGTTAGTATATTTTTTATCCCATACACTCCAAGGGCTACTCAACATTTACCATTTATACTTATGTACTGTTATATTCAAAACTGTGGCAGGGCATGGGTATTATGTTATATAGGAGGCATCAAAAGGTAAATTATTTTAACTGATACTGCTGAGAGGTACCTCATTTTAACATATAGCTTAACCTTTTTTACATGGCATCCCTTACCAAAGTATTATCTTATTACATAAATGGAATTCATAATCTCGATACTACCACCTCCCTTACCATGTTGTGATGTCAGCTTGGCTTAGTTGGTAGCACATCCACCTTTAGTCCAGAAGGTTGTGGACTCTAGTCCCACACATGGATTGGGCTCATACCTAAATGCTGGCACCAGAGTGCAGTATTAGGAGTGTGCTGTATTGTTGGTGTGTGCCATCCTTCAGATTAGACATTAAACTGAGTTCCCTTCTATCCATCCTGGTGCTGTTCTGGTGAGTGTCCAGGTGGATGTAATGGAACCAAAAGCACTCTTCACAAAGAATAGGGGACTTCCCTGATGTCCTGGCCAATAATCCCCATCCAATAAAACCAGTTGATGCATTTGTCCAAGGCTGTATGTGTGCATGTGCTGATGTGCGATATGGCTGCCTCTACACATTCAGTCACTTCACTTCCAGTCTAGAATTGCTTGTAAAGCATGCTGGGATACAATGAGTATGAAAAATGATATATAAATTCTCTTCTTCTTCTTCTTCTTCTTCTTCTTCTTCTTCTGCTACAATAGGCAGACATTATTCTGCTTCAGGAAAGTCACCTATTTCCAGATGAACATAGAAAAATATTCAGTATTCAAAATGTGGTTTTAGTCATTTTGTTTTTTTCACATAAATCTGGCAGATGGCAGTGGGTACTAAACATATGTTGGTGTGATCTCCCATTTAACATTCAAATTTGTGAGAACGATGATGCTGGTTGTTATGTGATTGTGACAGCTACTTTATATGGGAGACTCATCACATTAGTTAACACTTATTTCCCCCATACAGACCATAGAGTTCTGTCTTCCTTTTTTTCTGTACTGATTCATGGGCAACTTAATTAGGAAGGGGTCTTGAATTTTACTCTGAACCCTGACTTAGACTTTTCAAATTCAAAGACCTATCATTCTTCTTCTGTGAATAAATATTTGCACAGAACTTTACATCAACTAGGTATCGTCGATACTTGGCACCACTTACATCATGTGCAAAATGATTATATGCATTATTTTCCTTACTACAGCAGCTCTGCCAGATTAGATTATCTTTTCTCAAATGTCAAGTACATCAATACCTTGCAAGAAGTTCAACATGGATTATTTCATTTATCTGACCATGCTCTGTTAAGTGCTCTTTTTTCCCTTGGTAAACCTATGCATCAAACACTTTGGCATCTTCACTCAAGCCTCCTCAGAGAAGAGGAGCTTCTTACGAAGATAGACAATCAAATCATTTGGTTTCTTCAGGACAATGACAATGGCAGTGCCACTCCAAGTATTTTATGGGACACACATACCTGTAAATCATTTCATAGGAGCACCATCATAGCACACGCTTCAGCTTTACACAACAAATGGGAGTACAAACTGCAGGAGTTACAACACACTCTTCAAACATTACAGAAGTCCCTGATTCAGGGAGATAAGTCAGGCTGCTCACAGATACTCGAGACCAAGGTCCAGCTTCAACAACATTTAGACCAAAAATTAGAGCAGGCTCTTTTTTGTCTTAGCAAGAGATATTGGGCCCTGTGCATGAATGGGCCTGAGTGGCTACATGTGTGCATCTGGGGTGCATAGCCACTCCATACCCATTGAGCCCCCTGCATGAGGTGCATAAACAGGGGGCACACAGACCTACCACACCCAATCCCCCACGTCTGTGGCCAGCACCATGCTGGGGGTATTCTGGGGGTGTGCCAGCACTACTCAGTATGCATGAACCCACGTAGTGCTGGCCACATAGGTGCAGAACTGGGTGCTGGTTATAGCAGGGGGGACCCTGCCACAATTCACTGCATGCCCCCATAGACCCAGGCTTCCAGGCACTGGGGGACCAGGGCAAGGCTTACAGCGCTGCCCTGACTGCTGGGCAGCAGGAAGCAGCAGGGGCAGCTGGAAGAGTGAATGCCTAGCAATTGTGGGAATGTTGGCACCAGGATGGGATGGTGCCATATGGGTCTGGGTGCTTGCAGTTGGCATGCACAGCCCTGAACCCATGCCTCCTTACATGTGGGATCCACTGAGGGTCCCACGGGGGCATCCCATTAGATGCCCACCTGGGATTACATGCCTCCACCGGCCACCCTGTGAAGTCCTGTGCACCAAGGGGGAGGAGCTGTGAACAGGTGGCAGGTGTTGGCGAATGTCGATATGGGTGCACCTGTCCACAGTGTGCAGGACCACGCGCAGGGTATGCAACATTTCTGCATACCCATGCCAGCTTGGTGCATAGTGCCCATTATGAGGAAGGAGCCTGTGCTGCACTTAATTTAGCTAGGCAACTTAGAGCGCAAAAACTGGTGGCAACTATAACCAAGCTTCAACATCCAAGAACAGGTGCCCTCGCACATAATGGAAATGAGATACGGAAAATTTTTCAGTCCTATTATTCCACACTTTATACCCCTGAGAACCCCTTGCCATCAGACCAACAAATTCAACTATTTCTAAGCCAGGCCTATGTAACCTCACTTTCTCATGAGCAAGCCCAGACACTAACACTGCCCTTAACTTCGGTAGAAATTCTTCAAGGCATTAAATCAGCTAAAGCTGGTAAATGCCTGGGCATCAATGATTTTCTACTGGAATGCTATAAAATTCTCCTCCCTTGTGAATCTCTTGACTCCACTTCTTCTTAATTACATTTGACTCTCTCCAGGTGGTAGGTGGCCCACCACCCTCCTGGCAGTATGCTGTTATTACTACCCTCCCAGAACCAGGCATGGATCTTAACTTGCCAACTTCATTCCACCCTATGTCTTTTTTAAATTTCAGTTATACATTATTCATGTCCATTTGGGCACTCCAGTTGGAGAGTCCACCTCCCCTCTTTGCTGGACTGAGGCCAGTCAGGGTTTGTCCAAAAGCATCAAGCTCACGACAATGTACCTCAAACATTTATTCTTATGGACTATGTTCACCAGTGCTCAATCTCCATGGTCCTGGTCAGCTTGGATGTGGAAAAGGCCTTTGACTGGGCGTCATGGCCTTTTCTGTGGGCTACTTTAATGGAATTTGATCTTCCTGTAGACTTCATAAATATTCTACAACTTTTATATCATTCTCCCTCCGATTTAATCAAAATAAATGGGTCAGTGTCTTCCCCTTTTATTTTTGGAAGGTGCACCTAGCAAGGTTATTCCCTTTCCCTGGTGTTATTTGCTTTATACATAGAGCCATTAACTTCCTGTAAATGACAATCCATAAATATCCAGGTCATCCCATTAGGAGGATGAGACTATAAAATCTCCTTGTACACTGATATATTATTAAGTCTTACTGGCACAACTACATCCTTATTGACAGTCTCTGACCTTCAAAACAGATTCTAACTACTGGTCAGTTTTCATTTAGACACAAAACAGAATTATTGGCTTTTAATTATACACCGTCCAAACAAGTTAAAGAAGTATTTAATATACGTTGGAATCGTAACTCCCTGAAATACTTTGGTGTGTATTTAACTAAACATCTGGATCATCTAGCACTACTTAATTTGGAACCCTTAACAACAGCGATAGCAGAGGATTTAAGCCGTTGGTCTTTGTAAAATTTTTAATTTCTACAGAGGACTGAAGTAATTTGCTTTAATATCCTACCAAAAATTGTATTTTACTTACAAACACTCCCATTTTACCCTGCTAGTTGTTATTTTAGGGATTGGCACAGTCTTATGTCCTGGTTTATATGCAGAGGGCATCATCCAAGGCTTAGACTCTCACTGTTACATCTTTCCTCGACCTAATGCCAAATTAACTTGCCTAATTTTCGATTGAATGCATTAGCATACCAGCTTCAAATATTCTGCCTTTGGATTTTGGGGAACTACCTAGATCACTGGAAGGACATAGAACCCATACTGAATGACATCCACAGTGTCATTTGGATGTTATTCCCCCCCCCCCCGCAGGTTATCTTTCTTTCTCTAACTCTTTCTACCATACCATGGAAACACTCTGGGCATGACATTTAGTTCAAAGGAGATTCCTTGGGGAGGAAGCCACTATATTAGATGCCCTGGCATGGATGTAAAGTAATCAGTTAACCATTTCGTATCCTTGTTTAAGACAATGTGCCCAACAGGGCCTACTTTATCTTCATCAGATCTTGGATTCTCAGTGAGTTTGTCATTTTTTAGACTTATACACTAAGTATCATTTACTGACCACTGACCATTACCAACATTTTAAACTCAGAACATTTATACAAGCTTTATCTCCTTCCTGTGGGTGTCACTCAGACTCCCTTTCTGCGGTAGCTGATTCAATATCATATCACCAGCAGGGTGTTTTACAGGAACATTTGATTGATAACACCTGTTCCATACTTCAGGACCAATCAAAGGCCTCTACCCTTTCTATCTTAAACCAGTGGAATAATAATGTACAGCTCTCATGCGATCCTGTCCAGTGGGAGAAAGATTCCTTCCTTACACATAAACTTTCGATGCCTCCTTATTTAAAAGACTTTGTGTGGAAGTGTCAGATGAGATTTTTTAAAACTCTTTCACTTTGGCTGGTGCAGTGGCATGGAGGGCAGAAGCATCATGACTTACCTCCTGCCACACTGGCAACCTGTGTTCATGGTGTGAGTCGGTCATTGGGGGTCGGCCTGGGAGATAGAGGATCAAGCATCCAGGGGAGAGTTCTCCTCTCCTGAGGAGGGTGGGACACAGAGACTGGCACCTGCCTGATACCTAGTGGAGGCTGGGTATTGGCAAGCCATGTCCTGTACACTGGGGGCACAGAGGCAGAGCAGCAGACCAGCATGCTGCATGCAGTAGCATGCACAGCTCAGCCATTGTTGGCATTGCATGCTCCCCTCTGCATAAAAATGGAAAAACTGGTCCCCAGTGAGCTGGGTGAATGCCATCCTCTGCAGATGCAACCCCCCAAGAAGGCACCTCCCTGAACTGAATCTAGTCTCGGAGGGTAGAGAAGAGGGCTCTCAACCACCCTGTCATGGAGGGTAAGCCATAGGAGAAGATGGGTGGTGGGCCTGAAGGTTGGGTACTGGGGCTGAGAGGACAGTACAAATGCAGGCTGACTGAGACGGGGAGAAATAATGTCTAAAGAGAAAAAAACTGGCACTTTCAGCAAAATACGTAGGGAAACCTGTTTGCATTTTTTTGGCTGTTTTTTTTGTGAGCTTAGAGCTGATCATGCTCAAATACTGTATTTTGGGATTACCCCCACTTGCAACTTTACTGGACTGTCATTTCAGAAGTACCAGCTCTTATGTTTGATATTGCCCTCCCCCCTACATTAATTCTTCTACATATACCCCCTGATAAGTCGAATGTAAGGGGTAGACAACTAAACCTTCTGCTGATTCTTTTGGTCTATGCAAAAAAAAGCTATTACCAAACTATGGTTTCAGCCCTGTCCCCCTCAGTTTTCTCACTGGTTAGTCATAGTTGACTATATTTACCAACTTGAAAAGCATATGTACTGTTATTTAAATATTATGTTTGCTTCTGCAAACATCTGGAGAAACCATTTTTTTTTCTGTAAGTTGCAATCAGATTATACAATTGTTCCATGAGTTTTCTTTATTTTCCAGGTTTGGTTCCCTTTGAGTCTGAAAAGCTTTCTTAGAATCTTTTGCAAGTAATAATATGCTTGCATGGCTTTTACCCATGCCCTGCTTTAGATTATATAGAGTATACACTGTCTTTGTTCTTTACATAGTTTCTTATTTATTATTATATTTAACCAAGGCCCCTACTTTTCTGCGGCACAGTGAGACCAATTTCTGAGGCAAGACTACCATTTGCCTCAGAACTTCTGCGGCGGTAGTTTGTAATTTCTGTGGAAGTTCTGCAGCTCTAACAAACTACCACATCACAATGTCAGCTTGTCATCCTAACTTCACTTTCATGGTAGTGGTTATAGCAGTTAGGATGGTGGAAAGCGCCAGTAACACTAGTTCAAAAAATAACAGACTTATAGAAATAATTTTATGCCTAAAAAGCAAAACAAATGTCTCTTCCTTAAGATGCTAGCCTATTGCATAAATGAAATATGCAGAGGGGACCTTATGTTTATTTTTATTTATTTATTTGTACATCAGTTTACAATCTTTGAGCCAGAGGCTCATTTCCAAAGGTACCTCATCACATAGATGACAGACAGAACAAATTTAGGTTACAGCATAAAATTTAGGTTACAGCATAAAAGTCACATCCTTAGAGATACACAGAGTGGTTTCATACATTTATACAATTTAGTTGCAATTACATTTATATAGTTTAGTTGCAATTACATAGATACAGCTGAGCACATACTGGTATTAACAAAGGCAATATGCAATGGGGAAGAAGTTGGGGGGGGGGGTGAGGTGGAGTGCCGCCCAGTGGGAGTTGCCAAGTGTGGAGAGATCTTGGCCATATTTAGAGACAGGAGCAGCTGTGAGTGTTAAAAAGTTGGCTCCAAAGGGCGGTTTTGAAGTTGGCAATTGTGGGGGCATTGGAGAGGGAGGCAGGGAGAGAGTTAAATCAGGATGGAGCTCTGTAGCAGAAGGACCTCTGACCATGGGTGGTCCTGGATCTGGGAACCAGTAGAGTGGTCTTGTCAGAGGTTTGGGTTGCGATAGTGGGTTGGATGTGGCGGATGGAGGCTGTCACCCCGGGAGGGGATAGTCCGAGTAGAGTTTTTTTTTGTGATGAGGCAGGTTTGATAGCATAGCCGTTCATCTAGGTTAAGCAGTTTTTGCCTCATCATAGAGTTGACAAGTGTGTGTGAGCCTGGGAGCACCAGTAATCAGCCTGCAGGCCTTATTTAGGGTGAGCCTAATTTTGTTGAGAGAGGTAGTGTCAGCAGTACCATAGACCGGCAGGCCATAGTCAACTAGGGACAGTACTGAAGATGTAACTGCAAGTCGGACAGCATCAGGGGGGAGGCAGTTTTTATGGCGGTAGAGGATGCCAAGTCTTGTGCTGGTGGTGGATGCAAGGGCATCAATGTGGGTGTGGTAGGTGAGGGCTGAGTCGAAAGAAACCCCAAGGTGTTTGTAGGAGCAGACTTGTTCAAGCGGTTGTTTGGTACTGGGGAGGATATGGAGTGAGAAGTTGCAGGCTTTGTTTTGGGGGTGGGCAAAAAGCATTGTTGTGGTTTTTTTGAGGTTAATGATGAGTCTGTGCTCTTTAAACCAGGCTTCGGCATCATTGTAGGATTGTTGTAGGGTGTCCTGGAGGGAGGTGGAATTGCAGTGGGTGGTAAATAAGATACTTCTATATGCATGCCATCTATCCCACTAATGAGGTCTCCACGGTGTATCGCTTATATATTTGTATGTGCTTTCTACACCACTCATGAGGTTCCCACTGTATATCACTTATGTATTTACATGCAATCTGTAACATACTTACAAATGTGTGTGTGTGCGTGCATAGTGAGAAAGAGATACTGTATATGCATGTGTGTGTGTGTGTGTGTGTGTGTGTAGGGAGAGAGAGAGAGAGATACTGTGTGTGTGTGTGTGTGTGTGTGTGTGTGTGCATGTGTATATATATATTTTCTTTAATTTCCATGAAATTGCATCCTCATTCATACAAGTCCAATTGAAAATAGAATAAATGGAATACAGGAGTAATTGCAAAACTCATTTTTCATGCCAACCTACTTCCCCTGACATACTATGTAACACCATCAGGCCATGACATGCATATGAACCGATTGTGAGATAGAGCTCTCCAGCCCATCACAATGTGTCCACCATGTGACAGAACACTGCACCATACCTTCCCATGCTCAGAGCAGTGATGTGTTCCACCAATCCTTGTGCTGCCCAGCCAGCTCCCAGAGCTAATCTCTGAACCTGAGTTGCCGGCACAGAGACACAGAATGCTGCTCTCTGGCCCAACAGCTTGCCCTGAACACATTTCTCCAAAGTTTTTGGGTGACTCTATCAACAAGTGACAATATGTAATCAATAACCCTGGCAAAAATGTGTACAGCGCAATTATTTATTTAACAGATCTGTTCTTTCAGCAGGTCTACACATTATTATATTCCACTTTTCTGGGCATAATTATTTATTTTTCTTAAAAATTACAATTAAATTCATTTTACCAGTTATTCATTTCAGATGGCATCTCTATACCTTAAAGACACAAATAAGTTTGTATAAAGTGAGGTATTGACTTAACAGGTCTGTGCTATTGACAAGGTTTTGTTTAAGTTGGCCCTAGTGCAATAATGTAAGACTGAAAATTGTATTAGGCTGTAGTGCATGTTGAGCAAATGTCACCATACCTGATGTGCTGTGCCGCTGCCTCTGCCAGTGGGAGCTGTGGTAGATAAGTGACTGTTCATTTCTGTTGCAGAATGCAGCCATTTCATTAGCTAATGTATGATGTTATAACAATGATAACATCACATTCTGAGCGTAGAGGGGTTTGGGATATAAAAAGAGGGGAAGGGAACTAGATTCTATGGATAAACAGAAATATTAACAAAAAATTACCAAGAAGAGTAAATTCTACGGCACTGCAGAAGTTCTGCGGTAGGTTGCAAGTTCTGCACAAAATTCTGCGGCTGCAGAATTCTAGGGGCCTTGTATTTAACTAACATAAATGTGATGCTTTTAGTATTTTATTAACTTCAATACTTTTATGAAACACCATGTCATACTTAGTGATGATACACTGCTTACATTGTGGTCTTATCTATATAATAATTGCTCTGTCTGTTTGCTAAACTGTGATTTTGATTGATTTTTTTTATCTAACCTTCAATGAAAAAGTTACTATAAAAATTATATAAATAACATTTAACCTGACTCATTGTTTCTATTTCAGTATTTTTATTCATTTATTTAGTGATTCAGAAAAGACCTTTGAGCGCAAGCTCTTTTATAAAGGTTCCACATCATAGATTGCAAAACAAAGTACAAGAGGAGAAAGCAAAGGTACATCACAATGAATGATATAGCTTGGATTCAGAATGTGCAGAATAACTCAAAACATAGGTACATGTTAAAATAACAAAAAAAACACTTTATGAGAGTGGAGGGGGGATAAGTAGCCACAGAGTACCTTGTCAGTAGTTCAGAGGGATGGGGATAGCTGGCAGTGTGGTGAAGAAAGGAGGTATGAGAGGGAAAGGAAGGTACTGGGGTGGAGGTGAAGGGTGGGGAAAGAAGGGTGATAAGGTATAGGGAGAAATGGGGGGGTGAGGGGAGGCTGAGTGGAGACGATGTGCTAGAGTAAATAGTGGGGTGCGAGGGGGCATGGTCAGGCAGCTTGCATTAGTAGTGACTGTTAGGAAAACTCACTGGGACTTGGTGTTGGGGGATGAGGGAAGGTGGGGTATTTTCCCCCCAAAATAATGAAGATGTTGCACATCTACTTTGCTTGCCAAATTGTTGGATTAATTTCTTCTAAGATGTTACTCCTAGGCTACTTTTCTACTTCACATAGATCACTCTACACCATATTACTAGTTTTAGATTAAAAAAAGTCAATAACAGTAGTAACTTCTACTGTACATACATGATGCTTTGGCCAACAGTTGTTAGATTATTAATCATTGTTAAAAAAGTGAAGGAGGCCAAGCTTTGTGCCTTGGGGATCCCCACCATTAATCACTCCCACTTTATATTTTAAAGCATCCCTCTCCACCCATTGAATACTTTCTTATACAAATCATGGACCCATCTAGATGAGCAGAGGAGGATATTATACAAATATATTTTTTATTACAGTGCAATGGTCAATCAAATCAAAAGCTTTTTGACAGATGACTAACTCAGGGCACTATGCATGATGCAATGTGGCATGCACAGAGGTGCATGTGTGGCATGCGTAGGTAACTACGTGAGAACCCTGCACAGAGCACACAAGTGAGGCATGCACAATGCATGTGTTGGAGTAAATGCAGGCAATCCTCACACAACACCATGACTGATAAGCATGGCAGGCATGCAATGGTGTGGCCGCATAGTGTCACATGCAACAACACCAAGCATGCATGCATGACACCAGATACGACAGCCAGGCATGCAGTGGTAGGCATGTACACTTATGGCAGGTGGATGGCTGCCGTACATGTCCGCACAGTGTGGCTGGCAGCCAATCACACTGGGTTGCATGGCTGTACACTGGATCCCATAGCAGTAACTACCCACACCTGTGCAACCCAGACACTGAGACATGCGCAGGTGCACATGTGCCGAAGCATGCAAGGGGGACACTAGGGGGAAGATTTGATGAGTGGCGTGCATGCTGAGGTGCAGTAGGGGATGCAGTTGGTCAAGATGACCAGGACCACTGAAACACTGATCCAATGCCATGCACACCAGCCACAGTGTCCAGTCAGGTAAACACACCATGTTTGATGTGCAGAGTGTGTGTGCAGGGCTGGACACGGCCAACTGGCAGTGGAGGCCATTGCACCCTATGTGTCATGGAACCCCCACACCCAACACAAGGCTGCAGAAAGTACATCCTGTGAAGGGTGCTGACACTGCAGGCACTGGCAGACCAACAAACCCAGAATGCCCCTTGGTGCACCATCATGGGGTGGGATGATATGGCCAAGGCACTGCCATGAGAGTCAGTGCCAGTGGCACACAGAAGGGACATTGCACAATGGTCCCAAAGTGCAACACAGGGATGGAGCACAGTGACCCAGATGAATGCATGCCACCAACAGCACAGTACCCCCCAGTTGTGCACAACACCTGCCAATGGGTGACCATGCAAGGAAACACCTGCCATGCCACACATCGTTCACATACGTAACACCTGCTCCTGCCACCTTGCTGCCCACCCCGTGATGCCCACCCGGGATGTCCCCCTGTGATGCCTCCTAAGTAATTCCCCCTTGGGATGCCCAATCCACTGCCACCTCCAGGAACCACCAACCCATCTCATCCCATCCCACCACCCGCAGTGCAGGAGAGAGTAACAGCACAGGTGAATGTTCATAAAACCTTTAATGTACAAAATGAAAACTGTACAGGTGTCAGCCACACAGTAACATTGAAACATGAAACACAGTCAACAATAGCAAAAAAACAGTGGAATATATAAAAAGCAAGGCCCCAACACCTAGGTCACAAAAGTCCACACCCATGCATGGGCAACACTGTCCCGGATGACTGTCACTCACAGACCCAACCAGTGGCACACGTCACATCAAGCATCATCCAACTGGCTGTCCCCGCTGTCGCTAGATGTGGAGGAGTTGGTACACCTGAGTGGCAGCAACACAAGGCAGCAGAGGGGTCCTCTGTAGCACTGTAAGGGGAAGGTAGCACAGAGACTATCTGCATGGATGCTGTACAGAACACTGACTATCATGACAAGGGTGCACAACAGGGACATCACACAGTATGCTGAACCCTCCTTTGATGGCACAACCATGTGCCACATCACACAGGTGTTGGATTTGTACACAGTGTTGTTGTCCACCACCCTCAGGGACTGGTATCCTGGATTCTTCACCTGCCAGTGCCTCTGTCGTGGCTGTGTCCACACTATGCAGGATGCCCCATCTGGCTACTCCACTTTGGTCAATTCCATTTGGCTGACAGGCCCAGGTGATCCTGTCAGGAATGAGAATGGAAAATGTCAATTAACACCATGGACAATGACCACAACACACATTGCCCCACAGCACACCCTGCAGGTGAGGTACTTACCCAAAGATATCCCTTCAGCCTCCATAAGATACCGCTGCTGTGGCAGTCAGTGTAGGTGGCCTTGGACACCCTCCAAAGTCTGTTGGGGTATATCCCCACATGCCTGACCTGTGGCGCAGCCATCGCAGAGTGACCATGAGAAGCAGTCATCACTACAACCTGACACCTGCACAGGTAACATTGGGGTGAATGGGTTCCCCACCATGCCCACTGTAAAGATACACACAGGTGAGCTAGGGAGGATAAAAATGAGCTACAACATTTTGTGTACAGGTAGACAGAGAACCATGGTGGTAGGGGAGGATGTGCCCCAGGCTATTGTTAAACTTGCACCTGCTCAACGCAGATATGGAGCAGTGAAGGAATGCAGGACCACATCCCAGAGTCTTCAGACAACAGTTGGATGGGGTTACGCTGAGGGACACACACACACACACACACACACACACACACACACACACACACACACACACACACACACACACACACACACACACACACACGGCTTTGAAAGATTCAGATTCCCCTGGGCCCTGATCACACAGCTGTGAGACATGGTCTGGGACAACATTGCTCCATGGAAATGGTGGTCCAGGGCAATGACGGTGGAGACCAAGGTGTTATGCCCCCAACATACTATGCTACAGGGTCATTCCAGAAATTGACCGGCAATGCTGTGGGGGTATGTCAGTCCTCTGTGTCATAGGCAGTGGGCAGGTGATGAATGTCCTAGTGGCACATGTGCAGGAAAACATCAGGTTCCCTATGGCAGACGCCACTGTCTGTGCCACGAAACAGGTATTCTATGCCATGCAAGGTATGACAAACATGTAAGATGCAAAAGACTGCATCCATATTGGCATTCTGAGCATGAGGAGGCATACAGGAACAGAAAGGGGTTCCAGTGTCAACTGTCAGGTGGTGTGTGACACGGGTAGTATGTTCACGAATGTATGTGTTAAGTACCCTGGCTCATGCCATAAGACTTACATACTAGATGCATCACAACTTGGAGCCCTGCTACTTACCGGGTGGCTGGATGGATGGCTGTTGGGTGAGTATGGGGGTGGAACCATATGTGGCACTGCAACTCATAATGTGGCATGCATGTCAGTGACATTATTCTCTTTCCCCTGCACAGGTGGCAGCGGAGGCCAACTGTGCCATACCTGATGACACCATTCCTGGCACCGAACTGTGCAGCAGAGGAGGCCTACAACCATGCCCACAGGAAGATACAGAACATTGTGGAGAAGTCCATCAGGTTACAGAATATGCGTTTCCATTGTCTGGACCATATCGAAGGGACAATGATGTTGTCCCAGGGAAGGGCATGTAAGGTGTTCACCATGTGTGCCATGCTTCATAATATGGTCAAGCGACGCAATGTGCTCATTCCAGAGGACCATCAGCAGGATGCAACTCTGGAGGTGGAGGGGGTGAGCCATGCACGGGAAAGAAGACAGTGGGTGGCCATGCGGCACGCAACACCTTTCTACAGGGCATGTTCCAGCAGTAGTGGTGTAAATGGGCATAGCTGCTGGACCGATGGCTGTATGTCATGTGCAGTGGCACTGTTGTGTATGCTCCCCAATGCATGGGCATCCGTGTTTGTTGCTATTGTAGTCATCAATGCGTCATGGTGTGTGTGTGCGTGTGTGTGTGTGTGTGTGTGTGTGCCCCAGGCATCGTGGGTGGTGGGTGTGTGATGATTACCCCACACACTAAGTGCACCAGTCTGGGGGGGGAGGCAGTCACAGTGACATGCATGTCCAGCATGGGTAAGCATGCAGCTCATGGCATTGGCTGCAATGTGGTGGGGTGGATGTGGCAGGTCAGGTGACATGCAGTGGGGGGTCACATTTCGGGTGCCTCATTGGGGGTGGCCACTGTACCGCAATATGGGGTGAGTTGTGCCTGTGTATGTGTGGTGGAATATACCACTGGGGATGTGTGGCAGGGGCTGCACCATGATGTCACAGGATGTGTGTGGCAGGGTGTGTTAACAACATGCTCGTTTATACATGTGTGGTGAGTGGTGCTTGTGCAGGGTCACTGCCCTTGTAGGTTATAGGGCTTTTTCTGTAGGCATGCCGAGGACTGGGTGCCCAGTCTCCTCACTGGTGCATGTGGACGGGAGCACTCCACTTGCACCTGAAACTGGGGGACTGCTCTGTGTGCTGGCCTTCTGTGTAATCCTTGACTGCAGGGCTGTGGCTGTCATGGTGGCCGTTAATGTCCTCCTGTATAGTGTCCGTGGCATGTCCCACTGCCTCCACGCTATGTGTATCAGTGGGGCACATGTGTGCCATGTTTGTGTTCTGTGGCACATCCACCTCTGTGCTGTCTGTGTCCCACAGTTGTATTTCCACATCCTTCTCTGGGGCTGCCATGCCATGGGACACCTGTGTGTGGGCATGTGCCACACAGGGCAGTGTGTGGGCAGCCCATCCACGTGGGGCATCCCTTCTGACCTGGTGGTGCACAAGCCTCTTATAGAGGTCTGCCAGACAGTCAGTCCCACTCCTCATGTCCAGCACCTCACCAGTCAGAGCCAGCAGCACCTGTGTGCTTCAGTGTGTGCCTTCAGTCTGTCCAGCTCCAGCTGCCATAAATCTCTTTACTGTGCCACCATGAAGGCACAGCTGCACACTGATCATGTGCATGTCTTTGGCCATGACTATGGGCCTTTGCCACCACTATCCACAGAGCCTGTTGGTGCCATTTCTCCCCTTGCCATGCCATCCTAGCTTGGCCGTTCTGGTCCAGTTGGTGTGGGGATGGTGACCACTCTGTCATCAGTGGTCCATGCCTGTTGCCCTGGGGTGTGAAGGCATACATGGATGGTGTGTCCTCTCTTTGGCATCTCACCAGGCTCAAGAGTTCCCTCATCCTGTGCCCCCAGTGTGCTGTCCAGGTCTGTCTCTGACTCCAGCTGTGTCTCCATCTCTAGCTCAGTACCTGGGGGGGATATGGGGTTGTTAGTCCAGCTGTGGTGTCCATTGTCCATTGCTATTGCCTGTTGCAGGGGTGCATATGCACTAGTTACCCACCTCTGCCTTCCTCCTCCTGCATGGTTTCTTCATATTCCACCTGCAGTGCAGGTGTGTCCTGGCTGTGCATTGTTGCCCCGGCTATCGTGTGTCCATCAGTTGATGTGTCTGTGGTGAAACACATGGCTGTTAGTACATGCATGGGGTGGCATCCCTTGGGTACCTGTGCTCTGCAAGTGCATGCATACCTTCCATGGTGTCTATGCCCTCCACATCCCCATGGACACTGATGTCTGTGAGGGCGCCCACCTCCACCCTCTCCAATGGTGTCAGTTAGCTATTGATGATGGGTGAGCTGCCTCTGGTGCCCTGGCATGCCCATGTTCCTGCAGCAAGTTTCCTTTTCACTGCAGCACACGTGTCTCGCCACTTGTGCTTGATGCCTGATAGTGTCTGGACTTCTGGACTGGTGACTTTCGTGTCAACTTGGATGTCCAGCCACAGTCATGCCTTTATCTCTGGGACAGTGGACAGGGACTATGCCCCATACAGCTTGCATTAGTGTGTCCGTATGTCAGTGATCATGGCTGCCACCTGACCGCCAGTGAAGTTTGGTTCTGGGGACATGCTCCACCTCATATCTGGACATGGCTTTGGCACTGTCTTCCTCCATGGGCTGCCTGTTTGGGCTACGCCAGTGGCAAGATGTGCCCCTCCATGCCTATGTCACTCTCTACCATTGTCTCCATGTTTTTCTCCTACATGGTATTCACTTCCATGCCATTGAACTGGCGGTGATCATCTCCTCATATGATGGGGTAAAGGGGAGGGTCTGCGTAACCTTGGCACTCCTGTGTGTGCTGAGTGTCCCACTACATGTCTCCTGACATCCTGCCTCCTGGGTCCACACATCCCATGTGGACATTCGTCCACACCATGTACTGAGGGTGCTTTGCATGCTACATAGCTGCGTGCTGCGGATCCAACAGTTTTGCCCGCACTTTACGCACTTCTGTACACAGGCACGACAGTCATTGCAAATTCACCTTCATATCATGACTTCATGTAAATCTGTAATTGTGGTTGAATACCCTTTTAGGGAACCAAACAAATTATAATCAGTCTTTTACTCCACACATTTTATAACCTAATAAAATACAATTTTTAAGCTTGTCTGAAATTACACAGCAGAAAACTTGGCCAACATTTTTTTTTTTTTTGCAAATAACTGTGCTTTATTGAACAATTTCCAACATAAATTACATATGAAATAAATAATGACATAAAAGGAAATACAATTCCCAGACCATAAATTAATAATACAGAAAAGGCATAAAAAAGAGAAACTCAACTCCCTACTCCCCCCACCCTCATCCCTGGCAGCTATCCAGTAATTAACTAATAATAGACCATATTATACCATAAGACATCACCTAGCAAACCTAGAAGAAAACAACAAGGCTAGCGATATTGTGCAAAAGGAGGAAAGGACAATGCCTGAACCAAAATCAAAAAGGGTCGACACCAACACAATAAACGTGAAAGAAATTTCCTAAACTAATAACCGTATCTATCCTTGAGACCTTGGTACAGACCACCCCAACATTGATGGAAAATCATTGAAGTATTGAAGGATGATAAGACTGACCTTTCTGCATTCAGTGCATTCAAGAATTCGTCCCACCATTCCCCAAATGATGGGGTTCAATCATCTCTCCAGTGGTGTAGAATTATCAGCTTGGTACCAGCCGCTACCATAGCCATCCGGTATTTAACTACCTTGCCGGGTAATTTATCATACATCCCAAATATGCAAACCTCAGGGTTGAAAAAGTTGGCCAAGTCATAAAATTGGCTAATCCTTAGCTTCACCAATTGCCACAATCCCAAAATTTTGGGGCAAGTCCAGAACTTATGATAAGTAGATGCAAGGGGGTCATTGCAGTCCAAACATTTTGCAGAAAATTGACGGTTTAACCTAGAAAGTTTAGCTGGGGAAAAGTATAAATTATGTAATAACTTAAATTGAATGTCTCTCAACCTGTCTTATTTAATATATTTATAGGTGTCGATCCAAACTTTCTGCACATTTCAGGTGTCCTCCCTAAAGATAGGTTTAGTTCCCAATATGTTGGAGTCGAGGACACATTAGAATCCCTTCTAACAGTAATATATTTATAAGTCTTAGAAATTGCTTTGCCTGACAGTAGAAATTCTTTAAGTCTACTGAACATGATTCCCAAATTATCCATCCCACAACTTTTGTGGAAATAAGATTTAAGACTAATTATTATTTGGGTTAATTTTAAGAAAGATTGAGCTATCACACCAAACTTTTTCACCAAAGCCTAGAATGGGAGTAGCGACCCATTTAAATAAAAATCACTAACTCATAATTTAACAGCCGTTGCTGCTACAAAACTAGATATCGGTTGGTTCCCAATTACAAGATTCGGGTTTCATAATAAAGGTTGGGATAAGTCACGATTTATGTAAATTTTAAACCTTGCATAGTATTGATGCAGAGTTTATATCCATCCTAGCGGAGCCATCTAGCCAACTTTGGGACCTTAGCCCATGGAATATATAGCATAGACTCTAGATCAAACTTAAAACTATTAATAAATAACCGATCCAAATGGGAGCCAGGAGAGGTTTCTCTCTAGTCTACGCACAGCCTTGTCATGTGGATTGCTAGATAGTACATGTAAAAGTCCGGTAGTTGAAGGCCTCCTAATTTACGCTGTCGGGCAAGTTTATAATAAGACCTTCTAGAAGGCTTACCATTCCACAAAAACTCAGAACAGCATTTGTAAAGCGGCTTAAAAAAGGACTTAGGAAGATAGACATTTAGATCCGCCAATGGATAAAAGATTCTTGGCATTACCACCATTTTAAGTGTGTTGGCTCTACCCGAAAAGGACAACGGAAGTTTTTACCATCTATCCAGGTCCTCTTTTATTGATTTAATCAAGGGCCTAAGATTTAAGGTGGCCAAGGCCTCCAAATTCTTAGTTATTTGAATGCCCAGATAGTTTAATGATTGGGTCTGCCAATGGAGTCCCAAAGAGAGGCACCAATCCTTCTGAAGAAGTGGAGAAAGAGAGTATACTGATGTTTTGGTCTTATTTAGGCTATATCCAGAAAGTATGCTAAAACTAGTAATTAATTCGAGTACTTTAGGGAGGGAAGATGTAGAATTAGAGATATTCAATAACAGGTCATCAGCGAATGCTGACACTTTAAATTCAGAGTCGCCTAATTTAAGCCCTTGAACCCCCTTGTTTACCTTAATAGATCTGATTAATGGTTCAATATACAAATTAAATAAATAGGGTGATAAAGGGCAGCCTTGACGGGTACCTCTTGATAAGGGGAAAGCTACTGAGATTAGGTTGTTACATTGAATCTTTGCTGAGGGACATGAGTTTAAGACTCGAATCATATGGATAAATCTAGCAGGAAAACCCAGTTTCGCTAGGGTGGTAAACATAAAAGTCCACTCCACCCGGTCGAAAGCTTTTTCTGCATCTAACGACACTAGAGATGCCTCTGCGTTAGGATCCGTTGACGCAGAAATTAAATAAAACAATTTCCGAAAGTGATCGGCCGATGAACGGCCTTCTACAAAGCCAGCCTGTTCTGGACTCAAAAGATCATGCCAAATATGTTTTAATCTATTAGCCAGGATTTTCGCAAAGATTTTAACATCTAAATTTAGCAAGGAAATCGGCCTAAAGTTACCCACTAAGTCTGGGGGCTTATCGGGCTTCGGTAACAATTGGCCAACATTTTTAATTAGTATCAGAAGTCAGATTACTTTGGAAATCAATATAACTTTTGTATGTTTCCACTGTTCAATCAAGGACCCCAGATCGTTAATTCACTGGACATTTTACATACCCAAGGTGCAATTATGTCAGCTCCCCTCCCTCCATATACAAGTTGGCACCTGATCCAGGCCTACTGATTTACCCATTGTAATCTTTTCATTTCTTTAGTCACCACATTTACCTAAAGTAAAAATTTGTCAGGTGCTTTCCACTGCTTTGGCTGACTCATTGCCAAGGTGAGGGGGGGGTTCAAATCACTACTGACTTTACAGTATGTTTCATTTAAATCTTCAATGAAACCTAGCTCCCCCCATTATGGGTAAAATATTAATCCTATTGATTAATATGGCCTTTTTGCTGTATATTTTCCCAAACATTTTTTTCATATTTTTCCACTATTTTCTGTGTTAGATTTCTTTATGTTAGCAACCTTACCTTCATAATAATTCTTCAATAATTTTTCGCTTTTCCTGTTTCTTCATTCCTTGTCTTTTTGCGCATCACTAAATCATTATTTTTCTGGGCAATCTGTCTCTGATGCAATATGTCTTTAAACTTGTCATATATCCAAGGATTAACCCCACCTTTTTTTTCATTACAGTTTCAACCAGTGATACTTTACCCATTGCAGAATGTATTACCACTATTGTACCACATTTAAACAAGTTTGGTCTAAACTATTTCCAATAAGGCACTCCGTGCCCATCTCGTCAGCTACAATATCTTACATCTTATTCATTTTGGCCATAGTCCATTTTTCTACAAAGAAATGTATGCTCATTCCGGTGTTGGTGATTATGCCTCAAGAGCTTTGATGCTAGACAAACAGTTTTATGATCACATGTACCAATCTATGGTAGAATTACTTGTTCTGCTTTGTATTCAGTTAAATGTGTAACAACCATGACCAAAATACTATTTTTCCTTCTTCCACCTCCAACTTTTATGTTTTCTATATTCATTGACAAGACATGCACAACAGATGCTGGCGTGATGCTCAGAATGATGACTTTCAGCTCTCATCAAAGATTCTTAGTTACCCACATGACACACGTTTGGTGCATGCTCAAGCCACAGTGTCATATGAACTGCAAGCTGACAAGGAGGAACATTTCCACCAGGCCACTCCCCCCAATTACTGGCAGACCACACCCCACCCCACTGAAAGACCTTTTGTCTCACACATCAGTCTACTTTACTTTTCACTCCCTGATTGGCTGGTGGGTATACACTTACAATGGCAACAACTACAAAAATGGATTTCTGTGCTACACTGTGCTGACCATCGGCAGGAAATTAAAAAAAATCTCAAAATATCCTTTAGAATGCCCCATATCCATTCTCAGTCTACTAAATTCACTCTGTCCTCCTTCTGCTGATGGAGGCAAAACAAATAAAAAAAAGGATAAATATGCATTTCTGTACTCTCTACACTACTAGCACTCAGTAAACAAACAAGCAAAAAAAGATCAAATAAGGTAAATATTTAGATATTTACGTTGCACCTTTCCTAGTCAGTTAATATTGGGTTGCCCTGCTCCTGCTGTAGTCCCTACAACTGCCACTACAAGGTTGCAAATGCATAGTACTGTGCACTCTATCCTCTTCTCAGCAGCGTGAGTTCACTAGCCTACCTGCCTGAAATTGTAGTGAAATATTTTTAATTAACTAACTGTAACAATAAATTATGTGTGATTCTCTGGTCCAGCATCACTCTTGTTTTACATAAAAGGAGCTCCTTCAGTAGCTGCAGTAGGTCCTTCCCCTGTGAGAAACAACTTGAAATGGCATTGAGATTTGTACTGTGTGTGGTGTTCATGTTCTCCAAGATCACTGATTGGCTGTTAGATATCATGTGGCTTGTCAACAACTTGAACATGCTCAGTGTGTGCACCCTGTAAAATGTATCATATTATGATGCTGAAGTACCAAACAGAAGTTGAGTTCCTTTGGATCTGCTTCACCTGTGAAGGCATTTTCACCAAATGCCAGCCCTACCAGCTAATAAAATCATGTAACTGTAGCATTGGTGGGGAAAAACATTTGTTGGCTTATAGAAAAGGACCTCTGGGCTACCTGATATTGAGTTGTTTGTCCCCAAAAATCAAGAAATAGGGGGTAGGAAAGTGGGTCCATCTGTATAAAAGTGGTATTTTGGGAACTATGGAAGATTAGGCTGGAGTGTATGATAAAAAGGATCATGGCTTCTGGCACAGTACCATAGAAATATAAAAACATAGAAACTGTGGGCAGATAAGGCTGCCAGGCCTATCCAGTCTGCCTGTATACCCTACCATTTCTGGTGGCTGATGGCCCTATCTGGTCATTGGCTTTAGTGTCTTCTTCCCATCTCCAAGGTTCCCTTATACCTATTCCATGCATGCTTAAATCCCCCCCACTATGCTTTCTGCCCCTACCTCCAGGGGAAGGCTATTTCATGCATCCATCACCCTCTACATGAAGAAAAACTTCCTCACATTTCCCCTTATCCTGCCCCCCTCCAATCTCATATGCTCCCTCATTCTTTTACTTCTCCTAAATTGAAAGATGCCGTGCCCTTGTACCTGGTCTGTGCCCTTAAGCAGGGGAGTAGCTAGGAATGTAAAGTTTGTATGCCATTTTGGACACCATGGCCCTCTTTGTTGACCCAGCTGTACTCTTTTTGATTCCCATACCCTGCTTGTTGCCCCCAATTGTACCCAGTTGGTTGCCCCTATATGTAACCAGTTTCATGCTCTACAGTTATATACCCTCAAAATAAATCAGCACCCAGTTGTATACATTTTCACATTTACTTGGTTACACAGAGCACCAACAATCATATTATACCATCAGAAGGTGGGAGAAATAGTACCCTTGGGGTTAGGAAAAATGTTGCCCCTCAAAAATAAATGTGTACACCATGGCTTACATGGTGTATGTATTGCCTACACCCTTGCCCTTAAGATACATGAAGATTTCTATCATATCCCCCTGTTACCTCCTCTTTATACATGTTGTGGTCTTTTAATCTTTCCTCATATGTCTTCTGATATAAGCCTTGTACCATCTTTGTCACCCTTCTCTGAACCGCCTCCACCCTGTCTATGTCTTTATGAAGATGTGGCCTCCAGAACTGTACACAGTATTGAAGATGTGGCCTCATCAGTGTTTTGTATAGTGGCATCACCACCTACCTTCTTCTGCTAGTGATGCCCCTGCCTATGCACCCCAACATGCCACTGGCCTTCCCTACAGCCTTTGTATGCTGCTTGACCACCTTTAGGTCTTCTGAGATAATAATCCCCAAATACCTTTCTTCCCTGGTGACCATCAGTAACTCCCCCATCCTGCAGCTCTCTCCATGGTTTCTGTGCCCCAGGTGCATGATTTTGCACTTCTTCACATTGAATCTCAGTTGCCACACTTTGGACAATTTTTCCAGTATTTCTAGGTCCCTCATCATTCTCTCCACCCCCTCTGGAGTGTCTTCTCTGTTGTAGATCTTAGTTTCATCTGCAAACAGGTAAACCTTCCCTTCCAGTCCCTCTACAATGTCACTAATGAAGACATTAAAAGGACTGGCCCTAGGACTGATCCTTGAGGTACCTCACTGGACACCCCACTTTCTTCAGATTGGATCCCATTTGCTACCATCCTCTTCTTCCTGTCCCCTGACCAGTTGCTAACCAAGTTCACCACCTTGTGTCCCATACCCAGGCTACCCAACATGTTTACTAGCCTTCCATGTGGGACAGTGTCAAAGGCCTTGCTGAAATCAAGGTAGGCAATATCCATTACTCTCCCCTGATCCACCTCCTTCATCACCCAGCTAAAACAATCTATCAGATTCATTCGACTTGATCTTCCTGCTATACATCCATGCTGCCCCAGATCTTGCACTACATTTGATTCAAAATGTTCCACAATCCTCTCCTTAAGCAGTGCCTCCATAATCTTACCCATTACTGAGGTGAGACTGACTGGCCTGTAGATTTCTGCCTCCTCCCTGCTACCGTCTTTGTGAAGAGTGACTATGTGTGCCCTCCAGTCCTCTGGAACCACTCCTGTGTTGAGTGAATCACTGAACATGGCTGCCAATGGGGCTGCTAGCTCCATCCTTAGTTCCCTTAATATCCTGGGTTGTATGTCATCTGGTCCCATAGCCTTGTCCACCTTTAGTTTTGTTAGCTCCTCAAGGACTGTCTCTTCTGTAAATGGAATGGTGTTTAACCCCCTCTCCCCTTTATTTCTTGTGTCCAGCTGGTCCCTGTCACTCCCCTTTTTCAGTGAATACTGAACAGAAGTATGCATTCAGTACTAATGCCTTTTCCTGGTCTCCCTCCACACACTCACCATTATCTCCTCTGAGCCTTACAATACCCCCCACCTCCCTCCCAGATTTCCTCCTTTCACTGATGTACCTGTAGAATGTTTTATCCCCTCTCTTCACTGTTTGTGCTAATCTTTCCTCTGCTTACACTTGTGCACTCCCAACAGCTTTCCCCACCTCCTTAAGACAGTTTGGGTACACCGCCCAATCATGTTCCTTCTGAGTCACCTTATATTTTCTAAATACCAACCTCTTGGCCCTTACTTTTGCTGCTGTCTCTTTTGAGAACCATAGTGTTTTTTTTCCTTCTCTTATTATTTTTTGTTTCAACCTAATGCACTGGTTTGTCACCTCCACTATGGCTTCTGTTAGGTGTGCCCATTGCTCCTCAACCCCTACTCCTACCTCTCTCCTTGCCAGGGCTTCATTGATACACATCCCCATCCTAGCAAAGTCTACCCTCCAGAAAACCAGGACCCTCACCTTTGTGTGACTTGACTGTGACCCTATGCCTATGTTAAACCACACTGTGTGGTGATCGCTGGAACCCTGGTGCCCTTCAACCTGGACTCCTATGATTCTGTCTTCCTTGGTCAGTACTAAATCAAGAATTGCCTTTCCCGTGTTGGTTTTTACATTAGCTTCCTGAGTCTCTCCCCTTGCAGTGAGTCCAAGATGTCTCGGCTCCTGGCAGCTGCCAGAATGATTCAGTCTATGTCTGACATATTAAAGTCACCCAACAGCAGTACCTCTCCCTTTGCTGCCATCTGTTGTATTTCTTCCAGTAGCACCCTATCCAACTACTCCCCTTGAGCTGGAGGTCTGTAAATCACACTTGCATGCATTGCTGTGCCATTGTCAAGCTCAAGGGTGACCCACAGTGACTTGGCCTCCTTCTGTCTACCCTGTACTGCAGTTGCCTTAATATCTTCCCTGATGTATAGGGCCACTCCCCTCTCCTTTTAACCCACCTATCCCTTCTGAATAGAGCATAACCTGGTACGTTTACCTCCCAGTTGTGATTTACAGTATACCACATCTCTGTTATTGCCCTTATGTCCAGATCAGCTTCTGCCATCAAGGCCACCAGGTCTGGGATTTTGTTTCCCAGGCTGTGGGCATCTGTGTACATGACCTTCCACATGTTGCTGCATTCCCACCTTCTAATACCACATTTACCCTCTTGTTTCTTCCCTGTGGTTATCTTCATTTGCTGTCTACCTTCCTCTGCCATACATTTTATTACTGGGTGCAATGGGTGGTGGTGGGAGGGGTGCTCTCAACTCCGAAGCCGGGGACAAGTGGGGTACCACAGGGATCTGTTCTGGGACCAGTATTATTTGGACTCTTCGTATCTGATATTGCACATGGGGTGGTGAGCAAGGTAAGTCTGTTTGCAGACAACACCAAAATGGGAGCAGTGGTGGATGGAGAGGAGGGATGGAAGCAGCTGCAGGGGGACCTAAGCAAGCAAGAGGACTGGTCAGAGAGGTGGCAGCTGGGGTTCAAAGAAGTGTAAGGTTATGCACGTTAGGGTGAAGAACCCAAGGAGAGAATACTGGCTGGGGGGGGTTAAGCTGGGGATCACTAAGGAGGAGAAAGACCTAGGGGTAATGGTAACAGGGACCATGAACAACACTGCCCAGTGCAGGAGAGCAGCTGCAAGATGAACAAAATGTTGGGATGCATAGCTAGGAGGGTTTCATCCAGGCAAAGAGTGGTGATCTTGCCCCTCTACAGGTCGCTAGTAAGGCTGCGCTTGGAGTACTGTGTGCAGTTTTGGAGGCCATAGCGGAAGCATGATATCAGGCTACTGGAGGGGGTGCAGTGGAGGGCAATGAAGATGCTATGTGGAATGGAGGGGAAAGTCTATGACAGCAGGCTGGGAAATCTGAATATGTACACCCTGGAGGAAAGAAGGGATAGGGGGAACATGACAGAGACATTCAGGTATCTGAGGGGAATCAGTAAGGGTGGGGCAGATGGGGTCTTTAAGCTAAGAAGGGGGAGGGACACCAGGAGGCATGGGCTAAGAACAGAGGAGGAAGTTTTGGGAGGGAAACAAAGAGACACTATTTCATGGAGAGGGTGGTAGCAAAATGGAATGCAATACCAGAATGGGTGGTATCATATAAATCTGTAAACAGCTTTAAAAGGGCATGGGGGCAGGGAACAGGAGAGAGTGAGGGGTGGGAGGTGGGGGCGGCAGTGGGATGACAAAGGGGAGAAAGTGGGGCAGCTGCAAACTAGGGGTGCTTGCTGCACACTTGAGCAGACTTAGATAGATCGGGTGGTCTGTTTCTGCTGGCACTTTCGTATGTTCATATGTTCCTATGGTTTAGGCAGGGCCCCTACTTTTCTGCGGCACAGTGGGACCAAGTTCTGCGGCAAGACTACCATTTGCCGCAGAACTTCTGCGGCAATGGTTTGTAATTTCTGCGGAAGTTCTGCGGCACTAACAAACTACCACATCACAGTGTCAGCTTGTCATCCTGACTTCACTTTCATGGCTGTAGTTATAGCAATCAGGATGGTGGAAAGCACAGTAACACTAGTTCAAAAAATAACAGACTTATAAAAATAATTTTATGTCTAAAAGAGCAAAACAAATGTCTCTTCCTTAAGGTCCTAGCCTGTTGCATAAATGACATATGCAGAGGGGATCTTATGTGATAAATAAGGTATTTCTATACGCATGCTATCTATCCCACTAATGAGGTTTCCACTGTCTATCACTTACATATTTGTATGTGCTTTCTACACCACTCATGAGGTTCCCTCTGTGTATCACTTATATATTTATCTGCAATCTGTAACATACATACAAATATGCGTGTGTGTGTGTGTGTGTGTGTGTGTGTGGAGAGAGACAGAGATAGTGTGTGTGTGTGTGTATGTATATGTGTATATATATATATAGATTTTTTTTTTAAATTTCCATGAACTTGCATCCTCATTCATACAGGTCCCATTGGAAATGGAATAGAGGAGTTATTGCAAAACTCATTTTTCATGTCAACCTGATTTCCATGACATACTGAGTAACACCATCAGGCCATGACATGCATGTGAACCAATTGTGAGATAGAGCTCTCCAGCACATCACAATGTGTTCACCATGTGACAGAACACTGCACCATACCCTCCCATGCTCCGAGCAGTGATGTGTTCCACCAATCCTTGTGGTGCCCAGCCGGCTCCCAGAGTTAATCTCTGAACCTGAGTTGCCGGCATGGAAACACAGCATGCTACCCTCTGGCCCAACAGCTGTCCCTGCACACATTTCTCCATAACTTTTAGGTGATTCTATCAACCAATGACAATATGTAATCAATAACCCTGGCAAAAATGCATACAGTGCAATTATTTATTTAACAGGTATATTCTTTCAACAGGTAAACACATTATTATATTTCACTTTTCTGGGCATAATTACTTTATTTTTCTTAAAGATTTAGACAGTTAAATTCATTTTACCAGTTATTCATTTCAGATAGCGTCTCTATACCTTAAAGGCACAAATAGGTTTGTACAAAGTGAGGTATGGACTTAACAGGTCTGTGCTATTGACAAGGTTTTGTTTAAGTTGGCCCTAGTGCAACAACGTAAGACTGAAAATTGTATTAGGCTGTAGTGCAGGGTGAGCAAATATCACCATTCATGATGTGCTGTGCCACTGTCTCTGGCAGTGGGAGCTGTGGTAGATAAGTGATTGTTCATTTCTGTTGCAGAATGCAGCCATTTCATTAGCTAATGTATGATGTTATAGCAATGACAACATCACATTCTGAACATATAGGGGGTTTTGGATATAAAAAGAGGAGAAGGGAACCAGATTCTATGTATAAACAGAAATATTAATAAAAAAAATCACCAAGAAGAGTGAATTCTGCGGCACCTCAGAAGTTCTGCAGTAGACTGCAAGTTCTGAGCAAAATTCTGTGGCCGCAGAATTCTAGAGGCCTTGGGTTTAGGTGTCTCTGATAACTTCCCATTCTGATTCTCCTTGCTGACTGCTCTAACCTATGGGTGTGGGCTGCATGAGTCTCCCTGCTTCCATCGCCCCCCCCCCCCAATGGGTAGTTTAAGGACTTGCCAAGGAAGCATTTAAACTTTTCATTCAGGAGCACAGTCTCCTTCCTGGATGGATGCAGGTCATCTCCCTTGTATAGTACCACATCGCTCCAAGTGGGTCCCCAGTGTCCAATGATTGTACAATGAGTCAGCATTTTTTTAACCAAAATGGCTGTGGGAGAATTGGCAGAGGCTGGAAGATAAAATGTCACTGCAGTCATGGCAGCTGTGACCATGGGACTAGCTTAGGCCACCGAACTATGGAGAGAATTTTTTGGGGGGCCGCTGTTTATAACAGACCAGCTCCTACTGCGATCTAAGTCAGGGTGATATTTTGAGTTCTGCTGTAGAAATGCACTGATGTATTTTTATCACTGTCAGTGAGTGAGTGCTGTTACTATTAATTATTGCTTCTGTTGGTTGCATTTTATGACTTTTCTATTGAAAATCAGATAGCTGAGTACTGTATTTGGGGTGCAGAGTAGGAATATTCACCAACTATTCAGAAAAGGTACTCACAAGCCTACTGATGAAAGACAGCCACCAAAGTATGCTGCAAGTATCCAATTGGAAAGAAAATACTGCAGATTCCTGTACAGCATCCACTATCAGCTACAACCAACATGAATGGGGGGTCAAGGCAGTGGAGACTGTGCATAGGAAAACATCATAGAGTGGACCAAAGAGAGATGCATGAAGGAAAAGGAGGCTCACAGAAACCAGCAGTCACTTGGGAGAAGGCAGTTGGTCTCCCAATGCTTTGAAGGAGGAGGAGGTGAATTGATCTGAATTACTTATTCTAGGACCACAGAAAGGATGTGCTGTAAATTTACATGTGCGCCCCCTGCTATACCATTATGGAGGTGAATGTCGACTTGTAGGCAGCTCTAATGCATGTGATATTACTTGCAAGAAAGATGGGCCAGATCGAGATGGCATCATAAGAGAAGGTAACAGACAACTCCAGAGGTGCTACTGAGATAGGTGTTATGAACTGTGTCAAAGAGGAAATGAAACTGTGGGTGGTGACCCAAAAGCCCCAAGATAATGAGACAACAGAGTGGAGATTGACTGAAGCTGTGACTGAATTTCAGTTGGTATTTGGTACCAATGGTCAAAAGCGGATTGTGCCAATTTTTTCAACCCTAAAAGGTTTCCTCAGAAAGTTAAGAGGTATAAGTGACCTCAAGATGTGGTGTGCATTGGTTCATGGACCAGTGTTGCCTGGGGCTGATCTATTGGGGGAACCACCCTTTCATTGATACCACCCTCAGCATTTAGACTTGCCCCTCTATCCCCGGCCCTAAGGCCCCTGTTAGCCTCAGAAGACAAGCATGATCCTTATCATTAGCAAAACTATGGGGCTTGTAATATTGACTTAGGTACTAGCCAGCCCAAACCAAAATAATTAAATGCCTTCAATGAGCAGAACAAGTACTAGAACTCCCCACCAGTATTCTTCTCTGGCTATCTAGTGACAAAAAGATGCAGAGAAAGTTGAAGGAGTGGGGAAATGCAATCTGACCCTTTGCTTGACCAGGCTTGATGGTCTCTCACCAAACTAACCATGACAAACAGGGTAATCAAAAGGTATGTTGCTGCCTACAGGGGCTACAAATTCTCACATCTGCCTAGATTGCTGAGAACAGAGTTGGAAAACAACAAAAAGACTTGCTTGATGGAAGAATCCATTAAGAGCTTCACCAAGGGCCGTACAGGCAGTCTACCCATTAATGAGCAACATATTCATGCCTGAGAACATGGCATGATCCATGAATGGTAAATGGAAAGGAACATATGAAAGCAGGCAATCATCTAAATCAGTCTTACAACAGTTTTATTTTGCCAAACTGCTATGCCCAAATGAAAAACTTGAAGCACAGAAGAGGAGTCCTCACTGGTGAGAGAAAGATGAAGAGAGGTAATCTGTAGAAGAAACCACAGTCAGAGCCAGACATTAGAGTGTATTGTAAGGAGAAGATTTTACAGATATGTGGACCTGCTGGAGAGCCCCTAAGTACGTGACTGTTAGGGGCTGGAGACATACAGTGCTGTTTGTGATAATTATCATCTACAGTGGAGCTAGCCAAGATGCAATGCAATACCTTCAAGTAAATGACATGTCACAAAATACTACATGACAAAATTACTTAATTGCATTGAATTACACTGTTCCCTGCAGCATAGTGCATTTGTCTACAGTAATACTGCAAGGATTTCTGTTACATCCTGACTTGCACCACTATGCATGTAAGCCTTGCACTGTGGTGCAGCATTGTGCGTTGTCACCCACACACAGTCACTTTCCAAGTGATCAAAGACTAATTCACCTGTGCCACTGTCCCACATTAAATCAGAATAAAATGCAACACTTTGAAGTTGCTGTTTTAAATCTACTGTATCTGCTGATTAAACAACAGCAGCAGCAGTTCTGCATTACAAGTGATGTGCCTGCTCTCCACTTACAGCCTCTCTGATGTTGCATGCCTTCTATGGCTGTAGTAGTTTTCCCTGACTGTGGCACAGTATATTGATTGACTGGGTTATGCTGCACAGTGAGGGGATGTAATTACCCCTGCAGTAAAATAAAGTAATAAGGCTGCCTTTAATGCACTGCTTGATTTGGTGTGCTACTCCATGGGATGGGTAACACAACAGGCCCTGTACTAATTGAATCCATTACAGCTCACTGTGTCAAACTGATTTACTCAGGGGAGGAGCAGCAATTACTCCACACTGTAGTGGATGATGCAAATAAATTTATTTCTGGCACACTGTTTGACTGAAATATGTTACTCATGGGACTGTACCTATCCATTGCTAGACATAGTGTTTCAATAAAGCTGCTCTGCGTGACACATCACCCAGATACAGGCTATGCTATTAGAAGTGCAAGCAACTATGGCATACCCTTTGACACTGGTGAATGAGAAACTATGCTGCTCACAGATGTCTCTGTTGTATCACACTGTCTTTTTCTAGTAGAAACTGCATTTGCATCCTATTTGCATATCAAATACAATGAATTATCCATAGCTGGAAATCTTATCCATCTGTGTATATGTTTCTGCACTGATCTGACACTTGCAGACAAATAATTGACTATATTTGATTATATAAATTAATCAAGAGAAAAACTGTATATGCACATAACCTTACTGAGATGATGATGCTAGTTTTCTTGCAAAAAAAAAATTGATTCTGCTTTAATGTGATAGCATCTTACTCATTGGAAATGAATGCGAGTACTTAGCAAAATGTTCAGTTTGTGCCCTAAATGCATTTGACAGATGATTTGGTACTAAAAAATGCATTCCCATGTCAATTTTTTGTCCTTGTACAATTATTGAAATGTATAACTCTTTACATAATACATCTATGAGCAGATTTACTTTGGTATTTATTTACACTTTGCTACATTGCTGGGGATGCAAAAAAGCTCAATCATTGGGAGACAGATATGAATTCAGTGACAAATATTTTTGGGTTGTTGTCAAGTACTGGTTAGGCTGCCAAAGGATTACAGCAGATGCCCATTTGTCTGGGGGCCTCCCCCACATCCTAAAGCTAGGTAGGAGGGTTCCTCTTTCTGGGGCAAAGAGCAGTGCCTGGCACCACCTCAGTAGGAGGAACCACAGGGGAAGCCCACAGGGCGGTAGCCATCTAGAGAGGGGAAGAGAAAGAGGGGTTAAAAATAGCTGAGGTCGGCAGCTCCCCCTCTTTTCTTCTCCCTCTTCAGATCCCAACTCACCCCACCCTTGTGAAAGCAAGGTTAGGGTTGGCTAGGCCAGACAGGGAACCCGTTGACTCAGTGGTGGTTGGAGAGTGAGTTATCCCGATCTTCCCAGTAAAAAAGGTTTTTGCTTGGGTTTTCATCTTCTCCAAAAAGATTAATCTTAGGTAGCTTGAATAAACTTTAAACTGTTGCAGCCATAATCATTGGTGCTTGGGAGTATTGCATATGGATGGTACAGGGGAAAAGGGGGGATGAGTCAAATTTTTCCAAAGGGCTCATCGCCTCCAGTCAGCATGAGTCCTGGGGACTGTAAGATCGAGACCCTGGTTGGGGGGAGTTGCAGTCCAACCTCATCAGTCTAAGCTGTCTACAAGTGAGCTGAGAGCTGTGAATGAATGAATGAATGAATGATTGTTTTGTAGATCCCATCATTCTTGCTCTTCCCTAAACAGAGAACTAAATACAAACCATCTCAGAGAAACATCAAAAGACTTGTATTTATCCAAAACGTGTACAGTATACAGTGTGTGACATGACATGGGCAGTTTGGGAGTCTTGCCAAGCTCCCTGCCAGTCTAATGCTTGATGTTTTCTTCCTCCACAAAGGCAGCCTCTGGGCAAACTCAGGCATGACATATGGCCTCCTGAGGTAACCCACTTCCAAGATGAGAGAGGGTCCCCAAGCAGGGTGGTGAGCACCCATTCCCTATTAGGAGAGAGCTTCACCTGCAGGACAAGCACAATGAAGTTATCTGCTTGATCTGGGCACCTGGTCATCTGGGCCATTTCATCATGCAAATCTAGAGGAAATTGTTTGGAACAGAAGCAGAGTCCTCCTTTTCCCTTTGTAGGACCCCTTGTGAGACTAACATTATGCTGCATGTTTTCAAATAACTGAGAGAATATATCATTATGCTAAATGCATAATGTAACCTCCGGAGGTGAAAAACCTGGGTAAACCCTTTGGTTAGAAATACTCCCCCACCCCTAAGGCTATCTCCTTAAGCAGTGTGGCAAGATTCCCTACACTGTCCTGGTCAGCCTTGAGCCCTGCTTTTATGAGGATGGGTAGGAAAGAGCAAGAGTGGGAACTGATTGCTTGCATGGACACTTAAGCCTCTTGCTCTCTGTCACCAGCTGGCACTCTTCTCCCAATTGGAAGCCCAACCTGGAACTCTATCTAAGGCAGGAGATTGAACCTGACTACAACTACCTAGCAAAGGTTAAGGTATCTGGGGGCAGGGACCATCAAAAAATCATCATCTGCCACAGTTCTTAGTAAAATGTCCATAACAGAAGACATTTTACTAAAGGGATATGGACTGACTGTGTACATTGTGTATGTGGTTCCCTGTAGGACTGGCTTTCTTGATTAAATACAGAGGCAAACCAAACAATGAAATTGTTACTAAGAGCCAGTGTTTTTATGATGACTGTATTTTGGTATGATGTACATTTTGCAACCTACTCCTGCTAGCTATAAATTAATGGGGATTTTTTATTTAGTTCTTTCTCCTAACAAAAAGCCTGCAAATCTACAGTAAAAAATGGAAAAAGTAGTACTGTATTTTTAAAAAAAAGTAATAAACATAAACCTGGCAATACTTTTAAGTTTTGTAAGGAATCTTCTTTACAAAGCTTTTTTTAAATTTTGTCTGATGTATTTTGTTTTAAAAAAAAAAAACATCTGTAGAAAATTTGCATTGCATTCATACAGAAAGCTTGTGAGGCGAAACCAGGTCAGGTCAAACCTGCTGGATTTGCTGTTTGCACATTTTGTCTGCACACCTAAGCCAGGTATTTCCTGTGGCTATTGTAGATTAATAAATATTTTTGCACAGTTAACATGTTTTTTCATGGCACACACTTAGTAGCTAAGTGGCTTCTATCTGTTCCCTATTGTATTCATACTGCAGTAATATACCGCATGGTGTCAACTAAGACAATCACCAAGTGATAGAATACAGGAAAAAAAATTCTGTGATAATGATTTAACCAGATGTCAGTGATTTATCAAGACCCCTCACACAAGAGAAACCAGCTGCCTTACAGCCACTTGTAGTTCAATGCTGCTTCCACCAGGCAGACTATTACGGTTCCTAGATCTGGTGCTCATCTAATAACCAGCCATTGCTCACCAAGTGCCAAGATGTTAGGCACAGAACCACTCATTTTAGTCACTCCCAGGAATCTTTCACCTGAACTGTATCAGACACAGGTTACTGTTATATTTGGTAATCATGCTCTTTAGTAGTGGAACACTGGATTGCACAACTAAAAAATGGATTTGTTCTGTGCCCTAAAACTCTGTGCAGTAACAGATATTACATTTATAAATATGTAAGATTTTATTTTGCAGTTAATTCTTTTTATTGACTGTTAAAACAAGCAATACAGATACATATGTATGTCTATCCTGTAACTACAGTACCAAAGCAAGACAGTACAATAACACTGAGCATCAGGCAAGCCTACATCAATCATATATGAACCATACAAGAGACTACATACAGTTTCTATAATATACATACAGTCACCTGGAGGGGAGAGGAGGGGGTTGAGGCCTCTGGGTCCTTGAGCAACTGGATGTAATGGTAGGTCTCATATAAGTCAGTGAGTGCATATCCAGAGCCCAGAAAGGGGGTCCATACACCTTGATAGGCCTCCATTGTTTTCTTGGTGAAATGGAACATTCTTTCCAGATTGGGCAAGCTCTGAATTGCCGAAAGCCATTGGTTCCCAGATGGAATAGTCTCCATCATCCAACTATGAAACATTATCTCTTAGCATCTATACTGACCATTAAAATGCAATATAGCTGATGTCTGGGTAAGGAAAAGAGTCAGGGAGAGAGTGAGAGCAGATATGGGGGGGATAAAATGGATAAGCAGCTTGCAGGATATTAGAGCAGCATTTGTGAATGCAATGCCAGAACAAATAAAGCTTACCAAAGGACCAGAGAACATACATTACATCAGCTCCAGGTATCTGACATCTCCAACATAAGTAATGAGGCAGCAGGCCTAGTCTTTGGAGTTGAGCTGGGGTATGGTATCACTACAGCATGACTTTATTTTGAATGAGCAAGACCCTGGTGTCAGGGCTAACTTTTTTGGCAAGGGACCATTGCTGGTGTCACTGTCACTCAGAGATGAAATACCTAAAGCATGTTTCCATTTCTGCCTAGCTTTATCTGAGGGATTCAGTAGGTGGCTAATGGTAGGTTTGTATATTCTCCCAGTTAACTTTTTCTGAGAAATGAGCCAGGACTCTAAAACCTCAAGAAGAATGGAGGGGACCACTGGGACATTATTCTCAGCAAGGTGTCAATGGCACTATGTATTTGGAGGCATTTCCAGAAATCTCCCTGGGGGGACAACATATCTGTTCTTAAGAGTTTCAAATGAATCTAGATTGGTGAAAGAAGGTTGAAAGAGATCCTGGATTGTAGAGCTCCCCTTATCCCCACATGATTTCCAATGCACTGTATGTCCCCCCACCTGTAACCTGGGGTTGTGCCAGAGAGTGTTAGCAAGAGGTGCACCCATTGCTTTACATTCTTCCAAGCCTTAATCGAGGGGGAATGGGTAGGGCTGTTCAGTGACAGACTTCTAGGTAAGGAGTAGAGAAGTGAGGATGGATGCATACCTTGCAGAAGACCCTTCCCTATTTCCAACCACTGAGCAGGGGTGTGTGAATCTGAATGTAGCCACTGCAATACCTGAGTATGTCTGAATGCTACATAGTATGCACAACACCAGAGTAAGACCACCCACCCCTGCACCACCGTGCTTGAAGATCACTAATCAGTTGGCCTATCTTTGTAAACCACAGTGGGTATCTCAAGGACCAAATAGGCTAAGCAGTGGAGGAGCCTGGTGACCATGATCACTTTAATTGCTGAAAACATTCCCACCAGAGAGAGGTGAAGATATTTACTTTAATCACATTCCTATTTCAACTTTTTCAACATTAGCAAAAGATTTCCCTTTAATACCTCAGATGAGTCAGGAAGTATCCAGATTCTTAAGTATGTCATGCCTTCAGGGGACCACTGTAGACCTAAATGGTCTACTGTTGCTTGGGAACATACCTGATTGAGTGGGAGGACCTCTGTTTTGCTGGAGTTGGTCTTCAGGCCTGAGATGGTGTCAAAGCTGGAGAGAAGTGATAGCAAAGCTAGGATGCTTCCAGGAGCATCTTGCAGTAATACAAGGCAGTCATCCACATGCAAAAGCATGTGAATGTCATGACTCCCTATTTCTATACCTGGCAGTTCTGGGTAGTGGTGGATAGCAATAGCCAACAGTTCTATGGTCAATACAAATGAGGTGGAGTTGGGGGTCAGCCCTGACATATTCCCATGTGGGGAGGGAAAAGAGAGGATAGATATAAATTGACCAGTATCCTGGTGTGAGACATAGTGTAAAGGGTTGGAATCCACCTCTCAAACAGTGGGCCAAATCCCTTTGTCCACATGACCAGGAGGAGGTACCCCCACTCCACCAAATCAAAGGCTTTTTAAAAATTTATAGCTACCATTGTGGATGGATTGAAGGCACCCTTAGCCTTAGCCATGAGGGAAAATAGGGATACCTATATATAATAGTCCGTGCTAAGATTCCCCTTCACAATCCCACTTGAAAGGGGTGTGTTAGAGAGGAGAGCAAGTGTTTTAGGTGAGAAGCCAGAGCTTTGGCCAATATTTTGGCATCTGCATCAATTGGAGAGATTGGTCTATAGGCCGATGGTGTAGATGGATCTTTCCCTTCCTTATACAGCAACATAATCATAGCCTATCTCATTGTGGGAGCAAGTTGAAAGTTGTGATAAGCTCTAGGAATACCCCTTGGAGCACTAATAGTATGCCAGGAAAGGCCTGATAAAAATCAATGGGTAAACAATCTCCACCATGTGCTTTATGAGGGGTTAGAGCACCAATAGTAATTTGAGTTTCACCCACCAAAAGGGGGGGCCTCAATGGATTCCCTTTGGGTGTCTGTGAGGGAGTGGAGGGGTAAGCTTTAAACAAAATTGTCAAAGCAAGCTTCATCTACAGGGTCTTGAGTGTCATGCAGTTTCTCATAGAAGCCTTGCACAATATCTTTAAGCTTCTCGGGCTGAGACTGCAGAGCTACTAAGGAGTCTTTAAGGCCATGAATGTACAGTATCTGTCAGTTTCTGCTTCCATAACCTGTATGAAACCAGCTTCCAAGCTCTGTCCCACCATCCCAGAATTTGTTTCAGTCTAGTGATTAATAGTTCTGCCCTTCAACTGGCCAGCATATTAAGCTGCATTCAGAGTGACCTAATGTCTTGTAACAAGGATGGGTCCAGCTTATTTGCTGAGGCAGCCTTATACAGCTTCTCTTTAGCTATGAGTTGCTCCTCTAATGTCTTCTGCTCTGCCTCTCTCATTCATCTTCTAGAAGCTGCATAGACCATAGCATAGTGGTTAAGGGCACCGAGCTGCAAACCTGGAGATCTGGATTTGAATCCAAGCAGCCCCCACTTGCATACTGTGTGACCCTGAACAAGTCGCATAATTTCCTTGTGCTCCTAGGTCACACCTGGAAACAAGTTCCGGTTTAGTGTGCCTTTCCTGGCTAACAATTTCCCCTTTCCCCTATAATATGACGTAAGTTGTGGCCTTGAATGCCTCCCATATAATAGACTTGCTGGTGTCCCGAGTGTCATTAAGCTGGAAGTAGGAAGATGACTCCCCTTTAAGCCTCTCCACAAAAGCCTTGTCCAACTACAGGAGGATGTCCATGTGCCAGGAGGCATATTTAGCAGGAGCCGGACCCCGTAGAATCATCAGCTCTACTGGCGCATGGTCTGACAGATAGAGGCAAGCAATTCTGGTTGAGACCACCATTTTGGTGACTGATAGTGATAGTCAGAAATCCAGTTGGATGGAGGTGGATCATGTGAAGGAGAAGCAGGACTAATCCAGATCCTGGGGATGTTGTACCTGCTAGATGTCAGTGAGCACTAAAAGGGTCTTCATGTTTTGCAATTCTGCCAAAGCCATGGTGAGCTGTTTAGGTTGCCTCAAGTTTCTGTCCAAGAAGACTTCTAGGGTGATATTAAAATTCCCCCCTCCAAAATAAGGGTTGTGGTGGGTTCAATGAGTTCAACTATGGTGTTGCTAAGGGAAGAGAAATCCCTGAATTGTCTTGATTAGGGCCATTGACATTAACAATTAAAAGGAGACCTTCAGGGGTCCTCATATCAGCCACCAACCATCTGCCCAAAGTATCCCTCTTAACCAGATCCACAGTCCATTTAAGTTGCTTGTGCACTAGGATAGACGCTCCCACATTTGAGGAGAGGGCTCAACTATGAACTTCTAGGCCTACCCACTTCCTGCATATCATTGCAGCATCCTCATTATCTAGTTTTGTTTCCTGCAAAACAGCCACCCTTACACCCATACTTTTCAATCTGCTTATGACATTTCTTCTTTTAATGTGGGAATTTAATACCTCACCTTCCAGGATGTGCAGTTTAGTGTGTTATAAGGATAGTTGCTGTTAGTTGGAGTGAGTCTATGTATATTAAATACAGGAACTGAAACCCCTTAATCCCTTTGACACCCATGACACAAAGGAGTGTGTATACCCACATAGGAACATACCTGAGTCAAAATCCAGGCTATGTTAGAGAAATGAAACATAACAACAATCAATAACCATGCAGTTGGGCCAACCTGCCAGCACAACAGTAATACTGCTGCCTGTGGTGCTGACAACCTTTGTTTGGGAGTGAGGACTGTGCCTCAGACAATCAGCCAGGAGGAGGTAGGATAAGCATCCTACAGACAGCTCTCTTCCTGGGGGCTGTGGCTTCCCAACAAGTCTGCGACACCCAGTGGAGGCTAGGTGTGCAACAGCTGGAGCCACATTTCATAAGGGAGGCAACGGCAGACATCTGTAGGTCAGGTACGGGAGCACACCCAACTTGTGCCAACATCATTGCATGTCCACACCTTCATGGAATTATGGGGAAAACCCCTGGGCTGGCAGCACAGTGATGCCCCCAGACCTCTGCCTGAATGATGCCCAGGGCACAAACCTCAGCAGGGGCCTTTGGTTGATCTCAGTCTCTCCCCCTCTACTTGGGGGGGCCTCACCACAGGGGGGAAAGCTGCGGGCCTCCCAAGCCTGGACAGCCTGGGGAGATGCTGGTTACAAGGTCCAGGTGATGAGAGGGGGTAAATACCCTGCTTGTACCAGGAGCATAAACAGAGTTGAAAAAATAACTATACGGTCAATGCCAAGTATTCAAAAATAGCAGTTATAGCAGGGTAACATGAAATATATGGCAGAAACAATAGCAGACCTCCATTTATCATGATACAGACCTACCAGGATCAACAGGGTTGTGAACAACATGCCCCAGGTATCTACATTGTGGAGTGTGTTGCCTAATCCATCAAGGTACAGAGCAGAATGCATCTAGTTGTGGCCTTGGCAACTGTCCCAGGAAAATTATTGATTTTTGATAGAAGTTTGACTACTCTAATAAGTGAAATGTGCCCAACAAAGGACAGCTAAGGCAGGAATATGGGGCACAACAAAAGAAAAATCAGTCCACCCAGTCTGCTATCTTAGTTGAGATCTGCTGGTGCCCCTTGGAGAAAAATAACCTAGGGTGGCTGGAATGTAGTGGGGGGAGGAAAAGAAGGGTGCATACAGAGTAGGGTTGTGCAAAATTGTGGAATTTCGTTCTGCAAAATATTTTGCTGGTGTGAAATGTGAAATTCCACTGGTGAAATGAGGAATTTCACCACTCGCAGGTGAAATTCCATATTTTGCCAGGGAAATTCTGTATCGTGAGGGTGAAATTTCATATTTTGCACCCATGAGATATTACTCAGAATGCATGGAATTTCATGAAATATTTCCTGCTGCAAAATTAGTGATTTAGCTAGAATTTCACCAGCAAAATAACATTTTGCTGCATCTCTAATTCAGAGAGGGGTAGGGCAGGGGTGCAAGGGTTACAATGCTGTGTGATGGAACAATACTTGTATATACCCCCAGGCTAGAGGAGGGAAGGTGTATACACTTTCAGTTGTCTGAACTTAGTGCAGTGCAGAGACCCTTCAGCCTTAAGATCCAGGGCATAGGGAGCTGGACAGAACTGAGTTTACCAGTGAGAGGCCAAGCCAACCCATAAATGGGCTCTGCATTGAGCTGGAGTATGAGGGTGGCTGCTCTCAGTCCTCCACCAGGCTTGTGGCAAGCTGTGCCTCTGATGGTAGGGAGGAAGCAAGCACCATTTGAGCCCTGTGGGCCAACAATTTAAGTCAATTAAAACATGCATAGCTTTGATCTAGTGCCATTTCACCACATGTCCTAGGATATGACTCATGCTTCAGCATCCCTCTCTTTCACAGTGAGAAGGCAAGTTAACCACACATGTAACCCAACAGCATGTTTAGGATCAAAAAGGGGAATAATTGGGGTGGGAGAGAGGAATGCAGAATGGGGGAGAAGTTAACCTAGCATTTTGACCCCCCAAAGTCTTAACTAGCAGAGCATGACAACCTGAAACAGATAGTAACTATACCTACATTCAGCAATGTTTTAAACTGACACCAACAGCATGTCAAAGAAATGTATATAAGAAATACAAGAATGGGGACTGTATGAAAAATAGGATATTCAGTGGAAGCAGCTTAAGGTAACTGAAAAAAAGAAGCCTCCTCTTCCATACTCAGTTCAGATAGTGAGAATGTTCAATGAGCTGTGAAACACGCAGTCTTGTGAGCAAGTTCATCAATGCAGCTCCCTCCAACAGTTCTCACTACAGCCAAGGAAAAGTTCAGGTTGCCCAGGGCCCAAGCCAGGGGATGGTAAGAGGCTCAGCTTCAGTAGCCACAGGATGGCCTAGGTGGGGTGGTGAATTAAATGTTTCAGTTGTCTATTAAGTAATCATCAGGCCCCCACAAGAGTGCAGTGAAGCAAACTTACTGTCATAAACAGTTAATTCCTGCCACTTCAGCAAGGAACCTTGACATTTTTGCAACCTTTAAGTGGTGGGGAGAGACAGATAAATTGTGAGCTGAAGTAGTGGGGTGGAAGTTCTCTTTGCCAATAATCACTGTAACTGTGCTGTTGGTGCCCCTTTGCTGGAGACTGATCTGGTCCCTGCTGGGTTGCTGGTTCCAACAGACACTGGAAAGTGGAGACTTCCACAGTCAGGGCCTGGAGTAAATGATCAAATCTGCTTTGGTTCAGGATGTGGATCAATGAAGGGCTACCAGACAAGGTAGAGAATGGGGAGCCATGTCGGCAGATCCCAGAGCTGTTTAGGGCTCTGCTGTTCATCAGCCTGATTTTTGCCTTTGGACATTTCCTGCCCATGCCTCTTTTGATAGACCCACTGTCCTTCATCTTTGTCTCGGGCATTCAGCCCCACTGGCTGCCAGGGCCTTATGCCTCAGTAATATCCATAAGCATTTGAGCGGGTCTATGAGGAATATGGTCAAATGGTGAGGTGAAAAACTTATAGTCTGCCCATTGCTACTGTATAAAGTCCTCCACCACTTCTGTGGTGTTGAATTGATACTGTGCCCCACTGAAAAATATTCTGAGCTGAGCATTGTATCACAGTGCTGCTTTTACTCCCAGGTGGGATAGCTTCCACTTGGATGCAGTATAAGCCCTTTGATGATGGGAGAGTTTATTGTAAAAATCTTGAAAGAGCGAGGCCTAGTGCCCTTCCCATCTGAGCATCCCTCTCTCCCTGGAAAGCTGCAGAATATTTCCTTTGACCAGATATATCAAGAATTTTAATAGGATCAGTCTAGGTCTGTCACCAGGTTTAGAGTGAGGAGTAAGTGTCCTGTGTGCCCTTTCAGATTTAATTGGAAGGTAGTTTTGGGCATTCGGCATTGCTAGGATCATCACCTGAAGGAATCTGAAGATGTCCAGATCCTTCACCTCCTCAGATACCCCAGCAGTCTCAGATTATTTCTTCTAGCTTGGCTTCTAAATCATCTACTTTTGTGAGAACGTACAGAATTGACTTGACCTGATCACACAACTGAGCAGTGACATCTGCCTCTCTCCCTCCAGTTGTTCCAGGTGCTATTCTGTCCCTTCTGCCCTGGCTTCAAGATTGAGAAGATCTCAGTTTATTTGAGCTGTAGCTTTTTTAAGGACGCTAGTGTCCTGCAGAATTTTCTGTAGTAGGTCAGTGATATGCATGAGGTCAAGTGCATTTACCGTCGCTGATGCCATGCTGCAAGTAAAGCTTGACCAGAGGCCTAGTGAAGCAGTCACATTTTCCCAGACTGGAGAGAGTACAGAGTCATTAAGTGCATATTGCTTCAGAACATGACCCAATCAGAGTGAACTGAAAGCTGTTACTGACACAGCAGACCAGGGCAAACATATTCCCATACTTCATGATCACCTACATTTATTTTGGATTCTTGGATGGTCTGTAATTTTACTGCGTCTGATTGCAGCTGAAGATTTAAGCAGCCATCTTGATGGTTAGCTAGCCATGCCCCCCTCCGTAAATATGTACAATTTACCCTTAAAAATGACAGAATATAGCGTAAAAGACAAAAGGGATAAAACATGCTATGAATGTAAAATAAAAATGGCTAAACATAAGGTTTAAAGAAAGAATAACCTCTCTAGTCCTTAGACTAAAGTGTAAAATGATCTTATCCCAGTTGTTGGGTTTCTTCCTGTCTTAGGAAACAAGTTATCACTAAGGCCTGAGATACAGCAGACACAGAACTTTCACTTTTTGTACAGAGGACCTCTATGTTCTGCTCCCAAACTCAATCTAATCTCTGAGATATATGTTCCCTGGTTACACCTCTTAAGGCATCTACCCACCTCTCCTATCACCCTGTCAGTCACAAGGTTCATCCACTTTTTGCCCCTTGCTCAAAAGGTAGGCCAAAACTGTTTTTCAGTATAGTACCCATAACCACCAACAACAGTTGTTTATTGAAGTCTACCCACAACGCACTGAGTTGTCTCTGTGCTCTGCATAAGTCTCCGAAACTGCATGGGGCCCTTCAGAGTCAGGGATCTTCTTCAAAAACTCCTTTTAACATGTTATGGATGAATTCTCAGCCACATTTGATTATGTGCTGACTCCCAGATGTAAATCTGCTCATGTACACCCTTCCTTAAACTCATTGCTTTTGTGACTTTAATCATTCCTTTTTTTTGGAAATTTATTTTTCTTGTAAGCAGAATATACAACCATTCAAAAACACATAACCAGTAACTTCCAAGTAGTAGGGGTTATAATAAAGGGGACTTAAATGATATTTGCACAACTCTTGAACTTGTACTGTAATACGTATCAACTTTTATACAATAGGGGAGAAGTGATATGGCATCACATACATTTTAGTATCACAACCACAGTGTGATAACCAGATTGTGATGTTCACACTGTTAAGATATCAAGAACAGTGTACATGTCTTCACCGGCTATCAACATAGTGTACACATCTCACCCCCACCCCCTCATGCTACAAAACCAAAAAAAAAAGAAAAGTGAAAAAAAAAAAGCCAGAGCTCTATTGTGTAAAATGGACATGCGATGTCCCAGAGTGTGATACCTTATATATTACAACTCATGGACAGTGACCTCAGAAACCCTCACTCATTGGTTTGCTATACTCTGCCACTCATGAGTCGAGATCACTGTCCACTAGTTGTGATACATATGGTATCACATGATGGGACATCACGTATCCCCTTAATCTACCTCACCTTCATGAGTATCTCTACCCACTATCCTCATCTGTCACTAGGCTTCCAAGAAATCCCTCCAGGCCCTTGCTCCAGCAGATATGGTGGCCACAAGAAAGGGATTACAGTTTAAAATAGGAGGGTATAGGATGGACGGCGAGGGAATTGGGGGCAACTGTACAAGACATATCTCACAATAACAGAGCATAAAGAAAATAAATAAACCTAAGGAAAGAAGTCCATACACCTGCCTATAAACCTTTTTTTTTTATTTGCATAATAAGAGGCAAAACTTTAACAGTACATTTGATCAAACAAATTTAAATCCAGAGAGAAGGGTTACATCTCATACATCCAAAGGATTACAAAAATAGAGATATCATATCTTGACATACAATCGTCGAATTATTAAATAGCAAGAATGCATTAAACATCACCTATACTATTGATTTTATTGGTGAAAAGGTGCCAGATTTGAATATATTTTAAGCATTTGTTTGACAGAAGTATAGTGGATATGCTTAAGTGCATGAATTTGTATAAGTGAATTGAACCATTCCCTCAAACTTGGGGGTTGAGAATCTTTACATCTTATTAAAATTACTTTAAAAGCCACTGTAAGACAAATATTCACATAAGACTGTTGAAAATAAGTTAGGCCTTCACATCACAAATTACAGGGTAACAGCATCCAATATGGATGTTTACTGTATTTAAAGTACGCTGTACTGTACAGTGTCCAATACAAATGACAAGATCTCCTTCCACCATGGGTTCAGTTGAGGACATAAGATCAGCATATGTTCAAGTGATCCAATTTGAGACTTGCATCTAGGGCAATTAGGTGAGATGGTAGGATTCATTTTATGAAGAAAATAGGGAGTAAAATACACCCTATGCAAAATATTAAAACTAATTTGTTGAGCTCTAATAGATTTAAGGCCCCATGACTTAATATCTACAATTTTTTTCCAAATGGTTGTAGAGATATTAACATTAAGCACTTGAGACCATTTTTGTCTAAGATCATTTAGATGTTCTCTATGAGCGGGCAGTATAAGCTTATATATCGTACAGATCAGCTTAAAAGAGTATCCCTGTGTTGAAATATTCTCCACCTCAAGTATTGATTTGTTAACATTAAATCAGTTTTTACTAATAAGATCCCTAACCTTCAAATATCCCAAAAATGCTGGTTATCTAGAGTAAACCTATCTCTAAGAGAAGCAAACTTGAGAAGTTGATCTTGATCAAAAACCTGCCCTGCTTCTTCCGGTCCTTTGGTATACCATATCCCAAACAGTTCTTCATGTTCAGCTGGGAGAAAGTATTGGTTATGATATAATGGAGAATAGATAGAGAAGTACATTCACAACTATTTAAACAAAGGGAAGACACTGACTAAGGGTTTTAACTTCCTACATATTCCCCAGGCCAATGTTCCAGGAATTTAACACATCCTTTGTCTTGTTACTGTAGATCAAACAGTTTACTGGTCCTTTTCCTGTGAATTCGATTACTTTACATCATTTGGCAATGGGGAAAATCCTCCCCCTGGAGGGACACCACCGAAATTGATCTGTCCCTGCTCATGTGTGAGCCTGGGCACATCTAGCCACATCACATACAACTATTCCAATGTTGCATATTCGACATTACCACCTGGCATACTACTGTTCAAAAAAGAAATGCAACCTCTGTCTGACTGAACTCTGCTTATACACCCTGAAACTTGTGCTCCTCCTCCTCCTGCTGCTATCAGGGACTGTTCACCCTAACCCCGGACAAAACACCTCCAACCAAAACAAACCAACAAGCACTCTCTAAATCATGTGCCTGAACATCTGCAGTTTACTTCCTAAGCTTGATGAACTGCAAGCCTTTACCACCCAACACAATCCGGATATTCTGTCAGTAGTTGAAACTTGTCTCACCCCAAAGATTCCTGACCAGGCAATCACCCTTCCTGGCTACAATGTCTTCCAAGTTGATTGTAAGTCCAAAAGAGGTGGAGGGTGTGCCTTATATGTGAAAGACACTTTCCGAGGACACCACATTGATTCCAATCTTCCAGCAACTCCTGCTCAGATTCTTCCCATCAGACTCCTATTAGGCACCCACAATAAGGCCCTCACAGTTGTCACTGTTTACATACCTCCTAAGGAATAGGAACCTGGTCTAACTGTTGTCCTTGACTTTGTCAAATCCCATCCATCGGACTCCAAAATCATCCTTCTTAGTGACTTTAACATTAATTGTCTCTCTGCTGAAGGTGGGTCATTTAAGGACTCCATTATATCAGCTAACCTGACTCAAATGGTTGACTATGCAACCAGAAAGAACTACAGAACTGGGACCTCCACCCTACTAGACTGCATCCAACCAACCATCCCTCTCAGATCACGAAAACCTCAGTCCTCCCTGACTCACTCAGTGACCACCCACCCATCAGCTGTACCTGGACAAACAAATTCTATAAGCCTCCTCCAAAAATCATCACCAGCAGAGCCCTACCCTGTGGTCAGCTACCCTACCTCAAATCACACCTCCATCTGCAGGACTGGTCCTCCATCTTCAAGGCAACAGATACTAATACTGCATGGAGCAATTTATTTACATTTTCAATGAAGCCTGTAATAAATTTGCCCCCCCTCAAAAAGGGTAAAGTTAAATCACTCAGTAACCCTTGGCTGTCAGGAAACCTCCTAAAAAAACTTAAATCCAAGGACCACCTCTGGGAACTGGCTGGAAAATCCAGTAAGCAACTCGACATCCAGAATTATAAACGGGCACGGAACAACCACACCAAATCCATTCGGGAACAGAAATCTGACTACTATAAAAATTCCCTCACTAACTCCTGGGGAAATGGGAGGGATTTCCGGAAAAACATTAAAGATGTCACTGAGAAGCAGTCAAAATCTTTGCTGAACATACTCAACATAAATTGACACACTACACTCGACCCTAAAACTATTGCAAACACTTTTAACATCACTTTCACTGACCTTAGCAGTGTTCTCCTCTCTGACTTCTTCCAAGATGCATCAACTCCACCCCAACTCTTCCACCCACGCCTGTCACCCACCTTTCTACTTTAAAGCACTAAAGAAACATCAAGTCCGAAACTACATTGCCAAAGCCATCAGCAAATCTAGAAAAGCAATGACACATGACCTCAAGCTACTGGCCCTAATGCTGATGAGGTACTTGGGCCCCTCACCAAGATCTTTAATCTCTCTCTTTCCCTTAGCCAATTCCTGGACAAATGGAAAATGGCCACTGTTACCCCAATTCACAAAAGTGGTGATAAGACTGACCATGCAAACTTCCACCCTATTTCCATTCTGCCTTCCCTATCGAAGGCACTGGAATGTATTCTAGTGGACCAACTTACTGAGCATCTGGACAATTATAATATTCTCTGTAAACAGCAACATGGCTCTAGAACAGGTCATAGTACATCCTCTGCTTTACTCAAATTCACCAGCTCCATTCACAGCTCCCTCAACAATGGACAACTTACTGATGCCATTTTCATCGACCTGACCAAAGCCTTCGATACTGTCCACCACTCCCTCCTTCTGAGCCAGCAAAAAAATGCTGGTCTCTCCAATGATTCAATCTCATGGTTCAAAAGCTATCTTGAAAACCGCTCCCAGCATTTAAAAATCAGGGATGTGCACTCTGATTCCAAACCTGTCCTCTCTGGAGTCCCCCAGGGTTCAATACTGGGCCCCCTAATCTTCACAGCCTGTTCTCAACACCCCTAACGATTTCCTGCACTGAACATATCACCTTGTGGCACGATGATGCAGTAATCCTTACACACACCAGACTCAAGAAATTGCAAGAAAATCTCCAACTCAGCTTCTCCTTGGTTGAGAATTGGTTCACAAAGCACAAACTGATCCTTAATCAAAAAAAACCAAGGCCATGATCTTCAGCAGCTCCCATAATAAACATAAGTACTTCCAACTCTCTGTTATCACCAGACAAGGTGCTGCACTGGAACAGGTCAAAAACTTTAAATACCTTGGGATCACCCTTGACCATCACCTCTCATACACTGCCCACATCGACCATGTTGCCAAAGCCACTAACTCCTGGCTAGGCCTGCTATTCTGTCATAGGAAACACCTGACACCCGAAGCCCTCACTGTTGCTGTCCAGAGCTCCATCATATCCATCACTGATTATGGCATTATCATTTACAGCTCTGCTACAACCACCACACTCAAATGTGTATCCACCACCCTCAACAAGGCCTGTCGACTTGTCACTGGCTCCCAATGCCTAACTCACACCTGTGACCTCTATTCTAAAACTGGATGGTTGAATCTTGCCAATCAAATAAAGCACCAAACTTGTATTACTGCTAAGAAAATCTTGCTGGGTCTTGCCCTCCCTGGAGTCTGTGCCCTCATGCAACCAAGAATCCACGCCCGCCATACCAAGGGATCGAAACCTCAGCTTCTGCAAATCCCGCATTGCCGCACAACACAAGGCCAAAGATCCTTTGCTTACCGGGCCTCTAGTTGGTACAACAGTCTTCCCAGCAACATCTCATCTTCACTATCACTCAGCACTTTAAGACTCGCTCCGCCTAACACTCACTGCCTCCAACCTCTGTGACTGTTGTGGCTAAACATGTCTTTTGGTTCCATAGCTGAAGATGCCCTTTGGATCCATATACTCCTGCACTTTGCAGCACCACCTCCCATTTTCACCTCCCCTGCTGGCCCATGACAAATGCCACCCGACTGCACTACCTCTATTCTTACCCGCCTTCCACATCTCATCTCTCTTTTCCCCCACCTACCTCCCCTTTCTCCCATCCACTTAGTCTCCCTGATTTCACCCTACTCCTTTCCCTTTCCCCTCCCCAAAGTTTCACCTTATTGTTCTTTTTTCCTCTACAAGACTATGTTTTTTTTTTTATTTTATAAACTGTTATGTTTGCTTATGTTTGTCTCAATTGAACCAATGACATGGAACCATTGTAAAAGAGCCTCAGCTCAAAGGTATTGTAATCCTAAAACAAATAAATAAAAATAACATAAGTAGGGTTTACATTGTTTGGGTGGAAACACCTTATACTAAATATACAAAGTGGTCTTAGTTGTTAAAGCTAATTGAGTGGCCAAGGTTTTGAAGGGGCCTCTGTACAACAGATGCCTTAAATGTTAGTAATTTAAAAAAGCAGATTCAACACTATACGTAGGATCCATAATATTTACCTTATACCATGAACCAATGGTACTTATATTGATGAAGCAATAATAACATTATTTGAAGCAAGGTAATGCCAGACCCACTTCTGAAAGAGGTAGATACAATTTCTCGAGTTTAAGCCTAGGTTTTCTGCCCTTCCACTGGAACCACCTAATAATAACATCCAATCCCTTGAAAAATTTATTTGCCAAGATAATGGACAATGACTGAAAAAAAAACATAAATTTGGGAAGAATAGCCATCTTTACAACATTTACACGGCCCATTAACGTAAAGGGTAATGCTTCCCATAGGCTTATTTGCATGTGAGTGTTTTGTACCAGTGGGTTAAAATTTAAGAAATATAGAGTTTCTAGTTTATTGTCAATGTGAACTCAGAGATATGTTATTTTAGAGACTTTCTGAATACTCATAGTAGATGGAGAGATAAAGGAATGGGTATGTAAAGAAGATTTCATGACCTTCATTTTTGACCAGTTAATTTTATAGTGGGACACATTCCCATACTGATTTATAATACCCATGATATGAGGTAAATCATGGTTCAAGTTATTCACATAAAAAAGAATATCGTCCACGTATAGGATTATTCTATGTTTGACATTACAAATAAAAAGACCTTGAATCAAGGGGAAGAGCAAATTAGCTTGCCAAAGGTTTGATATCCAGAGCATATATCATGTGCTCGAATGTCAGATCTCTATTCAAACGGCATGTCGCAAAATCAGCTCACGATGCTTGAAATGGTGTGGCTTGACAAAAACAGAATAAGGTGGGGGTTACCAGAAAGAGGTGCTAAGAAATTTCTTGTGCCCCTGTGTGCCCTGTCCAAAACTATGCGCTCCTCAGGGAATTTTTTATTTAGAGCTGCAGTGAGCATTTTTCCAAAAAGGGGGAGGGGATCCCCTGGACCCTCTATTCCTTCAGGGATTTGCGGAAGTTTAATGTTTGAATGGTGTGACCTGTCTTCTAGGTCAGTAACTTTCTATTTAAGTTTCAGCAACTCTTTTTCTAGAGAAAGATGTTTCTGAGTCAAGGGATCGGGTTCATCTTCAAGGGAACTAATTTGTTTCTCAGCTTCAGACGTCCGTATAGATAAAGCACCCATCTTCAACTGTAGCACTTCCAGCAGTGAAGTGACAGCCCCAATAGCTGAAGTAACAGTAGGTAAACCAAATATGATTTCATTTTTAACAACTTCCTGGAAGCGAAGAAAGTCTGCTTGCTTCACTCGTTCTTCAGAATTAGAAATATTCCATCCCCCACCTGATGCTTCCTCAGTAGACAAAAGCTAACCACTATCCATCACTGTAACAGATACATTTTTAGAAACTGAAGTAGTACCATTGGAATTTAACTGAACACTGTTTATAGGCTCTGCAACAGTAGAATTAGGTGAGATATTCAGTGTTTGAGTATTAAGATCCATATGGATCTGATTAATTAAAGCAGCTGGGGATGTTCTTGTCTGTGTTCAACAAAAATTAGCATTGCCCTCTTCCATAGTTGCATCTGGAAAAGTTAGAGCTTCAGCATCTCCGTCTTTGGCAGTGAGATATCAAGTTTTTTTCTGCCTCAGTTGCCAATGTAGAGGAGACAGCAAAAATAAAATTAGCCGTGGTTGGAGAGGTGGGAAGGGGGACACTGGCTTTCTCGAGAAGATTGACAAAGTGCCAAAATATGCTTTCAGCTGTTGCTGCTGCAGTCCAGTGCGGGTGGAATGTGTAGAATCCACCGCAGCCAATTCAACAGTTTTTACAGACTCGTTCCTATCACAGAGTTGCTTCTTTTTTTCCTTCTTCCCAAAGTCACTGGACGAATTCATAGTAAGCAGCTAATTTGGGAGAAAAGCATTTTATATTCATATAGCATCAAACACAGTAACAGGTTTAGGAGACTTAATTCAGGCCGCTGCAAACTTTCCCTGCATAGCTGAACATGCGCAATAGAGTTGGCATCCACCATTCAGAGGTAGCGTCATTGAATCTAACTAAAGACCAGGTACAGAAGCTTAAAAACGTGTCTGGTCCTTCTTACTGGCAGTGAATTCAAATGCTTCGGTTGTGTTTTAACGTTTTATGAAATAAAAGCATTAGCGAGACCAAGCAGCGGAGGCTGAGGTGGTGTTAGCCATGAGATGCCATCATGGATCTGCTACCAAGTAGCTCTGCCTCCCCTCTGCATGCCTCTGACCCAACTCCTCCTAGGCACAACCCAACTGCTTATAAGCCTTAGTGATTAGAGTTAAGAAAATATTTTAGTCCAAACTAGAGGTGTGTTAAACCACAGAGGTTTTGGTTTTGCCAAATCTCCTCTGGTTTTGGTTTTTGATTTACAGCAAACATTAATTCAACATAGAATGTGGCCTGTATTTTCATTTAAAGTATAATGTAAAGGAAACTAGATTAAATTCTGTAGAAAACAGTTTAATAGCATGGCAGCTAGCAAGGCCCAGCTGTTAGTAAGTTCACAGGAAACTATATATCTTGTAAGGTATTTTGAGCCAGTGCTAAAGTTGAATAAGCACATAGTTTCATGTGTTTAGTCTACATTCCTAGCAATAAATGACAGGAGACAAGATGTGCTGAATACTGGGACATAGGGTGAGGCAACATAGCAGTTAAGTATAGCAGTATATCCTGGCAGTATAGCCTAGAGATTAGAGTAATGAGCGGTGACTGAACCTGCGAAGAAGACCAAGGTTTGATTTCCCACGATCTCCACTTGCATACTGTGTTACTCTGAGCAAGTCACTACTTAACCACCAGAGTGCTCCCGGTCACCCTGAAAACAGGCACTTGTGCCTAGTGGGCCTTATCTGTTATCAAAGATACACACACACACACACACACACACACACACACACACACGATATACGCTTAGTCTTATAAGCAGTTATGCACTACTAACTAAAGTGACTTGATGATTGAAGGAGGGTAACAGAAGAAGAGGACACAGTAAATAACAGGTGATGGCCTAAGAGGAATCATTTTTTAAAAAGATAGTTGCATGCATGCACAGAGCATATCGGACTACTCCCACCCACCGCTTTGAGCTGATGTGTTATTGTTTTTTTGGTAAGCTGACCTTGTTTGTTTGTTGTTGTCAGCTATGGGCCTCCACAGTTTCAACCTTTTTTTTCTGAATTAGGGTGTGCACACACACTACAATTTATTTATGTATTTATTTATTTATTTTTGTAGTATAATGCCATGAAAACTAAACAGGTAATTATGTAGACAGACTGAGGTAGCATTGTGAAGGAGGTAGCATTGTGAAACAGCATGTATACAAAGAGAATATTTGTGAGGATTTTCTTGGTCCCTGGTAGTGCCAGAGGATGTTGAAGAGTAAAATGATAGCCAGTGGGTGGTGGCAGTCATGTAATCTCCTGTTTGTCCACTAGTCCATGTATCTGTTTTTACATACAGTATACTTCTTCAGTAGGCTATGACTGCAGAGCATTGTTTACCCCCTGAGGAAGCTCAAAAGAGCAAAGTGCTGGGGTCAAAACTGTTTCAGTCATGGAGGCAGGAAGGCTGCTAAACAATTGTTTATTTGTATTTTATTGATTTACTCATCTAAGTTCATCTTCAAATAAATTACTTGGATTTTTTTCAACATTATTACATGACTTCACAGATATTTAATTCTGAACTGAGCTGTTTGGTTAAGCTGGATACCTGTGAGGCTGCTTTTGTTGTTTGAATATAATGGATGGACCCTCCCACCAGCTCTTTTAACTAATTTTTGTTTTGCTAAGTCAGCTTTGTTGTTTGTGTTGTCAGCAATGGGCATCCTCTGTTTTAGCAATTTTATTTACTCAGGATGCACATGCACAGCACATTTTTGGGGGTGTATTTTCCGTAATACAATGCCATGAAACTAAACAGGTAATTATGTAGTCAGAAGGAGGTAGCATTTTGATTTTTGATAAAGAACACCTACTTTGATGTAGTGTTTTCATTTCTTTTCTGTCATGGGTGACTATCCATTCAAGAGCAGCAGATCTATCAGAACTCATGACGGGGTTAGATGTTATCCAAGAAAGAGACTTGGCATAGGGTACATAACTAGAAAACATCTACCAGAAATCAATACAGTCATTTACAAACTTAAGTTAACCTTACAAATAAAAGATTGAAGGAAACATGTGTGAGTGTGAAATTCATTCATATGTTCCATAGAGTCATAGCATAGCCCATAGTTTGTAGTCTTGCTAGACAGCAGTTCAGTGGAAGAAATACAATGGTGACTGGCATGAGACAGGACATGAATGACATGAGACACATTTTGAAGCAACCTTCTCTTTCCCCCAGTACTGGGCCACTAGTGGTATTCTTCTTCAATATCCCTGCCAATAGGCTCATCATCACTACTGTCTGAGCAGTGTTTTGGAAGTGCTTATGAGTATCCTGCAAATACACCATGTTTTAGTTTTATAAAAGATAGAATTTCAATGTGTTCTGAAAGGAGTTTTCTCCTCCCATCACTAGCAGCATAGCCAGAAGTGTTAAATATTCTTTCTGAATAGACACTTGTCACTTGGCAACTTAAACAGTAAAAGGCCACTTTTTGTAATGCTGGACAGCCCGCACCCATTTCATGTCAAGACTGAAGTGGGTCATCTCAAGCACTTATCTTTTTAGGATCCTTTAAGAAGTCATCCACCATACTGCTCGCTCATTAGCTTGTGATGGGAGAAGTAACAACATTGTATTTCTCTATGACATCAAGTCCTGCCCAAGTGTTCTCCATGAAGGCACTATACTAATTGTCCCTGGGTTCTGACTCATAATACAATGATTTTCTTATTCTTCTGCCTTCACTAGGATCTTTTTGTTTGAAGGAGCATGGCCATTTTTGTTTGAACCAGAAGAGATACACTTGCTTGAAGCTTGTTTACAGATGCGACCTGGGAGCACAAGGCAGTTAGGTGACTTGCTCAGGGTCACACAGTATGCAAGTGGGGGCAAATAGGGGCTGTGAGATTCAAACCCAGATCTCCAGGTTTGCAGCTCAGAGCCTTAAATAACTGTGCTATACTTCCTCCATTTCTTGATCAGCAGCTGCAGCACTTCTAGTTGGAGTGTCTGCTGTTATTTTTAGAGCAACTTTATTAATGAGCAGTTCCTTATAATGGTTGAGGTCTATACTACAAGAATGGAGATGACATAGCAAACTGTTTTTGAAATGTGAATCCAACATTGTTGCTATCACAAAATGTTCAGATTCCAAATCATGCCAATCCTGCAGTCCATTTCCAAACACAAAGACAGTTTTTCAGCAAGAGTGATATTTGTGCCTTGCACATTGCTCGTCAAATGTTTCTTGGAATCTTTTTAGTTTCTGCATAAGAAGTGACATCAATGGAATGACTTGACTTATAGTTGCGCTGTCAGTACTTGCTTGTCATATAGTTTCCTCAAATGGCTGTAGCAACCGACATAAATATGATGTAAGATTCCACTGCCCAGAGGTGAGTGTACAATCCCCTTTTCCTACTGCATGGGCCATGGTGTACTGGTACACTGTTTTGCATTGTCCTCGGAGCCTCTGAGACATGTAAAAGGTGAAGTTCCACCTATTGGCAACATCTTGCTTTTTCTGGTGAATTGGTAAGTTATTCTGTTTTTCAAGTTCCCACAACATTGTACACAGCACCCAACATATTCTGCACACTCCTGTCTTCACTTAAAAAGTCATGTACCGCTTGATTGAGTGTACAGTATGTGCATGACATGACAAATGCAGAAACCCACCATCCTTTAATGCTTTCACAATGTTAGCTCCATTGTCTGCAAACACATATCCTGGGAAAGGCCATTAGGGAAAGTCATTCTAAGACCTGTTTCTTTAGCTCCTGTAAGATGTTCACACCAGTGATTTTCTTTGCCAAAGATTGCAATACAGAGGGCAGCCAGTTTGTGAGGATTTTCTTGGTCCCTGGTGGTGCAAGAGGATGCTGAAGAGTAAAATGATACCCAGTGGGTGGCGACAATCATGTAATCTGCTTGTTTGACTACACATCCGTGTATCTGTTTTACATGTACTTCTTCAATAGGTTATGACTGCAAGGCAGTGTTTACCTTCTGGCACAGTTCTTTATGGAGCAATGTCTGTGATGGCAGCTGATATTCAGGGCCAGCAAGTTTCATCACTTCCCAAAACCCAGCAGAGGAAGCAATAGAAAATGGGTGCATGTCCAGTACAATCATTCCAGATACTGCTTTATTCATCTGCTGAGCAGCTGGATGGCTTTGATTATATTTAGTTCTCCATTCAAAAGCCTGCTGCATCATTAACTGTTTCTGAGGTACAACTGGCACACTAAAAAGGCTGGAGAAGACAGAGAACGATTCTGTTTTCAATTGGGGAACTTCTGATTCTAATAAAGACCTAACAATTAAAAGGGTGATGCAGTCAATGTCCTGCTCAGTGTCTGAGGGGTTTTACACTGTATATGTAAACTTTAGCTATACCACCAGTGTGAATACCAGTGTTAACCTATGCAGCATCCTCTGCCACGTCACCTTGGGACGATTCATGGCCCACTGAAGTGAATGTGTTCACTGTGTCTTATTAAGGCTGATGTGCCAGGTTGCTTACCCATCTTTCTCTGCTGAAAGAGGCTTTACGGAAACAGCATATTGCACTCATACTGTTCTTTGGGTCAAGGTGAAAAATTCCAAAAGGAAGAAGATGTCTTTAGGGCTGCAGTGGCCTAGTCCTGCAGTCCTTTATGATCACTGAGGAAAGAGGACTCCGCATTCCTTCTAAACCAACAACATATGGGATTGCTTCAGTCACCTCGGCAACTGTGAAGTAGTTCACCTATGATGTCCTTACAGACTCACAGCACTGCACTATTTAAGCAGCAGGACCATATTCTTTAATTTTATCAACACTGGCAACCCCTTTTCGGCAGCTGTACCATATAAGTGTCCCACAGAACACACTTGTATTTGTTTTGGTTTTTTGATTAGAAATCTCATTGAAAGCCCACCTGTGCAGATATATAGAATAGTGTATGGAGCCCATACACAATCACGCTATTCTAATACCAAGTGGTCCCTTTGGCTGTCAATGGAAACTACAAGGTATTAGAATAGCTGGTTGTGTATGGGGGTCTTCTATATGCTTTTCTATATAGGTATGGCCTCTAAAAAGAAGTATGCTAACTTTAGAAGTCTTCTTGATCAGTCCTTGCCACCGGACGCTCTTCTTATTTGCCACTCACCAAGTCAGCTTGTGCACGAGCTCATCAACTACCCCCTATCCAATGAACAGTGCTGTTTGGGGGTGGTTCTGTAGTGATGTCCTCACTAACACAGAATGAAAAGTTGTTCTGCATTAGTGAGGACATCACTACTGAAGCAGAAAGACTTTTTTCGGTGTATGGATTTCCATACACAACCGCATTCCACCATACACTATACTACTGTTGAGGACAAGTATTTATTAACATAGAAAAAGCATTCCAGACACAATATTTTATTAAAACTTAACCTTCTCATTTTGATTTTTGTTATACCTGAAAATGACGTCTGGACTGGAGCTTTCAGCCAGCCTGTCCACCAAATTTATATGTATCTGAGCAGCTGCTGCTCTGTGTGTCCTGCATCTCACTTATACACTTTGTTGAAAGTTATTTTATATTAAGCAGTGGGACCATATTCATTTATTTTATCAACACTTGCAACCCCCTTTTCAGCAGATGTACTATGTAAATGTCCCACAGAACCCTCCAGCAGCCTGCCTTCTGTAACACAGCAAATCAAGCAGGCTGGTGCTACCTGAGACGGACGGCTCATTTTCACATAAATCTCCCTAAGAAAATGAAATAAACAGAGCACCATGATCTCTGGTGTAAAATGTTATTTTTAGCTTCTTCCTACAGGCTGCTAAAATAATTGTTTAAGCTGCTGTGTGACACCTGGAGTATCGGAGAAGGTAAATCTTCTGAAAAAGCACTTAGGAGCTAGTATTTGTCTGTTCTGTCCGGTGTGTAACCACTGTGTAAGTTAAGTATCCAAGAAACCACTATATGAGTTTTAGCTTTTGTTTACATTCGTATTTTTTTTTTATTATAAATCTCATTAAGAGCCCACTTTGTACAGATACTACTGTTAAGGACAAGTATCTATCAATATAGAAAAAGCATTCCAGACACAATGTTATATTAAAACTTAGCCTGCCAGTTTTGATTTTTGTTATACCTTGAAAATGATGTCCGACTAGAGTTCTCAGCAGCCTGTCCCCAAAACTTAATTATATCTGAGCAGCTACTGCTCCATGTGTCCTGTATCTCACTTAGACACTTTTGCTAACAATCATTTTTATTTTAAGCAGGGGGACCATATTCTTAAATATCAGTGAGATCCTAAGTGTACAGGTACTACTGTTGAGAACAAGTATTTATTAATATAGAGAAAGTGTCCTAGACACAGTGTTATATTAAACCTTAGCCTGCTCATTTTGATTTTTGTTATACCCTGAAAATGTCATCTAGACTGGATCTCTCAGTGGCCTGTCCTCCGAACTTAAATACATCTGAGAGGCTGCTGCTCCGAGTGTCCTGCAGCTCATTTACAGACTTTTTCTGACAGTTATTTTACATTAAGCAGTGGGACCATATTATTTTTTTTATCAACACTGGCAACCCCTTTCTGGCAGGTGTACTACTGTGTATATATATTATATATATATATATATATCCCATGGAACCCATCCAGTAGCCTGCTTCTGTAACACAGCAAATCAAGCAGGCTGGTACTACCTGAGACTGATGGCTCATGTTCACATAAATCTCCCTAAGAAAAAGAAATAAACAGGCACCACGATCTCTGGTGTAAAATTTTATTTTAGCCCTTCTTACAGGCTGCTAAAATAATTGTTTAAGCTACTGTGTGACACCTGAAGTATCGGATGAGAGAGAGATGCTGAAAATCACCTAGGAGTTAGGATTTATCTGTTCTCCAGTGTGTCACCACTGTGTAAATTAAGTATGAGAGACTATGTGTGTTTGTTTTTGTTTGCACTCATATTTGTTTTTATTAGAAATCTCATTAAGAGCCCATATGTACAGATATTACTGTTGAGAACAAGTATTTATTAATATAGAAAAAGCATTCCAGACACAATGTTATATTAAAACTTAGCCTGCTCATTTTGATTTTTGTTATACCCTGAAAATGATTTCTGGACCGGCACTCTCAGCAGCCTGTCCACCAAGCTTAAATATATCTGAGTGGCTGCTGCTCCATGTGTCCAGCATCTCACTTTGACACTTTTGCTGACAGTTATTTTATTTTAAGCAGGGGGACCATATTCTTTCATGTTATCAACACTGGCTGTCACAAACTCACTCATCAGGTCAGGCCCTCTGCTCCCACAGTGCCAACCTCTGAGCGCAGTCTTGAGAACAGGTAACTGAAACAGGGTAACCCTCCTGTTTTGTGGGTTGAATCAACCTTTGGTCTCAAGTTCTGAGGGATTCAAATGTGAACCTCTTGCTAGTTTACTCAACAATGTACAGGCTCAGATAATTCTGTTCTTCAGGGAAATGCCACATATCTTCACCAAGGGCACCTAACCAGGTATACAAAAATGAACCCTTAAAAACTCTATGAAAGACCTCAGGTAAACTCTTACCTTTTCCCAGTTTCATATTACCATTAAGCTATTGCACAGTGTCACTTTAACCATATATGCTTCACTTGTCCAAGAAAGAAATTCAAAGGCACACCAAGTAGTCTCTGTAAAATAGAGGTTTACTTTAAAATAGATAAAAATATAAAATGTAAATACAGAACAATATATCACCAAACATACAATCACTTAAAAGAACAAAGTTCAAAGTGCAAACTCCTACCAACCATACACTTAGACTTGTATATCTAATGTATTCTTATTTTCTTACAGTGCTGATAGATGTTGTAGCTCAGAGAATCCAAACAAGAATGTGTCTAAAGGTCATCCACATCATAGTTAAAAAACTGTCTTTGACCCCTCCGCCTCCATAATGTCAGCCTGCTCCTTCTCTGTTTATTAAAAATTATACAACCAGGATGTCTTCACTCAGGAGGTATTTTAAATAGGTGACATTAGAAAAAACTCATTTTCCAAATGACTTCTTTGATCTATGAGCAGCCTCCTCTCTCAAATACTTCAAAGGACTTTTTATGACTCTCTCTCTCTCTGCCAGATCTCACTGAGGTGTAATATGCTTTGTGACACCAGGTGCAATTAACTGACCTTCCTGAGGACATCATAAAATGGATATTTTAGGTCTTAGCTTCAAACAACCCAGATCCTAAATAAGGCTATTAATGTGAGTCTTTGCAAGTTAATCACCTTACAGAGATCTGCTGTTTAAATATCTTGTCTTTTGAACTGATACCTGGGGGGTCATCCCACAGGTTGTCCAGCATGTCTCATGTGAGACACTCAATAACACATTTTTATATTACAAAAAGCATAGAGTAATCAGAACCAGCTATCTAAGTGTCACAATCCTCCCCACCTAGACTGAATTTGGGGGCCCTATCCCCTGCATGGGATGAGCTTCCCAAATCAGTTCACTCCTCATAGACATGAGACAAACCATCTAAGTTCTGATTTTTCACTCCAGCCCTATGTAGGATTGTCATGTCATACCCTTGCAAAGCAAGACTCCATCTTAACAATCTACCATTAGTCTTTCCCATTTGTGATCAGCCAAACCAGGGGTTGTGGTCAGTCTGTACCACAAAATGCTGCCCATATAAGTATGGCTCCAACTTCTTTAGGGCCCACACTATGGCAAGACATTCTTTTCTACAGTGGAGTATGCCTGCCCTGGGAAGTAAGTTTTACTCAGGTACACTACTGGGTGATCTTTCTTGGCTGGATGTCTGACTCAGTACTGCCCCAATACCCACATCTGAGGTGTCAGTCTGAACTGTAAAGGGTTTGCTATAGTCAGGACTTGTCAATACAGGAGCACTGCACAGTGCCTTCTTCAGTCTGGTAAAGGCTTTCTCACAGGTTGGGTCCCAGGTAATTTTCTTTAGCATCCTTTTCTTTACCAGGTCAGATAGAGGAGCAGCCAGGGCACTGTTATTGGGTAAAAATTTCCTATTGTACCCTGCTGTCCCTAGAAAACTCCTGACCTGCTTCTGTGTTTCTGGTCTGGGCCATGCCTGGATCACCTCTATTTTTATTTGGTTAGGACGAAGCTGTCCCCAGCCTACTACATGCCTGAGGTATGCCACCTCTTCTATGGCCACCTGGCAATTCTCAGCTTTGACAGTGAGCCTGGCCTCATCTCAGCCCAGAACTTCCTAAGGTGGGACAGGTGTTCCTCCCAGCTGGCACTAAAGATGGCAATGTCATCCAGGTATGCCATGGCGTACTCCTCAGCACCATTTAACACCTGGTTCACCAACCTTTGGAAAGTGACCAGGACATTCTTCATTCCGAAAGGCATTACTTTAAATTCAAATAAGCCTATTGGAGTGATGAAGGCTGACCTCTCCCTGGCTCTGTCCATCAACTCTACCTGCCAATATCCCTTGGTCAGGTCAATGGTCGTAAGGTAGGTCACCCCTCCCAACTTGTCCAGGAGTCCATCCATCCAGGGCATCGGGTGGGCATCTGACTTTGTGACTGCATTCAGTCCATGATAGTCCACACAGAAATGAGTAGAGCTATCTGGCTTGGGCACAAGGACTATGGATGAGGCCCGGGGCTGTGGGATCTCTGGATTATCCCTAAATCCAGCATCTCCTCCACTTCCCTCCTAATGTCCTTTTGGACAGCCTCTGACACCCGATATGCTGTCCGCCGTATGGGTGTCTGTGACTCTGTCTCCACATTGTGCATAGCTAAGGGGGTTAGTCCAGGCTTGGTGCTAAACAATGGGGCAAAGACTTCTAAAACCTCCCTTACTTCTTGGGTCTCATCCAGGGCCAACTCCACAGAAGACTCTCACTTGCTTTCTTCCAGCAAGTCCAGAAGGGGTCTCCTTCATCCGTCCCTCCGCAGGACTACACACTGCAAACACCATGTCAGCCCTATCAGCATATGGCTTCATCATGTTGACATGGTACATCCTTTCTGTTTGTCTTCTGTCAGGTAACTCTATAATATAGTTCATGTCATTTACCTTCCTAACTACTTTGTACGGTCCTGCCCACTCATCCTGCAGCTTGTCTTTCCTGACTGGAATAGGTACCATGACTTCTTGACCTAATATGTAAAAGCGAGCTCTGGTTCTGTGGTAATGCCACACTTTTTGTTTCTGTTGGGCAGCTTCCAGGTTGCTCTGGGCTGTCCCCATAAGCTCCTTCAGTCTTTCCCTAAACCTAAGAACGTAATGCACTATGAGAGTTCCCAGGGTGGTGTGCTTGCCTTCCCAGTCCTCCCGGATCAAGTCTAGGGGCCCATGTACCCGGTGTCCATATAAAAGTTCAAAGGGTGAAAATCCTGTTGACTCTTGGGGCACCTCCCTGTATGCAAACAACAGGTAGGGAGGGTATTTCTCCCAGTCCCTCCCATGCTGTTCAGCAAATGCCCAGAGCATTGGCTACATGGTACCATTAAATCTTTCCACAAGTCCATCGGCTTGTGGGTGATACGGTGTTGTGCATCTCTGCACCACTCCACACTTCTCCCACAAACATTTCATCCAGTCTGACATGAAGGAAACCCCTCGATCAGTGATAACCTCCTGCAGAAACCCAACATGGGAGAAAATCCCAAGTAAGGCATCTGCCACTTTGTCTGTCCTCAGTGAGAATAAGGTGACACCCTCTGGGTACCGAGTGCATAATCCACCACAGTCAGGATGGATCTCTTCCCTGAGGAGCTGGGGGTATTTATGGGCTCACAATATCCATTCCCACCCTCTGAATGGCTCCTCCACTATGGGAAATGGAATCAGGGCAGCTTGATTTTCTTGCCCACCTTTCCTATGTCTTGGCACAGGTGACAAGACCTGCACTACTCCTTCACTGCTGGGTGAAGTTGGCAATAGAAAGTCTGGGCCAACCGCTGTGTAGTGTGCATGATTCCCAGATGACCAGACAAGGAAATATCATGTGCAATCTTGAGCAACTGCTCACGATACCCCTGGGGAACAACAAGCTGCCTGCCTAGCACCCCTCCCTCTATCTGCACAGCCTGAGTATACATCAGTCCATTTTCCCATTAAACCTTATGTCTGCCATAACTCTCTGTGCTCTGTCAGAGTCTGCCCAAGCCCTCAGCTTTTCTAGACTAGTGTCACTTCTCTGAGCAGCTGCAAACTTCACACATTCCAAGGCATGGGACAGGTCTCCTTCTGTCTCTAAACTAGGGTCCCTAGCACTAGCGTCCAAGGCACTCAGGATCACTGTCATCCCTAACCCTCTGACAATGGGTCACCCTCCCTCTTGGAGTAACCTTCTGTAGCTGTGTGGTTAACTGCTACTGGGGAAATTTCTACCCCTTATTCATTAATCTCCATATCAGGAGAGACAGGCTGGGAACTAGCCTCCCAATAGTTTTCACAATGGCTTCTGTGGGGTTCAGGGAACTACAATTTCCCTGCCACTTGGCTATGGGTACTGCACACACCATCCCCTGTTTGAGATTGTTGCCCAGATCACATCCACTGCTAAGGTTTTATTACAGCCACCTGTTGCACAGTTCCCTTGTTTCACCCCAGTCTAGAAGAACACTGGCGAGTGGCAATGTTTTCACCTCACCAGTAAAGTCCTGTACAGTGATATATTTATTGGGTATAAGCGACCAGGATCTACTAGATCCCCTTTTACCAATGTCAGGGATGCCCCTTTGTCCCTTAACCCTTGCGTCTCTACACCATTCAACATGACTGGGTACATGTGTTCCCTCATGTTCACAGGCATGTTTCCAGGGACACAAAAACAACCCACTTCTTTTCTAGCACCACCTGGCGTATTGCTCATCCATTTGGGACAATGTCTGGCAATATGCCCAGTTTCTTTACACAACCAACATTCATTTCTTTTCTCAGAGAAATCTTTTCTCTGAAACCTGGGGCTAACTGGTTTTGGTGGAGGCAGTGAGGGTTTTAGCTGCCCTGAAGGCTCGCTTTTCCCTTTCTGAGCTGCCACACCCATCCCATTCACTTTCAGAGCAGGTCTGCTCTTGGCATAGCGGTCAGAGAGTTCAGCAGCCTCTTGCACTGTTTGGGGATCTCAGTCCTCCAGCCAGGTTTTCAGCTCTAAGAAGGCTATGTTGAAAATTTGGGCCAAAAATATTGAAAGACAACCAGATTATGAGCCTAGATAGAATTTTGCATACACAGGCTCATAACTTTGATAATTTTAATATTTTTACCCCAAATTTACAATATAGCCATATCTTTACAGCATCTCATGAATGTGACAGTAGTCGCTTTCAAATCGTGGGCTAATTGTTTTTTACATCCTTAAAGGTGATTTCACAGTCCCTGCACAAAATCACCTTGAAATCACCTTTCGGCCAGGAGTTGAAAATTTTTCTGCCCTTGTTATTGAGGTGGGGTCAAGAGACAATGTTGGTAATTTGCTATACAAATATTAAAAACAAATAAGGTATAAGCCTACATTGATTTTTACTAACACAGGCTCGTAAGTTTGGTAATATTCAATATACTCACCCCAAATTTTCAGCATAGTAATTTTTACAGCACCTCATGAATGTGACAGCTGTCATTTTCAATTCCTGCCCAAAATGTGTTTTTTCATCCCAAAAGTTGATTTTGCAGTCCCTGCGCAAAAACACCTTTAAGCCAGTAGTTGAATATTTTGTCTGCCCATCTTCATGAGGAAGGGTCATAACAAGGCTATGTTGAAAATGTGGGGTACAAATATTACAAACAACATATTTATGAGCCTATGTTACATTTTGCAAATGCACACTTGTAACTTTTGTAATTTACTATATTTTTACCCTAAATTCCTCAGCTGCAGCCCTACTGGATCTGGCCAGAATTTGTTTGTTTTTGTCCCTGGCATTGCAGCTTCTGAATCATCATCCTTTGTTAATTTCTATATTTTGATTATTTTCCTCAATGTACTCACTGGATGATTGGGTGTGAGGCTGCCATTCACAGAGGAGACAGGCAGCCAGGCATATCTTCCTTTCACTGGCTCCTAATGACCTTTCCTCAGATGACCTTTTCCCAGGTTTTTGTCTGGCATCTCACAGGTTTTCTGTCTCTGAGTCCTCATTATCAGAGTCCCCATCATGCAGTGCCTCTGTTTCAGGAGTGTACTGCTGCCACTGCTGTCCACATAGTCTGACTCTGAGGAATGAGAAATGGTAGACTCTTGAGAAAGTGGCTCAACGTATGCATGTATGCTTATTTCCTTTCCATTATGTGTAGTGCCTGCAGCTGCCTTTTATATTTTTATAACTGTACCTTTGGTAAATCTAGTTTCTAGTTGCTGGTTCAGTATCTGAGCTTCTTGCTACCTTATACTTGGCCTGTATTTGTTAACTGGGTATCACCTGCAGCAGCACTCAAACATGATGGGATCTCAGAAGACAAGGGCTCAAAGCATGAGGAAGCTTCACTTGGTAAAGATAATGCACCTACTGCAGTAGAAGAAACAGTTTTATGACTTTTTTCTTATTCTGAATTGCTGTCTTTGTCTTTGAAACTTGTTTCACAGGCCTACTCCCTTCCATCATTATTTTAATAACAGTTGCTAATCACTAATGAAGCCAGCTCCCTTCCAAGAAAAAAAAAAAACAGTACCTACCCATACTACCTTCTGGGGTCACCTTGGGGAAATAGGTGGCAATGATGATGAACAGTTAGTGCACATCTCAAGGCACAGTAGGAATATGAACTGATTAGTTAGGAAGACTACAAGTTGGGGCTACTATGCAACTGCCAGGAGCTGCCTCCTCCCTCCCAAAAAGTTTCACATGTAATGCATGTTGTAAGCCTTTATAAGACTACACACAAAAAATGGTCTTGTTCTGACTCCTGCATGTGTGAAAAATTGCTGGTGAAATTGCAGACAGAGGCTACTTAGTTGATGGGCTGCCTCTCCCTCCAAAACTTTTCACATGTGATGCAAGCCTTTATTTTACAGGACTACACACAAAAAATATGGTCCAGTCCAACTCCTGCTTGAGTGGAAAATGGCTGGTGATACTACAGGCAGAGGCTACTCAGCCGCTGGGCTGCCCCTCCCTCCAAAATGTTTCACATGTGACACAAGCCTTTATTTTACAGGACAACACTAAAGAAATGGTCCTGTCTGACTTCTGTTTGTGTTGGAAATGGCCAGTGACACTGCAGACAGAATCTACTCAACCGCTGGTCTGCCCCTCCCTCCAAAACATTTCACACATGATTAAAGTCTTTATTTTATAGGACTACACAAAAAAATATGGTTCTGTCCTGACTCCTGCTTGTGTGGGAAACTGTCTGTTTACAGATGACACCAAGATCAGCAACAGAGTAGATGATCCAGATGGGGTGGGCAGAATGAGAAGAAATCTGATAAACTAGCAATATGGTCAGAAGATTGGCAACTGGGGTTTAATGCAAAGAAGTGCAAGATCATGCACATAGGAAGAGAGAAACCCTGAATCCACCTATAGGCTGGGAGGAGATGCTGGCAGTCACAAGGAAGAAAGAGACTTGGGCATCATCATCACCGATGACCTGGAATCATCCAAGCAGACTACTAAAGCAGTAGGTAAGGCTAGGGGATGTTGGGGTGTATTAGTAGGGGTATCAGAAGTCGTGAAGAGGGTAGTAGTAATCCTCTTTACAAGGCACTGGTTAGGTCCCATCTGGAGTATCATGCAGTACTGAGGCCACACCTTCACAAAGACATTAACCAAATTAAGGCAGTCCAGAGAAGGGAAACCAAAATGGTGCAGGGACTGTATCAGAAAACATATGAGGACAGATTAACAGAGCTCAATATGTATACCCTAGAGCAAAGGAGGGAGAGAGGTGATATGACCCGAAACATTCAAACACCTTAAGGACATTAACAAGGTGAAAGAGTCTAACATGTTTCAATATAAGAAAAACAGCAGGACAAGGGTAATGCAGTATGAGATTAGAGGCAGGCCATCTAAGGGGTAATGTGAGGAAGCTATTTTCACAGAAAGGGTGGTGGAAGCATGGAACAGTCTAGCTCAGAAAATGGTGGATATGAATACAGTGAAGGGCTTCAAACAGGCATGGATAGGCATAAGGGAGCAATACAGATGAGTATGAATAGATAGGACATTGACAGAGCAAGGTCTGATGACACATTTATAAGGTAGAAAAAGAAATGGGCAGACTGCATGGCTCTTATGTTCTTATCTGCCATCAACTTCTATGTTATGACTCCTGCTTGTGTGGGAAATTGTTGATGACACTGCAGACAGATGCTACTCAACTGCTGGGCTGCTCCTTCCCTCAAAAGTTTCACAATTGATCCAAGTCTTTATTTTACAGGACTAGACAGTAAATATGGTCCTGTTCCAACTCTTGCTTGTGTGGGAAATTGTTGGTGACAGTGCAGACAGAGGTTACTGAACTGCCAAGCTGCCCATCCCTCCAAAACATTTCACATGTGATGCAAGCCTTTATTTAAAGGGACTACACAAAAAATATGGTCCTGTCCTGATTCCTGTTTTTGTGGGAAATGGCTGGTGACACTGTGTAGACAGAGGCTACTCAACTGCTGGGCTGTCCCCAACCCCAAAACATTTCACATGTGATACAACCCTTTATTTTACAGCACTACACAAAACAAATATAGTCCTGTCCTGACTCCTGTTTGTGTGGGAAATGACTGGTGACACTGCAGACAGAGGCTACTCAACTGACGGGATGCTCCCTAGTATGCGATTTCACATGTTATACTACACACAGGCCTTTACTGGCTCTGCCTGCACAACAATGAATTTATTTTTTACAAGACTGCAAAAAAAAAAGAAGTCCTGTCTGATTCCTGCTTCTGTAGGAAATGGCTGATCACACTGCTCTGACAGAGCTTCTGTGTGGTTAGACAACTAACTTCCTCAGCATCTCACAGTATGCCAAATCTGTATCCCATCCTAGGTTTGTTGAATAAGCTCAGTCACTGCTCTACTCTCAGCCTGCTATACTGTCAGGCAGCCAGCTTTAAGTGCCAGGAGAACTTTTGTATTCCTTTTTTAAACTTAATGTCTTACACTCATGCTTTTCTGTTCTGGTGCTTCACTGTGCCACTAGCTGTGTTTTGGGGCTAAAAGAAAGCAATGCAATCTCCACTGCCCCCGCCAACACACAGTCTCCCTCCAGTTAGTGTTGCAAGTAGTTAGTTTTTAAACATTTAAAATAAAGTTACATTTTAAACATTTAAAATAAAGTTAAACATTTTTGGCAACTAGCTGCCTGCCTTTTTCTTAGACTGTCACTGCAGTCAATGTCGTCGGTCAATGAGGCTGCCCCTCCCACACAAACAGTCAGTTCCTGGTGCACATTCCTCCAGTCCCAACCTTCTGTTTTTTCAATTATTGTCTTTTTCTTTTCTTTTCATTAGTGGTGGTGGGTGGAAGGAGGAAGTGAACCGGCCCCACTGATGGACAGTGAGACCCATTCCCTTTCCCTTCCTTGCTGGCCACTCATCAATAATGTAGGAAGCTCCTCACTCCTCGGTGGCAGAAGTGAAATGGTGCTGAAGGAAGAGCTGCATTCCTCTATGCTCCAGTTTGCTCATGCGCAAACTGAGGAGGTTGAAGTGAAATGGCACTGAGGGCAGGGTTGCATTCCTCTATGCTCTGTTTTGCAAATGCGCAAACTGAGGAGGTTGAAATGAAATGGCACTGAGGGAAGAGCTGCATTCCACTATACTCCAGTTTGCACATGCACAAACTGGAGTATCTTGAGCACCAACTCCCCAGCTCTCTCCTTAGCTGTCACATGACAGGCAGGAGATAAAAAATAAAACAAAAAACAACACCTCAGAGATCTAATCCAGCAAGGTTTGGCTCAGGTCTCATGAAAACCGAGCCTCACATGTTTGTGCTTCATCAGTTTCACCCTACAGGTTTGGCACACCTCTAGTCTATACAATCTTCACCTAAGGAGCTGCTTATAGTTTGCTGTTGTGTCTTCTGGGGAAAATCTCCATTCTCTCTAATATTTACCTCTCTCTTTTTCAATCTCTCCTGCTCAAATTCTTGCTGTCTTTTGGTAATGTGTTTTGTGATGCAGCTGCTTTGTCAGTAGGCTGTAGGCCCACTTACTAAGGTCGCTATAGGTCTGGCTGATACATGTGATGATGCAGCTGCCACTTGCAAAGTCATGTAAAGTCCTAACCCAATGTTTCTGATGATGTAGCTGCTTGTGACTACTCAGAAAACAATTTACATGTCTGGTACTTCATGCATCACTGACAGCTGCTGCATTAATGGCCCACAGAACAACTCAAGAAGCAAACTAGAAGCCTGCCTTGAGTGTCTCTATGCTGGATTCATCATGGTGTATATGGAAGACATAAGCAAAGAGTGTCAGTTTTTATATATCTTTTTTTTAAAATACAGCACAAAGTGTAATAAGTACAGAAATTGGGCATTGGGATTAAAAGTCACTGGGATGTTGGAAAATCTGTGGTGTGATGTTTCTCAGTTTGAATGATCATCCAGTATAGTGTTAACATTTCCTTAATATCAGCACATTCTTGTCAGCCAGTCAAATAGTGACTCAGCAAGGGTTGCACAAAGTGTCAGTATTAGGGTAATGTCAACGCAGCATCACTGGATCATTATGATCTGAAGGAGCACCATTCCTCTGATTGCCAAGGATTCTGGGACCTTTTACCCTAATGTTTAGTTTGTCTTCTTCATTTGTTTTGCTCTTTAACACTAGTAGAAGCATTTATGTACTTTTTTAATGTAATACAGGGGAACGGTCATACCCCTAAATTATGGTGGTGTAGCCAGTAAAATGTTAAATGGAAACAGTCAGCATAAAGAGGTCAAAACCCAGGTGTGCGGCTGGTCCCAAGTAGCACTTTGTGTGCAAAGACATTTTTTTCAATAACAGTTTACTTTAGTATAATAGATTTTATCAGACTAACTTTGCTTATTTCCAGGCTGACATTGTCTTTTACTACAAATGCCAGAATCGCTTGCAGCTCACATTAGAGCAGGGTTGCAGCAGTGGAAGATTCAATAGCCTGCAGTGCATGTTAGATTTTGTATAATCTCTCATCTTTCGTTTGCTGGTCGTGCTGCCCTCCCATGGCTAAATACAGTCACAGTGGAATGTACTTAACCCCAGAAGAACAATGGAACTGAAAAAAACACATGATCAGAGCTTACAAATGCTCTAGCATTGGAACTTGCATCCTACTGTTGCAGTCCTGCTCTGGATATTTGGTGTGTTAAGAATCCAAACACTCAAATTTCAAAAAAATAAAAAGTTACAGGCATTACAAAGAAATAACTCCCCAACAAATAGTCCTATAAAATGTGCACTGTACATGTCCAAGGACTTATTTTTTCTTTAGTTTTTTATCAGTGTTTTTTCAATATAAAACTGTTTTAAAACTATTTGCTGGATCCAGGTTGCCCGGGGGCATAGTTTGGAACCCAGACAGGCAGAAAATCAGATGTCTGCCCTGAGTCCCAGAGCAGATCACATACACACCCATGCAAAAGCAGCTGGGACGGCGTGCGTATCACCATGGAGAGAAAGGGCACTGTAGGCACCTGGTAGCTGTGCTGGGAAACGCATGCACTGTGCCCGAACTGCAGGGTTAGTGCTGCACTACCAATGGTGCACAGAAAGGCACCAGCAGCACAGGTACACTGTTTATGTGGTGCTGGCACATGCCCCACCAGACTGCTGGTACTGCACCACCAGGCATATGTCAGACCTGTTGGGTGGTGCTGACATTCCTCCTGTATACTTGAGGCACAGCAGTTCCTCTCGTGTGGGCTCTCCTGATTTACAAACAAGTCCACCATATGAAAGTGCCCTGCTGCTGCCCACTAGTGGTACCGCTTCTCTGGTTTGATCTGACACAAACCAGCTGAATGAGGACACTTCCCTGTCCTACCTCTGCAGTGGACATTTAGCCTTGTTTTCCAAATGGGCTGACACTGGCATCTGTTGAGTGTGCTGCTTATGCAGTATCAGAACCAGTGTCTACAAGGGTTGAACTGTCCTGGGCTGGTCTAACTGTTGTGGGCAGTATTGGAGGATTGTGCACAGAAGGAGAGATGAAGAGGACTGTGCAGAATTGAAAGTGTCTTTATGTGGGTCATCCATGGGGCTGCATGTTTCAACAATGCTATCTTAGATACTTGAATGTATAGTGCATGTCCCTGAATAAAATCCTCATGTACAGAGAAGCTTGCTAAAGAGGAGCTTGATAACATTGGCCAGTGTGTGCTTTATAATGTGTTTTAGAGATAGTATAAAAAGTCCCACTCCTGGATTGTGCAGACACAGGCTGGTTACATGGTACTACAGGACGTGGTAGAGGGGTGCCTCTGCAAGCACAGCATCTGTCCAGGATGTCAGTGGGCCAGTGGACAGTGGTGCTTTTGGGGAAGCATACATTAAACATTGCAAACCAAAACTTTGCAACTCATAATGCATCCGGCATGTATACCACAGTTATAGCAGTGCCCTCCCTGCCATACCTCATGCACCCCAATGCATGACACTCTGTGTGATTCTGCACCTTTGGGAATCACAGGGAGCAGGCATGCCCCTGACACCCCCTCAGTTGATGCGGGCACATAGCTGTCTGTGCGGCTAGGGAATCAGGTGCACATCTGGCCAGAGCAATGACAGTGAATTCTGCAGGACCCCCGCTGCAAGGAATTCACATGTAGGGCTGCTTATGCACCTCATATCCACAACACATAAGCATAGTGCATAGGGCCCATGCTGCTTTAATGCATCCAGTAGGACTGATTCTTTGCAAAAAAATTGCATTAATGCAGTAGTTAGGGTTCAGCTTAACACCACAAAAATAAAGAAATGTGACAGCAAAAGGAGAAAACATTAGGGTTTTGGGTCTCTGGAGTCTTGATGAATCAGTTGTGAGGTCTTTCTTGTGGCTGTCTGCCTAATGCTCATCCCTCCCCTAGCCCATACCCTCCTGTCCAAAGCACAAGGTACAGCTCCAAGGCAGTGCCTCTTAGTTATACAGTCTTCAAAGATACAGAAGTATGTCTGGCTTCATGTTGCCAACACCATCTGTTGTAGAAGAACCGCATGAAGAAAGGAGATCATGTATAACATTATTTGCTCATGGAACAGGGTGGGCATTAGGGTTGACAACCCCAAGAATACCCTCACCACTGATTCACCAAGACTCTGGAGACCCCAAACCTTAATGTTTTTTCCTTTTGCTGCTTGGCGGATGGGGTGGGGAGTTAGGGTTGGAAACCTTCGTACCATATTTCTCTACTTTTGTGGCATTAGTTGAACCCTAACATGTGCATTAACGCAGATTTTTGCAATAAATTTCCTTTCTTTTTGACATAGTGGAATCATACCCCTATGGGACCTATGTGAAAATATGTGGATGTACAGGGCCCAAGGGAAAAGAGGGAAGACAGTCTGCCTAAGGAAGTGCAGTAATGGATGGCAACAAATCATGGAGCTGTCTGGTGGGCTATGGAAATGCATTGTCCTCTGTTCCCTGTATTTCCATGTGGCCCAGATACAGATACACAGAGCAAAGAATCGATCTGTCAGCCAAGGCACAGGGCACTCTGTAAGCCACAGGTGCAGATGTGCAGGGCACTATGCCAAGAGAAGAGTTGTTCTCACTATATTGTACCTGGGCCTATGTGGGTAATCCTGCATCTTTCATTCCCTAGCCAGGGGTCTTATAATAGTGCCAGCCCCCACCTCACCCCATCCAGTTGAGTCATTGAGTTCACACCAACTCAGGTTATTGGATGGTATACCAAGCATACCTCGAGGTCAAGACTGGCACTACACAAAGTTTATATATATATATATATATATATATATATAGGTAGAGGGAACCCTGGAGCGAGCTACAGGTTGGGGGTAGGGGAGGAGCTGACTGTCACAAGAGGAAAGGGACCTAGGGGCATCACCTCTGACCTTGAGGTATCAAATCGGTGTGCAGAGGCAGCAGGGAGGGCCAGTGGCATGCTGGGGTGCATAGGCAGGGATATCGCTAGCAGGAGGTGGTGATGCCATTGTATAAAACATTGGTAAGGTCTCACCTGGAGTACTGCATGCAGTTCTGGAGGCCACACCTGCGCAAGGACATAAATAAGGTAAAGACTGTCCAGAGAAGGGCAACAAAGATGGTGCAGGGCTTGCACCACAAAACATATGAGGAGAGACTAGGGACCTCAGCTCGATATGTACTCGCTGTGTGTGTTGGGGGGTATGATTGAAACTTTAGGTACCTCAAGGGCATAAACAAGGTGCAGGGGGACCTTTTTCCAATGTAGAAAAAGTAGTAGAACAAGGGGCATAATGAAACTGGAAGGGGTAGGTGAAGAGGTAATGTGAGAAGTTTTCTACACAGAGAAATTGGTCGGCGCTTGGAATAGTCTGCCACAGGAGGTAGTGGGGGCAAGCACAGTGGGAGGGGTTTAAGCATGCCTAGGACAGGCACAAGGGAACCTTGAGAGGGAAAGGAGTGATGGAAAGCCATTGATCACATGGGGTCAGTGACAACAAACAATATATAGGGCCTGCAGGCAGACTGGATGGGCCTAGTGGTCTTATCGCCGTCAATTTTCTATGTTTCTATTCTCTGCACTACCAGTACAGATTTTTTATGCCTTTATATAAAAAAAAAAAAAAAACTCTGTATGAAAATTATGTTGAAGTGTAGTTTTGCAGATTGCCTCACCCTGACCCCCTTGCTCCAGCCAGCAACTGTCCCCCCAGTCCCCAGTTTTCCCAATCCATGACCACAGAAACTTGTGTGTAGGAGATTTCATTCCCCCAGAAAAAAATAAAAGTTACCTTTCATAGAAACAGACTTTGATGGCAGATAAGGACTACTTGGCCCACCCAGTATGCCGATTTCCCTACCTATTGGATAAGCTGCAGATCCTAGTTAACCAACAGCCTATTCCCCCACACACACACACTGTAATTGCCTTTATGTCTGTCCCATGCATTCTGGAATTCCCTCACTGTTTATGACCCCACAACCTCCTCAGGAAGGCTGTTCCAAGCATCCACCACACTCTGTGGAAAAATAGTTCCTCATGCTGCCCCTGAGCCATCCCCCCAATCTTCAGACTGTGCCCCCTTGTTCTTGCACATCATTTTCTGAAAGATGCTACCCTCTTGGAGTTTGATTCCCTTGAGGTACTTGAAATTTTCATTATGTCCCCCCACCCCACTCCCTCCTTTCCTCGAGGGTATGCATATTAAGCTCCTTTAGTCTCTCTCCGCATGGTTTCTGGTGCAGACCCTATACCATTTTACTTGCCTGCCTCAGAGTCCATCCTGTCTGTCCTTGTGGAGATGGGGTCACCAGCACTGCATGCAGTACTCCAGATGGGATCTCACCCAACTGTCTACAGACATTTCACAAAGTTGTGCAGGCAGTTTATTAGAACTTCCCTCTCAGATCATTCATTGTTGTCATGAGTGTGGGGGTGTGCTAGGCTAAACACCCAGCTGACTTCTTCACTATCACCTAGGTCAACTGCATGTTCACAAGAACAGCCCCACATACTCAACAGGTTCTCGGCCCTCCTTTCAGCAGGCAGAAAGTTAGTACAGTGTTACAGATGGCTGTCACATTAGCGTGGCACAGCAGCCACTTATTGACCATCATGAAAAGGCATATGCCAGTCCCACAGTGCATTTCAGTGGGACAGCTGAAAACACTTATTGACTTTGAGCCCAGTAGGAACTAGTCTGGTATGCAGATTAGCCCTAAAAATCTTCGTATTGTGAAGGAAAGGCTGTTTACATCAATGCTAAAGTAGCATTTATCTAATCGTGCAGTTTCATAACATTTTTTTTAAATGTAAACCAGTCTTCCAGTTTCTGAAAACACTGTTGACAAAACTCAGTCCATCCAGTCTGCCTATTTATCCCCTACCTTGTGCTTCTTAACCTGTTATAAACGGATTATTTTCCTTGGATTTGTCTTTCTTACCCAGTTTGCTCCCACACAGCTAACTACTTCCACCCTCACTGAACCTGCTTTGGCATTAACAGCCCCCTGCATCTGTCCCAGCTGCTCACGAACCCATCAACAGTCTTTACCTTTCACCACCACAGCAGGTACTCTGTTCCATGGTTCCACCAGCCTCTCTAAGAGCAAAAACTTCCTTACATCCCTCCTAAATCTTCCACAAGTCTTTACTCATGCCCTCCCGTCACTGTACTTCTGTTCCTTATGCTCAGACTGGGCTGGTCCCTGAAATGGCTTTCTGTGCAGGATGATGAGATCCACGAAGAAATCTAGCTGCTTTACTACAATGCATCTGATGTGTTTTTATTTCAAACCGATTTTGATAAAACTGATCTAACTCATCACTTGTGTATGTTAACTAATATTCAAGTTTAAGCTGTGGTATTCAAATCTGCATAAAAACGGTGCAATAAACGGCTGAAGCCAGTCGTACTACTCGGACAGTTGCACCTTGTAGATCTGAGATCCCATCTATCCGCCTGCTGCAAAGCTAGACTCCCCGAGTTGACCTTAAAGCAGCAGTGCAACAAAGATTTTCCCCAAAAAGCTGCTTTCAGCTAACATAGTACACCCTCATGTCTTGTAAATTTCTGATCTTACTTCGAGAGGGCTCTTGCAGTAGGTAATTACATATAGGACTGAATCCAGCAGGCGTCGGGACCTCACGGAAACATTTCTAGCTAGCCGTCTCTGGCAGGGGACCGCCCCATAATCAGGTGACTGACGTCATCTGACGTCAGTATAAAGGCAGTCCCATGCCCGCCTTCCAGTTCTTTCCTGCCGTTAGCTTCTGAAAGCGCATCGCGGTTAAGTTCTACTGCTTAGTCAGTCATTCACCAGTAGTTTTACCGCCATTTTCTCTTTGATTTCTTCAAATTGTTTGTCAGGTTTTGTGCAGTGTATATCTAACTGGCTTCATATAGCTGTTGGGGTTACTGTCTGTTTGCATTGGTTTGTTCGTACTGTTCACCCCAGCCCCTGTGGGTAGCCTGGGGTCCCTGTTTTCTGGTTGTTGAAATCTTTGTCCCTGCGAGCTGAAGTAGCATGAAAACATGATGCCACAGCACCCATTTATGTTCAATGTACACAACCTGGAAAACGTCTGGAAGCATATAGAATGAATGCAGTTTAAGGAAAACCCTTGCATTATATCCACGACAGTGTTTAAAACGAATTGAAAGTAAATGTCACATTCCACACCTTGCAACTTTTTGTTAATTTCTAAGTAGCGGATAGGCATACTGTGGAGTGTAGAGGGTGTGGACACATTATGTTCTCATATGCTAATGCAGTTCTCTGGCCCAATGTGATTTCAACAACTAGAAAATGGAGACCACCAGACCTGTTACAGGGGCAGGTGTGAACAGCGAAAACAAACTAAAGCAAACGCATATATCCAACTGCTATGCAAAGTTGTGCGGCAAGGAAACAAATAAGATAAGATTTGAAGGTGTACTACTCCTTTAATAAACATATTGGCGTACCTGTCAAATGTACTTGTCTAGGGACTGTATGCTGTCCACCATAAGTCTTAATTTTCTCAGTCCTAATCCTTGCCAGGTTTACAGTACTATTTCTGTGCAAAATAGAAACCTGGAAAGAAACTGCAGGAGACCAAGGGGCCATCTAGTCTGCTCATTCGTTCCTTGGACCTTATCAGATCCCAGGATGTAACCCCTTCTTCTGAATAATGCCTCCTACTCTGTTGCTTTTGATCTCACATTAGCCCTGTCCCACCCCAGTTTGAATGATGCCACAGACATTGCTTCCACTACCTCAGCTGGTAGTTTATTGCATGATTCTCGACTTTCTGTAAAAGTGTTTCCTAAGCACCTCTTGAAGCTTCCTCCTCAACTTCCACTGGTGCCCTCTAGTATGAGTCTGACTTTGAACAAGTCTGAGGATGGCACCTTATTTATTCCTATCAGGAACTTGTATGTTTCTCCTGAATCATGTCCCCTTTCCCTCCTTGTCTCCAGTGAGAACATATTTAATGCTTCCAGATGCTGCTCATCCGAGTGCCCTTGAAGGCCCTGATAATTTTGGTCGCTCTTCTGGGCAGCCTCCAACCTGGTTTTATCCTTTTCAGGTGTGGACTCCTAAAACTGGACACAGTATTCCAGATGGGGCCTTACCAGGGACCTGTAGAATGGCAGTATCACCTCCCTTCTCCTGACTTTGAATGCCTCGCTTGCACCCCGGCATTTTGTTAGCCTTGCTTATGAGCTGTGTTGTATTGGTTGGTCTGTTTCAGGGTGCTGCCTATGATGACACACAGGTCCCTTTCTTCCTGTATGTCACTGGGGTAGTATTCTGTCCTTGGGTCCCTTTACCCAAATGCATCACTTTGCATTTGTTTGCATTGAACCTCAGCTGCCAGACATTGGACCATCTTTCCAGCCTCTGTAGGTCCCTAACTGCCTCTTCGCTGTTTACCCTTCCTCCTAGCTTGGTATCGTCCGTGAATAGGGTAGTTTTTCCCAGAATACCTATGCCACAGATATAAGCCATGAAACAAGACTGCGCCTTGGCACACCACTAGTGTGGACATGCTAATGTGGCAAATTTTTTTTTTTTTTTTGAGAAACTAAATTAAAATACGTAATACTCAAATTTTGGAAATAGAATATTGTACCACTAAATAAAATTGGAAAATACCTGGAATTTGTTTTATAGTGGGGGGTGAAGGGCCAGATTTTGTTGCACTGCTGCATTAAAGCCCTCCACTGACCCGAAATACTGGTGGTCCACTAGATGTAAAAAGAAAGTTCTTCGGTCAGATGCGTCTCCTGAATCTTTAAACTTCTCCACCTATTGCTACGTCCTTAGTACCAAACGACTTTGTTTCTCTGAAACGTGGGATCTCCTGATCTGCTTTGTAGCCATCACAAATTTACATGCTACCCCGTAATCACTGTGATCGCCCAGAGTCTCTAATCCTGAAGTATGTCAGCTCTTGAAATTAGCAGCGGTTGGCAAGCTTCTGAAGGCCCAGGTCAAGCTAGTAAAGACTTCATGGGCCTCTGCTTTTCCAGAAGCCTCCATGCCTGGTTCCCTTGTCTGCATAGGGATGTGGGTTGCGCCAGTGCAGAACCTGTCCAGGGGTTGGATGATGAAAGTTGTGAGTTCCTTGAAAATGCATACGTCACATGCAATAATGGTGTGGAGAATGCCCAGTCTCAACATAGGATGCAGCACCTAATCAACCTAGGATTGAGTTTTTGTACAGCCACTGGATCATTGGGTATATGTAGGCAGTTGGAGTTGTTTTTAGGGTAACTTTGAGTCTGAGCGCTGTAGCAAAAGGCGGTAGGGTAGATGGACAGGCCTCAGCCCTACACAAAGCAATCATTTTGGAAGTACAGCTGGCTCCAGTCATAAATTTTGCTGTCCAAACCATAGCTTAACTTGTGTATTAGTTAAAATAACCACAGTTATGCTGTTGATCATTGTACCAAAATCTGTTTGGAAGTAAACACATCAGTGCACTACCATAAATATGGACTACAGTTGAGCAGCTAGCGGTCTCTTCACTGACCTCACCACACTGCACCCTGGCAGCCATTTTGAGACCAGCCAAAGCATGAGATTTAAAATGGAGGGCTTTTTTGTTCAATGCTACAAACTGCATTTTATGCTAATTAGATGAATGCAGCATGGGCATTCATGTAAATAGCCTTTCCATTAAACTATAAACCTTTTGCAAACTCAATATACCAAATGTTCTGGGTTTAGGTATTCATTAGGAGAAGTGTGGTAAGGTCTGTTTTCCCCGTAAATTGAAAGCAGATTAGTTTTCGTTATGTGCTTTTAATGGTCACTAACTTTGGGGTGAGGCACAGCTGTCTCCTACATTCCAGAAGTTGTTCTTCAGAAGGAGGTACTGTGTATTTATGCAGAAAAAATCCTTTGAGCGTAATTGGCACCAGTTTGGGGTCAGATTATTTATCCACCTTCAGAATTTTCATATGCCTTATAAGTTTACTTCATAGACAGTAGCCTGGAACTTTTTTCTCCTCAGTTACTAATGTGTGCACTTTTCCCTTGTCATGTCTCACTTTATAAATTTATATTGTTACATTTTAAGTCACAGGGTGAACAAAGAAGCAACTCTCCTCCAACAGGTACGGTCCCCCAGACTGGTAAGTGTCCTGATTTCATTCCGTATGAAAGGAAGAGGGCAGAGGCATATCAGTTACACATGTAATTTTCATTGTGCATGAAAACTTCTGCAGAATTTTGTCTTCCTCTCCCTCTTTACAGGGGAACAGATCAAGGGAGTAAAGGATTTTACTTCCATTTTTGCATGATTCACTCCCTCCGATTTTAAGAATTTGTTTCCCACCCTCACATTTGCAGTATGTTACATAGTTTCACAGTTGGTAGCACCATGCTGTGCTACCAGCCATGGAACCTCACCAGAGTGTAAGCAGTAGAGGTGGTGTCAGAAAACATCAGCACAAGCTGGGTACATGGCGGGAGAGAATGAGGAACTGCTCACTGGTTGGCGAGAAGGGCAGTTGGAACATGGCAAAATGTTAAAAATAGGGTCACCGCAGTACATGGCAGTGAGTAGAGAAGTATTTCAGGAAACACTTGCATCCATTTTTCAGATGCAGCTGCAGACTTTAGTCTCACAAGTTAGACCACAAAGGTGGTCTAACTTTGGGATAGTTGTCCCAGTTCCATCCAAAAACAGACACAAGTATTGAGCTGGCCAAAAATGCTGTAAACTGTAGCAAATGTCTCCAGATCCAGGAGACTAGAGCACATAACATCCAGATGTATGTGCTGATCTGAGACTAGGACACATACATTTGGATGCAAGTACTGCATCCTGCCCCAAATCTCTATGGCAACAGCAGATGAAGACAGGCAGTGGCTACAGGCGCCCAGTGAGTTTCAGACTTGGTACAGAAGTGGTGGTTCTGATCCAGGTCAGTGATGGAATTATTACCATTTAAATGAAAATACTACCAGGTGGAAGAAACTAGCAGTAAATACTTCCCAGTCCTAAAAATTATCTGGACCCCTGCCTCTTTAATGAAACAAGTTTCTTTAGTATCCGTCCCACTAAGATGGAAGTTGAGAGCGCACTGGAGAGAATGAAAACTCTAACTTATTAGCTAGGAAGTTTAAAGCCTTTGTATATGAAATTGTCCATGTTAAGAGAACAGTTGCACAGAGGGCCCACACAAGTGTGAGGCTGGTTCCAGTTTGCACTTTGTGCAGAAAACATTTTGGTTTACTTACTGTTTACTGTAGGGCGTGGCAATGGGAGTTTGTAGCCTGCAGTGCTTGTTGTATAGCTCATAAGCTCTGATCATTTGTTTTCTGGTCCTCCTTTCTTCCCTAGTGTACTGGCCCTGGAGAAAGGTAGAACTGGAAAGCATCTGATTGCAGATAAGTGGTAACTCTTCCCTTTAAATGCTTCACAAGGGTCCCACAACTCCTGCCAATGAAGGAATTTTTCCCATGTCTCATAGCCTAAGACTAACCATACCTAGCTAGTCAGAAGTTTGCGGACCAGGCCCATTCACTAAAAAGAAATTCCAGACAAGTATGCTGTTCAGTACTAAAGCATTCAAGGGAATCTCCCCTCACCCCAACACCCTCTCTACATGCTGAAGTCGGCCTCTGCCACTCTTCACTATAGCACTTCCGCCCTCCTCTGGAGAGGTGCCTCTTACCATTAGCTCCCTCCCTAGTAGCACTTAGATGACCCCGCATTATCTGTGCCCTGCCCTCTGGGCACACAACTCTGGGGCAGTACTCTTCCTTCAGTTGGAGCCTGACTCTCTCGTGGTGGTCCTTCTGCTGTCTCTCCCTCTCTATACTTACTAAGTACCCTGCTGGCGTACTGGACTGTCTACACTCCCCCTTGTTTACCTGACAATCACCCTGTTAGTGCAATTTTTACACTCCCCTTGTGGTTACCTGATAATCTCCTGCCTCCCCATGCTCCCATGATACCCTGTGGTTGTAATGTCGTCTTTACCGTATAACACAAGATGCAGTGTCTTCTCTACCATTTAATACAAGATGTATTTGTATCATATTTCTATTTCTGACTCTTTCATGTCTCTATATTGTACTCTGGCTCCACCTGTATGTGGGCCCATAAGTTACCATGACAATGTACCATGATTTCTGTATTGTAATCTCCCAGGTTGCACCTGAAAATAGGCACTTGTTGTCTAAGTATGCTTACCTGGTTAACACAAACAAATGAATAAGCTGCAGAAGAATGCCATTTCTGTGGAAGTTGCACATTTCAGACATTCATAGCTGAGAAAAAAATCTTTCATTTGGCTGCAGTATGGTGTGGGCCCTAGGATCTAAACAGCTACATATGTATAGTAAAACAGTGGGAAATGCAAATTACCTTAAGCAATAATACTGCAGAGGGTCTGATTGTGGAATGATCACCCCATGATTTATAGTGTGCCTTATTCATCTGGGAAATGTTATCCCACAATTATGCACACACTGGAGTTGTCTTACTGTAGTTAAGACTTTTGTAAGTGACTGGGATCAGTATTTCTGACATGTACTGTTATGATTGAGTAATGCATGATCATGTGATTAATATTGACAAGTGACATTTCTTGGGTTTCTAACACATTTTAAAACTGTAAACACTTAACATTCCAGCCCCGGTAGTTGCCTTCATTTTACTCAAGGTTTCCCATCTATGGCATAGGAGAGGCTAGGGTGTTCCGTACCATGGGATTCAATCAGTGGTTGAAAAACTGGTGTGGAGCTCAGGGATTTGGCTTCATTGGGGACTGGGGGTCCACCTGGAGTGATGCAAGCCTATACTGGCATGATGGGCTGCATCTGTCGGGAGGAACCAGGATCCTAGGTGATAGGTTTAAATGCTTCATTGGCAAGCTTTTAAACTAGCCAAGGAGAGGCACTGGAAAGGAGCAGGAAAATCCTAGCCCCCAAACAATCACGGTAGTAAGTGTGGCAAACACCAACATGGAGGTGTCGATAGGGAGAAGGGCAGGGGTAAATGGAGAAAGTGACAAAAGCAAGAAGGACAGTGATGGGGCAAAGGGGTAAGGCCATCAGAAATGGAGGTAATGAGTACCAATGCCGTAGTCTGGGCAACAAGCTCCTGAGCTGGTGGCCTTAATGGAAGAGGGATGCCTGGATATCGTAGCAGTCACAGAAACATGGTACAGAGAACCATGACTGGGATGTTAACATACCAGGGTACATAACTTACAGGAGAGACAGGCAGGGGAGAAGAGGGAGGATAGCTCTCTATGTAAAGGAAGGATAAAAGCAACTGAACAAAAGAGTAAACAGGGAGGAGAGGAGGCACTGTGGGTCACCTTGGAGACTGGAAAGGGCACCACAATCCGCACAGGGGTTGTGTACAGACCCCATGTCAGGGGAAGGAATGGACAAGGATATGATGGAAGGCATTCTTAGAATGGCAGAGAAAGAGGAGATACTGTTGATGGGAGACCTGAATATGCCAGATGTTAACTGGAGCACATTTGCTGCAGCCACATCCAAGAGCAGGGCCATTCTTGATGCCCTACAGGTAGCAGACATTAGACAGCTAGTTTTGGAACCCACTCGTGAGGGAGCAATCTTAGACCTCGTACTCTCAAACGGGGGCAGTGAGAGGATCTCAGATCTAGAAGTAGGTTGCCATCTGGGGACAAGTGACCATCAAACAGTGTGGTTCACGTTAAACTCAGCTACAGAGTCAAGCCATACAAAAGTGAGGGTACTGGACTTTAGGAGGGCTGACTTTGGCAAGATGGGAGGCCTCAGAAAAGCACTAGCAAACAGGCTAGAAGGAGGTGCGGAGCAACAATGGGAATTATCAAAACTACCATCACAGAGGCAACAAGCCTTGTGTGAAGCAAATAAACAAATCAAAGCGAAAGAAAAAGCCACTATGGTTCTCAAGAGAGGTGGCTGTGAAAGTCAGGAAGAAAAAATAGCATTCCGGAAGTATAAGGAAACACAGAAGGAGCAGGACAGAGAGCTGTACCAGTTAAGGCAGAAAGAAGCAGGGAGGGAAGTCAGAATAGCAAAGTCCCAAACTGAGGAAAAGATAGCCAACTCAGTTAAGAAGGGGGATAAAACCTTTTATAGGTACATCAGCGAGCGTAGAAAGACAAAGGGAGGGATAGTGAGGCTGAATAGAATGAACGGTGGGTGGGCAGAGGGGACAGTGAAAAGCAGGAATACTGAACGAATATTTCTGCTCAGTATTCACAAAAGAGAGAGGGAAGTGCCTAATCCAATTAACAGAAGCACTTTGATAGGGGGTCGATCCCAGTCCTTTCACAGAAGAAAGGGTTCTGCAAGAACTCCTAAAACTGAAGGTGGACAAAGCAATGGGTCCTGATGGAATTCACCCCAGAATTCTAAAAGAATTAAGGAAGGAACTAGTGAAACCACTGGCTACTCTTTTTAATAAATCATGGGAGGATGGTGTGGTACCGAGGACTGAAGGAAGGCGGATGTGATTCCCCTTCACAAAGTGGGACCAAGACAGAGGCAGGAAACTACAGACCTGTCAGTCTGACCTCTGTGGTAGGAAAGTGATGAGTCACTTCTGAAGGAAGAATAGTTGAGTACCTAGAGGTCAGTGGAGCACAGGATCCAAGGCAGCATGGGTTCACAGCAGGAAGGTCATGTCAGACGAATCTAATAGATTTCTTTGACTGGGTGACCAAAGTAGTAGACCAGGGAGGGCTGTGGACATTGCCTACCTAGACTTTAGCAAGGCATTTGACACAGTCTCACAAAGATTGATAGTCAAATTAACCAGCCTGGGAGTGGGTCCCAGGGTGGTAGCCTGGGTAAAACATTGGCTGGACAACAGGACACAGAAGGTAGTTGTAAATGAGTCCATTCTGAAGAAAGGCGGTTACCAGTGGGTACATGCAGGGTTCAGATTGGGTCCAGTCCTTTTAATGTCTTCATCAGTGACATTGCAGAGGGACTGGAAGGAAAAGTATGCCTTTTGCAGATGACGAAAGATCTGCAACAGGGTTGATACACAAGGAGGCGTGGAAAGGATGAAAAGGGACTTGGTAAGGTTGGAGGAATGGTCAGACGTATGGCAGCTAGGATTCAATGCAAAAAGTGCAAAATAATGCACCTGGAAACAAGAACCCAGGGAAGAATACACAATGAGTGGGAGGTAGTAACAACAACAAAACAGGAAAGGGACCTGGGGTAATCATATCAGATGACCTTAAGGTTAGCAAGCAATGTGAGAAGGCAGTAGGGAGGGCGGGGTATACTGGGATGTATAGGGAGAGGCATCAGCAGCAGAAAACAGGAAGTTGTTATCCTCTGTACAGACAGTTGGTGAGACCCCATCTGGAATACTGTGTCCAGTTCTGAGACCCCATCTCCGCAAGGACATAGACAGGATAGAGGCAGTCCAGAGGAGGGCAACTAAAATGGTGCAGGGTCTGCAAGAGAAGCCATATGAGGAGAGACTAAAGGAGCTTAATGTGTATACCTTGAGGAAAGAAGGGAGAGGGACATGATAGAAACTTTCAAGTACCTCAAGGAATCAACAAAGTCCAAGAGGGTAGCATCTTTCAGAAAAAGAGACTTGCAAGAACAAGAGGACACAATTTAAAGATAGGAGGCGGTTCAGGGCAATGTGAGAAGTATTATTTCACAGAGAGGTGGTGGATGCATGGAACAGGCTTCCTGAGGAAGTTGTGGGGTCTAAAACTGTGGGAGAATTCAAGAATGCATGGGACAGACATAAGGCAATTCTTGTGGGGGGCAGGAAGATATAGGCTGTTTGTTAACTAGGATCTGCGGCCTATCCTGTAGGTAGGGAAATGGGCAGACTAGATGGGCCTAGCGGTCCTTATCTGCCGTCAAAGTCTATGTTTCTATGTTTCTTCCTTCTGCTGTTCTACTTTCATAGCCAGTAGCTAAACTAGGAACACTGGTTAGCAGTGTGAAATAAATACTAATTATTGAATAGCACAAAATTAATAAAAATAAACGTACATAGTAACAGTATTATCCATAGGGATTCGTGGTCCATGTCCATGCCGTGTGAAACATAAGCAGGAATTTTATGCATATATTGTGCAAACATGTACAGTACTAAAACTCAGGCCCAGATATTTCAAAAGGGTTGCGCATGGCGCAACATGTTTGCGCCATGCACAACCCACTGATGATGCCCGCACGATATTCAAAAGGAAAAGTCGCTGCACAAATCCCGATCTTGCCAACACATCAGTAATGTCTGAGCACAGGTGGGCGTGCCACGCATAACCTGCACAGCCTGATATTCAGCCGGGATGTGCAGAGTCATGCATGCACAACCCTGCCTGCGCCTGCACAAAGTTAAGCCAAAAAAGGAACAGTGATGGCCACCACAGGTGAGCTGCCGCATTGCAGGGTGCAACACGGCAGCTGCCACCTGTGGATGGCCACATGAGTTCCTGCCACACCTGGCGGCACCCCATGCCCCATCATGGGCATTTGTGTATAAGAATACCCCCCAAACATCCCTGGTGGTCCAGTGGACGCTATGTGCCCGATCGCGGGCATCGGTATTATAACCCCCCCAACGTCCAATATCCTGGTGGTTCAGTGTACCCGCCCACTAAGCCCCACCAGCCCGCCCCCCAGTGAGCCAGCGGGCAGCAGCACCCCACCTGCCTGCTGCCCCATCGCCTGCCGACCGACAACTCGGTAGGGCTGAGTAAGACGATGGGCTGCACTGCTACTACGCCAGAACCAATGGGCGCGGCAGCTCACCGGAACTGTCGGGCGGGCGGGCGGGGCGCAGGCGGGTGGTGTTGCCGCCCGCCGCTGACCGGGGAGCGGGGCGGGGCCCAGTGGGCGGGTGGGGAGGGAGTGCGAAGTCGCCGGGGATCGGCGCACCGCATGCTATCGGGGCCATAATGACATGCAAATGGCCCCATGTGCGCCTTGCATAAATTGAGGCCCCATTTGCATGTCCCCTTTTGAATATCACAGGTGCTGTGCATGGTGCAATGGCACTTGTGCTTGCGCATCTCCATGCTCCACTCTGGCCACTTGCGCTGGCGCAGTGCCACTGTGCCATGCACAGTGGGGGTGGCCAGGTTGCGATATTCAAAGCTGCTGTGCCATAGTGCAGCTCTGTTGAATATCGCCCAGGCCACACCTCTGCGCAACAAAGTTGAGCTGTGCCCAGGCTTGCGCCACAGCCTGGCGCAGTTTGAATATCCGGGCCTCAGAGTATAACATTATTAAGCCAAATTGTAGAATATTGCACTGGACAGTAGACACACATACTGTTTATTAATCTATTTAATTTGGAGGTTGTAGGAAGGGCTATAATATACAAAACAAACGTATTGGTGTATATACATACCTGAACAGCAGTACAGTAATTTTATTATAGTCAACCATTTCTTGAACAAAGTGTTACCGCTAACAGTTACATAACCATAAACCTAATTTTGTTGGAAAATAGGCACGTATTAACCTGCTGAATTGAATGTATGGTAGAATTTCCAACTAGTACATAATTCAGCATCAGACTGTTGAATCATTTTTTTCACAGGATCGACTCTGGGCTGCAGCCACTGGGAGCCTTCTACTAAACGGGGTTCTCAGTCCTTGAAATGGAAGTACTTTTTATTTTGGTCATTGTGCCCTATTGAAACTGCATGTAAGGGGTGTCACCTGCCATAGTGTTGCCCTGTGAAACAGTAAGTTTGAATGGGTAGGGTCCACATAACTAATATTGCTGAGGACCCCAAAACACAAGGCAGACAAACTACAGGAAAACTAAGTTAAAATATTGTTTTGGGTTAGCTTAAGTGTTTCTATTGGCATGAGTTTAGTTATTTTATTGGATAATTGATGACTGAGTAAGGTGCACTGAGCCGAAGCCCATTTCTAGGCATGACTGACGCAGGGGAGAGAAACCAAAGGAAATGCATTATACAAGCAGTCAAGATTACAAAGCAGTAATTGTCATAAAATACTAGGAGTTGAAATTGCAAAGCAGCAAATGGCATACACAAATCAAACATGGTAGCACAGGGCAGCTTAGTGACAGTGGTAGTGGTGGTAGTAGTAGTGGTGCAACAACTCAGCATAGCAAATTCCGCAAGGTTATACACTGGATGAGAGCAAGCTAGAGCTGGGTGCCGACTAAGTGGGGACAAGTGCAAGCAGGAGAAGTGGTCACAGAAGCATCTTAAAGGAGAGGGCTAGTTGGAGAAAATAATTCCAGATATAGGGCAGTTGAGCAGAAGAGGTTTGGCCTGTGGATGAGGAGCAGCGGGGAGTAATGAAACAAGAGGTTGAAGAGCAAACAGAATAAGTGGAAGGCAGTGATTGAGAGAAGGTCAGATGTAGGAGGGTAAGGACGAAAACCAGAATTTGGAGAGAAATGGTCAGACAGGAAGGGGAGAGATGAGATGGCACAGGGATCAGTGATGAGTAAGAGGAGGGGAACCAGTAGCAAAATGGCAGGAGTGCAAGGTCTGTCTGGCTAAAGTAGATTTGGGAGCTTCTCTGTGCACTCATCCGCAGTCGAACAGTGGGAGGATCGTTGTGAGAAGGATCTCACACGGGCCAGAGGAGGTAGACTGATTTATTCCTTTAGAGGGTGCAAAGTTTGAGACGTAATTTGTTTGGCATCTTTGTGGACTGATTGCACTGCCACTATCTGTATTTACCCAGTATTGCCCTGCTGAGATGCAACCTGTTTCCAGTGGGTTCCTGCCTCTACTCATTTCACAGCTAGGTTGACTGGAGCACTGAAAGGCTTGCTTGCCATAGATTACATAGTATTTGCTATGGTGGGGTTTGAACCTGTGATCTCAGGATTCCCAAGCCAGTACTCTAAACACAAGACCACGCTGCCTCTGGACTTGCTAGACAAAATAGTCTTAGTGCCCTGAAGAAAGCAAGTGCTCTCTCCCATTGTAGCTATTTGACTTTACTGCAAGCAGCAGCCCTCTGAAAAATGTACAATGGCTCCACTTCTCGACCACTTAGAAAAGTGTGGGAAGAGTTGTTTCTTGGCAGCGATGAGACTTGTGTACTGGTAAGTGTTTAAATGATATTCATCCACGCGTACTATAAGTGCCAGTGTACGCATTGGTGGCCCTAGACTGGGTTTCAGAGCTGCCCTCTGATTTCCACTCACCTTGCGCCCTACTGTCTCAAACTATAACCATATGTTTCTGCTGATAGGCCAAAGTCACTGGAGACTCCCCAGAACTGTTTCACTACAGTGACTACGTGAGTGAGTGGTGTTACTGTGAATGGAATTGGAATACCATTTGAAGTCTTTTACTGATAACACTTAATCGGCTTAGATTTATCTGTAGCCACAAGTCTGACAGCAGTTCCCATCAGGAAATGGAAGTGCTCACTTAACAGGCTTTTTTTATCATTGCAACTCCAAAGTTGATATCTCCCCAAGATTGCAGCTTTACATAGTAGTGAGCAGTGAGTGTGGGGTATCACTAGAGGTGCTGCCACAGTAGTTGCCTTTCTACTAGGGAGATCAGACTTTCTTGTATGTGAATTGAGAGGAAAGCAAGTGGTGGGGATAATGAGGATCAGGAGAGTAGGGGCAGAAGATGAAGAAAGTTTAAATTCTGAAAGTACTTCTGGCCAGATCAGAGGGTTGAGGCACTGGATGCCACACCTCGCGCTACACCGGCGACCCGGGTTCAGGAGCGAGCCGGGCCGTCGAGGGTTGGCAGGGAGGGAGAGATTGTGTCCGTAGGACAGCTTTCCTCTCCCGGGAGGGAGGAGGTGGGGTTTGCACCCTGTGCCTGACTGGCCTCTGGTGGAAGCCGGGGGCATGGCAAGCTCAGAATTGATGTCTAGATGGGGAGTGGCAATGCCAGCAGTGATGCCTTGGCATAGGGTTGCGTGCCCCTCCTCTATGGGATAACGTGAAAAAACCTACAGACGCTGAGAAGGAGCGCCCGGTGCGTGCCTCTTATGTGCCCTTGCCTACCTGATTACCTCCGGTCCGATGCCACTTACAGTATCTGGGTGCTTGCTGCCCCACCTCAGCCCCGCTGGGGCGCAGGAGGTAAGTATCGGGTAGGTCGAGAGAGGCAGGAGGATGACTCCTTGGCAGCCTTGAAGGGTCGGGGTCTGCACAGTGTTGGGGAGTTACAAAACAGAAATTTCAACAGGAAAAAAAAAAGTACTTCTGCTCAGTGTTCATGGGAAGGGGATGGAACAACACGTAGCAGCAAGCATCGGGGGTGGAGGGGAGAGTGGACATAAGTCCATTTTTGGAGGCAAGAGTCCGAAGGGGATTGGAATCCCTTAAAGAGAACAAAGCGATGGGACCAGAAGGGATTTACCCAAGGGTTCTAATAACTGAGTGTGGTAGTCGCCCTTCTGGCAACACTGTTTAGCATCTCATTGGAGATGGGGTAGTGCCAGAGGACTGGAGGAGGGCAGATGTCTCACTACACAACAGTGGCAGCAGGGAGGAGGCTAGCAATTATAAGCCAGTCTTGCATTTTTGGTGGGGAAATTAATGGAGACTCTGTTGATAGAGAGACTGGTGGAATACCTGGCAGCAGACTGGCTGCAGGACCACCGGCAGCATGGTTTCACAGGGGGAGGTCATGTCATAGAACTCTTGCAGATTTCTGTGGGTCACTGGGGAGGTGGATCAGGGAAGGGCTGTGGATGTGGCCTGTCTGGTCTTCAATAATGCTTTTGACACTATGCCACACAGGAGGCTAATAAATTAAGCAGCCTAGTGCGAAGGTGGTATACTGGGTATCTGACTGGCTGATGGATAAGAGTCAGAGGGTGGTGGTAAATGGCACTCACTCATGGGATAAAGTGAGCATTTGAGTGCCTCAGATCAGTACTGGGTCCTGTCCTCTAGTGTATCTTCATAAGTGACATTGCCGAGTAACTGGAGGGGTATGTGTCTTTGTGGATGACACAAAGCTGCAACAGGGTTGACACCCAGGAAAGGGTGGAGAGAATGCAAAGGGATGTGGGAAAAGTAATGAAGTGGTTTAGGGTGAGCAGCTGAGTTTCGGCACCAAAAATTCCTACATTTGGGGTGGGGAAACCCAGGGGCTGTGTAAGATTTGGGGGGGGGGGTGTTATTGCATCACCAAGAGAAAGGATTACCCCAAGGTCCCTCTATCTGATCTTGAGGTAGCAGAGCAATGTTAAAAAGCAGTAGGCAAGACTAGTGGGATGCTGGGGTGCATAGGTAGGGTGATTTCTAGCAGGAGAAGGGAGGTGGTGTTAGCACTGAATTCACTTTTGAGACACCACCTGGAGTACTGTCCAGTTCTGGAGGCCACATCTCTGCAGGGACATTAACAGGGTCATGTTCACCAAAATGGTGTGGGATGAACTAGAAACTGAGAAGGCTATGGGAACTTGGTGTGGAGGAAAGGAGAGCAAGAGGGACATGAGTGAGACCTAGAAGTACCTCATGGGGGGTGAGTGGGGTGCAGTCTTTCGGAGGAGGAGAAGCACCAGAACACTGGGGCATGCAGTGCAACGGGGGCTGGAATGTGAGGAAATATTTTACGGAAATGGTGGTGGATGCCTAGGACAGTCTGTCAGAAGAGGTGGTGGGGCGAAGACTGTGGGGAGCATCATGCATGTGTGGAATAGGCACATGGGCATAATTGGTAGAGGAGGGAGCGACACCAACTAATAGGGTTTAGGGTGTAGTTATAGGCAGGAAAAGAAATAAGACAGACTAGATGGGCATACCTGTCCTTTTTTTGCTGGCAAATTCTGTTTCTCTGGTATAGTGATCTTTAGACTCACAGGCAAAGGGTAAGATTTGAACAACAAAAATGAAGGAAAAACTCCATTGAGACTGTGGTCCATTTAGTCATTGCTTGCCTTGAGCTGGCAGGCAGCAAGTAATGCTTGTGCCCTTAAACTGTAGTTGCTCTGGTTGTAGAAGCCGGAGGTGGTGTTACCATTATTACCTGATGAGGCGACCCCACCTGGAGTACTGTATCCAGTTTTGGAGGCCACACCTAAGGACATAGACAGGGTAGAGGAATTCCAGAAAGCAGTTAAAATGATGTTGGGGTTGCACAAGAAACCCTCTGAGAGACTAAGGGATCGCAATGTATACACCCTGGAACAAAGGAGAGCAGAAGGTGACATGAGATCTAAAAGTACTTCACAGGGACAAATGGGGTGCAGATGGGAAGTCTTTCAAATGAGGAACAGCACCAGGATCTGGTGCAGGTGATGAAGCTTGGGGGAGTTTGAGATGTGATGAACTAGTCCCGAAAGGGTGGTAAGTGCCAGGAACAGACTGCCAGCAGATGTGGTAGAGGCAGAAACTGGGGGACGTTTAAGCATGTGTGGGGATAGACATGAGGTTTGTTGGGAAACATGGAGGGTTGCCATCGGGGAGACTGTGGGCCAGGCAGTCATCTACTGGCAACAAATTCAGATCTTACTTCGAGAGGGCTCTTGCAGTAGATAATTGCATATAGGACTGACGTCGGCAGGCGGCAGGACCCCAAGGAAAAATTTCTAGCTAGCAGTCTCTGGCGAGGGACTGCCCCACGTCAGGTGACAGGTGTCAGGAGATGTCTGTATAAAGGGGCGGTCCCTCACGCCCGCCTTCCTGTTCTTTCCTGCCGTTGGCTCATGCCAGCACCTCACGGAAAAGTTCCCTGCTAGTCAGGCTCTTTCGTCGGTATTTTAACAGAGTATTTTTGATTTTTTTTCTTATCATCCGTCAGGTATTCGTCTGTGTATGTCGTCCCCTATACCCTCTGAGCACAAAAACAAGTGCGACTCGTGCGGCGTCCAACTCCCGAACAAGGACGGCCATTCCCTGTGCTTTTTTTGCCTAGGCCCCGACCATCCGGTAGAGAAGTGCCAGCACTGTCTTAGCTTTAACATGAGCACTCGGAGAAGGCAGCCGCAGTCCCTGGAGGCCCATATTTTGAAAAAGAAAATGAGCTCCATGGAGAAAGAATTGAAAAAGCTCCGGCAGGCGTCAACTTCCCCTGAAGGCCATCGCAAGAAAAAACAAAGAAAAGCACCGGGACAGGGCTCTCTCTCACCGCAACTTCTCGAGTCGCCGCGGAAAAGGTAACGCCTCTTCTAGGGACCGCTTCCAGCCAACGGCCGTCTTTAGAGGCTTTCTAAGGCGTGTCGGCTCACCCATCTGGCTCGGTGCTCAGGCCCTTCGGGCGCTTCCGGGCTTTTGAGGCCTCCGCTCCCAGTAAAGCTGTGGTTTCGCAGCCTACTGGTGCGAGCATCTCCGATAGGCCAGACGTCGGCTCCTCCGCCCGCACGGAGAAGGTCGGTAAATTGCCTGACCCTTCGGGGCAGTGCGCAGCCCCCATTCTGCCCGACCAGGCCGCCCCTCCATCGGGCCTGTCTCCGGCGATGGGTCCATTAAGTCGGACGCCGGCCCCTCCGGCACCGCCTGGATCCCGCTGCTAAGCCACACGTCTGTTTGCCAGATGTCCGCAGACACCGGACCCTCCCACGTCCATCATTCCCGGCTCCCTGCAGCCCTCGCTGCCCTCCAGGGACCCGGAGTCTCCTCAGCCCAACCACAAGGATTTCTCCTTCCCCATCCCCGGGCGACGCTGAGGTTCCTGTTCCACCTCAGTCAGACTGTCCACCTTCTGGTCCGACCGATCTGATGTCGGCTCCCCGGATGCTGGCTCAGATGCCGGTGTTGCCAACTCCGGGTGACATCCCACTCCCGATGCTGCCCGGCAGCTGGGCCTCCGCCCCGGGCCTTCTGCTCCAGGAGCATGGTGGGGCCAGACAGGCTGTCTGCTCTGGCAGCCCCTCCCGACCCCGTCGTATCCGACGCAGTCATACCCGGGACAGCAGTATCCGGCTCCTCAATTCCAGACGCCGGGCTTCCCACCATCGGGTTATGGATATGCTCCTTATGGGTATAGTCCATACCCATATCCCCCACCGCGTCCCCCCAAGCCACCGGTGGACCTGCAGGAGACTCTGGCCTCTGGAGTTGGGAGGGGGCCCCTTTGGGACCAGAATGTTATTTGAGATGCATTGAACTGATGTCTTGACTCCTGGATCTGAGCAGCATTGACTTGGTTGAAGTCATGAGTCCAAGAGTTGGAGAGAATGTCTGACTGGATGGACTTATCCTACCTAGAATTATTTCTCAAAGGAAAACTGTCAGTGATTCTCAGTAGGGTTAAGCGGATCCAGTGTTTTGAACAGACTCTGATCGTACCCTAACAAACCATGTATTCTGAGTTTGTGACAGTGGGCTCAGGAGGAACCCAAACCTAGTGATTTTTTTTTTTTTGGGTACTGCTAGATACATAGAGAGATTTGCCTCTGAACCGGATCTGGCTTTCATAATTTACAGTAATCCAAATATGCATACACACAAAGACCCTTAATTTGCAGCTACTATCACAAGATACTTCTGAGGGCTGGATAAAGCCCAAAATGGGAGTGCTTTATATTGATCTGGTTTCCCATATGGAAACAGAGGTTCTGCAGATGTGATTTTAATCTGTGAAAAGTGACATCTTTGGAATCCGGAACCAATCTCCTTTTGTACAATGCGAGGATGACTGGAGAGATACCATTCTAAATCTCTTAATATTTTAAAAATCAATTTTAAAGACATCTAATCTTAGGCTCAGTCTCCAGCCTTCTGATTTGTCGGGAGGTAATGGGAGAAAAAAGTTTTCCAGGTCCTGAGGAATCTGTCAATGACCTGCAGGGCAAGTCATTGGTAAACTTCAACACCACTGACTCCTTTGGAGGGAGGTTAAATTCTAGACATCTCTTTTTTCTGAACCATCAGCCTGTGGTGATGGGCCCTCAACTGATGGGAGGTAATGTGATAATGCTGCTACCCCAGCCCAAACTAGAAGCAGATCCATTGCTGGGAGGAGGATCCTGGTGAAACTCATGGGTCCTGTTTTGCAGGCTGACTGGGGGCGCTATAATGGCAAGGTGCAGACTTTTCTGTCCTGTTCTCTGCTTATAGAAGAGCCTACAGGTGCCTGAACAGACTCTTGGCCAATGGAATATACTTCTAGCAAAAGCTCTGCTGTGTTCTCTCCCCCGCCCCCAGGGGTTTCCATAAGCAACGGGACTTACGCAGTTTGTCTTGCTTTACTGACTTGGGCTTAGGAAGGTCTTGGAACTTAATGGAGCTTCCCTTCAGAAGGAAGATTAGAAATCTTTTGACCGAAGGTCATTCGAAAAGGAGGTGCATCGCAGTCGAGCATGTCTGCTCAGGGAAATGCAAGTCCATGCCACTAGTTGCAGTGTCTAGCATCAAGTACATAGATACATAGACCGTGATGGCAGAAAAAGGTCCTTGGCCCATCCAGTCTGCCCACCTTAGCTAAACATTCTGCTTTGCCCTAGTAGCAGTCCTCTTCCCCTTTTTTTTTTTTTTTTTTTAATGTATCCTCTTTCTAACTAGCCCCTCCTGTCTGTCCCGTCCTGCTTGAAGCTGCCACTTGATTTAACTGTACAACGTCTGGTAGATTATTTCACTTATCCACCATCCTTTCTATGCAGAACTGTTTCAGGGTATCTTTTTTTTGGATCCCTCCCACACCAGTTTTACTGAGTTCCCACTTGTCTCTGTTTGAACTCTAGGAGACTTGTTCCATGGTGTCTTTTTATCCCGTGCAGGTACTTCTATGTCTGTCATGTCACCCCTTTCTCTCCTTCTCTCCAGGGTGTACATGTTTAATTCCTGCGGGGTCTCGTATGTGAAACCCCCAAGGCCATGCACCATCTTAGTTGCCCTGCGCTGTACTGCCCCTACCTTATTTTCCTCAGGTGTGGGATCCAGTACCTTGCCTTTACTCTGTGGCTGCACCAGTGACCTGTACAGAGGGAGGATCACTTCCTGCCTTCTACTACTTATACTCCCCCATGCATCCCAGCATTCTGTTTTCTTTGCTCACTGCCCTGTTGCAGTGCGCAGACATTTAAGGGGCTTTGTCAACCCTAAATAGTCTTCTGTAGTGCTATCCAGTACCATCCCTCCTATTTTGTATTGCACTCTTGGGTTCCTTTTCCTAATGTGCAATACCTTACATGTTTTTAGCATTAGTCTGGCTGATGTAATCTTGAACCTTCTCTCCAACCTGTCCAGATTCTCCCTTGCATGCCTACCCTAATGCAGATCTTTATGTAGCCTGCAAAGAATGCAGATCTTGTGTCGGTCTTCACCATTCATCACTTTTTGGGTACTGGCCGGAGATTAGAACCCCGCAGGAGCGCCCTTTTTTTTTTTTTTTTTTTTTTTTGGGATGCGGACGTAGGGGTGGTGCCACCCTCGAGGCCGATGTGTCATGTGGCGCTCATAGGTTGGCAGTTACCTGTGAAACTCTACCCTAGCTCCAGTTCTGCTTCTCCTGCCATCTAGTGAGGACCTCGTGGAAAGCACTCAGTTGAAGACTGCGTCACATCTGTAGCCTAGTCAGTCGGCTCCCGTTTCTTTGCCAAAGTTCTGCTCACCTCCATGCTCAGTGCAGTCTGTCGGTATACCAGTACGATCTTTTCTTTTGTTTTGTGATGACACAGTATCTTTTTTTAATTTTTTTGTTCCATCCGGTCATGTCTCGTCTGGGGGACAAGAAGAAATCTTCAAGGGCGGGTCGGCCTCCAATGTGGCGGTGTCCCTGTGACTGACTTTTTTCCACCACATACCAGCATGACTGGTGTTTAACCTGCTTAGGCTGCAACCACGCTATGGATTGTTGACACCTGTTTTTCTATGGACCACCGAGTGTTTGGAAATGCCCGTGTTTAAGATAGGATGTGTGTTACCAACTTTCGGAGAACAGGCTCGCATGAAGTAGGCCAAAGTCGGGGTTCTCTGCCCTTCCTCCAGGTCCCCTCATGGCCGTATACAGCCCACGGAGAAGGGGGCCTCCACCACTGTTAGCCTTGCTGTGGTGGGGGCTCCTTCCACGGTGCAGGAGGCAGAGTCTGCCCCTCTGCTGGGCGGAGGCACTGCCTCAGCAATCGCTTTTTGGAAGCAAGGCTCCCTGGTAAGCGCCCCTCTGGGACCTCCAGGGTCCAGGCCGGCACCATCTGTTGGTGCTGCCCTGACTCAGGTGTTGCCGCGGCACCGGTCCGGCCATGGCCTACTTCTGACTCTGGCACCGTTTGCATTGCTGGGGAGGGCAGTGGCGCTGTGGCTGGCGCGGGCCCAGTCTACAGTGCCGCTTCGTCTCGTGCCGCTTGTGGCACCAGGATGGAACGGACGCTGTGGGCAGCGCCACCTCTGTCTACCGTGCATTTCATGGCACCAGGGAGAGAGTGGCCTGCTCGCAGTCCTGGAACTGGCAGGGATTGGGGGCTTGTTTGGGTCAGGACCTATCCTTCCTCCTCCGAGGAGGATACAGAGGCTGAACCGGATTGGCTCCTGGATTCCTCTGATTCCTCAGGGTCTAGCGCTTCGGCCCCCATTCAGCTCCCTACTGGGGAGCAGGTGGATTCCTCTGGTTCTGGGGTTGGTGGTACAGACCAGGTGGACACCACGGGGCAGCACAGAGCCGGAGACCTGTCTACTCCACCGGTGGGCGTTCCCCCTTCTGTGGTTGTCCTGGCTAGCCTGACATCTGGGCCGGCTGGGGCGTCCTAGGCAGGGGAGTGTGCTCCACCTCAGACTGCCTCCCAGGAGTCTGCCATGGAGTGTCGGCTGCTTCAGCTAGTGGTGAGGAAGAGGGTTTTTTTGGGAGTATGAAGGGTTGAGTAGCCAGGATTCAGTGCAGCGGTCTCTCCCAGGCACCCAGCAGAGTTCTGGGAGGAGTCAAAGTACGGGTCTGCACATCTCCCCTGATGTTTTGCCGAGAGGCATATCTTTGCAGGAGGTCAGGGGTCGTTCTTTTGGACTCGTACATCCTGGTCACCTCGCAGGGGGATTTCTTCAATCGGGCACAGCTCTGGCCGTTCAGTCCGGTTGAACGGCTGTTGTCTGCTGGGATCACCGGGTCTCCCTCTCCTTTGGGCTCATCTGCTCAGTCCTGTCCGGGCAGAGGCCATGCTCCTCCTCAGATGTGCTTGGCCCCCATGTCTCTGCCTCCGCCGCCTCCTCCTCTCCCAGATGTTTTGGTCCTGCGGGGCTCCTTACCTGGGAGCAGTTCAGTGCCATGGCTGCACTTTACCCTGCCTGTTTTAGAGCCATGGACAAGCAGTTGTTTCACCACTCTCCAGTGCAGCCTGACCCTGAATCTCCGGACTTGTCTGATTCCTAATCTTCCTCCTCCGAGGGAGAGGAACCATCCGTCCACCTTTCCCCAGCAGCTGATCTTTCCAGCTGTCAGCACTTCCTATCTGGGTTGCTCAACGAGCTCCATATCTCCACCCTTGGAGAATGCAGTCCGGACCGGTCGGCACATGTCTTCCTAGGCGAGTACAGTGCAGCCGACTTTTTGGTCCCCGCCTGGCCTGTTCCCTTTCCAGGTGGTGTCTCAGTGGGTCTGGCGACGTCCGTTTTCCTCAGTTCCGGCCCCTAGGGACCTTCGCCAATGGTATTGCGCACCCCTGGGGTCTCCAGGAACTCTGCCTCATCCCCTCTCCCCGGTCAGGTGTGATGCTCTTGGATACTCCATCTGGGTGTAAAAGTCCAGGCCGTGACCGACCCCCGGATTCAGACTCTTCGGATTTCGACTTCTGGGGCAGGATGACGTTTTCCTCGGCATGGATCTTATGCTAACTACAAACGGGTACTTGTGATCACGGCTAGGACAGATTCTAGCCTCTCTGCCTGATTTGGAGGCAACCAGACACGCCATTGCCCTCTCCACGCAGGGCCTGGAGCTTGCAAGGCACCAAGCCCGGGCCTCGTACGATGCCAACATGGTGGTTCCAGGCTGGTGGGGACAGCGATCTGCATTAGGCAGTCAGCATGGCTGTCTATCTCGGTTGTCACCCTTGGCCCGGCGTAGGGTGATTTCCTCCACTTTCCGGAGAACCCACATTTTCTCCCGTAGGGTGAGGCGGGAGCTTCAGGGGCACCTGCCTTCTCCTATGAGGAGATCCCTGCCTCACCCAGACCAGTCGCAGGCCTCGCCAGGCCTGTAGGGGTTCTCCCCTCTGGTGTGTCTCCCCCACTAGAAGCCAAAGGATACCCTCCCTTAGGGAGGTGCTGGGCTCCCTTCAGGGGGCTCGGTACTCGCCCAAATAGTGATGAATGGTGAAGATTGACATAGATAATATATGAAAATGATGTACTTACTGTAATTCTTGATCTTTCTGTGTATCTTCACCAATCATCACTAAATCCTGCACTTCTTCCCCCTGGGGCCTCAGTCTCTGGGCGATCCTCCTCAAGTTTGTCTTCCTTGTTTGGTCTCAGCACCTCCTCCTCCCTCTTTCCTTCTGGTTCGGGAGTGGAATACTCTGGGTAGACAGATAGGGAGGATTATGCTTTGAGGGTCGCGGGCGCTCTCTTGCTCAATCCACCCCAATTTCCTCTCAGGGTTGATGTTCTGGATCCCTCTCCGGGAGAGCCAGTAGAGGGGGAGGGGGATCTCTTGGACCCCCTTAGCTGTTCTTCTTAAATATTACTTTACACCCCCTTTGGGGGTATCCCAATACTTCTTTCCCTTTTCCTTGAGCTGTTGTCAGGGTTCCTTAAGACCTTCTTTAAATTGGCAGGAGATGTAGACGCCACCCACCCTGTTAGTTGGCCTGCTTCGACCTCGGGTGAGGTGTTCCTTGGAGCTCTGCTTGGCTCTTGTGCCTATCATTGCTGCACCATGGGCATATAGTCATACCCTAAATTTCTACGGTTAATATTTTCGCAGCCAAAGGGTTAGGTCTCCTTGTCTCCCTCAAGAGGTTCAGGCTGTTCTGTTGGAGTGGGCGGTGTTTCCTTCTCCTTTTTCACGTTTTTCCCTTTTCCTCCTTCTCTCCAAATCCTTCATCCAGAGATTGGGGCCCCCTTCCCCAATCCCTTAGGCTTCTCTCTTTCCTGTCATCTGTTTGTTTCTCCTTTTGGTTTTATATCCTTTTTTTTTTCTATCCCTTAAGCTCCCTTGCCCCACCCCTCCATCTCTTCCTATCCTTCTCACCGATGTGAAGAACTGGAGCTAGGCCGGAGTCTGACAAGTAGCGGCCAACCCGCGGGCACCACAACACATCAGCCTCTAGGGCGATGACGCCCCTGCATCTACTCCGCCTCCAAAAAATGGTGCTGCAGGGTCCCAACCTCCAGCCAGTACCCAAATAGTGATGAATGGTGAAGATACACAGATCAAGAATTACGGTAGGTACATAATTTTCATATCTTGCCCTTGATATCTTCACCTATGTCACTGATGTAAGTGAAGAGGATCAGTCCTAGAACTGACCTGTGAGGTGCCCTGGTGGTCTTCCTCACCTCTGAAAAGTTCCCATTAACATCTGTGTTCTACCCCCCCCCCAGCTCTCTACCCAGTTTGCCATTTTTTCCCTCTACCCAAAGGGCCCTACTCCTCCTGTGCGGGACAGTCAAAGGTCTTGTTGAAGTCGAGGTGCACTGTATCATTTGCTTGCCCCTTGTCTGCTGTTGTGGTAACCCAGTTAAAGACCTCTGCCAGATTCCTTGTGAACCCATGCTGTCTGGTCCTGCAGCCCATTCACTTTTAGAACATCCACCAGGTCCACCCTCAGTAGACTGATTTTTCTCCACTATAGAAGTCAAGCTGATGGGCCTATAGTTCCCTGGCTCATCCCTCTTCCCACTTTTATGAAGCGGAACCACATCTGTTGTCCTCCAAATCAAACTTTATTTGTAAAAAGCACCTTTTTAAAATCAAGGGGCTTGTACATAATTAAAATCAACAAATAAAAAATACAACTAATTAAAACTATAACTACAGTAAGTTAAAAACTCATAACAGCAGCATTAAAAATTGGTATATGCTAGGCTAAAAAGAAACATCTTCAAATCCACTTTACAGCTTTGGACAGTCAGGCAGTCACTACCTGACGAGGTAGAGAATTCCACAGGGTTGGTGCCATAAAACTAAAAGACCTGGCCCCTGGGAATCTCTAGGAATCCCTCGTCAGTGGATCAGAGTGCAGGAGGGACAGTAGGGATGAAGGAGATCTTGCAAGGTAGAGGGCGTTGCAGTAGTCAAAACGTGAGGTAACTAAGGCATGGACCAGGGTTGGAAGATCGTCTGACAGAACCAAGTGCTGCACCTGGGCGATATTCCTCAGATGAAAAAAAAAGAGGTTTTTGACAACTGCCAACACTTGAGATTTAAGTGTCAAACGGTCATCAAACATAACGCCCAGGTTCTGCACCTGGTCTGAGGTAGTTATCTGAACACCCCCAAGCCATAGACCTGAAGGTGATCCTGCCAACAAACCCACCTCCCGGCGACCTAGGTCCACAACAAACACCTCAGTTTTTTTCTGGGATCACCCCTGTGGCTAGTAAGCTATTAAAAATGTCAGCTAGTGACCCTGGTGTAAGCAGTCGGGTCCCATAGATTTATCTACTCTCAACTTGTCAGCTTTTCCAAAACCCTTTTCTCCATTATCTGGACCTTTGCTCCAGTGTCTTTGCTTCCTCCCTTCCTAATCCCATAGTCTGGCAGTGGCCTATTCTCCCTGGTACATACCAAACAAAAAGTTTTGCATCTCTACTTTTGCCTCATCTCCCTCCTCCCACCCCTCATTGCTCTCTAGTCCCACTATTCCCCTTTTGGCCTTGCACTTTTCCCAGATGTACCAGAAGAACGCTTACCCCCTTTCTTCACCGTCCTTGCCAACCATAGCTCTGCTTCCTCTTTGGCCTCTATCACTTTCCTGGTTTCTCTTGCTGCTTCCAGATACTTCATCTAGTCTTCCTCCATTTGACTGCCTTTATACTTGGGAAAACGCAGTCTCTTTGGTTCTTACTGCTGCCTTTATCGGTTGTGAACCACACTGGCCCTGTAGCCCTTTTACCCTTGGATACCTTGGAATGGAGCTGTCTGCCTCTTCTGTCATCACTTTTAACGTGCTGCTCATTTTTTGTCTGTGCTCCCCACGTTCAATATATTCTTCATGCTGTTCTCCAACTTTTCCCTTATTTTGCCGAAGTTCCCTTCGTTGAAGTCCAGCATCCTTCCTTATTCCTTTTGCTCCTTTGCTTGTCCTCACTTGTACCTCCAGTGTTAGTATTCTGTGGTCACTGGAACTGAGTGAAGGACTAATACATTTTGAATTCTGTCACTGTTCAGCACTAGCTCCATCAGATCGTCCTCCCTTGTTGGGACCTGAACTGATTGCAGTAGAAATGTCTCCTGGCAGGCATTGGCCAGAATCTGATTCCTAGTACTGATTGTGATTGGAACTTTCCGGTCCACGTCTTTTCAAGTGCCATTTGGAGCTTCTGTTGGGCAACATTACAAACTCCAAAACACCGTATGCTCACCGAGCGGAGCTGGGTGCAGGACAGAAAGGGTGCCAGTCCTCATTAAATCGAAATTCCAAGGTAGTCTTGCACTCCTGGTGTAATAGAACCCACTGACCACTTCACAATTGATGCAAAAATGTTTATTCCAATTTAAACGGAAGGTTCAAATGCATGAAAGCGTACTGCTCCTACAGCGAGGTGTATCCACATTCGAACCAACTCCCAGCGCTTCGACCAGTAGTATGGTCTTTCTCAGGGGATGGAGAATGCCTAATTGTCCCTCCCTTAAGTAGTCATTCCATAAGTGTACCAATGCCCCTACAGTTTAAAGTCAGAATTACAACTCAATTATAATCATAATTAAGTGGCTGTGGAGGGATAAGGAAAGTTACTGGATTTTCTCTTTAAATAGCTTACAGTCTAATGGTTTGAACACAGAATGGGACTTAAAACCGTTTTTGAAATAATACTGTAAAAACTACATGAAAAAATAACTATATTCTGCTGTTATTATAATACATACTGTTTATTTCTCCCCCCCCCCCTTTTTTTAGGTCCAGAAATGGCTATCCTGTGGATGGTAGATCCCCCTACAGAAATGACACTGTTGAAAGTAATAAGGGAGTGATCACTGCCTGGATTGGTTCCATTAAATGGACTTATCACATATCATTAAGTAAGATGTAAAAATCCTTAAAATTAACCAGTTATGATTTCTTGTTCTGTTTCAAGGCTGTTAGTAATATATAATGCCATAATAGACTAATATAGAATTGTTTTGGACTATAAATATATCGGCATTATAAGTGGTTGTTATATAAAAAAAAAAAAAAAATTGGTTGGTTTGGTTTTGATTTTTGGTTTTTTGGCTTGCTTTAACATAGAAACATAGAAGTTGACGGCAGATAAGGACCGCAAGGCCCATCCAGTCTGCCCATTTGTTTTTCTACCTTATAAATGTGCCATCGACCTTTGCTCTGTCAGTGGCCTATCTATTCATAGTCATTTGTATTGCTCCCTTATGCCTATCCCATGCCTGTTTGAAGCCCTGCACTGTATTCACATAGCCACTTCTTGTGGTAAGCCATTCCATGCATCCACCACCCTTTCTGTGAAAAACAATTTCCTCACATTCCCCCTTAATCAGCCCCCCTCTAATCTCATGTGGTGTCCTCTCGTCCTGCTATTTTTCTTATATTTAAACATGTTACTCTTTCACCTTGTTAATGCCCTTAAGGTGCTTGAATGCCTCGATCATATCACCTCTCTCCCTCCTTTGCTCAAGGGTATACATATTGAGCTCTGTTAATCTGTCCTCGTATGTCTTCTGATGCAGTCCCTGCACCATTTTGGTTGCCCTTCTCTGGACTGCCTCAATTTGGTTAATGTCTTTGTGAAGGTGTGGCCTCAATACTGCGCAGTACTCCAGATGAGGCCTAACCAGTGTCTGGTAAGAGGGATTACCTCCCCTTACGACTTGTGATACCCCTACTAATATACCTAACATCCCCCTAGCCTTACCTACTGCTTTAGAGGTCTGCTTGGATGATTTCAGGTCATCAGTGATGATGATACCCAAGTCTCTTTCTTCCTTTGTAACTGCTAGCAACTCCCCTCCCAGCCTATAGGTGGCTTCAGGTTTCTCTTCCCTATGTGCATGATTTTGCACTTCTTTGCCTTAAATCCCAGTTGCCACTCTTCTGACCATTTTGCCAGTTTATCCAGATCTCTTCTCATTCTGCCCACCCCATCTGGATCATCTACTCTGTTGCAGATCTTGGTGTCATCTGCAAACAGACAAGCCTTACCCTCTAGTCCATCTGCAAGGTCACTAATGAAGATGTTGAAGAGGACTGGCCCCAGGACTGATCCTGAGGTACCCACTTGTGACTTGCATCTCTTCTGATTGTATACCATTTACCACCACTCTGTTTTCTGCCTGTCAACCAGTTTGCCACCCAGTTGACCAACTTCTGACCCACTCGAGCCTACCCAGCTTATTTGTCAATCTTCTATGTGGAACAGTGTCAAAAGCTTTGCTGAAGTCAAGGTAGGCAACATCAACTGCTCCCCCTTGGTCCACCACTCTGGTTACCCAGTCAAAGAAATCTATGAGATTAGTTTGACAGGACCTTCCTTTGTAAATCCATGCTGTCTTGGATCCTGTGCCCCTATGGATTCCAGGTGTTGCACTATCCTTTCCTTAAGGAGTGCCTCCATAATGTTGCCACTACTGAGGTAAGACTGACTGGTCTGTAGTTTCCGCCTCCTCCTGCTACCACTCTTGTGAGCGGGATCACATGAGCCCTTCTCCAGTCTTCTGGGACCTCTCCTGTGCTCGGAGACTCACTAAACAGTTCTGCTAATGGCTCTGCTAGTTCCACCTTTGGCTCCTCATACCCTGGGATGTATGCCATCAGGTCCCTTTGCCTTATCCACCCTGAGCTAGCAAGCCTTGTAGGACCCTTTCTTTGTGAAGGAGTAGTGTCACCTCCCTCCCCTGTGTCCATGATGCTGAGCTGTGGGCCCTGCCCTACTTCTCTTCAGTAAATACTGAGCAAAAGTATCTATTTAGCTAACACTGACTGCCTCCAACCTCTGTGACTGTTGGTAACATATCTTTTGGTTCCATAGCTGAAGATGCCCTTTTGGACCCACATCTACTCGCACTTTGCCAGCACCCCCCTTCCTATCTTTACCTCCCTGCTGGCCCATGACAAATGCCACCCGGCTGCACTACCTCTATTCTTATCGCCTTCCACCTCTCCTCTCTCTGTCTCTCCCCCCAACCTACCTCCCTTCTCTCCATCCACTTAGTCTCCTGATTTCACCCCCTCCTTTCCCTTTCCCTTCCCAAAGTTTCACCTTATTATTCTTTTTTCATCTACAAGACTATGTGGTGGTCTTTTTTTTTTTTTAATTTTATAAACTGTTATCTTTGCTTATGATTGTCTCAATTGTACCAGTGACGTGGAACCTTTGTAAAAGAGCCTTGGCTCAAAGGTATTTGTAATCCTAGAACAAATAAATAAAATAAATAAAAATTTAGGATAGATGCCTTTACAGGGTCCTCCTCCTCACATGCTCCCTTTTCTCCATTAAGCTTAGCAATACCCCCTCTGGACTTTCTCCTTTCACTAATGTATCTGTAGAAAGTCTTGTCACCTTCTTTTACTGTTCGTGCTAGTGTTTCCTCGGTTTGGGACTTTGCCTGCCTTACTGCCTTCCCTGCTTCCCTTAGGGCAGTTTGGTATGCCTCCCTATCTTCATCCCGCTGTGTTCCCTTATATTTCCTGAAGGCCAGCCTTTTGGCTCTGACCTTTTCTGCTACTGTATTTGAGAACCAAAGTGGTTTCCTTCTTCTTTTGCACTTTTCTGTCTAACACAATGGGATGTTGCTTCAAGTATTGCATCCTTAATGCTTGCCCACTTTGCCTGTACCCCCTCACCTGTGTTTCTTTTTGCCAGGGCTAGCTTAACTCTGTTGGCCATCTTATCAAAGTCAGCTCCTATGAAGTCTCATATTTTTGCCTTGGAATGAGATGATTTAGATGTAGTAGCCAAATTGAACCATACCATGTGATGGTCACTGGCCCCCAGGTGACCTTCTACCTGGAGATCTGTGATCCCTTCCTTGTTAGTCAGTACTAGATCTAGGATAGCCCTGTCTCTTGTGGGTTGCTGTACCAATTGTTTGAGGCCCCCTGCAGGAATCCACTGTGTGTCTAGTTCTGGCAGATGTTCCTGCTGGTATTGACCAATCTGTATTCGGCATGTTGAAGTCTCCCATTATCAGAACCTCTCCTTTAGCTGTCATGTTTTGTATATCTTCTAACAGTAATGTGTCATGTCCTCCCCTGGTCTGAGGCCTATAGACAACCCCAGTTCTTATGGCTGTCCCATTTCCTGTTTCCAGGGTGACCCACAGTTCTTCTGGCTCCTTATGTGTATTCTGAATTTCTGTAGCTTTGATATTTTCATTGACATACAGGGCCACTCCTCCCCCCCTTTTTGAACCTCGGTCTCTTCTGAACAATACATAGCCAGGTACTGAAGTCTCCCAAGTGTGGTTACTGGTAAACCACGTCTCACTAATTGCTACTATGTCCAGTTTAGCCTCTGACATTATTGCCTGCAGGTCTGGGATCTTATTTCCCAGGCTGTGAGCATTTGTACATGATTTTCCATTGGCCAGATTTCGTGTGTTAGTTGTTGGGTGAGGTTTGGCATTACCCTGTGTGTACGATGGGGAGACAAACCTTTTTTCTTACCTGGTGATGCAAATGAACTGCAAACATGCTGAATCACTGTTTGACCACTAGCTGAGGGGGGAGGGGTGTTCTTCCCATTCGACGTATGGGGTGCTGCAGGTTTAAGGTTGTTGGTAGCAAACCATAATGAAAATGATGATGAAAATGATTTTGTAGACCGCTGATAAGTTAGCATCTAGCTGTATTGAATCCTCCAACTTAATTTAGTTAGCTCTCTAAGTTGTTTAATAACATGTTCTAGTGAGTTTTCTAAATTTTCTATGATCTCTTGTGTTTTTGATATGACATTAATGTGGTGCTGCTTTCTAATAGATTTAAAAGAGAAATTCATATGATTAAATCTGTTGGTTTTGTATGTTACTAAGGTCCTTATCCCTCTAGAGCCACTTAAGTATGATTATAATTGAGTTGTAATTCTGCCTTTAAACTCTAGGGCCATTAGTACACTTATGAAATGACTACTTAAGGGAGGGACAATTAGGCATTCTCCACCCCCTGAGGAAGACCATACTATTGGTTGAAGTGCTAGGAGTTGGTTTGAATGTGGACACACCTCATTGTAGGAGCAGTACGCATTCATGTATTTGAACCTTCTGTTTAAATTGGAATAAACAACATTTTTGCATCAATTGTGAAGTAGTCAGTGGGTTCTATTACACTAGGAGTGCAGGACTACCTTGGAATTTCGATTTAGTGTTGGGCAACATTAGTAAGCCCTCCACTATTCTATCCTTAAGTCCTTCATGTTCTTCAAGGGAGGTGGCTCCAAAGGATGTGCTGATAGTTGACTATGTAGTTAATGTAAGAAGCTTGCCTCATAGGCAGGGCTGATTTGAAAACTTTCGTAGAGCATTGTTTTGGTTTCAGTGCCCAGGGGAGAGCTGGGAGTTGGAAGGCTGTTTAAATTACCACCGCTGAAGTTACTGGGACCTTGGTAGAGGGTGGTGGTGGTTACCAGCCAGGCCAAGGGCCAAATACCTCCTGTCTGATGCCTTGTCTGTGGGAAAGGTGGAAGAGAACTCCAACAAGAGGCCTTTAAGTTGGTCTTAAACATCTGTTTAAAAGAAGCATTCTGCCTGCTGGTTTTGCCAGATATATCTAGGAAAGCACATTCATCTACTGCTTCAGATGAGGTCACAGGGACCTCCAAGTAAGGTTGTCATGATTTAAGACAGTTGGAGCAGTTCACTGAAGGAGAGGTCATGGGACTGTTGCCAAAATCATCCAGATGGAAAGTACCTTGGGACTCCCATCGTCATAGTCTGATTGCACTTCTTCCTACAGTGATAAAGAGGAGTTAGGGAGGTGTGGTGGAAAGGGAGGAGAGAACTGTTGTAGGGGAAACTGGGGTCCTCTGGACCATTGCAGTTAACTCCCTTATGTTTTCTACAGGGGGCTGGGCAGCCGAGGCCCCATCTTGTCTGCATGAGCACAGTAAACATCTCCATGGTACTGATTTTACCAGGGTGAGCAATACCTGACTGGGTTGGTGTAATTGGAGGTGGAAGCACCCGTAGAATGCCCCATACCTGAGCAGTCAGTGTGGTGTTGGCATTAGACTGGCTGGTGCAAGATCTATTGTGGCTACTTTCAGTGAATAAATCCTTGTACAGTTTCTTGTCTGTTGGGTGCAAGACTGACGAGTACTGTGCTTTGGTGCTTTTTTTAAGTTTGTGCTTGATCCTGCAGATGACTCCCCAGCTGCAGTACTTTGTTTTTGTGGGGGGGTGCTGACTGAAAGAAGTCCCTAGATGTGGATTTTAACCAACATATTTAGGAGTGGTATAAAGCAATCCTGAAGAGCTTGGTGGGAGCTGTCTTGAGCAGAAGAACAAAGATCTGATGGTGGGTGGCAGGGCACAAGTTGAGTGGCAGTGAGGGCAGTTTTGAAATCCTGAATGCTCAGGAACCTTGAGACTTGCACTATCAAGCATAGTCCATGGCAGTGGATAACTTCTGTTGGATGAAACTGTTACTAGCAAATCATTTGCACAATTGCCGAGCGATGGATTGGTTCTTGGTCTTCAGTGACCAAATGGTCTGCATATCATTTTGAGTGCTGCTTCCAGTGGTGTCGCAAACTGTTAGTGTGCTTGATTTGTTTAGCACAGTGAGACAAAAGTGTAACAAGACTAAAGGGTTGGTGGCATCATTTGGGGTAGTATTAAATGTTTGGTTCTGGTGGGGATGTAATAAAGGCTTTGGCTATTAACAAGCATGATTTTTTTCCTAATCTGCAAGGATTTCTTGACAGTGTTGGGTAAGTAAAGTTTATAAGGTGTTTCACATTGTAGTTGCTGACTGTTCTTGTAGATGCCAAAGTGTTCAGATTTTAGTTGCCTCAAATTTCTTAGGTTGCATGGTCATGTGGACACTTTTCCTCTCTCCTTTGTTTAGTACCTTTTTTTCTTTCAGAACATCTGTAGAGAAACTGGGAGTAAGCTTGTCCTAAAAGATGTTACATGACTACTATGCAAAGCAATGGGATTTGATGCTGAAATTTTGTGTGCTTGTATTTTAGGAAATGGTACACAGAATACTGGATCCAATGGGAAGTCTAACGATCATTCCCAGCAGGAGACCTCTCCTTATGCTGATCTTGGGAGAGCAAATGGACGAGGGCCAGTAAATCGACATAAGCCAGGGCCAACTGTTACAAGCCATTCACAGCAAGCTGTGACCACCATAAGTAACGGCAGGGATCCACGCAGAGTATCCAAAAGATGACCTATGACAAATCACCTTTGCGTTGTGAAACTACAGCCTACTTGAACATTAATTGCACATTTAATTTATGATAAACTGTGAAAGGTTTTCCTGCTATATGGGTATTTTTTTTCTTTAGAATCTGGGCAATTGAAACGAGTTATGTCATCAGGTTAGGGTTTATTTTTAATGCTGCTTTTGTTTTACAGCCCTTACAGTTGTCTAAAGTAGAGGTGCTAGCTGGAGTGCAGTAAGCATTTGGTCAGATCTGGAGATAATAAAAGGAAAAGGGAAACGGGACATCACAGAACAAATTTTCACTTTGTGTCCTTGCAGGTTAGAGGCAGTTGCAAGCATACAGAAAACATACAAGTAAAAGGTGATTTGTAATGTGGCAGTTCACTCCATCCTTGTTTTTTTTTTTTTTTAACTAGTCCATTTTGTTTAAAATGAGTAAAAATGTTTTAACTTGTTGCAGTACCACAGTCTGCTTATAAATACAGGCATGATCTAATTTTATACCTCTCTAAATGGAAATTCCACAAAATTGTCGTATAGAAGAATGCATGGTGAGCTGTGTAATGCCATGTGAATGACCAATTACAACACTCCCAGTGTTTTGTTTTTCATAATGATAGGTTCCAGAAGGATATGAAAAAACAAATAACTCTCACCGAGCTTTGTTTCCACCTGTCCTCAGAAATGGAGCACGGTGCCAGTCACAATTTGTCTTGCTGGCCAGTTGTTTAGTGCATGCAAGATGAACCCTTTAATACAGTACATGGAGCATAATACACATGGCATATTGCAGCATTTTCTGTAACTAGAATTGCAGTCATATGGGCTAAATAGTAATTCTGCCATTATGACATGTAGACTTAAAATATTGGATGTGAAATTCAGCAAGTTAATTTTCACTGTTATAATGGTACTCCAGTTTATGGGAAAGCAGCTCTCAGTGCTGGACATCAGAAGGACCCTGCATTTTAAAAAAAAAAAAGGCAGCTGAAGTCAAAGAAACATTTAGTTACATTTTTATGTAAAGATACCTTTTAAGATTGAGTTATAGAAGATTACAGATGGAAGTCTTCCCATGCACTAGTGCAAATAAATAGAATAATAGAGGACTATGTATTATAAGGCAGTAAAGACCATCGAGAGGTTTTGGGGACTTGGAACCTTGAGAGCGAAGCTCGAGAGGTTCCCAAAGTCCCCAAAACCTCAGGATGGTCTTACTGCCTTATAATACATAGTCCTTTATTTGTTGTTTTTTGTAATATATGGACCCCATTGCGAACATTCCTTTTTCTCATGTGCATTTTGTGAAACTGGCTGGGCAGCCGCCGCACTCAGCACATGCTATCTCTGAGCTGCCCACAGCACTAACGAGTGTCTTATCGCTCGTTTCAAATAAAATTTTGTTTCTGTTAATTTAGTAGACAGTCCTACCTTTCAGCCTTTTTGTCGTTCGGCAAATGCACTATGAGTCACATAGTCCATTATTTGTTCAAATAAATAAAAAATGAAATGACTAACTGAACTGATTCCTCTCGCTAAGCGAGATGAAAAAGATGCCATGTTTTTCATGCTGTTGTGCCCGCCTACTAGAGAGAAGCTGCAAATGGAGATGCACGCAGTCAGTACAGTTGTGTAGGAAGGGACTTGCGACCATGGCAACTGGGTTTGTTGGCAGGAAGATCTGGACATGCACTCTGATTGTAGCGACACTATCGTTGAGAGCTGAAACTATAGTATCAGCTCTGAACGATGGTATTATCACTTTGGACTGTTATTACTGGGATTTTTTTGTACAAGACAGGATGGTATTGTTTGACCATGTCCATATAATACAAGTGCATCATTCCTCTGCAACCCATTACATATGTTTATCCACTAGTGGGGAATAAGACCTTCATAACACACTTGTGGCTTTGCCTTTCATGATATCTTATTCTCACCTGTGGAAATATGGTTATCCAGTTGCAGGCCTTCATGAATTCCCTGTGTATTTGATGGCATTTTGTTAAAGATTTCTATATGGAAACTGCTGCAGTGGGCACTTGCAGCCAAGATACTTTCAGAAGCTGAAGTCCTTACCCCCTGCTTGTTATCGGTCTGTCCTATTGAAGATACTATGGGTGTCCACAGCATGCCTCTTTCTCATGCAGTCAGTTGTTCATTGGTCCACTGCTGCTGAATGCCGTTAAACTCTGAGAAGTTTCACTAATACCGCTACTTCTCTAAGTTTATTTTAAACTTTCATACTGCCACCAAAAGATAGGGAACTGCTGTTGTACTGTTATTATGGCGACGTTAAAATTTTAAAAGATGACCACACTGTTTTCAGTCATTGTCTCAGCCTTGACCGTGATGAGAAGGCCTACTCTATTTGAACGACTTTAACCAGGCAATGAGTTAGTGTTTTTAAAAAAAAAAAAAAAACCCATAAGCTTAATTCAGATCTAAAAGATGGGGGAAACAGGCTGCATTGAAGGCAGTATCGCCATCGTCTACTGCTTCTTTTCCTGGTTCACTGGTGGTCCTCGTCACCATTGACTGTTTGCTGCAGATTCTACGAAGGACAAATCCACCAAGTCAGCAGAAAAACATGGCCACTGTGTGATACTGCTTCCCTCAACTGTCCCTGATCTCCTCTGAAGAGAGGCAAATTGATGGACAAGGACAGGTCCCAGGCCAAGGCATTCAGTCCTGCCCCTCCTCAGACTGTCTCACAGACAACCCGGGTTGCGGTCTGGCGCACAGGCTGTCATGCTGCCATCCAGCACTGTCTTGTTGACAGTTCTGCTGTCGTCTTCTTTGGGGTATGTCTATGTGCAGCTCTTTTATCAAAAGATGTTGGAGCTTTTTCAGTGACTTATGCTGTTGCCTTTGGTAATGCTGCTATCTACTTTGTCGCCAACACAGCATTACTCTGTCACTGCTGTTGTGCCAGGCTCTGAACAGCCTCAATCAGTGCATTTATCAGTGTTTCCTGCTGTCTCCCTAATACATTGAGATGAACTGGACTACAATCCAAAATATATGGAGGAGTTGGAGGCCATTGATGCAGTGAAAGTCCTAGAATGTAGTGTGCTTCAGCTCTACTGTCTTCCTGCTCAGAATAATGTGTAAAACATGTATTCTGAGGATGCCTCATTCCAGGCTTTCCTCAAGCTATTTCAGGCATTGGGGAGGATTCCTGCCAAGAAGAACCTTCGAGTTCTTAAATGTGTGTGCCTCACCCGCTGTCATCATCCCACCAGTCCACTGTTACTTTGCGTGCCTGACATTGACCTGCTTGATTGCCAGCCGTCCCTAAAAAGGAAGATAAACAATATCCTGCCCCTGCTTCTAAACTTTAATGCCCCTCTCTGCCCAAGACACTCTGTAGTTATAGCTTCTCATGACAGGTCAGAAGCACCCAAACATGAGTTCTCTTCCCTTTTTGCTTCTGCTTACCTTGCCTAAGGATTACTTACTGTAAGGCATACATGTTAAGGTATCAGAATTGCCCATGGAAATCTATGGCCTCGCTAGCTTATAAGCTGCTGAACAGGTGGCTGCCAGTGGCCTAGAGCTGAAAAGCATCTGCTCAGATAGGCTTATAATGCCTTGGATGCAGCCACCTGTGTTGCTGCTTCTGATGATTGCCTGCACCGCCATTCCTGGCTGCAGGTTTTGCCTTTGATGTACAACAGTCTGTCCTCAATGGCCCTTTCAGAGTGGAAACAACCATTTGGATCTGATATGGAGAATATGTTGTGGGACCTACAGTTCCCAGAGATTTCCTTGAAGTCCATACAAACACTGAAACCAAAGCTGGTCAGAGCAGAGGTTCTTTTCACAGGCTCTATTTATGTCCAGGCCATGGCTATTCAAAAGGTCAGAGACGTGGTTTCTAGTGACCTCAGCCGTCCCAGTCCCAGGCTACAAATCTGCCTCCCAGTGACTATGCTACACTTGCTAAAGTCAGTCATCTTTATTTATAAAAAGCGCCTTTCCAAGTACCAAGGTACTTGTACATAAACTAGGCAAGACATAATTCAGGTTAAAAAATTCATAAAGCTACAATGCAATAAATATTGGGTTCAATAAAATCTGAATATAATGAGCTAAAATTAAGTTTAACAAGAATCTGGATATGCCAGGCTGAATAAATTATTTGTAGTGCTAATTTAAAACTCTTGACAGGCAGTCTCTTACACGATGAGGTAGAGAATTCCACAAGGTCGGGGCTGAAAAAACAAATTATTGGGCTCCCAGTGTCTTTAAACGAACCCTGGGAATCTCTAGCAAAATCCCTGGTAAGTGGATCTGAGATGATGGGATGGGGGGTAAGGGCGAAGGAGATCTTGCAGGTAACTGGATTCCTGGTCATGTAGGGCTTTATAGGTCAAAATCACAACCTTGAAGGTGATCTGCCACTGGACTGTGGGCCAGTTCAGTCTGCGGAGCACAGGTGTTATATGACTGGTCCTAGAAGTACTAGTCAGCAGCCTGGCTGCCACGTTCTGCACTAGCTGCAAGTGGCAGATCTCAACCCGATAGCCCTAGGTAAAGGACATTGCAGTAGTCAAGGCAGGAGGTTACAAAGGCATGAACCAATGTTGGAAGATCAGGAGGAACCAAATGCTTCACCTGGGCAATATTCCTCAGATGATAAAAAGATGATTTGACAGTGACCTACACCTGAGATTTAAGGGTCAAGCCATCAAAAATAATGCTCAGGTTCTGCACCCGATCTGAGGTAGTCTGCTGAACACGACCCCCACCCCACCCAGCCAAAGCCCAGAGGGTTGCCCTGCACGACAAACCTGCCTCCCAATGATTTGGGTCCACACCAGTACCTCAGTTTCAGCAGGGTTCAACCGCAGCCAGCTGGCACTCATCCAATTTTGGATCTCGGACAGGTACTTAAGTACAGAGAGGATCACATCCTGTCCTGGCACAAAGGACATGTACAGCCGAGTCATCTGCATAGCAGTGAAAACACGGACCATACCGGCCCAGTGGCACTGAGGGTTGAGGCACTGGATGCCACACTTCACGCTACGCCGGCGACCCGGGTTCGGGAATGGACTTGGGTGGCCGGGAGGTCGGCAGGGAGAGGGAGGATCAGCGTCCCAACAGATGCTTTCCTCCCTCAGGGGTGGGTGACAAAACGCACTTGCGTTCTACATCCCTTCCATAGCCAGTGGAAGCACCGGCAACAGGAAGGGATGGAGGGGGACGTCAGATGGGCGCGCATGAGAGGCATGGCGTGCGTCAGCACGCCTCCACTTGGGATATACATCCCAAGCGCCGGACGTCTCAGAGGTTAGGGGACCAAGGGGGAGAAAAACGGAAAAACCCTCTCGGCAGCCCTGAATGAAAGCCGCTCCGGTTCCTTCCAGACCGCCAAGGAATAAGGGACAGACCCCACTGTGCAGGAGGGGAAAGAAGAGGAGGCACTCTAGGGACATATCCCTTGGAAGGTGGAATGGAGGAAAAATGAGCAGATGGAAGGTGTGGGCACCGAGAGGAGATGGGGATAAAGAAGAAAGTTTAAAAAAAAAAAAAAAACGGACCATACCTCCTAATGATCTCTCCTACCGGCAACATGTACACTGCGAACAACATGGGTGACTAGATGGAGCCCTGCAGTAACCCGCAGGATAGGGGGAGAGGGGCTGAGGAATAAATCCCAGACACCACTCAGAGTCTTACCCTTGAGGAAAGGTCAAAACCATCTGAGGACTGTTCCAGATGATCCACAGATGAACTGCAGGTGCTCCAACACACCATGGTCCACGATGTCAAATGCTGCAGAGAGATCAAGGAGGACCAAGATAGAAAAAGTCCTCCAGTCTCTCGCTATCAGGAGGTAATTTAGCTCCCGAACAAGGGCTGTCTCGGTACTGTGCCTCTTCTAAATCCTGACCGGAGAGAATCCTAGACATCGTGGCTGGACAATTGATTGTCCAGCTGCAGCGTAACCACCTTCTCAATAACCTTCTCCAAAAAGGGTAGGCTGGAGATGGGTCTGTAGTTAGCTAGATAGTCCAAGGGAGGGCTTTTTAAGGGAGGGGGTCAGGAAAGACCCCCCTCTCCAGTGACCTCCAGATTATCTCTGCTAGGACCGGGCCGAATACTTCTACGCACCCTACAAGAAGGCACATAGGGTCCAGACTACAGCTGGTTGGCTGCAAAGTCTGGACAACTCTCATGATATCCATGATTTCTGGCTGGCTGAAGTCAGACAAGGTAAACTGGGCTCTCGCCACCTCCTGCTGACCTCTGCAGTACCCATTAGAGGGGGACGGGCAGATCCGGACCTGATGGTGGCAACCTTATCTGAAGAACTGAGCAAACTCATCGTACTTCACTTGTGAAAAAGCTCTACCAGACTAAAGACAGATGGTTTGTGCCTGTTCACAGTCCGGAAGAGCTGAGCTGGTCAGTTCTGCACAAGCAATCTAGCTGAACAAGAACTCTGTCTTTTTACGGGAGATTGCCAATTGATAGACCGCATAATGGTCTATTAATTTAAGTCTGTAACACTCCAGGCCCGATTTCCGCCAGCCCCTCTCTAGCCTTCTTCCCACCCTCCTCATCTCTTTCAAGGTCCCATCAAACCATGGGGACTTTGGGTGAAGAGTAAGTGGGCAAACACGAACAGGAGCTGTAGAATCTAGGGCCTGTATCACCGCCGTGTTATAGGCAAGTACTAGATTCCTTGGATCCATGCATTCACTTGGTATACTCTATATAGATACAGCACTGCCATTAGACCATCAGAGTCACTCATCTCAAAGGACTGTACCGTACCATCTCCATAGGAGCAGGCCTATTGGGGCGCAACGAAACAACCCCACAGTGTGATGGTCAGACCACTCGACTGGTTCCACCACCAAATCGGATATCTCCATCCCCAGGAGGAACAGAGTCCAGTGAATGACCACAAATGTGGGTCACAAAGGTAACAACCCATGTAAGGCCCAATTAACTCATTAGTTGGAGGAAGTCTTGACCAAACTGAGTTAATAGTCGACCCAGGCATTGAAATCCCCCAGAATCTACCATCTGGGGGATCCCAGTACCACTTTGACGATTAAGTCCACAACTTCCTGCAGGAAAATTGTCCCATTTCCTGGTGGACTGTAGATGAGAAGTATCCTACACCTGCATTCACAGTACATTCAAAGGAGCTCTTGGTCCCACTGGAACCTCCATAAGGTCCAGTTACAATCTAAAGCAGATGGCTGCACCCCCCACCCTAATGATCCATTCTTGGGCGGTGTATAACTGAGTACCCGGCTGGAATTGCTGAAGCCAACACTGGACCAGCATTTCCATCTAGCCAGGTCTTGGTGATGCATGCCAGGTCCGCTGACCCAACAAGATCTGCTATTAAGGCAGTCTTGTTTATGTACCTGGCATTGCATAACATCATCCAAGGTGGGGGGGTGGAGGATCGATGCCTCCAATTTGAGGGTGGAACCTGTTGTATGGTCTGATCACTACACCATGGGGTTTAGTTTTGGCACCTCCTCTAGTAGGCCTCCCACTGTTGAGATGGTCAGGTACTGCCCTTTGAGACATAAGCTCTCAGAACCTATCTGCAGTACTTTACCTATCATTCCTCTCTGGCAAACAGCGATCCAGAGGCCCTCATGCTGGTTTATAAGGCCATCTCAGGGGGCTCTGGATGTGATTGCTCCAGTCCGAGTTAGTCCTCTTTCTCTTTGCCCTCGATCCCCATGGTTTGATGGGGTTTTGAGGACGATCCGGCGACAAGGACGAAGGTTAGAATGTCGCTGGCGGAAATCTGCCCTTGATGCCGACCGCCTTAGATTGATGGACCATTATCAAGTCTATCAATCCACAATCACCCGTAAGAAGTCAGAGTTCCTGTCCAGGGAGATTGTGGCAACGCAGAACTGACCAGCTCAGCTGTTCTGTACTGTGGACGGACTGTGCAACCCAGCCTGTGTCCAGGTTCAGAAAGCGTTTTCGCAAATAGTGTGATGATAGTGCTCATTTCTTTGCTGATAAGGTGCCAGACATCAGGGCAGGGCTTCAACCAGTGCATTCTTTGGGGGTTGCTTGTGATCAGCATGAGGTCACTGTCCCTGGGTTTTCCTGGAGTACCTTCAGCCACCCTGACTTCATGGATGTCGTGCAGATCATCCAGTATGTGCGCCCTACGTGCTGTAGTTTGGATCCTGGACAGACTTCCCTGATATTGGGTTGGCTTGATGTTAGCGGTCCGGTCCTAGCGTGGATAGTTTGGTGCTCCTTGGAATTTGGGGAGTTTTCTAACTCTCTGAAAGAGGCGATAGTGATACCACTCTTGAAGAAAGCCTCTTTGGACCCAAACTGCCACGCCAACTACAGGCCGATCTCAAACCTCCCTTTTTTTTAGGGAAGGTGATTGAGAAAGTAGTGGCAGCACAACTGGAGGACCATTTAACCATCCATGACATCTATGAGTCCCTCCAGTCCCGTTTTCGGAAGAGACATAGCATCGAGACAGCATTGGTTCGGGTGCTCAGTGACCTCCTGCTGGCGAGGGATCGGAAGAATCACTCCATTTTGGTTCTTCTGGATTTATCATCAGCATTTGACACTGTGGACCATGGGTTGTTACTTAGCCGTCTGAGGTACATATGTGGAATAACTGGATCTGTCCTCAGGTGGTTTACCTCATTCCTCACTGGAAGAACTCTGTGGTATCTGGAGTGTTTTCTTCAGATCCAATGTCTGTCTTGTGGGGTTCCTCAGGGTTTGGTTTGGTCACCCATGTTATTTGCGGTGTACATGCTACCCTTCTGAGACACTGTAAGAAGGTATGAGCTGAGGTTTCATTGTTATGCTGATGATGCCCAGCTTTACTTGTCTTTTGCATCTGACCAGGGTAGTGCTTTCTCGGTCTTTAACAACTGTCTCAAAGAAATCCAGGAGTGGGTGGATATGAGCTGGCTGAAGCTGAACTTTGGTAAGACTGAGGTGATGGTTGTGGAACCTGGTCGCTGGACAGGAGGTCTGGGTAGTGGGTCTCTCTCTGGACTTGTTCTCGGGTGGGGCCCTCTCCTGACCTCTAATCAGGTGCATAACCTGGGGGTGATTTTTGACAAAGGGCTGACCCTGCAGTTGCAGGTGTCTGCTGTCGTCAAATCTTCCTTTTATCATCCAAGGAATATCTCCAGGATTAAACATCTGGTTCCATCCAGTGACCTCCCTGTTTTGGTTCACGCCTTTGTGTCCTCTCGCTTAGATTACTGCAGTTCCCTATACCTAGGGCTTTCAGGGGTGGAAATCCGATCAAGTCATATTACACTGGTGCTGTGCAATCTGCACTGGCTGCCAGTTCAGTGGCGGATCACCTTTAAAGTTGGCATGCTGACTTTTTTTTTTGCTTCATTTATTAATTCCTTTTTTCCCATAAAGAAACAGACAGACATATACACATACAGACATGTACAACATGAACCTTAATTCATAACCTATTTACATCAAGATCCATTTCGTCATTCCAACATCTCATTCTATCCATTCAGTTAAAAAAAAGTTTTCCCCTTAAACAGTTATCCCGGGTGATAAGGAGTCGGGGCCCCTGTTATTTTAGTGTCCACTATCGCCTCCCTTTATCTTCCTGGACTAAGTCTCCATCACTCATTCACTAGTGGGATAGCGCCGGGCTAGGACCAAGTAAGGGCCAAAAATTTTCAGAAGGCCGGCATGGTAGGACCCACGCCACTTGTGACACCCATGAGACAACTCGTGCCTGTGTAGGCTATCTCGGCGTCGACCTCCAACCGCTCAGTTCCTTTTCTCCCACCGCCGAGTGCGCTTGATGTCGACGTCGCTCGTCTCGCGGAGTCAAAGTTTTTGTCTATACGACAGCAGCTTTTAGTGTTTAATTTAAACGTTTTAATTTAACTATTTAGTAGTAGTTTTTATTTTACGAATAAGAAGATTATGAAGAAATTCTTTCCTGCCATCCAGGTCGTCCTTAGGCGGTGGCGGTGATGGTAGGAAGACTTCGTTGAAAGTTGTTATGGCAGAGGGCTGTGCCTGGTCCGCCACCCTTAAATAGTAGAGGGTCTGACTACGGACAGTCCTGTGCTCGGCAGGAGGAGGACAGTCCACGAGCTGGATCTGGGCGGTGCCAATGATCCGGCTCTGCTTAGCCTCGAGCTCTTCTTCTTCGTTTGGGAAGAAGAATCGGTGCGCTCGAGGTTGCCCGTTGGTATGTCTGCAGTTGTTGGTTGGTAGGCGGATAGGCCTGAACCGACTTACGTGGTTCCCCCTTGGCCCGCTCCTAACGGCTGCTTTTTCGACTCGGACTCCATCTCTGTCCTCGTTGGAGTTCCGGTGAGCAGTTCCACCTCTGGGCTGCTCCTGTGGAGCAGGGGGTTTGACTCCTTTTTTCCTGGTTGTGTTCCTGGTTTCTGGGCCTCGGAGCCGTTGGACCAGAGCCGGGTCAATTGGATCTGAATGAGCGCGGTGCCCTCTTGGTGCCTTCACCATCTTGTCAGCCCCTCGTGCCTACCCCCCTCTTCCTTTCCATGCAGGGGCCGGCACGGGCACCACCTTTCTCTTCTTTTCCATGGTGTTTTTTCCTGGCGTGGCGCCACAGGTCTGGTGCCGTGCCCCTGGTTTGGCATGGGTGCCATAGGCGGCACTGCTGGTGTTTGGGTCGGCGCCATGGCTCGGTGCCGTGCTTGGCGCTGTACTGGATGCAGTCGGCGCCGTGGCTCGGTGCTGTGCTCGGCTCCATGGCTCGGTGCCGTGGTCGGCACTGTGGCTTGCTTGGTGCCGTGCTCGGCTCCGTGTTTTGGCGCTGTGCTCTGTGCTGCAGTCGGCACCGTGCTCGGTGCCGTGGGTTGGCTCTGTGGCTCACGCTGTGCTCAGCGCCGTGGGTGCTTCTTTGTCGGCGCTGCTAGTGGTGCTGTGGGTGTCTCACGGTGCCACTGATGCCTGTGGGCACTTGTGGGTGCTGTGGGTGGTGCCGGGCACCCGTGGGTGGCGCAGAACAGCACCGGGCACCCGTGGGTGACGCCATGGACGGCGCGTGCACCCGTGGGTGCCCGCGGGCCTTCATGCTGCGGTGGTGGCGGGCGCCCCGAGCACCGAGTGGGTGGTGCCACCCGGGGTGCCATGGGTGCCATTATGCGCTATTACTGCCGTTGGTACCGAGGATACTTGCGGGTTCTGCCGTGGGTCCCCTCTGGTGTCTCTCAGGTTGGCATGGTTACTGCTTGGTGCCTTCCTGTGCCAGGAGTGATGCTAGTGTCGCAGGGGTGCCAGTTGGTGCTGTCTGACAGAACTAGGGAAAGATCTGTTTGCAGACCTCTCTTCTGCAGGACTTTGTGTTGGGATGTTCCATGGAATAAATTCCTATTCTGCGGATTATTTCTACACATTTTAGTGGGTGGCGGTCTGCATCGGATCTCCTCATCCAGCGATTTTCCGCTGATGGGACTCTCCTGTTCTGTTTCTGTCAGCGGAATCTCATATTCCGCTCAGCACTTTCTCAGCCCCTTACGTGGTGCCAAGCTCCTTGACACCCTTCCTGGTGGTGGAGTCTCTAGTGGCTCTAACCGAGACCTCTTTTGGGGTCCTTCTGTGGTAGAAAGGCATCTGGATGAGTCTTTCCCTGTCCTTCTGGTCAGTGATACAGCGGATGACTCACTTTATATACTGAACGCCCTCTCTATCATCAGTCTGTGATGCAAGCTCTTTTAGTAGTTCCTCATTTAGAGGTCACCATAGTGTTCAGACTGGATCTGTGGACTATATACCTCTCGTCTAGACTTTTCAGTGGTCAAGACAATTACACTCTTTGGAACATTTTAATTTTATGGTGGGAGCTGCACAGACTGTCCCGCTCCTTTGATAGGGTATACAGCCCATTTTTTGATGCTGCCCCTCTGGTAGTGCTTCGCCACAGGTAGTTAACATCTGTCTCTATTATTAGTCCAGTCAGGGGTTCAGTTATGGATCTTCAGGCTCCTCCTGCTCCTCAGAGGATGACATCCTTGTCATTTCTGTATCAGGCAATACTTGCCAAATAGCAGCCAACAACCTTGTCAGGCTCGGACTAATGATATTTAAAAAAAAAAAGGGGGTCAAATTATCACAGCACAGGGCCTAGTTGGAATTTCCTGATACCGCTTGGATCTGATCAGGTTCGCCTCAACCCTGGGTGATCTCTCTAAACCTCAGTAAAGGGTACCTGTTTTCTTCTACCCCTAGGGGCAGTCAATCCAGCGGTGGTATAGCTCACCTCTTTTCTCTAAGAATTTCTCTTATTCAGATTTCCAAAACCTAGGCATCTAACCAGTCTGTTAGTCCCCTTTTGTTTTTAATCAGGCTTTCTTCTCTGATCAGAGCCTTGCAGCAACAGAGTGACTCTTCAGCAAGTCGAACTTAGATTCCTACTTCCATGTTTGCTCCAGCTTAACAGATGACATGCTTCTTTCTTGACCATTGGTCAAGTAGGTTCTTTCTAAGGTAGCTTCGCAAATATTCACGTACAGTCATACTACCCTGAACCTGTACTCTTTACCTCCGGCTCTTGCAGCTCCTGAGGTCTTTTACATTAGATTAGTGCATGTCTTTGACACTATTAATTTTGGTCCTAGATCAAATTGTGAGGCCAGGTTCTTGCCGCTCTCCTAGAATAGTTGCGGCTGCCTGGCAGACTTTAATTTTTTGCCCATTGTAGTTGTCGGCAAGGTGACGAGTTACAACTCAAGCGTTTATCTTGTAGACACTATGTTATAGATGCTCTTACAAGACAGCTCTTTTTATTAACAGGACAGTCCTTGGCTGTCCTTTCTGAGTGAACCTTATCTCCTACCGCCCTACTCAGGGTTGTTGATTTTAACAGGTACTCTCCACTAGTGTGAATGAGTGATGGAGACTTAGTCCAGGAAGATATGGAAGTGCGTGCCTACCGTGATTGTTGATCTTCTTGGACAGTCTCCATCACTCATTCTACCCACCCACCATCCCCTGGGTTCACTCGTTTTTCTTTCCTGGTCTTCATGGCCTATGGTTCGGACTGTGAAGACATTGTTCTTTGACCTTTCTTACAAAGGCCATCTGGGCCCTCTCAGGCCCAGACACTCAGAATGAGTTATTCTCATTAGTTACGCTGCACCTCCTTGGTGAAAAGGTACTGTGAGGCGGTTGGAGGGTGGCAGCTGAGATAGCCTACACAGGCGGCAGAGTCAGTCTCGGCGTGCGTGGTCTACCTCGGCACCGGCCCTTCTGAAAATTTTTGGCTCCCGCTTGGTCCTAGCGCCTCCGGCGCTATCCCACTATTGTGAATGAGTGATGGAGACTGTCCAAGAAGATCAACAATTACGGTGAACGTAATTTCCATATATTCACTTCAAACCCAGCCCTCTTTTAACATAACACTCTCTGCTGCTGTCAGCAATGAAAGGTCTGGTTGCCAGACTCTGTAAAAGAACTCCTCTTTATCCTTAACAGCATATGTCAGTCGCTCCAGAGCAATGGCCTATATTATCAGGGTTTTCCATTGGGCTACATTAGGCTTCGCAGACGTGACCCAAGTGTTAAGAATACAGTGCCTAGCCATATATATTAGTACCCTAAGCCATTTTTGTACAGGGGCCCAGTCTCCTTCCCCTGCTTCCTCCACCCCAAATAGCAACAAGAGAGGGGACAAAGGATGCTGCTGTCCCCCTATCCTTTGTAATTCAGATACCACCTCTCCCCAGAACTTCTGTAAAATCGGGCAGGCCCAGAAGTAGTGGTAGTATGAAGCTAGGTTGTTGTTGCATCTAGGACATACGGGAGAGACTGCAGAATTATACTTATGAACAACCAGAGGTGGGCAGTTCCACCTATGGCAGAACTTATAATAGGATTCTTTATATTTATTACATAACAGGACACCTTGATGTAGTTGGACAAGTATTTTCCAATTATCTGCTGAAATTGTAATCCCCAAGTCTCTCTCCCAGAGTATCCTACTGTTTTGTGTTTTATCCGAAGGCCAAGTTTTACTTTCTTTAGCCATTCTCTGGATGTTTTTTTTAGGTTTTCTTTGTCCTATTATTAATTGTTCAATTGCCTCTTACTGTGATATGGAGCTCCCGAGCCTCCCAATAGATCTGATATATGCCCTTATTTGGAGATAGCGGAAAAAGTGCTGACGCCCCAACCCTGTCTTATCTTGTATACTCTCAAATGAATCCAGTACTCCAGGCATGAATAGATGCTTGAAGCAGCTAATTCCTTTTGTTCCCCACTCCCTGTATCCCCTGTCCTCCAGCCCCGGAAGAAAAAATGGGGTTCTCCTCAATGGTAGGAGTAGTGTATCATCCTGTCCGGTACCTCTCAGTTTAGAAATCTCCCTCCAACTATCTAGCACCACCATGACCAAAGGATTCGGATTAGGGAGTCTCTGGTATGCCTTCCAGCCTCCAAGGGACAAGTATGCTAAGATTTTCCCCACACTCCCCCTCTCCTCCAAGTCTATCCGGCCAGCTTCCCTAGGCCTGCCAATCCAGTCCTGAATATATCGACACTGCATGGCCCTTTGGCAATTCTTTAAGTCTGGAAACTGAAGTCCTTCCTTTTCTATAGGGGCCTTCAAGCGGGCTAAGCCTACCCTGGGGTGTCTCCCTCTCCAGCTTTTTCCAATTTTTTCACTTCTGTTTCTCTTAACCCAGTATGGAGCATTTGTAGACTATAGAATATTCTAGGGAGTGGGTTCATTTTGATAAGATTTATCCTACCCAGCCATGATATAGGAAGGTCCCTCCTTCTAGACAAGTCCATAATTATATTTTGCATGAGCGGTGCATAATTCAAGTCATATAGAGCCTCAATCTCCCCCACTTTGATGCCCAAATAGGTGAAAGCCTCTCTGACAGCCCAAGCCCCATTTCATTTCTGTGTAACACTCCACCATCAGCTCTTCCGATTTATCCAAATTTAATTTATATCGAACTGTGAGAACGGTCAATCAGGCTCAAGAGAGCAGGCATGGCTACTGGGCTTGGTTACATATAGCAGCATATCGTCTGCATAAAGTGAAAGCTTGGTCTCTACCAGTCTCCCCACCACTCCTGAGATTTCAGGGTGTTTCCGAATGGCAATGGCCAGGGGTTTGAGGGCTAAAGCGAACGGAGGGGGGAGTGGGCACCCTTGTCTGGTGCCTCTTTCTAAATCAAAGCTATCCGAGAGGGTACCATTGGTTAGTATTCTGGCCCTAGGGTTCTGATATATCTGCCACACCATCCCTATAAACCCTTCACCCAGACCAAACTGGGCCAGAACCTCCATTAAATGCTTTTTCTGCATCCATTGACAGAATATGCACCACTTCCCTACTATTCTTCGCTCCCCAGATTACATTCAGAAGGGTCCTCACATTGTGATATGAATACCTATCCCGAGTAAACCCGGTCTGGTCTGGGTGAATGAGCTCTGGCAACAGGCTCTCCAGCCGAGTAGCCAAGATTTTGGCCAAAACCTTGGAGTCGCAGTTTAAGAGGGATATTGGTCTAAAGGAGGCACACTCTAAAGGGTCCTTCCCGGGTTTCGGAATCAAGCAAATCGTGGTCTCTCCCCAAGATTGAGGTAGTTCTCCCTTCTCCCTCGCTTCTCGGAATACTGCCTCTAGGTGGTCCACAATTTTTAATTTCATAACTTTGTAGTATTCAGCTGAAAAGCCGTCCGGCCCGCTGGTCTTGCCCCTTTTAAGTGCCCCAATGGCAGAAAGAATTTCCTCTTTTGTAATGGCAGCATTTAAACGCTCTCCCTGTCTTTCTGTTATCTGTGGCATCTCCACCTTATTCAAAAATTCCGCCATCCCCCTGTCTTCTCCCCCCTTTTGACCCTGATAAAGCTTGTGATAGAATCTCCTAAACCTTTCCCCAGTATGTTTTATTTTTCAAGAGTCCCATCCTCTCCTCGCACGGCCTGAATTAAATGTCTCCCTCTTTTCCCCTTATAAGATTTGCAAGCATAGTACCCGGTCTATTCCCCCACTCATAAAAATGCTTCCTAATAAATAGCCCAGCATTCCTTGCCTCTCCCAGCAATAGGTTATTCAATGCTTATCTAGTTCTTGCCAACAAGAAGTGCACGTTTTCTCCTCTTGTACCCAGAGCAGCCTTTCTCTCCAACACCTTGAGTCTCTGTTCTGGATTAATTCTCCTTTCCTTAACTTTTTTTTTTTTATGATGGGCCACATAGCTAATAATGATCCCCCTCATAAACTCCTTCCCCGCGTCCCAAAAGACTGCTTTAGAAGTGGCTGTCCCTGAGTTGTTTTGCACATACTGTTGCCAGTGATCTTACAAGTGTTCCTGAAACTCCTTATTGGCTAGTAAAAAAAATTAGGAAATCTCCACGTCCTTAGAGCTTCCTTTTCTTCCCCCATATTCAGAGACATAACCATAGTGTGGTCAGAAATGTGAATGGGTCCATGCTTAATGTGCCTAACTCGAAAGTACCACTCCCTGGGGAGAAATATGTAGTCAAGCTGTGACCACGTTCGGTGGGGGTGCGAGAAAAAAGTGTATTCTTTGGCTGTAGGGTGAGCTGTTCGCCACCCATCTATAAGATCTAAATCATTCATTCCTGCCAGCCATTCCCAAATAGCATTTTTAAGGAGCCCCTTATGTTCTGAGTGGTCCAAAATAGGGTTCATCAGACAGTTCATATCCCCCACCCCAGTATCAGATTTGGGAATTGCTCCATAATTGTTATAGACAAAATCCTGCCATAAAAATTCGGGTCATATACAGCAGGTGCATGTATACTTCAAACGAGATTTTCTCCCCATATAGAGTTCCTACCACAGATACATAACGTCCTTCGCTAGGATCAGCAACCACACGTTCTTTTTGAAATGGTAGTTTCTTATTCAGGAGAACAGCCACCCTTTTATGCGCATTAAAAGCAGCCGAATAACATTTCCCCACCCAGCTCTTTTTTAACTTTGCATGCTCCTTTTCCGTGAGGTGTGTCTCTTGTATCGTGGCAACCTGAGTATTCTGCCTTTTCAGAGCTGTAAGCAACATCGTTTGCTTGCCGGGGGTGGCTATTCCCCTTACATTCCATGAGACCACATTTAAATCCTGCATTCCAGACATACCCTCCGAATCCTTTCCTCTACCTCTAACCTACCAGTAAGCCCCATTCTGGGCCCTGACTCCATCCCCGCTAGATTGTCTGAATGGTATTTCCTATGGATCTGCAAACTGATTTCTAACTGTAGAAAACCTAACAAATAATAACTATGTACAAAAACCAACCCCCTCCACATTCCTTATTTTCTTGTATCTCTTCTCCCCCACCCCGTAACAGGAACTGCACAATGCAGAAATTTTACTCTTCCTTCCTTCTATGAAGCAAAACAAACCCCCAACCACCGCATTTTACAAGTCAAACTGCCCATTAAGTTTGAAGTTTATTGTTCTAGAATTAATACCTTTGAGCCAAGGCTCTTTTACAAAGGTTCCATGTCATTAAGTACAAAAACATAGTAGACAGTGTTACAAACATTAGCTTCTTTATTATCAATCTTTAACCCAGTGTAACATTATGACTCTCCTTATCGTTGTAGCTGCACTCCACCCAGCCAGACAAGCATAACATGTCTTCATATGTCTCCCTGGACTTTGGAATTATAGGGGGTTCCCCCCTCAAGTCCCTCCCATTCCCTTTCTGTTAGGACCCTTCTCTCCCCAATAATATGAGTTACATTCCCTTGAAAAAGGTGGGGCAAAGACCCCCTCCCCAGGTGGTGCAGAAAGCCTCCTCCTATACTGCAGTTCGCCACTCTCCATTATGCCCTTCCCTTTAAATGGATTTCAGGAGTATTGAGCCACCAATTCAGTGAGGAAGCAGTTTCACCCCCCCTTGCCCCCACACCCTCGTATCTGTTTTACTTCAGTCCCATTTCAAAAGGCTGAAAGCCCTGAAGTCAAAGTCCTGCAACAACACTTGGTCTGCAGAAGCCCTCTGCGTGATATCGATTCCTCGTGCTTCAAGGTAGTGGTGCGAGTTCCATTCCAACCTGGTCACCTCCATTCTTGCTCCCTTCCTTATTTCAAGGATATTAAACCAGTCAATTTGCAGACAGTTTGTCCTCACATTCTTTACAAAGACAAGCCTTCAGGGGGAGAGAGAGAGAGAGAGGAAAGAAGAAAATAAAAGAAACAAAATTATAACAAGGAGGGGGTGATTAGTTCCATGCCAGTCACTTAGCTTTCCTCCAGCCTTCAAGTAGTATTGTCTCTGGAAGCCTTTACCAAAGGGAGGAGGGGAGAGAATGAATCCCACTAATCAATCGTATGCGCAATCAGTCCAGCCGAGTGAGCTTGTCTCCCGCTTCTGATCACTCCATCTTTTTAAGCAGGTCCCTCACAAATGTCTCCACTTTGGGAACTTCCCAGAAAGAATAGATCGCTCCTTCATACTTAATCTTAAGGGTTGCAGGGTACAATATGTAGCAGTCAATTTTGGCTTCCTGTAACTGCGCCATGACAGGGCCAAAAAGCCCTTCGACGCTTCAGCAGACGAGCTGAGTAGTCTTGGGAGAGAAATAAACGGTGCCCCTTATATTCCAATTCTGATCGCTCTTGATGTGCCTTTAAACCACTTTCCCTATCTGGGAAGTAATGAAATCTCATGATCACTTGACGAGGAGGCTGGTTAGGCGCTGGTTTTGGCATGACTGCTCTGTGGGCCCTTTCCAACTTCGTACGTCCATTTTTAGGAGAAATGCCCAGCAGCTCTGGCAGTGTTTTTAGCACAGAAATCCATCACACTTGCACCCTCCATACCCTCTGGTAAGTCCCACAACCATAGATTCAACAGTCGATAGTAGTTCTGGTAATCCAAAAGTTCCTTCAGCTCTTTTAATTCTTTTTGCAGAGTAATCACTTGTTCAGGTATGGGGGCTGTGGCATCTTCCAAGTCCGAGATACGCTGTTCAGCCTTGATAATTCTAGTAGCCTGTGTAGCGTGTAGATCAACCAGCTCCTTAAATTTTCTGTCAAAATTAGTCGCCAAGCTAGTCAGTTTAGGTTCTAGCGCAGCTAACACCTGCTGTGTCACTTCACGGCCTACAGCACTCACTTCTCCAGCAGAGAGAGAGATGTGGCCTGTATTCTTCACTTAGGATGCTGGTGGTTACTTGCGTTGGTTTTTAGTTGCCATCCTCGAGCTTTTAGCCGCACTAGAGATCACAAACTAATCCATCTCGCTCTCCCACACACTTCTCTGCTTACAACAGTTGTTTTGGGTAACTTTTAGGGCAGTTTAATTTTAAGATTTTTGCAACGATTTGAGGAGCAAGGTGAAATCGTGTCTTTACTTCAGTCTGCTCATTAGCGCCCCCTTGCTGACTTTTAAGGCCCTACACGAACTGGGCCCAGACTCTCTGTAAGCTCCTGGTCCCCTACTGCCTTGGGTGATCGCTTTGTTTGGCCGGTGAGGGTTTGCTTGAAGTACCTAAGGTGCGTTTGAAATCATTGGGAGCCAGATCTTTTATATTCGTGGCTCCCACACTATGGAATTCTCGAACTCGTCGGTTACGGGAGTGCATGACTGTGGAAAGTTTTAAATCAGCCTTAAAGACTTATTTGTGGAACCAGGCTTATGGAAGTGATTAGCTGATTTGTACTAGTATGGTGAAGTTTGTTTGGTTTTAAATGTTTACTTGATTTGTCTGATCCTATTTGTACGGTGCCTTGGTTTTTGAAAGGCGCCTTAAAAATAAAGATATTAAGTAGGATGAAAAACCAAGGAAGACCACGTCACCTGCCTGCACAAAGCAGAGCCCTTGGGTATGGGAACCAGGCAGGGAGAACCTTCTCCTGGACCCATTACGCCCTACCACCATGGTCTGCTGGCCCCTTTCCAATTCTCCAATTCCCTCCAGGCCCAGCCCCCAAAAATATCCCCAGAGCCTGGCACCTCCTGTATGCTTCTGGGGACAGTGGAGGACAATTAAAAGGACCCTGAGCCTGGTGGGGAATAGCACTGGACTGTCTGCACCTTCCCAGCACATCCTTACAGACAGTACATGCTACAATCTACCTCACGATGTTTAAAAACTTCTTAAATACTGTCTCTCACCACTCATAACCCTGTGCACACAGACACTAATCTACACACTCAAGCTCTCAGCCCAACAAAACACACACATGCTATATTCAGACACCCACATTTAATCATACATTATCCACACACTTTAACACCACAATCTCACATACAACCCACAGTGACTTATACCCTACCTTAACACAACCCAGCCTATTTCAAAGTAACACAATAACACTAATATACAAAATAATAAATGTAAAGTCCTATAGCAAAATGTCCATTCTTTGCAGAGAGACCGTCACTGAAATCTTTTAGGGCAAGTTTTTAAAGCATCTATCAGAGCTCCCACCTCTTAAGTGCAATATCCAGATAAATATTCCATACCAAAATCAGCTATAATTTACACAGAAATTACAAACATTTACAGGCGTCTCACTGCCTAACCACTGAGATATTGCAAGCCCAAAGAGAAACTCTTAACTGGTAGTAGGGCAAACCATTACTGGCACCCTTAGTGCCCCTGCTGCTTTCCGACTCCCCTTCCTTCGATCTTAACTGCCTCTGGAATTTGTGGTTGGGACTGCATTTCCCTCTTCGTACAAAGGTGGTGGGAGATTACAGCTGATTCTTGGGTCCAGGATGACATTCAGCTAGACATGCCCTAGAGCTCCTTTCTGTGCCTCCAGTGAACCCCTGCCCCTGCTGCCAAACAAACAGATACCCTCCATGACATCTTGCCCTTCTGCTGGAGGAGGAGGTTTAAACCCTCTGCTGCAAGAGGTGCTGTAGAGTCTGTCCTAGTTTCAAACAAAACCTGGGCTATTCCTGGTACCAGAGTGGAACAGGGTTTTAAGGCATTTACTAGACCTTAAGGGACAGAATAGAATTCATTGAATACAAACAGTTTTGAATGGTCTCTCTGCAATCCCTACTCTGTCTCTCTCTCTCCCCCCCCCCCTTTTCTTTTTTTTTAACTAAGAAGTCTGGACATAAAAAATGCAGACCTTCATGACAAGATCCACAAGTCTCCTCAAATGTACCTGTTTCATGCTCCAGGGCTTGCAGAATCAGTTTTGTCTTGCCCTTTGGTTTGTCTTCTACAGCTCATGTCTTTACCAAGTGTTTTGATGTGGAAGTAGCTGCCCTCTGCAGGGAATGCCTATGTCAGTGTCAGTGGCTCAGTAGGTAGCACACTTTCCTGAGGCTGGGAGATCAGAGGGCTGTGGGTTCAGTTCCCACATCTGGCACTTGGGTCAATATCCCAGTACTGACACTGTAGTGCAGCATGAGAGGGGTGTTGCACTTCTGAGGTGCCGTCTTTCGGATGAGACGTTAAACCGAGGTCCCATCTGCCTGGATTGGGGGTAGGTCAGGTGAATGTTAAAGATACCATGGCACATATTGAAAAGAGTAGGGGATTTCCCCGGTGTCCTGGCCAAATTTCCCTCATTCAGTAAAAAAATACCACCAACAGCTTAATCTGGTTCAAGGTCAGTTGGCATTCATCTGTATCCCCTTTCCCCGGGTTGTGCCTGAAAATAGGCAGGATTTGTCTAGTGCACTTACCCGGTCAACAAAAGCTAAATAAATAAAATAAATGTCCTCTTGCATATTAATTGGCTTCTGAAGGAGGCTATAGTCTACACCCTGTTTCGGACCTGACAGCTGTTCGCCCTGTTGGGAATCCTCATTGACAAGCTGAAGGATGTCCTTGCTCTGTGGCAGTGCCTACAATATATAGAGCTGTCCTGGACATTGGGCTGGGTTGGGCATTTCTGGCTTTAGACTGTGCTGTGGCACTGGTGACTCAGGCTTGGCTTATCTCCTCTAGTGATTTTTTGCAGCTGAACAGCCTTGCAGCTGCTGCCATACTGTCCCTCTGGCATGTCTGCACATGAGGATCCCACAGTGGTTTCTCAGGGCACAATGGGCAATGCATTCTGACTAGTGTCTCATACCAGTGACCCCTCTCCTCTGGTTACCGCTCGCTGCTGTGGGGGTTGAACCACTCCAGCCTAGGGATGAGGTCCCTGTTTCTCCATCCATATGGTACAGCATAACGGGGGCACACAACAGTAAGCTGAAAGATGGGTACACTGCACTTAGTCACAGGACACTAGATTTCAGTAGACACTAGAATCCATTCAGTAAGATATAAATGGATTTATTCCACAATCCAGGTGTCCACATCAAGTGTCCCCAGCTAATTGTCACTTGACTGCCTCAGCACTTCGACCCTTGTCGGTCTTCATCAAGTGGTGACACCCCCTGATGAAGACTCAAGAGGGTCTAAGCGCTGGCACAGTTGGCTGGAGCCTGTTGGTGTGGACACCAGGATTGCAGAATAAACTCATTTCAATCTTAGGTCTGGTGTTCTGTGATTAAGTGCGGCGTACCCATCTTTAAGCTTTCAAAATGTCTGCATTGTTCCTGCTTAGTACTCTAAATGTCCTAGGGGATCACCTGAGTCAGTCCTGGGTGCTCTTCCACTAGTGGGAGCTCTTCAATTCCATTGTGGACAACATGTTAATAAAATGGGGTCACCTAGACCTGCTTGTGCGTCTATACAATGAGAAACTGCCATGTTTCTGCTCACTCCAGGGTTTGCTTTTTTTATTTGGTGTTGCATTGTCGCTCACTTGGAGGTTCCTGTACGCCTTTCCTCTCTAATACAGAGGGTTCTGGTCAAGGTGAGGCAGAATCAGTCACCCTGATTCTGGGGGCCCCATACTGGCCCAGACAAATTGGGTTCCTTCTGCTGTATCAGTTGGCATTGGAACTTCTTGTCCTGCTCCCTTTGCAGGCTGACAAGGAGCAGGATGCTGTAGTGCATCTAGGTCTGTGACCCCTACACCTCCACGCCTGGCTGCTGAGGAAGTAAATCTCTGCTTCAGGGTTTCCCCAGTGGTTGCTACTATCTGCTGAAAAACTGTATGTGTTACACCTACTTGCCAAAAAAAATGGTTCTAGGGACATGGATATGTTGTTCAATCCACACTTACTGGCAAGTTCCTTGCCACTTTAAATCATGCTGGATGGTCTTCAAGCTGGCTCCTCCCACCCACCCGTGTTGTAAAACTCTCGGCTCCGCCCCATGACGCCAGATCTTCCTTACTGCTTGGAAGCTCGGGTTCCCTCCTTTGCGCTCTGCGTTTTAGGCCTGGATCCAAACTCTTCGGTTAATCCAAAACTTATTTTAAGATTTACAAAACTTCAGTCTGTAGCTCCCCTCGCGGCTGCGATAGACAAAGTGACTCCTGGATTTTGTCAGTGCCCCTGTGGGCAGAAGATCTCCCAGACTGATCCACACGCCACATGCGTTTATTGCCGTGGACTCTGCCATGACTCACAGGCTTGTGAGTTGTGCAAATCCTTTTTGGCTTTGGTCTTGGAGGACCACACTGCCCGGTTACTGTTGGGGCGACCCAAAAAACGTTATCCTCTGGTTAAGTCTAAGGAGGCCCATTGGGCAGTGTCCGCGGATGCGGGCTCGGCGGAAGAGCTGGAGCAGACCGCCCTCGAGGAGGAGGCGGCGGCCCAGGCCGCATCATCCTCATCCTTGGTCACGGCATTTATCCCGTTCTCCCTTGGTGGAGAGGGATTGGCAAAGCTCCCTGAAAGAAGCTGTGTAGGAGGATTCCAAGGAGAAGGCCCTTCAGGACATTCCTCTCGGTCCAAAAAGGACCCCAAAGGTAAGTCCCACCGTCAACGTACATGGGAGCTGGAGAGGTCCCCTTCCCCGGATAGTCGACACTCTACGTCGGTCGAGGTTGCAGCTAAGGCCACTGGCTTCACGGTGGCCCCGTCAGGTCAGCCAGCCGAGGCATCCGTTAACGCAGTCGAGATTTTTCTCGACCCGACGGACGGGCTGTCGACCGGAGAAGCCGACAACCCTTCTTTGCCGGTTCCCCCAGTGGAAACCGAGGACTTGCCTGTGCCTCCTGTGCCAGAGTTAAGGTCCCTGAACTGAGGGAGGAGTGGGTTTCCCCGGCCCCCTGTCAGACCCACCCTCAAACACCGAAGGTCTCTGTCTCTGACCTCTTCCTGGTCCAGCCGATCCCGCCGACATCGGCGGTCTCTGTCTCGGCACTGTGGAAAGCGGCAGTGCTGCTCATCCTCATCTTCGTCCTCTTCGGAGGATAGGCTCCGGCGCAAATTGTGTCAGCGCTATGAGGAGCTAATGTGGCAGCAGCTCCTTTTGACCAGGAATAGGTAGAGTTCGTCGTCTTCCCCGGCCATTAAGTGGCTGTCACAGGAGCGGCCGAAACAACCCCTCGTAGTGGCTGAGGATCCGAAGCCGGCACTGGTTGTTCGGACGAAACTGGCTGCGCCACCAATTGTGGTGGAACCCCTGCCTCCACAACCTAAATTTGGGGCCCCGACCAAGGATTCTTGGTCAGGTCAGGGCTTGCCCATCGGTTGTTAGTCACCCTCACTCCCGATCGACCTCGGCAGGTGGAGGGTAGCTCAGGCGCTCGGCAGCTGTTCGCAGACTCCTCGGAGTCTGACTCCTCCTTGTTCCCCAGGCCGCTTGACTTGGAGTGCACTGGGGGTCAGTCGGTGGACAAGAACCCATCCTCGTTTCTGGAAATGCTTCGGCTCATATGAGTCCACTGGGATGAAGCTCAAACCCATTTCAAAACGAACCAAGTATCCCCTCACGGAGATACTGGACCGAGAGGCCTTCCCGGTGGCCGAAGCCATTGTTGGCCGGGCCCTGGAGCTACGGCAGTGGCCAGCTTCTTGTCCAGCACCTTCGGCCAGGATGGCTCGGGAAGTATGCTGTTCCACGGTTCACTCTCCGGTTTCTCAGAGCACCCCTCTGCGGAGGGGCTCATGACTGATAGCATTTTCCGGTGTTCCAGGAATGCTTGGGACATGGGCGAGCCTCCCGACAAGGAGTCAAAGAAATTGGACTACTCGGGCAGAAAGTTTCGCTACTTCCTCCCTAGACCTTACGTCGAGGCCAGCTCGGCCGTCCTGATGGCACACTTTTCACACGCCTTTTGGGCTCCCTGGATGAGGTGATTCCTCATCTCCTGGCTGACCTCAAACTACGGTCAAGCAGTTGCAGGATATGGGAAGAGGCGGTGGCCAAACAGCAGCTCCAGACTTCCCTGGATATATCGCTGATTTTGTGTGCCTGGTCAGTAGCGGCCGCAGTGGCCATGTGCCGCAGAGCTTGGCTGCGGATCTCCACTTTCATGGCAGATACCCAGCACAAGCTGGCAGACGTTCCCTTCCTGGGTACCGACTTGTTCGGTCCCGGGGTCGAGGGGCATCTTCAGCGGATCAAGAAGTCCAGTGCCACCTTGGACTCGGTCACTTCTGCCCAGAAGGACAAAGGCCGCCAGCCGCAGCGTGAGCCCTTTCATCCTTCTGTCCCTGTGGCACGTCTGGCCCAGCAACACCAGCATCAGGGCCAGCAGGCTCGCACTTGGCACCCCAAAGCCAAGCCTGCTGCTTCCTCTAGCAGGAAGCCGGCAGGGAAAGGTCCAGGAGGCTCCTCAGCCAGTCCTTCCTCCAAGCCTTCCCAGTGACTGGTTGAGGGGTGTCGCCCCCAACTTCGCCACTCCTCCCCGGGTTCCCTGTGGGGACTGTGCTCCGCCACTTCATTTCCGCCTGGTCCGATATTGCCACAGACCACTGGGTGTTGGAAGTGGTAGGAAAGGGTTTGTCGCTGGAATTTGAGCAGTCCCCACCCTATCGAGCTGTCTCCCCACGGGGGAGCTACGGGGTCCGCAGCCTCTCTGTCGGCCCATCGAGCCGACATTGCCCTGCCCCTCCAGAAGGAGGTGCTCAGGGAGGCGGCGGATCCCTCATCAGACCCAGGGTTTGTGTCCAGGTACTTTCTGGTCCCAAAACGGACGGGGGGCTGGCGCCCCATTCTAGACCTACACGACCTGACCAAGTTCCTAAGGTCTCGAACATTCAGGATGGTGACTCTGGCTCAGATCATCCAATCCTTGGAAGGAGGTGTGTGGTTCTGTTCAATGGACCTTCAGGACGCATTCTTTCATGACCCAATCCGTCCGTCCCACCAGCGATTCCTCCGCTTCAGAGCGGAGGGATCCCTTTATGAGTTCCGGGCCATGCCCTTCGGCCTCTCTCCAGCTCCCAGGGTCTTAACCAAATGCATGGCAGTGGTGACAGCATTCCTGCAGCGCCGAAGGGTCCAGACGTACACTTACCTGGACGACTGACTGATTGCAGCCTCCTCCAAGTCGGAGGTGGAGCGGTCAAGGGATTTGTCCCTCCAGGTCTGCTCTCAGATTGGCCTCCTCAATGAGGCCAAATCAGAACTTGTGCCAACACAGGTGATTCAGTTCATCAGGGCAGAGCTCAACTCTCTTCAAGCCAGAGCACGGCTCTCAGCTGACAAGGCTGAGGTTCTTTTCTCCTTTGCCCAATCATTTCTGGTTGGGTAGTTGCGACCTGCCTGGGACTTCCTGGGCCTCATGGCAGCCTGCATCAGCATGGTCCATTATGCCCACTGGCACATGCATCCCCTGCAGTGGGGACTGGCCTGCCAATGGTCACAGCGTTCAAGTCTTCTGGACCAGCTAGTGATGGTGACCCAGGAGATGGGGAACACTCTCCAGTGGTGGATCGTTCCAGCTCATCTGCAGGAGGGTATCCGGTTTGTCCACCCAGAGCCGACGGTCACTCTAACGACCGCCTCTCTGGGTTGGGGTGCCCATCTGGGGGAGCTCAGAGCGCATGGCCTCTGGTCCCCTCAGGAGTCTTGATGCCACATCAACCTGCTGGAGCTTCGAGCAGTCTGACTAGCCCTCACTGCCTTCGCTCCGTTTATATGGGGTCAAGTGGTCCAGGTCCAGACGGACAACACCACGACCATGTACTACCTAAACTGCCAGGGCGGGACGCGTTCCTTGCCTCAGTGCAAAGAAGCGCTCTGCACTTGGTCTCTCGTGGGCAGTCTGCAGGCGGATCTCCTAGTCATTCATGTGGCGGGAGCCTCCAACACACTGCCAGATGCCCTAAGCTGCATAGGTGCTGCATCTCACGAGTGGTCTTTCCTGCCGGAGGTAGTACACAATCTGTTCTCCCACTGGGGCACACCTCAGGTGGACCTGTTTGCCTCCAGGGAGAATGCAAAGCTGAGGCTGTTTCATGCCCGCCCTCCTCAGCAGGGCTCGCTGCAGGGGGTGCCTTCTCGAGGCCGTGGACCGCGGGCCTCTTCTGCGCCTTTCCCCCATTTCCCTTGATCCACAAGGTGCTTCTCAAGGTGAGGAGGGACAAGGCACAGGTGATTCTGGTAGCCCCAGACTGGCCCCGTCAGTTCTGGTATCCAGATCTCCTCAGCCTCCGCTCCAGGCTCCCAAGACGGCTTCCAGCCCGCCTGGACCCGATCTCAGTCAACCAGGGGAAGGTATTCCACCCTGACATTCAATCCCTGCACCTGATGGCCTGGTTCCTGAGTGGCTAGAGTTCCAGGCCTTGAGTCTTTCCGATGAGGTCCTCAGCGTTGTTGAGGCATCCCGTAAGGAGTCAACCGGAAAAGGCTATGCCTTCAAATGGAAGAGATTCTCCATTTGGTGTCGGGATAAGGGGTTGGACCCTTCCTCCTGTTCCTTGGCCAGCATTCTGGACTATCTATGGTCCCTTTCTCGGGTAGGGCTTCAGTCGACGACCCTGAAGGTGCACCTAGCAGCCATCTCTGCTTACCGGGCGCGGGCCGGAAAGCAGTCGGTGGCGCAGGAGAAGGTGGTCAGGCGCTTTTTCAAAGGCCTTGATCACATATCCCCTCTGGTGCAAGAACCTCCACCTCCATGGGATCTACTGCTGGTATTGGCTAAGCTCATGGGCAAGCCATTAGAACCGATGCATAGGTGTGACATCTCTCACCTGTCGTGGAAGACTGCCTTCTTCATGGCTATCACATCAGCCAGAAGGATGGGAGAGCTCCAGGCGCTTTCCATCCAGTCTCCTTACCTGGTCTTCCACAGGGACAAGGTTGTCCTGCGCCCCCACCCGAAATTCCTTCGGAAGGTGGTGTCGGAGTTTCGCCTTAACCAGGAGTTGACTCTGCGGTGTTACCCCAGTCACACCTCGGAGGCCGGATATAGGCTCCATACTTTGGACCCTAGAAGGCGCTTCTTATTACAAGGAGCAGATGGCTGAAGTTCGGGAGAGGTTCACCAGCTGTTTGTCACCACTGCTGAAGCTGCACCTGGCAGACCTGCAGCCAAGCGGATGATAGGCAGGTGGGTCACCTCCTGCATAGATCTCTACTATAGGTTGGCGGGCATGGAGCCTCCCAGAGGATAAGAGCTCATTAAACTTGTCATGCCGCTGCTTCGGTGGCTGCTTCCAGGGATGTCCCTATCCAGGAAATCTGCTGGGCTGCTACCTGGAAGTCAGCACACACTTTCATTACCTACCACCACATCAACCTTGAGTCACACTGGGATGCTGGTTTTGGGACCTCTGTTCTCCAGTCCTTATTTCCCAAGTAGGGGGTGCACGCCTTGCCTCCCTCCTCCCGGAGAACTGCTAGCAGTCTGCCAGTAAGTGTGGATTGAACAACAGATCCATGTCCCTAGAAATACAGGTTACTCACCTGTAACAGGAGTTCTAGGAATGGTGTATGTTCTTCATCCACACAACCTACCCGACCTCCCTGGCTTCGACGCGCAACCTGGCTTCCAGCAGGCTTGATCTGGCGTCATGGGGCGGCGCCAAGAGTTTTACCACCCAGGTGGGTGGGAGGAGCCAGCTTGAAGACCTTCTGGCAAGATTTAAAGTGGCAAGGAACCTGCCAGTACGTGTGGATGAACAACATATACCATTCCTAGAACTCCTGTTACAGGTGAGGTAACCTGTATTTGTTGCTCATGCCCACTGATCCCTTTGTGTCCAGTTAATCTAGTGCTGGATTACCTCTTGTCCTTTAAGGACTTGATCCTTTGGTATTCCTCTGAGGTCCACTTGACTATTGTCATCTTTTCATGCCCTCACAGAAGCAAGACCATGCCTCTGCTTGAGGTTTCACACAGGTTTTCCAGAGGTGTTCTCCACCCTCCCCCATTCCAAGATCTGGTCATGGTGTGGGACATTAATTTGGTCCTAGATGTTCTTATTGTTCCTCTCTTTGAGCTGCCGCTGCTTGTGAGCTGTGCTTCCTCTCTTGGAAGACACTGTTTCTAGTGGCTGTGATGTCTACTAAATGCATATGAGTTGTGTGCCCTGGTTGCAGACCTGCTGTATTTTCCACAAGGATAGTTGCATACAAATGGGAAAGGTCATGTCTGAACAGTTAAAACGGACCATTGACCTTCTTGTTCTCTCCACCAATAGTGCAACCAGAGTCCCTGCTGGGGTTCTGGCATCCACCCTCCCCATATTCAAGATGCCCTGTGCCTATCCCATGCACTCTTAAATCATGTAATAGTTTTAGCCCCCACCACTTCTGCTGGGATGCTGTTCCGGTTGTCCACCACTCTCTCTGAAGTAGTAGTTCCTCATGTTACCCCTGATCCTACCCTCCACCAAGTTCATATTGTGACTCCTTGTCTTTTTCTCTAGAAAATGCTCTCCTCCTGTACCTTGCTAATTCCTGTGAGATATTTGAACGTCTTCCAGGGAGTACAAGTTTAATATCTTAAGCTTCTCATCATGGGGCTTTTAACGTAGGCCCTGCACCATTTTGGTTGCTCTCCTCTGCGCCATGTCTGTCCTTTCAAAAATGGTGGGGCGCCTCCTGAACTGCACACAGTACTCAAGGTGAGGCCTTGCCATCAAAGTATACAGGGGAAGTATTACTTCAAACAACATGAAGTCTTGCTATATTATGACAATTGCAGTTTGTCCCACCATTAGAACTGCTCCGGAGGTGAAAGTGTTAACTCCCATTCTAAGAATGGAACTTGGAGCGCGAGCTCTGTTAGAGAAGCTCTGTCTGGGTTATTTCAAACCCAAGCTGTCAGATTCTTTACTCCGCCTCACTGAACAGTCGCTCGGAGATTTCTTCTACTGCTTGGTTCATTTCTCGTTTAAACAGTGTTTCTGGTTCAAATCAACCAGAATATTATTATTTAACACATAAAACGCATCGGTTCAAGCTCTGTCTGTGGTATCGTAAGTAATTAGTTTATTTTCTGTGTGGAACTTGTAAATGTTATCGGTTCGGTTTTGAACCGATCAGCTTGTTTTAAAACTTGAAATTTAAGGTTTTAGAGTGCGGTTCCCGGTTCTTATAAAAACCGGATTTCATTACGTTTTTTTCCAAGACCCATGACACGGTTATTTTTATTTATTTTATTTAGCTTTTGTTGACCGGGTAAGTGCACTAGACAAATCCTGCCTATTTTCAGGCACGACCTGGGGGAGGGGGATACAGATGAATGCCAACTGACCTTGAACCAGATTAAGCTGTTGGTGGTATTTTTAGTGAATGGGGAAATTTGGCCAGGACATCGGAAATTCCCTACTCTTTCGATAAGTGCCATGGGATCTTTAACATCCACCTGAACTACCACCAATCCAGGCAGATGGGACCTCGGTTTAACGTCTCGTCGAAGCGGCACCTCAAGTGCAGCACCCTCTCATGCTGCACTACAGTGTCAGTACTGGGATATTAACTAAGTGCCAGATGTGGGAACTGAACCCACAGCCCTCTGATCTCGGCCTCAGAGGCGGGTGTGCTACCTACTGAGCCACTGACACTTCCGAGTTAGAAACCGATAGGGTGTCTTGCCTGCCACTGCCATTTAAAGGGCAAGTTTTTGGTTAGGCTGGCATTATGTCTGAGAAACCCAAAGAAAAACCGGGCCTACAGGTTTCAACACTGTGATGTCTGTGGGGAAGTCTTTGAAGCTGACCCACACCCATCTGTGTATATTGTCTGAGGTTTGACCACCTCAATTCAGACTGCCAGATTTGTAAAAATTTCCTGCAGCCACCCTGGATAAGAGGTTGGCAGCCTCAGGGAACGAGAGGCCAAAAAGTCCGCTGACCCGGATGGCCAGCCTGGTTCGGTGCCAACCGAACCGGAGGGAGTGCCCTCTGACCAGGGCGAGACTTCCTCGGGCAAACGTAAAGCTGGTTTGGAGAGGCCAGTTCCAGTAAAGAAAACAAGAAAATCAGCAGGTGTGGAGCCCAAAATTCCTTCTCCAACTGCTGCAGAGATAGCAAGAGCTATTCAGATTGTCCAGTCACTTTCTCCGGTTCCATCCGAACCGTCACTGTCTGGTAAAAGGTTGGTTCGGTCGGTTCCACCGGTTCAGGAATATGATGTTGAAGAGTTTTATGAACCAGAGGAGGGGGAGGATGATTATGAACAGTATGAATGTGACTTGGAGGGTCTGGGTATGCCCATTGAACCGGACATCTCCCCAGACAGACCTTTTGAATCTCCCCCTTCGCTTTCTGAGTCCCCCTCTCACTTTATTTTACAAAAAAGTTGCTGAAAACCTCCAGCTCCCATTGGAGGAAGCTGTGGATGAGCAAGAGGAACCTGATTTTGTAGAAATGATGGATATTCCAGAGTCTAGGAGATTGTCTATTCCCTTGCATAAATCATTTAGGAAACAAACAATAAAATTTTAAAACTCCTAATTCTGTGCCTCCTGTGGACAAAAGATGGACAGGAGGTACACTCTGTCAGTCCTGATACAGAATTCCTTTCACAGCAATGCAGTCACGTTGGTGTGGTTCAGGCTGCAGCCTGTGAGAAAGCTAATATTCCCTTGGCTTCACATCCTCCTGACACGGATTCCAGGAAGATTGATGCCATGGCTAAAAAACAATACATGGCAGTGTCCTTGGGACTCAGGCAAGCAAATTACATGGCTTATGTAGCAAGGTATCAAAAATCTAGATGGGACACTGTCATGGCTTTGGCCAAACAGGCCTCTGGCCAGCTTGCTAATGAGCTGGAACAGGTGGCTGCTGATGGCATTGAGGCACCTAAGGTGCAGTTTCATGCTGCTGTGGATTTTAATGATGTATCCTCTAGAGTCATGGCTACGTCTGTAGCTTTTCGTAGGTTGGCCTGGCTCAGGTGTACTAGCTTGTCACAGGATACCCAGACTAAGGCTATGGATTTTCCTGTGGTTGGAAATTCTCTGTTTGGGAGCAGACAGAGAATTATATGAGAAAATGGATGAATATAGGACTACCTATAAGGTGCTCAGGCTAAGGAGCGGCAAGTCACTCTCAGAGGCAGGCCCCAGGGGTAGAGGTAGGCCTTTTACCAAACCCAGGCCTCCTCTGCTTATGCTCAGAGGGTTCTTCAGAGGAGAGGCAGACGGGGTGTGGGCAGGCCTGCTCTCACCCCTCAGCCTAAAGCACCTGCCAAACAGACACCCTGATGGGGTGCCCAGGGCCGATTCTGCATTACCTGTAGGGGCAGGTTGGCTTCTCCGTTCAGAACTGGGTGTCTCTAACTTCAGACAAGTGGGTCCTGGAAGTAGTAAGCCAGGGTCTGGTTCTCAGCTTCAAAAAGTTCCCAAAGATGTGAATCAGATCTTTCCCACCTGCAAACTCTTTAGAGACCTTTTCTTTAGAAACAGAAGTCTCAACCCTCGTGGCTCTCAGAGCTGTAGAAAGGGTTTCTCCCCTACACCAGGGCAAGGGTCTGTACTCCAGATATTTCCTTACCCCAAAAAAGACAGGAGAATGGCGGCCCATTTTAGACCTGAGATATCTGAACAAACACCTTTTGAAACCAAAGTTCAGAATGGTAACTCTGGCAATGATTTTACCCTCTCTAAGGCCAGGGGACTGGCTAGCCTCCCTGGACCTCAAGGATGCCTATTTTCACGTCCTAATCAGAAGCTCCCACCGAAAGTACCTCAGATTCGAACTGCCCTCAGGTCACTACCAGTTCAGAGCAATGCCCTTCGGCCTCACCTCTGCCCCAAGGGTATTCACAAAATGTCTGGCAGTAGCAGTTGCTCATTTAAGAAGGCAAAGATTGCTGTCTTTCCTATCTGGACGACTGGCTCATTGTAGGCCAGTCCCAGAACAGGTAAAATCTCACCTGCAAGTTACCCAGCAGCTGCTCACTCCCTGGGCTTCTTGCTCAATCTTCCAAAGTCAGTTGTGGAACCAGTTCAGGTGCTCACCTTCATAGGTGCAGGGTGGATACAAAGCAGGCCAGAGCCTTCCTACCCTTAGAGGTAAGGAACTTGGTGGCTCTGGCCTCCTCCTTACTCTGCAGGTCTCTCGACCAGCAAGACACTTTTTGCAGCTCCTGAGGCACATGGCTGCGTCCACAGCTGTAGTGCAAGGAGCAAGATTTCAGATGAGGGACATTCAGTTTCACTTGAGAGCCTTTTGGTCTCAGAGAAGAGACCCCCTTTCCAAGTTGGTCCCAGTGACCCGAACCCTGATCCAGGCCCTCCAGTGGTGGCAGGATCAGAGCAATTTAAGACTGGGGGTCCCCTTCATTCCTCTGTCTCACTCCTTGACCCTCACTACAGATGCTTCCCTCCTGGGGTGGGGAGCCCACATGGGCGACCTCTCCACTCAGGGAGTGTGGTCCCCTCAGGAATCTCTGCTCCACATCAATTTGCTGGAACTCAGAGCTGTCTTTTTAGCACTTCAAGTGTTTTCTGCGTCTGTTCAGAACAAAGTGGTAAGTCAGAACAGACAACACCACAACAATGTGGTACATCAACAAGCAGGGGGGCACTCGGTCTTCGACCTTGTGCACCGAGGCAATGAAGTTGTGGTCTCTGGCCTTTCCTGAACACTTCCCTCATAGCAGTTCACCTTCCAGGAAAGGACAATGTCTAGCAGATGCTCTCAGCAGGATTTCCCAGGGCCATCCAGATAGTCTCTGGATCCTCAAGTACTGGGGATAGTTTTTGCCAGATGGGGCACCCCTCAGATCGATCTTTTTGCAGCCCCAGACAATCACCAACTTCCACTGTTCTGTTGCAGGCCCCCAGTGTTGGGCTCAGTCCCCCTGGATGCCTTTCTCCTAGATTGGGAAGGGAAGTTTCTTTATGCCTTTCCCCCCTTCCCTCTCCTATTCAAGGTGCTAGTCAAAATCAGATCCCAGCCTTGCAGGGTGATTCTGATTGCCCCAGATTGGGCCAGGCAGCCCTGGTACCCACTCCTTCTGTCCCTAGCAGTCCATCTTCCCCTGTGTCTCCCCAGGAATCACAACCTGTTAACCTGTGCCCAGGGGAGAGTTTGGTATCCGAACCTCAAATCCCTCAACCTCAAGGCCTGGCTCTTGAGGAGTTAGAATTTGCTGACCTACACCTTTCTCAGGGTGTTCTTGAAATCCTAAATAGGGTTGCCACCTTTGGATGAGGCAAAAACCGGATCCTAAGCTCCACCCCTAGCCCCACCCCTTTTCATGACTCATCATGCACTGTTCCTCCAATAAAAGACAACACTTAAAGCAGCAGTGAAATAAAAATGTCAAGATACAATACTGTGCGCCTCTTAAAGTTACTTTCCTAGGGTCTTCCTAATTATTTATTTATGTATTTATTTATTTATTGACATTGGTTAACCAGATAAACATACAGAGATAAAAGAACTTTAATTTACAGATTTGATCTGGGGGGAGACAAGGGAAATACTGTAAATAGCATACAGCAGTATACATACTTTATATATTTTGTCCGCAGTACTATTTCAAAGCCAAAGAAGTGATCATACATTTTTCTTGTGGAAAACATCATTTAAAACATTTAAAAATGCCTAAATTCTGTTAGAGATAAAAATGTTTACCAGCAAATGAAAGTGGAGGACAACTGACTCTGTTACTGTTACAAAAGGTGGGGGCAGCTTTGCTGCTATGCCACTTTATGATGCAGTGGAAAGATTAGGTTAAGTAAGTGCTAATAGTGTTAATGGCCATACTTTACACCTCCCAGGGTTACTGCATTCACAAACAAAAGGCTACACTGACAACAGAACTTGTTTGTAATGTGGACATGTACCTGAAACAATGAGTCATATGACAACATTTGTTTCAAAAGTATGTGAGCACTCAAAATGGCTCAAAAACCTGACCAGCACAGAGCAAAACCGGATTACCTGATAGAGACCCTGAAAACCTGATCACCAGGTAAAAAAACCTGACAGGTGGCAACCCTAATCCTAAAGGCTTCTAGGAAGCCTTCCACTAGGGCTACTTATAATTCAAAGTGGAAAAGGTTTTCCATTTGGTGTTCTGGGAAACATATTTCCCTGGAATCTGCTGATTTGCCCATTGTTTTGGACTATATGGTCCATCTTAATTCTTTGGGCCTGAGACTAGCTACCCTGAAAGTACATTTGGCAGCTGTCTCTGCTTTTGTGTCAGCAGGAAAGCCCTCCTCTTTCCGCTCACCCTGTATTTTTCCAAGTTTTTAAGGATTACTTCATACTAATCCACCTTTTAGGGATCTGCCCCTGCCTGGGACCTTAATGTTTGCATTGCCCAGTTAATGCAACCCCCTTTTGAACCTCTGTCTTCTGCAGAGCTTAAGTACTTAACTTGGAAAACTGTTTTCCTAGTGGCTATCACTTCTGTCAGGCGCATAAGTGAGTTGCAAGCCTTGTTCAGTAGAAACTGACTTTATTTCTTTCCACAGGGATAAGGTAGTCCTCAGGACTAACAGGATGTTTTTGCCTAAGGTGGTTTCAGATTTCCATCTTAATCAATCTATCTCCCTTCCAGTGTTTTTCACTGAACATTCCTCCTCTGGCGAGAGGAGATTGCACAGTTTAGATGTTAAGAGGGCCTTAAGTTACTATATAGAACGTGCCAAGGGTCACAGGTTCGAATCCCTCCAACTTTTTCTCACTTATAGTGAGGTCGGAAAAGGGAGACCTGCCACTAAGAGTTCAATTGCCAGGTGGATTGTCTCTTGTATCCAATTTTGTTATCAGAAACTGGGAAAGTTCCCCTCTGGCCTGAGGGCTCATTCTACCAGAGGTACAGCGCTGTCTCTAGCTGCTGCCAGAGACATCCCTATCTTAGAGATATGTCAAGCAGCTACCTGGAAAAGCGGTACACACTTTCACCAAGCATTACTCTCTGGATGTCAGGCCAGGAGAGATGCTCAGTTTGAGCACAGCTGTGCTTCAGAGCCTATTCCTAAGTAGATTCTGTCCTCCTCCATGGAGGTACTGCTGTGTAATCTGCAATTGTCATAATATAGCAAGACTTCATGTTGTTTGAAGAAAAAATTACTCACCTTAGTAATGTTGTTTCTTCTAATGGAGTCTTGCTATATTATAAACCTCCACCCCACCTGCCCTCTCAGAACTTCTACTTGGGTATGGGTGGGCAGCCTTGTGTGGGCGCTAGTTATGCCCATTATATGTTTTCCACCTTCTTGGGTTTTGGGGTGTGGTGTTTTATTTTATTTTATATTATTGCTTATATTATATTATTACTTCTGGTCCCTGACTTGAGTCTTTGTGTTGGGACCAGGAATATGTGTTAATAGTCAGGTAGCCAGTTGGCTAGTGTAGGTTACAGCTTCCACACAGACCTTAGTGAGTTTTGCTCGTAAAGATCTGACAGTTTGGGTTTGAAATAACCCAGACAGAGCTTCTCTAACCGAGCTCGCGCTCCAAGTTCCATTCTTAGAATGGGAGTTAACTCTTTCACCTCCGGAGCAGTTCTAATGGTGGGACAAACTGCAATTGTCATAATATAGCAAGACTCCATTAGAAGAAACAACATTACTAAGGTGAGTAATTTTTTCTTCCTGCTGGTGCTACCCCTCCCTATGCATCCAAGCAGTCTGTTAGCTTTTCCACAGCCTTCTCACAGTACTTTGCCACCTTCAGGTCATCAGTAATAACTCCAGGTCCCTCTCTTTTGACAGCTAGTACCTCTCTTCTCTCCCCAAAGTTTATATGGCACCCTGGGATATTGTTCTCCAGGTGCATATGCTGGATGGCTGCAGGACACAGCATTGGTACTTGGATCATACCAAGTATTGCAGAAAATGTATAGCTTTTGTGCCCACTTGTGATAGTAGTGGGTTCTGGCCTGTCCAAATGATTGGCCAGCTGTATTATGTTTTGTGACTGCAAGTGTGGTAAGCAGATTTCTGGTGGGATAGCTACTTCAGTGGCTTATTTTTGCAGTCATTACAGTCTGAATGTTCTCTCGTAGGTGTGTCTGCTTTGGCCTTACTGTTCTATAAGGGCTCCATGTTCAGGATCCTTGGGTCCTACCATCCTCCCTCAGTGTTTGGTACTGCTTGGGAATCTTTCATCATGTGGCTAAATGGAGGGAGATGTCCTCAAGATAGAATAGTTACTGCAATAGTAGATCTTAAGAATCTCCTTCATTGATCCCCCCTCCCCCCGTTGGGTGACTGTCCTACCTACTTCCATAAGCTGGTTCTACTCTGATGCATACTTCAGTATATTTTGTTTGGGTTTCCATATACGTTCCTGTGTATGCCTGGTTGCTTCAGCCCCTGCTGGTCTGATTCTGCAAACTCCTCTCCATCCGCAAACTGATTCATGCTGGAGATGCCCACGTTATATAGGCATGTCTATTTGGGTGGCCCCAGCATGCCAGGGGAGGGGTCCTGGCGCCCACAACTTATACTTCCATGATGTGGCTCAATGGACGAGATGCTTGAACATCTACTGTTACAGTAAGTAATCTTTCTTGATAACCTTTTTTTGGGGAATGTTGGTGGGTGAACCCTTTCTTTAAAACAGCAGTATGTGTTGGCAAAATATTTCCTCAGTGTTTTTAAGCAAAACTGTATTTGTCATCCATAGATTCACCCCTTATATTTGCAGTTTTCTCAGATAAAATGGCTTTATAGTTAAAATGACTGAAATCTTTAAAGATGGGTGCCCTTGCAGTTTCTGAAAAATCTCTTCTGTTGAGGTTAACCTTTGAATGTACATACTAGATTCATACTGTGGCTGGATTAGGATGGTGGTACCACAAGGTTCTGCTGGTAAAAAGCACAGTATCAAGATAATTTTTTTCTTATTGGTGACATGGCACACCAATAGGAACTTCAAAATCCTGTACCTTAGTACAGTAATAGAAAGAAAGTGGTGTTAATTTTAGGCAGACAAACGTTGCTGAAAAAAAAAAAAAATGCATGGTGACTAACACATACTGCTGCTTTAAAGTGACAGGAGGATGCAAATTGTCAGACCCCGGGTTGTCCTGACAAGCAAGTAGACCTCTCAAGGTTCTGTTGGTCTACTTGCTTGTATTGACAACCTCTCGAAGCTGACACAGCATTGTTCACTGTTGCTCCTCCATTATGCTATGTGTTGCAAGTGGAAATACTTCATTTAGCAGATTATATTGAAAACGTAAGGAAAAACGCACCGGTTTTTGAGCCATGAAAAGGAAATGTGAAAATGTGAGTTGTCCGTTTCGGGGGAGTGTTAACCAGTCAAATGTAACAAATATGCTGTAGGGTAATGCAAATCATTGGGGTGTGACGTATTTATTTTTGTCCCAGATTTCTATGTTTGGCCATAAATGCACAAAGAGCTGTAGATCAAGTAGGGTCTGCAGTAAGAATATACAGTAGGTAGGGAAAAATGGGCAGTCTGGGTGGTCGAGATGGCCCTTATCTGCCATCAGATTCCATGTTTAATGCGATGACCTAAAGGACCTTTTTGTTTTTATCATGTGGGGCCTAGTCCAGCAAAACAGAAGTAAGGTGCATTGCAATTGCTCTGCAGAAAATGGGTCTGTATATGTCAGATTCCTTGAATATGGTCTGAGCTGTTGGCCATCTGTACTAGAAATTAAGCCAAGGGCTATTTAAGCTGTTTATCAAATTGATTTTTGCAAAGTATTCTCTGGATAACACAGTTGCTGAAATTCTGCTTCAACCTAATGAAAGTAAATTCCAAGTTGTATGGTTTGCAAATCAAAAAAATAAGTTTCTAAAACTGGCTGCAGGTCACTAGCCACACACTGGCAGTTCTGCTAGATACAGCGGTCACTGAACTGTAGTCAAGCTGGTGCATCCTTAGGCTCTGCCCTGTGATTTCAGATCTTTTCTGCTGGAAGAGTTGGATCTTTCACATCTCTCCATGTGTAGAAGGATTTCCACATTCAGGTGCTATTTCTCTGAACTTTGAATTTCAGTAAAGTTTTTGAATAGTTTTTAGCAGTATAGTCTTCTGGTTTTACTCGGTCATCCATTGTCAAGAATGAAACCGCCTGGCTTTAAAGGGAACATCCCATTTGCCTTCTGTTCTCTATCTGTGTAGTCTGGCATGAACAATGATTGGGTCTTTTGTACTCTCCTGATTTCATTAGCATTTAAAGCAGCAGTATTAGTTAAAAATCTCAAATTGGTTGTCGGAACAAGTCAAAACAATATAACCGATTTCTGTTTTGCTTTTTTGTTCCTGAGGCAAGAGAGGATTTTGAAGTTTTTAAAAGTTCTTGCTGTTGTGCCAGATCCACCCTTGTTGACTTAAGCAGATCAGGGTGGTGCTGTGCTGTTGGCCATCAAACGTGCTGGCAAAACACCCCGACATACTTGTATTATAAATAGAGTGGATGCAGTTAAAAAGTGACCTCGAGATTTTTAAAAGATGTTGGGAGCTGCCATCTTTATTGCAGAGCATGCAAATTACAACATTTGTAATTAAACTGTCTTAAATAGCTGAATTTCAAATACCTCGGTGAAGTATCAGAGACTATCAGGAATACATTACTGCTGGAAAAAAGGTATATTTGTTGCCAATCAACTAGTACTGCTGCTTTAAATGTAAATGAAGTCTGGTGTGAAAACCTGCTTGACTTGGTTGTGAAGGTCATGACCCATCTCATGTAGGGCATCCTGGAATTCTTTTTTATTTTAGTGTTAAAGCCTGCTGTAGTTTTACTATATTAGTCAGTGTTATTGTCCTCTGCAGTCCCTATGATCTTACTTTGAGAGGGCTCTTGCCGTAGGTATTAACCTTTAGGACTGCGCTCCCTGGCATCAGGACCACATGGAAGACTTTAGCTAGCAGTGTCTGGCAGAGGATCACCCACCGATGTCGTGACAGACGTCTGCATGGCCCTATATAGTGGACGGTCCTCAGCCCACTCTCCAGTTCTTTTTCGTCTACCTGTGCACATCTGACCTCGTGGAGAGCACTGCTATTGTTCGACCACCATTTTGGATAAGTATTCATCTTCAATTTTTCCTTTATTCTTTAGTCTTAGTAAAATATTTCTCATGCATGTCTTCTCCGATGCCTTCAGAGTCTCAAACAAGTGAGATTCCTGCGGCATGCAACTCTTCCATAAGGACAATTCCTTCTGCCTGGGCTTGGAACGCCAGGCCGAGGACTGGTAAGCCTGCCTGAGCTTCAGTTGGGTCACGGAAACGCAGACAGAGCCCTGGAGGCCCATGTTCTAAAGCTGAAAATGGCATTGATGGAGAATGAGTTGCAGAAATTGCAGAGTGCATCTTCTTCTCAGTCCTTGGATTTGCACTGACACAAGGAGAAGCACCGGGACCAGGACGGGTTCCCCCTCCTGCCCGCAGATCCCTCCAGGGACTGCGGACATTCAGTAGCCCTCTTCTGGAAAGAGTGCCATCCCAGACAAGGCTGCTTCCTGCTCCTAGGAGCAGCCCATTGCCCCTCCCGCCACCACTGAATTCAGTAGCGGCAGTTGCTTCGACAATCTGAAGCTCCTGCCATGCTTAGGCCCCTTAAAACCAAAGGGTCCAAGTCTGTTGGGGCTAAGTTGCCCAGGCTGAAGTCTGGCACCACCGGATCTGGTGAATGCCCAGCCACGGCTGATGAGCCAGACGTCGGGTCTCCCAACGCCCACAGAGCCCAGCTTCCATGGTGCTCGGACTATTGGCCCGATGTGACACCCCCCCCCCGCTGCTGCTTCAACTGCAGCGCACCCTGGCGGGCTCGTCCAGTCCGGGTATTCCTTCTCCCCCTCCGGCCTTTTTCAAGTGCCTGGAGCCAGAGTTGGAGGAACATCAGCCTGACAATACAGTCTTCGGGTCGCAACTGAGCCTTCCGTGAATCCCCAGCAGGACCCCAGGCTCCACCTGCAGGGCCTTCCCCCCCTCCATCTGTGCCAGAGGGTCCCTCCGGGCAGTTGCCGGGCTCTGTCCCTAGCGGTCCTGCGCTTATCTGTCCCCTGGTCCTTTCAACCCACCTTTTAGGCCTCCACACTGTCCTCAGTTGTGCCTTACGGTTCCTCGGTCAGGGCCATTGCTGGATTTCCTGGTGCACGGCTACCAGCCGCTACGTTTCTATACCTCCGATTATCTTCTGCGGTACCAAATGCCAAGTCTCCCTTTCCTGGGGTATCTGCTGTCGGGCTATGTGCTCCACTTCCATATGCCGGGCTGTCTGCCGTCAGGGTTCCAGATGCTGGGATACACCCCTGGTTTTCAGCCAGTGTACCAGCCTCCACTACCCCCACCTCCGTCCCTCAGTCAGACTTCAGGGTCATCTTCCAGTCCTGGTGAACCAAGACTAAGTCCCAGTTGGTGTTGGAGCTGGACAGTCTCCATCCGGTGGCAGCCTCTACTCTGGATCAGATGCCTCAGCTGGTGGAGTCCTGCCCTTCTACGTAAGAGGTGACTCCCACCACTGAAAAGAGCAGGCCTCCTATCACTTTTACAGAGGTCCCCTGCACCAGGGTTCCATCTCTGACTCATCTGACTTCCTCTGTCAGCTTCTGGCTTTGAGACGTCTCCACCAGACGAGCCCAAGACTGAGGAATCCCCGAGGTGGTTTCATTCACGGACTTCAAGAAGATTGCAGAGGTATAGGAGTGGAAATCTTGACGATCAGGATCCCAAATGCAAGAGACTGGCTATGCATTTGGACATACCAGAGTTGTCTCCAATCCTCACATCTCCCTGGTTGGAGCCTCATGAGGACTTGGCCTCTACCATTTGGCTGATGCCTTCATCCATTCCTGCCATGGCAAGAAGGTGGATAGGATCTACCATATGCCAGAGGGCAAAGACCACCTGAATATCCACCCTAAAGCAAACTTGGTGGTCATTAGTGCGGCCCATGACAGATCTGCTAAACCTAAACACATGAGCACTTCTAAGGAATCCAAGCAGCTCTACCAATTTGGGCAGACTTTTTTTTACTCATCTTCCACCTAGGCTATTCGCTCTCTTAACTATGTGGCACATGTTAGTGTACCAAAAGTAAATTTTTTTGCAAACTGGATCCGGTCATTGAGGCCATGCCAGACTGAGGCAAAGGAAACGGACACAATTAGGTCAGAGGTAGTCGCTTGTCTCCATTCTCTGAGGGCGACCTATGACGTGGTTGATTTCTCTGCTAGAGGTACGGCCACTGCTGTCAGCCTGAGGAGGTATTCGTGGCTGAGGGTTTCTGGGTTGGTGCCTGATGTCCAGGCTACCATCCAGGACTCCCCCTTCTGGGGTTCTGTCCTATTCGGAGGAGATGCTCAAGACATTACGCACGTCCAGGACAGGATGGACGGCATTGCATTCGGCGCAAACTATGTATTGCGCTGGCTATGAGCCAAAACCTTTTTGTCACCAACAGGGATGGCAGACTAAACATCAACAGTCCAGACGTCATACCAAACATCTGGCCCCCTCAGCTGCGACCACTCTCCAGCCGAGCACCAGAGAGCTTCAAGGGAGGCCTTCCCCCAACCATCACTCTGCTTCTTGACTCATGTTCACCTCCCCTTCTCCTTTTGCAGTCGGAAGAATTGGTGGATGAAAGGTTCACTGGTCATCTGGCAGGATGGGAGACTATCACCACAGATTCATGGGTCCTTCAATTAGTATCTGAAGGATACACATTAGTTTCTGGAGAGACCTCAGACAACCCTCTGTGTCCCTCACATTATCCAAAGGTGCACATTCGCATGATCAGAGAGGAGATGGGAGACTCTTCTGCGCAAAAAAAAAAAAAAAAAACATAGAGCCTGTGCCTCCAAATCAGGCAGGAAAGGGGGGATAATACTCGCTACTTCCTGGTCCGCAAAAAGACTGGAGATCTACGCCCTATATTAGATCTCAGCACCTTGAACCTGTACATAGAATACCTGTTTTGCTGCACAAGGGACAGTGGCTCTGCGCCCTGGACATGCAGGATGCATACCTGCACATGCCTGTCTTTCAGGCCCACTGCCACTACCTCAGGTTCTCCTTTCAGGAGGAACACCACCAGTTCAAGGCCCTCCCCTTTGGCCTGTCCTCGGCACCCAGGGTTTTCACCAAGTGCCTAGCAGTAGTGGCAGCGGCCCTGAGGCTTCAAGGCCACTACATTTTCCCATACCTTAACGAATGACTGATGTCTGCCTAGTCAAGGCAATGGTTGGAGCGTTCCATTGCAGCTACCCTGGACCTGTTTGCCCAAATGGGGATTATGGTGAATTTCCCCAAGTCTCACCTTGCCCCTTCCCAGCATCTGCAGTTCATTGGGACAGTGCCGGATATGGCCCACGGTCAAGCTTTCCTCCCAATGGACAGAGCGGAAACCTTAACGGCAGGCTCAGGTGGTAGCTTGCAGCCATTGGGTTTTGGCCAGGTCAGTGTTGCACCTCCTTGGCCTTATGGCAGTAGCCATTCCTACAGTTCTGGCCCGATTCCACATGTGGATAATGCAGTGAACACTCAGGGTCCAGTTGGACCGGTGATCGGATGACCTTAATAACAAGATCATGGTCTCCGGATCATTGCGCCGGGATCTCGTATGGTGGCAGGATACCAACAATCTCTGCAAAGGAATTCCTTTTCAGTCTCCTTTCTCTCCTCCTCCCCCATCCAGACTCTCACTATGGATGCTTCAGGGCTGGGTTGGGGGTCACATCTAGAGAACCACAGGACACAAGGACTGGTCTGTCAGAGCTCTCCCTACACACAAATGTGCTGGAGATGTGGACAGTGCAGTAAGCCCTCCAGGCTTTTCAGCACCTCCTAAGACCAGGTCCTCTGCTGATGGTCCAAATGGACAATATGTGCATAGTATGGTACCTGAACAAGCAAGGGGGCACTCAGTCATACCCCTTTGCAGGGAGGCGATGCAAGTTTGGAATTGGGCAGTTCAGCATTGGATCTCCTCATGGCAGTGCATATCTCAGGCGTCATCCAAGCGGACAGTCTCTGCCACACCCAGGCTAAGGCTGACGAGTAGGGAACTAAACCAGTCAGTGGTCGAAGACTTACTCGACCTGTGGGGTCATCCAGATCTTTTATCTGTTCGCCTCCCTGTCCAGTGCAAAACTATCCATTTTGCTTGCTCGTTCCAGGGCCTGGTGTTTGGACTTGGAGGTTCTTGTATGCCATCTACCCCCTTTCAGATTCTGCGGAGGGTACTGCTCAAGCTGCAAGTGGAAGGGGCACATATGATCTTGATTGTTCCTACTAAATATGGTTTCTGCTTCTTCAGCAGCTTGCTGTGGAACCTTCGGTTCATCTTCCCCTCTGTCCTGACCTAGGAGGAGCGCACGCTGGTCCATCCAGGGCTGAAGTCCCTTCATCTTCATGCATGGCACCTTCTGACATAGCTGCTTTGTGTTTTGGTGCATCTCCTAGAGTAGCCCAGGTTCTTGTGGAGGTCAGAAAGCCTTCCATGCGAACCACTTGTGCTGGGCCACTTCGAAAAGTTGGGACCCCTTTTTTTTTTTTTTTTGTGCCGTTCCTCAGGTCATGGAGTATCTTCTGCATCTCTCTGACCTAGGCCTGAGTTACTCTTCTTTTGAAGGTACACCTGTTGGCCATTTCTGCCTACCACGTCCCGGTGGAGGGCAAAATTGTCACTCAGCTGCAGGTTTCCAAAATGTTTCTGAAGGGAATTCTCCACTTAACCCCCCTGGTGCATAACCCTGTTCTGCCATGGGATTTGACTTTTATTTTAGAAAAACTCACCTTGCTTCCTTTTGAACCAGCAGCAAGTTGTGACATGCTGTCAAGGAAAGCACTCTTTTTAGTTGCTGTTAATTCTGCTCAAAGGATTGCCGAGCTTCAGGCCCTGATGTGCAAGGAGCCTTATTTGATTTTTCAGAGACCGGGTGGTTCTGCATATTAGTACTAAGTTTTTACCAAAGGTGGTTTCCGAGTTTACGTTGAATTTCAACTACCAGTGTATTACCCCGAGTACTTTAAGCGGGGAAGCAATTCTAATACTTTTTGCGTTACTATGCGAATCGGATGAAATCGGTCCTAAAATGGATTAGCTTTCTTTCCTTGCACCCGAGAGAGGGCACTGCTGTTTATAAGCAGTGTGTCCAGATTTTTCTGTTACCAAAAGTACAACAAACCTTTGCGGAAGTTAAAGGGCATTCTACTAGATGCATGACTGCATCTGCAGCTTGTTTCAAAAATGTCCACTGCTGACATTTGTGTAGCAGCCACCTGGAGCTCTGGTCACACCTTTATGAAGCACTACAGTTTGGTCATTGCCTCTAGGCACAGGGCTGGCCTTGGACTAGCAGTCCTTCAGGTCCTCCTTTCATAATTTCCCAGCATCTCTGCAGGTCTTTCCTGCCTCCTGTGCTAAAGATTTGTCGAGATTTTACACTGCTTGGGACTCTGTCCTAAAGGTTAATACTTACTGCAAAAGCCCTCTTGAAGCAAGATAGTACAGTTACGCAAGAACTTACCGTAGCAGTAGATCTTCAAGAGAGGCTTTTGTAGTAGGTACCTTTTTTTCACCTCCCACCTCCTCCTAGTTTGTGCTTCAGCCTGCTTTAGGAGTCTGCTCCTTCCCCTGTTGCTTTATTCCGAGTTCTCCGGTGGGAGAACTGGAGGGTGGGTTGGGGACTGCCCACTATATAGGGTCATTTGATGTCAGTGGGTGGTCTCCTGCCAGACCATGCTAGCTTTGTCTGTGTGGTCCTGACTTCAGGGGGTGCAGTCCTAAAGGTTAATACCTCCTGCAAGAGCCTCTTTGAAGATCTACTGTTGCAGTAAGCTCTTGCGTAACTGTACTCGTCTTACAGTGGTCATGAAACTTCTCAAGGTACAGTAAGTATCCTGCTTTCTGTAGTTTAAAGTGCATCTAATTTGGGGGGGGAGCTTTGAGACTTCACTAGACATGCAAGAACAGACTGTAACCTGTGGCTTGTGTTGATATGCATAAACTCCCATGATGCATTGCACGAGTGGGGTAATGACCTTTGCAGTGAAGTAAAACAGGATCTACTTTGAGGATATCTTTCATCAGGCCACACCTGTGGAACTATAAGCTACCAGGCACTAGGTCCACATGGAAAGTTTTACAAGCAGTCAGCTAGGGGCTGCCCATGATGTCAGATGTCTGCTCTCCCATATAAACATGGGTGGCCCCTTCCCACCATCTACCATACTTGTTAGACTGTATATGGAAACACCACTGCAGTCTCCGTCTTTAATTTTTTTTCTCACCATAGTAATCACTTTTGTAATTTTTGATGGAGTGTATGTTGAACTAAGGAGCTGTCAAAAGTGTTCAGTTACTGTGAATGTGGTGAAAAGATGTACTCTGGAGATTCACACTGCGTCTGCCTGTGCCCAGACCATAATGTTCATGCGTGCCTGATCTGCAACACTGCCCAGACCATAATATTTCTGTGTTCTCTGATCTGCAACATAGCCACCTGGCAACACTAAAAAGGTATGTTTTTTAAAATTAATAAATAAGATTACATTGTCATACAAGGAAAATGACAAACCAGAGCAAACCCAAGAAAAATACAAAAATTGAAACAGTTAATTATAACACACACACTCCTCCCTTCAAGTGCAGCTCCCCAACAGAATATTATAATTACGACAACGTTTAAAAAAGCAAGCAAGCTGGACCGGCCTGTTGGCACAGTGGTAGGGTTACCGCTTGTGATGCCGGCAACCCACATTTGGGAATGAGTGCAGGATGTCAGGGGGTCATCTGGAGGAGGATAGTGTCCAAGAGGGCACACTCCTCTGGGGAGAGATGCTGGCTCCATTCCACTGCCACCTGGGGGCCCCATAGGTGATGGGACAGCTGCCAGTTGGTGCTGCTTATGTGGGAGGGACCCAAAGAAAACCGGAAAAAGGCCCCGGCAGGGATGATCACCACTGCACCGATAACATGGCACTCATCTGGCAGGTACAGGGTGTATCTCTGCCACCTTCTAGCCCATAGCCCCGGGTAGGGACAGGACACATGGATGGCAAGACCACTAGAAGTTGGATGATGGGGCTGGAGGAGCCGGTGGGATGTAAGGCCAGGGAATGAAAGGTGGTTTTGAGGGAGCAACAATTATATTAAAAAAAAAAAAACAAAACAAAAAAAAAAAACAACTTGGAGATCTAAAAATAAAAATTGGATTAAATTTAACGTAGGAGAATATAAGCAACTAAATGAAGAAATCTACAGTCGAGATAACTATGCATACAATAATCTTAATTTCTCTCAAAAATATGTATATTTTTTTATTTCTATTGTGCCCACAGTCCTTCAGGAGTTGCCAAGACACCCATCTCCTGTTGTCTCTTCCTTTTTTTTACTCTATTTTCTACCCCATCTCCCCAAAAGAACTGGAACTCTCAGGCAATCCACTTGCCTACTTGCTTCTCACAACCCATCTGACCATCTGCCCCCTCACAGGGCCTGTGACTCCTCATGGCCCCAACTCAAACCGCGGGAAGATCAAGGGGCAGAGGCCCAGTGTTGGGCATGTGGCGGTTGAGGCACTGGGATGCCGTCTCCTATCTGGCCCTCATGAGTATTTTTTTTTTTTTTTTTTTTTGCTTCTGGTTACCCCTCCTATGTGTGGGCACCTCCAGACACACTGGTGCATGGTATACTTGTCAGTGTCTGCCACGCCATTATGTGCTAGCCTGGCTTGCGGCAGTACCACTGGGGGTCCCTGGCTTGCCGGACTACCCCATCCCCTGTAGGCCGGGGAGGAGAGCTCCACTCGGGAGCTCGGTCCTCAACCCTTCCCCTGTCAGCGCCAGAGTCTGTTCCTGAACCCGGGTTGCCAGCGTGAGGTGTGGGTCCAGCGCCTCAATCCTCAGCGTCACTGGGATGACCCCCTGTTGTCCCTTCCTTACCTGTGCATTGGTGCTCAGGCCCATCCTTTGTGGAGCTGTGGCTGTCTTTCTCTCCCTCCTCCCCCATTCGGGGACGAGGTAGAGGCACAGACTCTCAAATTATTGATTTGTCGGGAGGCCAGAGCGATGGGACAGGCAGGAGAGATCTGGAGCAGTGCAGGGCGCTCTTGTCATGCATGGAACTAGGGGCCATTTTCCAGTTTTTGGTTTTTTTTTTGGTGTTTATTTTTTTTCTCCCTGATGACTTTGACGTGCAGAGGAGACCCAAGGTTGCACGTGCACGCAGAGGCATGCGTCCACTCCAGGTCCCGGCCAATATCCGTCCCTTCCCTTGGAGCCCCCAACTGCACTTCCATCTGTGATCACCCACGTGGCAGTATTGCAGTGGGGACAGCAACCCTCCTCGGAGGAGAGCATCCCAGACTACTGTGAGCCAGCTTCTGAACTCTGTAGCGGGTGCCGCTAGTGGTACCGCTGTGCCAGCACTTGGTCTTCAGAACCTTTATGTGTATGCCTAACACTGGCTATATACAGTTCAGCATTCAAGGGGCTAGTGGATTTCTGCAGGCCATTCTAACTAGGATGGGATTTTATCATCCAGTGACTGAGGAGAGGACCACCTTAATTAGGGCAATAAAGCCCTTCTGTTTCCTAAGGCTGTGCTCTTGTAATGTCCCAGTAAGCAGACTTCAGGGGGTAAAGGCATCCACTAAATCAAAGAATGGATCTAATCGTGACTTAATGTCGGTCCAAAATGGTGTGGCCTTCTTACAGGTCCGCAGTATATGAACTAAGGACCCATCCAGATTTTTGCACCTGGAACAGATGGAGTTACTGGGGGTCTAATAAAGATTATGTAGGATTTTAAATTGTATCAGGCTATAGCGAACCTGTTTCACATTTGCATATGTCAGCCCAGACCTTTTGCCAGTCTGGGTCCAGCCAAGATGGAGGACATTCTGACAATAAAAGTAGATTCCAGATATTTTGGGTCAAGGGCTTGAAATGTATGGTACAGTTTAGATACTGCATGATGGGAGTCTGCCCCATGACTTGAATCCTCATTAACATTAAGCCCTGTGTCAACCCATGGGGGAGAACCTATATGGGATGATAGGGCATGGTATGACTGCAAATATTTAATTGCCTTACTGGTAAATTGTATCTAGTTTGTAAAGAAGAAGAATCAATCATTTGCTCCATTGAAGAAATCATGTCCACTGTCCTCCCAAAGGAAGGAAACTCACTGATACGGGACAGTGGGCAGTTTTTTAAAATTGGGATTAAGGAATATCATTGACCTAAGCTATGTGTTATCACACTATGGAAATACTTGCACAATTGCGCATGGGCTTGTAAAGATTAGTATATTGGGGTACATTTTAAGAGTAGTGGGAAGAGAGGCAAGAGAAGGAAAAGATCAGGAAAATGAATGTTAAATCCCCTGCACAGAGTTCTTCCAAGACCTCACAATTGTGGTTCGTAATGGTCAGGTTACACAATTGGGGTGATTTGTCCCCATTTAAAGTACTTACTGCCCTGTAATGCTATATAATGGCAAAGACACCCTAGTTGTTTGGGGGTAATTAATTTAATGTAAACTCTTCTAATCTACTACCCTGCCATAAAAATGGATTAAGAAACGTCTGTAATTGTTGAAACTAAGCTTGTGGTAAAATTATGTTTAGCATCCCAAGAGGATACAAAATGTGGGGTAGTACATTCATTTTAACAACATTTACTCATCCCCATAAGGATAAAGGTAAGGCTATCCATCTATGAAGATCCAGTTTAATATTACGTAAGAGTGGATTGAAGTTGAAAAGGCACTTTAGAAAACCACCTTCTAAAAGCAGCAGGTAGCTGGAATGGAGAGCTTATTGGGCCTGGGGTGGTATGTTGGCAGCGGTGCTGGAGGCTGTGGTTGAGCACTTTTCCAAGGTCTGGATCACATGTCCTTTGTGATCCACTAACACTAATCACTGCCTCTGTGGGACATACTGCTGGTGCCAGCAATGCTCATGAGCAGGCCACTGGAATTGATGCACAAGTGTGTCACACATGGAAAACTGGCTTCTTGGTGACCACTCTCGGCTAGGATGAGTGAGCTCCAGGTGCACTTTGTGGATCCTCCTTACCTGTTGATCCACAGGGACAAGATTGCCCTTCACCCTAATGTGAAATTCCACCTGTAGGTTGTGTAGCGTTCCACCTCACACAGATGATTAACCTCCTGGTGTACTTCCCCAGTCTGATCTTGGACATAAGTTGCAGGCTTCATACACTGGACCTGTGGAGGGCACTAACCTAAGTAGTACACGCTGGAAGTTTGGTGAGGCTTGCCAGCAGTCCGTTCTTAATATATGCTGAAGCCATGACTGGTAGCTAAGTGGAAGATTGCCAAGTGGAACATATCCTGCATCAACCTTAACTGGTAGGCCATCACCCAATGAGCTTAAAGATTAAATGCACATGTTTTGTCCCTGTATCATGATTGTTTCCTGAGAATAATCATTCTGTTTGGTTTTGTGGTTTTCTTTAAATCAGCATCTGTTAATGTGCTGTGCAGTAACTGAAAACAGTGAAGATGTTTCTGTCCCTGTCAGTGAGCAATGACATCATACTGATCCAGCCTGCTGCTTCAGCAGTTAAATCCCTGATTGACTGAATAAGCTGTTGGAGTTCCTAGTTAGAGCAGTCTGTAGAGCTAATTGTTTTCACTCGTAGTTTACGAACCCATCTGGCTTGTGTTTGGAGAGATGCTTAAAATCTATCTTTCTGTTCTCATAAAAAGTTGATCCTTTGGGGTTCAGTGCTGAATTGAAGTGGTATGAATGAATGTCTCATGAGAAATTACCTTGTCTGTATCACAGATGTCAGTTCTCTGTCATCAAAACTCTACATTCTAGGGACTTGGATATGATGTTCTCTCCACACTTACTGGCAGGTTCCTTGCCGCTTTAAATCTTGCCCCATGACTCCAGATCTTCAAACGACATGAAGTCTTGCTATATTATGACAATTGCAGTTTGTCCCACCATTAGAACTGCTCCGGAGGTGAAAGAGTTAACTTCCATGCCAGGCATGGAGCTTGGAGCGCGAGCTCGGTTAGAGAAGCTCTGTCTGGATAATTTCAAACTGAAACTGTCAGATTCTTTACTCCGCCTCACTGAACAGTCGCTCCGAGATTTCTCCTACTGCTCGGTTCATTTCTCGGTTTAAACAGTATTTTCTCGGTTAAATTCAACCGCGAGTATTATTTTAACCGCAAACCGATTGGTTCAAGCTCTGTCTGTGGTATTGTAAGTAATAGACAGGTTTATTTCTGTGTGGAACTTGTAAATGTTTATCGGTTCAGTTCAAACCGATCAGGTTGTTTTAAAACTTTAAAAATCAAGCATTAAAAGCTTTTAGAGTGCGGTTCCCGGTTCTTATCGGTTCTAAAAAAAAAAAAAAAATGGATTTCATTATGGTTTTCCACGACCCGTGACACGGTTAGGAACCGATAAGGGTGTCTTGCCTGGCACTGCCGTTAAAGGGCAAGTTTTTTGGTTAGGCTGGCATCATGTCTGAGAAACCCAAAAGAAAAACCCGGGGCCCACTGGGTTTCAACACTGTGGTGTCTGTAAGCCTTTGCCAAGGCTGACCCACACACCACATGTGTATTGTCTGGGGTTTGACCACCTCAATTCAGACTGCGGATTTGTAAGAATTTCCTGCAGCCACCCTGGATAAGAGAGTTGGCAGGCTCAGGGAACGAGAGGCCAAAAGTCTGCAGACCCGATGGTTAGCCCTGCCCCGTGCCAACCGAATCGAGGGAGTGCCTCTGACCAGGCTAGACTTTGGGTAACATAAAGCTGACTCTGAGGAGCCAGTTCCAACAAAGAAAACTAGAAAATCAGCAGGTGTGGAGTCTAAAACCTTCTCCAACTGCTGCAGAGATAGCAAGAGCTATACAAATTGTCCAGTCACTTTCTCCAGTCGCGTCCGAACCGCCACTGTCTGCTAAAAGGTCGGTTCGGCCGGTTCCATCCGGTTCAAGAATATGATTTAGAAGAGTTTTATGAACCAGAGGAGGGGGAGGATGATTATGAACAGTATGAATGTGACTTTGAGAGTCTGGATGTGCCCATTGAACCGGACATCTCCCCAGACAGACCTTTAGAATCTCCCCCTACGCTTTCTGAGTCCCCTTCTCACTTTCTGTTTTATAAAAAGGTTGCTGAAACCCTCCAGCTCCCATTGGAGGAAGCTGTGGATGAGCAAGAGGAACCTGATTTTGTGGAAATGATGGATATCCCAGAGTCTAGGAGATTGTCTATCCCTTTACATATATCATTTAGGAAACGAACAATAACAATTTTAAAAGCTCCTAATTCTATGCCTCCTGTGGACAAGAAGATGGACAGGAGGTACACTTTGTCAGGTCCTGATACAGAATTCCTTTCACAGCAATGCAGTCATGTTGGAGTAGTTCAGGCTGCAGCCTGTGATAAGGCTAAAATTCCCCTGGCTTCACATCCTCCTGACAAGGACTCCAGGAAGATTGATGCCATGGCTAAGAAACAATACATGGCAGCGTCCTTGGGACTCAGACAAGCAAATTACATGGCTTATGTGGCAAGATACCAAAAATCTAGATGGGACACTGTCATGGCTTTGGCCAAACAGGCCCCTGGCCAGCTTGCTAAGGAGCTGGAGCAGGTGGCTGCTGATGGTATTGAGGCATCCAAGGTGCAGTTCCATGCTGCTGTCGATTCTAATAATGTATCCTCTAGAGTCATGGCTACATCTGTGGCTTTTCGTAGGTTGGCTTGGCTCAGGTTTACTAGCTTGTCACAGGATACCCAGACTAAGGCTATGGATTTTCCTGTGGTAGGAAATTCTCTGTTTGGGGAGCAGACAGAGAATTACATGAAGAAAATGGATGAATATAGGACAACTTATAGGAGTGCACAAGCCAAGGAGCGGCAAGCCACTCCTCAGAGGCAGACCCCCAGGGGTAGAGGTAGGCCTTTTCACAGGCCTTTTAACCAAACCCAGGCCTCCTCTGCTTATGCTCAGAGGGAGTTCTTCAGAGGAGAGGCAGACAGGGTGCAAGCAGGCCTGCTCCACCCTCAGCCTAAAGCCCTGTCAAACAGGCACCCTGATGGGGTGCCCAGGGCGTTCTCCATTACCTGTAGGGGCAGGTTGGCTTACTTTCGTTCAGAACTGGGAGTCTCTAACATCAGACAAGTGGGTCCTGGAAGTAGTAAGCCGGGGTCTGGTTCTCAGCTTCAAAAAATTTCCAAAGATGAGAATCAGATCTTTTCCACCTGCAAACCCTCTAGAGACCATTGCCTTAGAAACAGAAGTCTCAACCCTCCTGGCTCTCAGAGCTGTAGAAAGGGTTTCTCCCCTACACCAGGGCAAGGGTCTGTACTCCAGGTACTTCCTTACCCCAAAAAAGACAGGAGAATGGCGGCCCATTTTGGACCTAAGATATCTGAACAAGCACCTTTTGAAACCAAAATTCAAAATGGTGACTCTGGCAATGATTTTACCTTCTCTAAGGCCAGGGGACTGGCTAGCTTCCCTGGACCTCAAGGATGCCTATTTCCATGTTCTCATCAGAAGCTCCCACCAAAAGTACTCAGATTCAACTGCCCTCAGGCCATTACCAGTTCAGAGCAATGCCCTTTCGCCTTACCTCTGCCCCAAGGGTATTCACAAAATGTCTAGCAGTAGCAGTTGCTCATTTAAGAAGGCAAAGATTGCCATCTTTCCTACCTAGACGACTGGCTCATTGTAGGTCAGTCTCAGACCAGGTCAAATCACACCTGCAAGTTACCCAGCAGCTGCTCACTCTCTGGGTTTCTTCTCAATCTTCCAAAGTCAGTTCTGGAACCTGTCCAGGTACTCACCTTTATAGGTGCAGAATTGGACACAAAGCAGGCCAGAGCCTTCCTGCCCCTAGAAAGGGTAAGGAACCTAGTGGCCCTGGCCTCCTTCACTCTGCAGGTCTCTCGACCAGCAAGGCACTTCTTACAGCTACTAGGACACATGGCTGCTTCCACAACTGTAGTGCAAGGAGCAAGGTTTCAGATGAGGGACATTCAGTTTCACTTGAGAGCCTTCTGGTCCCAAAGAAAAGATCCCCTTTCCAAGTTGATCCCAGTGACTCTAACCCTGATCCAGGCCCTTCAGTGGTGGCAGGATCAGAGCAATTTGAGACTAGGGGTTCCCTTCATCCCTCTATCTCACTCCTTGACCCTTACTACAGATGCGTCCCTTCTGGGATGGGGAGCTCACATGGGCGACCCAGGGAGTGTGGTCCCCTCAGGAATATCTGCTCCACATCAATTTGCTGGAACTCAGCTGTTTTTCTAGCACTTCAGGTGTTTTCTGCATCTGTTCAGAACAAAGTGGTACAAGTCAGAACAGACAACACCACTACAATGTGGTACATCAACAAACAAGGGGGCACTCGGTCTTCAGCCTTGTGCACCAAGGCAATGAAGTTATGGTCTCTGGCTTATTCCCTGAACACTTCCCTCATAGCAGTTCACCTCCCAGGAAAGGACAATGTCCTGGCGGATGCTCTCAGCAGGATTTCCCAGGGCCATCACGAATGGTCACTGGATCCCCGAGTACTGGGGGTAGTTTTTGCCAGATGGGGCACCCCTCAGATAGATCTTTTCACAGCCCCAGACAATCACCAACTTCCACTGTTTTGTTGCAGGCCCCCAGTGATGGGCTCAGTCCCTTGGATGCCTTTCTCCTAGATTGGGAAAGGAAGTTTCTATATGCCTTTCCCCCCTTCCCTCTCCTATTCAAGGTGCTAGTCAAAATCAGATCCCAGCCTTGCAAGATGATTCTGATTGCTCCAGATTGGGCCAGGCAGCCCTGGTACCCACTCCTTCTGTCCTTAGCAGTCCATCTTCCCCTGTGTCTCCCCAGGAATCACAACCTGTTAACCTGTGCCCAGGGGAGAGTTTGGTATCCGAATCTCAAATCTCTCAACCTCAAGGCCTGGCTCTTGAGGAGTTAGAATTTGCTGACCTACACCTTTCTCAAGGTGTTCTTGAAATCCTGAAGGCTTCTAGGAAGCCTTCCACTAGGGCTACTTATAACTCTAAATGGAAAAGGTTTTCCATCTGGTGTTCTGGGAAACATATTTCCCCGGAATCTGCTGACTTGCCCATTGTTTTGGACTATATGGTCCATCTTAATTCCTTGGGTCTGAGACCAGCTACCTTGAAAGTACATTTGTCAGCTGTCTCTGCCTTTATTTCAGCAGGAAAGCCCTCCTCTCTTTCCGCTCACCCTGTATTTTCCAAGTTTTTCAAAGAATTACTTCATACTAATCCACCTTTCAGGGACCCGGCCCCTGCCTGGGATCTTAATGTTTGCATTGCTCAGTTGATGCAACCCCCCTTTGAACCTCTGTCTTCTGCAGAGCTTAAGAACTTAACTTGGAAAACTGTTTTTCTAGTAGCTATTACTTCTGCCAGGCGCATAAGTGAGTTACAAGCTTTGTCAGTAGAGACTGACTTTATTTCCTTCCACAGGGATAAGGTAGTCCTTAGGACTAAAAATGCAAGAAAAGAGCGAAACTCAGCACACTGTAATTGGCGTGTTAGACAGGCATAATTTTATTCACAAATGAACGCCAAGCCTAACAAACAAGGAACAAAGGAAAAAATCCCAACCGGTTTCATGCACTGCACGTCATCAGGGCTAACAGGAAGTTTTTGCCTAAGGTGGTTTCAGATTTCCATCTTAATCAATCTATCTCCCTTCCAGTGTTCTTCACTGACCATTCCTCCTCTGGTGAGAGGAGGTTGCACAGTTTAGATGTTAAGAGGGCCCTAAGTTACTATATAGAGCGTACCAAGGGTCACAGGTTCGAATCCCTCCAACTTTTTCTCACTTATGGTGAGGTTGGGAAAGGGAAACCTGCCACTAAGAGATCCATTGCCAGGTGGATTGTCTCTTGTATCCAATTTTGTTATCAAAAACTGGGAAAAGTTCCCTCTTCAGGCCTGAGGGCTCACTCTACCAGAGGTACAGCTGTCTCTAGCTGCTGCCAGAGACATCCCTATCTTAGAGATATGTCAAGCAGCTACTGGAAAACGGTAACACTTTCACCAAGCATTACTCCTGGATGTCCAGGCCAGGAGGATGCTCGGTTTAGCACACCCTGCTTCAGAGCCTATTCCCTAAGTAGGTTCTGTCCCTCCTCCATGGAGGTACTGCTGTGTAGTTCGGTAATTGTCATAACATAGCAAGACTTCATGTTGTTTGAAGAAAAATTACTCACCTTAGTAATGTTGTTTCTTCTAATGGAGTCTTGCTATATTATGACCCCCAGCCTGCTCCTCTCAGAACTTCTACTTGGGTATGGGGTGGGCAGTCCAGTGTGGGCACTTGTTTATGCCCTTTTAATGTTTTTCCACCCCTGGTTTTGGGGTGTTGTGTCTTATTTTATCTTATCTTATTTTTTGGCCCCCTGACTTGAGTCTTGGTGTTGGGACCAGGAATATGTGTTAATATTTAGGTAGCCAGTTGGCTAGTGTAGGTTACAGCTTCCACACAGAACCTTTGTGAGTTTTGCTCGTAAAGATCTGACAGTTTCAGTTTGAAATTATCCAGACAGAGCTTCTCTAACCGCGCTTGCGCTCCAAGCTCCATGCCTGGCATGAGTTCTAATGGTGGGACAAACTGCAATTGTCATAATATAGCAAGACTCCATTAGAAAAAACAACATTACTAAGGTGAGTAATTTTTTCTTCCTTACCACTTGGAAGCTCAGGTTCCCTGCTTAGCGTTCTGTGTTTAGACTGGATCCAAACTCTTCGGTTAATCTGAAACTAATTTTAAATTTTACAAGACTTTGGTCAGTTTCTTCCTTCGCAGCAGCGATAGGTAAATCGACTCCGGGTTTTTGGTGGTGCCCATGTGGGCAGAAGATGTCTCGGACCGATCCGCACTCCACATGCGTCTGTTGCCTTGGGCTTGACCACGATCCGCAGGCCTGCGATTTGTGCAAGTCCTTCTCGGCCAATGTCCTCGAAGACCATGCTGCCAGACTCCAACTTGGGCGCCCCAAGAGACGTATTCAGCCGCTGAAGTCAAAGGAGGCCTGTTGGGCGGTGTCTGCGGTGGTGGGCTGGGCTGAACAACTTGAGCAGATGATCACCCTCGAGGAGGAGGCGGCCCAGGCCACATCTTCGTCGTCCTCCTGTCGCGGCATTTATTCTGCTGTCCTTGGTCTTCTCCTTCACGGCTTCTTTTAAGGAGCTTTGTCAGTCCCTCTCCACGAAAGTTGAGGGTCCATCGGGACACTCCTCTTGGTCCAAGAAGGACTCGAAGGGTAAGTCCCACCGTCGGTGTTCGTGGGAGCAGGAGAGGTCCCCTTTCCCAGACAGTTGACACTCTACTTCGGTCGAGGTTGCGGCTAAGGCTGCTGGCTTCATGGTTTCCCCGTCAGGTCAGCTGGCCGAGACACCCATTGACGTGGTCGAGATTTTTGTCAACCCGTCGAACAGGTTGTCGACTGGAGAAGCTGACAACCCTTCTTCACCGGTTCCCCTGGTGGAAACCAAGGACTTGCCTGCGCCTCCTGTGCCAGAGTCCCTGGTTAAGGTTCCCGAGCCGAGGGAGGGACGGGTTTCCCCGCTCCCTCCCAGACCTACTCTCTGAAACACCGGTCTCTGTCTCGGACCTCCTCTCAGTCCAGCTGATCCCGCCGACACCAGTGGTCTTGGCACCGAGGAAAGCGGCAGCGCCGCTCTTCCTCATCTTCCTCCTCCTTGGAGGAAAGGCTTCGGCGCAAGTTGCATTGACGCTACAAGGACTTAATGTGGCAGCAGCTCCTTCTGACAGGGAACAAGCCAACCCCGTCGCCTTCCCTGGCCACTAAGTGGCTGTCACCTGAAAGGCCGAAACAACCCCTCGTGGTCGTTGAGCCCAAACCGGCGCTGGTTGTTCGTCCAAAACCAGCTGCGCCACTTATTGTGGTGGAACCCCCACCTCCCCAACCTAAATCTGGTCCTCCGACCAAGGATTCGTCGGCAGGTGGAGGGTGGCTCGGGCCTTAGGCAGCTGTTTGCAGACTCCTCTGAGTCTGGCTACTCTTCTCTGTTCTCCAGGCCCCTTGACCTGGAGTCCACTGGGGTCCAGTCGGTGGACGAGAGCACATCCTCGTTCATGGGTCTGCTGCGGCTCATCTCAGAGAGTCTACTGGGATGCAGCTCAAACCTGCGTCCAGACAGGCCAAGTATCTCCTCACGGAGATACTGGACCGAGGGGATTCTCCCACGGAGGCCTTTCTGGTAGCTGAAGCCATTGTTGGCCCAGCCTTGGAGTTATGGCAGCAGCCAGTTTCTTGTCTTGCTCCTTCAGCCAGGATGGCCAGGAAGTACGTAGTCCCAACCAGTTCACTGTCTGGTTTTTCAGAGCACCCCTCTGCGGAGGGTCTTGTTGCCTATAGTGTTTTCCGCTGCTCTGGGAACACCAGGGACATGGACAAGCCTCCCGACAAAGAGTCCAAAAAGCTGGACTATGCCGGGCGTAAGGTGTGTGCTGCGTCCTCCCTAGGCCTCCGTCAGGCCAGTTCGGCTGTACTGATGGCGCACTTCTCCCACGCTGTTATGGGCTCCTTGGATGAGGTGATCCCTCATCTCCCGGCTGACCTCCATACTACGGTCAAGCAGGTGCGGGATCAGGGAAGGGCGGTGGTGAAGAAGCAGCAGCAACTCCAAACTGCTCTGGATATTGGAGACTCTTGTGCCCGGTCAGTAGCGGCTGCAGTGGCCATGCACTGCAGAGCTTGGCTGCGGATCTCCACCTTCACAGCGGATACCCAGCACAAGCTGGCAGACATCCCCTTGCTGGGTACCGACTTGTTCGGGCCTGGGGTGGAAGGCCATCTCCAGAGGATCGAGAAGTCCAGTGCCACCTTGGACTAGGTCACGTCTGCCCAGAAGGACAAAGGCCGCCAGCAGCAGCATAAGCCCTTTCGCCCTTCTGCCCCTGCGGCACATCCGGCCCAGCAACACCAGCATCAGGCTCACACTTGGCACCCCAAAGCCAAGCCTGCAGCTTCCTCCAGCAGGAAGCCGGGAGGAAAAGGCCCGGGAAGCCCCTTGGCCGGTCTCTCCTCCAAGCCTGCCCAGTGACGGGTTGAGGAGTGTCGCCCCTAGCCTCGTCACTCCCCCCCCCGGGTTCCCCCTGTGGGGGGACAGCTCTGCCACTTTCTTTCCACCTGGTCCGCTATCACCACGGACCGCTGGGTGTGGAAGTGGTAGGAAAGGTCTGCCTCTGGAGTTCGAGCAGGCCCCGCCCTTCCAAGCTGTCACCCAGCGGCGCTATGAGGGTCCGCAGCCTCTGTCGGCCCATCGAGCTGACATTGCCCTGCTCCTCCAGAAGGTGATCAGGGAGGTGGCGGATCCTCCACCAGACCCAGGGTTTGTGTCAATGTATTTCCTGGTGCCGAAATGGTCGGGGGGGGGGGCTGGCGCCCCATTCTAGACCTGCACGACCTGTACAGGTTCCTAAGGTCTCAAACCTTCAGGATGGTCACTCTGACTCAGATCATTCCATCCTTGGAATGAGGCGTGTGGTTCTGTTCTCTGGACCTCCAGGAAATGTTCTTTCACATCCCAATCCGTCCATCCCACCAGCGATTACTCCGCTTCAGAGCAGAGGGGTCCCTTTACGAGTTCCGGGCCATGCCCTTCGGCCTCTCTCCAGCTCCTAGGGTCTTCACCAAATGCATGGCAGTGGTGACAGCATTCCTATGGTGCCGAATGGTCTGGGTATATCCTTACCTGGACGACTGGCTGATTGCGGCCTCCTCCAGACTGGAGGTGGAGCGGTCCAGGGATCTGGCCCTCCAGGTTTGCTCTAAGATTGGCCTCATCAACGAGGCCAAGTCGGAACTTGTGCCAAAGCAGGTGATTCAATTCATCGGGGCAGAGCTTGACTCTCTTCGAGCCAGAGCACGGCTCCTGGCAGACAGGGCCGAGGTTCTTTCCTTCTTTGCCCGATCATTTCAGGTTGGGCAATTGCACCCTGCCCGGGACTTCCTGTGCCGCCTAGGCCTCATGGCAGTCTGCACCAGCGTGGTCCATTGGGCCCGTTGGCACCTGCATCCCCTACAGTGGGGACTGGCCAGCCAATGGTCACAGCACTCCGGTCCTTGGGACCAGCCAGTGGCAGTGACCCAGGAGATGTGGGACGCTCTCCAGTGGTGGATCGTTCCAGCTCATCTGCAGGAGGGCATCCAGTTTGTGCACCCCAAGCCGACGGTCCTCTATCTACCGCCTCTCTGGGTTGGGGTGCCCATCTGGGGGAGCACAGAGCGCATGGCCTCTAGTCCCCTCGGGAGTCCCGATGCCACATCAACCTGCTGGAGCTTCAAGCGATCCGTCTAGCCCTCACCGCCTTCGCTCCGTTTATACGGGGTCAAGTGGTCCAGGTCCAGACGGACAATGCCACGACCATGTACTGCCTAAACCGCCAGGGCGGGACGCGCTCCATGCTCCTGTGCAAGGAAGCTCTCCGCACTTGGTCCCTCGTGCACAGCCTGGGAGCGGATCTCCTAGCCATCCATGTGGCAGGAGCCTCCAACATTCTGGCCGATGCCCTAAGCCAGATAGGGGCTCTGTCTCATGAGTGGTCTTTCCTGCCGGAGGTAGTACAAGATCTGTTTTCCCACTGGGGCACGCCTCAGGTGGACCTGTTTGCCTCCAGGGAGAATGCGAAGCTGAGGCTGTTTCATGCCCGCCCCCCTCAGCAGGGCTCGCTGCAGGGGGATGCCTTCTCGAGGCCGTGGACACCGGGCCTCTTCTACGCCTTTCCCCCATTTCCCTTGATCCACAAGGTGCTTCTCAAGGCGAGGAGGAACAAGGCACAGGTGATTCTGGTAGCCCAAACTGGCCCTGCCAGTTCTGGTATCCAGATCTCCTCAGCTCCAGGCTCCCAAGGTGGCTCCCAGCCCTCCCGGACCTGATCTCAGTCAACCAGGGCATGTTTCTCCACCCGGACCTTCAGTCCTTGCACCTGACGGCCTGGTTCCTGAGTGGCTAGAGTTCCAGGCCTTGAGTCTTTCCGACGAGGTTCTCAACGTTGAGGCATCCCGTAAGGAGTTGACCAGGAAATGCTATGCTTTCAAATGGAAGAGATTCTCCATTTGGTGTCAGGGCAAGGGGTTGGACCCTTCCTCCTGTTCCTTGGCAAGCATTCTGGACTACCTTGGTCCCTTTCTCAGCTAGGAGCTTGAGTTGTGACCCTTAAGGTGCACCTGGCAGCCATCTCTGCTTACGGGCACAGGCCGGGGAAGCAGTCGGTGGCACAGGAGAAGGTGGTCGGGCGCTTTTTCAAAGGCCTTGGTCATATATCCCCTCCGGTGCGAGAACCTCCACCTCCATGGGATCTACTGCTGGTATTGGCTAAGCTCATGGGCAAGCCATTCGAATCAATGCACAGGTGTGGCATCTCTCACCTGTCATGGAAGACCACCTTCTTAGTGGCCATCATGTCAGCCAGAAGGATGGGAGAGCTCCAGGTGCTTTCCATAGAGTCTCCCTATCTGGTCTTCCACAGGGACAAGGTTGTCCTGCGCCCCCACCCAAAATTCCTTCCGAAGGTGGTGTCTGAGTTTCACCTTAACCAGGAGTTGACTCTGCCAGTGTTCTACCCCAATCACACCTCGGAGGCCGAATATAGACTCCATACTCTGGACCCTAGAAGAGCGCTCTTATTATAAGGAGCGAACGGCTGAAGTTCGGGGAGAGGTTCGCCAGCTGTTTGTCACCTACGCTGAAGCTGCACCTGGCAGACCAGCCAAGCGGACGATAGGCAGGTGGGTCACCTCCTGCATAGATCTCTGCTGTAGGTTGGCAGGCATGGAGCCTCCCAGAGGGATAAGAGCTCATTCTATCCACCATATCACTGCTTTGGTGGCTGCTTGCAGGGATGTCCTTATCCAGGAAATCTGCAGGGCTGCTACCTGGAAGTCAGCACATACCTTTATTACCCATTACCACATCGACCTTGAGTCACGCCAGGATGCTGGTTTTGGGACCTCGGTTCTCCAGTCTTTGTTTCCTACGAAGGGGGTGTGCGCCTTGCCTCCATCCTCCCGGAGAACTGCTAGGAGTCTGCCAGTAAGTGTGGATAGAACAAGATATCCATGTACCTAGAAATACAGGTTACTCACCTATAACAGGAGTTCTAGGAATGGTATATGTTCATCCACACAACCCACCCGGCCTCCCCGGCTTCGACGCACAACCTGGCTTCCAGCGGGCTAGATCTGGTGTCATGGGGCGGAGCCAAGAGTTTTACCACCCGGGTGGGTGGGAGAAGCCAGCTTGAAAATCTTCCGGCATGATTTAAAGCAGCAAGGAACCTGCCAGTAATTGTGGATGAACATACACCATTCCTAGAACTCCTGTTACAGGTGAGTAACCTGTATTTCTAGTCTCTATATAACACAGGGTTGTTTAGTGGGTAAAAAATAAATTTGCATTCTTTTAATTCATAGAAGCAGTGTCTGATGTAGCCTCAATAAATAGATTCATGTGAGAACATATTTGCTTTTATGTCAGATTGATAAACATGTCTGCTACACTCTTTCAGGAACGTGCTATATGAACTCATAAAATTCTGTTATTTGTGGGGTTCTGTGTGAAAATACATCATGTATGTGTATAACTAGAAATACTATGACCTCTTGATGCCTGTTTCCTGCCTCTCAGTTGAGGCTGCTGCACCCCACTTCCCTCTGTCCCCCACAGTCCGGGCCAGTGCACACTGTTGCCCCCCTTTTCCTGCCTCCACAGACAGAGCTGCTGTGCTTTGCTAAGCCTTAGTGTCCCAGGGCCTCTGCCTTCACAGTTTGTGCTGCTGCCCCAGGTCACCAAAGGTGGGTCTTTTACTGCACTCTGCTACCCACTTCCATTGCCCCAAATGGGCAGGGCCGCTGAACCACGTGTACCCCATCACACAGGGCTGCTGTACCTTGATTTCTCACTGTGTAATGCACCACAGTTAAGGCTTCTGCACCATGCTGTCCCCTGACACCACTGTGCCCTGCTGCACCATAGAGCCTCTTGCCCCCACAGTTAGAGTTGTACCATGCTGCTCCCTGCCACTAGAGTCTGATCCTTTGGTGCACTGCCCAAAACTACCCAGTAGAAAATACAAAAAAAATAAAATAATCTTGTGTTATAGGGTGGGGGGACAGAGGGTAGCAGGGTGTGGCAGCATAACTTGTTTGTGCAGGGTGCAGCAGCCCTGACTGTGTGGAGAAGACATTGGGTTGCAGCAGCCTCATATGAGGGCAGGAGATGGGGCTTTTGGGGCATGTGAAGGGTGGAAGCAGAGAGCTGCTGCCTCAACGGTCGGGCAGGAGACTGGAATCAGGATACCATATAGTATTTCTAGTTATACACATACATGATGTATTTTCACACAGAAACCCTCAAAGAACTGAATTTTATGAGTTAATACAGTGCATGTTCCTGAAATAGTGTGGCAGACACAGGTTTGTTAATCTGACATGAAAACATCACATGAACATATTTATTGAGGCTATATCACACTGCTTCTAAGAATTAATGGCATGCAGATTTATTTCATATCCATTAAACAAAACTGTTATATAGTCAGAATAGAATGCATAGTTTTGATGTCTGAGAACTGACATCTGTGATACAGACAAGGTAATTTCTCAATTCATTCATGCCACTTCAATTCAGCCCTGAACCCCAATTGATCAACTGTTTGAGAATAGAATGATTTTAAGCTAGTCTCTCTAAATACAAACCAGATGGGTTAGTAACAAACTAAGTGAAAACAATTGACTCTACAGACTGCTCTAGCTAGGAATTGCAACAGCCTATTTAGTCAATCAGGCTTAATTGCTGAAGCAGTAGGCTGGACAAGTGTGATGTCACTGCTCACCGACAGGGACAGAAGCATTTTCACTTTCTTCACTGTTGTAAGTTACTGCAGAGCACATTAATAGATGCTAATTTAAAGAAAACTACAAAACCAAGCAGCATAATTTTTTCAGGAAACACTAATCATGACATAGAGATGTGAATTCAATGAAATTCAAGTGTTATATGAAATGTGCATTTGATCTTTAAGGTGCATTCCACCAGACATACTGCTGCCTCTGTGGTTGTTTTTAATGATATCCCCATTGAGCAGATATGCAGATTGCAGCCTGGGCTAATGTACATACTTTAATCTCCACTACACCATTTACATGCTGAGTTGTTGAAGTGCTGCTTTGGGCCCCAGTCCTGTTCCTATTTGTCAGACGGGTACATGCCTTTTTCCCGGAGGACTAGTTGGAGTCTGCCAGATGGTGGATAGTGAACTGTATTCATGGTTTTAGAAAGAAGTTACATGAGAAGTTACTATAATAGATGTTTGAGAGATTCTCCTTCATTAGGCTGCACACTTAGGACTGTAAGCCATCAACATCAGAACCAAAACCTTTTGCTAGCTGGAGGTCACCCACAGTCATGTGTAGTGTCTGCCCATGTATAATATGGGTGGCCATGTCACTTCAGTTCCCTGTCTGAGATTAGTCTTCTTGGAACTCCAGCCGTGCTGAACTAGGAGATGAGACCTGTACCAGGCATACATGGAGAGCCATGGGGCTGTAGGCAGGATGCATGGAGTAGAATTTTGGGCACAGCATCTGATATGAACCTCACTGAAAGGGGGAAGGAGGGGGCTGAGTATGGCATGGCCTGACAGGAGATTCTCTCAGATATACTGTTACGGTAAGTTTCTGTATAACTGTTTTCTTTGAGGATATCGCCTCCATTAGGCCACACCTTCGGAATGCTTCCTGAGCAGTATGAAGTAAACTGGGAGGATGGCAGTCTGATATGTAATTAAGACAAGAGGCCTTGCAGTACAGTGCGCCAAAAGCCAGTATAAGAGAGATGTCCAGACTGTAGTGTTTAGTGAAGTATGAACAGTGCTCCCTGTGACTACAGTTCATATGTCTGCAGCAGGGACATCAAATTTGATGGCAGATGAGAACCATACGGCCCACCTAGTCTGCCTATGTCTCTACTCGGTGTTGATAGCCCAGATCCTATTTGATCTTGCTTCCAGAAACAGCTCTTGCAGCAGGTTACACCATTAGGACTGAAGCCGGCAGGTGCCAGGACCCCACGGAAATTTTCTAGCTAGCAGTATTCAGCGGGGACCACCTTCGACGTCTGTCCTGCCCCTGACGTCAAGCGTAGTACATAAGGAGGTGGTCCCCCATGATCCCCAGTTCTTTTCCCGTCGTCAACTCGCCAGCATCGGCCTCTCGGTCTCCTTTCTAGCACCACGACTACAGAAATTTGAATAACTTTTCTCTGCACAACCGATGTCCTCTCAATCTTGAGGGTCACCTTCCCAACGGAAGTGTGCCTGCGGCAAACGATCCTTTCAAGGATCCCATTAGATCCTGTGTCGTTGCCTAGGCCTGACCACCGACACCAAGGCCTGCACCTTTGCCAGGGTTTTAATAGCCGCACTAGGATCCACCGCCAGAAGGCACTTCAGGCATATCTTCTTGAGGAAAAGCTTAAAGAATGGACCAAGAACCTTCCTCCAGGGAGAATCTTCATCAAATCCCACAAACACGGGAGAAGGTGAGGTCTAGGTCCCCTACGGCCTCGGACTCCCGCAGCTCCGGCTCCAGATCGGACCACTCTCCCTCAGGGCTCGGTGCGCAACCTACCCCGGTTAAGGTCAGGTCCTCAGGCGATTCTTCCTCGCTCCAGCCTCTTAAGACATCGAGGCCCTCGGATTAATCAACCCCTTTCAAGTCTGGTGAGCGCCATAAGTCTTCTTCATCCACCCGTCATCTGGACACCAACTCCAGGTCGGTCTCCCAACCACCCAGAGGTCCTGATCCGGCGCCCAGAAAGACCAAGGACCTGGCGTCCCTAAAACGGATGTCGGACCCGATGTCGGCTCACCACCTGACGTCTGCCAAACACTCCTCATCTGCTCGGCGCTCACAGGAGCCGACAACACCGGCTAGACACCCCTCGCCGGCCAGGCGTTCGCCAGGTCAAGCGTTGGCCAGGGACAGACGTCCGCCACTCCGGAGTGGAAGACAGTACCGCCACTGCAGACGCCAGTCGTAGAGATTCCACAGAGGATGGACTCCACGGAACCTCCCCGACTGGGAGACCCCGAGACCCAACCCTGGCGACAGACCACTGGTGCCAGGCCCGCTGCCTGTATGAACATTGCAGAGGTAAAGGAGTTTTACATTTTAGTGAGATACCATCAAGAAAGATGTGGTCCCTCCTCCTCCTCCTACTACTTCTACTCTTCCTCCTCCTACCCTTCACCGCCTATGCCCTCCTCCACCTAAGGGGCCAGTAGGATGACCACCATCCCCCAAGGAGCAAACCCCACCTCCTGGGGCAGATCTACTGACAGGAGAAGGCCTCCCTCCAGATCTCTTTCAGGGTCACCCAGCCGCAGACGATGCCGGTACACTCCGTCGGAGGTTTCAAGATCAGATACTTCGGAATACTCCAGATCTCCTTCTCCACTCAGCATCTCTTCTCTTGACCCACATGACCTCGCCAGGTCTCCACCGGATGATCCCTCTTTCGTCGAGATTATGAGGCACATCCAGGACATGGGGTGGGATGCTGAGGTCCTTGACCCCAACGACAACGCCTTGCCCGCTACCTTCGACAAAAGACCACAAGAGCCTGTGGCAGTGCCACCTTGGTGGACACCTTCACGGACGCTACCAAGGCTGCGTGAGCATCCCGACTCCACCCTGTGGTGCCAAGAAGGCTGGACCGCCTGTACAAGGCTCCTAGAGAGGACCAGTATTTGGTGAAGCAACCTCTGGCAGATTCCTGGTCATCACTGCTTCACATGACTGGTCTCAAAGACCCCAGCATATGAGCACTCAGCCACCGGACCAGGAATCCAAGCAATTGATGCCTGGGGAGGCACACGATGCGGCTGCTACTGCGCCCATCAGGTCTCTGAACTACCTTACCATATGGTTCAGTCTCCAGAACGCCCTGTGGGAACAGGGCAAGGACCTGGTTGAAAAGCTTCCGATGGCGATCAGAAAGCGGAGCTCCTAAACCTCATCCGGCCGGGTCAGATGTGGGACCCAAGTGCTTAGAGCGCACAATTCCTGCAGGACTTTTTCGCCAGAGCTGCAGCTTCAGGCGTCTGTCTCAGGAAATGGTCCTGGCTCCGTGCCTCTGGCTTCACCCGGATATACAGAAAAATATTCTAGGCGTCCCATATAACGGTGAGGTACTCTTTGGTGAATCCTGGGAAGGTCATCACCAAGCTCCAAGATGCAGGAAGGCAGTCCGATCTGTACAGGCCATGTACAGATCTAGTCCTAGTTCCTTTCTTAGGAACCAAAGCCATTTTCGTGGCCAGCTACAAAGGCAGCAGCAATGTTCCGGCCAGCTGCAGAGGGGCACTTTCTCGCGTAAGGCCCAGGCCAAATTGTCCCCAGGCAGAGGCTGTTACTCAAAGTTGGCCCAGCCCACAGGGACAAACGCTGCCACAGCATGACTCCTTCCCGGCCCCCGCCCCTCCTCTGGATCAACGGGCAAAGAAAGTTGGGGGTCGCATCGCTCGCCACTTTTCAGGGTAGCAATCTATCACCACCGACAGGTGGGTTCTAAAGTTGGTCAAGAAAGGCCATTGCATAGAGTTTCTAGACCCACCTACAAGACCTGCCCTGCTTTCCATTGTTGGTCAGCATGCCCTGCTCATACAGCAGGAAGTGCTCACACTTCTGGAAAAGGAAGCTATAGAGCACGTACCAGAGAACCAGAGAGGACTAGGATATTATTCTCACTTCTTCCTGGTTCCAAAGAAAACAGGGACCTCCGTCAATAATGGACCTCAGCAACCTCAGCGTTTTTGGTCGTACCAGCGCTTCCACGGTGACCCTCCGGGTCAGATCCCCATGCTGAAGCATGGCACATTTCTAAGCGTCCCTGGACATGCAGGATGCCTACCTGCATATTCCTATCAGCTAAGTGCATGGGAGGTTCCTTTAGCCCGAGTTTCAGGGCCGCCATTATCCGTTCGAGCTCTTCCCTTGGGCTGTCATCAGCACTTCTGGTCTTCACAAAGTGCATGGCGGTCATAGCTTCTCACGGGAGGCCCTGATGTCTGCCATTCACTGCACTCAGTCTCTGTTCGAGACGGGCATTCTCATCAATTGCGAGAAGTCACGCCTGGTTCTGTCCCAGACGCTGCAATTCATCGGAGCAGTTCTGGACACCATCCAAGGGAAAGCTTTCCTCCTCCTGGACAGAGCGGAACACATCAGATCCCTCATCAGGGACTTGTCGGCTAAGAAGACCGTCCCAGCCAGACTGGTCCTTTGCCTGCTCAGACACATGGCTGCAGCCATTGCAACAGTCCTGCTAGCCCGTCTCCACATGCGGGTAACCCAGTGGATGTTACGGGTACAATGGGACTAAAAGCAAGACCATCTGCAGCATCCAATCCAAATCACGAACCGTAATTTAAGATTGGCAATGGTGGCTGCATTCAGGGAACCTCTTGGCAGGAGTCCCCTTCATGCGCCGTCCCCGACTGTGACGCTCTCCACAGATGCCTCAGGGCTCTGTTGGGGAGCACACCTCAATGGTGTCTGGTCTCGGGGCCTGTGGACAGCCCAGGAGTCTCATCTCCACATAAACATACTGTAAATGAGGGCAGTTCTTTACGCCCTGCAGGCCTTCCAGTCGGAGATTCCACCGGGTACACTTCTGTTACAAACAGACAATTCTCCGGTGATGTATTACCTCAACAAACAAGGAGGCACCCACTCCTACCTGCTTTGCAGGGAGGCCATGAGAATGTGGGATTGGGTCTTGCAACACGACGCAAACCTTATTGCAGTTCATGTTCCTGGAGTGGACAGCGACATCGCAGACAGTCTGAGTCGCTCTCTGGTCAGAGTCCACGAATGGGAACTACTCCAGGAGGTGGCAAACTCTCTGTTTTGCAGATGGGGTACTTCAGAGATGGACCTCTTGGCGTCCCTTCTAGCATAAACTGCCCAATTTTTGCTTGCTAGATCAGGGCCTGGTGTCTTCTGGCAAGGCCGCGTTGTCCCTCTCCTGGGCGGGCAGATTCCTCTATGCCTTTCCTCCTTTTCCGTTGATCCAGAGTTCTTCTAAAACTCCGCGAGGACAAGCGATGCTCATACTGATCGCACCCTTTTGGCCCAGACAGATCTGGTTCCTCTCTTGCATCAGCTATCCCGGGAACCTCCAGTGCCTTTGCCAATCAGCTCCCATTTTCTGTTTCAGGAGGCAGGTTCCTTAGTCCTTCCAGACCTACATTCCTTGAACCTGCATGCTTGGCTCCTAGAGACATTGCCATGATGTGATACGGGGTCTCACAAGAGGTGGCAGACGCTAGGAAACAGACTACCCACATTACCTAAGCAGGTTTTGCTTATGGGTTCAAGCGCGCAGCTTTTCGCCTTTGGACTGTCCAGAAAAGCTGGTACTGGATTACCTGCTGTCCCTTTTCCACTCTGGCCTGGCTTACTCCTCGATTAAGGTACAACTTTGTGCCATTTCAGCCTATCATGTCCCTGTAGGCCAACACACTGTGGCCCAACTGGACACGACACATGCCTTTTTGAGGGGCATCCTCCACCTTAGGCCCACATATGGATCCTATTCCACCATGGGATTTACCCTTCATCCTGAGTAGCTACCTGCCACCCTTGAACCAGCAGCGGATCTAGCCACGCTCCTCTCTTGGAAAACGTTATTTCAAACAACATGAAGTCTTGCTATATTATGACAATTGCAGTTTGTCCCACCATTAGAACTGCTCCGGAGGTGAAAGAGTTAACTCCCATTCAAAGAATGGAACTTGGAGCGCAAGCTCGGTTAGAGAAGCTCTGTCTGGGTTATTTCAAACCTAAACTGTCAGATTCTTTACTCCGCCTCACTGAACAGTCGCTCCGGAGATTTCTCCTACTGCTCGGTTCATTTCTCGGTTTAAACAGTGTTTTCTCGGTTCAAATCAACCGAGAATATTATTATTTTAACCGCAAAACCGTTCGGTTCAAGCTCTGTCTGTGGTATCGTAAGTAATTTAAGTTAAGTTCTGAGCAAAATTCTGTGGGCAGAATTCTAGAGGCCTTGGGTTTAGGTGTCTCTGATAACTTCCCATTCTGATTCTCCTTGCTGACTGCTCTAACCTATGGGTGTGGGCTGCATGAGTCTCCCTGCTTCCATCGCCCCCCCCCCCCAATGGGTAGTTTAAGGACTTGCCAAGGAAGCATTTAAACTTTTCATTCAGGAGCACAGTCTCCTTCCTGGATGGATGCAGGTCATCTCCCTTGTATAGTACCACATCGCTCCAAGTGGGTCCCCAGTGTCCAATGATTGTACAATGAGTCAGCATTTTTTTAACCAAAATGGCTGTGGGAGAATTGGCAGAGGCTGGAAGATAAAATGTCACTGCAGTCATGGCAGCTGTGACCATGGGACTAGCTTAGGCCACCGAACTATGGAGAGAATTTTTTGGGGGGCCGCTGTTTATAACAGACCAGCTCCTACTGCGATCTAAGTCAGGGTGATATTTTGAGTTCTGCTGTAGAAATGCACTGATGTATTTTTATCACTGTCAGTGAGTGAGTGCTGTTACTATTAATTATTGCTTCTGTTGGTTGCATTTTATGACTTTTCTATTGAAAATCAGATAGCTGAGTACTGTATTTGGGGTGCAGAGTAGGAATATTCACCAACTATTCAGAAAAGGTACTCACAAGCCTACTGATGAAAGACAGCCACCAAAGTATGCTGCAAGTATCCAATTGGAAAGAAAATACTGCAGATTCCTGTACAGCATCCACTATCAGCTACAACCAACATGAATGGGGGGTCAAGGCAGTGGAGACTGTGCATAGGAAAACATCATAGAGTGGACCAAAGAGAGATGCATGAAGGAAAAGGAGGCTCACAGAAACCAGCAGTCACTTGGGAGAAGGCAGTTGGTCTCCCAATGCTTTGAAGGAGGAGGAGGTGAATTGATCTGAATTACTTATTCTAGGACCACAGAAAGGATGTGCTGTAAATTTACATGTGCGCCCCCTGCTATACCATTATGGAGGTGAATGTCGACTTGTAGGCAGCTCTAATGCATGTGATATTACTTGCAAGAAAGATGGGCCAGATCGAGATGGCATCATAAGAGAAGGTAACAGACAACTCCAGAGGTGCTACTGAGATAGGTGTTATGAACTGTGTCAAAGAGGAAATGAAACTGTGGGTGGTGACCCAAAAGCCCCAAGATAATGAGACAACAGAGTGGAGATTGACTGAAGCTGTGACTGAATTTCAGTTGGTATTTGGTACCAATGGTCAAAAGCGGATTGTGCCAATTTTTTCAACCCTAAAAGGTTTCCTCAGAAAGTTAAGAGGTATAAGTGACCTCAAGATGTGGTGTGCATTGGTTCATGGACCAGTGTTGCCTGGGGCTGATCTATTGGGGGAACCACCCTTTCATTGATACCACCCTCAGCATTTAGACTTGCCCCTCTATCCCCGGCCCTAAGGCCCCTGTTAGCCTCAGAAGACAAGCATGATCCTTATCATTAGCAAAACTATGGGGCTTGTAATATTGACTTAGGTACTAGCCAGCCCAAACCAAAATAATTAAATGCCTTCAATGAGCAGAACAAGTACTAGAACTCCCCACCAGTATTCTTCTCTGGCTATCTAGTGACAAAAAGATGCAGAGAAAGTTGAAGGAGTGGGGAAATGCAATCTGACCCTTTGCTTGACCAGGCTTGATGGTCTCTCACCAAACTAACCATGACAAACAGGGTAATCAAAAGGTATGTTGCTGCCTACAGGGGCTACAAATTCTCACATCTGCCTAGATTGCTGAGAACAGAGTTGGAAAACAACAAAAAGACTTGCTTGATGGAAGAATCCATTAAGAGCTTCACCAAGGGCCGTACAGGCAGTCTACCCATTAATGAGCAACATATTCATGCCTGAGAACATGGCATGATCCATGAATGGTAAATGGAAAGGAACATATGAAAGCAGGCAATCATCTAAATCAGTCTTACAACAGTTTTATTTTGCCAAACTGCTATGCCCAAATGAAAAACTTGAAGCACAGAAGAGGAGTCCTCACTGGTGAGAGAAAGATGAAGAGAGGTAATCTGTAGAAGAAACCACAGTCAGAGCCAGACATTAGAGTGTATTGTAAGGAGAAGATTTTACAGATATGTGGACCTGCTGGAGAGCCCCTAAGTACGTGACTGTTAGGGGCTGGAGACATACAGTGCTGTTTGTGATAATTATCATCTACAGTGGAGCTAGCCAAGATGCAATGCAATACCTTCAAGTAAATGACATGTCACAAAATACTACATGACAAAATTACTTAATTGCATTGAATTACACTGTTCCCTGCAGCATAGTGCATTTGTCTACAGTAATACTGCAAGGATTTCTGTTACATCCTGACTTGCACCACTATGCATGTAAGCCTTGCACTGTGGTGCAGCATTGTGCGTTGTCACCCACACACAGTCACTTTCCAAGTGATCAAAGACTAATTCACCTGTGCCACTGTCCCACATTAAATCAGAATAAAATGCAACACTTTGAAGTTGCTGTTTTAAATCTACTGTATCTGCTGATTAAACAACAGCAGCAGCAGTTCTGCATTACAAGTGATGTGCCTGCTCTCCACTTACAGCCTCTCTGATGTTGCATGCCTTCTATGGCTGTAGTAGTTTTCCCTGACTGTGGCACAGTATATTGATTGACTGGGTTATGCTGCACAGTGAGGGGATGTAATTACCCCTGCAGTAAAATAAAGTAATAAGGCTGCCTTTAATGCACTGCTTGATTTGGTGTGCTACTCCATGGGATGGGTAACACAACAGGCCCTGTACTAATTGAATCCATTACAGCTCACTGTGTCAAACTGATTTACTCAGGGGAGGAGCAGCAATTACTCCACACTGTAGTGGATGATGCAAATAAATTTATTTCTGGCACACTGTTTGACTGAAATATGTTACTCATGGGACTGTACCTATCCATTGCTAGACATAGTGTTTCAATAAAGCTGCTCTGCGTGACACATCACCCAGATACAGGCTATGCTATTAGAAGTGCAAGCAACTATGGCATACCCTTTGACACTGGTGAATGAGAAACTATGCTGCTCACAGATGTCTCTGTTGTATCACACTGTCTTTTTCTAGTAGAAACTGCATTTGCATCCTATTTGCATATCAAATACAATGAATTATCCATAGCTGGAAATCTTATCCATCTGTGTATATGTTTCTGCACTGATCTGACACTTGCAGACAAATAATTGACTATATTTGATTATATAAATTAATCAAGAGAAAAACTGTATATGCACATAACCTTACTGAGATGATGATGCTAGTTTTCTTGCAAAAAAAAAATTGATTCTGCTTTAATGTGATAGCATCTTACTCATTGGAAATGAATGCGAGTACTTAGCAAAATGTTCAGTTTGTGCCCTAAATGCATTTGACAGATGATTTGGTACTAAAAAATGCATTCCCATGTCAATTTTTTGTCCTTGTACAATTATTGAAATGTATAACTCTTTACATAATACATCTATGAGCAGATTTACTTTGGTATTTATTTACACTTTGCTACATTGCTGGGGATGCAAAAAAGCTCAATCATTGGGAGACAGATATGAATTCAGTGACAAATATTTTTGGGTTGTTGTCAAGTACTGGTTAGGCTGCCAAAGGATTACAGCAGATGCCCATTTGTCTGGGGGCCTCCCCCACATCCTAAAGCTAGGTAGGAGGGTTCCTCTTTCTGGGGCAAAGAGCAGTGCCTGGCACCACCTCAGTAGGAGGAACCACAGGGGAAGCCCACAGGGCGGTAGCCATCTAGAGAGGGGAAGAGAAAGAGGGGTTAAAAATAGCTGAGGTCGGCAGCTCCCCCTCTTTTCTTCTCCCTCTTCAGATCCCAACTCACCCCACCCTTGTGAAAGCAAGGTTAGGGTTGGCTAGGCCAGACAGGGAACCCGTTGACTCAGTGGTGGTTGGAGAGTGAGTTATCCCGATCTTCCCAGTAAAAAAGGTTTTTGCTTGGGTTTTCATCTTCTCCAAAAAGATTAATCTTAGGTAGCTTGAATAAACTTTAAACTGTTGCAGCCATAATCATTGGTGCTTGGGAGTATTGCATATGGATGGTACAGGGGAAAAGGGGGGATGAGTCAAATTTTTCCAAAGGGCTCATCGCCTCCAGTCAGCATGAGTCCTGGGGACTGTAAGATCGAGACCCTGGTTGGGGGGAGTTGCAGTCCAACCTCATCAGTCTAAGCTGTCTACAAGTGAGCTGAGAGCTGTGAATGAATGAATGAATGAATGATTGTTTTGTAGATCCCATCATTCTTGCTCTTCCCTAAACAGAGAACTAAATACAAACCATCTCAGAGAAACATCAAAAGACTTGTATTTATCCAAAACGTGTACAGTATACAGTGTGTGACATGACATGGGCAGTTTGGGAGTCTTGCCAAGCTCCCTGCCAGTCTAATGCTTGATGTTTTCTTCCTCCACAAAGGCAGCCTCTGGGCAAACTCAGGCATGACATATGGCCTCCTGAGGTAACCCACTTCCAAGATGAGAGAGGGTCCCCAAGCAGGGTGGTGAGCACCCATTCCCTATTAGGAGAGAGCTTCACCTGCAGGACAAGCACAATGAAGTTATCTGCTTGATCTGGGCACCTGGTCATCTGGGCCATTTCATCATGCAAATCTAGAGGAAATTGTTTGGAACAGAAGCAGAGTCCTCCTTTTCCCTTTGTAGGACCCCTTGTGAGACTAACATTATGCTGCATGTTTTCAAATAACTGAGAGAATATATCATTATGCTAAATGCATAATGTAACCTCCGGAGGTGAAAAACCTGGGTAAACCCTTTGGTTAGAAATACTCCCCCACCCCTAAGGCTATCTCCTTAAGCAGTGTGGCAAGATTCCCTACACTGTCCTGGTCAGCCTTGAGCCCTGCTTTTATGAGGATGGGTAGGAAAGAGCAAGAGTGGGAACTGATTGCTTGCATGGACACTTAAGCCTCTTGCTCTCTGTCACCAGCTGGCACTTTCTCCCAATTGGAAGCCCAACCTGGAACTCTATCTAAGGCAGGAGATTGAACCTGACTACAACTACCTAGCAAAGGTTAAGGTATCTGGGGGCAGGGACCATCAAAAAATCATCATCTGCCACAGTTCTTAGTAAAATGTCCATAACAGAAGACATTTTACTAAAGGGATATGGACTGACTGTGTACATTGTGTATGTGGTTCCCTGTAGGACTGGCTTTCTTGATTAAATACAGAGGCAAACCAAACAATGAAATTGTTACTAAGAGCCAGTGTTTTTATGATGACTGTATTTTGGTATGATGTACATTTTGCAACCTACTCCTGCTAGCTATAAATTAATGGGGATTTTTTATTTAGTTCTTTCTCCTAACAAAAAGCCTGCAAATCTACAGTAAAAAATGGAAAAAGTAGTACTGTATTTTTAAAAAAAAGTAATAAACATAAACCTGGCAATACTTTTAAGTTTTGTAAGGAATCTTCTTTACAAAGCTTTTTTTAAATTTTGTCTGATGTATTTTGTTTTAAAAAAAAAAAACATCTGTAGAAAATTTGCATTGCATTCATACAGAAAGCTTGTGAGGCGAAACCAGGTCAGGTCAAACCTGCTGGATTTGCTGTTTGCACATTTTGTCTGCACACCTAAGCCAGGTATTTCCTGTGGCTATTGTAGATTAATAAATATTTTTGCACAGTTAACATGTTTTTTCATGGCACACACTTAGTAGCTAAGTGGCTTCTATCTGTTCCCTATTGTATTCATACTGCAGTAATATACCGCATGGTGTCAACTAAGACAATCACCAAGTGATAGAATACAGGAAAAAAAATTCTGTGATAATGATTTAACCAGATGTCAGTGATTTATCAAGACCCCTCACACAAGAGAAACCAGCTGCCTTACAGCCACTTGTAGTTCAATGCTGCTTCCACCAGGCAGACTATTACGGTTCCTAGATCTGGTGCTCATCTAATAACCAGCCATTGCTCACCAAGTGCCAAGATGTTAGGCACAGAACCACTCATTTTAGTCACTCCCAGGAATCTTTCACCTGAACTGTATCAGACACAGGTTACTGTTATATTTGGTAATCATGCTCTTTAGTAGTGGAACACTGGATTGCACAACTAAAAAATGGATTTGTTCTGTGCCCTAAAACTCTGTGCAGTAACAGATATTACATTTATAAATATGTAAGATTTTATTTTGCAGTTAATTCTTTTTATTGACTGTTAAAACAAGCAATACAGATACATATGTATGTCTATCCTGTAACTACAGTACCAAAGCAAGACAGTACAATAACACTGAGCATCAGGCAAGCCTACATCAATCATATATGAACCATACAAGAGACTACATACAGTTTCTATAATATACATACAGTCACCTGGAGGGGAGAGGAGGGGGTTGAGGCCTCTGGGTCCTTGAGCAACTGGATGTAATGGTAGGTCTCATATAAGTCAGTGAGTGCATATCCAGAGCCCAGAAAGGGGGTCCATACACCTTGATAGGCCTCCATTGTTTTCTTGGTGAAATGGAACATTCTTTCCAGATTGGGCAAGCTCTGAATTGCCGAAAGCCATTGGTTCCCAGATGGAATAGTCTCCATCATCCAACTATGAAACATTATCTCTTAGCATCTATACTGACCATTAAAATGCAATATAGCTGATGTCTGGGTAAGGAAAAGAGTCAGGGAGAGAGTGAGAGCAGATATGGGGGGGATAAAATGGATAAGCAGCTTGCAGGATATTAGAGCAGCATTTGTGAATGCAATGCCAGAACAAATAAAGCTTACCAAAGGACCAGAGAACATACATTACATCAGCTCCAGGTATCTGACATCTCCAACATAAGTAATGAGGCAGCAGGCCTAGTCTTTGGAGTTGAGCTGGGGTATGGTATCACTACAGCATGACTTTATTTTGAATGAGCAAGACCCTGGTGTCAGGGCTAACTTTTTTGGCAAGGGACCATTGCTGGTGTCACTGTCACTCAGAGATGAAATACCTAAAGCATGTTTCCATTTCTGCCTAGCTTTATCTGAGGGATTCAGTAGGTGGCTAATGGTAGGTTTGTATATTCTCCCAGTTAACTTTTTCTGAGAAATGAGCCAGGACTCTAAAACCTCAAGAAGAATGGAGGGGACCACTGGGACATTATTCTCAGCAAGGTGTCAATGGCACTATGTATTTGGAGGCATTTCCAGAAATCTCCCTGGGGGGACAACATATCTGTTCTTAAGAGTTTCAAATGAATCTAGATTGGTGAAAGAAGGTTGAAAGAGATCCTGGATTGTAGAGCTCCCCTTATCCCCACATGATTTCCAATGCACTGTATGTCCCCCCACCTGTAACCTGGGGTTGTGCCAGAGAGTGTTAGCAAGAGGTGCACCCATTGCTTTACATTCTTCCAAGCCTTAATCGAGGGGGAATGGGTAGGGCTGTTCAGTGACAGACTTCTAGGTAAGGAGTAGAGAAGTGAGGATGGATGCATACCTTGCAGAAGACCCTTCCCTATTTCCAACCACTGAGCAGGGGTGTGTGAATCTGAATGTAGCCACTGCAATACCTGAGTATGTCTGAATGCTACATAGTATGCACAACACCAGAGTAAGACCACCCACCCCTGCACCACCGTGCTTGAAGATCACTAATCAGTTGGCCTATCTTTGTAAACCACAGTGGGTATCTCAAGGACCAAATAGGCTAAGCAGTGGAGGAGCCTGGTGACCATGATCACTTTAATTGCTGAAAACATTCCCACCAGAGAGAGGTGAAGATATTTACTTTAATCACATTCCTATTTCAACTTTTTCAACATTAGCAAAAGATTTCCCTTTAATACCTCAGATGAGTCAGGAAGTATCCAGATTCTTAAGTATGTCATGCCTTCAGGGGACCACTGTAGACCTAAATGGTCTACTGTTGCTTGGGAACATACCTGATTGAGTGGGAGGACCTCTGTTTTGCTGGAGTTGGTCTTCAGGCCTGAGATGGTGTCAAAGCTGGAGAGAAGTGATAGCAAAGCTAGGATGCTTCCAGGAGCATCTTGCAGTAATACAAGGCAGTCATCCACATGCAAAAGCATGTGAATGTCATGACTCCCTATTTCTATACCTGGCAGTTCTGGGTAGTGGTGGATAGCAATAGCCAACAGTTCTATGGTCAATACAAATGAGGTGGAGTTGGGGGTCAGCCCTGACATATTCCCATGTGGGGAGGGAAAAGAGAGGATAGATATAAATTGACCAGTATCCTGGTGTGAGACATAGTGTAAAGGGTTGGAATCCACCTCTCAAACAGTGGGCCAAATCCCTTTGTCCACATGACCAGGAGGAGGTACCCCCACTCCACCAAATCAAAGGCTTTTTAAAAATTTATAGCTACCATTGTGGATGGATTGAAGGCACCCTTAGCCTTAGCCATGAGGGAAAATAGGGATACCTATATATAATAGTCCGTGCTAAGATTCCCTTCACAATCCCACTTGAAAGGGGTGTGTTAGAGAGGAGAGCAAGTGTTTTAGGTGAGAAGCCAGAGCTTTGGCCAATATTTTGGCATCTGCATCAATTGGAGAGATTGGTCTATAGGCCGATGGTGTAGATGGATCTTTCCCTTCCTTATACAGCAACATAATCATAGCCTATCTCATTGTGGGAGCAAGTTGAAAGTTGTGATAAGCTCTAGGAATACCCCTTGGAGCACTAATAGTATGCCAGGAAAGGCCTGATAAAAATCAATGGGTAAACAATCTCCACCATGTGCTTTATGAGGGGTTAGAGCACCAATAGTAATTTGAGTTTCACCCACCAAAAGGGGGGGCCTCAATGGATTCCCTTTGGGTGTCTGTGAGGGAGTGGAGGGGTAAGCTTTAAACAAAATTGTCAAAGCAAGCTTCATCTACAGGGTCTTGAGTGTCATGCAGTTTCTCATAGAAGCCTTGCACAATATCTTTAAGCTTCTCGGGCTGAGACTGCAGAGCTACTAAGGAGTCTTTAAGGCCATGAATGTACAGTATCTGTCAGTTTCTGCTTCCATAACCTGTATGAAACCAGCTTCCAAGCTCTGTCCCACCATCCCAGAATTTGTTTCAGTCTAGTGATTAATAGTTCTGCCCTTCAACTGGCCAGCATATTAAGCTGCATTCAGAGTGACCTAATGTCTTGTAACAAGGATGGGTCCAGCTTATTTGCTGAGGCAGCCTTATACAGCTTCTCTTTAGCTATGAGTTGCTCCTCTAATGTCTTCTGCTCTGCCTCTCTCATTCATCTTCTAGAAGCTGCATAGACCATAGCATAGTGGTTAAGGGCACCGAGCTGCAAACCTGGAGATCTGGATTTGAATCCAAGCAGCCCCCACTTGCATACTGTGTGACCCTGAACAAGTCGCATAATTTCCTTGTGCTCCTAGGTCACACCTGGAAACAAGTTCCGGTTTAGTGTGCCTTTCCTGGCTAACAATTTCCCCTTTCCCCTATAATATGACGTAAGTTGTGGCCTTGAATGCCTCCCATATAATAGACTTGCTGGTGTCCCGAGTGTCATTAAGCTGGAAGTAGGAAGATGACTCCCCTTTAAGCCTCTCCACAAAAGCCTTGTCCAACTACAGGAGGATGTCCATGTGCCAGGAGGCATATTTAGCAGGAGCCGGACCCCGTAGAATCATCAGCTCTACTGGCGCATGGTCTGACAGATAGAGGCAAGCAATTCTGGTTGAGACCACCATTTTGGTGACTGATAGTGATAGTCAGAAATCCAGTTGGATGGAGGTGGATCATGTGAAGGAGAAGCAGGACTAATCCAGATCCTGGGGATGTTGTACCTGCTAGATGTCAGTGAGCACTAAAAGGGTCTTCATGTTTTGCAATTCTGCCAAAGCCATGGTGAGCTGTTTAGGTTGCCTCAAGTTTCTGTCCAAGAAGACTTCTAGGGTGATATTAAAATTCCCCCCTCCAAAATAAGGGTTGTGGTGGGTTCAATGAGTTCAACTATGGTGTTGCTAAGGGAAGAGAAATCCCTGAATTGTCTTGATTAGGGCCATTGACATTAACAATTAAAAGGAGACCTTCAGGGGTCCTCATATCAGCCACCAACCATCTGCCCAAAGTATCCCTCTTAACCAGATCCACAGTCCATTTAAGTTGCTTGTGCACTAGGATAGACGCTCCCACATTTGAGGAGAGGGCTCAACTATGAACTTCTAGGCCTACCCACTTCCTGCATATCATTGCAGCATCCTCATTATCTAGTTTTGTTTCCTGCAAAACAGCCACCCTTACACCCATACTTTTCAATCTGCTTATGACATTTCTTCTTTTAATGTGGGAATTTAATACCTCACCTTCCAGGATGTGCAGTTTAGTGTGTTATAAGGATAGTTGCTGTTAGTTGGAGTGAGTCTATGTATATTAAATACAGGAACTGAAACCCCTTAATCCCTTTGACACCCATGACACAAAGGAGTGTGTATACCCACATAGGAACATACCTGAGTCAAAATCCAGGCTATGTTAGAGAAATGAAACATAACAACAATCAATAACCATGCAGTTGGGCCAACCTGCCAGCACAACAGTAATACTGCTGCCTGTGGTGCTGACAACCTTTGTTTGGGAGTGAGGACTGTGCCTCAGACAATCAGCCAGGAGGAGGTAGGATAAGCATCCTACAGACAGCTCTCTTCCTGGGGGCTGTGGCTTCCCAACAAGTCTGCGACACCCAGTGGAGGCTAGGTGTGCAACAGCTGGAGCCACATTTCATAAGGGAGGCAACGGCAGACATCTGTAGGTCAGGTACGGGAGCACACCCAACTTGTGCCAACATCATTGCATGTCCACACCTTCATGGAATTATGGGGAAAACCCCTGGGCTGGCAGCACAGTGATGCCCCCAGACCTCTGCCTGAATGATGCCCAGGGCACAAACCTCAGCAGGGGCCTTTGGTTGATCTCAGTCTCTCCCCCTCTACTTGGGGGGGCCTCACCACAGGGGGGAAAGCTGCGGGCCTCCCAAGCCTGGACAGCCTGGGGAGATGCTGGTTACAAGGTCCAGGTGATGAGAGGGGGTAAATACCCTGCTTGTACCAGGAGCATAAACAGAGTTGAAAAAATAACTATACGGTCAATGCCAAGTATTCAAAAATAGCAGTTATAGCAGGGTAACATGAAATATATGGCAGAAACAATAGCAGACCTCCATTTATCATGATACAGACCTACCAGGATCAACAGGGTTGTGAACAACATGCCCCAGGTATCTACATTGTGGAGTGTGTTGCCTAATCCATCAAGGTACAGAGCAGAATGCATCTAGTTGTGGCCTTGGCAACTGTCCCAGGAAAATTATTGATTTTTGATAGAAGTTTGACTACTCTAATAAGTGAAATGTGCCCAACAAAGGACAGCTAAGGCAGGAATATGGGGCACAACAAAAGAAAAATCAGTCCACCCAGTCTGCTATCTTAGTTGAGATCTGCTGGTGCCCCTTGGAGAAAAATAACCTAGGGTGGCTGGAATGTAGTGGGGGGAGGAAAAGAAGGGTGCATACAGAGTAGGGTTGTGCAAAATTGTGGAATTTCGTTCTGCAAAATATTTTGCTGGTGTGAAATGTGAAATTCCACTGGTGAAATGAGGAATTTCACCACTCGCAGGTGAAATTCCATATTTTGCCAGGGAAATTCTGTATCGTGAGGGTGAAATTTCATATTTTGCACCCATGAGATATTACTCAGAATGCATGGAATTTCATGAAATATTTCCTGCTGCAAAATTAGTGATTTAGCTAGAATTTCACCAGCAAAATAACATTTTGCTGCATCTCTAATTCAGAGAGGGGTAGGGCAGGGGTGCAAGGGTTACAATGCTGTGTGATGGAACAATACTTGTATATACCCCCAGGCTAGAGGAGGGAAGGTGTATACACTTTCAGTTGTCTGAACTTAGTGCAGTGCAGAGACCCTTCAGCCTTAAGATCCAGGGCATAGGGAGCTGGACAGAACTGAGTTTACCAGTGAGAGGCCAAGCCAACCCATAAATGGGCTCTGCATTGAGCTGGAGTATGAGGGTGGCTGCTCTCAGTCCTCCACCAGGCTTGTGGCAAGCTGTGCCTCTGATGGTAGGGAGGAAGCAAGCACCATTTGAGCCCTGTGGGCCAACAATTTAAGTCAATTAAAACATGCATAGCTTTGATCTAGTGCCATTTCACCACATGTCCTAGGATATGACTCATGCTTCAGCATCCCTCTCTTTCACAGTGAGAAGGCAAGTTAACCACACATGTAACCCAACAGCATGTTTAGGATCAAAAAGGGGAATAATTGGGGTGGGAGAGAGGAATGCAGAATGGGGGAGAAGTTAACCTAGCATTTTGACCCCCCAAAGTCTTAACTAGCAGAGCATGACAACCTGAAACAGATAGTAACTATACCTACATTCAGCAATGTTTTAAACTGACACCAACAGCATGTCAAAGAAATGTATATAAGAAATACAAGAATGGGGACTGTATGAAAAATAGGATATTCAGTGGAAGCAGCTTAAGGTAACTGAAAAAAAGAAGCCTCCTCTTCCATACTCAGTTCAGATAGTGAGAATGTTCAATGAGCTGTGAAACACGCAGTCTTGTGAGCAAGTTCATCAATGCAGCTCCCTCCAACAGTTCTCACTACAGCCAAGGAAAAGTTCAGGTTGCCCAGGGCCCAAGCCAGGGGATGGTAAGAGGCTCAGCTTCAGTAGCCACAGGATGGCCTAGGTGGGGTGGTGAATTAAATGTTTCAGTTGTCTATTAAGTAATCATCAGGCCCCCACAAGAGTGCAGTGAAGCAAACTTACTGTCATAAACAGTTAATTCCTGCCACTTCAGCAAGGAACCTTGACATTTTTGCAACCTTTAAGTGGTGGGGAGAGACAGATAAATTGTGAGCTGAAGTAGTGGGGTGGAAGTTCTCTTTGCCAATAATCACTGTAACTGTGCTGTTGGTGCCCCTTTGCTGGAGACTGATCTGGTCCCTGCTGGGTTGCTGGTTCCAACAGACACTGGAAAGTGGAGACTTCCACAGTCAGGGCCTGGAGTAAATGATCAAATCTGCTTTGGTTCAGGATGTGGATCAATGAAGGGCTACCAGACAAGGTAGAGAATGGGGAGCCATGTCGGCAGATCCCAGAGCTGTTTAGGGCTCTGCTGTTCATCAGCCTGATTTTTGCCTTTGGACATTTCCTGCCCATGCCTCTTTTTTGATAGACCCACTGTCCTTCATCTTTGTCTCGGGCATTCAGCCCCACTGGCTGCCAGGGCCTTATGCCTCAGTAATATCCATAAGCATTTGAGCGGGTCTATGAGGAATATGGTCAAATGGTGAGGTGAAAAACTTATAGTCTGCCCATTGCTACTGTATAAAGTCCTCCACCACTTCTGTGGTGTTGAATTGATACTGTGCCCCACTGAAAAATATTCTGAGCTGAGCATTGTATCACAGTGCTGCTTTTACTCCCAGGTGGGATAGCTTCCACTTGGATGCAGTATAAGCCCTTTGATGATGGGAGAGTTTATTGTAAAAATCTTGAAAGAGCGAGGCCTAGTGCCCTTCCCATCTGAGCATCCCTCTCTCCCTGGAAAGCTGCAGAATATTTCCTTTGACCAGATATATCAAGAATTTTAATAGGATCAGTCTAGGTCTGTCACCAGGTTTAGAGTGAGGAGTAAGTGTCCTGTGTGCCCTTTCAGATTTAATTGGAAGGTAGTTTTGGGCATTCGGCATTGCTAGGATCATCACCTGAAGGAATCTGAAGATGTCCAGATCCTTCACCTCCTCAGATACCCCAGCAGTCTCAGATTATTTCTTCTAGCTTGGCTTCTAAATCATCTACTTTTGTGAGAACGTACAGAATTGACTTGACCTGATCACACAACTGAGCAGTGACATCTGCCTCTCTCCCTCCAGTTGTTCCAGGTGCTATTCTGTCCCTTCTGCCCTGGCTTCAAGATTGAGAAGATCTCAGTTTATTTGAGCTGTAGCTTTTTTAAGGACGCTAGTGTCCTGCAGAATTTTCTGTAGTAGGTCAGTGATATGCATGAGGTCAAGTGCATTTACCGTCGCTGATGCCATGCTGCAAGTAAAGCTTGACCAGAGGCCTAGTGAAGCAGTCACATTTTCCCAGACTGGAGAGAGTACAGAGTCATTAAGTGCATATTGCTTCAGAACATGACCCAATCAGAGTGAACTGAAAGCTGTTACTGACACAGCAGACCAGGGCAAACATATTCCCATACTTCATGATCACCTACATTTATTTTGGATTCTTGGATGGTCTGTAATTTTACTGCGTCTGATTGCAGCTGAAGATTTAAGCAGCCATCTTGATGGCAGCTAGCCATGCCCCCCCGTAAATATGTACAATTTACCCTTAAAAATGACAGAATATAGCGTAAAAGACAAAAGGGATAAAACATGCTATGAATGTAAAATAAAAATGGCTAAACATAAGGTTTAAAGAAAGAATAACCTCTCTAGTCCTTAGACTAAAGTGTAAAATGATCTTATCCCAGTTGTTGGGTTTCTTCCTGTCTTAGGAAACAAGTTATCACTAAGGCCTGAGATACAGCAGACACAGAACTTTCACTTTTTGTACAGAGGACCTCTATGTTCTGCTCCCAAACTCAATCTAATCTCTGAGATATATGTTCCCTGGTTACACCTCTTAAGGCATCTACCCACCTCTCCTATCACCCTGTCAGTCACAAGGTTCATCCACTTTTTGCCCCTTGCTCAAAAGGTAGGCCAAAACTGTTTTTCAGTATAGTACCCATAACCACCAACAACAGTTGTTTATTGAAGTCTACCCACAACGCACTGAGTTGTCTCTGTGCTCTGCATAAGTCTCCGAAACTGCATGGGGCCCTTCAGAGTCAGGGATCTTCTTCAAAAACTCCTTTTAACATGTTATGGATGAATTCTCAGCCACATTTGATTATGTGCTGACTCCCAGATGTAAATCTGCTCATGTACACCCTTCCTTAAACTCATTGCTTTTGTGACTTTAATCATTCCTTTTTTTTGGAAATTTATTTTTCTTGTAAGCAGAATATACAACCATTCAAAAACACATAACCAGTAACTTCCAAGTAGTAGGGGTTATAATAAAGGGGACTTAAATGATATTTGCACAACTCTTGAACTTGTACTGTAATACGTATCAACTTTTATACAATAGGGGAGAAGTGATATGGCATCACATACATTTTAGTATCACAACCACAGTGTGATAACCAGATTGTGATGTTCACACTGTTAAGATATCAAGAACAGTGTACATGTCTTCACCGGCTATCAACATAGTGTACACATCTCACCCCCACCCCCTCATGCTACAAAACCAAAAAAAAAAAAAAAGTGAAAAAAAAAAAGCCAGAGCTCTATTGTGTAAAATGGACATGCGATGTCCCAGAGTGTGATACCTTATATATTACAACTCATGGACAGTGACCTCAGAAACCCTCACTCATTGGTTTGCTATACTCTGCCACTCATGAGTCGAGATCACTGTCCACTAGTTGTGATACATATGGTATCACATGATGGGACATCACGTATCCCCTTAATCTACCTCACCTTCATGAGTATCTCTACCCACTATCCTCATCTGTCACTAGGCTTCCAAGAAATCCCTCCAGGCCCTTGCTCCAGCAGATATGGTGGCCACAAGAAAGGGATTACAGTTTAAAATAGGAGGGTATAGGATGGACGGCGAGGGAATTGGGGGCAACTGTACAAGACATATCTCACAATAACAGAGCATAAAGAAAATAAATAAACCTAAGGAAAGAAGTCCATACACCTGCCTATAAACCTTTTTTTTTTATTTGCATAATAAGAGGCAAAACTTTAACAGTACATTTGATCAAACAAATTTAAATCCAGAGAGAAGGGTTACATCTCATACATCCAAAGGATTACAAAAATAGAGATATCATATCTTGACATACAATCGTCGAATTATTAAATAGCAAGAATGCATTAAACATCACCTATACTATTGATTTTATTGGTGAAAAGGTGCCAGATTTGAATATATTTTAAGCATTTGTTTGACAGAAGTATAGTGGATATGCTTAAGTGCATGAATTTGTATAAGTGAATTGAACCATTCCCTCAAACTTGGGGGTTGAGAATCTTTACATCTTATTAAAATTACTTTAAAAGCCACTGTAAGACAAATATTCACATAAGACTGTTGAAAATAAGTTAGGCCTTCACATCACAAATTACAGGGTAACAGCATCCAATATGGATGTTTACTGTATTTAAAGTACGCTGTACTGTACAGTGTCCAATACAAATGACAAGATCTCCTTCCACCATGGGTTCAGTTGAGGACATAAGATCAGCATATGTTCAAGTGATCCAATTTGAGACTTGCATCTAGGGCAATTAGGTGAGATGGTAGGATTCATTTTATGAAGAAAATAGGGAGTAAAATACACCCTATGCAAAATATTAAAACTAATTTGTTGAGCTCTAATAGATTTAAGGCCCCATGACTTAATATCTACAATTTTTTTCCAAATGGTTGTAGAGATATTAACATTAAGCACTTGAGACCATTTTTGTCTAAGATCATTTAGATGTTCTCTATGAGCGGGCAGTATAAGCTTATATATCGTACAGATCAGCTTAAAAGAGTATCCCTGTGTTGAAATATTCTCCACCTCAAGTATTGATTTGTTAACATTAAATCAGTTTTTACTAATAAGATCCCTAACCTTCAAATATCCCAAAAATGCTGGTTATCTAGAGTAAACCTATCTCTAAGAGAAGCAAACTTGAGAAGTTGATCTTGATCAAAAACCTGCCCTGCTTCTTCCGGTCCTTTGGTATACCATATCCCAAACAGTTCTTCATGTTCAGCTGGGAGAAAGTATTGGTTATGATATAATGGAGAATAGATAGAGAAGTACATTCACAACTATTTAAACAAAGGGAAGACACTGACTAAGGGTTTTAACTTCCTACATATTCCCCAGGCCAATGTTCCAGGAATTTAACACATCCTTTGTCTTGTTACTGTAGATCAAACAGTTTACTGGTCCTTTTCCTGTGAATTCGATTACTTTACATCATTTGGCAATGGGAAAATCCTCCCCCTGGAGGGACACCACCGAAATTGATCTGTCCCTGCTCATGTGTGAGCCTGGGCACATCTAGCCACATCACATACAACTATTCCAATGTTGCATATTCGACATTACCACCTGGCATACTACTGTTCAAAAAAGAAATGCAACCTCTGTCTGACTGAACTCTGCTTATACACCCTGAAACTTGTGCTCCTCCTCCTCCTGCTGCTATCAGGGACTGTTCACCCTAACCCCGGACAAAACACCTCCAACCAAAACAAACCAACAAGCACTCTCTAAATCATGTGCCTGAACATCTGCAGTTTACTTCCTAAGCTTGATGAACTGCAAGCCTTTACCACCCAACACAATCCGGATATTCTGTCAGTAGTTGAAACTTGTCTCACCCCAAAGATTCCTGACCAGGCAATCACCCTTCCTGGCTACAATGTCTTCCAAGTTGATTGTAAGTCCAAAAGAGGTGGAGGGTGTGCCTTATATGTGAAAGACACTTTCCGAGGACACCACATTGATTCCAATCTTCCAGCAACTCCTGCTCAGATTCTTCCCATCAGACTCCTATTAGGCACCCACAATAAGGCCCTCACAGTTGTCACTGTTTACATACCTCCTAAGGAATAGGAACCTGGTCTAACTGTTGTCCTTGACTTTGTCAAATCCCATCCATCGGACTCCAAAATCATCCTTCTTAGTGACTTTAACATTAATTGTCTCTCTGCTGAAGGTGGGTCATTTAAGGACTCCATTATATCAGCTAACCTGACTCAAATGGTTGACTATGCAACCAGAAAGAACTACAGAACTGGGACCTCCACCCTACTAGACTGCATCCAACCAACCATCCCTCTCAGATCACGAAAACCTCAGTCCTCCCTGACTCACTCAGTGACCACCCACCCATCAGCTGTACCTGGACAAACAAATTCTATAAGCCTCCTCCAAAAATCATCACCAGCAGAGCCCTACCCTGTGGTCAGCTACCCTACCTCAAATCACACCTCCATCTGCAGGACTGGTCCTCCATCTTCAAGGCAACAGATACTAATACTGCATGGAGCAATTTATTTACATTTTCAATGAAGCCTGTAATAAATTTGCCCCCCCTCAAAAAGGGTAAAGTTAAATCACTCAGTAACCCTTGGCTGTCAGGAAACCTCCTAAAAAAACTTAAATCCAAGGACCACCTCTGGGAACTGGCTGGAAAATCCAGTAAGCAACTCGACATCCAGAATTATAAACGGGCACGGAACAACCACACCAAATCCATTCGGGAACAGAAATCTGACTACTATAAAAATTCCCTCACTAACTCCTGGGGAAATGGGAGGGATTTCCGGAAAAACATTAAAGATGTCACTGAGAAGCAGTCAAAATCTTTGCTGAACATACTCAACATAAATTGACACACTACACTCGACCCTAAAACTATTGCAAACACTTTTAACATCACTTTCACTGACCTTAGCAGTGTTCTCCTCTCTGACTTCTTCCAAGATGCATCAACTCCAACCCCCAACTCTTCCACCCACGCCTGTCACCCACCTTTCTACTTTAAAGCACTAAAGAAACATCAAGTCCGAAACTACATTGCCAAAGCCATCAGCAAATCTAGAAGAAGCAATGACACACTTGACCTCAAGCTACTGGCCCTAATGCTTGATGAGGTACTTGGGCCCCTCACCAAGATCTTTAATCTCTCTCTTTCCCTTAGCCAATTCCTGGACAAATGGAAAATGGCCACTGTTACCCCAATTCACAAAAGTGGTGATAAGACTGACCATGCAAACTTCCACCCTATTTCCATTCTGCCTTCCCTATCGAAGGCACTGGAATGTATTCTAGTGGACCAACTTACTGAGCATCTGGACAATTATAATATTCTCTGTAAACAGCAACATGGCTCTAGAACAGGTCATAGTACATCCTCTGCTTTACTCAAATTCACCAGCTCCATTCACAGCTCCCTCAACAATGGACAACTTACTGATGCCATTTTCATCGACCTGACCAAAGCCTTCGATACTGTCCACCACTCCTCCTTCTGAGCCAGCAAAAATGCTGGTCTCTCCAATGATTCAATCTCATGGTTCAAAAGCTATCTTGAAAACCGCTCCCAGCATTTAAAAATCAGGGATGTGCACTCTGATTCCAAACCTGTCCTCTCTGGAGTCCCCAGGGTTCAATACTGGGCCCCTAATCTTCACAGCCTGTTCTCAACACCCCTAACGATTTCCTGCACTGAACATATCACCTTGTGGCACGATGATGCAGTAATCCTTACACACACCAGACTCAAGAAATTGCAAGAAAATCTCCAACTCAGCTTCTCCTTGGTTGAGAATTGGTTCACAAAGCACAAACTGATCCTTAATCAAAAAAAACCAAGGCCATGATCTTCAGCAGCTCCCATAATAAACATAAGTACTTCCAACTCTCTGTTATCACCAGACAAGGTGCTGCACTGGAACAGGTCAAAAACTTTAAATACCTTGGGATCACCCTTGACCATCACCTCTCATACACTGCCCACATCGACCATGTTGCCAAAGCCACTAACTCCTGGCTAGGCCTGCTATTCTGTCATAGGAAACACCTGACACCCGAAGCCCTCACTGTTGCTGTCCAGAGCTCCATCATATCCATCACTGATTATGGCATTATCATTTACAGCTCTGCTACAACCACCACACTCAAATGTGTATCCACCACCCTCAACAAGGCCTGTCGACTTGTCACTGGCTCCCAATGCCTAACTCACACCTGTGACCTCTATTCTAAAACTGGATGGTTGAATCTTGCCAATCAAATAAAGCACCAAACTTGTATTACTGCTAAGAAAATCTTGCTGGGTCTTGCCCTCCCTGGAGTCTGTGCCCTCATGCAACCAAGAATCCACGCCCGCCATACCAAGGGATCGAAACCTCAGCTTCTGCAAATCCCGCATTGCCGCACAACACAAGGCCAAAGATCCTTTGCTTACCGGGCCTCTAGTTGGTACAACAGTCTTCCCAGCAACATCTCATCTTCACTATCACTCAGCACTTTAAGACTCGCTCCGCCTAACACTCACTGCCTCCAACCTCTGTGACTGTTGTGGCTAAACATGTCTTTTGGTTCCATAGCTGAAGATGCCCTTTGGATCCATATACTCCTGCACTTTGCAGCACCACCTCCCATTTTCACCTCCCTGCTGGCCATGACAAATGCCACCCGACTGCACTACCTCTATTCTTACCCCTTCCACATCTCATCTCTCTTCCCCACCTACCTCCCCTTTCTCCCATCCACTTAGTCTCCTGATTTCACCCTACTCCTTTCCCTTTCCCCTCCCCAAAGTTTCACCTTATTGTTCTTTTTTCCTCTACAAGACTATGTTTTTTTTTTTATTTTATAAACTGTTATGTTTGCTTATGTTTGTCTCAATTGAACCAATGACATGGAACCATTGTAAAAGAGCCTCAGCTCAAAGGTATTGTAATCCTAAAACAAATAAATAAAAATAACATAAGTAGGGTTTACATTGTTTGGGTGGAAACACCTTATACTAAATATACAAAGTGGTCTTAGTTGTTAAAGCTAATTGAGTGGCCAAGGTTTTGAAGGGGCCTCTGTACAACAGATGCCTTAAATGTTAGTAATTTAAAAAAGCAGATTCAACACTATACGTAGGATCCATAATATTTACCTTATACCATGAACCAATGGTACTTATATTGATGAAGCAATAATAACATTATTTGAAGCAAGGTAATGCCAGACCCACTTCTGAAAGAGGTAGATACAATTTCTCGAGTTTAAGCCTAGGTTTTCTGCCCTTCCACTGGAACCACCTAATAATAACATCCAATCCCTTGAAAAATTTATTTGCCAAGATAATGGACAATGACTGAAAAAAAAACATAAATTTGGGAAGAATAGCCATCTTTACAACATTTACACGGCCCATTAACGTAAAGGGTAATGCTTCCCATAGGCTTATTTGCATGTGAGTGTTTTGTACCAGTGGGTTAAAATTTAAGAAATATAGAGTTTCTAGTTTATTGTCAATGTGAACTCAGAGATATGTTATTTTAGAGACTTTCTGAATACTCATAGTAGATGGAGAGATAAAGGAATGGGTATGTAAAGAAGATTTCATGACCTTCATTTTTGACCAGTTAATTTTATAGTGGGACACATTCCCATACTGATTTATAATACCCATGATATGAGGTAAATCATGGTTCAAGTTATTCATAAAAGAATATAAGTCACGTGTGGATTATTCTATGTTTGACATTACAAATAAAAAGACCTTGAATCAAGGGGGAAGAGCAAATTAAGCTTGCCAAAGGTTTGATATCCAGAGCATATATCATGTGCTCGAATGTCAGACCTCTATTCAAACGGGCATGTCGCAAAATCAGCTCACGATGCTTGAAATGGTGTGGCTTGACAAAAACAGAATAAGGTGGGGGTTACCAGAAAGAGGTGCTAAGAAATTTCTTGTGCCCCTGTGTGCCCTGTCCAAAACTATGCGCTCCTCAGGGAATTTTTTATTTAGAGCTGCAGTGAGCATTTTTCCAAAAAGGGGGAGGGGATCCCCTGGACCCTCTATTCCTTCAGGGATTTGCGGAAGTTTAATGTTTGAATGGTGTGACCTGTCTTCTAGGTCAGTAACTTTCTATTTAAGTTTCAGCAACTCTTTTTCTAGAGAAAGATGTTTCTGAGTCAAGGGATCGGGTTCATCTTCAAGGGAACTAATTTGTTTCTCAGCTTCAGACGTCCGTATAGATAAAGCACCCATCTTCAACTGTAGCACTTCCAGCAGTGAAGTGACAGCCCCAATAGCTGAAGTAACAGTAGGTAAACCAAATATGATTTCATTTTTAACAACTTCCTGGAAGCGAAGAAAGTCTGCTTGCTTCACTCGTTCTTCAGAATTAGAAATATTCCATCCCCCACCTGATGCTTCCTCAGTAGACAAAAGCTAACCACTATCCATCACTGTAACAGATACATTTTTAGAAACTGAAGTAGTACCATTGGAATTTAACTGAACACTGTTTATAGGCTCTGCAACAGTAGAATTAGGTGAGATATTCAGTGTTTGAGTATTAAGATCCATATGGATCTGATTAATTAAAGCAGCTGGGGATGTTCTTGTCTGTGTTCAACAAAAATTAGCATTGCCCTCTTCCATAGTTGCATCTGGAAAAGTTAGAGCTTCAGCATCTCCGTCTTTGGCAGTGAGATATCAAGTTTTTTTCTGCCTCAGTTGCCAATGTAGAGGAGACAGCAAAAATAAAATTAGCCGTGGTTGGAGAGGTGGGAAGGGGGACACTGGCTTTCTCGAGAAGATTGACAAAGTGCCAAAATATGCTTTCAGCTGTTGCTGCTGCAGTCCAGTGCGGGTGGAATGTGTAGAATCCACCGCAGCCAATTCAACAGTTTTTACAGACTCGTTCCTATCACAGAGTTGCTTCTTTTTTTCCTTCTTCCCAAAGTCACTGGACGAATTCATAGTAAGCAGCTAATTTGGGAGAAAAGCATTTTATATTCATATAGCATCAAACACAGTAACAGGTTTAGGAGACTTAATTCAGGCCGCTGCAAACTTTCCCTGCATAGCTGAACATGCGCAATAGAGTTGGCATCCACCATTCAGAGGTAGCGTCATTGAATCTAACTAAAGACCAGGTACAGAAGCTTAAAACGGTCTGGTCCTTCTTACTGGCAGTGAATTCAAATGCTTCGGTTGTGTTTTAATTTTATGAAATAAAAGCATTAGCGAGACCAAGCAGCGGAGGCTGAGGTGGTGTTAGCCATGAGATGCCATCATGGATCTGCTACCAAGTAGCTCTGCCTCCCCTCTGCATGCCTCTGACCCAACTCCTCCTAGGCACAACCCAACTGCTTATAAGCCTTAGTGATTAGAGTTAAGAAAATATTTTTAGTCCAAACTAGAGGTGTGCTAAACCACAGAGGTTTTGGTTTTGCCAAATCTCCTCTGGTTTTGGTTTTTGATTTACAGCAAACATTAATTCAACATAGAATGTGGCCTGTATTTTCATTTTAAAGTATAATGTAAAGGAAACTAGATTAAATTCTGTAGAAAAACAGTTTAATAGCATGGCAGCTAGCAAGGCCCAGCTGTTAGTAAGTTCACAGGAAACTATATATCTTGTAAGGTATTTTGAGCCAGTGCTAAAGTTGAATAAGCACATAGTTTCATGTGTTTAGTCTACATTCCTAGCAATAAATGACAGGAGACAAGATGTGCTGAATACTGGGACATAGGGTGAGGCAACATAGCAGTTAAGTATAGCAGTATATCCTGGCAGTATAGCCTAGAGATTAGAGTAATGAGCGGTGACTGAACCTGCGAAGAAGACCAAGGTTTGATTTCCCACGATCTCCACTTGCATACTGTGTTACTCTGAGCAAGTCACTACTTAACCACCAGAGTGCTCCCCGGTCACCCCTGAAAACAGGCACTTGTGCCTAGTGGGCCTTATCTGTTATCAAAGATACACACACACACACACACACACACACACACACGCATATACGTTTAGTCTTATAAGCAAGTTATGCACTACTAACTAAAGTGACTTGATGATTGAAGGAGGGTAACAGAAGAAGAGGACACAGTAAATAACAGGTGATGGCCTAAGAGGAATCATTTTTTTTAAAAAAGATAGTTGCATGCATGCACAGAGCATATCGGACTACTCCCACCCACCGTTTTGAGCTGATGTGTTATTGTTTTTTTGGTAAGCTGACCTTGTTTGTTTGTTGTTGTCAGCTATGGGCCTCCACAGTTTCAACCTTTTTTTTCTGAATTAGGGTGTGCACACACACTACAATTTATTTATGTATTTATTTATTTATTTTGTGATATGCCATGAAAACTAAACAGGTAATTATGTAGACAGACTGAGGTAGCATTGTGAAGGAGGTAGCATTGTGAAACAGCATGTATACAAAGAGAATATTTGTGAGGATTTTCTTGGTCCCTGGTAGTGCCAGAGGATGTTGAAGAGTAAATGATAGCCAGTGGGTGGTGGCAGTCATGTAATCTCCTGTTTGTCCACTAGTCCATGTATCTGTTTTACATACAGTATACTTCTTCAGTAGGCTATGACTGCAGAGCATTGTTTACCCCTGAGGAAGCTCAAAGAGCAAAGTGCTGGGGTCAAAACTGTTTTCAGTCATGGAGGCAGGAAGGCTGCTAAACAATTGTTTATTTGTATTTTATTGATTTACTCATCTAAGTTCATCTTCAAATAAATTACTTGGATTTTTTCAACATTATTACATGACTTCACAGATATTTAATTCTGAACTGAGCTGTTTGGTTAAGCTGGATACCTGTGAGGCTGCTTTTGTTGTTTGAATATAATGGATGGACCCTCCACCAGCTCTTTTAACTAATTTTGTTTTGCTAAGTCAGCTTTGTTGTTTGTGTTGTCAGCAATGGGCATCCTCTGTTTTAGCAATTTTATTTACTCAGGATGCACATGCACAGCACATTTTTGGGGGTGTATTTTTCCGTAATACAATGCCATGAAAACTAAACAGGTAATTATGTAGTCAGAAGGAGGTAGCATTTTGATTTTTGATAAAGAACACCTACTTTGATGTAGTGTTTTCATTTCTTTTTCTGTCATGGGTGACTATCCATTCAAGAGCAGCAGATCTATCAGAACTCATGACGGGGTTAGATGTTATCCAAGAAAGAGACTTGGCATAGGGTACATAACTAGAAAACATCTACCAGAAATCAATACAGTCATTTACAAACTTAAGTTAACCTTACAAATAAAAGATTGGAAGGAAACATGTGTGAGTGTGAAATTCATTTCATATGTTCCATAGAGTCATAGCATAGCCATAGTTTGTAGTCTTGCTAGACAGCAGTTCAGTGGAAGAAATACAATGGTGACTGGCATGAGACAGGACATGAATGACATGAGACACATTTTGAAGCAACCTTCTCTTTCCCCCAGTACTGGGCCACTAGTGGTATTCTTCTTCAATATCCCTGCCAATAGGCTCATCATCACTACTGTCTGAGCAGTGTTTTGGAAGTGCTTATGAGTATCCTGCAAATACACCATGTTTTAGTTTTATAAAAGATAGAATTTCAATGTGTTCTGAAAGGAGTTTTCTCCTCCCATCACTAGCAGCATAGCCAGAAGTGTTAAATATTCTTTCTGAATAGACACTTGTCACTTGGCAACTTAAACAGTAAAAGGCCACTTTTTGTAATGCTGGACAGCCCGCACCCATTTCATGTCAAGACTGAAGTGGGTCATCTCAAGCACTTATCTTTTTAGGATCCTTTAAGAAGTCATCCACCATACTGCTCGCTCATTAGCTTGTGATGGGAGAAGTAACAACATTGTATTTCTCTATGACATCAAGTCCTGCCCAAGTGTTCTCCATGAAGGCACTATACTAATTGTCCCTGGGTTCTGACTCATAATACAATGATTTTCTTATTCTTCTGCCTTCACTAGGATCTTTTTGTTTGAAGGGAGCATGGCCATTTTTTGTTTGAACCAGAAGAGATACACTAAGCTGAAGCTTGTTTACAGATGCGACCTGGGAGCACAAGGCAGTTAGGTGACTTGCTCAGGGTCACACAGTATGCAAGTGGGGGCAAATAGGGGCTGTGAGATTCAAACCCAGATCTCCAGGTTTGCAGCTCAGAGCCTTAAATAACTGTGCTATACTTCCTCCATTTCTTGATCAGCAGCTGCAGCACTTCTAGTTGGAGTGTCTGCTGTTATTTTTAGAGCAACTTTATTAATGAGCAGTTCCTTATAATGGTTGAGGTCTATACTACAAGAATGGAGATGACATAGCAAACTGTTTTTGAAATGTGAATCCAACATTGTTGCTATCACAAAATGTTCAGATTCCAAATCATGCCAATCCTGCAGTCCATTTCCAAACACAAAGACAGTTTTTCAGCAAGAGTGATATTTGTGCCTTTCACATTGCTCGTCAAATGTTTCTTGGAATCTTTTTAGTTTCTGCATAAAGTGACATCAATGGAATGACTTGACTTATAGTTGCGCTGTCAGTACTTGCTTGTCATATAGTTTCTCAAATGGCTGTAGCAACCGACATAAATATGATGTAAGATTCCACTGCCCAGAGGTGAGTGTACAATCCCCTTTTCCTACTGCATGGGCCATGGTGTACTGGTACACTGTTTTGCATTGTCCTCGGAGCCTCTGAGACATGTAAAAGGTGAAGTTCCACCTATTGGCAACATCTTGCTTTTTCTGGTGAATTGGTAAGTTATTCTGTTTTTCAAGTTCCCACAACATTGTACACAGCACCCAACATATTCTGCACACTCCTGTCTTCACTTAAAAAGTCATGTACCGCTTGATTGAGTGTACAGTATGTGCATGACATGACAAATGCAGAAACCCACCATCCTTTAATGCTTTCACAATGTTAGCTCCATTGTCTGCAACCACATATCCTGGGGAAAGGCCATTAGGGGAAAGTCATTCTAAGACCTGTTTCTTTAGCTCCTGTAAGATGTTCACACCAGTGTGATTTTCTTTGCCAAAGATTGCAATACAGAGGGCAGCCAGTTTGTGAGGATTTTCTTGGTCCCTGGTGGTGCAAGAGGATGCTGAAGAGTAAAATGATACCCAGTGGGTGGCGACAATCATGTAATCTGCTGTTTGACTACACATCCGTGTATCTGTTTTTACATGTACTTCTTCAATAGGTTATGACTGCAAGGCAGTGTTTACCTTCTGGCACAGTTCTTTATGGAGCAATGTCTGTGATGGCAGCTGATATTCAGGGCCAGCAAGTTTCATCACTTCCCAAAACCCAGCAGAGGAAGCAATAGAAAATGGGTGCATGTCCAGTACAATCATTCCAGATACTGCTTTATTCATCTGCTGAGCAGCTGGATGGCTTTGGTTATATTTAGTTCTCCATTCAAAAGCCTGCTGCATCATTAACTGTTTCTGAGGTACAACTGGCACACTAAAAAAGGCTGGAGAAGACAGAGAACGTATTCTGTTTTCAATTGGGGAACTTTCTGATTCTAATAAAGACCTAACAATTAAAAGGGGTGATGCAGTCAATGTCCTGCTCAGTGTCTGAGGGGTTTTACACTGTATATGTAAAACTTTAGCTATACCACCAGTGTGAATACCAGTGTTAACCTATGCAGCATCCTCTGCCACGTCACCTTGGGACGTATTCATGGCCCACTGAAGTGAATGTGTTCACTGTGTCTTATTAAGGCTGATGTGCCAAGGTTGCTTACCCATCTTTCTCTGCTGAAAGAGGCTTTACGGAAACAGCATATTGCACTCATACTGTTCTTTGGGTCAAGGTGAAAAAAATTCCAAAAGGAAGAAGATGTCTTTTTAGGGCTGCAGTGGGCCTAGTCCTGCAGTCCTTTTATGATCACTGAGGAAAGAGGACTCCGCATTCCTTCTAAACCAACAACATATGGGATTGCTTCAGTCACCTCGGCAACTGTGAAGTAGTTCACCTATGATGTCCTTACAGACTCACAGCACTGCACTATTTAAGCAGCAGGACCATATTCTTTAATTTTATCAACACTGGCAACCCCTTTTCGGCAGCTGTACCATATAAGTGTCCCACAGAACACACTTGTATTTGTTTTGGTTTTTTGATTAGAAATCTCATTGAAAGCCCACGTGTGCAGATATATAGGATAGTGTATGGGAGCCCATACACAACCACACTATTCTAATACCAAGTGGTCCCTATTGTCAATGGAAACCACAAGGTATTAGAATAGCTGGTTGTGTATGGGGGCTCCCATATGCTTTTCTATATAGTGTATGGCCCCCAAAAAGAAGTATGCTAACTTTAGTAAGTCTTCTTGATCAGTCCTTGCCACCGGACGCTCTCTTCTTATTTTGCCACTCACCAAGTCAGCTTGTGCACGCAGCTCATCAACTACCCCCTATCCAATGAACAGTGCTGTTTGGGGGTGGTTCTGTAGTGATGTCCTCACTAACACAGAATGAAAAGTTGTTCTGCATTAGTGAGGACATCACTACTGAAGCAGAAAGACTTTTTTCGGTGTATGGATTTCCATACACAACCGCATTCCACCATACACTATACTACTGTTGAGGACAAGTATTTATTAACATAGAAAAAGCATTCCAGACACAATATTTTATTAAAACTTAACCTTCTCATTTTGATTTTTGTTATACCCTGAAAATGACGTCTGGACTGGAGCTTTCAGCAGCCTGTCCACCAAATTTATATGTATCTGAGCAGCTGCTGCTCCGTGTGTCCTGCATCTCACTTATACACTTTTGCTGAAAGTTATTTTATATTAAGCAGTGGGACCATATTCATTTATTTTATCAACACTTGCAACCCCCTTTTCAGCAGATGTACTATGTAAATGTCCCACAGAACCCTCCAGCAGCCTGCCTTCTGTAACACAGCAAATCAAGCAGGCTGGTGCTACCTCAAGACGACGGCTCATTTTCATAAATCTCCCTAAGAAAATGAAATAAACAGAGCACCATGATCTCTGGTGTAAAATGTTATTTTAGCTTCTTCCTACAGGCTGCTAAAATAATTGTTTAAGCTGCTGTGTGACACCTGGAGTATCGGAGAAGGTAAATCTTCTGAAAAAGCACTTAGGAGCTAGTATTTGTCTGTTCTGTCCGGTGTGTAACCACTGTGTAAGTTAAGTATCCAAGAAACCACTATATGAGTTTTAGCTTTTGTTTACATTCGTATTTTTTTTTTATTATAAATCTCATTAAGAGCCCACTTGTACAGATACTACTGTTAAGGACAAGTATCTATCAATATAGAAAAAGCATTCCAGACACAATGTTATATTAAAACTTAGCCTGCCAGTTTTGATTTTTGTTATACCTTGAAAATGATGTCCGGACTAGAGTTCTCAGCAGCCTGTCCCCAAAACTTAATTATATCTGAGCAGCTACTGCTCCATGTGTCCTGTATCTCACTTAGACACTTTTGCTAACAATCATTTTTATTTTAAGCAGGGGGACCATATTCTTAAATATCAGTGAGATCCTAAGTGTACAGATACTACTGTTGAGAACAAGTATTTATTAATATAGAGAAAGTGTCCTAGACACAGTGTTATATTAAACCTTAGCCTGCTCATTTTGATTTTTGTTATACCCTGAAAATATCATCTAGACTGGATCTCTCAGTGGCCTGTCCTCAGAACTTAAATACATCTGAGAGGCTGCTGCTCCGAGTGTCCTGCAGCTCATTTACAGACTTTTTCTGACAGTTATTTTACATTAAGCAGTGGGACCATATTATTTTTTTTATCAACACTGGCAACCCCTTTCTGGCAGGTGTACTACTGTGTATATATATATATATATATATATATATATCCCATGGAACCCATCCAGTAGCCTGCTTTCTGTAACACAGCAAATCAAGCAGGCTGGTACTACCTGAGACTGATGGCTCATGTTCACATAAATCTCCCTAAGAAAAAGAAATAAACAGGGCACCACGATCTCTGGTGTAAAATTTTATTTTTAGCCTCTTCTTACAGGCTGCTAAAATAATTGTTTAAGCTACTGTGTGACACCTGAAGTATCGGATGAGAGAGAGATGCTGAAAATCACCTAGGAGTTAGGATTTATCTGTTCTCTCCAGTGTGTCACCACTGTGTAAATTAAGTATGCAAGAGACTACTGCGTGTGTTTTGTTTTTTGTTTGCACTCATATTTGTTTTTTTATTAGAAATCTCATTAAGAGCCCACATGTACAGATATTACTGTTGAGAACAAGTATTTATTAATATAGAAAAAGCATTCCAGACACAATGTTATATTAAAACTTAGCCTGCTCATTTTGATTTTTGTTATACCCTGAAAATGATTTCTGGACCGGCACTCTCAGCAGCCTGTCCACCAAGCTTAAATATATCTGAGTGGCTGCTGCTCCATGTGTCCAGCATCTCACTTTGACACTTTTGCTGACAGTTATTTTATTTTAAGCAGGGGGACCATATTCTTTCATGTTATCAACACTGGCTGTCACAAACTCACTCATCAGGTCAGGCCCTCTGCTCCCACAGTGCCAACCTCTGAGCGCAGTCTTGAGAACAGGTAACTGAAACAGGGTAACCCTCCTGTTTTGTGGGTTCGAATCAACCTTTGGTCTCAAGTTCTGGAGGGATTCAAAATGTGAACCTCTTGCTAGTTTACTCAATGTACAGGCTCAGATAATTCTGTTCTTCAGGGAAATGCCACATATCTTTCACCAAGGGCACCTAACCAGGTATACAAAAATGAACCCTTAAAAACTCTATGAAAGACCTCAGGTAAACTCTTACCTTTTCCCAGTTTCATATTACCATTAAGCTATTGCACAGTGTCACTTTAACCATATATGCTTCACTTGTCCAAGAAAGAAATTCAAAGGCACACCAAGTAGTCTCTGTAAAATAGAGGTTTACTTTAAAATAGATAAAAATATAAAATGTAAATACAGAACAATATATCACCAAACATACAATCACTTAAAAGAACAAAGTTCAAAGTGCAAACTCCTACCAACCATACACTTAGACTTGTATATCTAATGTATTCTTATTTTCTTACAGTGCTGATAGATGTTGTAGCTCAGAGAATCCAAACAAGAATGTGTCTAAAGGTCATCCACATCATAGTTAAAAACTGTCTTTGACCCTCCCCTCCATAATGTCAGCCTGCTCCTTCTCTGTTTATTAAAAATTATACAACCAGGATGTCTTCACTCAGGAGGTATTTTAAATAGGTGACATTAGAAAAAACTCATTTTCCAAATGACTTCTTTGATCTATGAGCAGCCTCCTCTCTCAAATACTTCAAAGGACTTTTTATGACTCTCTCTCTCTCTGCCAGATCTCACTGAGGTGTAATATGCTTTGTGACACCAGGTGCAATTAACTGACCTTCCTGAGGACATCATAAAATGGATATTTTAGGTCTTAGCTTCAAACAACCCAGATCCTAAATAAGGCTATAAAATGTGAGTCTTTGCAAGTTAATCACCTTACAGAGATCTGCTGTTTAACATATCTTGTCTTTTGAACTGATACCTGGGGGGGGGGTCATCCCACAGGCTGTCTCAGCATGTCTCATGTGAGACACTCAATAACACATTTTTATATTACAAAAAGCATAGAGTAATCAGAACCAGCTATCTAAGTGTCACAATCCTCCCCACCTAGACTGAATTTGGGGGCCCTATCCCCTGCATGGGATGAGCTTCCCAAATCAGTTCACTCCTCATAGACATGAGACAAACCATCTAAGTTCTGATTTTTCACTCCAGCCCTATGTAGGATTGTCATGTCATACCCTTGCAAAGCAAGACTCCATCTTAACAATCTACCATTAGTCTTTCCCATTTGTGTCAGCCAAACCAGGGGGTTGTGGTCAGTCTGTACCACAAAATGCTGCCCATATAAGTATGGCTCCAACTTCTTTAGGGCCCACACTATGGCAAGACATTCTTTTTCTACAGTGGAGTATGCCTGCTCCCTGGGAAGTAAGTTTTTACTCAGGTACACTACTGGGTGATCTTTCTCTTGGCTGGATGTCTGACTCAGTACTGCCCCAATACCCACATCTGAGGTGTCAGTCTGAACTGTAAAGGGTTTGCTATAGTCAGGACTTGTCAATACAGGAGCACTGCACAGTGCCTTCTTCAGTCTGGTAAAGGCTTTCTCACAGGTTGGGTCCCAGGTAATTTTCTTTAGCATCCTTTTCTTTACCAGGTCAGATAGAGGAGCAGCCAGGGCACTGTTATTGGGTAAAAATTTCCTATTGTACCCTGCTGTCCCTAGAAAACTCCTGACCTGCTTCTGTGTTTCTGGTCTGGGCCATGCCTGGATCACCTCTATTTTTATTTGGTTAGGACGAAGCTGTCCCCAGCCTACTACATGCCTGAGGTATGCCACCTCTTCTATGGCCACCTGGCAATTCTCAGCTTTGACAGTGAGCCTGGCCCTCTGTATCCTGCCCAGAACTTCCCTAAGGTGGGACAGGTGTTCCTCCCAGCTGGCACTAAAGATGGCAATGTCATCCAGGTATGCCATGGCGTACTCCTCAGCACCATTTAACACCTGGTTCACCAACCTTTGGAAAGTGACCAGGACATTCTTCATTCCGAAAGGCATTACTTTAAATTCAAATAAGCCTATTGGAGTGATGAAGGCTGACCTCTCCCTGGCTCTGTCCATCAACTCTACCTGCCAATATCCCTTGGTCAGGTCAATGGTCGTAAGGTAGGTCACCCTCCCAACTTGTCCAGGAGTCCATCCATCCAGGGCATCGGTGGGCATCTGACTTTGTGACTGCATTCAGTCCATGATAGTCCACACAGAAATGAGTAGAGCTATCTGGCTTGGGCACAAGGACTATGGATGAGGCCGGGGCTGTGGGATCTCTGGATTATCCTAAATCCAGCATCCTCCACTCCCTCCCTAATGTCCTTTTGGACAGCCTCTGACCCCGATATGCTGTCCGCCGTATGGGTGTCTGTGACTCTGTCTCCACATTGTGCATAGCTAAGGGGGTTAGTCCAGGCTTGGTGCTAAACAATGGGGCAAAGACTTCTAAAACCTCCCTTACTTCTTGGGTCTCATCCAGGGCCAACTCCACAGAAGACTCTCACTTGCTTTCTTCCAGCAAGTCCAGAAGGGGGTCTCCTTCATCCGTCCCCTCCGCAGGACTACACACTGCAAACACCATGTCAGCCCTATCAGCATATGGCTTCATCATGTTGACATGGTACATCCTTTCTGTTTGTCTTCTGTCAGGTAACTCTATAATATAGTTCATGTCATTTACCTTCCTAACTACTTTGTACGGTCCTGCCCACTCATCCTGCAGCTTGTCTTTCCTGACTGGAATAGGTACCATGACTTCTTGACCTAATATGTAAAGCGAGCTCTGGTTCTGTGGTAATGCCACACTTTGTTTCTGTTGGGCAGCTTCCAGGTTGCTCTGGGCTGTCCCCATAAAGCTCCTTCAGTCTTTCCCTAAACCTAAGAACGTAATGCTGAGAGTTCCCAGGGTGGTGTGCTTGCCTTCCCAGTCCTCCCGGATCAAGTCTAGGGGCCCATGTACCCGTGTCCATATAAAAGTTCACAAGGGAATCTTGCTGACTCTTGGGGCACCTCCTGTATGCAAACAACAGGTAGGAGGGTATTTCTCCAGTCCTCCCATGCTGTTCAGCAAATGCCCAGAGCATTGGCTACATGGTACCATTAAATCTTTCCACAAGTCCATCGGCTTGTGGGTGATACGTGTTGTGCATCTCTGCACCACTCCACACTTCTCCCACAAACATTTCATCCAGTCTGACATGAAGGAAACCCCTCGATCAGTGATAACCTCCTGCAGAAACCCAACATGGGAGAAAATCCCAAGTAAGGCATCTGCCACTTTGTCTGTCCTCAGTGAGAATAGGGTGACACCCTCTGGGTACCGAGTGGCATAATCCACCACAGTCAGGATGGATCTCTTCCCTGAGGAGCTGGGGGTATTTAAGGGCCCCACAATATCCATTCCCACCCTCTGGAATGGCTCCTCCACTATGGGAAATGGAATCAGGGCAGCTTGGATTTTCTTGCCCACCTTTCCTATGTCTTGGCACAGGTGACAAGACCTGCACTACTCCTTCACTGCTGGGTGAAGTTGGGCCAATAGAAAGTCTGGGCCAACCGCTGTGTAGTGTGCATGATTCCCAGATGACCAGACAAGGAAATATCATGTGCAATCTTGAGCAACTGCTCACGATACCCCTGGGGAACAACAAGCTGCCTGCCTAGCACCCCTCCCTCTATCTGCACAGCCTGAGTATACATCAGTCCATTTTCCCATTAAACCTTATGTCTGCCATAACCTCTCTGTGCTCTGTCAGAGTCTGCCCAAGCCCTCAGCTTTTCTAGACTAGTGTCACTTCTCTGAGCAGCTGCAAACTTCACACACATTCCAAAGGCATGGGACAGGTCTCCTTCTGTCTCTAAACTAGGGTCCCTAGCACTAGCGTCAAGGCACTCAGGATCACTGTCATCCCTAACCCTCTGACAATGGGTCACCCCTCCCTCTTTGGAGTAACCTTCTGTAGCTGTGTGGTTAACTGCTACTGGGGAAATTTCTACCCCTTATTCATTAATCTCCATATCAGGAGAGACAGGCTGGGGAACTAGCCTCCCAATAGTTTTCACAATGGCTTCTGTGGGGTTCAGGGAACTACAATTTCCCCTTGCCACTTGGCTATGGGTAACTGCACACACCATCCCCTGTTTGAGATTGTTGCCCAGGATCACATCCACTGCTAAGGTTTTTGCTACAGCCACCTGTTGCACAGTTCCCCTTGTTTCACCCCAGTCTAGAAGAACACTGGCGAGTGGCAATGTTTTCACCTCACCAGTAAAGTCCTGTACAGTGATATATTTATTGGGTATAAGCTGACCAGGATCTACTAGATCCCCTTTTACCAATGTCAGGGATGCCCCTTTGTCCCTTAACCCTTGCGTCTCTACACCATTCAACATGACTGGGTACATGTGTTCCCTCATGTTCACAGGCATGTTTCCAGGGACACAAAAACAACCCACTTCTTTTCTAGCACCACCTGGCGTATTGCTCATCCATTTGGGACAATGTCTGGCAATATGCCCAGTTTCTTACACAACCAACATTCATTTCTTTTCTCAGAGAATCTTTTCTCTGAAACCTGGGGCTAACTGGTTTTGGTGGAGGCAGTGAGGGTTTTAGCTGCCCTGAAGGCTCGCTTTTCCCTTTCTGAGCTGCCACACCATCCCATTCACTTTCAGAGCAGGTCTGCTCTTGGCATAGCGGTCAGAGAGTTCAGCAGCCTCTTGCACTGTTTGGGGATCTCAGTCCTCCAGCCAGGTTTTCAGCTCTAAGAAGGCTATGTTGAAAATTTGGGCCAAAAATATTGAAAGACAACCAGATTATGAGCCTAGATAGAATTTTGCATACACAGGCTCATAACTTTGATAATTTTTAATATTTTTACCCCAAATTTACAACATAGCCATATCTTTACAGCATCTCATGAATGTGACAGTAGTCGCTTTTCAAATCGTGGCCAATTGTTTTTTTTTTTACATCCTTAAAGGTGATTTCACAGTCCCTGCACAAAATCACCTTGAAATCACCTTTCGGCCAGGAGTTGAAAATTTTCTCTGCCCTTGTTATTGAGGTGGGGTCATAAGAGACAATGTTGGTAATTTGCTATACAAATATTAAAAAACAAATAAGGTATAAGCCTACATTGATTTTTACGAACACAGGCTCGTAAGTTTGGTAATATTCAATATACTCACCCCAAATTTTCAGCATAGTAATTTCTTTACAGCACCTCATGAATGTGACAGCTGTCATTTTTCAATTCCTGCCCAAAATGTGTTTTTTCATCCCAAAAGTTGATTTTGCAGTCCCTGCGCAAAAACACCTTTAAGCCAGTAGTTGAATATTTTGTCTGCCCATCTTCATGAGGAAGGGTCATAAAAGGCTATGTTGAAAATGAGGTACAAATATTACAAACAACATATTTATGAGCCTATGTTACATTTTGCAAATGCACACTTGTAACTTTTGTAATTTACTATATTTTTACCCTAAATTCCTCAGCTGCAGCCCTACTGGATCTGGCCAGAATTTGTTTGTTTTTGTCCCTGGCATTGCAGCTTCTGAATCATCATCCTTTGTTAATTTCTATATTTTGATTATTTTCCTCAATGTACTCACTGGATGATTGGGTGTGAGGCCTGCCCTCACAGAGGAGACAGGCAAGCCAGGCATATCTTCCTTTTCACTGGCTCCTAATGACCTTTCCTCAGATGACCTTTCCCCAGGTTTTTTTGTCTGGCATCTCACAGGTTTCTCTGTCTCTGAGTCCTCATTATCAGAGTCCCCATCATGCAGTGCCTCTGTTTCAGGAGTGTACTCGCTGCCACTGCTGTCCACATAGTCTGACTCTGAGGAATGAGAAATGGTAGACTCTTGAGAAAGTGGCACAACGTATGCATGTATGCTTATTTCCTTTCCATTATGTGTAGTGCCTGCAGCTGCCTTTATATTTTTTATAACTGTACCTTTGGTAAATCTAGTTTTCTAGTTGCTGGTTCAGTATCTGAGCTTCTCTTGCTACCTTATACTTGGCCTGTATTTGTTAACTGGGTATCACCTGCAGCAGCACTCAAACATGATGGGATCTCAGAAGACAAGGGCTCAAAGCATGAGGAAGCTTCACTTGGTAAAGATAATGCACCTACTGCAGTAGAAGAAACAGTTTTATGACTTTTTTCTTATTCTGAATTGCTGTCTTTGTCTTTGAAACTTGTTTCACAGGCCTACTCCCTTCCATCATTATTTTAATAACAGTTGCTAATCACTAATGAAGCCAGCTCCCTTCCAAGAAAAAAAAAAAAACAGTACCTAACCATACTACCTTCTGGGGTCACCTTGGGGAAATAGGTGGCAATGATGATGAACAGTTAGTGCACATCTCAAGGCACAGTAGGAATATGAACTGATTAGTTAGGAAGACTACAAGTTGGGGCTACTATGCAACTGCCAGGAGCTGCCTCCTCCCTCCCAAAGTTTCACATGTAATGCATGTTGTAAGCCTTTATAAGACTACACACAAAAAATGGTCTTGTTCTGACTCCTGCATGTGTGAAAAATTGCTGGTGAAATTGCAGACAGAGGCTACTTAGTTGATGGGCTGCCTCTCCCTCCAAAACTTTTCACATGTGATGCAAGCCTTTATTTTACAGGACTACACACAAAAAATATGGTCCAGTCCAACTCCTGCTTGAGTGGAAAATGGCTGGTGATACTACAGGCAGAGGCTACTCAGCCGCTGGGCTGCCCCTCCCTCCAAAATGTTTCACATGTGACACAAGCCTTTATTTTACAGGACAACACTAAAGAAATGGTCCTGTCTGACTTCTGTTTGTGTTGGAAATGGCCAGTGACACTGCAGACAGAATCTACTCAACGCTGGTCTGCCTCTCCTCCAAAACATTTCACAATGATTAAAGTCTTTATTTTATAGGACTACACAAAAAAATATGGTTCTGTCCTGACTCCTGCTTGTGTGGGAAACTGTCTGTTTACAGATGACACCAAGATCAGCAACAGAGTAGATGATCCAGATGGGGTGGGCAGAATGAGAAGAAATCTGGATAAACTAGCAATATGGTCAGAAGATTGGCAACTGGGGTTTAATGCAAAGAAGTGCAAGATCATGCACATAGGGAAGAGAAACCCTGAATCCACCTATAGGCTGGGAGGGGAGATGCTGGCAGTCACAAGGGAAGAAAGAGACTTGGGCATCATCATCACCGATGACCTGGAATCATCCAAGCAGACTACTAAAGCAGTAGGTAAGGCTAGGGGGATGTTGGGGTGTATTAGTAGGGGTATCAGAAGTCGTAAGAGGTAGGTAGTAATCCCTCTTTACAAGGCACTGGTTAGGTCCCATCTGGAGTACTGCGTGCAGTACTGGAGGCCACACCTTCACAAAGACATTAACCAAATTAAGGCAGTCCAGAGAAGGGCAACCAAAATGGTGCAGGGACTGTATCAGAAAACATATGAGGACAGATTAACAGAGCTCAATATGTATACCCTAGAGCAAAGGAGGGAGAGAGGTGATATGACCGAAACATTCAAACACCTTAAGGACATTAACAAGGTGAAAGAGTCTAACATGTTTCAATATAAGAAAAACAGCAGGACAAGGGTACGCAGCATGAGATTAGAGGCAGGCCAATTAAGGGGTAATGTGAGGAAGCTATTTTCACAGAAAGGGTGGTGGAAGCATGGAACAGTCTAGCTCAGAAAATGGTGGATATGAATACAGTGAAGGGCTTCAAACAGGCATGGGATAGGCATAAGGGAGCAATACAGATGAGTATGAATAGATAGGACATTGACAGAGCAAAGGCCGATGACACATTTATAAGGTAGAAAAAGAAATGGGCAGACTGCATGGGCCTTGCGGTTCTTATCTGCCATCAACTTCTATGTTATGACTCCTGCTTGTGTGGGAAATTGTTGATGACACTGCAGACAGATGCTACTCAACTGCTGGGCTGCTCCTTCCCTCCAAAAGTTTCACAATTGATCCAAGTCTTTATTTTACAGGACTAGACAGTAAATATGGTCCTGTTCCAACTCTTGCTTGTGTGGGAAATTGTTGGTGACAGTGCAGACAGAGGTTACTGAACTGCCAAGCTGCCCATCCCTCCAAAACATTTCACATGTGATGCAAGCCTTTATTTAAAGGGACTACACAAAAAATATGGTCCTGTCCTGATTCCTGTTTTTGTGGGAAATGGCTGGTGACACTGTGTAGACAGAGGGTTACTCAACTGCTGGGCTGTCCCTAACCCCAAACATTTCACATGTGATACAACCCTTTATTTTACAGCACTACACAAAACAAATATAGTCCTGTCCTGACTCCTGTTTGTGTGGGAAATGACTGGTGACACTGCAGACAGAGGCTACTCAACTGACGGGATGCTCCCTAGTATGCGATTTCACATGTTATACTACACACAGGCCTTTACTGGCTCTGCCTGCACAACAATGAATTTATTTTTTACAAGACTGCAAAAAAAAAAGAAGTCCTGTCTGATTCCTGCTTCTGTAGGAAATGGCTGATCACACTGCTCTGACAGAGCTTCTGTGTGGTTAGACAAATAACTTCCTCAGCATCTCACAGTATGCCAAATCTGTATCCCATCCTAGGTTTGCTGAATAAGCTCAGTCACTGCTCTACTCTCAGCCTGCTATACTGTCAGGCAGCCAGCTTTAAGTGCCAGGAGAACTTTTGTATTCCTTTTTTTTAAACTTAATGTCTTACACTCATGCTTTTCTGTTCTGGTGCTTCACTGTGCCACAGCTGTGTTTTGGGGCTAAAAGAAAGCAATGCAATCTCCCACTGCCCCCCCCCCCCGCCAACACACAGTCTCCCTCCAGTTAGTGTTGCAAGTAGTTAAGTTTTTAAACATTTAAAATAAAGTTACATTTTTAAACATTTAAAATAAAGTTAAACATTTTTGGCAACTAGCTGCCTGCCTTTTTTCTTAGACTGTCACTGCAGTCAATGTCGTCGGTCATGAGGCTGCCCCTTCCCCACACAAACAGTCAGTTCCTGGTGCACATTCCTCCCGAGTCCCAACCTTCTGTTTTTTTTTTCAATTATTGTCTTTTTCTTTTCTTTTCATTAGTGGTGGTGGGTGGAAGGAGGAAGTGAACCGGCCCCACTGATGGACAGTGAGACCCATTCCCTTTCCCTTCCTTGCTGGCCACTCATCAATAATGTAGGAAGCTCCTCACTCCTCGGTGGCAGAAGTGAAATGGTGCTGAAGGAAGAGCTGCATTCCTCTATGCTCCAGTTTGCTCATGCGCAAACTGAGGAGGTTGAAGTGAAATGGCACTGAGGGCAGGGTTGCATTCCTCTATGCTCTGTTTTGCAAATGCGCAAACTGAGGAGGTTGAAATGAAATGGCACTGAGGGAAGAGCTGCATTCCACTATACTCCAGTTTGCACATGCACAAACTGGAGTATCTTGAGCACCAACTCCCCAGCTCTCTCCTTAGCTGTCACATGACAGGCAGGAGATAAAAAATAAAACAAAAAACAACACCTCAGAGATCTAATCCAGCAAGGTTTGGCTCAGGTCTCATGAAAACCGAGCCTCACATGTTTGTGCTTGCTCAGTTTCACCCCTACAGGTTTGGCACACCTCTAGTCTATACAATCTTCACCTAAGGAGCTGCTTATAGTTTGCTGTTGTGTCTTCTGGGGGAAAATCTCCATTTCTCTCTAATATTTACCTCTCTCTTTTTCAATCTCTCCTGCTCAAATTCTTGCTGTCTTTTGGTAATGTGTTTTGTGATGCAGCTGCTTTGTCAGTAGGCTGTAGGCCCACTTACTAAGGTCGCTATAGGTCTGGCTGATACATGTGATGATGCAGCTGCCACTTGCAAAGTCATGTAAAGTCCTAACCCAATGTTTCTGATGATGTAGCTGCTTTGTGACTACTCAGAAAACAATTTACATGTCTGGTACTTCATGCATCACTAAACCGCTGCTGCATTAATGGCCCACAGAACAACTCAAGAAGCAAACTAGAAGCCTGCCTTGAGTGTCTCTATGCTGGATTCATCATGGTGTATATGGAAGACATAAGCAAAGAGTGTCAGTTTTTATATATCTTTTTTTTAAAATACAGCACAAAGTGTAATAAGTACAGAAATTGGGCATTGGGATTAAAAGTCACTGGATGTTGGAAAATCTGTGGTGTGATGTTTCTCAGTTTGAATGATCATCCAGTATAGTGTTAACATTTCCTTAATATCAGCACATTCTTGTCAGCCAGTCAAATAGTGACTCAGCAAGGGTTGCACAAAGTGTCAGTATTAGGTAATGTCAACGCAGCATCACTGATCATTATGATCTGAAGGAGCACCATTCCTCTGATTGCCAAGGATTCTGGGACCTTTACCCTAATGTTTAGTTTGTCTTCTTCATTTGTTTTGCTCTTTAACACTAGTAGAAGCATTTATGTACTTTTTAATGTAATACAGGGAACGGTCATACCCTAAATTATGGTGGTGTAGCCAGTAAAATGTTAAATGGAAACAGTCAGCATAAAGAGGTCAAACCCAGGTGTGCGGTTGGTCCCAAGTAGCACTTTGTGTGCAAAGACATTTTTTCAATAACAGTTACTTTAGTATAATAGATTTTATCAGACTAACTTGCTTATTTCCAGGCTGACATTGTCTTTTACTACAATGCCAGAATCGCTTGCAGCTCACATTAGAGCAGGGTTGCAGCAGTGGAAGATTCAATAGCCTGCAGTGCATGTTAGATTTTGTATAATCTCTCATCTTTCGTTTGCTGGTCGTGCTGCCCTCCCATGGCTAAATACAGTCACAGTGGAATGTACTTAACCCCAGAAGAACAATGGAACTGAAAAAAACACATGATCAGAGCTTACAAATGCTCTAGCATTGGAACTTGCATCCTACTGTTGCAGTCCTGCTCTGGATATTTGGTGTGTTAAGAATCCAAACACTCAAATTTCAAAAAAATAAAAAGTTACAGGCATTACAAAGAAATAACTCCCAACAAATAGTCCTATAAATGTGCACTGTACATGTCCAAGGACTTATTTTTCTTTAGTTTTTATCAGTGTTTTTCAATATAAAACTGTTTTAAAACTATTTGCTGGATCCAGGTTGCCCGGGGGCATAGTTTGGAACCCAGACAGGCAGAAAATCAGATGTCTGCCCTGAGTCCCAGAGCAGATCACATACACACCCATGCAAAAGCAGCTGGGACGGCGTGTATCACCATGGAGAGAAAGGGGCACTGTAGGCACCTGGTAGCTGTGCTGGGAAACGTACATGCACTGTGCCCGGAACTGCAGGGTATAGTGCTGCACTACCACAATGGTGCACAGAAAGGCACCAGCAGCACAGGTACACTGTTTATGTGGGTGCTGGCACATGCCCCACCAGACTGCTGGTACTGCACCACCAGGCATATGTCAGACCTGTTGGGTGGTGTTGACATTCCTCCTGTATACTTGAGGTGCACAGCAGTTCCTCTCTGTGTGGGCTCTCCCTGATTTACAAACAAGTCCACCATATGAAAGTGCCCCTGCTGCTGCCCACTAGTGGTACCGTCTTCTCTGGTTTGATCTGGACACAAACCAGCTGAATGAGGACACTTCCCTGTCCTACCCTCTGCAGTGGACATTTAGCCTTGTTTTCCAAATGGGCTGACACTGGCATCTGTTGAGTGTGCTGCTTATGCAGTATCAGAACCAGTGTCTACAAGGGTTGAACTGTCCTGGGCTGGTCTAACTGTTGTGGGCAGTATTGGAGGATTGTGCACAGAAGGAGAGATGAAGAGGACTGTGCAGAATTGAAAGTGTCTTTATGTGGGTCATCCATGGGGCTGCATGTTTCAACAATGCTATCTTAGATACTTGAATGTATAGTGCATGTCCCTGAATAAAATCCTCATGTACAGAGAAGCTTGCTAAGAGGAGCTTGATAACATTGGCCAGTGTGTGCTTTATAATGTGTTTTAGAGATAGTATAAAAGTCCCACTCCTGGATTGTGCAGACACAGGCTGGTTACATGGTACTACAGGACGTGGTAGAGGGGTGCCTCTGCAAGCACAGCATCTGTCCAGGATGTCAGTGGGCCAGTGGACAGTGGTGCTTTTGGGGAAGCATACATTAAACATTGCAAACCAAAACTTTGCAACTCATAATGCATCCGGCATGTATACCACAGTTATAGCAGTGCCCTCCCTGCCATACCTCATGCACCCCAATGCATGACACTCTGTGTGATTCTGCACCTTTGTGAATCACAGGGAGTACAGGCATGCCCCTGACACCCCCCAGTTGATGCGTGGCACATAGCTGTCTGTGCGGCTAGGGAATCAGGTGCACATCTGGCCAGAGCAATGACAGTGAATTCTGCAGGACCCCCGCTGCAAGGAATTCACATGTAGGCTGCTTATGCACCTCATATCCACAACACATAAGCATAGTGCATAGGGCCCATGCTGCTTTAATGCATCCAGTAGGACTGATTCTTTGCAAAAAAATTGCATTAATGCAGTAGTTAGGGTTCAGCTTAACACCACAAAAATAAAGAAATGTGACAGCAAAAGGAGAAAACATTAGGGTTTTGGGTCTCTGGAGTCTTGATGAATCAGTTGTGAGGTCTTTCTTGTGGCTGTCTGCCCTAATGCTCATCCCTCCCCCCTAGCCCATACCCTCCTGTCCAAAGCACAAGGTACAGCTCCAAGGCAGTGCCTCTTAGTTATACAGTCTTCAAAGATACAGAAGTATGTCTGGCTTCATGTTGCCAACACCATCTGTTGTAGAAGAACCGCATGAAGAAAGGAGATCATGTATAACATTATTTGCTCATGGAACAGGGTGGGCATTAGGGTTGACAACCCCAGAATACCCTCACCACTGATTCACCAAGACTCTGGAGACCCCAAACCTAATGTTTTTCCTTTGCTGCTTGGCGGATGGGGGAGTTAGGGTTGGAAACCCGTACCATATATTCTCTACTTTGTGGCATTAGTTGAACCCTAACATGTGCATTAACCAGAATTTTGCAATAAATTTCCTTTCTTTTTGACATAGTGGAATCATACCCCTATGGGACCTATGTGAAAATATGTGGATGTACAGGGCCCAAGGGAAAAGAGGGAAGACAGTCTGCCTAAGGAAGTGCAGTAATGGATGGCAACAAATCATGGAGCTGTCTGGTGGGCTATGGAAATGCATTGTCCTCTGTTCCCTGTATTTCCATGTGGCCCAGATACAGATACACAGAGCAAAGAATCGATCTGTCAGCCAAGGCACAGGGCACTCTGTAAGCCACAGGTGCAGATGTGCAGGGCACTATGCCAAGAGAAGAGTTGTTCTCACTATATTGTACCTGGGCCTATGTGGGTAATCCTGCATCTTTCATTCCCTAGCCGGGGGGGGGGTCATATAATAGTGCCAGCCCCCCACTCTCACCCCATCCAGCTGAGTCATTGAGTTCACACCCGAACTCAGGTTATTGGGATGGTATACCAAAGTATACCCTCGAGGTCAAGACTGGCACTACACAAAGTTTATATATATATATATATATATATATATATATAGGTAGAGGGAACCCTGGAGCGAGCTACAGGTTGGGGGGTAGGGGAGGAGCTGACTGTCACAAGAGGAAAGGGACCTAGGGGCTATCACCTCTGACCTTGAGGTATCAAATCGGTGTGCAGAGGCAGCAGGGAGGGCCAGTGGCATGCTGGGGTGCATAGGCAGGGGTATCGCTAGCAGGAGGTGGTGATGCCATTGTATAAAACATTGGTAAGGTCTCACCTGGAGTACTGCATGCAGTTCTGGAGGCCACACCTGCGCAAGGACATAAATAAGGTAAAGACTGTCCAGAGAAGGGCAACAAAGATGGTGCAGGGCTTGCACCACAAAACATATGAGGAGAGACTAGGGACCTCAGCTCGATATGTACTCGCTGTGTGTGTTGGGGGGTATGATTGAAACTTTCAGGTACCTCAAGGGCATAAACAAGGTGCAGGGGGACCTTTTCAATGTAGAAAAGTAGTAGAACAAGGGGCATAATATGAAACTGGAAGGGGTAGGTGAAGAGGTAATGTGAGGAAGTTTTTCTACACAGAAAGGGTGGTCGGCGCTTGGAATAGTCTGCCACAGGAGGTAGTGGGGCAAGCACAGTGGGAGGGGTTTAAGCATGCCTAGGACAGGCACAAGGGAACCTTGAGAGGAAAGGAGTGATGGAAAGCCATTGATCACATGGGGTCAGTGACAACAAACAATATAGGGCCTGCAGGCAGACTGGATGGGCCTAGTGGTCTTATCGCGTCAATTTTCTGTTTTCTATTCTCTGCACTACCAGTACAGATTTTTTATGCCTTTATATAAAAAAAAGAAGAAAAAACTCTGTATGAAAATTATGTTGAAGTGTAGTTTTGCAGATTGCCTCACCCTGACCCCCTTGCTCCAGCCAGCAACTGTCCCCCAGTCCCCAGTTTTCCCAATCCATGACCACAGAAACTTGTGTAGGAGATTTCATTCCCCAGAAAAATAAAAGTTACCTTTCATAGAAACAGACTTTGATGGCAGATAAGGACTACTTGGCCCACCAGTATGCCGATTTCCCTACCTATTGGATAAGCTGCAGATCCTAGTTAACCAACAGCCTATTCCCCCCACACACACACTGTAATTGCCTTTATGTCTGTCCCATGCATTCTGGAATTCTCCTCACTGTTTATGACCCCACAACCTCCTCAGGAAGGCTGTTCCAAGCATCCACCACACTCTGTGGAAAAATAGTTCCTCATGCTGCCCCTGAGCCATCCCCCAATCTTCAGACTGTGCCCCTTGTTCTTGCACTCATTTTCTGAAAGATGCTACCCTCTTGGAGTTTGATTCCCTTGAGGTGCCAGAAATTTTCATTATGTCCCCACACTCCCTCCTTTCCTCGAGGGTATGCATATTAAGCTCCTTTAGTCTCTCTCCATGGTTTCTGGTGCAGACCCTATACCATTTACTTGCCTGCCTCAGAGTCCATCCTGTCTGTCCTTGTGGAGATGGGGTCACCAGCACTGCATGCAGTACTCCAGATGGGATCTCACCCAACTGTCTACAGACATTTCACAAAGTTGTGCAGGCAGTTTATTAGAACTTCCCTCTCAGATCATTCATTGTTGTCATGAGTGTGGGGTGTGCTAGGCTAAACACCAGCTGACTTCTTCACTATCACCTAGGTCAACTGCATGTTCACAAAACAGCCCACATACTCAACAGGTTCTCGTGGGCTCCTCCTTTCAGCAGGCAGAAAGTTAGTACAGTGTTACAGATGGCTGCAAGTAACATTAGCGTGGCACAGCAGCCACTTATTGACCATCATGAAAAGGCATATGCCAGTCCCACAGTGCATTTCAGTGGGACAGCTGAAAACACTTATTGACTTTGAGCCCAGTAGGAACTAGTCTGGTATGCAGATTAGCCCTAAAAATCTTCGTATTGTGAAGGAAAGGCTGTTTACATCAATGCTAAAGTAGCATTTATCTAATCGTGCAGTTTCATAACATTTTTTTTAAATGTAAACCAGTCTTCCAGTTTCTGAAAACACTGTTGACAAAACTCAGTCCATCCAGTCTGCCTATTTATCCCCTACCTTGTGCTTCTTAACCTGTTATAAACGGATTATTTTCCTTGGATTTGTCTTTCTTACCCAGTTTGCTCCCACACAGCTAACTACTTCCACCCTCACTGAACCTGCTTTGGCATTAACAGCCCCCTGCATCTGTCCCAGCTGCTCACGAACCCATCAACAGTCTTTACCTTTCACCACCACAGCAGGTACTCTGTTCCATGGTTCCACCAGCCTCTCTAAGAGCAAAAACTTCCTTACATCCCTCCTAAATCTTCCACAAGTCTTTACTCATGCCCTCCCGTCACTGTACTTCTGTTCCTTATGCTCAGACTGGGCTGGTCCCTGAAATGGCTTTCTGTGCAGGATGATGAGATCCACGAAGAAATCTAGCTGCTTTACTACAATGCATCTGATGTGTTTTTATTTCAAACCGATTTTGATAAAACTGATCTAACTCATCACTTGTGTATGTTAACTAATATTCAAGTTTAAGCTGTGGTATTCAAATCTGCATAAAAGCGGTGCAATAAGCGGCTGAAGCCAGTGGTACTACTCGGACAGTTGCACCTTGTAGATCTGAGATCCCATCTATCCGCCTGCTGCAAAGCTAGACTCCCCGAGTTGACCTTAAAGCAGCAGTGCAACAAAGATTTTCCCCAAAAAGCTGCTTTCAGCTAACATAGTACACCCTCATGTCTTGTAAATTTCTGATCTTACTTCGAGAGGGCTCTTGCAGTAGGTAATTACATATAGGACTGAATCCAGCAGGCGTCGGGACCTCACGGAAACATTTCTAGCTAGCCGTCTCTGGCAGGGGACCGCCCCCATGTCAGGTGACTGACGTCATACGACGTCAGTATAAAGGGGCAGTCCCCCATGCCCGCCTTCCAGTTCTTTCCTGCCGTTAGCTTCTGAAAGCGCATCGCGGTTAAGTTCTACTGCTTAGTCAGTCATTCACCAGTAGTTTTACCGCCATTTTCTCTTTGATTTCTTCAAATTGTTTGTCAGGTTTTGTGCAGTGTATATCTAACTGGCTTCATATAGCTGTTGGGGTTACTGTCTGTTTGCATTAGTTTGTTCGTACTGTTCACCCCAGCCCCTGTAAGTAGCCTGGGGTCCCCGTTTTCTGGTTGTTGAAATCTTTGTCCCTGCGAGCTGAAGTAGCATGAAAACATGATGCCACAGCACCCATTTATGTTCAATGTACACACAACCTGGAAAACGTCTGGAAGCATATAGAATGAATGCAGTTTAAGGAAAAACCCTTGCATTATATCCACGACAGTGTTTAAAACGAATTGAAAGTAAATGTCACATTCCACACCTTGCAACTTTTTGTTAATTTCTAAGTAAGCGGATAGGCATACTGTGGAGTGTAGAGGTGTGGACACATTATGTTCTCATATGCTAATGCAGTTCTCTGGCCCAATGTGATTTCAACAACTAGAAAATGGAGACCACCAGACCTGTTACAGGGGCAGGTGTGAACATGAAACAAACTAAAACAACGCATATATCCAACTGCTATGCAAAGTTGTGCGGCAAGAAACAAATAAGATAAGATTTGAAGGTGTACTACTCCTTTAATAAACATATTGGCGTACCTGTCAAATGTACTTGTCTAGGGACTGTATGCTGTCCACCATAAGTCTTAATTTTCTCAGTCCTAATCCTTGCCAGGTTTACAGTACTATTTCTGTGCAAAATAGAAACCTGGAAAGAAACTGCAGGAGACCAAGGGGCCATCTAGTCTGCTCATTCGTTCCTTGGACCTTATCAGATCCCAGGATGTAACCCCTTCTTCTGAATAATGCCTCCTACTTCTGTTGCTTTTGATCTCACATTAGCCCTGTCCCACCCCAGTTTGAATGATGCCACAGACATTGCTTCCACTACCTCAGCTGGTAGTTTATTGCATGATTCTACGACTTTCTGTAAAAGTGTTTCCTAAGCACCCTCTTGAAGCTTCCCCCTCCCTCAACTTCCACTGGTGCCCTCTAGTATGAGTCTGACTTTGAACAAGTCTGAGGATGGCACCTTATTTATTCCTATCAGGAACTTGTATGTTTCTCCTGAATCATGTCCCCCTTTCCCTCCTTGTCTCCAGTGAGAACATATTTAATGCTTCCAGATGCTGCTCATACGAGTGCCCTTGAAGGCCCTGATAATTTTGGTCGCTCTTCTCTGGGCAGCCTCCAACCTGGTTTTATCCTTTTTCAGGTGTGGACTCCTAAAACTGGACACAGTATTCCAGATGGGGCCTTACCAGGGACCTGTAGAATGGCAGTATCACCTCCCTTCTCCTGACTTTGAATGCCTCGCTTTGCACCCGGCATTTTGTTAGCCTTGCTATGAGCTGTGTTGTATTGGTTGGTCTGTTTCAGGGTGCTGCTATGATGACACACAGGTCCCTTTCTTCCTGTATGTCACTGGGGTAGTATTCTGTCCTTGGGTCCCTTTACCCAAATGCATCACTTTGCATTTGTTTGCATTGAACCTCAGCTGCCAGACATTGGACCATCTTTCCAGCCTCTGTAGGTCCCTAACTGCCTCTTCGCTGTTTACCCTCCTCCTAGCTTGGTATCGTCCGTGAATAGGGTAGTTTTTCCCAGAATACCTATGCCACAGATATAAGCCATGAAACAAGACTGCGCCTTGGCACACCACTAGTGTGGACATGCTAATGTGGCAAATTTTTTTTTTTTTTGAGAAACTAAATTAAAATCGTAATACTCAAATTTTGGAAATAGAATATTGTACCACTAAATAAAATTGGAAAATACCTGGAATTTGTTTTATAGTGGGGGTGAAGGGCCAGATTTTGTTGCACTGCTGCATTAAAGCCCTCCACTGACCCGAAATACTGGTGGTCCACTAGATGTAAAAGAAAGTTCTTGATCAGATCGTCTCCTGAATCTTTAAACTTCTCCACCTATTCTTCGTCCTTAGTACCAAACGACTTTGTTTCTCTGAAACGTGGGATCTCCTGATCTGCTTTGTAGCCATCACAAATTTACATGCTACCCCGTAATCACTGTGATCGCCCAGAGTCTCTAATCCTGAAGTATGTCAGCTCTTGAAATTATCAGCGGTTGGCAAGCTTCTGAAGGCCCAGGTCAAGCTAGTAAAGACTTCATGGGCCTCTGCTTTTCCAGAAGCCTCCATGCCTGGTTCCCTTGTCTGCATAGGGATGTGGGTTGCGCCAGTGCAGAACCTGTCCAGGGGTTGGATGATGAAAGTTGTGAGTTCCCTGAAAAATGCATACGTCACAGTACGAATAATGGTGTGGAGAATGCCCAGTCTCAACATAGGATGCAGCACCTAATCAACCTAGGATTGAGTTTTTGTACAGCCACTGGATCATTGGGTATATGTAGGCAGTTGGAGTTGTTTTTAGGGTAACTTTGAGTCTGAGCGCTGTAGCAAAAGGCGGTAGGGTAGATGGACAGGCCTCAGCCCTACACAAAGCAATCATTTTGGAAGTACAGCTGGCTCCAGTCATAAATTTTGCTGTCCAAACCATAGCTTAACTTGTGTATTAGTTAAAATAACCACAGTTATGCTGTTGATCATTTGTACCAAAATCTGTTTGGAAGTAAACACATCAGTGCACTACCATAAATATGGACTACAGTTGAGCAGCTAGCGGTCTCTTCACTGACCTCACCACACTGCACCCTGGCAGCCATTTTTGAGACCAGCCAAAGCATGAGATTTAAAAATGGAGGGCTTTTTTGTTCAATGCTACAAACTGCATTTTATGCTAATTAGATGAATGCAGCATGGGCATTCATGTAAATGGCCTTTCCATTAAACTATGAAGCCTTTTTGCAAACTCAATATACCAAATGTTCTGGGTTTAGGTATTCATTAGGAGAAGTGTGGTAAGGTCTGTTTTCCCCGTAAATTGAAAGCAGATTAGTTTTCGTTATGTGCTTTTAATGGTCACTAACTTTGGGGTGAGGCACAGCTGTCTCCTACATTCCAGAAGTTGTTCTTCAGAAGGAGGTACTGTGTATTTATGCAGAAAAAATCCTTTGAGCGTAATTGGCACCAGTTTGGGGTCAGATTATTTATCCACCTTCAGAATTTTCATATGCCTTATAAGTTTACTTCATAGACAGTAGCCTGGAACTTTTTTCTCCTCAGTTACTAATGTGTGCACTTTTCCCTTGTCATGTCTCACTTTATAAATTTATATTGTTACATTTTAAGTCACAGGGTGAACAAAGAAGCAACTCTCCTCCAACAGGTACGGTCCCCCAGACTGGTAAGTGTCCTGATTTCATTCCGTATGAAAGGAAGAGGGCAGAGGCATATCAGTTACACATGTAATTTTCATTGTGCATGAAAACTTCTGCAGAATTTTGTCTTCCTCTCCCTCTTTACAGGGAACAGATCAAGGAGTAAAGGTTTACTTCCATTTTTGCATGATTCACTCCCTCTGATTTTAAGAATTTGTTTCCACCCTCACATTTGCAGTATGTTACATAGTTTCACAGTTGGTAGCACCATGCTGTGCTACCAGCCATGGAACCTCACCAGAGTGTAAGCAGTAGAGGTGGTGTCAGAAAACATCAGCACAAGCTGGGTACATGGCGGGAGAGAATGAGGAACTGCTCACTGGTTGGCGAGAAGGGCAGTTGGAACATGGCAAAATGTTAAAAATAGGGTCACCGCAGTACATGGCAGTGAGTAGAGAAGTATTTCAGGAAACACTTGCATCCATTTTTCAGATGCAGCTGCAGACTTTAGTCTCACAAGTTAGACCACAAAAAGGTGGTCTAACTTTTGGGATGGTTGTCCGCAGTTCCATCCAAAAAACAGACACAAGTATTGAGCTTCGGCCAAAAATGCTGTAAACTGTAGCAAATGTCTCCAGATCCAGGAGACTAGAGCACATAACATCCAGATGTATGTGCTGATCTGAGACTAGGACACATACATTTGGATGCAAGTACTGCATCCTGCCCCAAATCTCTATGGCAACAGCAGATGAAGACAGGCAGTGGCTACAGGCGCCCAGTGAGTTTCAGACTTGGTACAGAAGTGGTGGTTCTGATCCAGGTCAGTGATGGAATTATTACCATTTAAATGAAAATACTACCAGGTGGAAGAAACTAGCAGTAAATACTTCCCAGTCCTAAAAATTATCTGGACCCCTGCCTCTTTAATGAAACAAGTTTCTTTAGTATCCGTCCCACTAAGATGGAAGTTGAGAGCGCACTGGAGAGAATGAAAACTCTAACTTATTAGCTAGGAAGTTTAAAGCCTTTGTATATGAAATTGTCCATGTTAAGAGAACAGTTGGCACAGAGGGCCCCACACAAGTGTGAGGCTGGTTCCAGTTTGCACTTTGTGCAGAAAACATTTTGGTTTACTTACTGTTTACTGTAGGGCGTGGCAATGGGAGTTTGTAGCCTGCAGTGCTTGTTGTATAGCTTACATAAGCTCTGATCATTTGTTTTCTGGTCCTCCTTTCTTCCCTAGTGTACTTGGCCCCTGGAGAAAGGTAGAACTGGAAAGCATCTGATTGCAGATAAGTGGTAACTCTTCCCCTTTAAATGGCTTCACAAGGGTCCCACAACTCCTGCCAATGAAGGAATTTTTCCCATGTCTCATAGCCTAAGACTAACCATACCTAGCTAGTCAGAAGTTTGCCGGGACCAGGCCCATTCACTAAAAAGAAATTCCAGACAAGTATGCTGTTCAGTACTAAAGCATTCAAGGGGAATCTCTCCCTCACCCCCAACACCTCTCCTACATGCTGAAGTCGGCCTCTGCCACTCTTCACTATAGCACTTCCCGCCCTCCTCTGGAGAGGTGCCCTCTTACCCATTAGCTCCCTCCCTAGTAGCACTTAGATGACCCCGCATTATCGTGCCCTGCCCTCTGGGCACACAACTCTGGGGCAGTACTCTTCCTTCAGTTGGAGCCTGACTCTCTCGTGGTGGTCCTTCTGCTGTCTCTCCCCCTCTCTATACTTGCTAAGTACCCTGCTGGCGTACTGGACTGTCTACACTCCCCCTTGTTTACCTGACAATCACCCTGTTAGTGCAATTTTTACACTCCCCTTGTGGTTACCTGATAATCTCCTGCCTCCCCATGCTCCCATGATACCCTGTGGTTGTAATGTCGTCTTTACCGTATAATACAAGATGCAGTGTCTTCTCTACCATTTAATACAAGATGTATTTGTATCATATTTCTATTTCTGACTCTTTCATGTCTCTATATTGTACTCTGGCTCCACCTGTATGTGGGCCCATAAGTTACCATGACAATGTACCATGATTTCTGTATTGTAATCTCCCAGGTTGCACCTGAAAATAGGCACTTGTTGTCTAGTATGCTTACCTGGTTAACACAAACAAATGAATAAGCTGCAGAGGAATGCCATTTCTGTGGAAGTTGCACATTTCAGACATTCATAGCTGAGAAAAAAAATCTTTCATTTGGCTGCAGTATGGTGTGGGCCCTAGGATCTAAACAGCTACATATGTATAGTAAAACAGTGGGGAAATGCAAATTACCTTAAGCAATAATGCACAACGGGGTCTGATTGTGGAATGATCACCCCATGATTTATAGTGTGCCTTATTCATCTGGGAAATGTTATCCCACAATTATGCACACACTGGAGTTGTCTTACTGTAGTTAAGACTTTTGTAAGTGACTGGGATCAGTATTTCTGACATGTACTGTTATGATTGAGTAATGCATGATCATGTGATTAATATTGACAAGTGACATTTCTTGGGTTTCTAACACATTTAAAACTAAACACTAACATTCCAGCCCTGTAGTTGCCTTCATTTTACTCAAGGTTTCCCATCTATGGCATAGGAGAGGCTAGGGTGTTCCGTACCATGGGATTCAATCAGTGGTTGAAAAACTGGTGTGGAGCTCAGGGATTTGGCTTCATTGGGGACTGGGGGTCCACCTGGAGTGATGCAAGCCTATACTGGCATGATGGGCTGCATCTGTCCGGGAGGGGAACCAGGATCCTAGGTGATAGGTTTAAATGCTTCATTGGCAAGCTTTTAAACTAGCCAAGGGGGAAGGCACTGGAAAGGAGCAGGAAAATCCTAGCCCCCAAACAATCACGGTAGTAAGTGTGGCAAACACCAACATGGAGGTGTCGATAGGGAGAAGGGCAGGGGTAAATGGAGAAAGTGACAAAAGCAAGAAGGACAGTGATGGGGCAAAAGGGGGTAAGGCCATCAGGAAATGGAGGGTAATGAGTACCAATGCCCGTAGTCTGGGCAACAAGCTCCCTGAGCTGGTGGCCTTAATGGAAGAGGGATGCCTGGATATCGTAGCAGTCACAGAAACATGGTACACAGAGAACCATTACTGGGATGTTAACATACCAGGGTACATAACTTACAGGAGAGACAGGCAGGGAGAAGAGGGGAGGAGCTCTCTATGTAAAGGAAGGATAAAAGCAACTGAACAAAAGAGTAAACAGGGAGGAGAGGAGGCACTGTGGGTCACCTTGGAGACTGGAAAGGGCACCACAATCCGCACAGGGGTTGTGTACAGACCCCATGTCAGGGGAAGGAATGGACAAGGATATGATGGAAGGCATTCTTAGAATGGCAGAGAAAGAGGAGATACTGTTGATGGAGACCTGAATATGCCAGATGTTAACTGGAGCACATTTGCTGCAGCCACATCCAAAGCAGGGCCATTCTTGATGCCCTACAGGTAGCAGACATTAGACAGCTAGTTTTGGAACCCACTCGTGAGGGCAATCTTAGACCTCGTGCTCTCAAGCGGGGCAGTGAGAGGATCTCAGATCTAGAAGTAGGTTGCCATCTGGGGACAAGTGACCATCAAACAGTGTGGTTCACGTTAAACTCAGCTACAGAGTCAAGCCATACAAAAGTGAGGGTACTGGACTTTAGGAGGGCTGACTTTGGCAAGATGGGAGAGTGCCTCAGAAAAGCACTAGCAAACAGGCTAGAAGGAGGTGTGGAGCAACAATGGGGAATTATCAAAACTACCATCACAGAGGCAACAAGCCTTTGTGTGAAGCAAATAAACAAATCAAAACGAAAGAAAAAGCCACTATGGTTCTCAAGAGAGGTGGCTGTGAAAGTCAGGAAGAAAAAGATAGCATTCCGGAAGTATAAGGAAACACAGAAGGAGCAGGACAGAGAGCTGTACCAGTTAAGGCAGAAAGAAGCAGGGAGGGAAGTCAGAATAGCAAAGTCCCAAACTGAGGAAAAGATAGCCAACTCAGTTAAGAAGGATAAAACCTTTTATAGGTACATCAGCAGTAGAAAGACAAAGGGAGGATAGTGAGGCTGAATAGAATGAGCGGTGGGTGGGCAGAGGGGACAGTGAAAAGCAGGAATACTGAACGAATATTTCTGCTCAGTATTCACAAAAGAGGAGGGGAAGTGCCTAATCCAATTAACAGAAGCACTCTTGATAGGGGGTCGATCCCAGTCCTTTCACAGAAGAAAGGGTTCTGCAAGAACTCCTAAAACTGAAGGTGGACAAAGCAATGGGTCCTGATGGAATTCACCCCAGAATTCTAAAAGAATTAAGGAAGGAACTAGTGAAACCACTGGCTACTCTTTTAATAAATCATGGGAGGATGGTGTGGTACCCGAGGACTGAAGGAAAGGCGGATGTGATTCCCCTTCACAAAGTGGGACCAAGACAGAGGCAGGAAACTACAGACCTGTCAGTCTGACCTCTGTGGTAGGAAAGTGATGGAGTCACTTCTGAAGGAAAGAATAGTTGAGTACCTAGAGGTCAGTGGAGCACAGGATCCAAGGCAGCATGGGTTCACAGCAGGAAGGTCATGTCAGGCGATCTAATAGATTTCTTTGACTGGGTGACCAAAGTAGTAGACCAGGGAGGGCTGTGGACATTGCCTACCTAGACTTTAGCAAGGCATTTGACACAGTCTCACAAAGATTGATAGTCAAATTAACCAGCCTGGGAGTGGGTCCCAGGGTGGTAGCCTGGGTAAAACATTGGCTGGACAACAGGACACAGAAGGTAATTGTAAATGGAGTCCATTCTGAAGAAAGGGCGGTTACCAGTGGGGTACCGCAGGGTTCAGTATTGGGTCCAGTCCTTTTTAATGTCTTCATCAGTGACATTGCAGAGGGACTGGAAGGAAAAGTATGCCTTTTTGCAGATGACACAAAGATCTGCAACAGGGTTGATACACAAGGAGGCGTGGAAAGGATGAAAAGGGACTTGGCAAGGTTGGAGGAATGGTCAGACGTATGGCAGCTAGGATTCAATGCAAAAAAGTGCAAAATAATGCACCTGGGAAACAAGAACCCAGGGAAGAATACAATGAGTGGGGAGGTAGTAACAACAACAAAACAGGAAAGGGACCTGGGGTAATCATATCAGATGACCTTAAGGTTAGCAAGCAATGTGAGAAGGCAGTAGGGAGGGCCGGGGGTATACTGGGATGTATAGGGAGAGGCATCAGCAGCAGAAAACAGGAAGTTGTTATCCTCTGTACAGACAGTTGGTGAGACCCCATCTGAATACTGTGTCCAGTTCTGGAGACCCCATCTCCGCAAGGACATAGACAGGATAGAGGCAGTCCAGAGGAGGGCAACTAAAATGGTGCAGGGTCTGCAAGAGAAGCCATATGAGGAGAGACTAAAGGAGCTTAATGTATACCTTGAGGAAAGAAGGAGAGGGGACATGATAGAAACTTTCAAGTACCTCAAGGGAATCAACAAAGTCCAAGAGGGTAGCATCTTTCAGAAAAAGAGACTTGCAAGAACAAGAGGACACAATTTAAAGATAGGAGGCGGTTCAGGGCAATGTGAAAGTATTATTTCACAGAGAGGGTAGTGGATGCATGGAACAGGCTTCCTGAGGAAGTTATGGGGTCTAAAACTGTGGGAGAATTCAAGAATGCATGGGACAGACATAAGGCAATTCTTGTGGGGGGCAGGAAGATATAGGCTGTTTGTTAACTAGGATCTGCGGCCTATCCTGTAGGTAGGGAAATGGGCAGACTAGATGGGCCTAGCGGTCCTTATCTGCCGTCAAAGTCTATGTTTCTATGTTTCTATGTTTCTATGTTCTATGTTTATATATGTATTTCAACTTCGACCCCAAATTTTCAAGATAGTTGTTCTATGACTCCCTTTATGAACATGACATGTGACATTTATAGTATTTTGGCCAAAATGTATGTCATACCAAAAGTGCAAAAACACATCTCGTCCAGGATTTAAAAAGTGATGCCTGTCACATTCACAACGTGGTGTGAAAAGTGGCTATGTTGATAGTTTGGAGTCAAAACACTGAAAATTAGCAAAATTATGAGTGAACATTGAAATATTGCACTGTTCAGTCATAACCTGAACATTTTACCATATGTGTACACTACATTTTCAGCATAGCTTTCTTATTACCCCACTGTATGAACCCAGTATGTGAACATTTTCAAATACTCACTGAAACATCATTCCACACCACAGATGTAAAAACACATTTTAGGCAGGATTTGAAAAATGACACCTGTCACATTCATGAGGTGGTATGAAAAATGTCTATGTTGAACATCAGGGGTTGAAATATTTAAAATTATCAAAGTTATGAGTAAGCATAGAAATATTTCAACACACACACTCATAACTTGGCCATTTTTACATGTTTGGACCCCAGATTTTCAATATAGCCTTCATATGACCACACCTCACGAACAAGGGCAGTGAACATTTTCAAATCATGCCTGTAAGGTGATTTCAAAAAGCAACTGCAAAATTGCCTTGCTGGCTACATTTGCATAAATCTACCACCATTGGTCATGAGGTGGGGGTTCCCAAAAAATGCCATGTTGAAAATGTGAGGTCAGATTGTCAAAATATGTAAAGATGGCAAAGTTATGAATCAACACTCAAACCCCACTAAAATATACAGTGCATGAAGCTGCACTTACCTGATTTTCTCATATGGCAGTCACCAGTTCCAGCAGTAAGATGTGTCTTCGATCAGAGAGTGGATCTACACCATGGGACATGTTCAGGTGAGTGAGGATGTGTGTGTGGGTGTGTGTGTAGAGTGTGGAGGGTTGTGAGGCAGTGGGTGTTGAGTGGGTGGTCGGGTGGAGGTTGGTGGGGATTGCGCATTGAAATCAGATCAAGAAGGGAACTTTTCCTTTTTTACAGGGTAAATATTGTAAATCATCAAGGGATGATTTTCTTTATTTCATTGTGTATTCTGACACTGGGGACTGAGTATCCCAGAGTCAGGATAGTGTTTTGCAGCACCAGTGGTGGGCAGCATGGTGCCACCACCTATGTAGTGGGAACAAGGACGGGCAACCTGGGGAGTCAACAGAAGAGGTACTGGTGGTAGACACCCCAGTCCACATATATATTAAAATATATAAACACTGGGAAGGCAGGCGGGCAACGTAGAGGGAAGGGTGAGAAAGAAGTGGTACTGGGGTGGTCACCCCTGTCTGCTTAAGAAATAAGTTAATAGATTGATAGATAGATAGATAGATAGATAGATAGATAGATAGATAGATAGATAAAGAGATACAGAGACAGATAGATAGATAGATAGATAGATAGATAGATACATACATACATACATACATACATACATACATAGACAGAAACATAGAAACCAATGGCAGATAAAGGTTGTTTAGCCCATCCATTCTGCCCATTTTTATTGTGCTCGCTTATGCTGCAGACCCTACTTTGTCTACAGCAGGGTCTCTTCCACCACTTTCCTTTCCTCCCTTGTGTCTATCACAGGCTTTTTTGCATCCCATTATTGTTTTTTCCCCCACTACCTCCTCTGGAAGACTGTTGAGACAGATAGACAGACAGACAAGAAATAATTTAACAGCTAGATAGATATACAGACAGACAAAGAGAGAGACAGAGAGGGAGACCAATGCAGACAGAACAGGGGATTGCCGGCTCACTTCTTGAACTGAAGCCAGCAACATGACTCCAGCTGTTTTATTTATTTATTTTAAAAGTGTTACCAGGAAAAGCATACTAAGCAGTGTTGCTAGTTTTCAGATACATCCTGGGGGTATGGGGGGAGGGGAACAGAGCAAGAAAACATGGTATCTAAAAGCAAAATACATCAATCAACAATATACTGTGCATGGTAATGAAATACAAGGTACAACTATAGCAATAATCCAACAATCCAAACAAAAATACAGTAAACAAGGGTTGCAAGTATAATGCAAGGGGGAATGTAATGTATGTCAGGAGGGAGAGAGGGGCTAGAGGAGTGGAGAGAGAGCTGCAGGAGGGAGAAGAGAAGCTAAGAAGGAGATAGATGAGGATACAATGGTATGAGGCATATCTGATGGGATGGGGAATGGAATTCCAGACTTGGGGGATGCAGTGGGAAAAGGCATCTTGACTAATGAAGGTGGACTAGAAGGAATGGCCAGAATAAGGGGGTCAAGATTATGAAGTGAGTAGATGGAGGGGGGATGGGGCGAAGGAAGAGGAGAGATAGAGAGGGAGAGAACTGAACCAGTATTTAGATATGAAATTGGTGCAGTGGGAGAGGCAATGGTTCCTAATTGAGGGGAAAGAAAGAGATTGGTAGAGGTTATAATGGTGAGTGTGGGGGGACAGTCAAGAGCAGAGTGGCAGAAAGTGTAGAAGAGGGTGGCCAGACTGGCTAGGGAGGTTCTGGGAGTGACACTGTAGACTGCATCACTTGTCAAATATTGGGATGATCATTTTTGGACAAGTGCACAATGGGCTGGCAAATAGATACCTCCACAGCTCCCGTACAGGGCATCAAGTTTAGGGTACAGTTTTTTGTGGCTGGCATCCACATGTCCAGAAAAATTGAGGAGTTGGCCAACCAAACCCCAATATACCCAAAGGAGGTAGCATCCTCAAGTATTGTCCCATCAAGGGTGTGGAATGGAGACTGCCTTCCTGGCATTCTGGACCTTCTGATTTGAGTGGAACCAGTGCTGAACTTTATCGAAGTCAATCTGGAGTCTGGACTCCACCTCAGAAGGGGAGGGACCATAGGTATACTGGACAGTGTCGTCCACATAAATATGGAGGGAGGAGGAGGAGAAGCATAAAGCAGGGAGGTCATTGAGGAAGACTGAGAATAGGAGCAAGCTAAGGACAGATCCATATGGTACACCAGTGCTGATGGGGGGGGTCAGCATTTAAGAAAGTCCTGCTGTTTTCATACAGAGAACACGGGTTAATGGGTCATCTGACTAAGCTGGGCACCCTGGATTTTGGGGTGCTCAGGAAAGGTATTTCTGGTAAGTTTTTTTTAAATGCACAAACACAAGAATCTAGTTAAATGGGTCCAGTTTAGTTAGGTTCAGGTGATTGTTTTCCTTTTTTTGAAAATGAATGTAACCCCCAACCCCTGCCTTTTTGCAAAACGACAGGTGGCATGCTGTTGAAGCTGACAGCAGTACCTGGTGGGGACTGGGTTCAGGGAGGATTAGGTTATTCAGCACAGGGGGCTTAGGTTTGGCTACTCTGCACAGGGGCACCCAAGTATGTCCGAACACAGGAAGCAATAACTGTAATGTCCAAACCAGGAATGGGATTCTACAGTGTGGCTTTTATTCACATCCAAACTGAACAAACAAAGCATAGACGGACCCCCATGGGGCTACATTCCTGGTAATGCAGATTAGAGACAACAGAACACTTCTTCACATCTCAGCCCTCAGGCTCTGAACCCACCAGGCACACAGCCTGGACTTGCACGCAGCTTTGGGTACATAGCCCGACTTGTACACTACTTGGATTTTCCCCCATGACCTGGCTCCCCCACTGGCCACTTGATCCATGGTCCATTATGAGAATGAACCAGTTTTCCAATTGGTGGCTCCCCAAACAATCTTAGAGCCTTCAACTCCTAGAGGGAATTTTCCTTCCATCCCACGTCTGGGTACTTCCCTCCTCACTGGCCAAGTGCATGAGGCAAAGTAGAAATCCACAGAGCAAATCTGTAGAGGTGGACCTGGTTACTAAAGATGGGGGGTCTCCCACCTCCAGCTCCCACAATCCATACCCGGCCATTTCTCTGGAAACTAAACAACTCTTTTCTGAAAGCTTGGCAATGTAGATTACTGGGTAGACATATATCACATCTCCTCTACATGTCTTGACTTCCCTTATGTGCTGGACTTGAACATACTTTTGTTTTTGGCTAAGCCTATTACTCTAAGCCTCCCACTACTTCAGTAGTCCAATCCCAATTTTAGCACAGTTCAGGATGAAACATGGGCCCTTTAGAAAGAGCAGAACTCACCCTTCGGTTGCAGGTGCCCCACAGGCTAATCACGAAATCTTCTTGTACCCCACACATGTGGAGAAAATAAGGCAGCTTCTTTCTCCAGCAGTAGCCAGGTAGTTGCCCCTGGAATAACGGGGAAACCTTTCTGCCCCATCCCCTGAGGGATGGGGCACAGAGACCTGAATCAGCGGTCTCTACCACTAAAAAAAAACAGCTTACTGTGTCTCTCTTTAGGCGGAAACACACACCTTTCCCTAAATGCAGCCCTATTTCAGGGCTAAGGCTCCAAGAGCCTGAGCACAGAGCTGCTGTGCTCCTCTCACAACAATCTCCAACTCTAACTGAACACAGACTGACTGTTCAAACCTCCCAACATTCTACTCTAACTCCCTCCTGCAGATTCCATTGTGGCTCATGCAGCTGCGATAGTTCTATGGTGATGTCATCCATCAGTCTCAGCTGAGACTGAGAACAGAGTAAGACAGTGTGAAATCCATTTAACTGGAGTTTCAGAAGCTGCTTTCCCTGCCTACCACTAGGTCTTACTGGGATTCTAGTAACCCCGGGTAACAAGGGGGTTACACTTGCCCTTGACCAGGAAAATGACTGTCAGTAGTCATTATTTACCTGGCTTAGGCCATCCCACCCTATATGCTACCTGCGGAGGGGGCTGATCAGGCCCCCTCCAACCATATGCGAGCACAGGCAGGCAACACTAAGGGCCTAGAGGCCTTTAGCTGACATATCAGCCTCTACTCTACCCACTTACTATGGCCACCTAGTGGCTTTGGTAGAACTGTCCAGAGCATAACCCTAATAGCTCAGCACTGCAGGCCCTATGGCCATTCAGGACCACAGCCTGTCTATCCCCCCAGCCCTCTAGGGAAAATCTATCTGCCTCTAACTTAACACCCCAAAAGAAAAACAACCCGGGGACCTCCCTGACCTTGGGCACCCTGCAACCACATACCAAGAAACTAATACTACACCATTACATCACTTTACTGCCTCCCTACCCCCACAACCACACCTGTGGAAGGAAAGGGTTAATACAGTAACAACAACAATAATAACAACCGCAGTACTTTAAATTACTACACACTAAAGTACTAGTGAGGAACTCCGATGAGCCCCTCTTCCTCTTCTTGTCTTCTCTTATATCTTCTTCAGGAACACCTTCAAGAAAAGGAAAGACAACACACACTCCTAATCTGTGTGCACAGTCTACCTAAACCCCTACCATCAAAACACTGGAGAATCCCAAAAGGTTTTTTTTTTAGAAAAGGTAGAAAAACAGTATGTACACTATGAAACAGTAGAAAAACAATGACATTGTTTACAATACACATTTGGGTGGGATGGAGTGCCTTAAAAGTCCCAACTAGTGACCACAGTGCCCGAAGGCTAGTCCATTAAAGAGTCTCTCCTAGGCCAGAGCCCGGTGAAGCATAGTTCTAGCAGGCCAAAGTACCGAAGGGTAGAGTTTTTGAGGACAGTTCACACATTCTGGAGTCTGCTAGTGTAGGGTGTGTACTGCAATGTCATAAGGATAGAAAAGGTCGGACTTACCAGCCCCTTGTAGAATGAAAAATCTACACCGACCTGCTCCTCAGCCGAAGACTCTCCCTGGCAGCATTTCTTCCGATACAGCTGGAGGGACATCTTCCAGGAACCACAGGAGGTCACATATGGGAACTGCTGGGTTGATGTCATCTCTGGAGATGGAACCTTAGAACAGGAACAAAAAGGAAAACAGCTGGTCTGACGTCATCCGATTACCAGGCGATGAAGCAGGATACAGCTGGGATGGTGTCCTCTCTGTATCTGAAGTCATCTGGTGGGCCAGTCGATGGATTCTGGAAAGGCCAGTACACTGTAGAACAGATGAATGTGGGGCACCTGAGTCCTGGATGTCCATACTGGCGGATCAATAAAGGCACTGCAAAGGCTGGTGTGGCAGTATTGACTACCACTGCTCGGCTTTCCATCTAGTAGGCATGGGCACATTTGCTGGTAGGTCCTTGCATTGAGGCCAATAGTACAGGAGGTCAGGAGCTTGAATTATTACCCCATCTGGGCGCACATAATTCACACAGTGGAAGGTTTCACGTCCCTCTTCATCCACTATTCGCACTCTGTCCATAAACAGTGTCCTGCCTCTCTTCCACTGGGTATATTTCTCATGAAACAGTCTGTTTCTGACATGCTTGTTTGCACCAGGATGCACACATTTCATTACTTCAGCCTAGATCCAGGATTTCCTGCTGTTCTCAATATCCTCCCAGACTCTCCGAGGAAAGGTAGGAAAGGTCATTCCATAGATCTCATTCACCTTCCTACGAACCAGTCTCTCCTCTTTACTAGCTTTGGTCAACCTGAGACCACTGGCCTGGCTTGGGAGTGGACAGTCCTGGTTCTGCTGGCTATGCATCCTCAACAAGATTAGAAATGGATCCCTGACTTCTTCTTCTTGCATAGCCAGGGCAGTGGCATCACCACTCTCTTCCATGCATTCCTCCGAGGCAAGAGCTTGAGGCTGTGTACCCGTTCCTTTTTCACAAGGCCACATAGGTTCCTCCTCATCTTCTTCATCACTGAGGATCTGAGCCCAGGAATGAGCAGTCATCCTCACTCCTGAGACTATCCACTCATCACTAGGCACGGAGGTCGACATCTCCCATTCAAAGGCCTCCCTCATCTCATCTTCTCCTATGAGACTTGGGCTAGGCCCCCCCTCCAGGGGTCTACTGATGCTTTTTCTGAACTTTCCTTCTGAGATCCATCATCCAAAACTTCAGCATCTGGTTCTGTCTCTAAATCTGCACCCTCTAGCTTTGTGCCACACTCCCCCGAGGGGCCTTCTTTAACAGGCTCTGCCTGGTGCTGTGTGCTTCCAACTACAGATTCCTGAACCTTTGTCCATGTGGGAGCCAAATGAATCTGGGGCACTTTATACAAGCCATATTTTTCTAGGCATCCAGAACAGTGAGGTATCATGAAGATGTCCATTCCAGCGTTTAAGCAAATTTGACACACATGCAGTGGATATCCAGGAATCGCCCCATGAGGAGGCAGTTGTCCTCCATAATGACACCTTTCAATTTCCCTTAATCTATTTACTACTGCTGTTACTGCAGCCCGGGCGTGATCCGGGTAGCGAGCTGGTCCTGAGACCATAACTCAGGGAAAACAAACAAAAGCTCACTGTTACTAAAAGTCCCACTTTACTGAACACCTTCTTTACTTTTAAAATGTCTCCTCTGCTGCTGTGTTTCCTTTACTACCCCACCCTGTAATGGCGGCGGCAGCACTCCTGCACATCAACATTCAGAAATTGGGTCAAGCCACTGCACATCCAATTTACACACACTGCTAACTTTTGCTCAAACTGCACAAACTTGCACTGTTCTTTTTCTAACACATTTACATGATTTTCCACGGACTTTTCACTTGCTGGAAACATTTCTTTAACTCACAGTCCCTTAAAGCTTCAGGATTTTAAGCACAGGATTGCCTGTAAACTAGTGCTGCACATTTGGCTACAACTCACAGTCTCTCTCTGGCTTTAGAACTTTAAAAAAAATGGATGCTGAACTCATAAACACACAGTCAATGGCTTAACAGACTTGCACTTGCTGGTAGAACTTAACACAGTCGTTACTTGCAAAGCGACTACACTGCTGCACACATATTTAGCTGGCTTTTGGCAGAAAATCACTGTTTCAGCAACTTTTACTGTTGGTACTTACTGTTATCAGTAGCTGTTAGCTGCGATGGAAAATGACCTGCAGCCAGTCTTGGAGGCCTCAGAAAGAGAACAGGTGGGCAGTCCTGCCGATCATCTCCCCGATCACCACACTTGCAATTTAGTCGATCGAGATGCGGGTTGAGCCCAATTTTGAACAGACAAGTCTATTTTTAACAGTTTTACAGCTCTTTTTAATCACCGCGATGCTCCTCTGCTAGCCAGTACACGCACTCCACTCACACTCCCTCTTGAATGCTGGAAGGTCACTGTAGAGCTGGCTGAGGGGCGGGACTGATTGCAGCCTCACCAATCACACGACGCCATGCAAATGAGCCCCTTCTTCCTCACAAATGCTCTTATCTTCACGGCGATCGTCGAGCAGACAAACTTAAACTGCAGAAACCACTTTTTTTTTCTTTAACTGACTCCACGGCGGGAGCCCATTTCAGCCATTTAGCATGGCCATTCACACAGCAAGTTTCTCAGTTCACTCAAAAGCATTTCCAATGTCCAGGGCACAATTTTCCTGTTACTACCCCTAGCCTTCCACACTTTTCTTTATCACACAGTTCTTTTAAAAGCATTTCCAACACAACATCCAGGGCACAATTTTCCTGTTGCTACCCCTAGTCTTCCACACTTTTCTTAATCACACAGTTCTTTAAAAAGCAGGCAAAAATGCTGCAAACAATTGATGCAGGACAAGGGCACACTTTTTTAGCTTTACTGCTCCTTGGTAAACAGTTGGCATTTTAACGGCTGCATAAGATCCACAGCACACAGCAACACACTAGTTAGCTTGCTTCAGCTTTTTGGGCTACCCACTGCCAGATAGCCAAAACGCTAGCCCCTTGCCCAAGCACCTTTCCTCCCAAAATAAAAATCCAAAGCGGTGCCTCCATTTTTGTAACCCCCAACCCCTGCCTTTTTGCAAAACAACAGGTGGCATGCTGTTGAAGCTGACAGCAGTAGCTGGTGGGGACTGGGTTCGGGGAGGATTAGGTTACTCGGCACAGGGGGGCCTAGGTTTGGCTACTCTGCACAGGGGCACCCAAGTAAATCCGAACACAGGAAGCAATAACTGTAATGTCCAAAACCAGGAATGGGATTCTACAGTGCGGCTTTTTTTCACATCCAAACTGAACAAACAAAGCATAGATGGCCCCCCATGGGGCTACATTCCTGGTAATGCAGATTAGAGACAACAGACCACTTCTTCACATCTCAGCCCTAAGGCTCTGAACCCACCAGGCACACAGCCCGGACTTGCACGCAGCTTTGGGTACACAGCTCGACTTGTACACTGCTTGGGTTCTTCCCCATGGCTCGGCTCCCCAGCCAGTCACTTGATCCACGGTCCATTATGAGAATGAACCAGTTTTCCAATTGGTGGCTCCCCCAAACCACCTTAGAGCCTTTGACTCCTAGAGGGAATTTTCCTTCCATCCCATGTCTGGATACTTCCCTCATCACTGGCCAAGTGCATGAGGCAAAGTAGAAATCCACAGAGCAAATCCGTAGAGGTGGACCTGGTTACTAAAGATGGGGGGTCTCCCACCTCCAGCTCCCACAATCCATACCCAGCCATTTCTCTGGAAACTAAACAACTCTTTTCTGAAAGCTTGGCAATGTAGATTACTGGGTAGATGTATATCACATCTCCTCTACATGTTTTGACTTCCCTTATGTGCTGGACTTGAACATACTTTTACTTTTGGCTACTCCTATTACTCTAGGCCTCCCACTACTTCAGTAGTCCAATTCCCACTTTAACACAGTTCAGGATGAAACATGGGCCCTTTAGAAAGAGCAGAACTCACCCTTCGGTTGCAGGTGCCCCACAGGCTAATCACGAAATCTTCTTGTACCCCACACATGTGGAGAAAATAAGGCAGCTTCTTTCTCCAGCAGTAGCCAGGTAGTTGCCCCTGGAATAGCAGGCAAACCTTTCTGCCCTATCCCCTGAGGGATGGGGCACAGAGACCTGAATCAGCGGTCTCCATCACTAAAAAAAAACAGCTTACTGTGTCTCTCTTTAGGTGGAAACACACACCTTTCCCTAAATGTAGCCCTATTTCAGGGCTAAGGCTCCAAGAGCCTGAGCACAGAGCTGCTGTGCTCCTCTCACAACAATCTCCAACTCTAACTGAACACAGACTGACTGTTCAAACCTCCCAACATTCTACTCTAACTCCTTCCTGCAGATTCCATTGTGGCTCATGCAGCTGTGATAGTTCTATGGTGATGTCATCCGTCAGTCTCAGCTGAGACTGAGAACAGAGTGAGACAGTGTGAAATCCATTTAACTGGAGTTTCATAAGCTGCCTTCCCTGCCTACCACTAGGTCTTATTGGGATTCTAGCAACCCCGGGTAACAAGGGAGTTACATGAATAATTGTTATGTATTTTTAGTGTTTGTGTGTTAAAAAAAAACTGCAGCCCTCACAATCAGAATGTTTTCCACAATAAGTAATACATGAAAATAACCTCTCACATGCGTTTTTTTTTTGTTTGTTTTGTTTTGTTTACCATTCGCATTTCTAGGTTATCAAAAAAAATTCTTATGACTCTGGAACTGTATAATATTTTTTTCATGTAACCCTTGAAAGGCACACCCTTGGCATAGTCTTCTTCAATCCCAAAAATTTAATGGAAAAATTCCACATTTTCTAGGCTGTAGGTGAGAACAAAAGATATAGAATGTTAAGTATAGGGAAACCAAACTTTTTTTTTTTTTCATTTTTTTACACTCCATTTGTTAAGAATTGAACAAGATACCACCACCACAAAACTTTTCAGGTCTTGAGACTCTGACACCCTGATCACACATGCCAAATTGTGGGCTGGTTTGTCAAAAAACACCAATGTTGACAAATCAATATGCTTTACATATTGCCACTTTTATTACCTAGTATACAATGTGAAATATTATTCATATCTGACATTGTAAAATGTACTATATGTAATGGATAAATCTTAATAAATAAATTAACTGTAAAAAAAAAACCACCAATGTTATTAAGGTGCAAAAAATGGAGTTTGCCATTAAACAGCCTACACAGCCCTAACTATAGGAATGCTACCAGGCCCCTATAATATAAATTATGGACCACTTAATGTTTTCATGTTGTTTTTTTGTTGTTACTGAATTGTGCTTTTTTTAATATTTGGATTTTTTGGATGGTCCCGGCGGTTTAGTTTCCTGATTGTATTATCTGTATTAGTGCATCAGTGCATAATGCAGAGTGAGGTAAAGTGAAGATGTTCATGGAGTGAATAGGCCTCTTGGGGAAGCAAGCTGTTTGTTTTCTGTGTCAACATGTTGGATTAAGGCTGCTGGTCTGTGGGTTACGAGAGTGCAAGTGGAGTCCTGGAATAAGGGTAAGGTTGGGTTAACAGTTAATACAAAAGAATTGTCATCATTATTTGTCTGCTAGTTTAATGTTAGAGCTTTCTGTTGGTTTTGTAAGGTTAAGTTTTCATACTTCTTTTCCCCCTTGTAAATGCATGTGCATAGTGGTGCCTATTATCTGGTAGTGCTGTAGAACTGTAATGTGTGGAGCTGGTGTGTGAATCAGCTCTAGCTAAAAAAAAAAAACTGTGCACCACATGCTACTGGCTCCAGCCAATCAGGACCTACAGTGAGAATATTTTCTAACAAGGTTCTTACAAAAGGTAAGCCGGGAAATATGAAGGTAGAAAGAAACCAAATTACAAGATTACCCAGATATACAATAGGAACAAGTGATTCAAAAAATAAAATGATAAAGTGGTCCCTTGTGTCCATCTCATTGCCATCTTAGCAGAGATACCCATTACATGTTTTCTTGCACTACAGATACAGTATATTTTTGACTACACACTATAGAGGATTATGTATGGTTCTCTATGCACAACAAGACTGTGTCCAAATTGAGAAGATGCTGTGACAACCAGAGACCTCAAGAGCATAGATCTAGAGGTCCCCTGGTTGCCATGGCAACCCAAGATTTGTACTCAGCCTTCTTTGTGTATACAGAACCATATATGATCTTTTATAATGTTTGGTACTCTATAAACAATATAGGGATGAGTGTGTAAGTGTGCTGACAACTGTTTGACATTGCCAATTATAGTGTTTAACATAAAAACAGAACTAGCTATGACAGCCCATGCATTTAAGAACAGGCAGTTCAGGATGAAAGTTTGAGCCACTCATAACCAGATCCACAGTGGTGTTTCTTTATTCACTTACCACTGACTTCCTTCAGAGGGGTGATCTGATTATTTGTGCTGAAAAACTAATAGAAAAAAAATCCTGTTTCACTAATTTTCTGAAGTTTTCACTGTGCACTGGGTGAATGGTCTAGCAACTGGCAGGAATCGCTCAAGGTTGACATCAATATTCGAAGTTGTTGTACTGCAGCAGTGATGTCACTAGTGCAGCACAACAGCATGATGATGTAGATGCTGCAGCACAACACGGAAATTCCAGTAATGGATTCCATCAACACCAGCATTCCACCATACATTGTAATCTTTTATTTTTTGACAAAATTTGTTACCATGTGTCATGTACCATGGCACCATGTAGGAGCAAGGAGTTGTCTGATGCATTTTTTCTGGTTGTTGAGGAAAATTCTCGAACACAAAATTTCTGTATATTATGCTTTTTGACCATTTCCCCTAAAGTGCATTACAGCAATGTGCTGGTGTGAGAGACACACAGCAAAGCAACATGTAGCATTAGCAGCAGTAGTACATTACCACTATTTAATAATTTCTTGTTGGGGAGAACATTTCAAGTAGTGAGAAATTTATATATTTTGCTTTTGCACTTGTGTCAATTAAAGTGGTTTACAATATAGACTTCCCAAGAAGGTGACTTGGAACTGCATAGCAGTAGCTAACACTATCTAATAACTTCTTGTGTTGGAGTATATTTTGAGAAATGAGAACAGCCAATCACTGGCTGTGTGGAGTGAGCTAATCAGTCTGACAGGGTAACTGGGTCACTGATTCTGTACTGGGTCATTGATATAGCACAGTAGCCAGGAAAAGAGTTTAACTTTCTTGCATTTTTAAAACTTTTATGTACTTTTTCTGTAAGCAAAAAAGAGTGAAGAAAGACTAAGCAGAGACAGAAGATAGCATCTGATAAAGATAAGAACAGGATGCAAAAGAAGGAGAATTAGTGAGGAGTGCAGAAAAAAGGATTGAAGAAAAGCAGTGTTCAGTGAACATTTTGAAGGGCCAGTGGGAAGAGCATGCACACAGCTGTGACAGAGCTTGAACATTGCCTCAAGAAGCACTTTTGTTGATTTTCAAACAGCATCTGCAGAGTGTTCTTCATTGAAGAAACTGTGGCAAAGATCCCCATCTCTACCTGGAGCTATGTCAGCTCCATTCTGGTGGTTGTTGATGGTGCTGGAGCTGGTGATTTCCCATGAATCTGTCCCACACTATGGCTGCTGTTCCTAGGTACATGTGACCATCATGAATGCATTCAAACTGTGCGCTGCCCCCCTTCAGAAGTGCAGAAGGACCACTATCACAACCACCAGTTATTGCCTTCTTTTTTGTGGTCTCCCAGTAGCTCAACTGGTGGATTTTCATGTAGGTATGCTGCCTAGCAGTGATTAGATGGTGTCCTTTCTGCACACAAACAACAAGTGTGTTGGATAGATTACATTTGACCACTCTGTCATTGTTGGGGTCCATAGTAAAAAAAAACTGCCACACAAGCAAAGACCTGGGCTGCTTCCCTGATAGGGGTACTGAGAAGCCCGAAGATGAGGAACTGCTACCTGACTCCTCAGGGGGATCAGCCAGTGGCAGTGGTGGTAGCATGGGAAGGGGGGCACAAGAGAGTTAGTCTGCTGTTGCTGTGGAACTGGGAGAACATGAGGCTGCTGCACAACTGGGGGTTGCAGCTGCTGTGTGTGTGGGGGGGCTGCTGAGTTACCCATCCTTCTGCCCCTACCTCCTGCATCCGGACCTGGTGCTGTCCGGCACAGTCATATAGCTCAACTGTGAGTCCAAACATGACTCACTTTGTACTCCATCTCTAAAGAAACAAAAGAGTGAAAGAGGGAGAATGAGAGAGAGAGAGAGAGAGAGGGAGAGGAAAGATAAGTTTGATTGAAACAAAAGGAAACAAAAGGGAAAATAGAAATTTATACCAAAGGTTATAGCTAAAGCAATAGGAAAATTATAGCAGAAACAAAAGCTAAAGTACTCCTAAATACTCAAAAAATTAAATTAGAATGAAAAAAGAATTAAAAAAAAGTTAAAATAATATAAATTGTGGGAGACTTCTGGTGTTGTCACCAAACATGGAGCAGGGCTCTCCGTCAGCTCCACGTGTGATCCCCCAGTAATCCAGTGCACTTGGCAGTAAAACAGCAAGATCAGAAAAAAGTTGCAGTTTTATCATCTCTACAGAATGTTGGCAACTCAAAACCAGCAGAAAGATTTGGCAGGAGATGAAGCATAGCTGAAAAGAGACTGCCTCATCTCTGATAATAGTCGAGCAGTATGTCTTCCTTAATGGAGGACGAGACAGCCAAGCCATTAAATGAAACTGAGCTTAAGGAGAAATGGTCAAAATTATCTCAAAGTTGCTGCAGTAGTGGCAGAACTGAGAAATTAGAGTGCAAAACTTTCTAAATTGGAGGACAGATTCATCCAACAGCAACGGGATATCACAGTTCTACATGACTTCACCAAAGAAGTGGAATGGGGCCTTACCTTGGTCGCAGCACAAAAGGAGGCCCACAACTCTACCTTCTCTATAACTACCACTGGGACCATGCCATGGCTGGCAAACTGCACAATACAGAGGTGCAATCCTGGAGAAACACCATCCAAATATATGGCCTCCCAGAGGATTTAGAAGATGGGGACTTTGATGGCTACCTTAGCTCCTTGCTGAAAGAGTTGCTCAACCTGCCAGCAGACACTGAAATGGGAATAAAAAGGTCCCATAAGGCTATTGCCGCCAAACCATAGGATAAGAATGCCAGACTCAAGTCAGTGTTAATGCACTTTATAAAATACAGACTCAAGATGAATGTACTCTGCAAATCCTAGGAGAAGTGGGAGGTAATATTGTAATATTTGGAGATTCTCGCCTTTATTTAGATCACAATTTCACCCCTACCACAATGGACAAGTGCAGAACAATTTTACAAATAATAAAAACCTTGTGTAAAAAAAGTTGTAAAGGCACAGCTGATAGACCCAGCTCAACTCTGGCTTCATTCAAAGAAAGGATCACCCTTTTTCAATTCCTTAGCGGGGTTCTATGTGATAATGGTGAAAGCCTAAAGGAGAGCACCGTTATCAAGAAGTCTAGAGTGCTGAAAACATTTTTGGCACTCTGACAGCGCTGGGGACTTACTTTTTAATGTTTTCTGTGGGGGGGCTGTGACTCCCACAACCCCCACTGGGTGTTTTGCCCCCCAGCACCCCCCACTGAAGGATTCTCAACTCTTGGGGGGTGCATGTTGGGGGGGTGAAAACATTAAAAAAATAACAGGTTTGGGCCAGGTGTAATAAAATTGCACCAGTGCCCGGATCTGAACCTTGTACCTTATTGACCAGCACTGGCAACCCACCCACCTCGCCATGGAGTCAGCTCGGCACCCACCGCAGCACAACCCCTCACATTCCCTCGCTGTGCATGCTCGCTTCCTCCCATGCACGTACATATAGTGGCATCCTGTCGCTATACTCGCTGACCCCCCCTTCCAGCTGCCCTACCCTTCCCTGGGGAGTGGGTCACCATGACAGTCAGCACACTTTCCCCCAGTGCCCTCATCATGGGATACCCCTTAGTGGAGGCTCATGATGTCCTGCACACCATGGACACAACCATGCAAACCTGACCAGATCTGGACTTCATGGGCCCTTAGAAACAGATACAGAAATAGGAGTGCACTCAAGCATTCCCATGTAACAAAGGTAAAAGAAAGAAGCAAAGCACCCTGAATAAAACCTGGAATCAAATCTTCTGCTCCAGATGCCCAACACCCAGTCCAGGCACCTCAGTTTTACCTCCTACTGGATAAACAAAACTGAACTTGAGCTGTTCCTGGAAGGTAACAGTAACTGAGTTTATATCCTTTTCATTTGTCTTCCCATAAGACTGGGAGTAAAGTGAGTATGAGGTATAGTTACAGAAGGCATGAAAGTCCTCATGATTTATTGAAGTTCTGCTATGTTTACTAGGACATTAAGGAACAAGGTGTGCTGTGTTTCTCAAATTAATGGTTAGCGGATGGGGGATCTCAACTGGGTAACTGCAGCTGAAACATGAAAGTCATATTTGTTTGAGGAATTCCTGCACTTTGAGTGGCATGGTTACCATCATGCTACTTTCTACTATATCCCACCTAAAGGGTGTAGTCTCCTCCACCTGTAAAGTGGCACTCTTCACTCCAATACAGAAAGACGGTACAAAAAAAACTAGTTACAATCTATAGACCTATCTCCATCCTCTGCTCCCTAACCAAATTGTTGGAGAGGTTACCCTACAATCAGTTAGTAAATTACTTAAACCAGCACAACCTGCTTACCCTGTCCAACATGGTTTTCATAAAAACCATGGTACGGACACTGCCCTAGTCAGCCTTAATACTGACATCATAAAAGGACAGGAAAATAGGATGATAACAGGGGCACTGTTCATCAAGTTAACAAAATCCTTCGACCTGGCCAACCACCAATTACTCGTTACCAAACCTAACTCCCTGAGTCTTGATAGTCTATCCCTAAGCTGGTTCACTGACTACCTGTCAGACAGGTCTCAATTTGTCAAATGTAAAGGATACCTATCTGACAGGTACCAAATCCATGACAGTATGCCCCACAGCTCAATACTGGGGCCCAAGTGTTCTCACTTTACATCAATGAAATGGCAACAAACTGTGGTGGTGCAAAACGTCTACTCTACGCTGATGATGCAGTCCTCTACCATAGCTCCAATAATAGCACAACAATTACTAACCTACTGACTTCAGACCTACACTCCCTTGAGTACTGGCTTCTACAATACCTAACAAATTGGTACTCAGTACTAATAAGACTAAGGCCATTCTCTTTGGAAAGAAATGCTTAGGACCACAGAGGGGTAATTTGCTCACACTTCGCCTCTCAAGTGGCTCAATCATCATAACTGTTAACTCTCTCAAATATCTGGGTGTCTGCCTCAACCAGGATATCTCCTTCAAAGTTCACATCGACTCACTTACCAAAACACTTCATCAAAAAGTTGGCCTGCTATATTGTCTGAGCCCCTACCTTGCCAGAGACTCCCACCTACCTATAAACTCTTCCACTCTTCTTCCAACCCTTCTCTATGGCTGTCCCGTGTTACACTCTGCCTGATGCATGGAATTAGATAGACTTGAATACCTTTCCCACACAATCGCTCACTATGCAGCTGGTGCCTCTGTCAGAGAACATCACTGCACCATCCTCTACCACCTCCAATGGCCATCACTCCCTGACAGGATGGAATATGGAGCACTAAGCCAGGCTTTCAAGCTGTTAGGCCCTGATGCCCCCTGGCCCAAAAGGTCTGTTAAATCATAAACCTGATAGGCAACCCCTTAGGCCCTCTAGTAGGATGCTTCTCAATGTCCCTAAGACAAAAACTGCTATTGGTAGTAGATTCTTTGATAATTTAGTCCTCACTATCTGGAATTCATTTTCAAGTGAGTTGCATGAACTATCATCCTTGTGGGGATTTAAGAAGGGCCTTAATGCCCACCACTTAGAATGGAACCAGTACAATTGTTATCACTCATTCCCTTCTTGGCTCCAGGAAAGTACTGCCTGTATTGATTCGACTAAAGTCTACCATTCACTGTACCTGTATGTTTTCAAACACTTAACTGAAATGTAACTTGACTGCATTACTAACGTATGTTTAGTATCTCAATGTTATACTGTCTATGTCTATGGGAATCATGGTCTCCTCAAACCTTAAGGTAGGAATCCAATGTAACAGGGTGGTGGGAAAGGCCAATGGAATGTTGGCATGCATAAGTGGGGCATTACTAGCAGAAGGTGGGAGGTAATAATGCCCCTTTACAAAGCTATAGTGAGGCCGCACCTTTAGTATGGAATTCAGTTCTGGGGGCCACATCTCCTCAAGGATATAGATGTGTTGGAGAGGGTTCAGAGAAGGGCAACCAAGATGGTGCAGGATATGCAGGGAAAGTCATAGGAGCAGAGGTGTAAGGAGCTGGACCTGTACACACTGGAGACAAGGAGGGAAGCAGGAGACATGACTGAAACTTTTAAATATGTAAAGGGGTGCAATAAAGTGGGAGAAGAGGGTTTACTTATAAAAGATACAGGGGCAATATGTGAGGGTGTTTCTTCATGGAGAGGGTGATGGAGCCCTGGAACAGACTACCAGACGGAGTGGTGGGGGCTAAATTGGTGGAAGAATTCAAGAGGGCAAGGGACAAGAATATGGGGCTGAGTATCGGGGAATGGCGGGGACTGGCAGGGAGGGGGAGGGGGAGGTGTAGGGGGAAAAAAGAGCAGACTTAATGGGCCAGTATGGTCCTTTTCTGAGCATCAAGCTTCTATGATTCTATGTAAACTTCCAACCCATTGTCTGTACCTCGCAATTTTCAATACTTTCCTGTATCAAATTTATGTAACTAACCCCAGGTTGCCCCTGAAAAAGGGACTCTCCAAGGCCCAGTGGACTTACCCGGTCAACAAAATTCTATAAATAAATAATAGAATTTAGAGGAAGGTCCAAGGACTTTGTTTGCCTAACTATGAGGGCTACTTGATACTCAGGGGGATGGGAAAGGGCACCATGAGCAAATGGGAGGTGGAGTAACCCACAATTTATCTGGTACATTTGCAAAAGTTGGAACACAGTAAAGGAAACAATGATAATGAGGAGTTCAAAGAGGTCAGTAGCAGAAGAATGGTAGGTGGAAGCGGAGGGGGGGTAGATGGCATCCTGAATGGAGTTCAGGGAAGACATACCAATAAAGGGCCATATCCCTCTGGACATACCAGTACTGAGAGAAAGTAGAGGCAGTCTAGGAAGGAATTGCAACAAGGCCCCAAATTGGTCTGATATTGATAGGTTCCATGTGATAAGAGCAAAAACTTATCAGCCAAAGGAATAACAGTGAGTACATATAAGTGACACTACGCACAGCCCACACAAATTACAATGAACTTCAAAAAGGTGAGCAGACAAGTAAAAAAAAAAAAAAGACACTACCTTATGCTTCATGTGGGTGGCATTGCCCCCCACAACCCCCTATCATTATATAACTACCTCCGAGGCCACAAAAAAGTTACAATGGTGTGCCACGGTTTACAGAACATAGTCACTGTTCTTGCTTCCTCCCCACAGTCACTATTATTAGATTCATTGCTAATTCCATGTTGCCATTTTGACAGTTGCCCAAATTACTTTGCCCATATTGCTTTGCTCATATCACTGGATACTATATTGGTTTAGGAAAACTTGGAGTTCCATAGTAAAATGATGCTTTGCTGTAAGTGTGCATGATTTCTGGGGTTTTGCAAGTGCGCAGGCTCCAGTCAAGAGAGGAGTTTGTGGTGTCCAGATAGTTCAAGGTGGGCTTCTTCTCTAATCCCCAGCCAGGGAAACAAATACATATGTAATGACCTCCAAAAGGCCTCAGTCCATCTGAAGCCTAGTTGAGCCATGAGGAATGGGGGATCTGAGTGAAAGCATTTAACATGGGTCAGAGATGGACTGCCAGGCTGTAGCTGCTCAGACTAATTCCCAGCACCAGAGCCCTCCTTTCTACACATCAGTTTGGAATGGATTTTTGGGGAGCTAGTGGACAGCAACATGATCACTGACTGCATTGAATAGCAATATTTATCATTCACATTATGTGAGTAAGTGAACTGGCATAGGGAAGTGAAGAGGAATAGCCATGATCATGAAGGGGCCATTCATAATGGCTACTGTGAGTTCATACCCAATGACTCCAGTACAGCATATTGTGACATCCGGGGCTGATTAATGAGTTAATTTAACTTGATGCTAAAAGTTATAATGATTCAGAACTACTATAGGTTTCAGTTTGTTCTTCGCTAAAAATACCACCAACAGCTTAATCTGGTTCAAGGTCAGTTGGCATTCATCTGTATCCCCCTCCCCCGGGTCATGCCTGAAAATAGGCAGGATTTGTCTAGTGCACTTACCCGGTCAACAAAAGCTAAATAAATAAAATAAACAGTTCTTCAATGAGTCATCTAATCAGAGTAGCTACAGGACAGCGGGGATCTGCAGTCCTGCATTTTGAAAGGGTAACCTTATTACATTTTCATCACAAATGATGGCTACGCATGACCTTAACATAGTAAAATACTGTGTTAAGAGTATGCAGAGTCCAGTTAAAAGGTGTAGGGTTCTTTAAGAACCAGAACAAATGCATGCATCTATAGCTTTATTACAAGAGACTCACCTCTTACAAAGTGAACACAAAAAATGAGGGAGGGCATGGATGAGGGAATGTTATGCACCCACATTGAACCAAAATACTTACTATAGGTGGTGGCAGTGTTACTAAAAGGGAAGCATACCTCTTAAAGTAGACATGGTGCAGGAAGATATGGCAGGATAGTAGATTTATATAACAGGGACATTCAGAGGTAGCAATGCTAAATATATATATATACACTCCAAATGAGGACAAAGAGAGGGGATGAGGACAAATAGAGGGTAGCTTTTAAAAAAAAAATATTGTTGAAGTTTCCTCCAACATCTGGATTTAGTAGTTGCTGTATTGGTCCTTGAAAGAATAGATCCAGAAACAAATGATTTGATACCTTTTAATGGACCAACATAGATGTAACAACAAGAACAAAGTGTTCTAGCTTTCAGACCAACCAATCCTTCTTCAGAAGCTAATGGCAGTTGTTTAGAAAAAACAATACTTTTAACAGCTAGATCAAACAGAAAAAATCCACATTGGTTTAAAATACTCATTTAAAAAATACAGAAGATGATGTTAGAGAAGTATAACAGTATCATATTACCATCAGCCAGGAGGGTCCCAGGTCAAAGGTGCTTGGTGGAGCACAAATACAAAAAATCCTACTGCATATAAATTTATTTGACATAAGATAACACTGCTGGAGCAGATGACTCTTAAATCAAGCTATGAGTGTCACAGTTTGTATAAGGATGTGATTACTGAAAGCAATCCCCACCCAGATTAAATACATACTAAGATTATTTTAGGACTCCAAGAAGTTTCAATGCATGCATTATAGACAAGAAATTACCAAACAAGTTATCTTAAAAACACCAGTGCACACTGTATGATGTATAAAACCTAGCTGGACCTGTCACCCAGCAGTATACTCCAGCTAGATATTATGCCCTTAAATTTCAAAAACCTCTAGTGTAGTGACAGGACTTTATAAATGATAATTTAAATATAAATTGGCAGTATTAGTGTCAAACAAAAAAACTCTAGTCGAGGACCACCAAGGAATTAAGACCATGTAGCCTGATATGTACTGATTTCAATATACACTGAGAATGTAACAACTTGATGTACCAGAAGTATCTAAGGATTCTGAAAAAGAGATACAAATGTAATTTCTCTCCTCCTCTTCGCACAAACAGTTCACCTTACCCCACCCCACATCACCATAATGTGGAGGAGGGGTACCTAGCTTTAAGGAGATGCTCTCTCTCTCACACTCTCTCTCTCTGTCTCTCTCTCTCACAGACACACTCACACATACACACACACACTCTCCTAATGAACCTTTATTCACATCCGTCACTGCAATTGTTCCCCAAAGGAATTCAACTTGTCATGAAATCCTAAGTAAAAGGGCTCATGTATTCTAATACCCACAGAGCAAAAATGTGACACTATTTAACCTTACTACTATCTGCATAGTAACATTTCCAGGATTCTGGATAGAACTACAATGAAATAAAACTGCCATCCTCCCCAGGATAAGGTAACTAGAAGTAAATATAAAGTATGTGCGTGAGACCAGAGGTCTAACATACCTACATTTCCACAAATTACTACAATATTAGCCTATTGTAAAAAGATCTGTCCAGGACCTCCATGCAAATGAGATCTTGTACCCCAATATGTACAGAGTTAAAAAAAATATGGGACAGTCTACGATAACACTCCTGTATGTACAGTAACAGGCTATGTAATCTGAATATGGTGCAACAGAATCAACCCCACTCCCGGGCAAAGATAAAAAGTAAGGAGGAATTAATATTCATTATGTGTGTGAAGTAAGAATAGTAACACACTGTAACTCCATGTATCTAAATAGAGGCCTACCTCATTGTGACAGCAAGTCCCACACCTGTTGTATCACATACCTCACAACACATAAACACATACCCACACACATATATACACATGCACCCACATCCCACACATGCTGAAATCCTATAATATGCCAGTCTGAAGAAGAAGAGGTCTGTGGATGTCAGCTTCTGTAGTGTCCCATGAAACCCAGATCAACGTTCATCCTATCTGCTACCATACTGAGATGTAAAATAAGTTTAATCTCAAAAGCTCGTCTCTGTTGTGTGTTTTCGAGAATTCCTTTTAAGACCATTACTGACATATCTGAAATTGAGTGGTCAGGCTGGGAGAAGTGGTGCCCCACTGGTTTTTCAGTCTTCTTTGCTGTAATAGTATGTCTGTGCGAGTTCATCCTAGTGCGGAGCTGTTGGCTTGTCTCTCCAACATAACCTGTTTGTGGACATCTCTTGCACTGAATGAAATAAATAACATGTTGTGATGTGCATGTATAACTGTCATGCATCTTGAATTGTCTGTTTTGTGATGTAACCACACAGTCCAAGGTGGAAATGACCTCACAACTCTTACAGGTGCATTGACTGCAGGGTTGATTGTCATTGTGTGACATGGTATTCTGTTCTGGTGAAAGTTTGTTCCTAATAATTAGGTTTGCTAAATTTGGTGGTTGTTTAAAAGATAGTAGTGGGAGTTCCTTAAAAATACAATTAAAGGTTTCATCCTTACTAAATATTGGGTGGAGGTCTTTAATAATCTTACGTAGAAGTTCAAGGTCTGGATGATACGTGACTACTAAGGGTATTCTGTCTGTAGCTGTCTTTTCTTTATATTGAAGTAGTTGTTGTCTTGGTACTTGCTTTGCACATTCTGTTATCCTGTCAATTTCTCTGGAAGAGTGTCCCTGCTCAAAAAAGGTGTTTTTCAACATAGCCAAATGTGTATCTCTGTCATCCTCATTTGAACAAATACGGTGACACTGGAGTGCTTGACTGTACATGACAGATTTTTTTGTATGGTTTGGGTAATTACTTTTCTTGTGCAGGTATCTCTGTCTGTCTGTTGGCTTCTTGCAAATACATGTATGTAAGGTTCCATCCTTAATGGTGACTGTAGTGTCCAGAAAGTTAACATGGGTGGTAGAATACTCCAGGGTAAGCTTTATGGTAGGGTGGAGATTATTAAGTTTGTGATGAAAATCTTTAAGTGCATCTGTGCCCTCCATCCAGATGATAAACAAATCATCAATGTAACGGAAATAAGCTAGTGGTTTATGGGGACACTGCCTTAAAAAATCCTCCTCCAAGTCAGTCATAAAGAGGTTAGCATACTGTGGAGCCATTTTGGTGCCCATCGCTGTTCCCATAGTTTGAACATAATGTTTACCATTGAAATTGAACTTGTTATGTGTCAAAATGAACTCCGTAAGTTCCCCCACCACTTCAGGGTTGTTGTTTTGTTCCGGTCCTTTCTCCTGTTTGCATTTAAGGCATGCTGTGATGCCATCTGTGTGTGGAATATTAGTGTAGAGGGATGTTACATTCATTGTCACTAAAATGGTATCAGATGGTAAATCCTTATAACCAGAAAGTACAAGCAAAAAGTGCATAGTGTCCTGGATATAACTGTCTCTTTCCATAACCAGCAGTTTCAAAATGGTCTCTACCAACCCTGAGATCCCCTCAGTCAAGGTACCATTACCAGAGACTATGGGTCTTCCCAGATTGCCAGGTTTATGTATTTTAGGCAGCATGTAGAATGTCCCTGGCCTGGGTTCAGCAGGGATGAGGTCAGTTAGTTTTTCTCGGACATGATCTGGAAAAGTTCTAATTAAGTCACGTAGTTCAGCTTTATATCTTGTAGTGGGGTCACTCTCTAGTTCTCTGTAGTAAGCAAGATCTGTTAGCTGTCTGTTAGCTTCATTAATATAATCCTCTCTGTTTAAAATCACCACTGCAGAACCTTTATCAGCTTTTTTTGATGACAATGTTGTGGTTTGATTTCAGTGACCCTATAGCTCTCCGTTCCAGTGGAGAAAGGTTATAATGGGCCTGGTTTTGTCTAGTAAGGATCTGACCACTGAATTGTTGGTGGAAACAATGAATGTAATTGTCTAGTTTTATGTTATGCCCACTTGAGGGGGTAAATTCAGATTTATTTTTCTTATCCATTAAATTATTGCTGTTTGCGATGTCTTCGCTACCAGTGGTTTCTTCCTTGCCATGAAAGAATTTTTTAAGTCTCAATCTACAGAAGTATTCCTCCAGTTCACCACAAAACTGTATTTTATCCAGTGGTTTTGTTGGGCAGAAAGTGAGGCCCTTCGAAAGTGCATTTAGTTCTCCAGTAGTCAGTTCAGTGTGTGGTTGGACAAATTAACAACTGAAAGGTGCCCATCTGTATTGTGTTGCTGTTCAGTTACTCCATTATGTTCTTCATGATTGTTAGGAAGTATGTTATGTTGAAGGGCAGCCAATTTCCTATTTTTCATAAGCATGGCTTTTCTTAAGGTCCTTTGGTAGTTAATGTGTATCTCTCGCAAGATGTCCTGAATAGTTCCCCAGACATCCTTTCCAGAGTGGTAACAATTTCAGCAAAATCTTTGTTCAGAACAACTTTTTTGGCATATGACATGTGAATCCTGCGATTTCTCAGTTTCTCAGAGGTCCTATGACAGAATTGTTCTGCATATGTAGAATTGTTTGTATTCCTTAATGGATTCCAAATAGTAAGACCTTTAGGTATCATGTTTCTCCTCTTGCACTGGGTTAGAAAATAGATGTCACTGTCTAGCTGTGCCAATTTCTTCTTGATGTTATGTAACTGCCATATTCTACTGTGAATTCCGGTATCTTCCATGTTGAAATCTAGATTTAGTAGTTGCCGTATTGGTCCTTGAAAGAATAGATTCAGAAGCAAATGATTTGATACCTTTTAATGGACCAACATAGATATAACAACAAGAACAAAGCGCTATAGCTTTTGGACCAACCAGTTCTTCTTCAGAAGCTAATGGCAGTTGTTTAGAAAAAAAAAATACTTTTAACAGCTAGATCACGCAGAAAAAACAGAAAAAATCCCCATTGGTTTAAAATACTCATTTAAAAAATACAGAAGATGATGTCAGAGAAGTATAACAGTACCATATTACCTTCAGTCAGGAGGGTCCCCGGGTCAAAGGTGCTTGGTAGAGCACACATACAAAGAATCCTACTGCATATAAATTTAATTGACATAAGATAACACTGCTGGAGCAGATGACTCTTAAATCAAGCTATGATTGTCACAGTTTGTATAAGGATGTGATTACTGAAAAGCAACCCCAACCGAGATTAAAGACATATTAAGATTGTCTTAGGACTCCAAGAAGTTTCAATGCATGAATTATAGACAAGAAATTACCAGTAAAGTTATCTTAAAAACATCAGTGCACACTGTATGATGTGTAAATTTGTTTTATTTGTTTTATATGATTTACTTGATTTTCTAAAATCTGTTTTGTTTACATTACAGTTTGTTTACATTACTTTTATTATTCTTGATATTTATGCTAGTTATGAAAAGTTAGGACTTGTACATATGTGAATAAAATATATTTATCTCTTATATATTCCAAAGTGTGGCAACAGTGTTTTTCACCATCATTTTTGAATCTGGAGGGCATAAGATAATATTACATGTGAATATTTATTATTTTTGGTAATTTATGAAATAATGTTTGGGTAAGGCCCGAGGTGAATCCAAGTGCTTCATTATAAAAAGTGATATTATAAGCCTTTGTTCCGACATCTGGACAGTTGTTCATTCTTGGCATGGACTTTAACAAAGTGATGGGGGAGAGGGAGGGCAGAAAACAATCCAGAGCCATAAAAGGAGGGAAATACATTAGCAGTAGCACTCTAAAGAAACTTACAAGGGAACTGAGAATAGAGGACACTTGGCTACTTCTGCATCCCTGAGAACTAGAGTTCACATTCTGTTCAGCAACCCAAAACTCATACTTCAGGATAGATATGCTATTCCTGCCCTCCGAGTGTCTGTACACAGCCCAGGAAGCAAAAAATAATGGCAAGGATGATAGCAGATCATGCACTCATGACATTAAAGGGACACTGTCAACCCCATTTGGCATTAAAGTGTCCTTAGTTTAAGAAACACTTTTTATGATTGATCTCATTCTATAGAGACTGCTGATGTAGCCGGTTGTTTGATTCAGACTTCTTTTTCCTTTTAAAAAGTAAAAAACTGAGTGTCAACCAAAATGGTGTTATCACACCAAAACGTGTTTATTTACATTTCTTGACCAACTACAACTGCATCTTTCCTGGACTCAGGAACCCCCCCAACACTATATAGATGCTCATTATGCAGTGGGAGTAGATGAGACTATTGTATCATGAGTGGCTGCACTGTCTGAGGGTGTTTCTAATGTTCAGGAAGTATGCAGCAAGCTTAGGTAAACAATTTGGAGCAAAACAAGGCTGGGTATAACTACACATTCCCATGCATTTCAGTTCTAATAAGCAAGGAGGCAGATTAAAGAACCAGCATTATCAATGAATTTTAGAGAAGGTAAGCGATCAGAAAAAGTGTGTTTTTACCTAGAAATAATATGATGCAAAAAAAGTTTGACAGTGTCCCTTTAAGCTTAAACATAATCACACCACCCAAGCAGTCAATGTGGCACCTAAATAACTCTCTGTTCAACAACCTGAAATTCCTGCTGATGGGGAAAGAGGCAATTACATTTTACTTATCCAAAGTAAAGAGGGGGATACCTCAATAGGTGCAGGATTAGGTGGATTAAAAGCAACCTAATAGGCAAAATAATTAAATATGCATTGCATAAGAAAATAGGATATAGCTAAGAGGGCTATCCTGGAACACACATTTTTCGATATAGAGGTCCAGCACAGAATCAAACTAGATGATGCCCTAATCTCAAAAATGTAAGAATGCAAGCAAAAACTTTAGTAGTTTATGGGAAGTACAATTGAAGGGCAACTCAGATATGCCCAGCAAAAATGTAATGAGTCTGAAAACAGAATTGAACACCTATTGGCCTGGCAAATCTGAAAACAGGTATCCAGCAGGGTAGTCTTCCAGGTCCAGGAGGTGGGGGGGTGGGGGCAGGATGGTGTTCCACTCTGAGAAAATGGCATCAGTATTTGCTGAATATTATCAGTCCCTGTACTCCAAGGAATGTATACAGGCGCACATGGAAAAAATACAGGCCTACCTCAGCAAACTGAGCATTCTCTCCCTAATGGAGGAGGAAAAGGAAGCTCTGGATGCCCTGGTTCCAGGTGCTGAACCAGATGAGTTAAATAGAAATTTAAAAACTTGCAAATCCTGAGGATTAGATGGCTATACCTCGGTATCCAGTGATGATGGCGGCTGCAAATGAGCGATTCCATTATGAGTGACTCATTTGCAGCACCTGACATGCGAGCTACCCTTTAAGGGTAGCGAAGGACAGGTACAGTAAGGGTAGGGATGAGCGAGGGAGGGTTGTGGTACTGTAGGACAGTGATCAGAAGAGGAGGGATAGGGAAAAGGGTTTGTATGGTGCAGTGTGGCATGCTGCACTGAACCAGCAGTGTAGTGTGGTGGTGAGGGTGGCTAGCTATGGTCAAGCAGGTACAGGGTTCTGGGCAAGGGAGGGGTAACATTTTGTGCTTTTGCAGGGATTCTTTTTTGGACTGTCTCCCCCTCCTTGACATGCACACCCCTGGAGCTGGTAATCTATAATCAGGAGGCTGCATGGGGTGACCCCCCCCCGTGAGGGGGGTTGGGTGGCACAGCCCCCCCATAACTGTTGTTTTTGGTTGTTGGCTGTGGTGTCTCTGATAAGAGTACATAGCCATTTTGTTTTCGGGTGATGTACACTCGCTGTGATAGTGATTGTTATTTTGCAATTGCTATCATGACATGGAATCCTATACCTCTGAGTTCTATAAACAGTGAATTATCTCCAGAATTACTTAAGCTCCATAGAAGAGTGATGGCAGGGTAGTCTTATCCAATAGCATGGCTAAGGGCTCAAATTGCTATATTGCACAAACCACAGAAAGACCCTACCAAATGCAAGTCTTACCATCCCATTTCAATACTATCAGTGGTTGGAGAGGCTGTTTCTCTCAGATCAAATGGAATTCATTAAGGGACAGAACTTACATGACAATATCTGCCATCTCCTTAATATCTTATCTTCCCAACAGGGGGTTCCGCAGTTCCACACTGCCGGGGGGATCAACAGACTTGCTTTACAGTAGCACTGAGGCAGTGGTAAAAGTAAATGGAGTTATGTCCCTAAGGTTTCCTTTACAGAGGGGTATCAGACAGGGAAGTCCTTCTCCCCATTACTCTTTGTGCTTTGTGTAGAACATAGAGGATTGTGTATGAACAATCATACACAACTGGGTTATTCTTGAATTGAGCCATTTCCCTGGTGACAGTAGACCTCGAGAGCGAAGCTCGAGAGGTCTCCTGTCACCAGGGAAATGGTGACATGTGTATGACTGCTCATATACAATCTTTTATAGTGCATGGGCAGTCATGCTTCTGATTAGAGTGAAAGAGAACACAACATTTTACATGGGGTTCACATAACACTTTACTCTGTACTTTCACACAACAGTTTCGGCTACGGTGCCGGTTGACTGCCGACACAGAATTACATTTCCTTTTTTTAAACAGGAACATTTTTAAGCAGTGAAACAACAACACGAGAAACAGAGGAAAAATGTCCATAGCTGCAGAAATAAAATATTTTTCTTATCTGCCACTGCGCAACTTTCACCGTCACGGATCTCACTGCTATCCTTAGAAACAAGTGAAAACTCTCTTTCTTCAAGTCAGGACTTGAAGATTGAAACAGCATTCCTTTTATGAAAAAAACAAACAACAGAGGTCAGATTTAGGTTATGGGGGGAAGACGTTTACTGTTAGTCTTTTTTTTTTCAGACAGGAATCTGAATAAGGAAGATCTTACCTCATTGCTCGTCGCCGGGGAGGGGTCATCAAAGGAGCGGTCAGTCGCATTGTTCTTCCGGTTCTCACAGCCATAATTGTTGATGATCTGTTTTTTTTTTTCAGTACGGGTATTTTCTTGATCCTGGATGAATCGTTCACAGTCAGATTGTGGCTGGTCAGTGGATGTCATTTTTTTTTTATTTACCGCTTTGCCGATGTTGTTTTCTTGCTACTAATTAAATCATTTATACTGTACATGAAGCTTTGAGGTGACAAGACAGACAACGGTTGCCCCTTCTTGATGCCTTTGAAGCATGAGATAGCATTCCATTTTGTTGTGCTGCACAATTGACATACTGAGTGCAGCACAACAGGCAGTATAATGGAGTGAATGCAGCACAACAGGCAGTATGATGGAGTGAGTGAAGCACAACAACACTATTGTGGGCATATATTTTCATGCTGAATAATGTTCCACCATACACTATAACTAGCATTAGCCATCTGTCACAACCAGTGTATCAAGGGGATACAGGTGAGCATCCTAGAACAGAAGGTGCATACCCCCTAAGTGACCACATTTCATGGCTCAGACCCGCAAATTAACTTTAAACCTTCAGACCTGCACAGACATTCCAAAGCCTGCAAAATGCATAGCTGCCAAGTCAGAGTCTCTGCATGTGCACAGTACAGTCCAGAGTTGAGCACGTGCTCACGGCACTCATTCCTGGTCTCGCTCACTGCACATCTGCCAAGTCACCTGCACCTGCGTACTACGGTCAGGTCCTCACATGAGTGAGTGCTCAGTGGCACATTTTGAGGTTGATTTTTGCCAGGTAACTACTCAGTAAATAAAACTTTATGCATTGGAAAAACTGGTGTACAGACATGTCATCGTCATCAAACCAGGACCGTGCTGGCAAGGAGGTCACTGTTACCCCAAAGATGAAGAGGAAAGTCCATTCTTCAGCCTTCTTTCAGAGAGAATGGTCAACTGTGTGGCCCTTCATTCAACAAGTGTCAGGGAATCCTGCAAAGACTGGTTTTTGTTAAGTATCTACAGGAGGCATTTGGTGACACAATTGAAAAAAAAGAGTGCTGTGGGCCATGGGTAAAATGGGACATGAAAATGCTTGTGAACTATAAAAGAGTGCCGAGTCTCTTGAGCCAGGCATGAGTAAAATATGAACTTAAGGGCTCAACATTTTTGGATCCTTAGGCTCCCATATTCCATCAGAATCTTCAGGATCTGCACTTATACAAACAGCTATTCCTTTTGCATCCAGTCTCAACGTGGTCTGCCTAGTGACACTCTCTAGTGATCAAGTGACAATCTCTAGTGATCTATAAAGGATCCAAAGAGCAAGAACCAGTACCACTCGATTAAGTGTAAAAAACAGCTTTAATATGTGCAAATAGCAAAAACTCAAACCGGGTCCAACACCTCTACCAGTTTCGCACTTCCTAGTGCATCATCAGGAGGATGTGCTCGCTAGTAGCAATCATGTTTAAAAGGCTATGGTTTAAGCTTGCCCAGTGGCATGGAGGGCTGAGGCAGCAAAGTCTTAACTCCTGCCATGCCTGCAACCCGCATTCATGGTGCGAGTGGGTTGTCGGGGTCCGACCAGGGTTAGAGAGGATTGAACATTCAGAGGACAGCTCTCCTCTCCTGCGGGGTGGCTTAGAAGTCCTGCTGAATGACCACCTCCAGGTGGAGGCCAAGGGTGGTGCGGTGAGGACTCCAACATAAGGGAGGGTGCCACTGGACCACATACGTGTGAACGTCTGCATACTTGCACAGTGACGTATGCTCCCCAACAATGGGGAGGAAGGGGAGAAAATTGGGAAATGGCCAGCAGTGGCAGGATGAATGGTCAGCCCCTCCCAGGCTCTGCACTGAGGACTGGGAGCTGATCCCATGAGCCACGGACTGCGAAAGATAAGATCACCTGGAGGAGCCGGGTGATGGGGCTGGGGGAGGGGTCAACCAGGAAGGAAAGCCGTCATGGGAGGAGGAGAAATAGAAGAAGAAGAAAAAAAGGCTGTGGTTAAAAGTGGCAGACACATTAAAATTGCATACATGTTTGTTAGTACAACAAGTAATAAATATATCTCTGAAAGTTAACCACATCTCTTTATACAGTTCACTAATAAATAGCAGGCAAAAAAGCAATTATTTTTTTCAGCTTATTAAATCATATAAAATTAAAAGCACTTCTCACAGAGCTCCAAAAAGTCAAATCCAAGACTTCTATCACTCCTCTGTTACCTAAAAAGGAATAAGAGGAAAAATCATCAGTAGGAGGCAATGTTTAAACATCGCTCAATTTAGCATATACTGTATGTTATAATTACTGTAGCAATTCACAAGCATTTTCATACACATCTTTTCACTTTTTTCTTCCTTTTATCCTCTTTTTATCAGCAGCATGAGGTCTCTTTTATCATTTAGGCCTGGTTGTTTAAGTCCCCCTAGAGTACAAATCCAGTAGGCCTCCGGTTTAAGTACCTTATCATCTAAATTACCTCCTCTCGGACCTAGTTTGATCTCTTCACTGACACAGAATTTGAATTTATGTTCCTCCTCACTGTTTCTATTCTTCGGACAGTGTGTTGCCAGTGCATTATTTTCATCACCCCCTGAGATGCCTGTCAAATGCTTTCCTGTCCTAAGTTCGAATGGTCGAGAGGTCTTTCCCACATAGAAGGAATCACACCCACATATTGCTAAGTAAACTGAATTCTCAGTAACACTGCCAAAAAATGAAACAGCCTTATATTTTTTGGGAGCATTCACAGTTGTGAATGTGTTACTGTTCAAGATGGATGTACAAAACTTGCAATTCCCAGATGGGTGTGTGTTCCTACTGGCCTTGCTGGTAACCAGTTCCCTGATTTATGTATGGGGGTAGGTGTCTGGGGTCTATGTAAACTATGTACTACCTTGTCTCTAAGGTTTGATCCCCTCTTATATGCCATCCAAGGTGGTACTGCAGTGGCTTCTTTTAACGGAGGATCCACTTGCAAGATCCCTCAACGTTTTCTAATTACTTTCTCAATTTCCTGTGATTGCCTGGAATATGTACTGATGGAGTTAAGTCTTTCTTGTGTCTCCACCCTCTGCTGTGTACCTAGTAGTTCCTCTCTATTAGTATTCAGAACATTTTCCATAGCATCTCGGATAATTGGGGCTGAATTTTTAATTTTTTTTATTTTAGTCTTTGGTAACTGGGTAAGGCCCACTAGGCACAAGTGCCTGTTTTCAGGGGTGACCTGGGAGCACTGGGTGGTTAAGTGACTTGCTCAGAGTCACACAGTATGCAAGTGGAGGTGGTGAGAATCTAACTCAGGTCTGGTCTGCTGGATGTATCAAGCTCGTTCACACCTCATTCCTCTAACCTCTAGGCTATACTGCCTCTGGCTGAACCTTTCACACATGTCAGTGCCTTGTACAATAAATTTTGCATTGGTGCTGCAGTTTCTTCTTGTTCTCAGAAGTTGGGCTTTGGGAATATTTTTCACCATATGTTTTGGGTGGCAACTCGAGTCTTGCAGAAGCAAGTTACGGTCAGTTTCTTTTCTGAATAAAGTAGTTTGCATACAATCTTCCAAATCCCTTGTCATTCTGTAAATCAAGAAAGGTCACTTTATTCTGATTGCATTGCATGGAAAAAATTTTGATTTGAATTGCTATGTTCCAAAAACTGAACAAACTCGCCAGGCTCCTCTCAAATGACTCTCCATACCATAAATATGTTGTCTTTATAATGACACCACAGGTCAATCCTATGGTAAAAGGGATTGACCTGTTCATCATAGACTGCTGCTTTCTCCCATTAGCCCAAATAGTGATTGAAATAATTTGGTGCCAAGGTTGCACCCATTGCTGTCTCTTTAATCTGGAGATAGTAATCAATTTTAAATAAAAAGGCATTTCTAGTCAGCACCATTTCTGTGCATTCTATGAGAAACTGTCTCTTTCTCATGCTTAATGTGTCATCACATTCCAACTAGTAACTAAGAGCATGTAAACCCCTCTCATGAGATATGTTAGTGTAAAGAGCGGTAATGTCCATAGACACTAACCACCATTCAGGCTCAAGTTGTATTCCCTCCAACACACTTAACATATCTGTTGTGTCCCTGAGGTATGAGTGTAACTTTGTTACATAGCCCTTAATATATGTGTCCACAAAGCATGACAATGGTTCGACTACTGATCAGATCCCATCCATTATTGGATGCTTTGGTGGATTTACCAAGTCCTCATGGAACATGGGTAGGACATATATTGTGGGATGAACTGGTGTAGCTAGAGTGAGATATTCCAGTTCTGTTTGCATTATAGTATAGTCCAACAAGGCTTCCTCTAAGAAATTATCAACCTGTACATTGAAGTCCTCTGTGGGGTCCCCCCATAGTTTTATGTAAAACTGGGAATCTTCCAGTGGTCTCCCCACCTCCTGCTCATACTTATCTGTTGACAGAATGATTACAGCACCCCCCTTATCTGCCAGGTTTATTACAATTCTAGAGTCATTCTGTAAATCTTTAAGAGCTGTGGCCTCAGCTGGTGAAATTTTCACAAAGGTAGGTCTATCCTTCTGTGAATATATTTTTTCGAAATCTATCTCACATGCCCTCTCAAAAACTCAGACAGTATCTGAATAGGGAAGATTAAATGTAGATGGTGGCTGTGGTCTCATAGTATCTGACATTGGTGGTTGTGAGGAAATTCTTAAGTCCTCACCACTCAAAGAGGTTTCAGTTGGCTTACACATTTTGTTTGCAAAGAATGACTTAATTTTCAAGTTTCTCGTGAAATGGTGTCGATGGATGTATAGTTCTAAAGGATTAATTTCTACAGTGGGCACAAATGTCAGTCCTTCTTGTATTACTTGAATCTGGCACTCATTCAATGCTATGTTCAAAATGTTAACCACAATGTTTTCTATCCTATGGTTTTCCTCCCTCTGATAGGTCCCCATCTTGGCTCTTGGTTGATGTTTTCTGCACCTCCCCCCCCCGCCACTGCATGCTGGTATGTTTCATTGCTGATGCTGCCACAAGCCATACCTGTGGCTCACTTGTTTGTCCTGATTGCAATGATGACTCTTGTGGCTCATGATTGGTTTCTGGGACTGCACTTGTCTCTCATTCCAGTATTCATTCTGGGGGTCTGGTCCCCTGTTCATTTTCTAAAAAAACTTCTTCAGTATTGTCTGAGTCACTTCTGCTTGTATAATATGATGGTGATTCACCTCTATTCCTTAGTATTGACAGAAGTGTTTGACTTGGTGTTTCATCCCATCGTGTAGTATCACCTTGGTTACCCCTGTTGTGGTACTGGCTCCTGCTCAGACTCTGTCCAGAGAGGGTTGTGGATGCATGGAACTGCCTTCTGGAGGAGGTTGTGGAGTCAAAAACAGTGGTGGAATTCAAGCATGCATAGGACAGTCATAAGGCAATTCTAGGGGGTGGGGGTAGAAAGAAGTAGGCTGCTGGTTAACTAGGATCTGCAGCCTATCTATTAGGTAGGGAAAGGGGCAGACTGGGTGGGCCAAGCAGTCCTTACCTGCCGTCAAATTCTATGTTTCTATGTCCTATTCCTCCCTGGTAGGCCTCACCTCTGTTCCATGTGAATACTAGGTCTAATAGGTAGTCTTGGCGGTCTTGTTAAAAGTTTTATAGTTAGAGCCTTTTCTTTTTTGTTCCTCCCTTTGGGCAGTGGTTTTTAACTTATTTTGCAGCTTGCCGAACCTGTTGTCAGATTTAAAATGGAGGACAACCTCTTCCTTATTTTTTTTTTATACTTTAAGTTCATTGCTTTACATTACACAACATATATTTAATGCTACAAGAGTAGAATATTACAAAATGTCATATGTAAATTATGAGGATGCCACTCCTCTTAATAAACACAGGTTATACATCCCATTCTTTATGATACGTCATGAGGGTGAAACCATTTTTTTTTTGTACTTTTAATTAAATCCACCTAGGCTGATTGTTAAGCCTATGATCTGCATGTAAAGTATACTCAAAAAGTCAATAGGCAGTGTCCCAAAGTTCCTTCACCTACCAGTAGATGGGAATTATACCATGCAATTCCTTTGTGCACCAAAGGTAATATACTTAACAAAATAAAATGCTACATATTATAAATAACCCATTCATATATCAGGCAATTTGGTTCATATGGCGCTTAATCAAGCAAGCAACTGCTGTTAAGAATCAAAATTTCTCCAAGCCATAATACACAAACTGAGAAAACTTGGATAAAACAAGGGTCCTTTTCCCTGTTCCACTTCGGTGTTCTGGAACAGCCGTGTCCTCCCTCACCTTCTCTTTGCACTGCGCCACAATGACTTTGCTGAGCCCTGTTAGCTGCGCCACTGTGTTTGTTGTACCACACTCAGGTGAGTGATTTTTAAATTCAGGAGCATGCTTTTCTGCTGTAATGCCTTATCATGTAGGGATTTTAGGTGGGCTTGTGTGGTTCTACTGATTACCACAATTAAACCCACAAGGTAGCCCGTAGGAGTCCTTCTGTGTGCTGCGCCACACTCTGGCCCTAGAATCACCATGCTGTTAGTGCGACATGCTAGTTTGATGTGTTCCTCTTTTGAAAGTTAATTTGGCCACAATGTAATAATTGCTGACTGCCTATTTTCATTTCGTTTAGCTGGTGAGTGTGTTATGGGGGTTCTAACACTTTTAATTTCTTAATTCTTAATCCATGGAGTGATAGCTGATGGTAGCTGGTGACTGTTATGGGGGTTACAATTTTTTAACTGCTTGATCCATGGATGTGAGGTCTGCTTATTGGGATTTTTATCATTTTAGCTGGTGAGTGTTCTTTTTTCAGCTTGCTCCATTGATGTGAGTGGGAGCAATGTACAGCCAGTAAAATCCCTAATGCAAAGTGATTTTAAATCATTTGGGGGGGTTAAAATACACTGCTCCCTGTTGGTTGCTCCATTCTGCTTTCATTCTGCATTCTGTAATGGCAGGATACACCGAGTTTGATGAAGTTGCCCATTATTGCCCATTATTCCACCATTGGGTCTTGTGGTTTACAATATCCTTCTCCCTGTTGGTTGTCCCAAACCATTCTACTAAGTTAACATATTTTGTTTAAAGACCTGTGACTGGGGGTGATGATACAGGAGATGTATTTTTCCAGACCTGCGTAAGGTTCGGCCATCTTAGGAGTGCCATGTGCTTTCTTGGATTGGGGAGGGGGTGGTGGGTGGTGGAAGGGTGTGGGCTGAGAAGCATGCCTGTAAATATGCATCATCTGTGGCTGGTGTGCTGAAACGATGCTTGTTTTGAATTTTGTGATTGCTGCCTTGTGTTGAAACGTGATCCTTTTTTTTTCTTAATTTAAAGCAAGACGCTGGTGGGTTTAAAGTGAACAGGCAATACTTCTTTCCAGGTGTGCTTGTTCACAGAGGCCCTCTCAGCCATCTTGAGCACCATGGCTCAGTGAGTGGTGGATAAGCACACCTGGAAAGATGCTATTCTCTGCTGAACTGTGATTGCTGGCTTTTTGTTTAAATTGAGGCTTGTGGTTGGGGAAGGTGGGCCAGGAGATGCATTTTTTCTAGGCCTGCTTAAGGCTCAGCCATCTTAGAAGTGCCATGTGCTTTCTTGGATTGGGGTGGGGGGTTGGGTTGGTGAAAGGGTGTAGGCCAAGAAGCACTCCTGGAAAGATGCATCAGCTGGGGCTGGTGTGTTTACGTTTAATGCTGAATTTTGTGATTGCTTCCTTGTGTTGATATGTGGACTTTATTTTTATTTAAACGAGATACTGGGGATTTAAAGTGCACAGGCAATACATCTTTCCAGGTGCGCTTGTTCACAGAGGCCCTCTCAGCCATCTTGAGCACCATGGCTCAGTGAGTGGTGGATAAGCACACCTGGAAAGATGCTATTCTGTGCTGAACTGTGCTTGCTGGCTTTTTGTTTGACTTGAGGCCCGTGGTTGTGGGAAGGGGGGCCAGGAGATGCATTTTTCCAGGTCTGCTTAAGTCTCTGCCTTCTTAGGAGTGCCATGTGCTTTCTTGGATTGGGGTGGGGGGTTGGGTTGGTGGAAGGGTATAGGCCGAGAATCATGCCTGGAAAGATGCATCCGCTGGGGCTGGTTTGTTGAAATGATGCTTTGTCTGGATTATTCATGTTGAATTATTTTGTGATGGCATTTTTGTTTGAAGTGAGACCTTCTTGTTTAAAGTGAGACCTTCATGTCCCTAGGGCACACTACCGGCTTCCCCCTGCCACTAACCAGCGACCCCACATTGCTGTCCCCCCCGAGTAACCAGACATATCTCTTCATTGGACACGCACGCCATTCCTCTACCCCTCCACCGGCAATCCGAGACACTTCATTTTCCTCACAGCCATTTTGTTTGCAATTAAAGTATGGACATGCCTCCATTTAGTTTGCAAGGAAAGTGCAAGTGTGCCTCCATTTTGTTTGCAGGCAAAGTGTAGGTGTGCCTCCATATTGTTTGCAAGGAGAGTGCGGGCGGGCCTCCATTTTGTTTGCAAGGAAAGTGCGGGCGTGCCTCCATTTTGTTTGCAGGTAAAGTGCAGGTGTGCCTCCATTTTGCTTGCAAGGAAAGTGCGGGTGTGCCTCCATTTTGTTTGCTGCTGTACTCTACCTCATGCGGTGTCACCATGTGTGCTGCTCTATTCTACCTCATGTGGCGTCTCCATGTGTGCTGCTTTACTCTGCCTCATGCAGCATCACCATGTGTGCTGTTCTACTCTACCTCATGCAACATCACCATGTGTGCTGCTCTACACTACCTCGTGCAATGTCACCATGTGTGCTGCTTTACTCTGCCTCATGCAGTGTCACCATGTGTGCTGTTCTACTCTACCTTGTATGGTGTCACCATGTGTGCTGCTTTACTCTGCCTCATGCAGCGTCACCATGTGTGCTGTTCTACTCTACCTTATATGGTGTCACCATGTGTGCTGCTTTACTCTGCCTCATGCAGCGTCACCATGTGTGCTGCTTTACTCTACCTTGTGCAGCATCACCATGTGTGCTGCTTTGCTCTGCCTCGTGCAGCGTCACCATGTGTGCTGCTCTACTCTACCTCATGTGGCGTCACCATATTTGTTGTTTTACTCTGCCTCGTGTGGTGCTACTGTTTTACCCTGTGCCCTCCTCATTGTTTTCTGTGAGTGAATTTTTTAATATATTCTGTGCAGTTTTTTTATTATGGCATCATGTTTTTTTTCTTCTTTTTTATCTTGAATAGCTTTGGAAGGAAAGAAAGATGGATCAAAGTGAAACAAGAAGTCATCAAACACCATGTGTGTCTGCTGCTGACTTGCTCTGTGGGGCTTTGAAGAATTGTTCTGTACCACTCACAGTAAAAGAAAGAAGTCAGCGGTACCGGAATAACTTAAGAATGGATCCACAATGCATCCAGGAGTATAAAGAAAAAGCAAAAGGATGTGCATGGAAGCACAGAGAGAAAATGACCAAAGAACAACGCATACTTCCTAGAGAGAAAAGTCGGTTGCGAATGCAGGAAGCCAGGAAAAGGAAGAGTGACATGACAGTGGATAATGTAAACCCTTCTGTAACTAAAGAAACTAAACAAACAGCAGAACAGAAAAGAGAATATTGGAGAGAGAGAAAAAGAGAACAACGCATGATGATGACCTCACAAAAATGCAGAGGAATCAATGAAAAACAATGACAAGGATACCATGAAATAAAGAAGATGTGGGCCACCAATTCCATGATCACAGCCACTAACACCACAAACTATATGGAAATGCAAGTCAGCATACCGTCCAGCACAATGGAAACACAAATGGGAACACCCTTCATTACCAGTACAGCCATGACATTGATTGCCTTGGAAGAAAGCACAACACCAGTGATGGACCCAAGGTCAGAAAGCGCAATTAGAAAGGCTGTGCAGAGAACACATGAAGGCCCAGGTCCCCAACCAGGTTTGCTGCAACAATCTCAAAAGTTATATCCTTGGCCACTCCCAAAAATCAGGCTGCCCTCTCAAGGTTCGGATGTCGCACCAAACTGGACAATAAGTTAGTGGAAGTCCTTCAACAAAAATTACATTTGTTTAAACAGTGCAACAGGAAGGCAGACAAAGAATTGAAAAAAGAGTTCATCAGCACGTTTCTTGTTCTGAAAAAGTACCGCCTACTACGAAGAGCAAGCACGTGCCTGGGGATCAGTTGGAGAAAGATGATGAGGGTATCAAAGAGTGTGCAAGCTAAGAGAAGCACCAGGCACAAGTTGGGAATATCTGAGGAGCTGCAGAAGAAAGTAGATGATTTTTTCAATATATCAGCAACACCGCTTCCACACAAGAAGGCATTTTCTAAATGAACCAGAAAATCCAGATCATTCTCAGACAAAACTCTGAAAAGGCTGCACCAAGAATTTTGTGAGCAGAACCCAGATGATAAAATCAGACTAACTAAATTCAGCGGTCTCCATCCCGATAATATTAAACTCACACAGGATCAAAAACTGGACCAGTGTCTATGCGAGTATTGCACCAATGGGAAACTAAAGCTGTTAGCAATAAAGTGATTTGCCGAGCAGAAAAGAATGGAGTGCACAATTTCCAATATTTATGAAGCAGTAGAGCTGATAATGTGCCCAAAGAAGGAAGGTGAGAAATTCTTTAAAAAATCCTGTATTGAAAAAAATTGCAAAAAGCGTAGCACTCCTGCTATTGACAAATCACTGGAAGAACTTTTACAGACACATGGAACTGAGGAGGTGAAGTTGCAACAGTGGGACAGTGTGACCTTTTCCAGGGTCATAAATGGATGAGAAAGTAAACAAACAAGAAAAGCTATGAAGAGAAAAGTTGCCACATTTCGATGTCTGGTTGAAGTCTTGAAGGAAGGCCTCCTGTTTTTGGATTGCCATCTACACGAAGCATCCTGGCAACACCACCAATTCAAATCACTCAAAGATAACCTCCCTGACAGCTGGGTATTGACAGTTCTAGACTTTGCAGAGAACTACACATGCAAGTACAAGGATGAAATTCAGTCATGCCACTGGCACCATGAGCAAGCCACTGTTCACCCTGTAGTGACATACTACAGGTGTGAAAGATGTACAGACTTAGTTACAGAGTCACGAGGTCTTCATATCTAGTGATCTCAAACATGAGCACCACGCAGTTCTGCATTTCGTGAACATGTCCAATTCCTACTTCAGAAACATCCGTGGCATCAATATTGAGAAACAGGTACACTTTACTGATGGGTGTGGGAGTCAGTACAAATCGAAATGGACCTTCCAGAACATATCATGTTCTCCATCACTACATGGATTCCCAATAGAGCGTACATTTTTTGGATCCAGGCGTGGAAAAGGACCCTCAGATGGTGAGAGTGTGGTGGTGAAGTCACGTGCAAGCCTAGCTGTGCAGTCCCGGCAGGCTATCATTTCAAATGCTGCGCACCTCTTTCAGTACTGCAAGTGGAATTTAATAAAGGAACCTGCCATCGAAGGTTGCACTCATTACCGCAGAACATTCTTCTGGGTCGGTGATGAAAAATTAGCAGAAATGCAGGACCAGAACTAAAAAACAATAGCTGGCACATGAAACGTTCAGAGTGTCTGACCAGTGGTGGATGGTGTTGAAGTCTGAGACTACAGCTGTTTCTGTGGGCCATGCAGAAAGGAGGATGGTCATTGTGAAAATGCAAGATACGTTGCGGATGGAAAAAGAGGATTATTCAGACTGCACCTGGCTGTTTCTTCAGTGAAGGAAAAAGAAACTTCAGGGCCCCCTACATTGCCAATTCCAAACTCCAGTGCAGTCATTCACACACCCAATCCCCCTATGGATATTAAGAATCCTGGGCCCACTACATTACCGTTTTCTTTCTCCAATGCAATCACCAGCACCCCAACCCCCACTTCTGATATCACACCTCCAGTGATGACCAGTATGTCTACTGTTGTGAACCAGATTAGTGAACATGCTGCCGTGTTGACAGATTCTGCAGCCAGCACAACAACCAATACATCTGTTTCCAGCACAGCCAGCACAACAACCAATACCTCTGTTGCCAGCGCATCTAACAGAAAATGAAAGAACTATGACCACATACAGACAAGCCAGTTTTATGCCATCTACTACGTTAACACATTTTACATTGGACAAGTAACATCATTTGATGAAATGAAACAAGAATTTGAATGTACATTTTTGCAATGGAGCAGGGATGGCAAATTCTATTGGCCACGGCATCCAGACATTGATGTCATAAAGGGAAGATGACTTTTTTATGGACCAGTAGCAGTGCAAGGACAAGGAAAATTCAACATATCACCAGATGACCTGAAAACCATCATCAACAAACAAGAAAAACTGCAACAACATTGGAATTAACAGAATTTGAAGGAAGTATTGTCTTTTTAACATTTCTGAATGGTCCTGTAAGAGGGTGGGCAGGTAGGGGAAGGGTGGGCAGGTAGGGAAAGGTATGCAGCTAGATATGGTGGACAGCAGTAGGTGAGTAGATGGATGTAAGCATAGGGACACAGGGCATGCTGACAGTGAACAGCCATTTGGTTGGCCAGAGACTGCTGAAGGTGGACAGATGTCTGGGAAGAATTTAAAGAATGTTGGTGGGCACAAGGGCTGATAAAGGTAGACAGAGATGGGGTGGCCAAGTGGAGGTTGTCATATGGTGGAATTAAGTGGAAGGGGGTGCTGATAGAAGGAATATGGGATGATTAGTTGGGGAAGGTATAAAGTAAGGTGGAAGGTGTGGGAAAAAGGTGTCCAGGAAGAGGAGAAAAGGGAAAGGTGTGAAGGAAGTGAAGAATGTCAGGGTGGAAGACTCATGGATGAGAGGATGCCGGCCCTCAGGCATCGGCAGAGCTTGATTTTGGTTTTGTGTGGTAGCACATGATAAATCTATTTTTGTTTTGGCAGGTGTCAGTGGATGCAGGCCCTTGGGCACTGACAATCACTGGATTTTGAATGCTATGTGATGAGGAAACTGATCTGTGTTTTTGTTTTGGCAGGTGTCGGTTCAAAGAAGAAACTACGTTGAGTGTCCCAATGCCCAAGAAGCTTGAATTCCAGGCAACTCCGGGGAGGTGAAAATAGATTTCTTGAGCAATGGCACTCTGATGAACTATGAACTGTTGTGTAAAACTAAGAAGAATGACTGCTGGCTTAAGAATGCAGCAATGAGAACATTTATGGACACTATTGGGTGGGTGGATGGTTGTGGTAAGAAAGGAAGGTATTGGGATTAAAGAGACATTGTTGTGTGGTGTGCATTTATGTAGCATATGTTTAGATAGATTTTTAAATTACATCCAATGGGTAGTGCACCCAACATGCCCCACCATTGTAAAAGCAGGTGTGGGTCAGTACAGCATCGTTGTTTCTGTAGGGGAGATCACCTTTGGGGTCATGAAGGAATTTTACCAGTTTTCCCACAGGGTTTTTCTGGGTTGTTTGCCTTCTCCAGTGAGATCAGGTTAGGCAGTAGGCAGGACTGGTATTTACTTACTGTTATGTCTTGGGTGGCACAGAAGTCTTGGCTGATGCAGAAGAGGGGAAGCTATCAGCATCTTTTATGCCCATTTTGTATGTCTGGATGCTCATGTTTTTTGGCTGAAAGTTCCCAGGGAGAGTGAGCTGTTCCCCTGCGGCCACATGGCTTGTAATGAAAGAATCTGTAGAGCCTGAGGGCACACTCCTTTGGTTTACTCTAGGGCTGTTTTACAGATGGTGATTGCAAGCAAATTATGGCCACTGCTCAACTAACAACACCACTGTTTGTAGCATGGTGGCTGTAATTTGTTCAAACTCACATGTTAACATTAGAAATGGCAGGTTCAAACATGGCCCCATAGAGAACAATGGAGCACATCCCTGTGCTCTACCGAATCTTACGTCGTAAGCCATGCAGGTGCAGGGCTATGGCTTGCATGTATTTAAATGAGGACCCCCAGAAATTTAACAGGCACTTCCACTTTTGGGACATGACATTTTAAAAGAAAGTAGTGGACTCCCTCATGAGAAAGAGTAGTGGACCCCCTTAATGAAAAATCCAAAAATCCAATTGAGAGCATGGCTGAAGACTTGTTAACTCATGTGGAAGCATAGAGTTATGAAGTAGAATACCAGTCAAGACAACCTGGCTTCCCACATCACGCATACTTGTTAATGTTGTTTTTTTATCAAATAAATATATGGCAGCGGCCATTGTTCTGCAGTGCTTGATGTGTGTCTCCATTTGTTTGGGCAGAATAGGGGGAACAGGGCAATACAGCATAAGATAATGGCAAAATAACAATACTTGAATAGAAGATTTTAGGGGATGGCAGAACTGCACCTTGGAACACTTCAAAACAGTCAAACATAAATATGCTATTTATGCAATGTTTGGTGCAAAATGGTTTTAATATTATAATGATTATATGCTGAGAAGAACACTGTTTCAATGTCCAATGTTGCACGCGCCACACTGTTTGGTGTCCCCTGTTGCATACACCAAACTGAGTGTCTTTTATCTCAAGTTTCTGTTAGGCAGTTATCTCACCTCATAGTTACTTTTTCAACTTTGGGTAAGAGTGTTCAGAAAAGCTTATCAAAATTATTCTACTGTGAGGTTGAAAAAATTACCTCTATGTCACATGTTGGTCCCCCTTTCTTGTGAACTGATCCTGCACCTGATGTAGCACTCTTAATGACCATCCTATTGGAGTTTTTGAGGGATATATTTCTGAGAGGAATAAATCAAGGCTGAGAGCATGCAGGAGTTATTAAGAGCAACCATCTTCTCAATGTCTAACCAAAGAGGGGAATAAGATCCTTTGTTTCCCTCTCCCGGTGCACATACCCAGTATGCTAATTTGCCGATGTGACATGCTCCATGGTAGGTAAAAAAGGATGGAAGGGAGAGGCCACCTTGTGATTTTGGTGCACTGAGTTTATGACAGGCTCTTCTAACACCTTTCCCCTTCCATATGTATTGGTTTATTAGCTTTTGCAGAGAAAGGAACCATGATTTGGGGAAGAAAAAGACCAATATATTTAAGGGATAAAGAATTTGGGTAACACATTCCTTTTGACTGTGCTAATTGTAGTAGAGGAATTTAAGATGGGGGCCCTCCAAGCTACGTACTACCTCGGGACCTGGTGGTACAGTACAGTACAGATGACACAGACGCAGTCGGAAGAGTAAGAGATACGTTTATTACCACGTGGTGCTACACAGCTGTTGGTGTTACATTTTCTCTTCAACTTGGTCAAGCAAGCAAGCATATATATATATATATATATATATACACATTTTTCTCCCTCCCCCTTTCAGCATAAAATCACCCATGCACCAATAGAATTATTTGATCATTTAGTATCTAGGCAGAATCTCTCTGGATATGTCCGGGCATGTTTGGGCAATGCATTCTACACATTAGTCTCTGCTAGATCCATATAAGGACTTGTAAGCTTATGTTGTGGTATGAATGCTCTATATCTAGGGTTGCTGGGGGTGGATCTCCATCACCTGCAGCTGGTGCAGAATGCAGCAGCCAGGTTGTTGACTGGGTTACCAAGAACTTGCCATATCACACCTGTGCTGCATGAACTGCACTGGCTGCCAGTGTGGTGGAGAATCTCCTTCAAGGTCATGTTGCTGACCTATAAGACCCTACACAGTCAGGGACAGGGCTACCTGTAAGATCTCCTGTGTCCCTACCATCCTCTCTGCCCACTCCACTCCACTGGTGAGGGATTGCTAGAGATGCCCAGGGTTCGTCTTCAGTCATCTGGGGCCAGGGCTTTTTCTTTTATGGCCCCGACCCTGTGGAACTCTCTACCTCATCAGATTAGAGAGTGCCTGTCCATGGAATCATTTAAGAGGTCTCTGAAAAGCCACTTATTTGCACTAGCATTTGGATAGCTTATTTTACGGTAATTTTTATTGTTTTATGTTGTTATTTATTATAGTTGATGTTTTATTCTTGTTATGTACTAGCATTTTGATTTATTGAAAAGCGCTTTACAAATAAAATTTTGATTGATTGATTGATTGCTATGGTGTGAGTGAAATCCATTGTTTCCTCCAGGTCAGGTTGACCCACTGTGCACACATGAGCGGTTAGGCAGTTTGGTTTGGATGATGACATAGGTACACTTATATGGTTACACTAATCCTTCCCCATAAAAAGATTGGCAGCGCACTCTGCCTTTCAAGATCTGTTTTTATTTTGTTCAATAAATTGGTGAAGTTTTCTTTCATTATTGTAGAAATTTCTCTAGAAATTTTGATCCCCAGATAGTTCAGGGACTTCAGTTTCCATTTCAAACCAAAGTCTTGTATATCTGATGACATCAATTTGCCATTCATTGGGAAAACACTAGTTTAGAAAGATTTAGTTTATAATAGTAAACGTTTGTAAAGGAATTGATTTCCCGTAAGAGGACTGGTATTCCAGTCTCAGGGTTTTCCAAGGGTAATATTAGATCATCCGCATAAGCTGATAGTAGATGTTGTTGTGTCCCCACAGTGATTCCATGGAGATTTGGAGATGTGATTAATCTCAGAATAAGAGGTTCTAAGTATAAATTAAAAAGGAGGGGAGAGAGGAGGACAACCTTGTCTGGTGCCTCGATGTAGTGGAAACGGACTAGAAAGTATGCCGTTGCACCAAACACGGGCCTTTGGGGATGTATAAAGTAATTTAATCCATGTAATAAATAAGAGTGGTAAACCAAAATGGGATAGAGCTTTAAAGAGGAAGTCCCAAGAAACACGATTGAAAGCTTTTTCTGCATCTAGAGCAATAAGAGCAGCTTGTGAATCCGAATTATTGGTTAAGGAAAGAAGGTGCAGCAATCATTGCATATGGTTGCTAGAGGATCTACCTGACCTAAAGCCTACTTGCTCACTACTAATAAGCTTGTTCATTAGGGGCCCTAAATGGTTAACAAGTATTTTGGCCAATATTTTAATATCCACATGAAGCAGTGATATAGGACTGTAGTTTTCTGGGTGGTGGGGATCTCGACCAGGTTTAGGGATAAGGGTGATGAGGGCCTTAGAATAGGAGTGGTCAGAGAATCTATTCTCAAACCATGAATTAAAAACTTTCATCAGGAATGAGGAGAGTTCTAAGTTGTATATTTTGTATAAATTGGTCAAGAGGCCATCTGGTCCAGGAGACTTGTCAGGAGGGAGTTGTTGGATTGCTAGTTTAACTTCCCTTTCCTCAATACAGTTTCCTATTGAGGAGGTTTCACTTGGAGATAACTTAGGAAGAGTTAGGGGGTCAAAATAATTCTGAATATCCTGTTCCGATGGGACATCCTCTTCTGAGACAGTATATAAGTTTTGGAAATACTGTCTAAATCCCAAAGCAATTTTCTTGGGTCTGATGTTATAGGGCAATTTTTAGTTAGGTATAAACCTGTTATGGACTGTGCCATTTCTGCCTGCTTTGATTGAATGGCAAGGAGTTTACTGGCCCTTTCTCCAGTTTCCAAGAATTTAAGTTTGGTTGTCTTTAGGGAAAGTTCTGCTTTTTGAGACATCAGATCTAAAAAAGTGGGCATGCAAGTTATGTAATGTAATCCAATCCTTTTCCAATGAATGACAACTAATATCCTTTTCAATTAACTTAATTGAGTGGAGGAGATTATCAACTTGTGATTTGAATTGTTTAGATCTGTTGGATGCTAGGCGGATGCATTCACCCCTTAAAGCACACTTCAGAGCAGACCAAACAAGGTTGATTCGAGAGACTGATCCCAAGTTAGTCTCCAGAAAGGAGGAGATGAAGTTTTTGAGGTGGGTCCTAATGTGAGGGATTTGAAGTAGTTGATTATTTAGGCACCAAAGGGAGTCTTTTCTAATTCCTGGGCCTAGGATGTAAGTAGGAGAAACAGGGGAGTGATCCGAAATAACATGTGGGTGTATATTTGCATTTAGTATGCCAGGTAAACTATGGAAGCTAACTAAGAGGTAATCTATTCATGAACAGGTGTGGTGGGGAGAGGAAACTAAGGTATATTGCTTTTCTGAGGGAGTCAAGATTTTCCAAACATCTATTAATCCCACTCCAGATAGAAGATCTTCTAAGGCTCTTTGTGCTGGCGATAAGCCTGACCTATTTGGTTCTGATCTATCCAGATGGAGTTGAGGGGTAATATTCCAGTCTCCACTTAGGAGAATAGTGCCAGGTGAATAGCTGACTATCAGGTCCAGCAGGGATGTAAAAAATTTAGGAGAGTTCACATTAGGACTATATATAGAGCCTAGCAGGATCTGGTGAGAGTATAGGGACCCACAAATAAGCAGATAGCATCCATTAGGATCCCAAATCTCTAGCTCTAATTTAAAGGGGACTTTTTTGTTGATTAGTATGGCTACTCCCCCCCTGGTTAGTGGACCCTCCCACACCAAAAGCTTGTCCCACCCAGCCTTTACACAACAGTGGAGTATTTTAATTTTTGAGGTGCATTTCCTGTAAACATTCAATATCGGTGTTTAAATGCAGCAGGTGTTTTAGGATGACTTGTCTTTTACATCTGTCTCTAGCTCCTTTAACATTCCAACTAACTATAGTACACAGACCACACATTTGATATTAGTAAATCAGTAACCTGAATAATAAAGGGGGAAAAATGAATCTAAATGTTCTAATATCTGAACACATGGTACCTATTTGAGTCCAATAAGGTAACAACAGAGTTTCCCTGTCCCTCAACCCTCCCCAATAACCTTTTTAAAGTAAACTTAATAACTACCCCCAGTTCTTTTAACTGCACTGACTTATTAATTCTGTCAAGCGATGTTGCAACACAAGCCCATAAGTATTCAACATCCCCCCCATTCCCTCCTACTTACTGCTGCTAAACTAAGAGGTAATCCTTGTTAATGAATTCCAGCATGCCATCTAACAAACATTTAACTTTAAAGGCAAATTAGATAAATCAGAATTTGCATTTCTCTTGCACACTAGAAAATGAAACACTAATATTAAGCCAATAAGCAAAATGTACTAATTAACAGGGATTTTCCTTTTTTTCCTTTTACCCCTTATGATATAAGAAGAGCTTTGAGGAAGCTATTAACATCAAACATAGCGAGTAAATAATGGAAGCGAGTAACAAATAAACAGAATGAGGCAAAGCACCGTGTTAGGTCACAGAAGTTCGAGCCTAGTAAATCTTCTCTAAGGTTATTCAGAGGAAGTCATATTTCCCAAAGTCTGAAGTGAAGGAATAAATGTGTTCTGAACACTTATCTGAAGTGAATACTGTTATTCCACTACAACGACACGGATCTGACTGTCTTTAGTATGGCTGCAAGCTCGGATCATTAGTCCAGATGAGTTTATAAATGAGTGACACCACACTGTGATAAGCAAACTCTGGCTTTTCCTAGCACTAATACTTAGAGCAATTAACAGCATTCAGCAGCTACACTTGTAAACTTCCAGTATCACTTTTCATATCTAGTCCTCTGAAGTCCAAACAGTGGAATCACCCAAACAAATCAGGCAGCGCTTTCTTTAGCTCATGCACAGCTTGGTCTTGTGTGTCATAAGATTGCCATTGGTCTCTGATAGAGATGCAGTGAATTATAAATCTGCCTGCGAAGTGGACGCAAAGTGACCACTTCACGTCCATGGAGCACAACACAAAGTGGACCCTGTAAAGTGCTCACTTCGCGTTATCATTACCACTTCATGTTCTCATTATGCCTTAACGCGAAGAAAGGCGAAGTGAGAAGAAAATAGGCACATCACATGGCCTGCAGAACTGTAAGTCACATGCTTTAGCCAGGCAGGAAGGAAGGAAGTGAGTCAGAGAAGTAGTTTCACTTTCTCCTTTGCATTTGTACAGGAAGAAAGCAAAATTGTTTTGTGAGAGGAGTTTGCTTGGCTATTGGAGTCGTTACCGCCATTCCAATTCAAACAGCTTTTTTAAAAGCTATTTTATTTAGTGTTTGTATTGTGTTAGTGTTTTTTTGGTTAGTGAATTTTTTTGTATAAGTTTTGTTTTAGTTTTGTGTGTGTGACTGACTGTGTATGTGTGTGTGTGTGTGTGTGTGTGTGTGTGTGTGTGTGTGTGTGTCCACTGTCTGTGTGTGTATCGTCCCGTGGACCCAGGAGGATGAAGGGTCAGTTTGGAGTCAGAGAAGGCGAGTCGCTGGCACATGGGAGCATTAGAAGGGGAGGATTGCGGACCCATGGAGTGCGGGGCAGTCGTGTTATGTTGGACCGCTCCAGACTCCTGGCCAGTGTTGCTTCCCCGGAAGCAACAGAAGCAGCAGCAGCAGCAGTAGCACCAATGCCACTGGTGGCTGTTGCTCGTCCACCTCTCCACCACCACCACTAGCAGAAGCTGTTGGGGCTCCAGCAGCACCCCCTCCAGCACCTCCACAGCCACAGGAGGTGGCCCCAGCAATAGTGGGTGGTGGTAGGACTCATGCCCACCAAGTGTGTACTGTGTCTGGTCCCCCCCACATCTCCCCAGTGTGGGAGTTTCTTAATTGTGTAGTGGGAGACAGCACAGTGGTGCAGTGCCATGTGTGTGGTGTGCTGGTGTGCTGTGGTCCCCCTGGGACACATTTGGGAACCGGTGGCCAGCGCACCCACATGATGAATCACCACAAGGGAGAGTGGCAGGCTGCCATGGAAGGAGCCATGTGTCCACCTGCTGGCCCCTCCGTGGCAGTGGCCAAGGGTACTGCTGGGGTGGGAGAGGTGCCTCACAGCAGTCACCACCGCAGCAGAAGGTGGAGGGCTACATCAGGTGCTCCACCACAGCCACCAGCACCACCCTGTCCACCACCAGCCTCACTACCTGGATTACCTACTGCAGTGGACCCCGGCACAGTGCCTGTTAGCCAGTCTGACCTCCTCCTGGTGTGGGCAGCACTGGAGGAAAACAACAAGCATTTCATTAATTTGGAGCAGCAGGTTACCAGAGTGGAAGCAGAGCAGCAGCAAATACTTTCAGTGCTGCACCTGCTGCTGGACCACCACGGCATCCCACGGCCATAGTAAGTCCAGGTATTGTTTTCTGCGCCCCCACACTCACCCCGGCCCTCAGACCCCACCCTACTACTGTGTTATACTTTTGTTGTGTTTGTATGTTATTATTAATCATACACATTTTCCCTTCCAGGGGAATCTTTCTTGCACCACATAGTGCAATACATTTTTTTGAAAACAATGCATAAATGCATTACAGTGAGTCATGTGACAGAGGCATTCCCATTCTAAAAATCTGCCCACATTCTGCCTCCCTTACTCAGCAACATTAGGACATGATGGCAGGGAGAGCATGTGTATGTGCTCTTTACAGTGAATATCGGAATGTGCAGGTTTTCGAATGTTTCTTTATGTTAATGGTCAGTTTGTTGTGAAATATGTGGCCACGTTTCCAGTAAGAAGAGCCTTGGTAGTGGAAACATCCCACATTTTACCACAAAGTGAACCTTATAACATTAGGAAACATTGCTTGGGATAGCTGCTGGGCATTCAGTATAGTGGAGCATGCACCTGCGCTCCCCCCTGCCATCACGTCTTAACGTTGCTGAGGAAGTGTGGCACAAATGAGGGTTGCTTTTCAGATTGTTAATTCCTCCATCATGTGACTCACTGTAATGAAATTATGGGTGGTTTTCACAGACATATATTGCACTCTGTGGAGCAAGAAATATTCCAGTAGTAGTAATGCCCCCACGTATTAGTTTATGTGCATCACCATAACTATGTAATGTGGAGACTGTCTGTAAAGCAGCAGCACAACAACCTGTTGATAACTCTGACCTATATTTTTTTAATGCTATGTTACAACTTCCTTTACTTACATCCTGACTGACTGGAATGATACGATAATTTGCAGTAGTTGAGTGTGCTGTACTACCTTTTTTCATGTGTGAAATAATGAAAGGAGCATTCCCTTTAAATTGGTGTTGCTGACAGTGAGTGTGACCAGGTCTTTGTCATTGTTTTCCTCTGCTTTTCTCCATCACATCAAGTAGTTGTCACATATAACTTCTATTGTTAACTAACAGTTATGCATCAGTCAGTGTTTTATATGACACCATGGAACAATAGTTATTGAAATGCAGCTGCAAATAAATTCAAAGCTGGTCGGAACAATATTGGAAGACGTGCTCATTTTGTTTTCATACATGAAAAAAGTAGGAGTAAGAGAAGCAGACATAAATTGTGAGAAGAATCGTATCATTCAAGTCACTGATGACTCGCATGTAAGTAGCTGTTGCTGTGGCAATTTAAAGTAGCATAAAAAAGTACAGTTCAGAACTGTGAGGACATTCTTGCAATGCTGCTTAATTGTAAAAATGTCACTATGACATCATGACTATGAGCTCACAGCAACAATCTCAGAACACACAAAAGTGGCACAGAGTCCCAGATTTTTTCTGCAGGCCCACAATGCGTCCTCCTTGTGTGCAGAAAATTAACAAGTGGTAACAAAGTGAAAAGAGGCTGTTTCAGTACATACAAAGTCCCCCAGAATTAATGTTGTGCTCAGTCAAGCACACAGTGTTGGCACAGAGTCCCCAGATTTTTTCTGCAGGCCCACAATGCATCCTCCTTGTGTGCAGAAAATTGACAAGTGTTAACGAAGTGAAAACAGACAATTTCAGCACATACCCCATCCTCAGTATAAAATGATGACTGTGAGGTTCGTGTTGCTGGTCCAATGTGTTGTGTGAGATGATTCCACCAAATGAAATGTGATCATCTTAACTGGATTGAAAGGAGCCCTTTGGATGTACACTAATAGTAGCCTTGGTGAGTAGATATATATATATATATATATATATATATATATAGATACATGGTTGTGTATTTTGTAGGTGATGAGGGCGGTTGAACTTGACATGGACATGTACTCCTGCTATTGTTCTGCATCTCACAGGTGACTCCAAACTGTTGCTGTGCACATTCCAGTGCTCAATGAGAATTTTTTGCACTTAAATGGAAATGGATAACTCTCAAGCACATGAAGGTAAGTATTTTTTTTTTTTTGGGGGTGGGGAATCATATTTTCAGTTTTGTCTGTTTCGGTTTCTTATTTTTTCACTTCTTCACAGATTTCATCAGCATCCTTCTGGAGTCTGGTTGTTAATGATGGTCATGGTCATCAAATGAAGCAACTTCCAAGTGTTGCAAGTGTGCCCAAGCTCAGGTCGGGGAAGGGGTGTGCCTGATGTTGAAGAACTTTTTTGGATAAGGCCACTTTGACAGAACAACAAAGTATCACGAAGTTTCCTAAAATAAGAAATGAATGACTTCTTAAAAGTTACAGCTTCATTGTTATGTGTCCCTCCCTGGTTCTCAAATCTCAATCCCTATTGTCAAGTTACATTTCAGAGAAACATCTTGTCAACTACTAAGACAACCTGTTGTGTGCAATATTTGCAGCAGTCTTTACAAAGTAATGAAATGGATTAAATAAAATCTTCATACGTACTAGAATGGATTTCACATGGGCATTGCATTGGTTCCTCTCTGTACGGTATAGCTACAGCATCTTTCCCAATGAGTAATAGTGATGGAGCCTGTTTTTGTTCTCCTGTAAAAGAAACAAAAGAAGTGTACTGTATGTGTTTTGCCACTGCGGCTCTGAAAAGCTACAGAAAACAAAACAGACAACTTAAGGAAGTGAGGCAGTGTAATAAACATGAGTGCACATACTCACTTTATGGTTTAAATATTAAGAAGTTGGTGGTGGTGGTGCACTGATGGACTGGTGGTCCGTGGGGGGCAGACAGACTCATGGTGGCAGCAGAGTTGGATAACATCAGTCCCGATGGTGGTGGTGGTCCGTGGGGGGCAGACAGATTCTTGGTGTCAGACTTGCATAACATCAGTCCCAGTGGTGGTGGTGGTCCATGGGGGACAGACAGATTCATCATGGCAGCAGAGTTGGATAACATCAGTCCCAGTGGTGGTGGTGGTCCATGGGGAGCAGACAGACTCTTGGCAGCAGACTTGCATAACATCAGTTCCAGTGGTGGTGGTGGTCCATGGGGCTGGACAGACTCATGGTGGCAGCAGACTTGGATAACATCAGTCCCGGTGGTGGTGGTCCATGGGGGGCAGACAGACTCATGGTGGCAGACTTGGATAACATCGGTCCAAGTGCGGGTGGTGGTCTGTGGGGGGCAGACAGACTCATGGTGGCAGCAGAGTTGGAAAACATCAGTACCGGTGGTGGTGGTGGTCTATGGGGGCAGACAGACTCATGGTGGCAGCAGAGTTGGAAAACATCAGTACCAGTGGTGGTGGTGGTGGTGGTCTGTGGGGGGCAGACAGACTCATGGTGGCAGCAGACTTGGGTAACATCAGTCTCGGTGGTGGTGGTGGTGGTGGTGGTCTGTGGGAAGCAGACAGACTCTTGGTGGCAGACTTGCATAACTTCAGTCCCAGTGGTGGTGGTGGTCCATGGGGGGCAGACAGACTCATGGTGGCCGCAGAGTTGGATAACATCAGTCCCAGTGGTGGTGGTGGTCCGTGGGGGGCAGACAGACTCATGGTCACAGCAGACTTGGGTATCATCAGTCCCGGTGGTGGTGGCGGTCAGTGGGAGGCAGACAGACTCATGGTGGCAGCAGACTTGGATAACATCAGTCCTGGTGTTGGTGGTCTGTGGGGGGCAGACAGTCTCATGGTGGCAGCAGACTTGGATAACATCAGTCCCAGTGGTGGTGGTGGTCCATGAGGGGGCAGACAGACTCATGGTGGCAGACTTGGATAACATCAGTCCCAGTGGAGGTGGTGGTTTGTGGGGGGCAGACAGACTCATGGTGGCAGCAGACTTGGATAACATCAGTCCCGGTGGTGGTGGTCCAGGGTGGGGAGGGGCACACCACCTTTTAAATACTGCAGTTAAAACCTGCCAACATTAACCGCATCATCATCCTCATAAAGAAAACTGCCCTCACAGTCATTGATGTCTGAAGTCTGACCACTGGGAAAATCTTTCTCCATTGTGTCATCATCTACGTCAGTGGTGGGCCGTTTCAGGCAGCCACTGCCAGTGCCACCAGGATGCTCCATTTCCACATCAGCAAGACCACCATGAGTAGGCTGGGGTATGAATACTGAGGTTGCAGTCTGTGCTGGTATGTGCCTCTCATTCATTTTAATTAATGTTAGCAAACTAACATTTGCAGGAGACAGGTTTGTCTGATGATCCCTGACTATTGCATCTGCTGAGCTGAATACCCTGGCAACACTTACACTGGAGGGTGGGCATGTGAGGTACTTCAGTGCCACTGCAGTCAGCTCTGGCCATTCACTGACTTTTCCACTCCAGTAAAAAAGAGGATCTTCACTCATTGTCAGATGCCTGTTTTCAGACAAATATGACTCAACCATTCTCTGTGACACACTAAGTCCAATTGTTGATGCATCAGCCTGTTCCCCAGAATCACTGATTTCACAAATACCCACTTGGGACAAAGCCTCCCAAAGCAGGTTGATGCCAACCACTTTGGATGACAGACCATCAGGAACTACAGTCCCCTTACCCTTGCATGATATGTTTGCTGGTCCTCCAGCTACACCTTCAGCTGGATTATGCTGCTGAAGTTTGCAAACCTTGGTATGTGACTTCTGTGCCCCATGAACCAAGCGAACCAGTTGACCACTGATATTTTTTACCTGTTCAGACCCTCCCTCCAGTACTGATGCAATTCCACATTTGTATCATGGGTCCAGCATTGTTGGCATGGCAAAGTTGTCACTACGCTGAATGCTCACAATGTGATGATTCTGGTTGAATACTGTCAGCATGTGTTGCAGAAACATACTGCTACCACTGTCTCTGGCAACATCAAGGCTATGCTGTACATTCACCAATGTCTGCCTCAGTACCCGCAGCAGTGGAATTGATTGGCTAATGGAGGCAGACCCGCCACTCACTGCCTGTGTGGCATGTTCAAAAGGCCGCAAAATTGTTATTACAGAGTCCATGAGGTGCCACTGTTCAGTCGTCATAGACATGGAGGCCCCAGAACTGTCACGGCTAGTGTGTATAACAAGATATTCTGAGATGGCTTTGTATTGTTCATACAACCTCTCTGCCATATGTAATGTGGAGTTCTATCGGGTGACAACTTCCAGCTGCAAGTGGTGGTGAGGCAGGCTGTTTTGTATCTGCAACTGCCACAGTTGGTCACGGGCATTTCCAGATCTTGAAAATTGAGAGCAGGTACATCGTGTAATGGTCAGCATTTCCTTTATGTCAGGGTGCTGCAGAAACTCCTGAACCACAAGATTTAAACAGTGGGCTATGCATGGAACACGAAAAAAAACACCATTTGTGATGCATTTCACCACATTTGACCCATTGTCACTTTTTATGAATCCAGCTCTCAGGGACAGAAGGTTTAGCCATCTATCAGTTTCAGTCAGTACCATGTCCAACATGTTCTCACCAGTGTGTGAACAGGTCACACTGTGCATAGCAATTGTTGCAAGCTGGTGAAATCCAGGAAGATTGCTACTACGACAATCCACCTTCCTGCACTGATTATTCACACTACCAGCATCACAAACAACCCCCGGCACCTGCGCCCAGTGTGCAGTATACACAGATATGAACTCCCTGCTGTTTTGCTAATTGTCCACATATCCATACTTAAATCATTGAACGGAGGGGAGGAATGCTGAAGGACATGTCTTACTGAGACTGAGACAGTGCAGAACAACTCGGGAACAGCACGGGTAGAAAAGTATGTCCTGGATGGGACTTTCCATTTTGGACAGGCACGGGCAGCTAACTGCCGGAACCCAGAATTCTCCACAAAGGAGAAGAGCAAAAGATTGATTGCCAGCATTTCCCCTACAGCAGCATTAAGTTCACATGACACTGTATGATTGGGGGGTGTACTTCAGCTTATGCGCAAACACACTCTGTAACGTGGGCTGACTTAAACGTTTTACACGGGGTGTGTTATTGGTCACAATGGTTATGCTCTGTGATGAATGGCATTGGCAGGGGGTGGAGTGTGGACATTTGATGAAGACGGTTGCACAGGTGATGATGACAAAGCCAGAAATGATGTTATTTTTTCAGATTTGCCAACCGGAGTTGATGTACCACTTGCACTAGACATACTGCATTCACCACCACCACAAAAACTGCTACTCTCACCACCACTGGACAACATTTCAAAGTCATTATGGTCCTCCACCTCATCATGCCTATAGTAATCCTCTGCTCTTATTACTGCACATGTTTAATTTCCTACTGGGCTTAACAGTCATGGAAGGGAATAACATGCTGGCTATGGTTGCCGGTGATATGGGTGAATGCCCTAGTCTGGTATTAGCTGCCAGCTTGTGCTGGGTCCACAGAGCCAAGTGCCTATTCTTAAGATGCGTATGCTGTCCTCCTGTCCCAAGATGGCTCCCCTTTTTATCTCGACTCACACTCACATTGCAAACCTGGCAGATTGCAAATGAATCATTATTTGCATCTTCAACAAAAAAATCCCAAACAAGGGACTGTGATGCTCTGCTTTTAACATGTCCATGATTATGTGGCTTATTTAAGTCTGTTATTTTAAGCACTGAAGTGGGGGGGCACATGATGTTTCTGGCACTGCACACCTGGACTGCAGCTGACCACCACGACTACCCATCATATTAAGTATTGGGTCATCATCATCATCATCATCACTAAAACTGGTAAATCACAAGTTTTTATGGGGGGATTCCTGCAAACAGATTCAGACACAGCCACTTTTAATTTATTTTGCTCCGGTTCCCAACTGGGGTCAATTAAATCATCATCATATTCATCAACGTCACTGACACACACATCCACATCTTCTCTTTGGATGCTAACATGTGGACTGCATGTTGCAACAACAGCAACATCATCATCATCAGCATCATCATATTCATCATCAGCATCTACACCACCATCACCTGATATTTTTTCACCACACTGTGAATCACTGCACGGAAAATGCGTGACGCTAAGTGCCAGGGTGGATGGAATATCACATTGTATGCTATTGTTGACATGATCATCAGAATCAGATTCAGTTAATGGGATGTTACTGGGAAGTATGACATCATCTACACTGTCACTAACTTGCACTGCTTCACAATTAATATGTTTGGATATGGTACATTGGTCAGAATTAGAACTTGACGCAAACAGTGCTAATATTACCTCCACCACCACTGACACCAGTCACACTAACACCACCGGCTGGGAAAACATCATCTCCTCCAACTATCAGTGAAGCTACTGATTGGGCTGTAAAAAATATTGCAGGAGAAATACCTTTCCTCACATTATCAGTACACTTCTCCGTCCACGTACTACTGCCACCCCCACAGACCCTCTTACTGCCAACATTGCCATGGCCAGAAACAGCTTTACTTGCACGTGTCTTTGCAGGCATTTTGGAGGATCAACCACAAATATTATTACCAAATTCAGATTTTGATACATTCACTTTCTGACTGGAGGGACGCTGGCTGGATGTGAAGCAAAATAAACAACTCTGGCTTCAGCAACAGATAAGAGACTACTGTGTTGTGACATTGTCACGGAATTAAAACAACTTCAGTAACCAGTGGTACTGATGGGGTCACAAAAGCAATCCAGTCTGGTAAAAAATACCTTTTCAACGTGGGGGTGGGGAGCACTGAATACAGACAGTGCTGATTTTTACAGCACTACAAGCAGCAAAACTAAGAACAGAGAACACGATCGCAGTACAAAATCAGGCAGCTGCAGTGGATAGCAGGTTAGCACTGCTGTGCTTAGTTGCACTTACACTAATCTGTGTTACAAATTTTAAAAGGTGTATTATATTTGATGCATGCAACACTGCACACACAACACAGAACACTTTGTGTACAATGTCGAATGAGGAATGCGATGCAAATGCAAAAGTTCAGTGTACTGCCACGTAATGTAAATTTGTAATTTAAACAACCCAACCTTATGAAATGCTACACCACATTCACACAACAAACAGCAAGAAAATTGTACTATTACTGACAATTTTACTATGTGTACAGTAACACAGTCAGTTATATAACAAAAATATAGCCAAAACACAAAGAAATCACTAATTTTCCAACTTAAGTCTACCTACACACAGATACACCCCTCCCCCACACAGCTCACTTCACTGTCTTTCACCACATACACTCAATGTTGTAAATTTACATTCAAAATCCACACACAAACAATAATGCTCGATGCTGTAAGCACAGGAGGGTGTTTCCTACAATCGATGAGCTACAGTTGGATCCAAAAAAAAGCAAAAATGCTTTTTGAATAGCTTTTAAAAGATTCCTACAGACAGCTATCAGAGCACACTGTCTCCTATTCCTTCCTACTCATACTGCCCTGAACTGAGGCTGTGCAGATCAATATAGAGCCCATGTGACCTGAACTCCCATGAATCACTGCAAAATCTGCCTTCAGAGCTCAAAAACAAGGTGACGTGAACTGCCACCAATGTACTTCGCCTTAAAATTGAAAGAGTAGTGACCAGTGGCAGCAGAGTAATGCAAAGTCGCTGTTTTCAATGCACTTTGTGTTCTTCATTATAACGCGAAGTACTCCGCTTCGCATTGTGGAGAACTCCGCAAATCCGCCTGTGCTCCGCGAAACGCTTCGCGGAGCTGATTGAGCACATTTTGCCCACCACTAGCCTCCGATTGTAACTTGAAGTATTGTAGGATATTTCACTCAGAATGGTTTCCCCAGGCAATTAATTTGGACACAAGTGGGTGCAGTTCTTGCCATTTGATACGAATGGATTGTGGCAAATCGTGCGTAATCCGAATTTGTTTGCCTTCCCACTGTGCCTCCTGAAGCATTTTCACTTTGGCCAATATATGCTGATTATCCAAAAGATTAAGCAGCTTAAAGATGAGAGGCCTAGGTGGGGAACCAGGTGGTGGCGGTGGACGAATTTGCCTGGTGAGCTCGCTCAGTCACATAATTGGGCCCCGTTCAGTGAGGGGCCAGCAATTTTCTCATAGAGTTTCTGCAGGAAAAGGATAAGGGAACTGTCTTCTTCTAACTCTGGGATACCAATAACTAGAAGATTGTTTCTTCGGCTTCTTTCCTCTAAGTCCTCTAGCTTTTCCTCTAGTTTTTTGACACTCCTGTTTGTTGTAGTATGATCGAGTGCCATTCTATCTTGTTTTTTTTCCACTGAGGACAGTCGAGCTTTGGAATCCACAACTCTAACTGTGAAAGATTCAGTTGTGGCTTTAATATGGTGTAATTCATCATTAATGCTAGAGACTGAATCCTGTATTGGCCGCATTATTTCCAAGAATCTTTCTTCTGGGAGCGGTGTTGGCCCAGTAGTCTTTGTGGGTTGCTGTTTAGGCCACTTGGGAGCTTTATCTTTCTCCGGAGACGGTGATGGAGAATGCTGCAGTGGCACCTTGTGCATCTAAATTTCCATTCTTTGTGAAGCTGCAGGCACCAGTAGGTCTTTAGGTACTTATTTAGCAATTGAGGTGATAAGTCTTCCTCCAATTAAATGATTTAGCAGCGTATTTTTGTGGGAGTAGAACGGAATGTAGGAGCTTGCTGTCTACAGCTAGGCTGCCATCACATGACCGATTTCACACTTCCTAGTGTGTCATCAAGAGGATGTCTCTCTAGTGTTAATCATGTTTAAAAGGCTATGGTTTAAAGTGGCAGTGACATTAAAATTGCATACATTTTTGTTAATACAGCAAGTAATAAATACATCTCTGAATGTTAGCCACACCTCTTTATACAGTTCTCTAATAAATAGAAGGTCAGAAAGCTATCAAGTTTTTCAGCTTATTAAATCGTATAAAATTAAAAGCACTTCTCGCAAAGCTCCAAAAAATCAAATCCAAGACTTCTATCATTCCTCTGGTACCTAAAAAGGAATAAGAGGAAAATCACCAGTATGAGGCAATGTTTAAACATCTCTCAATTTAGCATATACTGTATGTTATAATTGCTGTAGCAATTCACACTCATTTTCATACACATCTTTTCACTGTTTTCTTCTTTTTATCTTCTTTTTATCAGTGGTACGAGGTCTATTTTATCATTTAGGCCTGGTTGTTTCAGTCCCCCAGAGTATAAATCCACCTTCACTGTCAAACAATATATCATTTATTAATTTGTACTGTTCTGTTACCTGTATGTTATTTTCTTTACCCCCAGGTCGCCCCTGAAAAAGGGACCTCCGGGGTCCAATGGGCCTACCCGGTCAACAAAATTCAATAAATAAAATAAATAAATAAATAAATCCAGTTGGTCTCCCTTTTAAGTATCTGATCATTAAAATTACCTCCTCTTGCTGGTAACTGGTCATCTAAATGACTTCCTGATGGCAGAGCTGCATCATTTTATTTGTTTTTATGAAGTTGCAGTGTGCACCCAGTGTTTTACTGCTTTATGCCCAACAAAGCAAATATTGTTACCTAGCATTTCATAGATTCATACATGGATACAAATTCAAAAGGCATTAGCCCATAGAGAACTTGTCACCAGCATGTTGGCGGTGGAAGGTATACTTCCTATCACCCATATAAAGGTCTAATCATTTTTCAATTGTTCCACATTTTCACTAGTAATAAAGTCTACGGGGAGTGAGTTCCATATGGGAGGCACCCTTTGGGTAAAAAACCTTTTACTCTTCATAGTTTTACATATAGCATTTTTTAACTTAAGATTATGGGATCTTGTATTATTATTAATTAATTGTCTTTCCAGGCAGAGTGTCTCTAACATAGACCCTTTTTGAAGGGCCTTAAAAGTGTAAATCAGATCACCCCTTAGAGCTCTGTATTCCAAAGAAAATAAAACTGAAGTGATTTGAGTCTGCACATGTAGTCTTTGTTAACCATGTTATTAATCCTTTTAGTGACTTTACACTGAACCTTCTCTGTCATGATCTGGCAGCCTATTGAAGTAGGAGCACAAAAGGGTGCACAATAGTCCAGGTGTGGACATAAAAGGCCAGTGTATAGTGGCAGAATGACCTCAGGATTTCAACTTTTAATGTGATTCAAAATGTTTCCCAAAATACCATGCCACTTTTTGACTGTTTTATTTGTCTGTATGTTAAATTTTAGATTATTCGATATTGTAATACCCAGATCCCTCTCTTCTGTTGTAACTGTTAGCTTTATGTTATTCATTAGGTAGGTGGACTGAATATTATTCTTTCCCATGTGCATGATCTTACATTTTGCAGCATTGAAGTTCATTTTGTTATCTACTGCCCAGTTTCTCAGTTTATTTAAATTATCTTGCAGAATGGCAGTAGACTGGGCATTGTTTACTACGCACCCTAGTTTACAGTCATCAGTGTATTTACTTATCCAAACCCCATCTGATGTCTGCACACTGGAAACTAATATGTTAAAAAATACAGGACCCAGCACAGAGCCCCTGGGGCACACCACTAGAGACAGGACTCCAGTTGAACTCATGTCCTCTGATAACCACTCTCTGTTGCCTAGTATACAACCAAGAAGCTATCCATTTTATAAGTTTAATATCCAGGTTTATTTTAACTAATTGCTCAATGAGGATTTTATGGGAGACTGTGTTGAATGCCTTTTCAAAATCCAAAAATACAACATCCACAGGCATCCCATTTTCTAAGGCATCACTGACCAGTTTGAAAAAATGTATGAGGTTTGTCAGGCATGACCTGCCAGGTGTAAATCCATGCTGGGAAATATCTATGCATCCTGTATTCCTGATATGATCAACAAACTTATGTTGTATACGTCTTTCCAAGATGTTGCTGATAAGGGAGGTTAGGCTGATAGGCCTGTAGTTACATGGTAGTTGTTTGTTGCCTCCTTTGAAAATTGGTGTAATATTGGCCTCTCTCTAGGACTGTAGCACACCTCCCTCCTTTATTGAGGTATTAAACAGAAAATTTAAGGGCCCTGAAAGTTCTTTAGATAGTTATTTTAAAAATGTTGGGTTAATGCAATCCAGACAAGGAGATGTTCTAACTTTAATTAAACTGATGGCATCCAGTATGTTCTGTTCAGAGAATAATATAGATGAGTCATCAGTGGGTGGCATGTATATGTTTATATTTTTGGGGGGTTTAAATATACTCCCAAATACGAGTTTAGTTCTTCCACCATTTCTTTTTCATCAGTAATTATTTTATCATCCAAAATTAATGGAACGATTCCTCTCTGATTTCCTTTGAGTGAGCCAATATAATTATAAAACTTTTTCTGATTGTTTTTAACATTTTTTGCTAAGTGAATTTCTAACCTCCTTTTTGCCATTCAAATGAGTTTTTTTTTTTTTATGGCAAGTGCCTTAAATCTTTTCCAATCAGTATCTTTTTGACCTTTGCTATATTTACTATATGCTATGCATTTTTTTCTGATAGTACGCTTAATTTCATTGTTCCACCATAGTGATATCCTTTGCTCATTATTATTATATTTGATATGGTCAGGGACCCATTTATTTATACAGAAATCATGTTTTTTTTATTATATCCCATATTTGCTCAAGATCAAGATTTTTCAGATCATCTTCCCAGTTCCATGTGGCAAGGTAACTTTTAATGCTCTTGTAATCTGCTTTATGATAGTTTTTGATTTTTGTTATCCTATTATTACTCTGAGTATACATTTGGACATTACATATTAGCATATTATGGTCAATATTGCCCAGTGGAGGTAATATGACAGGAGATGAAACTACATCTGTATAATTTGTGAAGATGAAGGCCATGATATTATTTCTTGTTGGATATGTGACTAGTTGTTCTAGGCCAAGTTGAAAGGTGGTTTCTAAAAATTTCTTTTAAAATAGTCCCTTAGTCTCAAGGGTTGTCCAATTTATATTGGGAAGGTTGAAATCCCCCATTAGTATCAGATCATCTGAAGCTGCCCTATTCTCCAATTGTTCAAGAAATATTAGATTGTCCTCTTGTCCTAAGTTAGGTGCCTGATATCCTAAGCCAATAGTCAAGATTTTATGGTCAGATTCTATCCTGGTCCACAGAATTTCAGCACTTGTAGCATCCAGGTTTATCTGATAGCTCTTAAGTTTAGATGATATATAAAGTGCAATGCCCCCACCTTTTTTATTCTGTCTATTTTTCAAGAACTTAACATAACCTGGTATGTCCGTGTTCCAATCATTGTCAGAGAATCAGGTCTCTGTGATATCACATATGTCAATATTTCTAGTTTCTAAAATGTGCCTTAATTCATCCATTTTGCTAGCTAGACTTCTTGCATTTATCAATATGATGTTTAGTTCATTTGGGTTTTGTGGCATACCAAGGGTTAGGTCTGATCTCCTATTACTAAAGTTTTTTAGTGTATTCTGGGTATTGATTCCTTGTTTCTTTTTTTTCCCTTTATCCTTCTCCTTATTTTTTTATTTTTGTTTACTCTTTTAAGTAACCTTTTTTCTGATTTTGACAGAATGAGATTGTAAGTGTGGATGTAATGTTGAAAAAACTTGAGAAATGGCTCCCACCCCCCTACAACTCAGTTTAAATGAGTGTTTATGTAATTGTTTAAATGCTGGCTGAGAAGCCGGGATCCTAATTTGCTCAGATGCAATCCATCTTTGCTGTATAGATGGCTATTGTCAACAAATTATTCCCAATGTGTAATATACCCTACCTCCTGCTTTATGCACCACTGTCTTAACCAGTTATTAATCTGTTTTAGCTTACATGTTTGCTGATGGGTAGCTCTTGGGATAGGAAGTATTTCTGAGAAGGCAAAGTCACAACCCAGGTCCTCCAGCTTGTTGGTTAAGTTAACCAGTTCCTGTTTAATCTGCTGTGTATGTTGCTGTAATACATTATTTGTCCCAGCATGTATGATCACTAATTTGTGGGCCTTCTCTTGATAAAGTATGTCACCAGTCATTTTAGTAATGTCAGATATTTTATTCCCCCTGAAGCATGACATGGCCCTGTTTTCTTTATCCTTGTTGCAAATTGCTCTGTCTTGTCCTTTAACAATAGAATCCCCTAAAATGAAGACCTGTTTTTTGCTATATTTTTTCTGCCTCAGTTTGCATACAAATGGGTGGCTCATTAGATTCATTCTGCCCTGAGTCTGAAAATGGTGGCTCTAAAATATCAATGGTGCATCTGAGGAGCAAGGTGCATTGCTGTTTATGTTTGTGCTGTATGTCTTACTAGCTTGTGGGACAATTGTTGGCCCAATCAGTTCAGCCACAGCATTATTTGCTGTATCACCATATTCTTCCTGTGTAGCCTCCTGGCCAAGTAGGTTGAAGGAGTTTGAAAGTTCTAAGGTAAAATGATTTGTTTTTCTTCCTTTTTCCTTTTTTGGTAGTTTTAAGTTTTGTACCTGGTATGATATATATTCTGAATTAGTAAATTCCTCCCCTTCTCTACCTCTTTTTTTATTTGATTTTGGAGTCAAAACTTACAATGATGACTTTCACTGAAATTAATAGACAGTAAAACAATAGGTGCACATTGTGACTTCATAAAAACAAATGAAATGTTGGAGCTCTGGCATCATCTAGTGATGTAATCTGCCAGCGATGTGCCATCAATCTATTTTTTACAGGTCTTGTAACCTCTGTGACACACAAAGGAATAACTTCCAGAGGTATTATCATCTTGGGTTAAGGGCAAATGCAGACACTAATTATCCAATATCTGTTAGTATTGTATTTCACATGTGGAAGCAGCAGCTTTGCTGTTGGCATTTTTCTACAATGTTCAATTAAACTGCATTATGGGGGGCAAGACTTTCTGATTATCATAATTTTCTCTACCACACAATTACCCTTTCTTTCTTGTTTACCTAGGAATCTTTGAGTCTTTTGTTCTTGATCTTTTGTTACTCACTGATTATTGGGTTGCATGTGTGTATATCCTTCAGCAAATAAGCTATTGCTTTTGATTTAGCCAGTTGTCCAACACTGAGAAAAACAGCATATGGGGAAAACAGATAATTGTAAGAACCATATTGTCATACTCAGGCATATGTTTATAAGCCGTTGGTATTCACAAAGTACTGAGTATTCTAATTTTGTTTTACCACACATTTCACAAAGCACTTTCCTCAATGCCTGACAAACGAATCTTACTCAGTCCGGAACAATACATGGGTGTTGTGGACAGTGTTTTGAAAGGAAATAGTGACCTAAAACAGATGTAATACATAACAGTTTAACAAGTATAAGTCCTAAACAGTTGTTGTCAGGTAGCATTCAGAGTTTCCCACTTTTGCATCCAGGCTCTGCATAATTTTTATTAAAATATAAATGTTGTCACTGGGTAACTATTCCCACTTTTGCATCCAGGATCTGCATATTACATTAATATTATAAATGCAGTTGTCAGGTACAGCTATCCCACTTTTCTATCTAGGCTCTGCATGTTTTTATATAATGTGGTTTTCAGGTAGTTCCCACTTTTGCATCAAGGTTCTGCATATTATACTTTTATTAAAATATAAATGCAGTTTTCAAATACAGCACACTGTTCCCACTTTTGGATCCAGGCTCTGCACATTTTTAATTAAAATATAAAATTGCAGTTGTCAGGTAGCTATTGGCACTTTTGCATCTGGGTCTGCATATTATAATTTTATTAAAATATAAAATGTAGTTGTCAGGTACAGCTTCCAGGCTCTTCATATTATAGTTTTAATAAAATATAAATGTAATTGTCAGGTACAGCTATTTGTCCATTTCATTTTGCAAGTCTGCAGTTCCACTTTTGGTATCAATCATCAGGGCAGGCAGGATGTGGAGCAGAACATAAGAAGTTGGCCAAGGCTGCTATAGAGTGTAAACTTGTATCATCCTACTTTATACAGCAGTTTCAGGACAGTGCTTAAAATTTGGAGGTGGTCTTTATTGGATATCTTCTTGAGTACAACCTACCATTTGAGGTTGCAGCTCATGCTGGTCAGCTCTTCTTCCACATGTTCCCTGACAGCACAATTGCTAAAAAGTATAGATGAGCAGAAAATAAAACAGCTGCAATTGTGAATTTTGCCATAGCACCTGAGTTACAAGAACCTCTTGTGGATTATCTGCAGCATAGCTGATTCACTTTAGCCATTGATGGTAATAATGACACAGGGACTGAAAGCATGTATCCACTTGCTGTTAAGATACATGATGTAAACAGATGTGAGATCAGTTCAAAGTTCTAGCACATATGTTTGATTTCAGACTACAGTGACACAAGGATATTTTATCAGATCAGTGCACCTTTTAGCTGTCTGGCAATTGTCCTAAAAGGGACATATTTTTAAGTTTAATGTACCCACTCTACACACACACACACACACACACACACACACACACACACACACACACATCATACATCCTTTGAAAGCTTAGTTTATGTACATTTAGATGAGGTATGATGTGAAGCTGTCAAGTGGAGCAGTAAGCCTGAAAGTGAGGTTAAACAATGGTTCCCAAGATGAGAAAGTGTAATTTTTTACACAGTTCTAGAAACACTGCAACATGACTATTACTCCAGTTTTTACTATCTGAGTTAATTTCAACACCATAATGTGATGTTTATTGGTCAAAACAACCAAATGACAATATAGTAAAATATTTTTATTGATTTTGCATTGGTTAGTATTTTTTTTCTCAGAATGATAAAGCTGATTGGCATGTGACAAAAATGGTGACAAAAATGGTGAATATCAACATTTTGCAATATACTAAAATGTAATGTTTTCACATCACAGATTCTCAATTGTCAAAGTGTCTCACAAGTAATTATAATAGTCTTCTATATTTTCAATTGAAATGTGCTGCCAATACAAATAATACAGAAGATTTTAAGTAGATGGTACCAAACCCCAGATAGGTTACATAGAATGAGGGTGCATAATTCAAAGTTATGTTGACATTGTAATATGGGTATTGGTACCTTGTTTCACATATTATGGGAGTGTCTTAGGATGTCAAGGTTTTGGCCGTCTATAATTGACACTCTAGAATAGGCCCTGGGGGTTTCTCTCACACATTCACCTAGGTTTTGGCTTCTGGCCCCTTTTCAGTGTTGTCTCCAGAGGTAGTAAAGTACAAGTTTTCTTTGCATATGTTTCCACTGGAGACTATTAGAGAGGTACTATTTAAATGGACCTTACCCAGAATCCCTACACTATCTCCATGGGCACAGACTATGGTCAAGACAGTGTCCTATGTGAGAGTTTACTATTGAAGGAAAAGAAAAATGTATTTTTTCTGGGAAAGGTGGAGTCCTCTTTTATCAGGTTTTGGGGTGTTTGATTTGGATCTGGCTTACTAATACCTTTTTGGGGCTGTGGAAGCTAAACGATTTTCTCAGCATTGATTTTCCCATACCTGTACTGACTGTACTGACTTATAGGAGTCCTTTAATCATGATTCATAAACTCTTTACTTATGAGGCAGGATATACTACTCATTCTAGTGTATTTCTCATAATGTTGTTACAATATTAATGGTTGGAAAGATGATTTGATATGACACGTAGGCTCTTTTTGAAGCTAGTATGATTGTAAATGTCTCACTGATGTTTTCTTTCTTGATAATACTTTGTATTTCTGTCAAAACTTTAATAAAATATTCCTACACAAAACGAAATTTGCTGCCAAGATCAGTCTCACAATGAAGGTTGTGCACCAGTAGCAGCAGATTGCCTGCCCATAGTTTGTACTGCATAGTGGGTAGATATGAATGTATGTGAATTCCTAATGTAATGCTTCTCTATTCGTAAGCTTTTTTACATACAATGTAGCATCTGGTTTGCCTGGTAGAAAGCTTTAATTTGTAATTGCCTATATATGCAGTACTGGCCTTTGAAATATTATAGAAACTAGCTTTTTAATTCAGTGAAACTTATGCACAGGTCACTATTAGGGTTAGAGATTACAACAAACAGCTTCACATTGGGCTTCAATCAAAGTGCTCAGTAAAAAAACAAATGGCAGTTTTGATACTAAAATAGAGATGTAATTTATATCTAATTTAGCACAAGTCTATATACTTGTACAAAAGGAAAAATGGTGATAGTGGTGGTGGCAATGTTAACAATATACTTTTTGAATTTTACCTCCACAGGGAAGTTACATTATATGAAGACATGGAGGATACAAGCCCCTTAAAGCTTACATTAAAGAGAAAAAGACTCTTCTCAAACTTTCAAAAATGTGTTATTTGTCAAGAAAATCAACATAATGCAAAACTGTCAAAGTCACTAGTGCCGGACAGAATTTTGTGATGCTGGCAGGAGAAGGCAGGAGAGATGAATTGTATCGGTGGTTACTGGATGACTTTTCTAGTTTCAATGATGTGCCATCAATACTCTATCACAGGGGGTTGCTTTCAGAAATACACACACCAGTCAAATTTGGCACATGTCAGAGCTGTATTCAACCCAGAAAAGAAAACAGACCCTCAGTCCAATCAGGCAGCATCATATTCACCTGCTTCTATAGCCTCCAGAGCAAGCACATCATCCAGCGATTGGTCCTGTTGTATTGTTTGCTTGAGAAAAACACACAAGAAAGACAAGAAACTTCATAAAATTTAAACATTTGAGAGATCAACCAATCTAAGGGAGGCAACACTTCAAAGAGGAGATGAGGCATGTTGTGCAGGATATCTGAGGAAGATTAGATTGCTAAGGATGCAGTTTATCACTCAACCTGCCTTTCTTCCTACTTGAGTAAAAGGCATCTGAAAACAATACCATCTAGTTTCACTGCAACAATACAGTCACCTTATGACATTGCATTTTATCAGCTGATAGAAGAGAAAGACAATGCTCTTATATACAACAAGAAGGCTTTTCTCCTGTCCAAGCTGCTACAAAGCTGTAAAGCCCTACGTCTCTCAGATGTAGAAACTCAAAGCTATTCATTTAGCAAATCACAGGCAAGTTTAGAAAAACACTGTGGTCCTGCAATTTCATTCCATGTACAGCATGGACAAGGCAAGTCTACTATTGTTCTATGCAGAGCAATAACATTAGCTGATGCTATCCATGCTGCTAGTAATCTGAAGCAGAAACTTAAGTCATCCAAATGTTTTATGGATGTTGTTCTGGTGGGTAAGCCTGATGAATAGCTTTCAAAAAAACAAATGGTTTTGTATAATACTGCTTCAATCCTTCGGTCTAAAATAGCAAAAATGAAACCCTCAGAATGTTAGCCAAAACCAGGGGGATTATAGTTTACAAAGGTCAGCTACTTTTGTGCCCCAATTGGTACAGGAGTTTTTCCTTTGGTTGACAGATAAAGAGGCATATAATTCAGCAAGCAATGAGTATCATCCTTCAGAAGACATTCAAAGAGGGTGCCTCTCAATTGTGGAGTGCATAGTATTTAACAGTTCTAACATCACACCACTGAACATAAGCCTTGCTGCACAGCTACACCATGAGTTTAGGTCTTGCAATTTAATTGTCATACTACACCTTCATGGATTCTGCATCAGTTATGAAAAGCTGGGTTGGTTCATGACTAGTGCTGCAAAAACTGAAGTAGAAAGACTCCAAGAAGGTGTGTTCATTCCAAATGAAATTGTACCACTTCATGCTGGTGGAAATCTCATCCACGAAGGAGATAATAATATAGACATCAATGTAGAGACCATTAATGGAAAGAATACCTTCCATTCAATGGCTAGAGTTGTATTTCAAGAACAGTCTGCAGAAAGTCCAGCATCATAAGAAATATCACTGAAGAATGAGAAAGAAAAGTCACTTACTCTTCCGGGGCAATCAGAGTCTCTTATGCAGTGTGCAACATTTGAAAAACCTAGAGCACATCCAGAACTGACTTGCCATGAAAAAGTACTTGAGAAATAAACTCCTTTCACCTACAAGTGAAAGCTGTCTGAGATTTCTCCTGGTGTCTTTTTAGACTACTACCTTGTGATGTCCTACCAATATCAAATGACGTAGATATTTTTCAGGCTCAGGTGATTCCATTTTTGACTGGTTTCAACCACAAGATTGCCACAAAGAAGAGCACCTACTGTACACAGCAGTTGCATATGTACCTATTGTGGATGCCAAATGAGCTGATATGGCCATAGTCTATACTACAATGCTGAAATGTAAGGAAATATCAGCAGCTCCAGGCTAGCAGTGTGCTGTGCAGACCATGCATCAGCAGCTGGATACTGTTGCTCAGCATAGGCAGGGAAACAGTGTGACATGGCAGCAGGTAAAGCAAATAGGATGCTGGGATGCATAGGCAGGGGCATCACCAGCAGGAAAAGGAAGGTCATAATTCCACTATACAAGACACTAGTGAGGCCGTACCTGGAGTACACTGTGCAGTTCTGGAGACCTTACCTACGTAAGGACATAGACAGGGTAGAGAAGGTTCAGAGGAGGGCAACAAAGATGGTGCATGGATTGCATCACAAGTCCTATGAGGACAGGTTGAAGGCACTGAACATGTACTCCCTGGAGGAGAGGGAGGAGAGGGGATATGATAGAGACATACAAGTATCTTACAGGGAGGAACAGGGTGCAGGAATACACTATTTTTAAGCGAAAAAGATGTTCCAGGACTAGAAGGCATGGGATGAAGTTGGAGGGAGGACAATTCAGAGGAAACGTGAGGAAGAATTTCTTCACAGAACGGGTGGTGGACAAGTGGAACACCCTGCCAGAGGAAGTGGTGGGGGCTGAAACAATCACAGGATTTAAGAATGCATGGGATAGACATAAAGGAATTCTGGAGGTCAAGGGTAAGGGGCAACAGACTTCTTGGAAAACATAAACTGAACTTACAGACTTAAATGGGCAGACTGGGTGGGCCATAGGCCCTTATCTGCCGACACTGTCTATGTATCTATGTATATATCTATGTAAAATGGACTCTCCCAAATGAACTTGGTACCAATGTGATTCACCTGGGTGGTTTTCACACCCTGTGTTGTTTTATTTCAAGTATTGCGGAATTTGGGGGAAATGCAGGATTGCTAGACCTTCTTGTTGTTTCTGATGCATATACAGCTTTTACTGCAGATCAAATTCTTGCTAGTAAGCAATTCTGCTGTGCTCTACATGGCTTGACTCTAGCATTTAGACTCTGATTGCTGGGAAACTTTCTTCATTTTTTAAATGGTGTGAGCAAGGAGAAGGTACTCATGGAATTCCAGCATTTGTCTGGCAAATGTTGGCTGACAGTCAAAAGGTGTTTGAGTCTAAAGATATTAAGTCCTTACACCATGTCATTAAAGAACTTACTGATGCTCTAACTCTGTATATGCTTCCACTACTGGAGGAATTTCAGACATGGGAGTATACCCAGTCTCCTACATTCAAGTTCCGGGATCATTGTCTCCAGGTTATACAGATACTACTTCTAAATGTCCATGAAGAGTGAGAGGGTGATTGAAATCTTCACTGACACACAAAGTGTGCCATGCTTCCATACTTCTTTGCTGCATACAGGCCCAACTATGGCAGGTGGATTCCAATCTACTGTACATTTTCGATATGTTAAATCTCCCTGAAGAAGAACACAGTGCCTTTGAATTTTGGTAATTTGCTGTGTGTCACACTCCTGGTTTTTTCAATGGAATTCAGAGTGACATGGGAACAGAGAAAACTATTATCAAAGACTCAAAGGCAGCAGTGGGATGGTAGGACTGACAAGAAAGAAGTCAGCCCTAGTCAGATGGACCCTCACAAGATATTTCCTGAGTGAATATGCAAAGGCTATGAGAAATACATGGCCTATCAACAAGCAGTGAAGACAAGGTCTTTGCTTCTGAATTGAAGAGAGATGAAGAGCATGTTAGAGCCTCTGCCAACCATGTCATCAACAATATGATAAACCCATTTGACCCTGAATCATATCCAGAGGTGCTTATTAACATATCTACTGGACTCGTGTAACATCAGATGTGCATGAGTCTGTAATGAAAATAACAGATGTTCGTGAAGAACAAATAAAGAGATTTGTGAGAGGTGCACTTGATTCTGATGGGACACATAACTTCTCCAGTCTCATCAAGAAATCTGGCATCAAAACATTTGCTGACATGGCCCAGAAAACCAAATTTAAATCTGGCAAGGGAGGGACAATTACAGTAGCTATCAGTCCAAAAATTGTTTTCCACAGAGCCCTGTCCTCAGCAAGGGAGGGAGGGAGTATAGCACAGTTGTTTAAGGCTCTGAACTTCAAATCTGGTGACATCCAGCAGATTAGACCTGGGTTTGAATCCCACAACTTCTACTTGCATACTGTGTGACCTTGAGCAAGTCAGTTAACTTCCCTGTGCTCCCAGGTTGCACCTGTAAAAAAGCTTTCAGCTTAGTGTGCTACTCCTGGTTAAACAACTAAAAAAAGAAAAAAGATGCAGAGATGATGTTTCAATGGCAACTGTTCTTAGTCACCCAATAGGACCTCTGCCTATGCCCCTTTTCTATGCTGATGGAAAAATGAGAAAGTCAGACAAAGCTGAATTGGGGCATCAGCTGGAAGCTCAAGCTGAAATATCCATAAGCTATGAGGATGCAACAAAGAAACCACAGTGTACATCAGAGATGGCATGGCTGTCATTCAAATGATGGCTGGAGACAGATTCCATACATTCAATGAACTAGCTGCTGGGTACTTGAGGCAGGTCCTAAAGGATTTGACAAAGTTAATTCTGTAGTTGAAGTCTTTTTAAATTCAATATACTTTATTAAAAGTATAACAGCAACAAACATACAAAACATCAGACAACGGTTCACTTGGTACAAGTATCAGTAAGTCTATAACAAAATGGCAAGAATGATCAGGACAGTTACGACAATAGTAACCAACCTACCAACTCTGCAGCCTTCTTGCCCCAGCCAGTCCCCCCTAGAACCTCAACTCCCACCCCACCCCACCCAGAGCACAATAAGGAGAAATAACCCAAAAGAAAGAAAACAAGCCAAATGGGGAAGAAAAGAGGGGGGTGCAGAAGCCTACTGCCACCCTTCCAATGGGAGAGGAAGCCATCCACACCTCCTCCACCAATGAGCACCCTCTAAGAAACCTGTAGTATAGGAAGGAGGGCTACTAGCAGGCTCCATTTCATTTGAAACTCCTTCCAACAAGCCTGTCAGCAGGCTATACTGTATGTCTCCCATCTCGAGAACTTGGAGTATTTCTGAGTGCCATTCTCTAAGGGAGGGAACTAAACCATCCAGCCAGAGTCAGATGACAATTAGTTAGGCAACACAAGAAATCAGAGAATCAAAAGCCCTATGGCAGCCAGCCATGTCTGTTGAGAAGTGGCCTACCAGACAAATCTGCAGGGTAAAATAGGGATCCAGTCCCAAAAGCGGATCTAAAGAGTTCCAGATTGCCTGCCAGAATGGTACTGCCAGGGAGCAATCCCAAATGATATGTTTAAGGGTCCCATCAGAATGCCCACACCAAATACAAGTTGGGGAAGTGGACATACCCATCCTATGTAGCCTGGAGGGCACAAAATATAAATTATGCAAGATATGGTATTGTAAGAAGAGAAGACAATCTTGCTTAACATATTTGTACATACACTGCCAAACCTGCCAGCATGCTCCCTCCTCCAGATAAAGTCCCAGCTCCTGTTGCCAATAGAAGCAGATTCCTTTGTGACTTCTTGGATCCTGCTGCTGAAAGACATCATAGAATTTGGAGACAGGGTGAGGGTGTACCGCAATATCTGTAAAGTTTTTAGCAAGGGGCTAGTGTCCCCTCACCAAGGCAGGGGCCCCAGAAAAGATGAAAGTGCCCTAACTAGCTGTAAGTGTTTGAAAGGGCGGTAGGTGAGAATGCAGAAGTGGTCCTGTAACTCATCTGCATAAAGAGGTCTACCCTCTTTAAGTAAAGACTTCACCAAAGCCTGTTGAAGTGGCAGACAGAAAGCAGAGGGTATAGGACGGCTTGCTATACAAAAGTGCGGGCTACCTATAAGAGGATGAGCAATATCTTTACTGGGATCCAAGTACAAATGGGAATAAATCTGACAAAGGGCTTTAAGAGACCAAAACATGGGGGAGGCCTGAAGTGGTTTAGGAAGCTTGGACAGCTTAGCCTACAGTAAACTACCTAAGGTGAGACCGTGCAGACGGCAGAGCCGCTGTTCTAAAGATAGCCACATGAGGTAGTAGGAGTGGTTAGGGGGAGTATTCATGATGGAACCCCGTTGAAAAAGTTTACTACAGTGTATGGCACAATAGTAAAGAAAGAATTTAGGCACTCAAATGCCCGTAATTGAAGTTTTTGACAGATATGACAACAGTATCATCATATCATAATATCATATTAATGTGTCAGCAGAAAAGAACCATCCTGGTCCATCTAGTCTGCTCATTTCTCACCTGCCCCACTTTTCTCCACTTCCCAGGGATATTTTCCCCTATCCACTAGCCAACCCCTTGTGTCTGCCCCATGCCCTCTTGAATTTCTCCTCTGTTTCTGTACATACCACCTCATTAGGTAATCTGTTCCAGGATTCCACCACACTCTCAGTGAAATAACATCTCCTTATACTATACACAGAGGAGCTGTGATCTGTGTTGAGTTGCTGCATCAGTGGCAAAGGGAGCAGCGACGAGGGAACTTCCACCACAAGGAGTGGCCACTGGAGAGCTTCTGGCCACATCAGCAGCAAAGAGGAATGCATCTGAATCTCTTGCCACATTAGTGGCACAGCTGGAGGAGAGGGTGGCTGCATCAGTGGCACAGCTGAGGAGGACCAATCAGGCCCCAGGGTGGGCTTTTGACTGGCAGCAGGGCTATAATAGCAAGCCAGTCACTAAAACAAACACAGAGAGGAACTGTGAGCTGTGTTGGGTGGCTGTATCGGTAGCAAGGGAGCGGTGACCGGGGAACTTCCGCCACAAGGAGTAGCCACTGGAGAGATTCTGGCCCTCATTGCAGCAAAGAGGAACTGCATCGGAATCTCTCACGATATTGGTGGTGTACTTGAAGAGAGGGGGAGGCCGATCGGTGGCATAGCTGAGGAGGACCAATTGGGCCCCAGGATGGGCTTTTTGAATGGTGGCTGGCTATAAATAGCCAAGCCCAACTGCTAAAGAACAAATACACAGAGGAGCTGTGAGCTGTAGTTGTTTGCCTTGCCTACCCACACCAGCCCCAAACTGTTAAATGGTCTTAGGTGGAGGAGGAAGCTAAGTCATGGCCAGGGGCAGGTCTATCGAGGGGAGGTGGTGACCTGGGTTGGGCTACAAGCTCTGGTTCAGTCTGTTATGTTGTGTTTTGTTATGCTATGCTGACATTGTCTGGTAACAGATTCATTCACTCTGCAGGGGTCCTTTTTGTCAAGTAGCTTGCCCAGCGGGCATTGGGAGAGTTTAAAATAGGTTCTAACATGGTTAGCAAAAAATGATGGGGCAACTAACTTGGAAGGGAAATCAGAATGGGATGGGGACAGGGATATGGCATTATCCTCGGATCACAAAGGCAGACATTTTTGGAAGGGTGGTGGGTATGCTGGTTGTGGGTTGACCATGGTACTAGCCTTGGCTTGGAAAATGGAGGCTGCATGGTGTGCGAGTTGGCACAACTAAAGGAGGAGGTCAGGTGGATAAGATGGACACTGGGTAGGGCAGGGGTAAGGGAGGTGGGGAAAAGGAGGCTCTGCTGAAGGTGTAAGATGAGGTGGTGGCAGAAGGGAAACAATGGAGAAGATGCAGTGGGTCCAGGAGCAGCACCTGTAAAGGACAGTAGCAGTCAGAAGAAGGAAGGTAGGGGCACAAAGGACTGCTCAAGAAGGGAAGGAGTTGTAGGGTGGGCACTGTGGGCATTGGGGGAGCTCCAGTGGGCTTGGATAGATGTGGTTCTGAACATGAAAAGGGCCAAGGATACTGGCAGGTTGTTAGGAGCAAAGGACCAGGTTATGCATGAAAGAGAACTGATGGGGGGGCGCTCCAGTGGGAGGAACCAAGGCAGTAGACATAGAACATAAAAACAGATTTGCACCACTAGTACAGATAGCTGATGGAGACTATCCTGAAGGAGAGGCTGGTGGCCCTCCTGGAGGCCAAAGGACTACAGGATAGCAGATAGAATGGCTTCATACATGGCAGATCCTGCCAAACCAACCTGATTGAGTTCTATGACTGGATAACTAGTAACTGGATAGGGGCCGTGCAGTGGATGTCCTGCATCTGGACTTCAGTAAGGCATTCAACTTGGTGCACATGGGAGGCTGGGAAGTAAGTTAGAAGGCACTGATGCAGCTTTAAAGCTGGTGAGATGGGTAGGAACTGGCTTCAGGGGAAAGCAACAGAGGCGGGTGTGGGCGGGCTCCTCATCCCAAGGGTAGTGACGATCAGTGTTCCACAGGGCTTGGCATTGGGACTAGTGTTGTTTGGGATATTCATTGCTTACATATCATTGGACAACAAGAGCAAGATCAGTTTGTTTGTTGATGACACCAAGATGGAAACGGTGGTGATGACCTAGGGGATGGCAGGGTTACAGGATGTTCTGGAAAAGCTGAAAGCCTGGTCAGACACCTGGCAACTGGGGTTTACTGCCAAAAGTGCAAGGTGCTGCATTTTGGGGTGAAAACCCAAGGAGGAGTTACCAGCTGGGGGAGTGCAGCTAGCAAAGACAGTAGAGGCGAGGGATCTGGGGTGCTCAATATAGGCCAATGAACAACTCTGCACAATGTAGAAAGGCAGTTGCAAAGGCCAACAAAATGCTGGGTTACATTACAAGGGGTATCTCCTCGAGGAGGGGAAGGGATTCTGCCACTGTATAGGTCATTTTTAGACCGCATCTGGAGTACAGCGTGCAGTACTGGCACCCATATCTGAAGAGGGACATTAAGGTATTAGAGGGTGCAGTGCAGGGCGACAAAGATGATCAAGGGGCTGGGGGACTTGCCATACGGAGGAGGCTCAGGGAGCTGAACATTTACTAGCTGGAGGAGAGGAGGGACAGAGGGACATGATTGAAACAATTAAGTACATGAAAGGAATAACAAGACAGGAACAGAGGGGCTGTTCAAAGTAAGGGAGGGAGGACACCTGGGGCCATAATATGAAGCTGAAGGGAGGAAGGTTCAGGAGGAAGATGAGGAAACACTTTTTCAGAGAGGGAGGTAGCTGGGTGGAATGCGTTACGGCAGAAGTGGTATCTAGTAGAACAGTGGACTGCTTCAAAAGGTGCTCGCGACAGGGCATGGGGAGGGTCAATGGAGGAATGGATGAAGGAAGCTGCAAAATAAGGGGTCCTAGCTGCACATTTGAGCAGACTTGACAGACCTCTAGGCCTTTATCTGCTGGAAAATTATGTATGTCGTAGATAAACAAGGGGGAATTGATGAACTTGGAGCAGAGGATGATCCAGGGGAGCAGGAGAGTTGGGCATGATGGAAGGCTCAGTAGTCAAGAGAAGCAGGGTTGTTCCCTTGCAAAGGACAGATGTGGCAGGAGGAGCAGTCAGCAGTGGGAAGAGCGTGAGTAAGGATGATGGGGTGGGGGTTGGGGCGAAGCACCAGTGCTAAGGAAGTAGTCGGGGTTAGCACAGGAAGGGGAGCTGGGAGTAGGGAGTTCCTGAGAAGGGAGGAGGAGGAGAACTCAGTAAGAAAAAGTGTTTAGTCCAGGGGGAAGGGGCCAGCAGTGATACAGTGAGGGGGAGAACAGAAAAAAAAGATGAGGGGTGGAAATGAGTTCCTCTGTGGGGTAGGAGAGGCCACTAGTTCCTGGGGGTGCTGCAGGGATGGACTGAAGTGGCATAGCAGGAATGGAGGTGTTGGGAAGACAGGTCAGTTAGGAGAAAGAGCTGGAACAGGAGGGATAGGGCAGAAAATGGCACTCAGATAGGGGGTGAGGCCAGTACTCAGATAGGGGTTGTGGCCAGGGAAACCAATGAGGTAGGGCTATGGAAGGATGGACCCATAGATGGGGGTAGGCTTAAGGAAAAGGAAGTGGTTAGAGTGCTCCTGTTCAGGGATGCCATGATTAGGGGTATTAATGGGAAGGTGGGGTGAGTGGAAACCCTGTGCTGTCGGGGTCAAGAGTATAATTGGTTTGACTCTGCATGAAGCCAAGCACCTGGTCTATGCTCTGGTGAATGAATGTGGAGGATCCCTGACATATTAGTGCACCTGGGCACAAATGATATAGAAGAAAATAGTGTGCCAGAGATTCAAGCAAGGTTTGAGGAGCTAGCCAGGATCTGTCTTGCTGTAGGGTGCTCAGTCTCCTTCTCAGAGATCATACTGGTGCCTAGAACCAGTGTGAGGAACAAAATAAAAAATCAGATAGGTTAATGAATGGCTCGTGAGTGGTGTGATGCTGAGGGAATGGGTTAGTGGGGGGCTGGGGTGCGACCTGGGAGGACAAGGAGCTGTATGCAAGGGATAGGCTCCACCTCAACTTGGGAGGAAGGGTGGTTTTGAAACAAAAACTGTCAAGATTGATTCAAGCTAGGTGGAGTTTAAACTTGTGGGGGGGCTGGGGCTTGAGGCAGATCCTAGCAAGCCCATCAAGGATGGGCTTGACTTTCTTCCCCAAGCGATGGGGGGAGGCAGTACAGAACAGGAGTGCCCAACTGTGCATGAGGGAGCTAGACCAGGCAGCTACCTGGGAGCTCTCAAGTTGGGGTAATGTGGGAGAGTAAGGGGACAGGATGGAGGGTGGTTGTGATTAACACCAGGAGCATGGGTAACAAGATGCCTGAGCTTCCAGCAATGAGAAGTGGATGTGGTGGCTGTCACTGAAACTCAGACTACTCATGGGCATGACTGGGATGTAAACCTGATGGGATACACTACATTCAGAAAGGACAGGGCTGTGGACAGGGGAGGAGGAGTAGCACTCATCATTAAAAATGGTATAGGGATAAGCAGGGTAGAGGGAGCAGATGGAAATGTGGAGGTGTTATGGGTCACCTTGCAGGTGCCTGGGGGCAAGAGGGTGAAGCTGGGGGTGGTTTACAAGCCACCCATGAAGGGGGAAAATCTAGAAGAAGGCCATATGGCAAATCTTAGGGACCACTGTGGTCATGGGAGGGTAGAACAGTGGTGTTGGGTGACCTAAATGTGGCAGGGACTGATTGGGGAACTATGGCATCCTCATCAGCCAGGGAGCAGCATCTGCTAGGCTTCTTCCAGGACATGTTTCTTGCCCAACTGGTGGCAGACCCAAAGAGGGAAGGTCGCATCCTGGATGTGATCCTGTCGGACTGTGATCTCTTTAGGAACCTATTGGTAGGGGACCCACTAGTGGAGAGTGATCATGCCATGGTCTGGTTTTCCCTAGAACTGAGGGGGGTGGAGTAGAGTGCACAAAAGTGACTGTAGTTGACTTTAGGGGTGCAGACTTCAAAGGTATGGAACAGACCCTTAGGGGTCACTTGAAGGGGATCAGACTGGGCATGGAAACTAACAGCAGGTGGGAAATTATTAAAAGCATGCTCCTGGAAGCTACCAAGGCCTGCACAAAGGCATGATGCAAGTTTGGTAGAGCCAGAAAGCCATGCTGGTGGACAAGGGAGGTCCAGGATGCTGAGATGGAGAAAAAGGCTACTTATAGCTGGTACATTAACTCACATGGGGTTATTGAGAAGGGCGGGTATTATATGATAGTCAGAAAGATCACCAGGGTGGTGAGATCTACCAAGGTGAGGATGGAGCAGAGCTTGGCACAGGAGATTAGGAGAGGTGATAAAGGGTTCTTTAGGCATATCAGGGAAAGGAGGAAAGGGAAGGGGCAGATTAGTAGATTGTCAGAGAGTGGGTGGGCTGAGGAGGCAGGGGAGCAGGTGGAGGTACTAAATGATTACTTTGCCTCAGTCTTCACTAAGGAGGATGGTGGGGCAGCACCGTACGGGGGGGCAGTTTGGACCTGCAGATGGGGGAGCCATGGATGTTGAAATCCCTGTTGGTAGGGTGTGGGAAGCCCTCAAGTCCCTAAGAACAGAGAAGGCACGGATCTGGATGACCTTCATTCCAGGGTGCTAAAGGGAATTGTCAGATGTCCTGGCTGCATCTCTGGTGAACCTTTGTAACTCCATCCCTTTAGTTGGGATGGGTGCCTCAGGATTGGAGGATGGCCCACATCGTGCCTATCCAGAAAAGCGGCTCATGTGAAGAGCCAGGGAACTACAAGCCTGTCAGCCTGACATTGGTGGTAGGCAAAATGATGGAGGTCATCTTAAAGGAAAGGCTGGGGGTATTTCTGAAGGCATAGGGCCACCTAGATGATCACCAGCATGGCTTTCTTCAGAGTAGATTGTGTCAGACCAACCCTGCGGAATACTATGATTGGGTGATGAAGGTGCTGGACCAGGGCAGGCCGGTGGATGTCCTCTTTCTAGACTTCAGCAAGGCATTTGACTCAGTGCAACATCCTGGGCCATTGGAGAAGCTGAGGGAAATTGGGGAAGGGGGGATGGATGGACAGGTGGATAGGGAACTGCCTAGCTGAGCGATTTCAGAAGGTGGTGTTTGGGGAGAGAGGTTTCATCTCCAGGAGGGTCATTAGCAGGGTCCCATAGGGATCGGTGCTGGGTCCACTCTGTTTAATGCTTACATCTCAGACATCAGAAATGGTATCAGGTGTGAGATGAGCCTCTTTACAGATGACTCGAAGCTGGGGGTGGTGGTTGATGGGGAGGAGGGTAGAGTAGCCCTACAGGGTGATCTGGAGACTCTGGAGGGCAGCCATGCACCTGGAAACTGAGGTTTAATACTGAGAAATGCAGGGTTCTCCACCTGGGGCTTAGGAACCCAGCCCACATGTACACCTTGGGAGGGGAGACACTGCAGGCTTCGAGTGGTGAGAAGGACCTTAGAGTGGATGTGGATGCCAAAATGAACAACTCTGAGCAATGTAGAAGGGCTGCAGCCAAAGCAAATAAAATGCTGGGATGCATCACCAGGGAGATAACCTCGAGAAGCCGGGAGGTGTTCCTCCCATGTATAGCTGCCTGGTTAGACTGCTGCTAGAATACTGTGTGCAGTTTTGGTGTCTGTACTTAAAAAAGGACATTGCACTCCTGGAGAGGGTCCAGAGGAGGGCGACCAAGATGATACAGGGTCTGGGGGAGGTCCTATGGGAAGAGACTTGAGGAGCTCAACTTGTACTCCCTGAAGGAGAAGAGGGACAGAGGGATATGATTGAGGTCTTCACATACCTTAAGGGTAAACAGGGTAAGCCTAGATAGTGTGTTCCAGATGAGGGAGGCAGGGGGCCACAGGGCACTCACTGAGGCTGGTTGGTGGGAGACTCAGGAGGAGACAAGGAGGTGCTATTTCACCGGGAGGGTGGTGGAACCTTGGAATGCACTGCCTGCAGAACTGTTGTCTGTAGATACTGTGGAGGTGTTCAAGAGTGGTAGGGACAGGTATATTGGGAAGGTGAAACCGGAGGAGAACTCCAGTCAGGGATGGGGCTGGGGTTTTATGGGGAGGTAGGGAAGGCAGCAATGGTGCCTGAATGGGTGCTGATCTTTGAGCAGACTCGATAGACCATAGGGCCTACTCTGCTGTCAACTTAATATCTTACATTTCTCTTAAATCTTCCCCCTTCCAATTTTAAATTATGACCCCTTGTTTTAACTCCTACTTTTCTTTTGAATAAACAATCTTCATTCACTTTATTTATTCCATTCATATACTTAAAAGGCTCTAGCATGTCACCTCTATCTCTTCTAACCTCCAGCGGGAATAGATTTAATTCTCTCCATCTTGTCTCAGATGGCTTTACTTGCATACCTTTCACCATCTTTGTTGCCCTTCTCTGAACCTTCCCCAACCCAATCTATATCCTTTCTTAAATAAGGCCTCCAGAACTGTACCCTGTACTCCAGGTGCAGTCTGACCATGGTATTATATAAAGACTTCAACAACTCCCTCTTCCTACTTGTTATACTGCTTCCTATGCATGCCATCATTCTGTTTGCTTTACCTACTGCCTTACTACATTGGTCTCCTACCTTAAGGTTGTTTGATATTATAATCCCCAGATCCCTTTCCTGTTCTGTTTGCTTTATCAGTTCTCCCCCCAGTGAGTAGTCAGCCAGTGGATTTTTATGCCCCACATGCATTACTACACACCTCTTAGCATTGAACTTTAGCTGCCAAATGTCCAAACACTTTACTAGGGTGCTCAGATCTCTACTCATAGCATCAACCCATCCTGCTATGTCAATTCTATTATATAAATTTGCATCATCCACAAAAATACACACCTTTCCGTCAGGTACCACTGATATATCACTGATATATACTGTATGTTAAGAAGGATTGGTCCCAGTACGGACCCCTGAGGAACATTGCTTGTCACCTTCATAATTCGAGAATGTACACCATTTACCACCACCCTCTGACTTCTGTCCTTCAGCCAGTTTTCCACTCATCTAGTTATTTTCTGTCTTACCCTCAGGCTCTCTGTCTTATTCACTAGCCAATGGTGAGGAACAGAGTCAAAGGTCTTACTGAAGTCCAGGTAGGCCACATCAACTGCCCCCCCTTGATTAATAACTTTGTTACCCCATCAAAACATTCAAACAGATTTGTCTGGCAAGATCTCCCACTAGTGAAGCCATGTTATTTTCCACCTAATAGTTTATTATCCATTGAGTATTTTACCACTTTTTCCTTTATTAACACCTTCATCTCCTTACTCACCACTGATATAAAGCTGACTGGGTAACAATTCCCCTCCTCCTCCCTGCAGCCTCCCTTATAAATTGGTGGTACATTCACCATCCTCCATCCTCCAGTCATGCAGACCCCCCCCCACCATCCAGGGATAAATTAAATAACTTTGTCAGATGTGATGCCAGCTCATTCCTCAACTCTCTAAGAACTCTTGGATGCAAACCATCAGGACCAATTGCCTTATCTGCCTTTCATTTTCCAAGTTCTTTCTTTACTCTGTCCTCACTTAATGGACTTTGATCCATCCTACATTCTTCTCCTCCATTCCTCTATAACTCAGTTCCTTTCCCCTCCACTGTGAGAACAGAGCAAAAATAAGCATTTCGATCCTCCACTTTCTCCATGTCTCTCTCAACATTTATACCCCCCTACCCCCTCAACTTCATAATCCCTGTCTGGTTCTCTTCTTCTTCCCCACAAATCTAAAAAAAAAAGTTTTATCCCCACTTTTGGCATGTTTAGCAATTCCCTTCTCTGTTTCTGCTTTTGCTCTCCTAATCACTTTCCCTGCCTGTCTCAGTTTCTCCTTATAATTAACTTTGACAGTAACTCTTTGAAAACTGCAGAAGGATAGTGCTGGACATGATCTAAGGCTGAATGCAAGCAATACAAGTTGACTGTTGGATGCCACGTGCCTCCATAGAAAAAGCTTCTAAATGTAGCATCCAACAAGCAGTCACTTGCAAAATTTCTCTGTGAATATATGGTTTAAAATGCACCTGTGAGTGTAGGACCACACCCAGCACAAACACTCCTTCTTGCTGGAGGCTTTTCCAATGGAGAAGTAGCAGAGTTCTTCACCAAAAGAGGAGTTGAAGGAGCCCAAGACCTGTACAGTATTCAAGAGGAAGCAGACAGAATTCTTCTTTATGCTGTTTGTGCCAGTGTGGCTCTTGGGTCTCTTGTTGTCAAAGGAACAACAGTAATTAGGTCACCTGATACAGATGTTTTGGCCCTTGCTGTTCAGTACTTTCCAAAAATGGAACACATAGATAACATGTGAATAGAAACATGCACCATTACCTGCACAACTGACAAGCGTCGCTTCATACCTCTGCATGTAATTTGTGATGCACTCACTCTTGACTTCTGCAACATACTTCCTGTTGTACACACATTGGCAGGATGTGATTCTGTGTCATCCCTATTTGCTATTTGGAAAAAAATCTGTGTTTAATTTTGCCAAAACAAAAGGAGCTTACTGCTTCACAGATCTACCATATTGAGGGAGAATGACAAACAAGCAGCAATTTCTGAAGCAAGGAAGTTAGTAGCAGTGCTATATGACCAGAGCGAGAAAGAAAAGACCCACATAGACCTGAATTGCTTGCACCTCAATCTAGTCATCAAATCTATCAATCAATCAATCTTTTTTTTATAAAAAGTGCAATTCCAGTAGATCAAGTGCTTGTACAGAAATTAATAAAAAAATAAAACAATAATATAAAACATGGAGACACCATTAAAATTCAGGAGATTCTTAAAATCAACACACACTATTTAAATAATATCAGGAAAAGCAAATCCTAAAAGATAAGTCTTAAGAGCTGTTTTGAAGCTATTGACGACTGGGCACTCTGTAACATGATGAAGTAGAGAGTTCCACAGGGTAGGGGCCATAAAAGTGAAACAACAGGCCCCAGAGGTTTTAAGTAAAACCCTGGGAACCTCTAGCAATCCCTCATCAGAGAAGCAGAGTGGGCAGTAGGGATGAAGGAGATCTTGCAAGTCCCATGGTCCCTGTCCATGTAGGGCATTATAGGTCAATAAACTGACCCTGAAGGTGATATGCCACTAAATTGGCAGCCAGTGCAGATTGCAGAGCACAGGCATGATGTGATAAGATCTTGGTAAGTCAAGCTACCAGCCAGCTGCAAGTGGCGAACACCAACCCCCGATAGTCCTAGGTAGAGGGCATTGCAGTAGTCAAGGTGGCAGGTCACAAAGGCATGGATCAGGATTAGAAGGTCATCGAGCAGGACCAGGTGCTTGATCCAAGCAATGTTCCTTAGGCGGTAAAAGGAAGTCTTGGCCATGGCCGACACCTGAGATTTAAATGTCAGATCATCATGAAACAGGGAGGTACAGGAGGAACAGGGTGCAGGAAAACACTATTTTTAAGTGAAAAAGATGTTCCAGGACTAGAGGGCATGGGATGAAGTTGGAGGGAGGATGATTCAGAGGAAACATGAGAAAGAATTTCTTCACAGAACGGGTGGTGGACAAGTGGAACACCCTGCCAGAGGAAGTGGTGGGAGCTGAAACAATCATGGGATTTAAGAATGCATGGGATAGACATAAAGGAATTCTAGAGGTCAGGGGTAAGGGGAAATAGACTTCTAGGAAAACAAACTGAACTTACAAGCTCAAATGGGCAGACTAGGTGGGCCATAGGCCCTTATCTGCCGACACTGTCTATGTATCTATGTATCTATGAAAGACAATGCCCAGATTCTGCACCATGTCAGAGGTCAACAACTGAATATCTCTGAGTCAAAGCCCAGAAGCTTGCCCAGTTGACAACCCTCTACCCTGATGACCTGGGTCCACCACCAGCACCTCTGTTTTATCCGGGTTCAACCTCAGCCAGTTGGCACTCATCCAGTCCTGGAACTTGGAGAGGCAGCTGTTAAAGACCGAGACAGACCCATCTTGTTCAGGCACAAAGCACATGGAGAGCTGAGTATCACCTGCATAGCAGTGAAATCTCAGCACATACTGCTTTATGAAGTCTTCCAATGGCAGCATATATACCACAAACAGCATGAGTGACAGAATGAAGCCCTGCAGGATCCCACAGGACAGGACAGCGGGGGCCGAGGAATACATCCCCAATACCACTTTCTGAGTCCTGCTCATGAGGAAAGATCAAAACAACTTGAGGACTGTACCAGACGGTCCACAAATCAATCACAGGCACTCCAGTAGCACTTCATGGTCCACAGTATCAAATGCTGCAGAGAGATCAAAGAGAACCAAGATTGAACAAGTCCTCCGATCCTTTGCTATTAGGAGACCATTCAGTACCCGAACAAGTGCCATCTCAGTACTATGCCTCCTCCAAAATCTGGACTGGAGAGGATCATAGAGATCATGGGTAGTAAAATGATCCTTCAGCTGCAGCGTAGCTACCTTCTCGATAACCTTACCCACAAAGGGCAGGTTAAAGACAGGTCTGTAGTTGGCTAAGCAGTCAGGGTTGAGGGAGTGTTTCTTAAGGAGAGATATCATAACTGACTCCTTCAGGGGGTCAGGAAACACCCCCATCCTCAACGAAAGCCAAACTATCTTATCCAGGACTAGGCTGATCACCTCAACACATCCCACAAGGAGAAGTGTTGGGCCTGGCTCCAAACTACAGTAAGTTGGTCACAGAGACTGGTTGATTCTCATGATATCAGTGATCGCCAACTGGCTAAAGTCATACCAGGTAAATTGGGCACCTGCAACCTCCTGCTGACCTCCACAACACCCATTGGAGGGAACTGGATGGATCCCGAACCTGATGGTGGCAAACTTATCTGCGAAGAAGTGAGCTAAGTCATCACACTTAATTTGTGAAAAGGCTCCTCAGGACTGAAGACAGATTGGATTGCACAATCTGTCAACAGTCCAGAAAAGCTGAGCCAGTTAATTCTGCACAGAAAAAGGCCAAGTCACTTGCCAAATCCCACCACATAAAGCCAGTTTTGAAGAGCATGTCAAAAGATCATCTTGGCAAACAATGATTTGGATGTTTTTGCACACAGGCAAACCAGATATTGGATCACCATTGCAACATGGATGGAAAAATGTGGATGATGAACTACTTCCTATATTCTTCAAGGGCCTAATGGCATCTGAGCTTCTACAAGATCTTATTTGTGCCTATGCCAATAGGGGGTCACTGCACAATTAACTGTGTCTATAGTCAGAACAATTTTGCCTGCACAGAACTATGTACGTGCCAAGGCAATGAAGACTGTGGTAGCCCACTCACTCTCGACAGAGATCATGATGATGAACAAGATGATAATAATGATGTTGATTAGAAATGGCACTAACACTACTACATTTCAATTATACCAGGGACAGTGGTTTACCGTGATAGAGAAAAGGCCAATTCCATTTTCCAGATTGACAAAACCAGTATTGTCACCGGTGTCTGCAAGTCCAAAATCAGTTTTTACCAGTGTTGGCTTTGTAACCTGTATTTAACCATTTTTTTGCTCTGCTAGCATGCATTTTACATTTTTACATCTGCTGTTAAATATCTGCACTTGTAGCTATCTAGTTATTTTAGAAGCTACAATGTGTGAAGGCAGAAGGCACACTACATCCCCTATCCCTCCTATATAATGACAGGACCACCAATGCCCCTATCCTTCTGATGCAATGGGAACAGCAGTACTATGGACCCCTCCCTCTGGTGTGATTGGCAGCAGCCCTGCAGCCCCCCATCCCTCCAGTGTGATGGCAGCAGCAGCACTGCGGCTCTCCTCCCTCCTGTGCAATGGTGGCAGCACTGTGGCATCCATCCTTCCTTTGTGTTGTCAGTAACATGGTGGTAAAGCTCTGCAGCCCATATCCCTCAGGTGTGGCAACACAAAATATTAGATTGCAGGACACCTGGATAAATTAAAAGGAACTAGCCATTAGAGACTGCCACCAGTCACCACACAATGCAGACTAAGTTCCCACCCACATGACCTTTCTCATAACTTCTCATCCCAAGAAATGTTAATGAAGTCAATAATAAAAGCAAGTACAGCATTTCAAGAAAAGTAGTTTATAAAGAGTGCAAATATTGCAAATCAAAAACAATATACAACAGTTGCAAAATGTGAACAAAAGCAAAATCTAATTGAAAATGTGCAGAATGTTGAAAAGTGAATATACAGTATAATGAAACACAAGTGAACTAAAATCTAAATACAAATACTTGAAGTGTCAAATGTGTAAAGGTACAGGAAATGTGGAAAACTGTGCATAAACAAAACCTAGACGAAAATGTGCAAAATGTGCAATACAGTATGACAAAATACATACAGTGAAAAACACATAAACTAAAACAATATATAAATACACACACACACACACACACACACACACACACACATACAACAAGGAATATGGAAAACAAGCTAACAAAGTTATTGAAAATGTTTACACCCTGTAAGTAAATGAAATGTGCAAAACTTCTGTAGAAGATTTTCACCAGTCTAATCCTTTGATTTATTATACATAAACTGGGATAGCAGTCTCATACTGTCTACTAACAGGTTACGTCTTTGGTCTGTGTGGATCTGTCCATAGACCAAAAAGGATCTTTCCACATTGTTACTCGATACAGGTATCCAAATAGCTTGCAGAGCAGCTTTAGCTAGTACTGGTAATTGTGGCTGCATTGAAATCCAGTACTGGTCAACATTAAAGTCCATTATGTCTGGAAGCTCTCTTACGTCCTGCCCAACATACATCTCCCAGTCATTTCATAGTGCAGTTTGGTTGTGCAGTCCAAATACACCAATGTCACTGGAGTAGTGTGAGAAGTCCCTACTGAATTTAGGAAGGTTGTAGGGGTTCAAAATATGGCAGGCTTTCAAGAACTCTATGGCTGGATTTGTTTCCATGTGTTTTGCCATTTTGTTTAGGGCTACTGCAGTGCCTTTTGGAAAATTGCAATCTGCTCCTGCTTAATCCACGGCCTAAGAGTAGTCAAGTATTCGTCTGTCCTTTCTCCAAATGCTTCTGTTTTTGACACACCCATCTGAAACCTCTGTTTTATTCCATGTAGTGCATTGAATATAGAAATGGCCAAGGGTTTGTCTTTCCTTTGTAGAAGTTCTATTGTGCTGATGAGATCATTGCAGTTTTCAGTGATGAAGGCTGTGTGAATCTGCAGCTGTGTAAACCAATTTTGTAAAAGTTTTCTTAAAGAATTCATGGAGTTGCAATCACTTGCTTCCTCCCGGAAGAAGTCTCTTAAGCGCTGAAGGTAAAGTGAATGGTACTTAACGGTTTCAAACCAAGTGTTCCATCAGGTTAAGTCAGGAACAGGAGGCAATATTTTCTTTTCTACATCACGCCCCTCCAGGAATGCCAAGTACTCTGTCTTGCATTTGGGCAACTGCTGGAATGAGTATTTTACAAGTGCCACAAGTTTATTGATCAGTTCAAAATGGTCAATCCATGTGTCTCCCACCAAGGATAACACATGTGCCCAGCAACCAATATGGATCACATGGGCACCAATAAGGCCATATAAAACCTCTTTGAAGCACTTCACCATGTACCGTGCATTGTCACTGAAGAAGACGACTACTTGATCCATCTCTGCATCATATTGCTGCAATGTCTTTATAACACTTTGAGTGACAGTGGTGTGGTTCACTGCTGTCAACTCTGTTGTGTTTGCAATGATAGACTTCCACCCTGCATGACAAAAATTATGTTCAATATACAGCGGGCATCTGCGTTTGTCATCTCATTGCACATTACAGAGAATGTCTTCCCTTTCACAAGCTGTGAAATTCTGTCCTCCATTTCCTTTCTCAATTTGGACAAATAAGTCTGCCTTAGGGTGGATACCTTTGGGAGAGCACCAATTCCTTTAACGTTGTCCCCATCCAGTCTATTATGCACAGTTGATCCAACTTTTCAATGGGTATATTTGCACCACGCCAAGCCCTTAATACACCCAATACAGTATTTTCCCGTGCTGCAGCTGCAGAAGGTGTGGTAGTAAAGCTGGTGTGAAGTGTCACCTGTCTGTTGCTATTCTTCTGGCTTGCATTCTTCATATGTTTTTTACTTTTGCAGTGATCCACCACTGTATCCTTCCTCACATAGTCAATGGGGTGATCACAAAAGTGACAAAACATTTTCCCTCCATCCGCATACATGCCTTCCAACTTGAATTGCAATGCACGGCCCTTAGCAGTGACACTGGAAAGTTTTGCCATTTTGCTTAGTGTTGCCATCACGATGTGTAATGCAGATGACTCCAAAGAACTATAAAGTGGAACAGAAGTTGAGAGATATTAAAACATGCTTTAGAACTACTTAAAGCTTCAGAATTACTACATTAAGGATTGAAATATCACAGATAATTTCTGCTCATGCATGAGAGTCTGAGAACAGCTACAGAAAACACGCTGACCTCAGCAACTCACAATCCATACAAAAACAACACCAGAATCAGAATCTCACTGCTAATCAATGCTCAATCCATGGATGACAGTCGGCAGGAGCAGCTACAGAAACCTAGCTGTTCTCAGAAGCTGTCACAGGCTTGACTATATAACGCAAAAGTAGAATACTGACATCCGAATATAGCCCCAGTCACAGCTGATGAGAAATTCCTGATGACGTACAGGATCCCAGACTTGCTGCCCACAGTGCACTAAGACCTGTGTCGGTCTCCCAGGCTCAAACAAACTAAGATTTGAAAAAACACATGAATATGAAGACCACACCATACCTTTTAGAGATGATGATTATTTCCAGCTAAAATTCACACCAAGCAGGAATGTTGAAGCCTAAAATCAGGAAAAAAAAAACACAATTATTATCGAAATAAAGGATACACACACACACACACACACACACACACCTCACCCCCACACGCACAAGTAAATGACACCTAGTTAGACATGCCATCTGCCTCCTCTGCCGGGGAGACAGAACCTGAAAGTTTGGCTGTGAGCCACCAGGACTAAGGTGTTACCAATATAGCCATGGTTGCAGTCACCTATCCTGAAAGCCAAGTACATAAGCAAAGGGCCATATAGGTAGGGTCTTATTACGATGACCCTGCTTGCCACCCACACTCCTCAGTCCCTAGTTACCACCACCCACAGGAAACACCTTTGTGCCAAACCACCCAGGGTGTATAAAACTTAAAGCAGCAGATCCCCACATGTCTGCATTTGGGGACAAGGGCTCTGGGTCAACATGGCAGGTTATACTAACAAAATCCACTTCCATGGAGGATGTCAATGCCGACACCCTCCATTCATTCAAGTCACTCATCATGGGCAACTCCTCACTGACTGGGTTGCAGTACTTTCAGTGACTGCCACAAGGGCCATCACTGAAAAAGTGTCCAGCCAGGGTCGGTGTCAGTATCACTGCAATTAATTTTCAATTATTTTAATTGTGGTTGATGGTGGGGCAGTTACATGGCAGCCCAACTTGCCACCAACACTCCAAACCATTCAGTCACTAATCACCTGAAAATAAACTCTACCTCGAATAGCTACTGTTACCCCCCATACCCAACCAAGAAACTGAACCAGACAGTCTTGACTAAAAAAGTGAATGATGAGACATCCAAAATAAACTTACTTTTTCAGCAGACAGGACATGTTGCAGTTAGCAGTCTGGAGTTCAGGAATCCACATCAGTCAACAGGCTAGGGTTGGGTGTGAGGTGAACAGCAGTACAGTGTGTAGCAGAGCACAGCCCTGAAAGCACCGAGAAGTCACTTCAACTTCCATCTTCAGGCAAAATGGAAACCGCAGTCTTTCCTCAATCAATATTTAACAGCAACACTGCAGCCCCCACCCATCCCATGTGATGGCAGCATGTGCAGCACTGTAGCCCCCACCCATCCTGTGTAACGGCAACAGTGGCAGCACTGCAGCCCCAACCCATCCCATGTGATGGCAGCATGTGCAACACTGCAGCCCCCACCCATCCCATGTAACGGCAACAGTGGCAGCACTGCAGCCCCCACCCATCCCATGTGACGGCAGCATGTAAAACACTGCAGCCTCCACCCATCCCATGTAATGGCAACAGTGGCAACACTGCAGCTCCCATCCATCCTGTGTGATGGCAACAATGGCAGTACTGCAGCCCCCACCCATCCCATGTGACGGCAACAGTGGCAGCACTGCAGCCCCCAACCATCCTTGTGTGATGGCAGCATGTGCAGCACTGCAGCCCCCACCCGTCCAATGTGATGGCAGCATGCACAGCACTGCATCCCAATACCATGTACAAATCTGTCAAAGCTCAGACATGAAGTAAGCTGAACCACCAGATGCCAAGGTGGACTCCGTCGGTTCAGTCCCTATCTAATATATAGATGCCTGCATTGGTTTATTTGTAAACAAGTGCATCCAACTTAAAAAATTCAAGTGATTAATGAGGATGCTAATGGATATTAATAGAGAGATACACAAACACAATCTCTGCCAAAGAATAAACCAATCCAGAATCACTAAAACAGTAAATTGGGAACTGTCTGGCTATTTTCATGAAAATGGAGCCTCTTAGTTTTCATGTCAGAGCTCAAACTCAAGAAAGGAGTTCTGCCAGCAGTGGTGAAACCATGGCAGCTGTTCAGATTGGGGCTTTGTCTCTCCTATCCCTCTTACAGTTAGTATAGGTAAATTAATCTTTGCACCTGATCACTTATACTAATTGGTACATCCTCTGGAGCACCCGGAATGTTAATTATGGCACTACTGAACAAGACGCACTCTTTTCCTTATTAAAACTGCAAGCTGATGACAATGTCTTGCTCCTTTCTCAATTGGCAGCATAATAGTTGCCTAGACACACCATGGAATTTACAATAAAAGGGCACAAAACTTCAATGTCCAAGCATAAGGGCACGTGAAGAAAGGGCAAAGTGGCATCATCAGTTCATGAGCGAGAGTGCGAGATGTTCACAAGCTCCAAAATTAATGAGCCAGATGCACTGGAGAATTTACAAATTTGAGTGATTACGTGCAAAGATTATTAACTTAATATAGTGCCTGCAGGGGGGGACAAGACAGATGAAGCGAGCCCCAATCTGTACAGCGGTCAAGGCTTCACCTTGGCCAGTAGTTCTCCTTTAAGAAGTCATCATCTCTGTAGTTCCCCAACCCCATCCAAGCAAACATGGAATGCCCTGGTGCCAAGGCAGTTACACCACACCACCTAGGAGAAAAGCCACCACAAGAAGTTTGTATGAATGACCACTCCAGATACCTGTGCACTGCCACACAGTACCCTCCAGATACCCATGCACTGCCACACAGTACCCCCTGAAAGGCAAATACTTAGGTGGTGTTTTTTATTAGCATCACCTATCATGAGACAGTGGGTTGTGGGCCTGGTTGTGGTAGCCCAGGTTGCAGCGAAGGCCACCCCCCCAGCAACAACTTCTTTATTCTGAACTTTTAAATTTTATAAGCACAAATCAAGACAGGCCTCCAACATGCCTCCAACATATCCCATTAGAAATTCCATCAAAAGGTTCAACATAGAAAATGTATTTAAAAAAAGCAGTGAAATTGTTAGCATGCAGTTCGACACTGTAACCAGTGTGTTTGTCCCCTAGGAAATCCAATGTTTGTGTCCTCCAAAATTGATGTAGGGAACCGAGGAGGACAATCCACATTTCCAACTACACAGATGATGCCCTCTGGGTTCAGATGAAACATGGTTGATTCAGTTTGATGATGTTTAATAAAGATTTTTGTCTGAGTGTGTGTCTGTATTCTTCTACACAGTTATGCACACCACCCAACAATACTTACACCACATTTAAATTAAAATAGCCAGGATAGAGGCAGTAGGTCCCAGCACACAACACAGGAAATGACAAATGAAAATGAAAAATATGCATTCTTCAGTAAAGACACATGCCCAAAATATCACCACAAAACCAAATAACTCACCTTCCCCTACCCCAGTAGGCGGGGTATGTGGAACAGCTGCATCACAAGCCTGTCACCCAGGCCGGTCACGCAGCTGTTCCTACTTGGGTATCCAGGGTGCTAAATGAAGACAGGTCATGTAACATCTTGTCAAACCACACAGTAATGTTAAAAAGAGATATACATCGGATATGACATGGCCTGACTAAAGATATCATATTTATCTTCATGAGAGGCCAATGATATCATGACATCTCATGAGTGGCGAAGCCAAAAGTAAGATATCATGATATCATTGGCCTCTCATGAAGATAATATAGAATAATGCATATGCAGGTGGTTGATATGGAGTTTTTTTACTCACCCAAGATGTGTGATAATAAAAAAACCTCGAGAGCATAGCTCGAGAGGTTTTATTATTATCACACATCGAGGGTGTGTAAAAAAACTCCATATTAAGCACCCTGCATATGTTTTATTTTGTATAATAACAGGCTATGATTACTATCAGTCTATGGTTTTAAAAAGCATCAGTACAACAAAACACACACTGCCCCCACATAACTTGAAATTCAGTGTTTATTACTTCAGGACATAGCCTTCTAAATGACACTTGAACAGAATTGTATAACATTTAAACTCGGTACCTTTTGTTGTCTTCATTTCTAGGTTTCATCTAGCAGAAGAATCAGGATTTTTTTTTATGCGATGGAAAGGTCACAGTTCATTACACTGCTAAACATTAATAAACCTACAAGATTAGCAGGGAAAAAGTTACAACCTTTAACTGAATCTATTTAGTTTTATGTACTTAGCTATGTTTTTAAAGACTATTAAAAACTTGCCCCTTGTGGAAATAGTCGACCGTTGCTTCTTCAGTTCAGAGGTGAAAGGTCGTGCAACCTGTCAATAGAGAAAGGGATAGTGGTAAAATTACCTGTTTCTGGGAGACATTTTCTTGCTTTGTTTTTTGCAGTTAAGCATATTTACATTCATTTTATACAGTTCTACTTTGCATACCTGTTATTCGGAATCTGAATCAACCAGCACACATGCACGTTTTCTTGGTGGGGCCATGGAGTTGTTATATATATTTATGGATATTCCCTGGTGAAACACGCATTTTTTCCCAAACAAGGTCTGCAGGCTTCGTGCTCCTGCCAAGGGGAGGCTGGAAATTGAAGACACTTTTTGCTGCCCATTTCTGTTAGGATCAGGAGTCAAAACTTTCTGCTTTTCAACAACACGAGATACTTTCTTGGGCTTGGTTTAATAGACTGGAGATGTGTCTCTGTTTTTTTTCACTTAACACAGAGTAATTATTTATACTCTGTATATTTTTATGCCCTGAAATCTGTTGGACTTCGGTGGGTGGAATGTTAGCATCAATGAGTCGCTGAATGCTGTTTTTTCGTGTACTGTGATTAGTAATACGTTTCTCATCAGGGAGCCGAGCTGAAAGTTTCATTTTTTGCATCATTTGCCGCAGTTTGTTCATTCCTATTCTCATGCTTCTGTACCAGAGAGAGACACCTGATTTTTGATTTACATTAGGAGCTAAGTAGAATGGGGCATCATTTGTTTGCATTACCACAGGTCTATTCAGCTTGTATTTATCATAGGCTAAAAGTGGGTCTCTTTCTGGGTTGCTGTGATTTTCATACAACCGGGGATTCACTGGCCTGACATCTCTGGGGTTTTCACCTGTGCATGTTTTGGTTTGCCGCCCTATATTCTAGATACCTGTTACCTTCAGTATCTCTACTTCTACTATGTCGCCTCCATGCTAAATCATATTGCTATTTTGTAGGTAGAGCAAAATGCATACCAATGTGAAAAAATAGAAAATTCAGCAGTGACACTGGGTTGCTTAAAGAAATGGTACCTGTGGAATATAGTAGATTGATGTCCTCCTCGGACAATGGCTGGGCTTTTAGGGGTCTGTTTCCTTTACCAAGTTTCTTTAAAAATTTTGATTTCGCTTTCAGTGTTTTTTTTTGTTTCTGGAAAGTCAGTTTCTATGCCCTGGAAAATTGAGGCGGTGTATTTGTTACACTGTAAGTGGTGATCAGTGCTTGCTATGATACCCCTTATGCTGCCAGGCTCATACTCCGATCTGTCTGAATTTTTTACACAAAATATGAAATCGGTGATAATTATATCTAATTCTGCAGGTGGGATGATGTGGACTTCTCGACAGTCTTCTCTGTGAGCAAGATAGCTTTTAAAAATTCTGAGGTCGCTGGCTGTCTTGCGAATTGTGTTCTGATTTGCTTGCTCGCTTATGAATTTTTCCTGTCACTAGAGCTAGAGGTAACGAAATGGTTCTCCATTGTCTTGTCGCTTTAGATGGGGAGTCTCTGCTTTATTTGTGCTGCTTTACAGTAAAGGAACTGCCTGTGTGTTTGTTTGTTTTTCTGTTACGGGACTGTCTCGCTGCCTGTCAGCTGATTATGTTTATGATTCTCGCCATGATAGTAAAGTCGTATCAACCGCAGGTTGATACGACTTTTTTCATATCAACCTGCGAGTTGATAAGACTTTTTAAGAAGCGAGAAAACGAGTTGATATTGGCCATAGCCAGTTATTATAATATGATATCTTCAGTCAGGCCATGTCATGTTCTGTTTATACAATGTATGTTTTGGGTCCCTCCAATACAACCCCCACAATGTTGTTTTTGTCTGCAACACAACCTGCCACATATCTCACATAATGCAATTCTCCACAGGTTTACAGTGAGGCACTGTCTTTGTATATGTCTGGAAAATCAGTGGTTTTCAGAAATATTTACTTATAAAAATGTTATCTGGTTGATTATGCTGCTTTTACTTAGTTTCAACTTTCAGAAGCAGCTGCAGTTTTGGTGGCTGTTGCAGAGTGACAGAGCTGGTGTCAAGCAGTGTGAGGACCGCTTTGTTTTAATATAGTAAAGTGAGGAACTGCTGCATGTTTAAAATAAGCACTGTCCAGGTATAAGTTAGATCTGTCTAGTTTTGTTCTGTTCAAATTTGTGTCTGGTTTGGTTAAAAAGCTGCTGCCAGCAATGGGAAGAGAAGTGAAAGCGAGTTGCAGCTTTAGTGAAGACATTGCAAGCCTGAGCGAGTGTTGCTATAGCAACAGTGACATGAGCTCACGATGTGTTCACGTATATCCTTAGCCAGGTTGTGCTCCATCCTCACCTTCGATTCCCTCACCACCCTTGTGACCCTTCTAGCTGACAGCTCATATTTCCCTCTCTCCCATTCCCCCTGGAATGCTTAAAATGTGCATAGGCAGCCTTCTTACCTCTTACCGCCTCTTACACCTCCCTGGTCCACCAGCACGGCATGCCGACCCTGCCATTTTTGCTCCTTACCCTTGCACACAAGCTAGTAGCCTCCTGTACCCCTTTTTAATGGCCTCCCACTATCTACATCCATGTCTGGCCTGATCTGGCTCAAGCTCCCTCTCAGTATCCTGCCCATGACCACGAAATCCGCCCCCCTGAAATCCATTACCACTGTGTTTGAGCTCCTCAGTTTACTATATTAAAAGTGTTCGGTCATGATACAGATTTTAAAGTGAAAGTGTAGCTGCTCCGGAATATGAGGGAAACTTTTGCTATTGTTTATTTGAAATGATGGCAGGATCAACTAGATGGAAGTGAGAAGCCTCGCCCCTCAGCTGACCATCAACCAATAACCACTGGAGCATGGCATCGACCCAGCAGACTGGTGTACATGCTGGAAAAAATGGTTCTGTGCCACTCTCCCCATTCACCCCTCCTCTCCCCTCCCCTCCCTCAGAGGCCAGAACCATTTTCTCAGCATGTGAACCAGTGCACCCAGCCCGGCCCTCAGCTGACCATCAACCAATAACCACTGGAGCGTGGCACGGACCAGCAGACTGGCATACATGCAGGAAAAAATGGTTCTGTGCCACCTGCCCGCTCTATCCACCCTTCCCTCCCTCGGAGGCCAGAACCATTTTTCTAAGCATGTAAACCAGTCCGCCTAGCCCGGCCCTCAGCCTAACATCAACAAATAACCACTGGAGTGTGGCACGGACCCAGCAGACTGGCATACATGCTGAAAAAAAATGGTTCTGTGCCACTCTGCCCATCCACCCCTCCCTCCCTCGGATGCCAGAACCATTTTTCTTAGCACGTGAAACAGTCCTCCCAGCCCGGCCCTCAGCCGACCATCAACCAATCAACACTGGAGCATGGCACGAACCCAGCAGATCATGACATGCTGGAAAAAATGGTTCTATGCCACTACCTGTCCATCCACCCTCCCTCCTCGGAGGCCAGAACCATTTTTCTAAGCATGAAACCAGTCCGCCTAGCCCGGCCCTCAGCCTAACATCAACAACAACCACTGGAGTGTGGCACGGACCCAGCAGACTGGTGTACATGCTGAAAAAAATGGTTCTGTGCCACTCTGACCATCCACCCTCCCTCCCTCCCTCCCAGGCCAGAACCATTTTCTCAGCACATGAATCAGTCCACCCAGTCTGTCCCTCAGCCACCATCAACCAATAACCACTGGATCGTGGCACAGACCGAGCAGACTGGTGTACGTGCTGGAAAAAAATAGTTCTGTGGCACTTTGCCCGTTCACCCCTCCCTTCCCCCCTCCCTCCCAGGCCAGAACCATTTTTCTCAGCATGTGAACCAGTCTGCCCAGTCCATTCCTCAGTCGATCATCAACTAATAACCACTGGAGCATGGCAGGGACCCAGCAGATTTGAGTACATGCTGGAAAAAAATGGTTCTGTGCCACTCTGCCCATTCACCCCCCTCCCTCCCTTCCTCCCAGGCCAGAAACATTTTTCTCAGCATGTGAACCAGTCCGTCCAGCCCGGCCTCAGCTGACCATCAATCAATAACCATTGGAGCATGGCACAGACCCAGCAGACCAAAGTACGTGCTGGAAAAAAAAATGGTTCTGTGCCACTCTGCCCATTGACCCCTCTCTCGGGAGGCCAGAACCATTTTTCCAGCATCTGTGTCATTTTAAAATCATTATACATTTGAATTGTTACAAAAAATAAATTACTTACCAGACTTTAACAGGAACATAGAAAGGCAGTAGTCCTACTGCAGCAGGTGGAAAGGCAGGTCTGGTGCAGCACAAGGAAGCAGAAAGTACAGGCCAGCAGCATGAGAAAGCTAGTGGAACACGTTAGCAGAACAAAGCTGACAGGTCACTTTATCAGGGTCACACCCACTGCCACTCACCCCACCCTGATGGACCAACCCAGACACTCTCCCCACCCCAACAGACAAGCAGGACCACTCTTCCACCCAAACCCACCAGCAAGGCCACTCAACACGCAACCCCTCTAACACAGCCACTCTGCTCACCCAACCCCACCAGCATGGCCTCTCTCCACACCCCACCAGCACAGGCCATCTCAATGCCCCCCCCACCACAGATGCCAGGCATTCAGACAGTGACCAAAAATAAATCATTTATTTTTAACGGCACAGACATTTTATTTGCATTCATTTTAAATTTGGCTAACCCAGACAAGACATCTCTTAACAAGGATGTCAGGCAGTAATACAAGCCCTACCACGACAGACCAAGAAGCCTAGTCATCCCATCCCAATTTACTAACCCAGCAACTCTCCCCACCACGATGGACCGGCACGCCCACTGTCCCCACTCTGAAGGTCAGCACGCCCACTCTTCCCACCCCAATGGACCAGCACGGATACGCTCCCCACCCCTACAGACCAGCTCACCCACTCTCCCCACCCTGACGGACCAACCCAGACACTCTCCCTACGCCAATGGCCTAACCCAACCACTCTCCCCACCTGTACAGACTGGCACAGCCACTCTCCCCACAACTACAGACTGGCAGAGCCACCCTCCCAACCCCTATGGACTGGCACAGCCACACTCCCTAGCCCTACGGACCGGCACAGCCACTCTCCCCACTCTGATGAACCATCACGGCCACTCTCTCCACTCTGATGAATTGTCATGGCCACTCTACCCACTCTGATGAACTGACATGGCCACCCCCCCACTCTGTTGGACCGGCATGGCCACTCTTCCCACCACAACAGACAAGTAGGACCACTCTCCCACCCAACCCCACCAGCATGGCCTCTCTCCGCACCCCACCTGCACAGGCACTCTCAATGCCTCCCCACCACAGATTCCAGGCATGCAGACAGTGAGCAAAAATAAATCATTTATTTTTAATGGCACAGAGATTTTATTTGCATCCATTTTAAATTTGGCAAACCTAGACAAGAGATTTCTTTACATGGATGTCAGGCAGAAATATAAGCCCCACCCCGACAGACCAACAAGGCAACTTGTCCCATCCCAATTTACTAACCCAGCCAATCTCCCCACCCCCACAGACCGGCATGGCGACACTTCGCACCCCGATGGACTGGAACAGCCACTCTCTCCACCCCGATGGACTGGCACGCCCACTCTATCCACCACAATGGACCAGCACAGACATGCTTCCCACCCCTACAGACCAGCACGGCCACTCTCCCCACCCCTAAAGACAAGCACGCCCAGTCTTCCCACCCTGATGGACCAGCACAGACATGTTCCCCACCCCTACAGACCAGCACACCACCCGACAGACTAAACCGGCCACTCTCCCCACCCCTACAGACTGGCACGGCCACTCTCCCCACCCCTACAGACTGGCATAACCAATCTCCCCACCCCTATGGACCAGCGCAGCCACTCTCCCCACTCTGATGAACTGTCATGACCACTCTCCCCACTCTGATGAACCGGCCCAGCCACGCCGATGGACCAGCATGCCCATTCTTCCCACCCCGATGGACCAGCATGGACACGCTCCCCACCCCAACAGACCAGCATGCCCACTCTCGCCACCCTGGCGGACCAACCCAGCCACTCTCCCCACCCCTACAGACTGGCATGACCACTCTCCCCACCCCTACGGACCGGCACAGCCACTCTCCCCACCCCTACGGACTGGCACAGCCACTCTCCCCACCCCTACAGACCGGCACAGCCACTCTCCCCACTCTGATGAACCATCATGGCCACTGTCCCCACTCTGATGACCCGGCACAGCCACCCCAATGGACTGGCATGCCCACTATTCCCACCCCAATGGATCAGCATGGACATGCTCCCCATCCCAACAAACCAGGATGCCCACTCTTCCCACCCCCGACAGACCAACCTGGCCACTCTCCCCACCCCTACAGACTGGCATGCCCACTCTCCCCACCCCTACGGACCAGCACAGCCACTGTCTCCACCCCTATGGACCAGCACAGCCACTCTCCCACTCTGATGAACCATCATGGCCACTCTCCCCACTCTGTTGGACCGCACAGCCACTCTCCCCACCCCAACAGACAAGCAGGACCACTCTCCCACCCAACCCCACCAGCAAGGCCACTCAACATGCAACCCTCCAGCACAGCCACTCTGAACACGCAACCCCACTAGCATGGCCTCTCTCCACACCCCACCAGCACAGGCACTCTCTATGCCCCCCCACTACAGATGCCAGGCATTCAGACAGTGACCAAAAATAAATCATTTATTTTTAATGGCACAGACATTTTATTTGCATCTATTTTAAATTTGGCTAACCTAGACAAGAGATCTCTTTACAAGGATGTCAGGCAGAAATAAAAGCTCCACCCCTACGGACCAAAAAGGCCACTTGTCCCATCCCAATTTACTAACCCAGCCACCGCTCCCCACAGACCGGCACGGCCACTCTCCCACCCCGATGGAGCAACCCGGACACTTTCCCACCTCCAACGGACCAGCATGGACACGTTCCACACCCCTACAAACCAGCACGCCCACTCTCCCCACCCCTACGGAATGGCACGGCCACCTCCCAACCCTGATGAACCAGCACGCCCACTCTCCCCACCCCAACGGACCGGCATGCCCACTCTTCCCACCCCAATGGACCAGCATGGACATGCTCCTCACCCCTACAGACCAGCATGCCCAATCTCCCCACCCAGACAGACCAACCTGGACACTCTCCCCACCCCTATGGACTGGCACAGCCACTCTCCCCATGCTGATGAACCATCATGACCACTCTCCCCACTCTGTAGAACCGGCATGACCACTCCGATGGACCGGCACACCCATTCTTGCCACCCTGATGGACCAGCATGGACATGCTCCCCACACCTACAGAGCAGCACCCCCACTCTCCCCACCCCAATGGACAAACCCGGACACTCTCCCCACCCCAACGGCATAATTCAGCCACTCTCCCCACCCCTACAGACTGGCATGGTCACTCTCCCCACTCCTACAGACCAGCACAGCCACTCTCTCCACCCCTATAGACTGGCACAACCACTCTCTCCACCTCTACGGACCGGCAGTCACTCTCCCCACTCTGATGAACTATCACGGCCACTCTCCCACTTGATGAACCGGCACGGCCACCCTGATGGACCGGCATGCCCATTATTCCCACCCTAATGGACCAGCGTGACATGCTCCCACCCCAGAGACCAGCACACACACTCTCCCACTTACAGACCGCACAGACAGTCTCCCCACCCCAGACTGGCACAGCCACCTCCCCACCCCTATGGACCGGCACAGCCACTCTCCCCACTCCTACAGACTGGCGAGCCACTCACCCCACTCTGATGAACCATCATGGCCACTCTTCCCACTCTAATGAACCGGCACAGCTACCCCAATGGACTGGCATGCCCACTATTCCCACCCCGATGGACCAGCACGGACACGCTTCCCACCCCAACAGACCAACCCGGCCACTCTCCCACCCCACGGACCAGCACAGCCACTCTCCCACCCCTAAGGATTGGCACAGCCACTCTCCTCACCCCTACGGACTGGCACAGTCACTCTCCCCACTCTGATGAACCGCCATGGCCACTCTCCCACTCTGATGAGAACCAGCACAGCCACCCTGCCCACTCTGTTGGACCGGCACAGCCACTCTCCCACCACAACAGACACAAGCAGGACCACTGTCCCACCCAACCCCACCAGCAAGGCCACTCAACATGCAACCCCTCCAGCACAGCCACTCTGATCACCCAACCCCACTAGCATGGCCTCTTTCTGCACCCCACCAGCACAGGCACTCTCAATGCCCCCCACCACAGATGCCAGGCATTCAGACAGTGACCAAAAATAAATCATTTATTTTTAATGGCACAGACATTTTATTTGCATCCATTTTAAATTTGGCAAGGATGTCAGGCAGAAATACAAATACACAGGCCTGCACATACACTGAATAAATAGACTGCTGCCTGATCATGATCTTCTTGCTCATCTATCTCAGTCGCATCCTCTTACCTCCCTCATGGGAACTGCAGCTCTCTCCAACCAGCAGTTTCTGTCCTGACATGCTGGCAACCACTTTCTTTTAAATGGACTCACTCCACAAGCAGAAACCCCTTTCTCATTGCCACCCAGCTTATCCTCCAAACTTCCTCACACACTGAAGTGACGAATTCAGGTATACAAGCATCCAAGATAGCTCGGTCATCCTCAACAGCACTTGGCCATCTGATAAAATAAAATAAGTCACGGTAATGGGATACCTAGCAAGCTGAAAAACATTCAGATCACTCGCTCTGTCGGTAGGCAAATTGATTACCCCATCATTGATGCTGCACTCATTTCTGTCCATGGGCAAATACACATCAGTGTAGTGCAGTCACTGAAGCGCAAATATTAACAAGCGCTAACATAACAAGTGACCAAACTTTCAGCAAGCGAAAATATTTAGTTCTACAGTGCTTATTAACTGGTGAGAAGCGTGGGCTGAACTCAGCTGGGATACTTACAACAGAATCCAGGGTGCAGTTAGGAGATACAGCTGCAGGTTTTATTACAGCAGGTTTTATTTTTCAGAAGTTCTCAGACTCCAGCAGCGAAATGGTCGACAAATAAATCCAACGACGAGGAATCCAAATACACAGCAAAGAAAGCAGCAAGTAGCAGCACAAGAAGAAAGCACACTACTGTGCTGTAACTTTTATAGCCCTCAGATCACAGCCTCCCCGAGAACAAACACAACTTCTGTTTTGGCGCCATTTTGCCATGGGCCAATTAGAATTCCAAGTTTCCATCCGCATCACCGTGTATGATGTAAACCAGTGTCCCTGATTATACTTGTACACATTTATTATTAGATTTTGTTTTACCTTTAGATTGCTGTTGTGATGCTTTGAGGTCACAAAGAAACTCCTATTTTATGTCTTAAAATAATACATAGCGTCATTAAACTAAGAGAAATGAATGCAAATGTTTCAAAGTGGTCATTCTAATGCGTTGAGGGTGTCATTGTTTAGCCCCATTTCTATGGTAACAGCACCACTTGACAGCTCCACATCATACTTCATCTTATGGTAGATAATGCTTTCAATTGATGTATGATGTGTGTGTGTGTGTAGAGAGGGTACATCAAGGAGACCAAATCAGTGGTGTTTGCCGCTCACCTATTTCAACAAATATTCTGTGCCGTGGGAAAATGTTATTGGTCTGAGCTTGGACAATGCATCTGTGAACATGGGAAGGGATAAGGGGTTATATAGATACTTTGAGGCCAAAAATCCAAATGTCTACACGTTTGGCTGTCCATGTCATGTGATCCATAATGCTGCCAATCATACCTCTAAAGCCTTTGCCCAGACCACTGGGTTTGATGTTGGAGATTTCCTTGTCAATGTGTACTAATGCTTTTATAATAGTACAAAATAACAGGCATCACTTAAAGAGTTTTGCAACTTCTGTGAACAGGAATACAGAAAAATATTAAAGTATGGGGCTACACACTGGCTTTGCAAAGATGTGTTTATCTCCTGAGTTCTGAAACAGTACCCCAGCCTGAAGAGTTACTTTGATAGTGAGCTAAAGCTGAAATCAGATCTAAGATTGCGGAGGCTAAAGCAATATATTTGTTGATCCTTTGACTGAGGTTTATGTTTTATTCCACCAGTCGGTCATGCCCATATTCTCTGACCTAAACAAACTTCTTCAGTCTGAAGAACCTAAAATACATGCATTGCATTAAGAGATCCATAATTTATTGCAGAAACTGTTGGGTAGATGCCTGAAAGTAGATGTATACAAAGGTGATGACTTAACTAGTTTTAATGTGCATGATGGTGAGACCCTGCTTCCCCCAGACAATGTGATGATTGGATTCACCACTCATTCAGTCATGTGTCACAACCACTTAATCCCTGAGAAAGAATGGAATGTTGCCAAAAGCTGTCATTTCTTTCTACTTGAGGCATACCAGGATGCAACTGATCACTTACCGGAAAATGACCCTGCACTGAAACGTGCTAAAGTTCTTCAGTTTGACCAGTGTGCTGAAGCCAGTTTTGACAGTTTTGTGTTCTTTCAGGAAAAGTTTCCCTCATTGAAGGAAAAAGTGGAAGGGAATATGGATAGAATATATGATCTGTTTTCCGATTAACAGCTACTGGATGACTCTAAACCAGAACTGTGTGAACTACACTGTGTGGACCATTTGTGGAACTATCTGGGTCAGGTTAAGGGGTGTGATGGACTAAGGTTTAATTTGTTGTTTGAGGTGGCTAAGTACATTCGTATTTTCCCACACAGCAATGCAGAGGAAAAACGTATACTTTCTACTGTTGCCAAAAACAAGACCACCTTTAGATCAAGCCAATCAAATTGAACAACACTCGCATTCATTCTTACTTGCAAGAGCAATTAGTTCAACAAAACACCACACTACAAATTTGTCTCTAACAAATCTCTGCTCAGAAAAGCTAAATGTGCAGCATCAAACTACAATTCTGACCATACTTCCCATAATAAACAGGACTGAACATTTGGGCCTGGACATTCAGAAATGTACCAAAGTCTGGCACAGGTCTGGTGCAGTGCAAATCTGATGCACCATGGTGCAACTGGACCCATATTCAGAGGTTGCGCAGACTGAACAGGGCCAGTGCAACACAGCTGAATATGGCAGAGTTGCACCATGGTGCCAACAGAGGTGCACCTTGGCACAAACAGAGATGCTCCAGAGCAACTGTGGAGCAGAGCAGCACAGCAACAGAGGGGGACAGGGCACAGAGAACAGACCCAGGTACAGAGCCATGGAAGCATAGTGACAGGCCACAGGAGGCCTCCACAAGCAGGGCACAGCAGGGCACACACAGGCAATGGACCCCAGAACACAACAGTGGTATGGATAGCAGGTGACAGGAGGTGCCAACGGCCAATGAAGGGCCACCAAGGGAGCCCCCCCACAAGTTGCATGCCGTGCCCCCCTCAAAAGACCATAGCAGGCCACACCCAGGACCATGCAGCCAAGACACACATGCCACACAGGCACACAGGAGCCCACACAGTGAGCACTAAACAGGCTGGGTTGCTGGCAGCATGGCAGACCACATGGGGCAGGCTGCACAACGTCAAGCAGAGTACCCCATCACAGTGTACGGACAGTACCCTACCAATGACCATGACCACTGAATGCCACCCCATGGGCACCCTAATGCACAGCCACTGACTCAGAGGATGGACACCACCACAGTGGGACACACCACAGCACACAGCAGGGAACCACAGAAGCACAACACGTGCCCCCTCTCATACACACAACACGGACAGACACTGGGCCACTGCTGCATGGCTCCTCATGCCACCTGAAAAGCATACACAAACACAGGCAGGTATGTCAGAAAATATTTATATATAACACAACTATTCACAAAAACAATTTTACAGAGAAAACTCCTGTGCTCAAAAGTGATTCGGTTCACTGCAACGGGCAGCCAGACCATTACATAACAACTTTTCCACAGAAGTGCTCCAAAAATGAATACAAGAAAGCCAGATAATACAACTAAATTGTTGATTTATTCACAACATGGTGAGAGCCCCTAGTGCCTCAGCAACAAGCCTTCAAAGGGGCGTGAGCTATACAAGTTCATGTCTCACTTAAATATACAAAAGACATGACATCATAGTGTCAATCCAATAAAGAGCAGAGTTTAGCTTATAAAACATAGAAAATCTATTAACCCTTCATATAGCTTTATATTAAACAACTTCATATTGAACATTCCTTCTACATCTAAATCTAGTGAATTAATATATTTTCACATTATGATATTAAATTATCATGCCCCTGCCCAACACGTCCCACCCGCCAGCATGGCTGAAGTGCAACGCAGGCGGCAACTGGCAATGCCACTCTGTGATTTACACAACGACAGTGTACCACACCACAGGGCGTGCCAGGCAGCAAAGCCAACACCACAGTACAGCACCAGGGCAGACATGCACATGGGATGACTTACCTGTCTGTGGCAGTGCCACATGCCTGGTGCATGCCTGAAGCCTCTGTATTTGGTCATGGTCCCATCTCATGACGTCACTGTACCAGTGCTGACATTGTTCTGTAGTCCTGGGCACCCCGGTCCTCCACTCCAGAGTGGCAGAGATAGCCTGCCACAAAGTGCCCCTGGCCTGCTGCAATGGCACTCAGCCAAAGAGCTGTGGGCTGTGGGCTCCACACTGGCCACCAGGTTTGCAAGTTCAACCTCAGACCAGTTTGGGGCATGGCATCCCCTAGCCTGTGCCATTGCACCATATCGGGTTCAGCGGCAAAATGGCAGCATCAGGTGCACGGTTCAGTGCAGGTGCCGGATGCACGAAGCTTGGGAGACTGCACAGTGCCCACCCATCATGCAGTGCTGGAAATTGGCAGTGGGCATGCCTAGATGAGGTCACTGGGTCACTGGTCTGACCCAGGGTCAGGAATCACCTGCCAGTGCACGAGTTAACATGTGTCGCGATAGAGACGAGTTACCCTATGCGACCATGCACGTAGCCTGGCCTCATGTGGTGCATGATTGTCACCATGATAGCGTGACTTGCGTGCACACTGCAGGCCTGTGCACTGCGAATGTGTGGGCATTGAGCCACAACTTGATCAAGCACAATCCCATTGCTGCATAGTGCAATTTCTTGCTATTCAGATGCCACATACAAATGAGCTCATCAGCCAATGCATGGTGCAATGGGGTGCATGACTCTATTTAGTTCGGATCATTGTTCCAGGTTATACAGATACTTGAATGTCCATGAAGAGTGAGAGGCATTGAATCTTCCTCGACACACAAGTGTGCCACTGCTTCCATACTTCTTTGCTGCATACAGGCCCAACTATGGCAGGTGGATTCCAATCTACTGTACATTTTCGATATGTTAAATCTCCCTGAAGAAGAACACAGTGCCTTTGAATTTTGGTAATTTGCTGTGTGTCACACTCCTGGTTTTTTCAATGGAATTCAGAGTGACATGGGAACAGAGAAAACTATTATCAAAGACTCAAAGGCAGCAGTGGGATGGTAGGACTGACAAGAAAGAAGTCAGCCCTAGTCAGATGGACCCTCACAAGATATTTCCTGAGTGAATATGCAAAGGCTATGAGAGAAATACATGGCCTATCAACAAGCAGTGAAGACAAGGTCTTTGCTTCTGAATTGAAGAGAGATGAAGAGCATGTTAGAGCCCTTGCCAACCATGTCATCAACAATATGATAAACCCATTTGACCCTGAATCATATCCAGAGGTGCTTATTAACATATCTACTGGACTGCGTGTAACATCAGATGTGCATGAGTCTGTAATGAAAATAACAGATGTTCGTGAAGAACAAATAAAGAGATTTGTGAGAGGTGCACTTGATTCTGATGGGACACATAACTTCTCCAGTCTCATCAAGAAATCTGGCATCAAAACATTTGCTGACATGGCCCAGAAAACCAAATTTAAATCCGGCAAGGGAGGGACAATTACAGTAGCTATCAGTCCAAAAATTGTTTTCCACAGAGCCCTGTCCTCAGCAAGGGAGGGAGGGAGTATAGCACAGTTGTTTAAGGCTCTGAACTTCAAATCTGGTGACATCCAGCAGATTAGACCTGGGTTTGAATCCCACAACTTCTACTTGCATACTGTGTGACCTTGAGCAAGTCAGTTAACTTCCCTGTGCTCCCAGGTTGCACCTGTAAAAAGCTTTCAGCTTAGTGTGCTACTCCTGGTTAAACAACTAAAAAAGAAAAAGATGCAGAGATGATGTTTCAATGGCAACTGTTCTTAGTCACCCAATAGGACCTCTGCCTATGCCCTTTCTATGCTGATGGAAAATGAGAAAGTCAGACAAAGCTGAATTGGGGCATCAGCTGGAAGCTCAAGCTGAAATATCCATAAGCTATGAGGATGCAACAAAGAAACCACAGTGTACATCAGAGATGGCATGGCTGTCATTCAAATGATGGCTGGAGACAGATTCCATACATTCAATGAACTAGCTGCTGGGTACTTGAGGCAGGTCCTAAAAGGATTTGACAAAGTTAATTCTGTAGTTGAAGTCTTTTTTTTTAAATTCAATATACTTTATTAAAAGTATAACAGCAACAAACATACAAAACATCAGACAACGGTTCACTTAGTACAAGTATCAGTAAGTCTATAACAAAATGGCAAGAATGATCAGGACAGTTACGACAATAGTAACCAACCTACCAACTCTGCAGCCTTCTTGCCCCAGCCAGTCCCCCTAGAACCTCAACTCCCACCCCACCCCACCCAGAGCACAATAAGGAGAAATAACCCAAAAGAAAGAAAAAAAGCCAAATGGGGAAGAAAAGAGGGGGTGCAGAAGCCTACTGCCACCCTTCCAATGGGAGAGGAAGCCATCCACACCTCCTCCACCAATGAGCACCCTCTAAGAAACCTGTAGTATAGGAAGGAGGGCTACTAGCAGGCTCCATTTCATTTGAAACTCCTTCCAACAAGCCTGTCAGCAGGCTATACTGTATGTCTCCCATCTCGAGAACTTGGAGTATTTCTGAGTGCCATTCTCTAAGGAGGAACTAAACCATCCAGCCAGAGTCAGATGACAATTAGTTAGGCAACACAAGAAATCAGAGAATCAAAGCCCTATGGCAGCCAGCCATGTCTGTTGAGAAGTGGCCTACCAGACAAATCTGCAGGGTAAAATAGGGATCCAGTCCCAAAAGCGGATCTAAAGAGTTCCAGATTGCCTGCCAGAATGGTACTGCCAGGGAGCAATCCCAAATGATATGTTTAAGGGTCCCATCAGAATGCCCACACCAAATACAAGTTGGGGAAGTGGACATACCCATCCTATGTAGCCTGGAGGGCACAAAATATAAATTATGCAAGATATGGTATTGTAAGAAGAGAAGACAATCTTGCTTAACATATTTGTACATACACTGCCAAACCTGCCAGCATGCTCCCTCCTCCAGATAAAGTCCCAGCTCCTGTTGCCAATAGAAGCAGATTCCTTTGTGACTTCTTGGATCCTGCTGCTGAAAGACATCATAGAATTTGGAGACAGGGTGAGGGTGTACCGCAATATCTGTAAAGTTTTAGCAAGGGCTAGTGTCCCTCACCAAGGCAGGGGCCCCAGAAAAGATGAAAGTGCCCTAACTAGCTGTAAGGTGTTGAAAGGGTGGTAGGTGAGAATGCAGAAGTGGTCCTGTAACTCATCTGCATAAAGAGGTCTACCTCTTTAAGTAAAGACTTCACCAAAGCCTGTTGAAGTGGCAAACAGAAAGCAGAGGGTATAGGGCGGCTTGCTATACAAAAGTGCGGGCTACCTATAAGAGGATGAGCAATATCTTTACTGGGATCCAAGTACAAATGGGAATAAATCTGACAAAGGGCTTTAAGAGACCAAAACATGGGGAGGCCTGAAGTGGTTTAGGAAGCTTGGACAGCTTAGCCTACAGTAAACTACCTATGAGAGACTGCAGACGGCAGAGCCGCTGTTCTAAAGATAGCCACATGAGGTAGTAGGAGTGGTTAGGGGAGTATTCATGATGGAACCCGTTGAAAAGTTTACTACAGTGTATGGCACAATAGTAAAGAAAGAATTTAGGCACTCAAATGCCGTAATTGAAGTTTTTGACAGATATGACAACAGTATCATCATATCATAATATCATATTAATGTGTCAGCAGAAAAGAACCATCCTGGTCCATCTAGTCTGCTCATTTCTCACCTGCCCCACTTTTCTCCACTTCCCGGGATATTTTCCTATCCACTAGCCAACCCCTGTGTCTGCCCCATGCCCTCTTGAATTTCTCCTCTGTTTCTGTACATACCACCTCATTAGGTAATCTGTTCCAGGATTCCACCACACTCTCAGTGAAATAACATCTCCTTATACTATACACAGAGGAGCTGTGATCTGTGTTGAGTTGCTGCATCAGTGGCAAAGGGAGCAGCGACGAGGGAACTTCCACCACAAGGAGTGGCCACTGGAGAGCTTCTGGCCACATCAGCAGCAAAGAGGAATGCATCTGAATCTCTTGCCACATTAGTGGCACAGCTGGAGGAGAGGGGGTGGCTGCATCAGTGGCACAGCTGAGGAGGACCAATCAGGCCCCAGGGTGGGCTTTTTGACTGGCAGCAGGGCTATAAATAGCCAAGCCCAGTCACTAAAAACAAACACAGAGAGGAACTGTGAGCTGTGTTGGGTGGCTGTATCGGTAGCAAGGGAGCGGTGACCGGGGAACTTCCGCCACAAGGAGCAGCCACTGGAGAGATTCTGGCCCTATTGGCAGCAAAGAGGAACTGCATCGGAATCTCTCACGATATTGGTGGTGTACTTGGAAGAGAGGGGGAGGCCGCATCGGTGGCATAGCTGAGGAGGACCAATTGGGCCCCAGGATGGGCTTTTTGAATGGTGGCTGGGCTATAAATAGCCAAGCCCAACTGCTAAAGAACAAATACACAGAGGAGCTGTGAGCTGTAGTTGTTTGCCTTGCCTACCCACACCAGCCCCAAACTGTTAAATGGTCTTAGGTGGAGGAGGAAGCTAAGAAGTCATGGCCAGGGGCAGGTCTATCGAGGGGGAGGTGGTGACCTGGGTTGGGCTACAAGCTCTGGTTCAGTCTGTTATGTTGTGTTTTGTTATGCTATGCTGACATTGTCTGGTAACAGATTCATTCACTCTGCAGGGGTCCTTTTTGTCAAGTAGCTTGCCCAGTGGGCATTGGGAGAGTTTAAAATAGGTTCTAACATGGTTAGCAAAAAATGATGGGGCAACTAACTTGGAAGGGAAATCAGAATGGGATGGGGACAGGGATATGGCATTATCCTCGGATCACAAAGGCAGACATTTTTGGAAGGGTGGTGGGGTATGCTGGTTGTGGGTTGACCATGGTACTAGCCTTGGCTTGGAAAATGGAGGGCTGCATGGTGTGCCGAGAGTTGGCACAACTAAAGGAGGAGGTCAGGTGGATAAGATGGACACTGGGTAGGGCAGGGGTAAGGGGAGGTGGGGAAAAAGGAGGCTCTGCTGAAGGTGTAAGATGAGGTGGTGGCAGAAGGGGAAACAATGGAGAAGATGCAGTGGGTCCAGGAGCAGCACCTGTAAAGGACAGTAGCAGTCAGAAGAAGGAAGGTAGGGGCACAAAGGACTGCTCAAGAAGGGAAGGAGTTGTAGGGGTGGGCACTGTGGGCATTGGGGGAGCTCCAGTGGGCTTGGATAGATGTGGTTCTGAACATGAAAAGGGCCAAGGATACTGGCAGGTTGTTAGGAGCAAAGGACCAGGTTATGCATGAAAGAGAACTGATGGGGGGGCGCTCCAGTGGGAGGAACCAAGGCAGTAGACATAGAACATAAAAACAGATTTGCACCACTAGTACAGATAGCTGATGGAGACTATCCTGAAGGAGAGGCTGGTGGCCCTCCTGGAGGCCAAAGGACTACAGGATAGCAGATAGAATGGCTTCATACATGGCAGATCCTGCCAAACCAACCTGATTGAGTTCTATGACTGGATAACTAGTAACTGGATAGGGGCCGTGCAGTGGATGTCCTGCATCTGGACTTCAGTAAGGCATTCAACTTGGTGCACATGGGAGGCTGGGAAGTAAGTTAGAAGGCACTGATGCAGCTTTAAAGCTGGTGAGATGGGTAGGGAACTGGCTTCAGGGAAAGCAACAGAGGGCGGTGTGGGCGGGGCTCTCTCATCCCCAAGGGTAGTGACGATCAGTGTTCCACAGGGCTTGGCATTGGGACTAGTGTTGTTTGGGATATTCATTGCTTACATATCATTGGACAACAAGAGCAAGATCAGTTTGTTTGCTGATGACACCAAGATGGAAACGGTGGTGATGACCTAGGGGGATGGCAGGGTTACAGGATGTTCTGGAAAAGCTGAAAGCCTGGTCAGACACCTGGCAACTGGGGTTTACTGCCAAAAAGTGCAAGGTGCTGCATTTTGGGGTGAAAAACCCAAGGAGGAGTTACCAGCTGGGGGGTGCAGCTAGCAAAGACAGTAGAGGCGAAGGATCTGGGGGTGCTCATTACAGGGCCAATGAACAACTCTGCACAATGTAGAAAGGCAGTTGCAAAGGCCAACAAAATGCTGGGTTACATTACAAGGGGTATCTCCTCGAGGAGGGGGAAGGGGATTCTGCCACTGTATAGGTCATTTTTTAGACCGCATCTGGAGTACAGCGTGCAGTACTGGCACCCATATCTGAAGAGGGACATTAAGGTATTAGAGGGGGTGCAGTGCAGGGCGACAAAGATGATCAAGGGGCTGGGGGACTTGCCATACGAGAGGAGGCTCAGGGAGCTGAACATTTACTAGCTGGAGGAGAGGAGGGACAGAGGGGACATGATTGAAACAATTAAGTACATGAAAGGAATAAACAAGACAGGAACAGAGGGGCTGTTCAAAGTAAGGGAGGGGAAGGACACCTGGGGCCATAATATGAAGCTGAAGGGAGGAAGGTTCAGGAGGAAGATGAGGAAACACTTTTTTCAGAGAGGGAGGTAGCTGGGTGGAATGCGTTACCGGCAGAAGTGGTATCTAGTAGAACAGTGGACTGCTTCAAAAGGTGCTGCGACAGGGCAAGGGGAGGGTCAATGGAGGGGAATGGATGAAGGGGAAGCTGCAAAATAAGGGGTCCTAGCTGCACATTTGAGCAGACTTGACAGACCTCTAGGCCTTTATCTGCTGGAAAATTATGTATGTTCGTAGATAAACAAGGGGGAATGCGATGAACTTGGAGCAGAGGATGATCCAGGGGGAGCAGAGAGTTGGGCATGATGGAAGGCTCAGTAGTCAAGAGAAGCAGGGTTGTTCCTTGCAAAGGACAGATGTGGCAGGAGGAGCAGTCATCAGTGGGAAGAGCGTGAGTAAGGATGATGGGGTGGGGGGTTGGGGGCGAAGGCACCAGTGCTAAGGAAGGAGTCGGGTTAGCACAGGAAGGGAGCTGGGAGTAGGGAGTTCTGAGAAGGGAGGAGGAGGAGAACTCAGTAAGAAAAGTGTTTAGTCCAGGGGAAGGGCCAGCAGTGATACAGTGAGGGGAGAACAGAAAAAAAAGATGAGGGGTGGAAATGAGTTCCTCTGTGGGGTAGGAGAGGCCACTAGTTCCTGGGGTGCGTGCAGGATGGACTGAAGTGGCATAGCAGGAATGGAGGTGTTGGGAAGACAGGTCAGTTAGGAGAAAGAGCTGGAACAGGAGGGATAGGGCAGAAAATGGCACTCAGATAGGGGGTGAGGCCAGTACTCAGATAGGGGTTGTGGCCAGGGAAACCAATGAGGTAGGGCTATGGAAGGATGGACCCATAGATGGGGGTAGGCTTAAGGAAAAGGAAGTGGTTAGAGTGCTCCTGTTCAGGGATGCCATGATTAGGGGGTATTAAGTGGGAAGGGTGGGGTGAGTGGAAACCCTGTGCTGTCGGGGTCAAGAGTATAATTGGTTTGACTCTGCATGAAGCCAAGCACCTGGTCTATGCTCTGGTGAATGAATGTGGAGGATCCCCTGACATATTAGTGCACCTGGGCACAAATGATATAGAAGAAAATAGTGTGCCAGAGATTCAAGCAAGGTTTCGGGAGCTAGCCAGGATCTGTCTTGCTGTAGGGTGCTCAGTCTCCTTCTCAGAGATCATACTGGTGCCTAGAACCAGTGTGAGGAACAAAATAAAAATCAGATAGGTTAATGAATGGCTCGGCGAGTGGTGTGATGCTGAGGGAATGGGTTAGTGGGGGGCTGGGGTGCGACCTGGGAGGACAAGGAGCTGTATGCAAGGGATAGGCTCCACCTCAACTTGGGAGGAAGGGTGGTTTTGAAACAAAAACTGTCAAGATTGATTCAAGCTAGGTGGAGTTTAAACTTGTGGGGGCTGGGGCTTGAGGCAGATCTAGCAAGCCCATCAAGGATGGCTTGACTTTCTTCCCAAGCGATGGGGAGGCAGTACAGAACAGGAGTGCCCAACTGTGCATGAGGGAGCTAGACCAGGCAGCTACCTGGGAGCTCTTGGGGTAATGGGAGAGTAAGGGACAGGATGGAGGTGGTTGTGATTAACACCAGGAGCATGGGTAACAAGATGCCTGAGCTTCCAGCAATGAGAAGTGGATGTGGTGGCTGTCACTGAAACTCAGACTACTCATGGGCATGACTGGGATGTAAACCTGATGGGATACACTACATTCAGAAAGGACAGGGCTGTGGACAGGGGAGGAGGAGTAGCACTCATCATTAAAAATGGTATAGGGATAAGCAGGGTAGAGGAGCAGATGGAAATGTGGAGGTGTTATGGGTCACCTTGCAGGTGCCTGGGGCAAGAGGGTGAAGTGGGGGTGGTTTACAAGCCACCCATGAAGGGGGAAAATCTACGAAGAAGGCCATATGGCAAATCTTAGGGACCACTGTGGTCATGGGAGGTGTAGAACAGTGGTGTTGGGTGACCTAAATGTGGCAGGGACTGATTGGGGAACTATGGCATCCTCATCAGCCAGGAGCAGCATCTGCTAGGCTTCTTCCAGGACATGTTTCTGCCCAACTGGTGGCAGACCCAAAGAGGAAGGTCGATCCTGGATGTGATCCTGTCGGACTGTGATCTCTTTAGGAACCTATTGGTAGGGGACCCACTAGTGGAGAGTGATCATGCCATGGTCTGGTTTTCCTAGAACTGAGGGGTGGAGTAGAGTGCACAAAAGTGACTGTAGTTGACTTTAGGGGTGCAGACTTCAAAGGTATGGAACAGACCTTAGGGGTCACTTGAGGATCAGACTGGGCATGGAAACTAACAGCAGGTGGAAATTATTAAAAGCATGCTCCTGGAAGCTACCAAGGCCTGCACAAAGGCATGATGCAAGTTTGTAGAGCCAGAAAGCCATGCTGGTGGACAAGGAGGTCCAGGATGCTGAGATGGAGAAAAGGCTACTTATAGCTGGTACATTAACTCACATGGGGTTATTGAGAAGGGCGGGTATTATATGATAGTCAGAAAGATCACCAGGGTGGTGAGATCTACCAAGGTGAGGATGGAGCAGAGCTTGGCACAGGAGATTAGGAGAGGTGATAAAGGGTTCTTTAGGCATATCAGGGAAAGGAGGAAAGGGAAGGGGCAGATTAGTAGATTGTCAGAGAGTGGGTGGGCTGAGGAGGCAGGGGAGCAGGTGGAGGTACTAAATGATTACTTTGCCTCAGTCTTCACTAAGGAGGATGGTGGGGCAGCACTGACGGGGGGCAGTTTGGACCTGCAGATGGGGGACCATGGATGTTGAAATCCCTGTTGGTAGGGTGTGGGAAGCCTCAAGTCCCTAAGAACAGAGAAGGCACGGATCTGGATGACCTTCATTCCAGGGTGCTAAAGGAATTGTCAGATGTCCTGGCTGCATCTCTGGTGAACCTTTGTAACTCCATCCTTTAGTTGGGATGGGTGCTCAGGATTGGAGGATGGCCCACATCGTGCCTATCCAGAAAAGCTGCCCATGTGAAGAGCCTAGAACTACAAGCCTGTCAGCCTGACATTGGTGGTAGGCAAATGATGGAGGTCATCTTAAAGGAAAGGCTGGGGTATTTCTGAAGGCATAGGGCCACCTAGATGATCACCAACATGGCTTTCTTCAGAGTAGATTGTGTCAGACCAACCCATGGAATACTATGATTGGGTGATGAAGGTGCTGGACCAGGGCAGGCCGGTGGATGTCCTCTTCTAGACTTCAGCAAGGCATTTGACTCAGTGCAACATCCTGGGCCATTGGAGAAGCTGAGGGAAATTGGGGGAGGGGGGATGGATGGACAGGTGGATAGGGAACTGCCTAGCTGAGCGATTTCAGAAGGTGGTGTTTGGGGGAGAAGAGGTTTCATCTCCCAGGAGGGTCATTAGCAGGGTCCCATAGGGATCGGTGCTGGGTCCACTCCTGTTTAATGCTTACATCTCAGACATCAGAAATGGTATCAGGTGTGAGATGAGCCTCTTTACAGATGACTCGAAGCTGGGGGTGGTGGTTGATGGGGAGGAGGGTAGAGTAGCCCTACAGGGTGATCTGGAGACTCTGGAGTGGCAGCCATGCACCTGGAAACTGAGGTTTAATACTGAGAAATGCAGGGTTCTCCACCTGGGGCTTAGGAACCCAGCCCACATGTACACCTTGGGAGGGGAGACACTGCAGGCTTGAGTGGTGAGAAGGACCTTAGAGTGGATGTGGATGCCAAAATGAACAACTCTGAGCAATGTAGAAGGGCTGCAGCCAAAGCAAATAAAATGCTGGGATGCATCACCAGGGGATAACCTCGAGAAGCCGGGAGGTGTTCCTCCCATGTATAGCTGCCTGGTTAGACTGCTGCTAGAATACTGTGTGCAGTTTTGGTGTCTGTACTTAAAAAAGGACATTGCACTCCTGGAGAGGGTCCAGAGGAGGGCGACCAAGATGATACAGGGTCTGTGGGAGAGGTCCTATGGGAAGAGACTTGAGGAGCTCAACTTGTACTCCCTGAAGGAGAAGAGGGACAGAGGGGATATGATTGAGGTCTTCACATACCTTAAGGGGTAAACAGGGTAAGCCTAGATAGTGTGTTCCAGATGAGGGAGGCAGGGGCCACCAGGGGCACTCACTGAGGCTGGTTGGTGGGAGACTCAGGGAGGAGACAAGGAGGTGCTATTTCACCGGGAGGGTGGTGGAACCTTGGAATGCACTGCCTGCAGAACTGTTGTCTGTAGATACTGTGGAGGTGTTCAAGAGTGGTAGGGACAGGTATATTGGGAAGGTGAAACCGGAGGAGAACTCCAGTCAGGGGATGGGGCTGGGGTTTTTTATGGGGGAGGTAGGGAAGGCAGCAATGGTGCCCTGAATGGGTGCTGATCTTTGAGCAGACTCGATAGACCATAGGGCCTACTCTGCTGTCAACTTAATATCTTACATTTCTCTTAAATCTTCCCCCTTCCAATTTTAAATTATGACCCCTTGTTTTAACTCCTACTTTTCTTTTGAATAAACAATCTTCATTCACTTTATTTATTCCATTCATATACTTAAAAGGCTCTAGCATGTCACCTCTATCTCTTCTAACCTCCAGCGGAATAGATTTAATTTCTCCATCTTGTCTCAGATGGCTTTACTTGCATACCTTTCTACCATCTTTGTTGCCCTTCTCTGAACCTTCCCCAACCCAATCTATATCCTTTCTTAAATAAGGCCTCCAGAACTGTACCCTGTACTCCAGGTGCAGTCTGACCATGGTATTATATAAAGACTTCAACAACTCCCTCTTCCTACTTGTTATACTGCTTCCTATGCATGCCATCATTCTGTTTGCTTTACCTACTGCCTTACCACATTGGTCTCCTACCTTAAGGTTGTTTGATATTATAATCCCCAGATCCCTTTCCTGTTCTGTTTGCTTTATCAGTTCTCCCCCCAGTGAGTAGTCAGCCAGTGGATTTTTATGCCCCACATGCATTACTACACCTCTTAGCATTGAACTTTAGCTGCCAAATGTCCAAACACTTTACTAGGGTGCTCAGATCTCATCATAGCATCAACCCATCCTGCTATGTCAATTCTATTATATAAATTTGCATCATCCACAAAAATACACACCTTTCCGTCAGGTACCACTGATATATCACTGATATATACTGTATGTTAAGAAGGATTGGTCCCAGTACGGACCCCTGAGGAACATTGCTTGTCACCTTCATAATTCGAGAATGTACACCATTTACCACCACCCTCTGACTTCTGTCCTTCAGCCAGTTTTCCACTCATCTAGTTATTTTCTGTCTTACCCTCAGGCTCTCTGTCTTATTCACTAGCCAATGGTGAGGAACAGAGTCAAAGGTCTTACTGAAGTCCAGGTAGGCCACATCAACTGCCCCCCCTTGATTAATAACTTTGTTACCCCATCAAAACATTCAAACAGATTTGTCTGGCAAGATCTCCCACTAGTGAAGCCATGTTATTTTCCACCTAATAGTTTATTATCCATTGAGTATTTTACCACTTTTTCCTTTATTAACACCTTCATCTCCTTACTCACCACTGATATAAAGCTGACTGGGTAACAATTCCCCTCCTCCTCCCTGCAGCCTCCCTTATAAATTGGTGGTACATTCACCATCCTCCATCCTCCAGTCATGCAGACCCCCCCCCACCATCCAGGGATAAATTAAATAACTTTGTCAGATGTGATGCCAGCTCATTCCTCAACTCTCTAAGAACTCTTGAATGCAAACCATCAGGACCAATTGCCTTATCTGCCTTTCATTTTCCAAGTTCTTTCTTTACTCTGTCCTCACTTAATGGACTTTGATCCATCCTACATTCTTCTCCTCCATTCCTCTATAACTCAGTTCCTTTCCCCTCCACTGTGAGAACAGAGCAAAAATAAGCATTTCGATCCTCCACTTTCTCCATGTCTCTCTCAACATTTATACCCCCTACCCCTCAACTTCATAATCCCTGTCTGTTCTCTTCTTCTTCCCACAAATCTAAAAAAAGTTTTATCCCCACTTTTGGCATGTTTAGCAATTCCCTTCTCTGTTTCTGCTTTTGCTCTCCTAATCACTTTCCCTGCCTGTCTCAGTTTCTCCTTATAATTAACTTTGACAGTAACTCTTTGAAAACTGCAGAAGGATAGTGCTGGACATGATCTAAGGCTGAATGCAAGCAATACAAATTGACTGTTGGATGCCACGTGCCTCCATAGAAAAAGCTTCTAAATGTAGCATCCAACAAGCAGTCACTTGCAAAATTTCTCTGTGAATATATGGTTTAAAATGCACCTGTGAGTGTAGGACCACACCAGCACAAACACTCCTTCTTGCTGGAGGCTTTCCAATGGAGAAGTAGAGTTCTTCACCAAAAGAGGAGTTGAAGGAGCCCAAGACCTGTACAGTATTCAAGAGGAAGCAGACAGAATTCTTCTTTATGCTGTTTGTGCCAGTGTGGTTTTGGTCTCTTGTTGTCAAAGGAACAACAGTAATTAGGTCACCTGATACAGATGTTTTGGCCCTTGCTGTTCAGTACTTTCCAAAATGGAACACATAGATAACATGTGAATAGAAACATGCACCATTACCTGCACAACTGACAAGCGTCGCTTCATACCTCTGCATGTAATTTGTGATGCACTCACTCTTGACTTCTGCAACATACTTCCTGTTGTACACACATTGGCAGGATGTGATTCTGTGTCATCCCTATTTGCTATTTGGAAAAAAAAATCTGTGTTTAATTTTGCCAAAACAAAAGGAGCTTACTGCTTCACAGATCTACCATATTGAGGGAGAATGACAAACAAGCAGCAATTTCTGAAGCAAGGAAGTTAGTAGCAGTGCTATATGACCAGAGCGAAAAGAAAAGACCCACATAGACCTGAATTGCTTGCACCTCAATCTAGTCATCAAATCTATCAATCAATCAATCTTTTTTATAAAAAGTGCAATTCCAGTAGATCAAGTGCTTGTACAGAAATTAATAAAAAATAAAACAATAATATAAAACATGGAGACACCATTAAAATTCAGGAGATTCTTAAAATCAACACACACTATTTAAATAATATCAGGAAAAGCAAATCCTAAAAGATAAGTCTTAAGAGCTGTTTTGAAGCTATTGACGACTGGGCACTCTGTAACATGATGAAGTAGAGTTCCACAGGGTAGGGCCATAAAGTGAAACAACAGGCCCCAGAGGTTTAAGTAAAACCCTGGGAACCTCTAGCAATCCCTCATCAGAGAAGCAGAGGGCAGTAGGGATGAAGGAGATCTTGCAAGTCCCATGGTCCCTGTCCATGTAGGGCATTATAGGTCAATAAACTGACCCTGAAGGTGATATGCCACTAAATTGGCAGCCAGTGCAGATTGCAGAGCACAGGCATGATGTGATAAGATCTTGTAAGTCAAGCTACCAGCCAGCTGCAAGTGGCCAACACCAACCCCGATAGTCCTAGGTAGAGGGCATTGCAGTAGTCAAGGTGGCAGGTCACAAAGGCATGGATCAGGATTAGAAGGTCATCGAGCAGGACCAGGTGCTTGATCCAAGCAATGTTCCTTAGGCGGTAAAAGGAAGTCTTGGCCATGGCCGACACCTGAGATTTAAATGTCAGATCATCATGAAACAGGGAGGTACAGGGAGGAACAGGGTGCAGGAAAACACTATTTTTAAGCGAAAAAGATGTTTCAGGACTAGAGGGCATGGGATGAAGTTGGAGGGAGGATGATTCAGAGGAAACATGAGAAAGAATTTCTTCACAGAACGGGTGGTGGACAAGTGGAACACCCTGCCAGAGGAAGTGGTTGGAGCTGAAACAATCATGGATTTAAGAATGCATGGGATAGACATAAAGGAATTCTAGAGGTCAGGGTAAGGGGAAATAGACTTCTAGGAAAACAAACTGAACTTACAAGCTCAAATGGGCAGACTAGGTGGCCATAGGCCCTTATCTGCCACACTGTCTATGTATCTATGTATCTATGAAAGACAATGCCCAGATTCTGCACCATGTCAGAGGTCAACAACTGAATATCTCTGAGTCAAAGCCCAGAAGCTGCCCAGTTGACAACCCTCTACCTGATGACCTGGGTCCACCACCAGCACCTCTGTTTTATCCGGGTTCAACCTCAGCCAGTTGGCACTCATCCAGTCCTGGAACTTGAGAGGCAGCTGTTAAAGACCGAGACAGACCCATCTTGTTCAGGCACAAAGACATGGAGAGCTGAGTATCACCTGCATAGCAGTGAAATCTCAGCACATACTGCTTTATGAAGTCTTCCAATGGCAGCATATATACCACAAACAGCATGAGTGACAGAATGAAGCCCTGCAGGATCCCACAGGACAGGACAGCGGGGGCCGAGGAATACATCCCCAATACCACTTTCTGAGTCCTGCTCATGAGGAAAGATCAAAACAACTTGAGGACTGTACCAGACGGTCCACAAATCAATCACAGGCACTCCAGTAGCACTTCATGGTCCACAGTATCAAATGCTGCAGAGAGATCAAAGAGAACCAAGATTGAACAAGTCCTCCGATCCTTTGCTATTAGGAGACCATTCAGTACCCGAACAAGTGCCATCTCAGTACTATGCCTCCTCCAAATCTGGACTGGAGAGGATCATAGAGATCATGGGTAGTAAAATGATCCTTCAGCTGCAGCGTAGCTACCTTTCGATAACCTTACCCACAAAGGGCAGGTTAAAGACAGGTCTGTAGTTGGCTAAGCAGTCAGGGTTGAGGAGTGTTTCTTAAGGAGATATATAACTGACTCCTTCAGGGGTCAGGAAACACCCCATCCTCAACGAAAGCCAAACTATCTTATCCAGGACTAGGTTGATCACCTCAACACATCCCACAAGGAGAAGTGTTGGGCCTGGCTCAAACTACAGTAAGTTGGTCACAGAGACTGGTTGATTCTCATGATATCAGTGATCGCCAACTGGCTAAAGTCATACCAGGTAAATTGGGCACCTGCAACCTCCTGCTGACCTCCACAACACCCATTGGAGGGAACTGGATGGATCCCGAACCTGATGGTGGCAAACTTATCTGCGAAGAAGTGAGCTAAGTCATCACACTTAATTTGTGAAAAGGCTCCTCAGGACTGAAGACAGATTGGATTGCACAATCTGTCAACAGTCCAGAAAAGCTGAGCCAGTTAATTCTGCACAGAAAAAGGGCAAGTCACTTGCCAAATCCCACCACATAAAGCCAGTTTTGAAGAGCATGTCAAAAGATCATCTTGGCAAACAATGATTTGGATGTTTTGCACACAGGCAAACCAGATATTGGATCACCATTGCAACATGGATGGAAAATGTGGATGATGAACTACTTCCTATATTCTTCAAGGGCCTAATGGCATCTGAGCTTCTACAAGATCTTATTTGTGCCTATGCCAATAGGGGTCACTGCACAATTAACTGTGTCTATAGTCAGAACAATTTTGCCTGCACAGAACTATGTACGTGCAAGGCAATGAAGACTGTGGTAGCCCACTCACTCTCTACGAGATCATGATGATGAACAAGATGATAATAATGATGTTGATTAGAAATGGCACTAACACTACTACATTTCAATTATACCAGGGACAGTGGTTTACCGTGATAGAGAAAAGGCCAATTCCATTTTCCAGATTGACAAAACCAGTATTGTCACCGGTGTCTGCAAGTCCAAAATCAGTTTTTACCAGTGTTGGCTTTGTAACCTGTATTTAACCATTTTTTTGCTCTGCTAGCATGCATTTTCACATTTTTACATCTGCTGTTAAATATCTGCACTTGTAGCTATCAAGTTATTTTAGAAGCTACAATGTGTGAAGGCAGCAGGCACACTACATCCCCTATCCCTCCTATATAATGACAGGACCACCAATGCCCCTATCCTTCTGATGCAATGGGAACAGCAGTACTATGGACCCTCCCTCTGGTGTGATTGGCAGCAGCCCTGCAGCCCCCATCCTCCAGTGTGATGGCAGCAGCAGCACCTGCCTCCTCCCTCCTGTGCAATGGTGGCAGCACTGTGGCATCCATCCTTCCTTTGTGTTGTCAGTAACATGGTGGTAAAGCTCTGCAGCCCATATCCCTCAGGTGTGGCAACACAAAATATTAGATTGCAGGACACCTGGATAAATTAAAAGGAACTAGCCATTAGAGACTGCCACCAGTCACCACACAATGCAGACTAAGTTCCCACCCACATGACCTTTCTCATAACTTCTCATCCCAAGAAATGTTAATGAAGTCAATAATAAAAGCAAGTACAGCATTTCAAGAAAAGTAGTTTATAAAGAGTGCAAATATTGCAAATCAAAAACAATATACAACAGTTGCAAAATGTGAACAAAAGCAAAATCTAATTGAAAATGTGCAGAATGTTGAAAAGTGAATATACAGTATAATGAAACACAAGTGAACTAAAATCTAAATACAAATACTTGAAGTGTCAAATGTGTAAAGGTACAGGAAATGTGGAAAACTGTGCATAAACAAAACCTAGACGAAATGTGCAAAATGTGCAATACAGTATGACAAAATACATACAGTGAAAACACATAAACTAAAACAATATATAAATACACACACACACACACACACACACACACACACACACACACACACACATACAAGGAATATGGAAAACAAGCTAACAAAGTTATTGAAAATGTTTACACCCTGTAAGTAAATGAAATGTGAAAACTTGTAGAAGATTTTCACCAGTCTAACTTTGATTTATTATACATAAACTGGGATAGCAGTCTCATACTGTCTACTAACAGGTTACGCCTTTGGTCTGTGGGATCTGTCCATAGACCAAAAAGGATCTTTCCACATTGTTACTCGATACAGGTATCCAAATAGCTTGCAGAGCAGCTTTAGCTAGTACTGGTAATTGTGGCTGCATTGAAATCCAGTACTGGTCAACATTAAAGTCCATTATGTCTGGAAGCTCTCTTACGTCCTGCCCAACATACATCTCCCAGTCATTTCATAGTGCAGTTTGGTTGTGCAGTCCAAATACACCAATGTCACTGGAGTAGTGTGAGAAGTCCCTACTGAATTTAGGAAGGTTGTAGGGTTCAAAATATGGCAGGCTTTCAAGAACTCTATGGCTGGATTTGTTTCATGTGTTTTGCCATTTTGTTTAGGGCTACTGCAGTGCCTTTTGAAAATTGCAATCTGCTCCTGCTTAATCCACGGCCTAAGAGTAGTCAAGTATTCGTCTGTCCTTTCTCCAAATGCTTCTGTTTTGACACACCCATCTGAAACCTCTGTTTTATTCCATGTAGTGCATCGAATATAGAAATGGCCAAGGGTTTGTCTTTCCTTGTAGAAGTTCTATTGTGCTGATGAGATCATTGCAGTTTTCAGTGATGAAGGCTGTGTGAATCTGCAGCTCTGTAAACCAATTTTGTAAAAGTTTTCTTAAAGAATTCATGGAGTTGCAATCACTTGCTTCCTCCCGGAAGAAGTCTCTTAAGCGCTGAAGGTAAAGTGAATGGTACTTAACGGTTTCAAACCAAGTGTTCCATCGGGTTAAGTCAGGAACAGGAGGCAATATTTTCTTTTCTACATCACGCCCCTCCAGGAATGCCAAGTACTCTGTCTTGCATTTGGGCAACTGCTGGAATGAGTATTTTACAAGTGCCACAAGTTTATTGATCAGTTCAAAATGGTCAATCCATGTGTCTCCCACAAGGATAACACATGTGCCCAGCAACCAATATGGATCACATGGGCACCAATAAGGCCATATAAAACTCTTTGAAGCACTTCACCATGTACCGTGCATTGTCACTGAAGAAGATACTACTTGATCCATCTCTGCATCATATTGCTGCAATGTCTTTATAACACTTTGAGTGACGGTGGTGTGGTTCACTGCTGTCAACTCTGTTGTGTTTGCAATGATAGACTTCACCCTGCATGACAAAATTATGTTCAATATACAGCGGCATCTGCGCTTGTCATCTCATTGCACATTACAGAGAATGTCTTCCTTTCACAAGCTGTGAAATTCTGTCCTCCATTTCTTCTCAATTTGGACAAATAAGTCTGCCTTAGGGTGGATACCTTTGGGAGAGCACCAATTCCTTTAACGTTGTCCCCATCCAGTCTATTATGCACAGTTGATCCAACTTTTCAATGGGTATATTTGCACCACGCCAAGCCCTTAATACACCCAATACAGTATTTTCCTGCTGCAGCTGCAGAAGGTGTGGTAGTAAAGCTTGTGTGAAGTGTCACCTGTCTGTTGCTATTCTTCTGGCTTGCATTCTTCATATGTTTTTACTTTTGCAGTGATCCACCACTGTATCCTTCCTCACATAGTCAATGGGGTGATCACAAAAGTGACAAAACATTTTCCCTCCATCCGCATACATGCCTTCCAACTTGAATTGCAATGCACGGTCCTTAGCAGTGACACTGGAAAGTTTTGCCATTTTGCTTAGTGTTGCCATCACGATGTGTAATGCAGATGACTCCAAAGAACTATAAAGTGGAACAGAAGTTGGAGAGATATTAAAAACATGCTTTAGAACTACTTAAAGCTTCAGAATTACTACATTAAGGATTGAAATATCACAGATAATTTCTGCCCATGCATGAGAGTCTGGAGAACAGCTACAGAAAACACGCTGACCTCAGCAACTCACAATCCATACAAAAAACAACACCAGAATCAGAATCTCACTGCTAATCAATGCTCAATCCATGGATGACAGTCGGCAGGAGCAGCTACAGAAACCTAGCTGTTCTCAGAAGCTGTCACAGGCTTGACTATATAACGCAAAAGTAGAATACTGACATCCGAATATAGCCCCAGTCACAGCTGATGAGAAATCCTGATGACGTACAGGATCCCAGACTTGCTGCCCACAGTGCACTAAGACCTGTGTCGGTCTCCCAGGCTCAAACAAACTAAGATTTGAAAAACACATGAATATGAAGACCACACCATACCTTTTAGAGATGATGATTATTTCCAGCTAAAATTCACACCAAGCAGGAATGTTGGAGCTAAAATCAGGAAAAAACACAATTATTATCGAAATAAAGGATACACACACACACACACACACACACACCCTCACCCCACACGCACAAGTAAATGACACCTAGTTAGACATGCCATCTGCCTCCTCTGCCGGAGACAGAACCTGAAAGTTTGGCTGTGAGCCACCAGGACTAAGGTGTTACCAATATAGCCATGGTTGCAGCCACCTATCCTGAAAGCCAAGTACATAAGCAAAGGGCCATATAGGTAGGGTCTTATTACGATGACCCTGCTTGCCACCCACACTCCTCAGTCCCTAGTTACCACCACCCACAGGAAACACCTTTGTGCCAAACCACCCAGGGTGTATAAAACTTAAAGCAGCAGATCCCCACATGTCTGCATTTGGGGACAAGCGCTCTGGGTCAACATGGCAGGTTATACTAACAAAATCCACTTCCATGGAGGATGTCAATGCCGACACCCTCCATTCATTCAAGTCACTCATCATGGGCAACTCCTCACTGACTGGGTTGCAGTACTTTCAGTGACTGCCACAAGGGCCATCACTGAAAAAGTGTCCAGCCAGGGTCGGTGTCAGTATCACTGCAATTAATTTTCAATTATTTTAATTGTGGTTGATGGTGGGGCAGTTACATGGCAGCCCAACTTGCCACCAACACTCCAAACCATTCAGTCACTAATCACCTGAAAATAAACTCTACCTCGAATAGCTACTGTTACCCCCCATACCCAACCAAGAAACTGAACCAGACAGTCTTGACTAAAAAGTGAATGATGAGACATCCAAAATAAACTTACTTTTCAGCAGACAGGACATGTTGCAGTTAGCAGTCTGGAGTTCAGGAATCCACATCAGTCAACAGGCTAGGGTTGGGTGTGAGGTGAACAGCAGTACAGTGTGTAGCAGAGCACAGCCCTGAAAGCACCGAGAAGTCACTTCAACTTCCATCTTCAGGCAAAATGGAAACCGCAGTCTTCCTCAATCAATATTTAACAGCAACACTGCAGCCCCCACCCATCCCATGTGATGGCAGCATGTGCAGCACTGTAGCCCCCACCCATCCTGTGTAACGGCAACAGTGGCAGCACTGCAGCCCCCACCCATCCCATGTGATGGCAGCATGTGCAACACTGCAGCCCCCACCCATCCCATGTAACGGCAACAGTGGCAGCACTGCAGCCCCCACCCATCCCATGTGACGGCAGCATGTAAAACACTGCAGCCTCCACCCATCCCATGTAATGGCAACAGTGGCAACACTGCAGCTCCCATCCATCCTGTGTGATGGCAACAATGGCAGCACTGCAGCCCCACCATCCCATGTGACGGCAACAGTGGCAGCACTGCAGCCCCACTCCATCCTTGTGTGATGGCATGCAGCACTGCAGCCCCCACCTCGTCCAATGTGATGGCAGCATGCAGCACTGCATCCCAATACCATGTACAAATCTGTCAAAGCTCAGACATGAAGTAGCTGAACCACCAGATGCCAGGTGGACTCCGCTGTTCAGTCCCTATCTAATATATAGATGCCTGCATTGGTTTATTTGTAAACAAGTGCATCCAACTTAAAAAATTCAAGTGATTAATGAGGATGCTAATGGATATTAATAGAGAGATACACAAACACAATCTCTGCCAAAGAATAAACCAATCCAGAATCACTAAAACAGTAAATTGGGAACTGTCTGGCTATTTTCATGAAAATGGAGCCTCTTAGTTTTCATGTCAGAGCTCAAACTCAAGAAAGGAGTTCTGCCAGCAGTGGTGAAACCATGGCAGCTGTTCAGATTGGGGCTTTGTCTCTCCTATCCCTCTTACAGTTAGTATAGGTAAATTAATCTTTGCACCTGATCACTTATACTAATTGGTACATCCTCTGGAGCACCCGAATGTTAATTATGGCACTACTGAACAAGACACTCTTTTCCTTATTAAAACTGCAAGCTGATGACAATGTCTTGCTCCTTTCTCAATTGGCAGCATAATAGTTGCCTAGACACACCATGGAATTTACAATAAAAGGGCACAAACTTCAATGTCCAAGCATAAGGGCACGTGAAGAAAGGGCAAAGTGGCATCATCAGTTCATGAGCGAGAGTGCGAGATGTTCACAAGCTCCAAAATTAATGAGCCAGATGCACTGGAGAATTTACAAATTTGAGTGATTACGTGCAAAGATTATTAACTTATATAGTGCCTGCAGGGGGACAAGACAGATGAAGCGAGCCCAATTCGTACAGGCGGTCAAGGCTTCACCTTGGCCAGTAGTTCTCTTAAGAAGTCATCATCTCGTAGTTCCCCAACCCCATCCAAGCAAACATGGAATGCCCTGGTGCCAAGGCAGTTACACCACACCACCTAGGAGAAAAGCCACCACAAGAAGTTTGTATGAATGACCACTCCAGATACCCGTGCACTGCCACACAGTACCCTCCAGATACCCATGCACTGCCACACAGTACCCCTGAAAGGCAAATACTTAGGTGGTGTTTTATTAGCATCACCTATCATGAGACAGGTTGTGGGCCTGGTTGTGTAGCCCAGGTTGCAGAAAGGCCACCCCCAGCAACAACTTCTTTATTCTGAACTTTTAAATTTTATAAGCACAAATCAAGACAGGCCTCCAACATGCCTCCAACATATCCCATTAGAAATTCCATCAAAAGGTTCAACATAGAAATGTATTTAAAAAGCAGTGAAATTGTTAGCATGCAGTTCGACACTGTAACCAGTGTGTTTGTCCCCTAGGAATCCAATGTCTGTGTCCTCCAAAATTGATGTAGGGAACCGAGGAGGACAATCCACATTTCCAACTACACAGATGATGCCCTCTGGGTTCAGATGAAACATGGTTGATTCAGTTTGATGATGTTTAATAAAGATTTTTGTCTGAGTGTGTGTCTGTATTCTTCTACACAGTTATGCACACCACCCAACAATACTTTACACCACATTTAAATTAAAAATAGCCAGGATAGAGGCAGTAGGTCCCGGGCAGCACAACACAGGAAATGACAAATGAAAAATGAAAAATATGCATTCTTCAGTAAAGACACATGCCCAAAATATCACCACAAAACCAAATAACTCACCTTCCCCCTACCCCAGTAGGCGGGGGTATGTGGAACAGCTGCATCACAAGCCTGTCACCCAGGCCGGTCACGCAGCCAGTTCCCACTTGGGTATCCAGGGTGCTAAATGAAGACAGGTCATGTAACATCTTGTCAAACCACACAGTAATGTTAAAAAAGAGATATACATCGGATATGACATGGCCTGACTAAAGATATCATATTTATCTTCATGAGAGGCCAATGATATCATGACATCTCATGAGTGGCGAAGCCAAAAGTAAGATATCATGATATCATTGGCCTCTCATGAAGATAATATAGAATAATGCATATGCAGGTAGTTGATATGGAGTTTTACACATTAAGATGTGTGATAATAAAACCTCGAGAGCATAGCTCGAGAGGTTTTATTATTATCACATCGAGGGTGTGTAAAAAAACTCCATATTAAGCACCCTGCATATGTTTTATTTTATATAATAACAGGCTATGATTACTATCAGTCTATGGTTTTAAAAGGCATCAGTACAACAAAACACACACTGCCCCCACATAACTTGAAATGCAGCGTTTATTACTTCAGGACATAGCCTTCTAAACGACACTTGAACAGAATTGTATAACATTTAAACTCGGTACCTTTTGTTGTCTTCATTTCTAGGTTTCATCTAGCAGAAGAATCAGGATTTTTTTTATGGATGGAAAGGTCACAGTTCATTACACTGCTAAACATTAATAAACCTACAAGATTAGCAGGAAAAGTTACAACCTTTAACTGAATCTATTTAGTTTTATGTACTTAGCTATGTTTTTAAAGACTATTAAAAACTTGCCCTTTGGAAATAGTCGATCGCTGTTTCTTCAGTTCAGAGGTGAAAGGTCGCAACCTGTCAATAGAGAAAGGGATAGTGGTAAATTACCTGTTTCTGGGAGACATTTTCTTGCTTTGTTTTTGCAGTTAAGCATATTTACATTCATTTTATACAGTTCTACTTTGCATACCTGTTATTCGGAATCTGAATCAACCAGCACACATGCACGTTTCTTGGTGGGGCCATGGAGTTGTTATATATATTTATGGATATTCCTGGTGAAACACGATTTTTTCCAAACAAGGTCTGCAGGCTTGTAAAGCGCCTGCCAAGGGGAGGCTGGAAATTGAAGACACTTTTTGCTGCCCATTTCTGTTAGGATCAGAGTCAAAACTTTCTGCTTTTCAACAACACGATACTTTTGGGCTTGGTTTAATAGACTGGAGATGTGTCTCTGTTTTTTTCACTTAACACAGAGTAATTATTTATACTCTGTATATTTTTATGCCCTGAAATCTGTTGACTTCGTGGGTGGAATGTTAGCATCAATGAGTCGCTGAATGCTGTTTTTTCTTGTACTGTGATTAGTAATGCTTCTCATCAGGAGCCGAGCTGAAAGTTTCATTTTTGCATCATTTGCCGCAGTTTGTTCATTCCTATTCTCATGCTTCTGTACCAGAGAGAGACACCTGATTTTGATTTACATTAGAGCTAAGTAGAATGGGGCATCATTTGTTTGCATTACACAGGTCTATTCAGCTTGTATTTATCATAGGCTAAAAGTGGGTCTCTTCTGGGTTGCTGTGATTTTCATACAAGCGGGATTCACTGGCCTGACATCTCTGGGGTTTTCACCTGTGCATGTTTTGGTTTGCCGCTCCCTATATTCTAGATACCTGTTACCTTCAGTATCTCTACTCTCTACTATGTCGCCCCATGCTAAATCATATTGCTATTTTGTAGGTAGAGCAAAATGCATACCAATGTGAAAAAATAGAAAATTCAGCAGTGACACTGGGTTGCTTAAAGAAATGGTACCTGTGGAATATAGTAGATTGATGTCCTCCTCGGACAATGGCTGGGCTTTTAGGGGTCTGTTTCCTTTACCAAGTTTCTTTAAAAATTTTGATTTCGCTTTCAGTGTTTTTTTTGTTTCTGGAAAGTCAGTTTCTATGCCCTGGAAAATTGAGGCGGTGTATTTGTTACACTGTAAGTGGTGATCAGTGCTTGCTATGATACCCCTTATGCTGCCAGGCTCATACTCCGATCTGTCTGAATTTTTTACACAAAATATGAAATCGGTGATAATTATATCTAATTCTGCAGGTGGGATGATGTGGACTTCTCGACAGTCTTCTCTGTGAGCAAGATAGCTTTTAAAAATTCTGAGGTCGCTGGCTGTCTTGCGAATTGTGTTCTGATTTGCTTGCTCGTTTATGAATTTTTCCCTGTCACTAGAGCTAGAGGTAACGAAATGGTTCTCCATTGTCTTGTCGCTTTAGATGGGGAGTCTCTGCTTTATTTGTGCTGCTTTTACAGTAAAGGAACTGCCTGTGTGTTTGTTTGTTTTTTTCTGTTACGGGACTGTCTCGCGCTACCTGTCAGCTGATTATGTTTATGATTCTCGCCGCGAGGATGTGGAAGTCGTATCAACTCGCAGGTTGATACGACTTTTTTCATATCAACCTGCGAGTTGATAAGACTTTTTAAGAAGCGAGAAAACGAGTTGATATTGGCCATAGCCAGTTATTATAATATGATATCTTCAGTCAGGCCATGTCATGTTCTGTTTATACAATGTATGTTTTGGGTCCCTCCAATACAACCCCACAATGTTGTTTTTGTCTGCAACACAACCTGCCACATATCTCACATAATGCAATTTCTCCACAGGTTTACAGTGAGGCACTGTCTTTGTATATGTCTGGAAAATCAGTGGTTTTCAGAAATATTTACTTATAAAAATGTTATCTGGTTGATTATGCTGCTTTTTACTTAGTTTCAACTTTCAGAAGCAGCTGCAGTTTTGGTGGCTGTTGCAGAGTGACAGAGCTGGTGTCAAGCAGTGGTGTGAGTGACCGCTTTGTTTTAATATAGTAAAGTGAGGAACTGCTGCATGTTTAAAATAAGCACTGTCCAGGTATAAGTTAGATCTGTCTAGTTTTGTTCTGTTCAAATTTGTGTCTGGTTTGGTTAAAAAGCTGCTGCCAGCAATGGGAAGAGAAGTGAAAGCGAGTTGCAGCTTTAGTGAAGACATTGCAAGCCTGAGCGAGTGTTGCTATAGCAACAGTGACATGAGCTCACGATGTGTTCACGTGATATCCTTAGCCAGGTTGTGCTCCATCCTCACCTTCTGATTCCCTCACCACCCTTGTGACCCTTCTAGCTGACAGCTCATATTTCCTCTCTCCCATTCCCTGGAATGCTTAAATGTGCATAGGCAGCCTTCTACCTCTTACCGCCTCTTACACTCCCTTGGTCCACTCAGCACGGCATGCCGACCCTGCCATTTTTGCTCCTTACCCTTGCACACAAGCTAGTAGCCTCCTGTACCCCTTTTTAATGGCCTCCCACTATCTACATCCATGTCTGGCCTGATCTGGCTCAAGCTCACTCTCAGTATCCTGCCCATGACCACGAAATCCGCCCCCCTGAAATCCATTACCACTGTGTTTGAGCTCCTCAGTTTACTATATTAAAAGTGTTCGGTCATGATACAGATTTTAAAGTGAAAGTGTAGCTGCTCCGGAATATGAGGGGAAACTTTTTGCTATTGTTTATTTGAAAATGATGGCAGGATCAACTAGATGGAAGTGGAGAAGCCCGGCCCTCAGCTGACCATCAACCAATAACCACTGGAGCATGGCACGGACCCAGCAGACTGGTGTACATGCTGGAAAAAATGGTTCTGTGCCACTCTCCCCATTCACCCCTCCTCTCCCCTCCCCTCCCTCAGAGGCCAGAACCATTTTTCTCAGCATGTGAACCAGTGCACCCAGCCCGGCCCTCAGCTGACCATCAACCAATAACCACTGGAGCGTGGCACGGACCCAGCAGACTGGCATACATGCAGGAAAAAAATGGTTCTGTGCCACTCTGCCCGTCTATCCACCCCTTCCTCCCTCGGAGGCCAGAACCATTTTTCTAAGCATGTAAACCAGTCCGCCTAGCCCGGCCCTCAGCCTAACATCAACAAATAACCACTGGAGTGTGGCACGGACCCAGCAGACTGGCATACATGCTGAAAAAAAATGGTTCTGTGCCACTCTGCCCATCCACCCCTCCCTCCCTCGGATGCCAGAACCATTTTTCTTAGCACGTGAAACAGTCCTCCCAGCCCGGCCCTCAGCCGACCATCAACCAATAACACTGGAGCATGGCACGAACCCAGCAGACTGGCGTACATGCTGGAAAAAAATGGTTCTATGCCACTCTACCTGTCCATCCACCCCTCCCTCCCTCGGAGGCCAGAACCATTTTTCTAAGCATGTAAACCAGTCCGCCTAGCCCGGCCCTCAGCCTAACATCAACAAATAACCACTGGAGTGTGGCACGGACCCAGCAGACTGGTGTACATGCTGAAAAAAAAATGGTTCTGTGCCACTCTGACCATCCACCCTCCTCCTCCCTCCCAGGCCAGAACCATTTTCTCAGCACATGAATCAGTCCACCCAGTCTGTCCCTCAGCCACCATCAACCAATAACCACTGGATCGTGGCACAGACCGAGCAGACTGGTGTACGTGTTGGAAAAAATAGTTCTGTGGCACTTTGCCCTGCTCACCCCTCCCTTCCCCTCCTCCCAGGCCAGAACCATTTTTCTCAGCATGTAACCAGTCTGCCCAGTCCATTCCCAGTCGATCATCAACTAATAACCACTGGAGCATGGCAGGGACCCAGCAGATTTGAGTACATGCTGGAAAAAATGGTTCTGTGCCACTCTGCCCATTCACCCTCCTCCCTCCCTTCCTCCCAGGCCAGAAACATTTTTCTCAGCATGTGAACCAGTCCGTCCAGCCCGGCCCTCAGCTGACCATCAATCAATAACCATTGAGCATGGCACAGACCCAGCAGACCAAAGTACGTATGGAAAAAAATGGTTCTGTGCCACTCTGCCCATTGACCCTCTCTCAGGAGGCCAGAACCATTTTTCCAGCATCTGTGTCATTTTAAAATCATTATACATTTGAATTGTTACAAAAATAAATTACTTACCAGACTTTAACAGGAACATAGAAAGGCAGTAGTCCTACTGCAGCAGGTGGAAAGGCAGGTCTGGTGCAGCACAAGGAAGCAGAAAGTACAGGCCAGCAGCATGAGAAAGCTAGTGGAACACGTTAGCAGAACAAAGCTGACAGGTCACTTTATCAGGGTCACACCCACTGCCACTCACCCCACCCTGATGGACCAACCCAGACACTCTCCCCACCCCAACAGACAAGCAGGACCACTCTTCCACCCAAACCCACCAGCAAGGCCACTCAACACGCAACCCCTCTAACACAGCCACTCTGCTCACCCAACCCCACCAGCATGGCCTCTCTCCACACCCCACCAGCACAGGCCATCTCAATGCCCCCCCCACCACAGATGCCAGGCATTCAGACAGTGACCAAAAATAAATCATTTATTTTTAACGGCACAGACATTTTATTTGCATTCATTTTAAATTTGGCTAACCCAGACAAGACATCTCTTAACAAGGATGTCAGGCAGTAATACAAGCCCTACCACGACAGACCAAGAAGCCTAGTCATCCCATCCCAATTTACTAACCCAGCAACTCTCCTCACCACGATGGACCGGCACGCCCACTGTCCCCACTCTGAAGGTCAGCACGCCCACTTCCCACTCCAATGGACCAGCACTGATACGCCCCCACCCCTACAGACCAGCTCACCCACTCTCCCCACCCTGACGGACCAACCCAGACACTCTCCCTACGCCAATGGCCTAACCCAACCACTCTCCCCACCTGTACAGACTGGCACAGCCACTCTCCCCACAACTACAGACCGGCAGAGCCACTCTCCCAACCCCTATGGACTGGCACAGCCACACTCCCTAGCCCTACGGACCGGCACAGCCACTCTCCCCACTCTGATGAACCATCACGGCCACTCTCTCCACTCTGATGAATTGTCATGGCCACTCTACCCACTCTGATGAACTGACATGGCCACCCCCCCACTCTGTTGGACCGGCATGGCCACTCTTCCCACCACAACAGACAAGTAGGGACCACTCTCCCACCCAACCCCACCAGCATGGCCTCTCCGCACCCCACCTGCACAGGCACTCAATGCCTCCCACCACAGATTCCAGGCATGCAGACAGTGAGCAAAATAAATCATTTATTTTAATGGCACAGAGATTTTATTTGCATCCATTTTAAATTTGGCAAACCTAGACAAGAGATTTCTTTACATGGATGTCAGGCAGAAATATAAGCCCCACCCCGACAGACCAACAAGGCAACTTGTCCCATCCCAATTTACTAACCCAGCCAATCTCCCCACCCCCACAGACCGGCATGGCGACACTTCGCACCCCGATGGACTGGAACAGCCACTCTCTCCACCCCGATGGACTGGCACGCCCACTCTATCCACCACAATGGACCAGCACGGACATGCTTCCCACCCCTACAGACCAGCACGGCCACTCTCCCCACCCCTAAAGACAAGCACGCCCAGTCTTCCCACCCTGATGGACCAGCACAGACATGTTCCCACCCCTACAGACCAGCACACCACCCGACAGACTAAACTGCCACTCTCCTCACTCCCTACAGACTGGCACGGCCACTCTCCCCACCCTACAGACTGGCATAACCAATCTCCCCACCCCTATGGACCAGCGCAGCCACTCTCCCCACTCTGATGAACTGTCATGACCACTCTCCCACTCTGATGAACCGCCCAGCCACCTGATGGACCAGCATGCCCATTCTTCCCACCCCGATGGACCAGCATGGACACGCCCCCCACCCCAACAGACCAGCATGCCCACTCGCCACCCTGCATGGACCAACCCAGCCACTCTCCCCACCCCTACAGACTGGCATGACCACTCCCACCCCTACGGACCGGCACAGCCACTCCCACCCCTACGGACTGGCACAGCCACTTCCCACCCTATGGACTGGCACAGCCACTCTCCCCACCCCTACAGACCGGCACAGCCACTCTCCCCACTTTGATGAACCATCATGGCCACTGTCCCCACTCTGATGACCCGGCACAGCCACCCCAATGGACTGGCATGCCCACTATTCCCACCCCAATGGATCAGCATGGACATGCTCCCCATCCCAACAAACCAGGATGCCCACTCTTCCCACCCCGACAGACCAACCTGGCCACTCTCCCCACCCCTACAGACTGGCATGCCCACTCTCCCCACCCCTACGGACCAGCACAGCCACTGTCTCCACCCCTATGGACCAGCACAGCCACTCTCCCCACTCTGATGAACCATCATGGCCACTCTCCCCACTCTGTTGGACCGGCACAGCCACTCTCCCCACCCCAACAGACAAGCAGGACCACTCTCCCACCCAACCCCACCAGCAAGGCCACTCAACATGCAACCCCTCCAGCACAGCCACTCTGAACACGCAACCCCACTAGCATGGCCTCTCTCCACACCCCACCAGCACAGGCACTCTCTATGCCCCCCCACTACAGATGCCAGGCATTCAGACAGTGACCAAAAATAAATCATTTATTTTTAATGGCACAGACATTTTATTTGCATCTATTTTAAATTTGGCTAACCTAGACAAGAGATCTCTTTACAAGGATGTCAGGCAGAAATAAAAGCTCCACCCCTACGGACCAAAAAGGCCACTTGTCCCATCCCAATTTACTAACCCAGCCACTCTCCGCACCCCCACAGACCGGCACGGCCACTCTCCCCACCCCGATGGAGCAACCCGGACACTTTCCCCACCCCAACGGACCAGCATGGACACGTTCCACACCCCTACAAACCAGCACGCCCACTCTCCCCACCCCTACGGAATGGCACGGCCACCTCCCAACCCTGATGAACCAGCACGCCCACTCTCCCACCCCAACGGACCGGCATGCCCACTCTTCCCACCCCAATGGGACCAGCATGGACATCTCCCACCCCTACAGACCAGCATGCCCAATCTCCCCACCCAGACAGACCAACCTGGACACTCTCCCCACCCCTATGGACTGGCACAGCCACTCTCCCCATGCTGATGAACCAACATGACCACTCTCCCCACTCTGTAGAACCGGCATGACCACTCCGATGGACCGGCACACCCATTCTTGCCACCCTGATGGACCAGCATGGACATGCTCCCCACACCTACAGAGCAGCACCCCCACTCTCCCCACCCCAATGGACAAACCCGGACACTCTCCCCACCCCAACGGCATAATTCAGCCACTCTCCCCACCCCTACAGACTGGCATGGTCACTCTCCCCACTCCTACAGACCAGCACAGCCACTCTCTCCACCCCTATAGACTGGCACAACCACTCTCTCCACCTCTACGGACCGGCAGTCACTCTCCCCACTCTGATGAACTATCACGGCCACTCTCCCCACTCTGATGAACCGGCACGGCCACCCTGATGGACCGGCATGCCCATTATTCCCACCCCAATGGACCAGCGTGGACATGCTCCCCACCCCTAGAGACCAGCACACACACTCTCCCCACCTCTACAGACCGGCACAGACAGTCTCCCCACCCCTCCAGACTGGCACAGCCACTCTCCCCACCCCTATGGACCGGCACAGCCACTCTCCCCACTCCTACAGACTGGCGCAGCCACTCACCCCACTCTGATGAACCATCATGGCCACTCTTCCCACTCTAATGAACCGGCACAGCCACCCCAATGGACTGGCATGCCCACTATTCCCACCCCGATGGACCAGCACGGACACGCTTCCCACCCCAACAGACCAACCCGGCCACTCTCCCCACCCCTACGGACCAGCACAGCCACTCTCCCCACCCCTAAGGATTGGCACAGCCACTCTCCTCACCCCTACGGACTGGCACAGTCACTCTCCCCACTCTGATGAACCGTCATGGCCACTCTCCCCACTCTGATGAACCAGCACAGCCACCCTGCCCACTCTGTTGGACCGGCACAGCCACTCTCCCCACCACAACAGACAAGCAGGACCACTGTCCCACCCAACCCCACCAGCAAGGCCACTCAACATGCAACCCCTCCAGCACAGCCACTCTGATCACCCAACCCCACTAGCATGGCCTCTTTCTGCACCCCACCAGCACAGGCACTCTCAATGCCCCCCACCACAGATGCCAGGCATTCAGACAGTGACCAAAAATAAATCATTTATTTTTAATGGCACAGACATTTTATTTGCATCCATTTTAAATTTGGCAAGGATGTCAGCAGAAATACAAATACAGGCCTGCACATACACTGAATAAATAGACTGCTGCCTGATCATGATCTTCTTGCTCATCTATCTCAGTCGCATCCTCTTACCTCCCTCATGGGAACTGCAGCTCTCTCCAACCAGCAGTTTCTGTCCTGACATGCTGGCAACCACTTTCTTTAAATGGACTCACTCCACAAGCAGAAACCCTTCTCATTGCCACCCAGCTTATCCTCCAAACTTCCTCACACACTGAAGTGACAATTCAGGTATACAAGCATCCAAGATAGCTCGGTCATCCTCAACAGCACTTGGCCATCTGATAAAATAAAATAAGTCACGGTAATGGGATACCTAGCAAGCTGAAAACATTCAGATCACTCGCTTGTCGGTAGGCAAATTGATTACCCCATCATTGATGCTGCACTCATTTCTGTCCATGGGCAACACACATCAGTGTAGTGCAGTCACTGAAGCGCAAATATTAACAAGCGCTAACATAACAAGTGACCAAACTTTCAGCAAGCGAAAATATTTAGTTCTACAGTGTTATTAACTGGTGAGAAGCGGCTGAACTCAGCTGGGATACTTACAACAGAATCCAGGGTGCAGTTAGGAGATACAGCTGCAGGTTTTATTACAGCAGGTTTTATTTTTCAGAAGTTCTCAGACTCCAGCAGCAATGGTTCACAAATAAATCCAACGACGAGGAATCCAAATACACAGCAAAGAAAGCAGCAAGTAGCAGCACAAGAAGAAAGCACACTACTGTGCTGTAACTTTTATAGCCCTCAGATCACAGCCTCCCCGAGAACAAACACAACTTCTGTTTTGGCGCCATTTTGCCATGGGCCAATTAGAATTCCAAGTTTCCATCCGCATCACCGTGTATGATGTAAACCAGTGTCCCTGATTATACTTGTACACATTTATTATTAGATTTTGTTTTACCCTTTAGATTGCTGTTGTGATGCTTTGAGGTCACAAAGAAATCCTATTTTATGTCTTAAAATAATACATAGTGTCATTAAACTAAGAGAAATGAATGCAAATGTTTCAAAGTGGTCATTCTAATGCGTTGAGGGTGTCATTGTTTAGCCCCATTTCTATGGTAACAGCACCACTTGACAGCTCCACATCATACTTCATCTTATGGTAGACATAATAAGCTTTCAATTGATGTATGATGTGTGTGTGTGTGTAGAGAGGGTACATCAAGGAGACCAAATCAGTGGTGTTTGCCGCTCACCTATTTCAACAAATATTCTGTGCCGTGGGAAAATGTTATTGGTCTGAGCTTGGACAATGCATCTGTGAACATGGGAAGGGATAAGGGGTTATATAGATACTTTGAGGCCAAAAATCCAAATGTCTACACGTTTGGCTGTCCATGTCATGTGATCCATAATGCTGCCAATCATACTCTAAAGCCTTTGCCCAGACCACTGGGTTTGATGTTGAGATTTCCTTGTCAATGTGTACTAATGCTTTTATATTAGTACAAAATAACAGGCATCACTTAAAGAGTTTTGCAACTTCTGTGAACAGGAATACAGAAAAATATTAAAGTATGGGGCTACACACTGGCTTTGCAAAGATGTGTTTATCTCCTGAGTTCTGAAACAGTACCCCAGCCTGAAGAGTTACTTTGATAGTGAGCTAAAGCTGAAATCAGATCTAAGATTGCGGAGGCTAAAGCAATATATTTGTTGATCCTTTGACTGAGGTTTATGTTTTATTCCACCAGTCGGTCATGCCCATATTCTCTGACCTAAACAAACTTCTTCAGTCTGAAGAACCTAAAATACATGCATTGCATTAAGAGATCCATAATTTATTGCAGAAACTGTTGGGGTAGATGCCTGAAAGTAGATGTATACAAAGGTGATGACTTAACTAGTTTTAATGTGCATGATGGTGAGACCCTGCTTCCCCCAGACAATGTGATGATTGGATTCACCACTCATTCAGTCATGTGTCACAACCACTTAATCCCTGAGAAAGAATGGAATGTTGCCAAAAGCTGTCATTTCTTTCTACTTGAGGCATACCAGGATGCAACTGATCACTTACCGGAAAATGACCCTGTACTGAAACGTGCTAAAGTTCTTCAGTTTGACCAGTGTGCTGAAGCCAGTTTTGGCAGTTTTGTGTTCTTTCAGGAAAAGTTTCCCTCATTGAAGGAAAAAGTGGAAGGGAATATGGATAGAATATATGATCTGTTTTCCGATTAACAGCTACTGGATGACTCTAAACCAGAACTGTGTGAACTACACTGTGTGGACCATTTGTGGAACTATCTGGGTCAGGTTAAGGGGTGTGATGGACTAAGGTTTAATTTGTTGTTTGAGGTGGCCAAGTACATTCGTATTTTCCCACACAGCAATGCAGAGGAAAAACGTATACTTTCTACTGTTGCCAAAAACAAGACCACCTTTAGATCAAGCCAATCAAATTGAACAACACTCGCATTCATTCTTACTTGCAAGAGCAATTAGTTCAACAAAACACCACACTACAAATTTGTCTCTAACAAATCTCTGCTCAGAAAAGCTAAATGTGCAGCATCAAACTACAATTCTGACCATACTTCCCATAATAAACAGGACTGAACATTTGGGCCTGGACATTCAGAAATGTACCAAAGTCTGGCACAGGTCTGGTGCAGTGCAAATCTGATGCACCATGGTGCAACTGGACCCATATTCAGAGGTTGTAGACTGAACAGGGCCAGTGCAACACAGCTGAATATGGCAGAGTTGCACCATGGTGCCAACAGAGGTGCACCTTGGCACAAACAGAGATGCTCCAGAGCAACTGTGGAGCAGAGCAGCACAGCAACAGAGGGGACAGGGCACAGAGAACAGACCCAGGTACAGAGCCATGGAAGCATAGTGACAGGCCACAGGAGGCCTCCACAAGCAGGGCACAGCAGGGCACACACAGGCAATGGACCCCAGAACACAACAGTGGTATGGATAGCAGGTGACAGGAGGTGCCAACGGCCAATGAAGGGCCACCAAGGGAGCCCCCCCACAAGTTGCATGCCGTGCCCCCCTCAAAAGACCATAGCAGGCCACACCCAGGACCATGCAGCCAAGCACACACATGCCACACAGGCACACAGGGAGCCCACACAGTGAGCACTAAACAGGCTGGGTTGCTGGCAGCATGGCAGACCACATGGGGCAGGCTGCACAACGTCAAGCAGAGTACCCCATCACAGTGTACGGACAGTACCCTACCAATGACCATGACCACTGAATGCCACCCCATGGGCACCCTAATGCACAGCCACTGACTCAGAGGATGGACACCACCACAGTGGGACACACCACAGCACACAGCAGGGAACCACAGAAGCACAACACGTGCCCCCTCTCATACACACAACACGGACAGACACTGGGCCACTGCTGCATGGCTCCTCATGCCACCTGAAAAGCATACACAAACACAGGCAGGTATGTCAGAAAATATTTATATATAACACAACTATTCACAAAAACAATTTTACAGAGAAAACTCCTGTGCTCAAAAGTGATTCGGTTCACTGCAACGGGCAGCCAGACCAATACATAACAACTTTTCCACACAGAAGTGCTCCAAAAATGAATACAAGAAAGCCAGATAATACAACTAAATTGTTGATTTATTCACAACATGGTGAGAGCCCCTAGTGCCTCAGCAACAAGCCTTCAAAGGGGGCGTGAGCTATACAAGTTCATGTCTCACTTAAATATACAAAAAGACATGACATCATAGTGTCAATCCAATAAAGAGCAGAGTTTAGCTTACTAAAACATAGAAAATCTATTAACCCTTCATATAGCTTTATATTAAACAACTTCATATTGAACATTCCTTCTACATCTAAATCTAGTGAATTAATATATTTTCACATTATGATATTAAATTATCATGCCCCTGCCCAACACGTCCCACACGCCAGCATGGCTGAAGTGCAACGCAGGCGGCAACTGGCAATGCCACTCTGTGATTTACACAACGACAGTGTACCACACCACAGGGCGTGCCAGGCAGCAAAGCCAACACCACAGTACAGCACCAGGGCAGACATGCACATGGGATGACTTACCTGTCTGTGGCAGTGCCACATGCCTGGTGCATGCCTGAAGCCTCTGTATTTGGTCATGGTCCCATCTCATGACGTCACTGTACCAGTGCTGACATTGTTCTGTAGTCCTGGGCACCCCGGTCCTCCACTCCAGAGTGGCAGAGATAGCCTGCCACAAAGTGCCCCTGGCCTGCTGCAATGGCACCTAGCCAAAGAGCTGTGGGCTGTGGGGCTCCACACTGGCCACCAGGTTTGCAAGTTCAACCTCAGACCAGTTTGGGGCATGGCATCCCCTAGCCTGTGCCATTGCACCATATCGGGTTCAGCGGCAAAAATGGCAGCATCAGGTGCACGTGTTCAGTGCAGGTGCCGGATGCACGAAGCTTGGGAGACTGCACAGTGCCCACCCATCATGCAGTGCTGGAAATTGGCAGTGGGCATGCCTAGATGAGGTCACTGGGTCACTGAGGTCTGACCCAGGGGTCAGAGGTCACCTGCCAGTGCACAGTGCTCATGTGTACGATAGGGCAAGTTACCCTATGCACGACCATGCACGTAGCTGGCCTCATGTGGTGCATGATTGTCACCATGATAGCGTGACTTGCGTGCACACTGCAGGCCTGTGCACTGCGAATGTGTGGGCATTGAGCCACAACTTGATCAAGCACAATCCCATTGCGCATAGTGCAATTTCTTGCTATTCAGATGCCACATACAAATGAGCTCATCAGCCAATGCATGGTGCAATGGGGTGCATTAGCATGTCATTACCATTGTGAACAACCTCATTTGCATGCGTTGTGCCTCATAAATGCCACAGAACAGCACAGGCCATGGACTGGTATTGCAGCCTTGATAGGTAAGTGGTGGATGCCGTAGCAGCACACTGGGAGCAGACAGCACTGCAGTGTGGGATGGGCCAGGGAGAGGCTGCCACTGACACACTGTGCTGTCCAAGTCCACATGAGGCAACATGTCGGCACATGAGGAAGGCAAGGAGCGGGGGCCTGCATGGAAGCGCAGGCCCAACTTCAGTAAGGGTGAGACAGATGCCATCTTTGAAGTCTACCTCAACAAGGAGGCCCTGTTGAGCAGTGCCACGAGAACACCACAGCCCAGGGCTGGTGCATGGGAGGAGGTGGTGACCTATGTGAACCAGCATGGCAGTCACCAGCGGTCGGCACAGGAGTGCCGGAAGAAGCTTGGGACTGACAGGCAGCAGATTAAGAAGAAGGTGGCAGCTACAAGAGCATCCCATAATGCCACCAGAGGAGGGCCAGTGGATGAGCCCACACTGACGCTGACAGAGGAGTTGGTGCCAGCCACCACACGCTGCACCATTGTGTAGGGTGTGCCTGCAGGAGGCTTCTAGATGGGTGGCAGCCCATCATTGCATTGTATGTATGTCAGACACACACAGCTGGTGGCCCAGAGGGTGCATACACGGGCATGCTGGCATGCATGCGGCTGTCATGCATGTCATGTGCATGTGTGCACACCCATGCGGATGCCATGCTATAGAACACATGCATTGGCAGTGTACAGGGGGGCACATGTGGGCATTGCATCACTGACATGCCAATCTTCTCTTGTAGCACCAGCATGGCTCTGTGCAGAGGATGGGGCACTGGCAGCAGCAGCAGCACCCGTGGAAGCCGGTACAGCCCCAGAGAATGAACCTTTCACATTGACGGGCATCTGGGGGCCCAAAAGGCTGCAGTTCATTACCACAGTGCCTGTGGATGTCCTGGACCTAGGGTAGGATGAGGTCCTGGATGTGATCCTGCAGGATTTCAGCCTTGGTGTCCTGTGTGCAGAGACACATATCAGGGTTGGGTCCGACTCTGATGATGACTACTCACAGCTCCTGGACAGCATGGGCAAGACTGTGGGCATGTCACCCCTGCTGGCATCACAGTCAGGTACCGCACCCAATGCTATGCCAGTGGTGAAACAGCTGCCTGTCACCACTGTGGGGGTGTGGCCGCACAGGTGCAGGGCGTGTACAGTGGCCAGATGGACGATGGCAGGCAATGCTGGGCTCTGATGTAGGCATCCCAGGCATACCCCAGAGCTGGCCTGTTTGGATGCCTGCACACCCCCTCGAGGACACGGTCACAGTCCTGTCCTTCCAGCCCTGGGAGGCTGTTGCACACATCCCCAGCTGATACGCAGGCTGTGGCTGCCGATCGGCCTAGCGCAGCTGCTCCCCGTGGCCCTGGTGGCCATGGTACCGTGCAGTGGCCCTGATCTGCAGGCTGCCCTGACTGCAGTCTGCAGCTGCTGCCTTGTACATACATGGGCGGTGTGTGTGTGTGCTTAACCACTGGTGGTGTGCCTGTGTGTTGTGCCACATGCTGCTTGTGTGTGTGCATGCCTGGCTACTGGACTGTGTGGCGTGGGTGTGATGAGGGAAGTCTAGCACCAGTTGCACCTGTGCAGTGCATCTGATCCACACCATATTCCAATGCCTGGGTGGGTGGATGCATATGTGTGTGTGTTGCTGTTTGCGGTTGTGTGCCACTGACTCCCCTACCCCTGCATCATGCCTCTGTGTGTGCATGTCCCTTGCCATGCACATCCCTGCATGTGTGCTGTACCTGTCTGTGTGGCCCATGCATGTGTACTGCACCACCTACCTGTGTTCACCATAGTGCTCCTGTGCGACGATGTCATGGTGGAGTAGCGCCTGCTGCAGCAGTCAGGGGTCCCTCTGCCCAGGAGGTGGCTGTCCACCACCCTCTGGCATATTGTCTCCATTGTCCTCACTACTGTTGCCCTCATCAGCCTCGACAGCTATCCCATGGTCAATGGCCATGTTGTGCAGTACACAGCAGGCCAGGAATAGGCCACAGGCTTTCAAGGGGCTGTACTATAGGGCACCGCCTGACCTGTTTAGACAACAGAAACATGCCTTCAGCATGCCAAAGACGTGCTTGATGATGCTGCATGTGCTGGTGTGTGCCTCGTTGTACCGTTCCTCTACTAGGGACGATGGGCACCAGTAGGGGGTGAGCCACCAGGGCCTCAGTGGGTATGCACTGTCACCTGTGAGGATAATGACATGGCTAGGTCTCTGTTATGCTGTGATGTGCCCCTTGCCTGTCCCTAGCACCCACGCCAAAATGCACACCCTGCCCACCCCAATCTCCAGGTCTGCTCTGTCCATAGCACCTTGCCTGTGCCATACTCACCCACTAGGTGGTCTGTGGGATGTCCCCACATTCAAATCTCTGGCACAGCACACAGCTGTGACTGATGAATGCATCGTGTGCACTCCCAGGGTGCGTGGCACAGACATTGGTGATATACCACCTGGCATCGCACACCACCTAGCAGTTGATGCTCAGGCTCCCCTTCCTGTTGATATACACCAGCCCCTTAGGGCCAACTGACATGCAGATGCCCATGTAGGTGCAGTCAATGGCCTTGATCATGCCAGGTATGCATGTCATCCTGTGGAAGTCCTGCATAATTGCTGTACACTCCACCTGTGTGCTGCGGAAATGGATGAGTTCTGAAGCATGTGGCAGCAGAGTGTTGAGGAACTGTGTAAGGAGTTGGGACGTGGCTGACTGGGTGAAGCCTGTGGTGTCCCCTGTTGGTCTTTGGAAGGTGCCCATGGCAAGCAGGCACATGACGGCAGTCACCTTCATCTCCACGGACATGGCATGACTCCATCTGGTTGATCTACATCTCCTTACTGCACAGCTCGCAGAGCTGCCTCTGAATGGCCCTGTTTAGGTGGCACCGGCTCACGAGCTCAGTGTCAGTATAGTTCTCAAAGTGATGTGGGCACAGTACAACCTGTGTCGGGCATACTGCCGACGGGCCCTTAGTCGACCATGTAGCTGTCCCTTCTGCCCCCTCAGACCCCTCATTACTGTCTCCATCAAGAAGGGTGCACTATCCATTGCTCCTGTTGTCCACTGTCCCCCTGGGTGGTTGGCTGCTGGCTATGTGCCACTCTGGTACACAGGTGTTGTGTCTGTGTGTATGTGTGTCTCTCTCTCTCTCTGGCCCCCTCTCCTCTCCCACACCACTTCTCTGTCCCTCTTCCTCTGTGTCTGGTCTTGTGTCTGTCTGTCTGTCTGTCTGTCTCTATCTCTCACTCTCACTCTCACTCCTGGTGCAACTGCTGTCTGTGTGTTTGCACCCTGTTTTTATAGGAACAAGTCTGGTCAGTGCAACTTTGATTTGCTCCACACTTGCACCATGGTTTCACATTTGAATATGCCATTGGGCTGGATATTCATGGGAATGCCCCCTGCACTTGCGCCGCATACATTATAGTTGCACATTAGCACAATGGATTTTGCGCTGTGCAATGGCTCCCACTGAATATGGCTTCTTGGAGAAATTCTGTACTTGCGCTGATACAACTCAGTTGTGCCATGCGAAACTGCTCTGAATATCTGGGCCTTGATGTATAACAGTGTTATCACATACCTTCCATGTCACTTTTATGATCTGTGTTGCTGGATTAAACTGTTTGGATGATGTACAAAACTGAAGTTTGTCATTATTTGATGTAAGATGTACACTCTATTCATTGATGGGTTTTCCATTCAAGTTGCACATTACATGATTTTAAATTAACCAATGTTGTTGTTTTTCTTTTATTGATTAAAAATGTAACTTTAATATTCTAGGTCATGTGTGCTTATAACAGTGATGTGATGCACAACAGTGTTATGCCATGACTTCAGAATGTCACTTGCATGACCTGTGCTGCCATTTTTGATACCAAGATATGAAAAATGTAGAAACTGTAATAAACTGTTTGGGTGATGCACAAAACTGAAGTTTTCATTATTCAACATATGAAGTATACTGCATCCATTAATAGATTCTTCATTAAAGTTGCAAATTATATGATTTTAAATGAACCAATGTTGTTATTTTCTTTTATTCATTCATATTAATCATTTTCCAAACTTATCTCGGGAGATGGATACCTCTTCCACCTGCTCAGTCGCACATAATCTGGACCAACATTCCAGTTGCTGAAGCTTGAGACCTATGAGGAGGCATTGTAGGTCAGTGACTCCCTGTTCTTTGTAAGGGACCCAGCTAAATCAACTCCAGACCTATGAATGGAACTAGAGGAATTTGAGAGCATATTGGGATATGAAATAAATTTTATCCAATTGGAAGCTGCAGTGGTATCAGGCAATACAAGCAGAAGATTTGATGCATCCTTCCTCTTCAAATGAGCAACACACAATACAACTAGATACTTAGGAATCCAGGTGACTCCCCAGACATCCAGGCATTTTCAGCTCAATCAGCACAGATTATTACAAGAGACAGAAGCTTTAAACAAATGTTCTTTGTTATCATTCTCCCTTTCTAGCAAAGTAACTGTATTTAAAATAAGCATACTCCCATGCCTGTTGTTTTACATTCAGGCTATAAAGATTTGCATCTCCAGTACTTTTGTGGGAAGCTAAAGTAAGAAACTATTAATTTGTTATGGTCAAGAAAGCACAGTAGAGTAGGCCAAAAGACATTGACACTCCCCATGGAAAGGGAGGATTAGGCCTGCCTAACTTTGAGTGGTATTATTTGGCAGAACAGGCTGCACAAATTGTGACAATGACACCCTAGAAAACAGGGCCTCATTTCCTTGCTCTTTTTACATCTTCCCTAAACGGCCCTCTGTTATAAGAGATCAGGTGCAAAACCCATAGAACAAAGGGTACAGACCCTCGGTTTTATTGTTGGAATCAGGCAGGCCTAACAACTTTTAGTTCATTTTTGGAAGGGGGAGTCCTGCTCAGCCTTTGCAGCTCTCTAACAGAAATATGGGTTGCCCAATCTGGACCATTACAGGTTCCTGCAAATTTGATGCTATATCATGGAGGGGAGTCAGAAGCAAAATATCACCAAAGACCACACTATATTAGAAAATGCTTTGTACTTGTCCACTAAAATAGTAGCATAAGTAAATACATCTCAAAATGTGATATAATAATACTGCAGACAGTAGGTCATTAATAAATAAGGTGAAATTGAAATGGGACATGACAGTTGGGTTCCCTATCCCACAAAAGTCCTGGGAGCTCATTCTAAATAAAGGGTGAAAGTTTACTGCATCTCAAGACTGTACAGAAGTTTGTTGGAAGCTCCTGCTTCAATACTTTCATACACCTTTGGTAACTGCGCATTTTAAGCAAGTAAACTCAGGTTTGTGCTGGAGGGGTTGCAATATGGCTGACACATACTACCACACATTCTGGAGCTGCCCCTTAATTCAACCCTACTGGTGACAGACACAAGCAAAGTTATGTAAGACGTGGCCTCCACTTTAGACATTCACATTTGAAATAGCAGTGCTACCCCCCAACCCCGGATCATGAAGGCAACCACAAAGAGAAGTTTGTTTTGTTTTTTTCTTTTACTTAAACTTTTGAAAAGTCCATGGGCCAAAGACCCACTTACATGGAAGACCAGAACACGTAACAAAACATACATAATGCATGAATAACAAAAAGTATACATAGTACAAAACCTAAATAAACACAGTCAAAGATTTAACAACCAGGCAAACATTCACCTTCATTGCTAGCAGAAAAAATGTGTTTTCAAGACTTTTTAAAAAAACATATAAAGTATTACAGAGACTGGTAATGCAAGATGGTAAAGCATTATAAACTAAGGGAAGCAAATATAAGAATGATCTCCGTCCAACAGAGGTCTCCATCTTAGGGACCGAAAATCAAGTACATTGTGCTGAATGAGTTTGAGTTATGGGAATATATTTTTTTTAAAATAACATGAACATAACTCATATTGAAAGTAACTTTCCTTGCCAAAGTACAAAGCTGAAACTGATACCTCTGTTCTAACAACAACCAACCCAAATACCCATAAAGACTGCTATTATGTGCTAAATAGGGTAGCTGTGAGGCAAACCTCACAATCTGATTTAATAACATCATAACCTTTTTTCAACAACTCTATACCTGCAGAGTGATAAAATAAAAATCCATTGTCTATCAGGGGAAAGAGGAAACTGATCTAGCAGCAATCTAGTGGATGGAATAAGTAACAAGTTCAATCTAGAAAGAGAGCCCAGTGTTTGATGTATGACTTTAATCATATTATTAATGTGCTGTTCATACGTTAAGGATTCATCTATCAAGAGCATTAAATATTTAAGGTCTTAACCTGTTCAATATCATGGCCCTCCAGTTTTCGCAATGAGAGAACAGGAACATCTAATAGCTTTTTTCTTGGTTTTCAATGATAGGAAAACAAAAACCTTGTTTTTTTATAACCAATCTATTAATACAAAACCATTTTTGAATAGCTACAAAATCATGAGTCGAATTATTTCATACTTCCATGAAACCGGGATTGCTCGCGAGGATCATCGCATCATCAGCATAAAGATAAATTTGGGTATTCAAACAAACTAAGGGTATTGCATTCAAAAACAAACTAAATACAAGTTTAGCAGGCGAAGCTGACAGGCAAAATTCAAAGTTACAGGCGAAGTTGACCCGCAAAGTTCATAGTTGCTTTTTTTTAATTTAAAGTTTTTTATACCATGTGCTTAGCTGCCCTGCAAAACATAACTGGTCAACTGCTGTCTCGCACCATACCCAGAGTGGAGGAAAAGAAAAACAGTGTACAAAATCTAGTGGGTAGAGAGAAAATTACAGCAGACCTCAGAATGACTAGAGAAAAATTCCTGAAAAGTTGGACAAATGGCATAAATATACCATGCCAATCTAGGGTGCCAAAATAAGGAATTAAAAAAAATAGATTATCTGGCAATGTAATAAAGGAATAATGCACTCCAGGGTGTGTGTCCTGCTGGATAATGCCATGCCTGGGAGGTTGGGCACGAGACCGCAGGCCAAATGCGTCCAATGCCCCAGGCATGGCATTATCCCAGCATGACACACACCATGGAGAGCATTATTCCTATTATACAATGGCTTGTTGTTATACATAAAATAAAAAAAATAATTTTAAAGAATGTTTTTATTAGGGTGGAAAAATATTTCTGTTTCTTAAGAGGAGATGCAAAAAAGAAGTGCATATATGGTCCAAATGGTCATCTACATTAGTTCACAGTGCTGAGACTAGACCTGTGGCATTATGCAGGGATAACGCCATGGGTGCAGCCCCAAACTGACCAATCACAGTCCAAGATTCTTTCTTGCCATTGTATAATACAGATGTTTGTACTGCAGAAATCTGTATAGAAGATTCAATTAAACTATGTTTAAAGCTGTTGTTTCAGTTTGTGTAATGTTATAGTTACACAAAATAGATGCTAAGAGGAGAGGGGGTAGCACAGAGATTCATCTCCTGGGAAAGAAGTGATTGGTTGTGGTGTACCTTTTTTCCTTAATTAAAAGACTTAATGTATTGTTTCAAAATACGTTTTGTGCTGGTGGATACCAATGTACTGTACTGAGTACTTCTTTCAATAAACTTAAAATTACAAAAAAATTATTTAAATTGTGGATTTAGATCACAAAAGTTGCTTTGAAAGGTTGTAAGGCTGTTACCCTCCTCCACTGACTAACACTGCAAAACCAAAAGTGAAGCAGACTCACTGTATAGTGATGTACCATGAGATCTGTTGAAGCTGTTCCATGTGACCATAAAACACATGTTAAACAGTAGCCTCATTTTGACAAAACATTATCCAATTGTACCTCAATTGCAAAGTTACAGGTGACGATTCCAGGCAAAGTTTAAAGCCATTGATCCATGAGGGCAAAGTTAGCAAATTCTCCTTAACTTCACCGGCAAATTAAAACTTTGCAACATCTCAACTTAGTAGGTACATTATAGTATAAGGATTTTGCCATCTTCAGAACTGATGAATGGTATTACCTTGTTGCCCCATTCCACCTAATTAATAGCAAAATGAGGGCAATCATGCCAATACTAATTAGTACATAACATTTAGCTGGAATCTGATGTAAGAGTATTTACAGCATTTCCAAATGAGTGAGATAATTATTACTAAATTGGGATTTCCATGGGCAGTATAACGTAGAGGTTTTGGGCTCTGAGTTGCAAACTTGGAGACCTGGGTTTGAATCCCACAGCCCCCACTTGCATACTGTGTGACCCTGAGCAACTCACTTAACTTTCTCGTGCTCCCAGGTCACACCTGGAAACAAGCTTCGGCTTAGTATGCCTTTCCTGGTTAAACAATTTCCCCTTTCCCCTTTAAGTACAGTCCTGAGGGCAATACATGGGCATGTTACTGCAAATGCAAGCATCTAATGAGCACAGATGGGGGGAGAACAGTAAAGAGGTGCATGGTTGGCAAACATAGTAATGTACTAGACCAACACCTAGAAAGCTTGGTGTAAGTCATAGCTCAGGTCAGAAATGATGGGACTTTGATGGTCTCAACTCTTTCTATTTATTTGACTGGTTGAGTGATTTCAAATGTTTTACCAGGAAATCAAGTGTGGAATCAAGACACCACAGCAGGGGCCTGAACCAACTGATGCATCCCCATATACCAGAACTGCTTTACAAGGAGTCCATCCCCACCAACCAGAGACAGGCCCAACATTCATTATGAACCACCACGACCAATGGTTCTGAAATTGATATGCAAGCAATAATACCCAACAGGGTGGGCAGTATTGGTCAATACCAGACCACTCAGGGGTGTAATGAGGCCTGACGCTGCATGCAGAGGGCCTTATAGCCCCTGGACAGTCTGGTATTGCCCATACTGCCCACCCTGGAGGGTATTATTGTGCTTAGAAAATGACCTTACATTATTTTTTTTTACAAATAATTTAATACAAACAGAGAGTAAAATATTAGTAAAAAAATGCACAGAAACATCAGGTTATGTAAAATAGTCCCTTTACTGGCTTACTGGTTTAGTGCCACTAGAGGGTGCTGCTTTTTGTGAGATCATTTTTATTTGTTGCAGTGTCACTTTTTGAAAGTAGTACTCAGGAAATTGTTAGCTTAACCATCCCCCTCCCCCCATGAGTTTTTCCTTCACCTTGTAAATTATTTTTCTTGGTTGGTAGATTGTGACCAGGGAGCGAGTGACTGAGCTGTGGAATCGGAGTGCTGCAGTGTTGTCTCATACACAATCGGGGGACACAGAAGTCCGGTGGCAAACTACAGAAAAAAAAAGGAGGTACTCTGCATTTTTTTAAATACATAAAGGCTCCTTTTGTGGGGTCCTTTTGTTGTTGTTTGGTACAGGAAGAGAGACTGTGTCGGGGTCAGTGTCAGGCAGGCAGTGCGGGTAAGCAGGACAAGGGAGTTTTGTTTCTGTAGGGAGGCATGCGGTGTCATTTTGAAAGCTGCACTACCAACTGCTGGTGATGTGAAGCCAGTAAGGTTGTCAGCTTCCTTTTGCTGTTTTTTTAAACATGTGGGTACTATTTAAATAATTGGAATATTGGGGGGGTGCAGAGGAGAGGGGTGCTCTCTGAGGGGATTTGCCAGCCACAAACTCGCTCCCCAACTCTCACTAAGCAAGAGGCAAGAAATTGTGGCTGCTGACGCTGAAAATTTGGGTGCCCATAAATATCCTCAGTAATGCGGCACTCCAAATTGGCACTTGTTTTAAGTGAGCATCTATCGAAAGTTAATGTTCCCACTGTAGTGCCGATTAGCCAGTCAGAGAGCTTGAAGAATCTTGCCCATTTTCTAAGGCAAAATAAATTACCTACTACTATGTTGCCTGAGTCACATTACATGCCTACCCTAAACTGCTGCCTACTGACCTAAGTGCCATACAACTAACACAATTCAATGTGAAAATATTGGCTCTTCATCTTTAGCCTTTCTTCATGTTGGAGGACTGATATTTGAAGATCCTCACAGGAAATTAATCCCAAATAAAACATTCCACCAAGCTTCACATCTCCATAGCATTATTATCACTACTATGTACTGTATGAGGAACTATAGATGCAGATGGTGACATTTCTGAAGGTGGCAGAATGTGGTTATGTGCATTTATAAAATGGCCCAGGAATATATAGCATCCTGATTGGCTGAGTAGATTCCAAAGAGTTGAAGTTCAGGAGTAGAACTGCCACTGATTCACACTTCTTCCAGCAACCAGTATGGAGCACATTCAAATACCAATGCCTCCTAGAATATTTTTTTAAAACACATTTCTGGCAGCCATTTTGTTAAAGATAACTACTGTTCTTAGATGTCATAAATGTTTAAACAATTATGCCATTCAAACAATTTCTACAACAGAGACAACCACCCCAACTCAGACAAATCTCATAGTAATAACCCCTTCTTTCAAACTTGACTTTTTTCATATCACTCATTTGAAGGTCTGTCAGTCTACAGTGTAGACTTAATGCTGTATGCTATTGGCTAGTAATGGATGTCACACCTATTTATCACACTCGGGCAATGTACTTCTACTGTTTGTCAGAGAACAGACATTGCTGCAGAGTATCTCTGGAAAACCTGGGAGAGCAGTAAATGGCAACTAGCATGAGAGTATCAAAGAAGCAAATGGAGATATCTGCACTCAGAAGACACAACCAGGTGCCAAAGTAATGCAAAAAGTTAGTGTAAATTTATTGTTACAGCCAGGCAGCAAAAACACTGGCTTGAGAACAGCCTGAATCCTGGTATTTTGACCAAAACAGGCCTTCATTAGGGGGGTTTCATAGTACTTCCCAGGGTGAGTCAACAGCACTTGATTTCTACAAATGTAAATTTTACAATCCTTAACTACAATCCAATGAAGCAAGACTGGTAGTGGTGGTAACTGTTGCAGTGCTGGTGATGTCACTGATAATGACCAGGGCCCCATGTTTTCTGTGATTACGTGTTTGCAGCAACTGCCACAGAAATGTGGTCCTGCTGCAGAAACAAGCCTCTGCCACAGATGCAGCATTTTGTGGTGCAGTAAAAATGGCCGTCACCATTGAAAACCTCAACTAAATGCCTAAAGTGATTGTGAGCAAGCTTAAATTGGCATTAGCGTGAATTATTGGCAGCTCCATTACATATCCATCCTTCTTGGGTTGCAGTAGTCAGTGGGACCACCCCTTTCCAATCCCTGGCACTCAGCCCTGAATCTTACGACTATTATGGCATTCTACAAACACTGAGGGAACTTCAGGAAGTCTATTTCATGAGAAAGAATGGTGGTTCTATTTGCCAATTGCAGAACTACGGAATGAAAAAGTATTAGTAATTATTTATAGACAAAAATATGGGAGGTTTTCTGGACCTTTGTCTAATGTAAAATGATCCAGCTACTCTCTAACCTCACAATAACTCCTTACGGAGTGGCAGAGAGGAAGACATGGAAGCCAAGTGGTATTGTCACAAACAACACCACTGGTGTTGAACTGCATGAGTAGGAGGAAGCAACTAGAGCAGCATTACAGCACAAATTATCACCATCAGGCTTCAAACAAGTGGGTGGGAGGGAGTGATTGGAGCAGCACTGTTTTGCAACCAGGCAATACTGGTCTTCCAGCAATTGGACAGGCAGAGGGAGAAATTCTCACAAGCATAGATGTGGTAAACCAGCACTAGGCAGGTGGGAGGGAGCCATGGGACAATAAAACAGACAGCAGTGAGCTGGCCCACTGGCACAGAGGCATGGCTGCCATTTACGACACCAATGACCCGGGTTCAGGAATGGATCCAGGTATTGGAGGGCTGGCCAGGGGGAATAGGATAGAGCATCCACTGGGCTGCTTTCCTACTCAGGGGGAGGTGGGGTTGAGTGGCCGACACATGATGGACCCCAAACAGAGGCCAGGGGTATCACAGCAGTCAGTGCCAGCACATACAGGGGGCTGGGCATACGCAGGCCATCATTGCATGTCCCAGCCCCCGAGGGAATCAATCCACAAAAATGCTGGCCCCTGCTAATGAGTCGGCTCTGGCGCTGTCCCATCTGGCCATCTAAGTCCACTTTGGTGGCCACCTTGAGGGAGAGCAAGCCCCAAGTATGAGGGGGAAGGCTGCTGGATTCTGGCGAGCCCACTCGCACTGGGCTTGGGGATGCCGGCACAAGAATCATAAAAAAAAACAGACTGCAGTAAAAAATAAATTACCCTTCAATTTCCATTGCCCTACATCCAATTCAAATCATGATGCTAGAACTGCTCTGCCTTACCTTGCCTGTGCATCTGCCGAACTGCTCCAGACTGCCTTTTCCTGAGCATTCTTTCTGGGTAACTAGATTTTATTTTGGGTCTCACTTGAGTTGCCAGAGAATGTAAAGCCCATCAAAGAACTGCTGCAGAATCCCTGCAGAATTGCTCATAGCCTGTCTGCAGCAAGCATGAGGTCCCAGCACAGAATGTTGGTCCAGTTTTCCACAGGGAAAATGGGGCTCTGATAATGACCATGAAGATGGTGGTGGAAGAGGTAATATCACTAGATCATATGAGTCATACTAGCTGAAACAGCACACAATACTTATTACAGAAGTAGCACTGATGTTTTTTTTCCTCCTGATCTGGGGGAGGATCTGCTGCTGGTTTGACCTCCCACAGCCCCGTTTCCAGGCTTCTTGTGTGCTCTACCTTCACACCCCATTCTGTTGTCATGGATTTTCACCCATGGCAGGATCAGCAGGGTCCACTCTTACCCACAGTGCACAGGATTTGGTTCTCGGGGAGGGTCATATCCCAAGTGCAGGCTTGCAAGTGGTCAGATCTTCATTTAGCCTATCTGGCACTGTCCCCAATTTTCTCTCCTGGTCACTGACATGATAGCTTGTACAATCTCAAAGCTCAGGCACATTGAGCATCCTCATCATGTCACTCATCTTCCCTCCCTTTGAGCTGCTTCAGGTGGAAAACCACCTGTGGTCAACCAGGTGGCAACAGAGCACTGAGTTGGATGCCCTCCCTTCCAGGAGGAGGAGGAGGAGGAGAGCTATGTCTGAGATGCTCAATCCTCCCCCTCCCCACCGGCCTTCCAGAGACCCAAGTTTGTAGTGCCACTGCAGAATGGCACTGGCATCACAAGCAGTAGCTCTCCTGCTGTGCTGACAGCTTTGGAATGCATTAGACTAGAGATACAATTTGGCATGGGAACACTACTGGATCCCATATGTAAAGATGTGTTCATTCCCCCTGGATGTAACCTTTATCAAACAAAAACTGTTGCATACACTTCTGATGGAGCAACAAAAACATTCTAAAGAGCTGCTGACACCTACAAAAACAACTTTGAAAGACATAATATTTAGATACAAGTCAGCTTGCTTTCCATATACAGTATGTTCCATAGGTTTCTCCTTCCCATTATCGATTACTGGTAAAATTTGCATGAATGTGTGATCTTTATATCTTAGAGTTCATCTGCCTCTACAGCTTACTCCCTACTTCAAGTCATAATCCTCTATTGTGAGATCATAATCTGTTGCCATGGTAGTGGCTGTGAGGTCACAAGCAGTGCATTATGATCTCAGGTAGGGAGACAGCAACATGAAAAATGAACTCTTCAGGAGCAAGGATCCTGTTTTGATCCAGATGACCTCAGTATTAAATAATGTGGAGGAGAAATACAGAACTAATATGAAATACAAGCTGTACTGTGTCTAAATATTACATTTTGTTAAAGTTCTCCTGAAGGCATCAGCTGGTGTCCTATTAAAGGAGAACTGTGCTAAACCTGAAACTCATTTTCCCCAGTAGAAGCTCATTTTTAAATGCTGATCCAGTTGTGTTATTGTTTCAGCTATACTGCCCTATTAGTACCTTCAGTGGTTGTTTCAGATTTACACGTTGGTGTTCAGTGCCATTTTAGAACTTTATGATGTAGTCCCTGTCAGCAATAGAGTTCTATAGAACATGGATGGCAAGGCAAGGGAACTTCATTTCTATGGAGCACAATCCCTGATTCTCTGGGTGCCATACATAAAACAGGTAGGGAAAACAGATAAAAACATATAATATAAAAAACAAAATTCATAAATACACACATATTAGGATAAATAAAATACGGTAAAAGTAGATAAAACTCAAGATTAAAATTATCTCTCGTTATTAACAGATGTCATCAAGGAAGGCAAATGAAAATAAATGAGCCTTCAAACTGTTCTTAAATATCTCAGCCATTGGGGCCCTCCTCATGTCAGTCGGAATGGAGTTCCACAGGGCCAGACCAGCAACTTCAAATGACTGATCACCTGATGCTTTTAATCTAGCTCTGGGAACCACGAGGAGGCCCCTAGTCAAGGAATGTAGGGAGTGAGCAGAGGTGGGTGGTGTTAGGAGATCAGCCAGATAGTTTGGGCCCGGTCCATATAGGGCCTTATAGGTGAGCAAGCCCACCTTGAATATGACCCTCCACCTGACAAGCAGCCAGTGCAGAGCTTGCAGGACTGGGGTCACATGAGTGGACCTAGACAGGCCCATCAGCAACCTACCTGCTGTGTTCTGCACTAGTTGCAGCTGCTGGAGGGTCCCTCCAGAGACCCTGAAGTATACAGCATTACAGTAGTCAAGCCTGGAATGAACTGAACTTACATCAGAAGACATGAACAAGCACATAAACTATATCATACAGTTCTAATACGGTACTTAGTACCTGTGTGTAACTCAGAAACATCCAATAAGAGAACAAAAAGCCATTAAAGATTGAACAGTAACAGAATTGGAACTAGTATTTAAAAATCAGTTTCTACTGGGAAACATAACTTAGAGGTTCAGTGCAGCTCTCCTTTAAAGAAACTACCAAGAATGTGCATGTACAACATCCTGCTTGCATTGTTCTTCCTCTGTTTTCTGTCTTCGTATGGTGCCTTGGGAAGTATAAGTGTTACATGGAAGACTTGGGTAATAATGATCTAAAACAAGGAAGGACATCTGAGAGCTTTTGGGCACTGAATGTCAGGCTGCTTGGGCATTTTAAAGAAAGACTTGGATGCATTACCAGAATACATGATGCAGATTTACTGGACTTGATTCACAAAACCAGCCTTAAAGTGATGCAAGCTCTGGCAAACAGCAGCTTGCATTCACTGCAGGTTTGCCAGGGACCCTGCACCTGATTCACAAACAGGAGGGGTCCCAGCACCAAACTCCCACAGTTTTCTGCAATCTCTCCCATGTGTCAGACAGTAGGTGCATGAGTGGGGATTGCAACAAGCTGTGGGAGGGCAGTGCAGCATGGCAATCAGTGTGTGCAGTCCTAATTTAGCATAATAACACCCATGGATGCGTTGCTGCAAAGCCAAGGCCACATTCCAGCAGCACCAAAACAGGTACGTAGGTAACGTTTATTGTTCACTCATATAAATCGAGCATTACAATTGTTCCTTACTTTAAAAAATATGCAAATATTTTACACTTAACAAAATATCAAATAATGCATAAAAGGCAATAATACCATATAAATACCTAAAACTGGAAAGATAAAAAGTACTTGCTATAAGTGCAACATCACCATAAAAGGTAACACTTTTACCATTTATCAGACAACATTTGGGTATACCTATTTTAAATACCCTTTTTGAGACCATCCTCTTCCTAACTTTCTGAATAGTGACCAAATATTGATCTACTCTTGTGATTATATATTCATCTTCCAGTCTCAAAAAATTCCAGATTCTCAAAAAAGCCCTTAGATTGTCCCAAGGTGCAGTGATCTAAGGCTGCGGGAAACCCAGGAGCACCAGTGACCCTCCAACCAATTCTTGATTGGGTAGGGTCCTGGTGGCAAAGTCCCAGGGCTTGTGGCAACTGTAGCAGTGCACCTAAGAGAGGGTGCACCTGGACTGTGTGCTGCAAGCAGTGGGCAGCCATGTGGCAAAGTCCCCAGACAATCTCTGGTGAACTAGTGGCCCCTCTCCCTGATAGCACCATAAGTATAAGTCCCTGGTGGTCTAGTGGACCTCTGATCCCTGAGTACCCCCAAATATATGTAAATAGTACCCAAATTCCCCTCCTTGGTGGTCTAGTGGACCCCCTCCCTGACGTCCCCATGAATAATTTATTAATCATAAGACCCTGGTGTTCTAGTGGACCCCAATCCCTGATGTCCCCATGATATATTGCTGTACTGTATATAAAATCCCTGGTGATCTATCACCCCCTCCAAAGCCCTGATCCCCATTATGCCATAGTATGTAATGGTTGGTGGTATAGTGACCCCCCCCAGTCCCCACCTTGATAGGCAGTGTCCCCCCACCCTTCTCACACCATTGCGAGAATGGACCAGTGATTGACATAGCCCACCGCTCACATCACAGTCAACCACGGAATGAGCTCTGAAGGAGCACGTATTGTATACAGTACATGCTCCTTCAGAGTTCAGTAACTGGCTGACTGTGGTGGTGAACAATGGGCTGTGCCAGTCATTGGCTCATTCTGGGGTTGGGGGAAGTGGTGTGGGAGGACACTGCCTACTAGGGTGGGGGTTGGGGAGCCACTATACTACCAACCCTTACATACATGAGGGGGCCAGGTTAACTCAGGGGGGCTTTATTCAATTATGGTCAGTCATTGGCCTGGGGGGGTCACTAGTCACCAGGGAAAATAATGTGGGCTGGTGAGCAGCCAGGGTGGATCACTAGACACCAATGAGTGTTTATTTCTTTTTTTTTTTTAAAAGAACATGTGGGGGCCAGGGTAACTAGACACCAGGGAGAAAAATGTGGGCCAGTGAGCGATCGGGCGTGGTGGGGGTGGGGGGACCACTAGACACCAGGGAGATTTTTACAAAATAATGGAAATGGGATACAGGGACAGGGAGTGAGAAATTGCTGGTGAAATTTTGCTATTTTGCCACAATTTCACAAAACATTTCATGTGTCAAAACTGAGGATATTGCTGCAATTTCACCAGTAAAAAATTATTTTGCTGCATCTCTATTCCTTATACCAAAGATTACATCTAAAGGAGGCACCTTTGGCTGTTCTTCAGCCTGTAGTTCCATTACAGCTATCTTTCCTTTATTGTAACTGTCCAGTTTTTTTTAGACCTAGAATAGTATTATTCAGGTCGGTTTGAACCGTCTTTATCACTGGAATTTTATTGGGGTTTGCCTTTGGTTCTTTACCTATTAATCAGAGAATTCTCACATACTGACTTGACCACTGGCAGAGAGATAAAACTTTGCAGCAGGACATTTTCATTGGATTCAGGTGGGCAGGTACAGTCTTGCTCGAACCCCTCCACCACCAGTTTATTGAAGTTTTTAGTCCATAATTTCTCTGTCTTTACATCTTTAGTTTTTGACCAGTTTGCTGATGGTCAGTAATCAATCAATCAAGTCTTTATTTATCCAGGTGAACACCATTGAGCAAGCTCATTTACAAGGTGGACCTGTATCACACAGGGTCAAAGAAAAATACATACAGTTGTATACATGCAATAAATAGGCATTATCATGCAAGGCACTGAAAGGGAAAAATATATACAATCAAGGTAATATGATCATGGGATATCTTGGCTGTAGGTAAACTAAAAAAGATGAGAGAAAGGGAAGCAGTAGCAGGAGCAACAGAAGTAGGCCAGTTGTATTATCAGAACTTTGATGGATGTAAGTCGGGCTTTAGAATGCGTGTATATGGAACAAAACACTGCCAAGGGTGGGAAGTATAGTGCAGATGCTCTGTGGCGACCACTAGGGAAGTGGGCTGAGGGCACTTTTAGGGGAGGTATCGCATCAGAAAGGGCAGTAAAACAGCATGGGGGATACATTTAGTAAGGATGAGGAGGTCAGGGAAAGGTGGTAAAGCATAGGGCAGGGAAAGGAGTAGGCATAAGAGCATTTAGGTTCGAGGAAAGCAATTGCATAACTCCTTAACAGTTTTTGCAAGCAATGTTTAAAAGCTGTGAGAATAACAGGGGTGCTCAGTTTCATTTATTTCTGCATATTATTCCAGAGCAAAGGCAGCGCGAACCTTATGGCCGCTTTTCCAAACCGTGTGTTGACCCTAGGCACTTTCAATAAGATAAGAGAGGCACTCCTCAGTGCATAATTACCTATCAGACTTAGAGGCAGACAGTCAGCAATATATTGGGGGAGTTTGTTGGAGATAGCTCTGAAAGTCCAAAGGACCACGTGCCTATTCCGCCTGTATTTGAGGGAAGACCATCCCTCGGCTGCATAAAGGGAGCAGTGGTGAGTGGAGAAGGAAGGCCAGTTATGAATCTTAGTGCTCTGTGGTATAATGTGTCAAGTTTACCAAGATAGGCAGCAGCCCACTGGCTATAGATGATGTCAGCGTAGTTGATTAGGGAGAGGAACGTGGATTGGACTAGCTTTATCTTAGCTTCTTTGGTCAGGAGGCAATAGATCCTAAAAAAATAGACCAAGCTCTGTCTCAGTTTTTCCAGTAAATCCTCAATGTGATCCGCCTCCTTGATGCTGATGTCTATATTGTTTATATAGATTGCAAACAGCAGGAGCCCCAGGATGGATCCCTGCGGTACACCTCTTTTTAGCAGTTAGGGTGAGGAGAGCTCCCCGACAGCCTTGACCTGCTGGTACCTATCTGTGAGATAGTCGTTAAACCAGCACAGGAAGGATGTGTCCATGCCTATCGTTTTTAGTGTAGCGAGGAGTAGGCAGTGATTGATGGTGTTGAAGGCCTTGTTAAGGTCCAGAAACACAGCGCAGACAAAATTTTTATTGTCCAGATCATGTTGCCAGTCATTAGTTACATTAGCCAGAGCCATGATAGTACTATGCTTTGCTCTGAACCCAGATTGCATTGGGTTTAACAGGTTTGTATTGTCTAAAAGGTTCTCAATTGAGTGTTCATGATTTTTTCCAGGATTTTTACGAGTATGGGGAGCAGAGATGTAGGTCTGTAATTATTTTGATCACAGGAGTCCCCTGATTTAAACAGGGGGATGACATTGGCAGTTTTCCATTGATGCAGGAGAGCCCCCTGTGAAAGGGACAGGTTAAATAGGTGGGTGATTGATACTGCTAGGACATGGTGAGCAATCTTATGGAATTAGGGGTCGAGGGAATCTGTGCCAGCACTTTCTCTAGTGTCCATCTGAAGAAGGAGGTTTTCAACCTCTTTCAGTGAGGCAGGCATGAAGGAAAAGGCTGCGTTATTGGTGCTGTGTTCCGGAGGTTGAGCATCAATCTGGGTCCGTAGCATACAAGCAGGTGAGGTTTCGAATGCTAGGCCTGCCGTGGCAAAGTTGTTGTTGAAAGCTTGAAGGATTTCCATTCTATCATTAATAGTTACATTGTTAGAAGTAATTTTTGAAGGAAGCGCAGTCCCTGACTCGTGGCTGGACAATTCTTTTATGGTGGACCAAAATTTGGTAGGGCATGTTGAGGCAGAATCTAATTCAGAGCAGTAAAAGTTGGCATTGGTCTCTCTGACCATCTTGGTGCAAGAGTTCCTAGCTGATCTGAAGAGACACCAGTCTTAGTTTGTCTTTGATTTTCAAGCTTTTTTCCAAAGTTTGTCTCTTTCTAGTAGGGTGGTCTTGAGGTCAGCAGAAAACCATCGGCATGTTCTAGCCTTTATGTAGACTTTTTCAAGGGGGGCATGGTTGTATAGGGCAGATGACACAATTTCATGGAAGATGTTGTAGGCCATGTTCACTGATTTAACTAAGTAAAAGCTCTGCCAATGCAGGGAAATTCTCAGCTCATTGATGTTTGATGAAATATTTTAGTTCTTGTTACTATCCAAATCATCTGAATTTTCAATCGCTCTCTGTTCCCCCCATTCAATGGCTATGTATTTTGAAGCCTGGGGATAGAGATCATAATATTTTATTCTAAAAGTGCATCATTTAAATTACCTAATCTATTTATCCCCTTCCTGTAGTCTGCTGTTTGGAGGCTTGTACATTAATAAAGAGGTAATCTTGTGCTGATTCTTATCACTTTCACATATCTTGTTTTGGTTGTTTTTTCTTTTCCTACTGCCGACATCATTGTTAGAGATACTTGCATCACCTGTACATTCCTTACTTCCTCGAATGTTCTCTAAACTCATTTTGTTTACTTGTCCTGTCTTGTCATGACCATTTTAGGTAATGACATTATGGCTCCACTTTTGTATCATAACATATTATTTCAATATCAATTATGTAATGTTCAATTATAAATAGGTCAATAAAGAAAATGTCAGGATTAATTGGATTTTAACATCAACCACTAATAATCGTTTAATGAGGTAATTAACTAAAATATGTCCTTGTGACCTACCAACTTTTATTATTAAAAAATACTACACAAATATTATGGTGTGCTAAAATGGGACACCAGTGCTAAAATGACAGCACTGAAGTGCATTAATCAGAGGGGAGATTCTGTCCATATAAATATGTCCTTCAGAGCCAATAAATACTGTAGCTTATAATAAATAAACTTAATTCTGCCCCGCTGTTTCAAAAATAGCCCGATATTTGCACACTTAAGGCCAGATATTTGCATACTAAGGGACAGATATTCAAAACTTTGAGCTGGGCACAAACTGTTTGCACAGGTTTAGTGCAGGATTAGTGCGGATCCGCTATATTCAAAAGGCCAGATGGCACGTGCAAACTGCATTAGCTCCGGGCATAATCATAATGTATTCAAGGGGCAAACTGAGGGGGCATGTACATGAATACAGGCGCAATGCTACATTCAGCGACTGGTTTTGCATGACTTAGCTTGACACTTTGCTTGGTGCAAATTACCACCCAGGAAAACATAGTCTTAACCCTGGGCCATCAAGCTTTGTGCGACACTGTGGTTTTGCACGGCATTTGCATGGCTTTTGCGCGGCTTTGTGCAACCCTAACCAATAAGTATGACATATAGAAAAAGTCAGACATAGAGGAAACATTCTGCTCACTGATGGCATCACAATGATGCCATCATCTGTCACCAGTCCCAGCCATGCCAGGCAGTAAGTGGTGACCAGGCCCCCAGTGGACACCATGGCAGTGTGGACATACAGTACACACATGCAGACCATCCTTCTGTTGACACCAACAGATGCCAGCACAGACATGCAGCACTGTGGGCAAGGAGGGTGTTGATGAGAGGGTGTATGGGTGGTCAGGCTGCACCACAGACTGGGTGCAGCCACAAGGCTGGGACACATCATGCAGTGCACATTGGCCAGTATTGGGAATACCTCAACAGCAGTGTGCCTGTCTGATCGTACGTGCCCACCCCCCAAGCCACATACTGCACAGCTGTACAAATACTACAGCACATACAGCCGGCCATGTATATGCCACTGTGAGCATTCCATGCCAGAGGTGCAGCATCTGTGGGTCACACAACAGTGTAACAGTAATGTCCACTGTCAGTGAACACCTGCAAGTTGGGCATGTCATTGTGCACAGTGCAGTGGTCATCACTGCCCTATACACCATAGGCATTGCTGTGTCCCTCACAGTACTGGCCCTCTTGCTACTGTAGTGTCTTCTGTGCACTGTAGCATGACCTACAGTGTGACAGTTGCATGCAGCACCACCACCACCTGTGCTTATGCTGTGTTGTCCCCTGTGGCACAATATGCTATGCTGTACTGTATACATGAAGCCTTCAGCTACCATCATGCACTGCCAGACTGATCTACAGGTGGAGCTATGGGCAGACCTCTCTAGCCCCTGTACTTCCAGACTGACCTACAGGTGGAGCTGTGGGACCCTGCAGTAACACTGGGCAAACTGCATGCAAATCAGGGCATAATGAGATGCTAATCAGGTTCTTTGCCCAGAGACTGCCTAAGTAGGCTCTTTTGCATGTCACTTTTTAATATGGCAAAGTTTAGCCCTGGGCAAACATGTTTGAACCAGGCAAACAGCTTAGCTCTGTGCTAAACCCGCACAAACGTGTTAGCACCATGCAAATGGTTCGGGTAATATTACACAGTTTTGCACACTGTACTTTCACATGCGCTGCTGACTGCAGCTATACTGAGTCCACGTATTTGCTGGCACACACATTGGCCACATAGTTCACCTCTACCTACCTTCACATCGCTGTGCACTTGGCTGCTGTTGTGGTATGAACTTCCTGTTTGCTATATTCAGAGCTGTCTTATTCCCGGGCTATGTTTGCACTGCACTACCAGACCAGATTGCCCAGCTTCCTTAGCATGCTATATTCAGCAGAGTTAGCACTGGGGCTATCCCTTTTAAATATAGTGGGCTATTGGGTCCAGGCTAATTTAACTCACTGGGCAGTACTTATTGAGCCCCAGGACAATGTTTTGAATATCTGGCCCTTAAAGTTATAGCAGTTCTTGCATACACAATCTGCAATCTGCAGTTTAAAGTGCTGGAAAGTAAGGTACTCAATCTCTATTATAAAAAGGGTCTGAGAAATGGAGCTTTCTGATTGGTTGTAAACATTCTATCAGCCCTATGTTAATCTTTAATTAACATACAAGTAAAGACTAATCACATGCTGAACAAGGTTTAACACTATTTAAAAAACATTTTTATTATAATAGCAATAAGACTCTCACAGGGGTTATGTTGATGGTTAGTTGATCTCCCTCTAGGGACATATAGCACTCGGCTATGCCTCGTGTCACATTACACCCCTAGACGGTGATTAACAGACCATTAACATAACCCCTGGCCATGCCTTATTGCTTAAGTAATCAGCAATAAAAGACAGCAAATTCAACAAACTCTGGCAGAGCCACTATGACTGTAAATGCATTAATTAGAGAAGGGTGTTTCATGGGCTTAAACATAAACATGAATTGCCATTGCCTACACTAACTGAATAAAAGTATGGAAGATTGAGAAAGGGCAGATATAAAAATAATGCCACTGTCTGTATTACAGCCACCTATATGTTTCACATTTTATTTTATGCACTTTTAATACAATCAGCTCAACAGAACCAGGCCATAATATACATGAAGGTACTGTACCTTAATTACAAACACTGCTGAGCCAACTATATGTTGTGACAAGGTGGAAGATAAACACAATGTTGAGACATGTTTAGGAAGACATTTGATCTGTTTAAATGATTTTTTTTAGAGATTGCTATACAATACACACACACTAAATTAGTTTAATATAAAAGTGCATATAGCCAAATGTCATTTTAAATCTTACACATTTCATTACAAATTCTTCTCTTGATGGAAGATATTACTGTACAAGGACTAAAAATTGACATTAGGTAAAAGTAAACTTGGGGTAGGTGTATTATTGAGGGTATTGCATAGTTTATCTTTCATTGCTACTCCTCCCCAGGCACACACAATATGAAAATCAACAACCCCTTGATATGATGCAATAGGAATTAATTAGACAAGGACAGAAACAAGTAAAAGACTGAGTAAGTGGGTAGACAGACATGAGTATGGTAAGTCAAATAACATTCCAAAAAGTCTCGCTATTACAATTCATTTTTTACAAATGTGTCTGCACAGTTGACAATTTTTGTAAAAAAATAACAATGGGAGTTATTCCACATATTATATGTCCACAGGTGCCATGACTGCAGGTGGAGGGATTTGAGGCCTGGATGCACCAGTCTCCTCTGCTCCTGAGTCAAAAGATCATGACAGAGAGGCAGAGGTACTGGGGGTTCCATTGATAGCTGTTGAAGCAGAGGGAACCAAATCTGATTAGGCCAAAGAGGGGCTATTAGAATCATGTGAGCCCCCTCTGCCTGTAGGTTCAAGAGAACCATATGAAGCACTGTGAAGGGAGAAAAGGTGTACAAGAACCTCCCTGTCCAGCAAAGAGACAGTGCATCTCACCAGAAAACACCATGCTCAGGAACAAGCCAGCAAAAATTAGGTTGTTTTGCATTGGATGGGGAGATAAAGAGGTCTATTCTGGCCGACCCCACAGGTTGAATAGACTTTCCACCACCTCTTGATTTAGCTCCCACTTGTGAGCCCTGACAGTGGTGTGGCTGAGACTGTCTGGCAGGACATTGCAGATACCTGGCACATGGACAGCAGTCATGGGAAGGTCATGTTGGACTGCCCAGTACCACACCCACATTGCCTCTCATCATGGAGGCTATGAGTGAGTTCCTCCCTGTTTGTTCAGGCACCAGACCACAGACATATTATTGGTCTGAACCAGGGTTTTCCCCAGACATAGAAAAGGCTGGAAGGCCAGGAGGGCATACAGATCTGCTCTCATTTCTAACACATTGATGTGTGGAGACACTTCCAGCTGAGACCATGTTCCCTGGGTCTGTTGATCTCCTAGGTGGGCTCCCCAGCCTTGGCACAAAGCATCCATTGTAAGGGTCATGGTAGGAGCAGGGGATTGAAAGGTGAACTTCTGTGGAGAGATTGGACACCTCCTGCCACCAAAGAAGAGCTTCTTCATGTACTCAAACACTAGGACCCTGTGGTCCAAGTTGTCCAGCCACTGATCCCACTGGACACAAAGAGTCCATTGGGTCACCCTCATATGCAGTCTGGCTAGAGGAACTGTAGGGACTGCAGCTGCCATCAGCCCAAGAAGATGGAGGATCAACCAGGCTGTGGTCCAGCATGAGTTGACCACTAATCTGGCCTGTGCCTGCAGGGTCTCCACTCTGTCCTATGGGAGGAAGGTCATGCCCTGGACCATATCCAGCACTGCACCAAATGAATTGTAGGTGCTGGGAGGGAAGAAGTGGGACTTGGGATAGCTGACTGTTATTCCTGTTAGTCTGGAAAAAAGTCCAGGTTGGAGGAGATGGACTCCTTCAGACTGCTCTGTGATGGGGCTGACAGAAACCAATCATCCAGATACAAGCACAATTGGATCCTTCTGTGGCATAGGACTTCAGCCATCACTGGTAGACACTTGGTAAAAAACAGAGGTCCTGAGGATAGGCCAAAAAGGAGAACCTCAAACTGGTAATGTTCCCCCTGGAAGACAACTGAAGAAAGCATTGGTGACCCTGGAAGACAGGGATGTTCAGGTAAGCATCTTGCTTCTCCAGCACACAAAGCCAATGGCCCTTGTGGAGCAGGACTAGAAGTCCCTGGATGGTGAGCATGCAGAACCTCTTGTACTCAACATATAGGTTGAGCATGCTGAGGCCCAAGATGGGTCATAGGTTGCCTGTCTGGGGCACAAGGAAGAAATGGAAGTATTACCCTCTTCCTATCTGTGCCAGAACCATGGACTCTATGGCTAACTTTTGCAAAAGAGCTTGGATCTCATCTCTTTTCAGAGACAGGTGCCTTGGAGGATAATGGGAGAGGCCTGGGGGTTGTCTGAAGGCCTGTCTAGGAACTCTGTGGTATGATCTCTTGCTATTCAATCAATCAATCAATCAATCAATTAACTGAAGGACTCAAGAGTCCGTAGTTATGTCCTGTGAACCTGGAAGGTGGAGGGAAAATCCCCCCCTACTGGTTCCCCTAGATGATCTGGAGGAGGCAGGGAGTTCCACCATGAGTCAGAAGGCTGAGGGGAGGAAGCCGACAGCTCATCCGGTGGGCTTCTGGGACTTGGCAAGGGGAATGGGGTCCCTGATGCTGGATACCAGCATTTAGCCTGGTGTCTGGCAGGGACCTCTTTGGTCTGGCATCTCTGGTGCTGCCAAAAAGGCTGTCTGTCTTTGTAACCCTCTCAGTTCATAAAGTGGATATAGCGGATGGATTTACTGCTGTCCTGCAAATTCAGTGATAATATCCTTGGCATCACCTTTGAAAAACACGGATCCCCTGAAAGGGGCATCTAGGATGGCGGTCTGGATGTCTTGTGCCAGGCCAGCAATCCTGAGTCACAAATGTCACCTAATACAGACATGTGGTATGAGCAATTGAGTCTACTGTGTCATAAGTGGTCCAGAGTGCATGACGAGAGGAGATTTTAGCCATTCTTACTGTCTTGGCAATCTTGGCCTTAAACTCTTGGTCCTGGAAAGCTTCCAACATGTACTTTAGAGAGGCCAGGGAATATTTCTGGTAGGAAACCATATGAGCCATATAACTAAGGGACCTGAGGGTACAAGTGGAGGAGGAATGGATCTTGCGACTGAAATTGTCCAGCTGCTTAGACTCCTTATCAGAAGAAGACATGTTCAAATGTTTAGGTTTAGAGGACTGATTGTTGGCAGCCATGATAACAACCGAGTCTGCATTAGGATAGCCAGTAAAGTGAGTGACACCATCTGGTGGGTGGTACATCCTGTCTGCCTTTTTTGAAATAGCCAGAATGGCGGAAGACTGTTGCCAGATAGTCAGATCTTCATGTGGCCCAGTCCAAGGCAGTATGGGCATAGGAGATGTGTCAGTTATGTCTAGATGCTCCACAAGCCTTTTCTGCTTTGGATCCTGTTCCTGGATAGCCCAGCCACAGGAATTTTGTATAGTTATGAGGAGTTCTACAAAGGAAGGGTCCTCTGGAGTGGACTTCAGGGACTTCTTAGGCTGAGGATCTATAAGTGTATGCTTACCAGAGCTGGAGTATGAATCATAGTCAGAGCCTGAAGATTGCCTGCCAGGTGTCTGAACCCTTTTTAGGGGAGTGTCCTCGGCTTTATCCCTGACCTGGTTTCTACAGGAGCCATTTCTGGAAAAGTGGGAATCCACAGGAGAGGCTGATCTAGGAGTCAGAAAAGAGGCAGGAGTAGAGACTGCCACTGGTCTCTGATGGTCATGCTCCAAGGCTAATGGAGTCCTGGCCTCCTGAATCAGGGTCTGAAACACTGCCTGGATATCAGCCTAAGGATGCTGTGGAGGCAGAGGCTGAGGAAGAGATGGTGGAGGAGGAGGCTGGTATAATGGATAGCCTGGCATCTGATTTTCAGGGTATCCATGACCCTGATAGGAGTAAGGAAAGCCAGAAGGAGCAAACCCTTAATTAGACATAGCCCAGTGTCTGGTAACCTGGTACATAATGGGGTTGATGACCAGGCATTGGATACCCCAGTGAAGGGTACATTGGGTATTGTGGGGGATGATGGCCTGGAACATTGCCCATAGATCCAGCTGGAGGCAGAACTAAAGGGCCAGCAGGAGGTCCAGAAGGACCAGACATCAGACCCGTAGGGACATTCACAGGGGCTGGCACTGGATCAAGCACAGGAATATCCAGCACTGGAAGATTTGGCAACAGGGAGCCTGACGGAAGGCTGTCCAGTGTCTGAGGAATGGCTGGAATTCTGGACATATCCTGACCCAGCGAAAGGTCACTTGGCAAAGCGTCACTTGGTGTCAGGGTGTGACTAGGACCCAACAGAAGACCTGCCATTGTCTGGAGAGCCGGAGTCCAAGATGGCAGAACCTGGTTGTCCAAGGGGGCTTGGGTTGAGGAGGTCCTGATGGAAGGTCCAGGGAGGGATTAGCAATAGGCCCAGAGGGTGAACCAGGAAAAGACTGACCTGGCAAAGGAGGGGAACCTCCAGATTAGTGTCCACCTCTGGCTTTTGCTATTTAGGCAAGCCTGGAGGGTCTTGTTGGGTCAGTGGGAGCGAGGAACCCTCTAAAGACTGTTGCATGTCCAGCAGCTGGCTCAGCTCAATGTCAGGGGTATCCTGTGGCCCCAATGGGAAAGCCTCAGCTGTGCAGTCCCCAGAGGAACCAAGAAGTGACTTATCAGCTGTGGCTATGCAGATGTGAGAAGAGTAATGTCTGTCTTATAGGCCTGGGCCAAGCAGACAACAGTGGAGCTGGAGTCCAGCTTACTGGCTGTGACCGTACGTTCCTCGATGGGGCTGGGTAGTGACTTATTGACCTGGCTGCTGGTGCTAGACCCTGAAGAAGATATAGGCCTAAGGAGCACAATAGAGGTTTCATAGTCCAAGAAGAGCCCCAACTGCACCATGAGTAAAACAGACAGGGAGACCATGGTCTGATCCAAGGGAACAGTAGGAGACCTGGCAGTAGTGGTACTTACTGAAGTGGAGACCCCTCCAGTGTCAGTTGGGCCCAATAGTCACTGCCAAGTGGATGGAGACTTGTCCTGGTCTCGGTGCCTCTCCTTGTCCTTTTTCTTCTTTTTGGGTTCTGGCATTGGAAAAGTTTTTTCCCGCAGATTCTGCAGCTCCTTTTCCATCAAAGCTAGGCACTCCTCCAGCAAGTGGGCTTTGACCTTTTTCTGGTGCCTAATCCATGTGGCCTGGTTGAAGGATTGGCAGGGTGCACAGTCCTTGACCCAGTGTTTGGGGTCTAAGCAGATCACGCAGTGGGAGTGCTCATCCGCATACAGGATTTGGGTGCTACAGGACTTCTTTTTCTTTCTGATGCATCACCCAACTGTTCATGTATTGAATTGTACCTCCAACTATATCCAATGCTGTAAATTTGTCACTGTTATTTATTTTCTTCCCCTTTATTCTGTATATCCCTCAAGATCTCTGTATTAGACTTGTTTATGCTAGACCTGTTTATACTGTATTTTACTATGTAATTGACCTGGTGTTCTGTTCTTGTTTTATGCTTCACTGGATGTTTGTGTAAATGGGCATTTTTGCTCACATACCTTTCACTATAAAATAAAGGCTGATTGATTAAAAACTGGACTGACAGACCTGAACCACAGTAGTTCTGTAAAAATCTAAACTGGCCATACTGGGTGCAACTTGCACAAATGCTGCTGGCCCACTCACTCTGGCTGCACTGTGCAGTCTGACTTTTACTTATCTGGTCCACTTCTGGAAGTCTGTTTTTCAACCCTTCTTTGGCATGGTTGAAACAGAACTGTCAGGACTAGACCAGATAGGTAAAAGCCAGACCAGATCATCTGGAGTGAGTGGATCAGCAATATATGCACAAGCTGTGCCTAGTGCCAATTTTATAGTGGCTTAGTGATATAATGTACAGATGGATACAGAGTTTAACCCATTTAAGACTGAAGTTTCAGAAAACAATTATGCTAAATATAACAAGACTCACTCAATTCCTGATGATCCCCCAACCCCAAGTCACACTTAGTCCTCTACCAAAGTCATGCTCAGATATTGGTGCCTCTGCATCCACACCATTAATCTTTTAATGCCATCATGCCTCTTCTGCTGCCATGCACGCCCCCATCCATGAAGTCCCATTCTGCTTGTGGCAGTCCCCTCAAACCAGGTAATTTTGCAGAGAGCAGGTCTTTATCCCACATTAACTAAATTACTGCTAAACTCCTTATTTGTAATCATTTTGTTGAGAAATTTTTGTTTTAGTATATCCATAGTCACAAAAAAATGAATTTGTAAAAGAAAGCAACATTCCAGTTTCTCAGTTCATTTAATCACAATATAGCATGTTATGAACTGATCAGATTCTATGTGCAATCTAAGTCAAACAAAAATTTGACGCATACATTCCTACCTATTAGCAAGTGAAGCAAATGTGGTTACTATCATTCAGTAAACACCTATAGTCACAAATTACAGGTTAAGAACATTCTGTAGAATATAAACAGTAGCCCAGAACTGCCTGCCTGAGAAAATGAAGTTGGTGTATTATTTGGAAACAGGCATCACTGGGATTTTGCTATGGAATGTCCTGCAAAGTAGCAGAATGACTGCTCTTAGGGTGGTGTCAAATGGCTTAATGAGGGCACAGCAGAGCTTATTTGTTATGCAGAAAGCTCAAGGAAGTGTTTGTCTCATTCTGCTTACAATAGCTTTCTAAGATGGCTGTACTATCCTCTGGTAATCTGATACAGAATGAATGTGTAACCTAATCAAACAAAAATTAGACACATACATGCCTACCTCTTTGCAAGTGAAGCAAATGTGGTTACTATCATTCAATTGTAAACAACTATAGTCACAAATTACAGGTTAAAAATATTTAGTAGAATATAAACAGTAGCCCAGAACTGCTTGCCTGAGAAAATTAAGTTGGTGTACTATTTGGAAACAGGTATCACTGGGACTTTTGGCTGTGGAATGTCCTGCAAAGTAGCAGAATGACTGCTCTTAAGGTGGTGGTGTTGAATGGATTAATGAGGGCACAGCAGAGCTTATTTATTATGCAGAAATCTCCAGAAAACTGTTTAACCCCTTCTACTTCCAATAGCTTTCTATGATGTATGCGCTGTCTATTGGTAATGTGACACAGAATGACTGCCAGAAGATAATTAGTTAACTTTTTGTTGGCTTGATTATCTCCTCATGCTAGAGGAAAACTAGTGCTCTACAGCTTCCTATACACACACAGACAGCACAGTAATGATGCTTCAGCAGGGGGATCTATTTTTATCACTCTATCATGTTGTTTGGTAGCAACAATGACATCAGCTCTTTTGTGAATGCATAATGTCTGCTGGGTTATGCCCATGGCCATAAAAAGGAGCAGCAGGGACTAGACAATTGCAGATCAGTTCAATGTTCAACGTTCATAGTCTTCACTCAAAACAAACTTTCAGTTTTCTTTTTCATTCATTCATTAAGTTCCACGCCAAACTAAGATCAAATTGTGTCAAGTGTTTAAAGTGTTTGAAATACACTAGGTGGCTGTTGTAACCAAGGTGCAGAATTAGACTTTTTCCATCCTTTCCCAATGTATTATTCTGCTGTCTTAGAGTATTTGTCTTGGGGCTAGACCCTCTTCAGGTAGTGTCCCCTGGTTATTTAGATTCTCGTACAGTCATATATCTGGTAGGCCTCCTGTTAAGGGCACTTTCTTTTAGTTTCAGTGGCTCCCAGAATTAAGTCAAGAAAGCAAAACTCATGTAAATAGTTCTTCACACAAGTAATAAAAGATCCCCAGTTGCCTCCATCAGCTCTTTCCCCTGGCAATGACAATTGCAATAACAATTGCAAGTGATAGAAAACAGTGTGATTCCATGCTTGCAACCCATAGAATTTGAGGTACTTACACATGGCAGTGGCCAGCAGGAACAAGTAACCTGCAAAAATACGGTAATTCTAGGCACAGATGACCCCACTGCTGTTCTCTTGAAGTAGTGTGAGATTTAATCTCTGCTTCAGTTAAGTTAAATCAGCTGTCCTGGTATGATTGACTCTTCTACACTGCAGCTCTGCAGCTGCAGTGCAGACATGTAGTAATGGTAATTGGTGATTGATCTACTAAATACTGATGCATGTACACTTTAAATGGGCTGTTCACACGATTGTAACAGGCGAAAAATTAAAACTAAGGCTACAAAATTTACCAATGCCAAATTGCCATAAAACAAACCTAACTAAATTGGGTGTTCCATGACAATGTTAGAAGTATAATATTAAATTAAATTTAAATATATATATATATATATATATATATATCAAGATAAAATGGAGTGAGAACTTCCCTATGTCTCCTTGGATGCTGGAGTTGAGGAGATAAAACACAAATGTTTAGGATTAGCAGGTCAACCTAATATCTGCGATGACCCCCTCAGCTGGCAAATGTCAGCTGGAGCTGCATAACAGTGCATTTTTTTCTTGAGGACCTGGTTACTCCTTCCAATTTTTCCATTCAATGAGGTACTCTGTTTCCCCACCAGACTGGCCCCTTTCGGGGCTCATTGTCCTTCCTCACCACATGGGTGGGATCCTCCACTGTTGGGTCTCCTGGTAACCTGGTAAAGCAAACAGTGTGGGGAACAGAAGAACACTATTTTCCTCATAGCACAAGGTAGTTTGGAAAGAGACTGAAATAGAATGCCTTTAAGTTTAAGGCAACAGTGATTTACCTTTCCTAAGTGAAATCTGAGCCGTAATAGTCTCCTGCTGTGTTTTCTCCTCCACAGCAGAACAGCGTGCAGCTGCATCTCATTTCTGGAAAATCCACCAAAATAGTGCAAGGTCAGCAATGACTGTGGATCCAGGTGTGCAACCATGTGGCCATAGTTCACACATTTGGGACACCTGTGGTAGTGTTAGCTTACTCCATTTGAAGTGCTGCAGAGCTGGATTGTGATATCACAAAGTGTTCTTACAATGACAAAGTTATTGGTCAATGCCTACAGCGCAAAACAGATAAGTGGAAAGTGCACTCACCAGGAATGATAAAGCACATCCCAGTACCCATTTTTAGACTACACATATTTCCTAGCTTGCAGCTATTTTATCTACAGCACCCTAGTTACAGTAGATCTGACAAAGACTGTGGAAAGTCTGCAGTATACACATGGATGTACAGAATTTAGTGCTAATCTGGACATCACAAACTTCACAGCTATGACAGTAGCTTTAGCACTGTGCTATGGTCTATTGCCAGGGACTGTGGCAGCCTTAACAACAGAAACAGGTCAGGTCATGGAGATCATGATGACAATTAACAGCCACATGACATCCGCTAATGTATGCTGGTGAAGCCGGGTACTAGCCTACCTGGGCCAGGGGTGGTTCATGGGCTGTTAGATCAGCTCTGGACTAGTTTAAACCTTGACAGGCCCTGTGCCCATTGTGGCACTTCAGGAATCCCAAATATGGGGATATTGCAGCACCGCCATGGCGGAAGCCTGCATCTACCAGGGTGCAGCCATGCATCCACTACAAGAGTTGTTCAAGCCCAGCTGGCACAAGCAGGCCCCCATGTGGTGCAGGCCACGTCTGTGAATTGGGAATGGTGCACAGTGTGATGCATGTTGCCCCTTGCGCCATTCCTGGTTGATGCAAACAGCGTATGCCATTCCTGGCCATTAAAGAATTGGTCCCACTATATTTAGCTGAGCCATTTTGCAGCAGAATACTGATCCTATTCAATTCTTGTAAGGCAAACATGTGATTTGGCCTCCACTGGGTAAAATGACTTTGTATTTTCTTGGATGCTCTTCAACACTGGCCATTTCTGAAAAATGTTTCATTACGACTTGAGTTATTTTGCCAGATTCATGAAGGGCTGTGAATACTGCGAGCCCCAGGTTTGCAGAACATATGGTGCATGGGGCTTGCAGCATTCTCCCAGCTAGCAATCGGGATTCTCAATGCCATGCACCAAATTTCAGAAAGTAAGATCAGCTTTTTGGGGACTAGCTTGCAGCAATCCTGTGTACCCTTTTTTTGGAATGTGTACTAAACATTTGGCACAAGTTGCTGCAGAACAGTAAACAGTGTCATAAATGCACCCAACCTTCCTGATTGGGAACAGTGTGCATCGAGGTTGTTGGCGTAGCTGCATTAACAAATGGGTTTGATGCAGGGCTTGACGCATGCCCTGCATTGCTCTTTATGAATTCTACCCTTTTTACTCACTGTACCCAAGGCTACATCCAGATTGTTATATTATTAGCCATTTTCCAACTCAACTGTCCATGAATCAGCTTTCACTATAAATTTAATTATTAAAATGTCAAACAAGTGATGTCTACCAGTATTCCCACACCTACATGTCCTAGAGGCAAGTCTTGATGGCTTCCTCTGGCACTGACAATTGCACCACAGTCTGGAATGCACTCCCAGCAGCAGAGTCAGCACAAAAACTACTCTGACACCGTGGTTGAAGCATTGGTCAGAAAGCATAGGAAAATCAGGAGACATCATAAAATTCACAAGTAGCATTTTATTATTATTCAATAACAATAAAATAAACAATTAAAATTGTGCAGGATAGCCCTTATACAGGCAGTTCAAACAAAATAAAGTCCTTTATCTGAAGTTATCTCTAAGTCTAAATCTTAATCATCCTCTCTCCCCCTAACAAAGAGTGCTCTCTTTATATTTTAAGGGCCTAATTTTCAAAACGTCAGGACTGACAGAAGGTGTGTGAAGAATAAATGGCACAAAGGGCTCCTTGTGCTGCACCTTTGGCCAGTCCCAATTATTTAACACACCTTGTGTCATTGGAGGACACCCTGCACCAGCTGGGCCTGTGGAGTCCTTGAGATGGTTGCACCAGTGCACCATGGGGAAAGGGGGCTTGTGCCAAGGCATCACTGCAGTATTCCCTAAAGTGTCATTTTGGAGGCCTACCAAAGGGTGCATGGCCCTCAGCTGTTAGACCATCCCGGAGCTGGTCAAACATGCCATGCACCACACCTGGAGCTGTTGCTGGGTGGGGGGTGGCCCTGTGTCCCCATGCAGAAGGTACATTCACAGACCCTGACACTAGTCAAACCACTGATGGAGCAGCCAGTGGTCTGTGGCAGGTACATGCCCACAAAGCTTCCCCCATGGTGGCAGTGGTACATCTGCCCCCCCACCACATGAGCCTCCACTGTGTGGTGGTGGCTGCTCATAGGCCCCATCCAGCACAATTTCCAATCCTCCCTCATCCCGGCCCATCCCACGTCATGCAAGCCATGTCATGTCCAAGATACCCTTCTAGCCCCCTGGGCCAGTTGGTGACTGACTGGCAGAGTCACCATCACTGACTGCTGCTGCCACAAGCCCATCCTGCAGCTTGTGGCATTTCCCACCCAATTACCATTTCTTTGGCACACAGGTCAGCTTATAGCCAACTCAAGGACTTTGGAATTGGGATCCAGCTTCTTGCAAAATCTGGTGCAGGGTCCTTGGCACATCTGAGTTTGCATCAGGTGGTGGTTCAGCATATGGTGTGCTGATCTAAAGGGTTCTTTTAAAATCAAGCCCAATATGTTTTCCTGGCAATTAACTTATGCAACCTGAGCTCATTAAGATACATCTCCTATTTCTCATGAAATGAATCATAACTTTGTCAGTTTCTTTCCTGAAGGTGCAACAAAAACAGGTCTGATCTTCTGCTGACAACTCTGCAAATGAGCTTGCAGAACTCACATTGCGTCTCAAGGTAAGCCCCTGAGTTCCAAATAGCTTTTTGCAATCATTTCAACAATATAACTATATACATTTGCAAACCAAGGTATCCCAGCTTCATACAGACAGTTTCACACAAAGGTTCACATATACTTTTTAACAAGACAAAAATACTGTATTTGGGGGGAAGAAAAGATAGAAACAACAAGAAACAGCAAGTGAAGGCAGGGAGATATTGAGGGGTGACCTTCAGAATGACTAGTTCCTTAGGTGCAACAGGTACATTTGATTGTGCACTCAGGCAAAAGACAAAGGAAAAGGCAGAAATAGGAGAGGACAGAACAGATTCTTTCTTTTAACTCTCTCAAAATAACAGATGGGATAGGGTCTTATTCATCCCTGTCACATACCCCCATCCTTAACAGGGAACCTGTTTTTTTTTTCCTTTACTTTAAAAAACAGGCTTGCAAGCCCTTACCTTATTGTGTCTTTTACCATTGTCTTATAATATTTACAGATCTTTACATATGCAGTACCCCCTTTCCTTTACCAAATTTTACAGCAAGCACACACGCATTATTTTATTTTTTTTTCTTTGTGTTTTTTAACCTTGTGAATTCTCAGTTCCTGAACCATGTTATGACAGAAAATCAGCATGGGCATTCTCTTTTCTGGAGTTATGCATCACTTTAAATTTAAATGGTTATAGTATCAGTTACCACCTTGTCATTCTGGGATATTTATCCTTCATTTGGTTTTGTCAACAGAGAGGATTGTGATCTGTTATACTGTAAGTACAAATCAGCTCCTAGCAGATAAAACTTAAGGGACTCCATTGCCCATTTTGTGCACAACATTCTCAATTGTGGAGTACTTTTTCTCTCTGTCGTGCAGTTTCCAACTGATATACAGAATGGGATGTTCCTTCCCATATATGTTCTTACTCAGGATTACACTTAGTCCTTCCTCTGATGCATCTGTCTATAACAGAAATTGGTTCTCGGAGTCTGGACTTCTGAAAACAGGGGCTGAATGGTTAAAATTTCGTTAGCCCCCCATACCTTTATTACTCATAAAATTTGACTTACACCATTTCAAATCCTCCTTAATCTTTGTTATACTCCACAAAGTTAGCTAGAATGGGTAAATTGCCTGTTGTGGGTTGGACAATGGTACTTTATTACATATATTTGTGCATTGTAGCAAAGTTCAAAACTTATGGAAAATTATAAAGAACAGTGTGGATCCCCCTCTAGGCCTTGATGAACTGTTTATACCAGAAATCTGCTTAGTAGGTGACTTCCATGGCATTCCATTTAAGGAAAGGAAATATAATATTGATATGATATCAATGACTGTAAAATAGTTGATGCTTTGCCATTGGCTGGATCCAGGTGTCCTTTCCTACAGCAGATACTGTAGATAAATTAACTCCTATTCAGGTTTAGACTAGAAATAAATGAGTGCAAGAATCCATAATAAACCATCTCTCCATTAAAAGAGATGGAGCAAGCTCCACACCCTATACATTCTCCCAAATAATTAATGGGACTTACGGCTCTGCCCCACCCTTTCTGTATCTGTTACCCTATTTTACTGTAGCCTTTAAGTATATGATCATTGCCATTGTATTATCAATATCATGACACTGCTCTGTATCATACTTCTAAATGTCTTTACCAACTTATGAATATCTGGAGCTTGTTCTGCAGGTAAGGAATGTATCATGTTAGAAAGTCAAACATTCAACATCGAAATCCTTTACAGTGACAACGTTGAGGTTGACACCGTAAAGAATTGGCTGTTGGAATTTCACCCTTTCCCCAGTGTTTTGCCCCCCTTCCACAAACAAACTCTGATTTGGAGTTTGTAATCTAAAAGTAGGGGGCACATGGGGGCAAATACCCCCATGTGGGGTGTGGGGGAGGTGAAGCCCCCCATGAAAAAACACTGTGGGATGGATATTCAAACTGTGCCCAAAAAGTGTGCAATAGCAGGAGAAAGCACAAGTCCATTGCGCCCATGCACAATAGATGCGATATTCAAAAAAGGAGCAAGCCAAATTGAGCAAACAACTAACGTCTGAATATCGCACAACTTGCACCATAGCGCAACTAGGAAGGGGAAGCTGAGCAGATAAGATGCGCTATAGCACAACAAGGGCTGCCCAACTGAGCAGCCCAGAGGAACCACAGTGCAAGCAGGGAGCCCCCCAGCAGCAGAGTAATGGAACTGCACAACCAGGGAGGTAGGTAGGAGCCCACCACCCATGCCACAGATGGGAACAGGAGCACACTGCAGAACTGACAATGCACCCTCACACCCCAAGCACAGCACAACTGGTGGAGGGATGGAATATCCACCGGCCCATGGGGACAAGCAAACAAAGCACAGTTGGGCCATGGTGCCCCATCACATGCACCGGCAAGCTGAGACTGCCACACAAGGAGGGTGGACCACCCCATGGCACAGCAGCCCCCCCTGTGCACAGCACACCCTGCACCGTGACTCCAAGACACCCCCCATAAGCAGTGACCACCACTGCAGGAATCCCCATGCATACCCCCCACCCACTGTCACACTGCAACCTCGTGTACCACAGAACCGTACAAGCCAGACCCACCATGAGCACCCAGCAGTGGGTGGCAGCACATGGCAATGCAACAACAGCAGACACAGTGCCAACATGCACAATCCCCCTGAGGCACAGCAGAGAGACCGAACATGTGTCGCCACAAGAGGTACCCCACATGGGAAAGGGCATGCCCCTGACACCACCGCCATTGATACAGCACCCTGCACAGTAGACAAGTGTCACAGCACGACCCACCATGAGCCACAGCAGCCAGCACAGACACCCACAGTGCTGTGGGGAAGCATGCAGCATACAAGATGCAACACAGTGCAGGGGCAAACACACACCCATACCCTGGGACACCAACACAGGGACGCAGTAGTGTGGCAACCAAGCCCCCAGTGTGGGCCCATGTAAACTGTGCATACACAGCCTGCAGTCCACCATGGCACAGGGGTGACACCCACCCTGTGCATGAACTGTGGCCCTGTACGCCACCAGCATATGCCTGGATCACAAGTCACAGACAGTGGTGCACAGCCCCTGCAACACACACAAGCCACAGCATGGAGGTGGGACAGCAACTGCAGAGGCCACAGTGTCACCCGAGGCAAACATGCACCACATCAGTGACAGCAGGCAACCCAGCATTGAGACGGTCACAGTGGATGACCTGCAGGGACAGCCACCACTGACAAGGCAGCAGACCTTGCAGGCCACAGACATGCAAGGGTGTCAGCTGCACAGGCCAAGGACAGGTTGACAGGGGCACAATGGACACAGAGCAGGCACCATGGACCACTGCACACAGTAATGCAATGCACAGAGAACAACACACACCACAGATATCGACTGATAGCCACTCCCACACCAGAGACACTTCCCCACGCACACACACACATACCCATGACTGAACCACCCCAGATGCCATGCACACCAGTGCAATTGAGCACCTATAGCCAGCTGAAAATCAGAGACCACCACAGTATTCATATCAAAATAACTATATTCAAAAATATAACAACAACAACAACAACTATATACATATATATACAAACATGGGGTGGAGGGACAGGAACAAGGTGGGGGTGGGTAAGGGGCAGGGGTGAACAAATGGGAGAGGAAAGGCGGGGTGTGAGGGTCGGTCAAAGGGGGGAGGTTGTTCTTGGTCACTGGCATCCAGCCTGCTCCTCCACTGCCTGGGGCCGTTCCCGGGGTCACCTCCTCCTCCTCACCCCATGCTGATGGAGATCCTGTAGGATGGAAAGGGATTCTGCTGCCACGCGAACCAGATCCTGGATGGACCGCTCGATCCTCAGGAGTATCCGCACACCTAGGACAAGTGATCAGAGTCAATGGGTGTGACTGTCCATCCCCCTGCAGCCCACTCATCATGCATAGCATACAGCCATGTGCCACGCTCCTGTGATGGTGTGCACCCACCCACAGTGACCGTGTGCACAAGACATGCCCAACCAGGCAGCAACAGCCATGTGTACCACTGCACACACACACCGCCCTTGTCCAGCACAGCACAGCCAAGGCCGTACAGTAACGCGGGGCTGGCGCGGGTGGGCAGGCGAAAAGCACAGCCATGTGCCCAGTGCACACATGGACCACCATTGACGCACTCCCAGACATGCAGTGCCACTGGACAGTGCTGACTGTCACATGTCACTTGCATGGCAGTGGTGTCCATGGATGGTGGCCATGCCCTGCTCCCCACCCTGTCACACAGCATGCAATAGCAATCATGGTGTCATGGCACTCACCCTCATTGGGTTGTTGCTGGCATTTGGGTTCATCCCCGACACGCTCCCGTTCAGCATCCACCACCCTCTGCTGCTGCTCCGTGGCCCTCCTCTGCTCTGCCACACCTGTGAGAGACAAAAGGAGAGAAACACATCAGTACAAACCCAAAGCATATTCCCCCTGCCCCAATGTGTGTGCCCACCCACCCAGCCAGACCCATCCATCCCATACCCTGTAAACACCACCACAGCCAACCCTAGACAATCCCTTCCCTATGTGCTGGACACATAAGACAGTGTTACCCATATGGACCATACAGGTGTGTACATGTATCACCCACCTGGATGAGGCACCACGCCCCTCCTTGCACATGACCACAGATGTGCCAGTCACTCTCGCTCCCTCCGTCTCAGGTCCCCATACCGGTGCCTGCACTGCTCAGCCATCCTCCTGTGGCCGCCTCCAGGTCATTGGCCACCTCTTGCCAGACCTGGGTCCTGGCCCTGTCCAGTGGCACCTCAGCAAACAGTGGGCCATAGTGTGGCTCCACAATGGCCACAAGTTTGGCCAGCTCAAGGGCACTCCACTGAGGGGCTCTCCTGCGTGCCATCTCTAGTGCTATAGTAGGTAATATGGCGCTCCGCAGCGCAGCAACCCCACGTGGAAGTGCTGCACAATACATCGCCGCCATTCCCTATTGCGCTGTCACCGAACAGTGTGATAGAGCTGCAGACATGCCAGACATATAGCGCCAAGGGGGCAAAGGTTGGGCACAGGGTCATGGGTCTCTGGCGCAAGGCCATGCACAGCGCCATCAGACGTCTATGCGTCTAGCGCGATTGGTCGCCTGTGTGCCATTGCCACAGTGAACTATTGCACAGTTGTGCCACAGCGCCATGTAGTGACCCTCGGCATAGCGCCACTGGCACAATGGTGGCTGTGCCCTGAATTGCCTACCACGCACAGCACATCATCAGCGTGGAAGACACCTGCGTAAGCTACCTGGGCATGCACAGTGCGGTGTACTATGCAGCCACAGAACTGCACCATTGGCTCAGCACGTTCAACACAATTGTGCAAAGCGCAATCGCGCGATATTCAGCCGTCATATGCAAATCATCCAATCAGCCATTCAATGGTGCAGCAGGGCGATTTGCATCTCATTAAAGTTGCTCCACACCTAATTTGCATGGATTGCGCTATTAAAATGCGACACTGTTCTGCAGTGGCCATATTCGGTTACTGCAGTTGATAGGTGAGTTGCATGCTGTGTGGTGTTCTGGACTGTGGTCTCAGGGACTTGCTTTGTACTGCACAGTCACAGGTAACCACTGTCACCTATACAGGCTGAATAATGACCGAGCGTGGACTGGGTGAGGAGGACGATGATGGGCGGAAGAGGAGGCCCAATTTTACTAAGGCCGAGACGGAGGCACTCTTCGAGGCCTACCTGGATCAGGAGCCACTGCTCAGTGGATGGTGGGGCACCCCTCAGGCCCGTGCTGCTGCATGGGAGGGGGTGGCACGTGCCATCAACCTGCATGGCAGCCACCAGCACTCTGTGCAGGAGTGTAAGAAGAAGATGGTTACCGACAGGAGGAGGGTGAAGGAGAAGGTGGCTGCCATCAGGGCGGCACTTGCTGCAACAGGTGGGGGCCAGCCGGAGGTGGTGCAGTTGACTCCAGCAGAGGACAGGCTCGCTGCAAGCATGCAGCACAGTGCCATTGAGGGCGTTCCAGGAGGTGGCTGCCAGACAGGTGGTAGCCCATCACTGCATGGTACATCATGGTCTGTGGGGGGGGAAGGTAGATCACATGCACTAACATGTCCCTACTTTCTTTTACAGATCCTGCATGTCTGCAGAGGTCAGTGGTGGAGGGCCTGTCCACTGCGGACAGCCATCTGGAGTTGGAGGAGGGACCATCCACCTCCGCAGGTAGCCGGCGTGCATTGCTACAGTGGGTCCGCCTGGCTGTCAACACTGATGTCGTTGAGACAGGTGTGGGGGAGGCCCTTCCTGTGTCTCAGCAGTCTGGCATCCAAGCATGCCAGCATGCTGTGGCTGTGGCACAGATCTGCACCATTGATGATGCAACGACCATTATGGGCAGTGACATGTGTGTGTCACAGAATGGACACACAGCAGGCCAGCACATGCCCATGGACCTGGCTGGTTCTGACGTGTGTGCCAGCATGTCAGCACAGTCCCAGGCTGCACCTATCAGCACCAGTGGGGCAGCACTGGTGGCTGGTCAGGTCAGTGGCACTGTTGTGGCCACAGCGGTGGAACAGCCAATCCCTTGGGCACAGCAGGCAGAGGGGCAGCAGCAGCAGTTACCCACCAGGACTGGGGGTACAGGGTTCAGTGGTGGTGTCTGTGCACCGCCTGTGGACTTGCCCATACCTGGTTCTGGTGAGCAGCGCACACCCTCAAGGGGTGCTGAACATCAGGCCCTTCCATACTCTGAGGGACAGGTTGCCTAGGTGGCTGACGACCTCTTTAACGAGCACACCTGCCTGCTGCAGGCATCAGTACAGCAGCAGATGCGGCTTGCAACATTAGTGGAGGCACTGTGTGTGGCTCTGGAGCGGGTTGAGGAGCAACACAGCAGGGACACCGATAGGATCCTGTCACGGACTGACCATTTGCGGGAGGATGTGACCGCTGCCATTGACAGGTTAACACAGGCTTTGGTCACTGTCATGACCACAATGGGCACACAGTCAGGTGCCCATGTGTCACTCACACCGCACAGTTCACTTTCCACTCCCCATTCCCAGCGTCATGCGACACCCACCCTGTCGATGCCGGGTTCAGCTGTGGGCATCCCGAGCACTCCTGGTGCAGGTTTTTCGTGTGCTGCAGACATCTCTGCGGGCACGGTCACGTTGCACAGTGGAACCCCTGGTGGACCATCGGTGCCACCCCATGAGGCCTGTGCTCAGCCTACCAGTGCTGCTGGGTCTCGGCGGGGCCGCCCACACATCCGAGATGGATGTGGCACTGTGCCGCAAGACTGACCTGTCTCCCAGTTTGGGCCCTGTCTGGTGCTGCCCTGTGTGCATTGTGTGTTTTGGTGGGCAGTGCACCGGTGGGTGCCCAGCCCTACACGCAGACACACAGTCCACCTGCACACTTTCCCGACTGCTGTCCACAGGTGCGTGTGCATGATGATGCCTGCATTGCGCTGTACACAAAGTATGATGGTGCCCAGCATCTGACACACACACACACAGACAGTCAGTGGATGTGGTGGCCTGTGGACATGTGTGTTGCTAGTGTCTGTGTTCCAGCTCTGTTTTGCACCTTACCCCTGTGCACTGTGTGCCTATTGTGTGTGCATGTGTGTGTGTCCATCCATGTGGCGTGTTACTGTTCACCCCTCCCTGGTTGTATGTGTGTGCTTCTGTGCCCTGCCACTTCCCTTGCTGTCATGCACCCCTGGTGTGTTTCCATGTGTGTACGTGGGTTGTGCCCTAGCCACTGGTAGTTGCACATGGCCCCATGACTTACCTGTGTTGGCTGAAGTGCTCCTCTGTGATGGTGTCCCGGTGCAGCTGGGCCAGCCAGATCAGTCGGGGGTCCCATCGTCCAAGGGGGGCTGCCCATCCCCATCATCATCAGCGTCACCGTTGTCCCCATCGCTGTCCCCCTCTTTGATCTGTATGGCTATCCCGCAGTCTTTGGCCATGTTGTGCAGGACACAACAGGCCAGGAATATCCCACAGGCCTTTGAGGAGCTATACTGTAGGGCACCATCAGAGGTGTCCAGGCGATGGAAACGCGCCTTCAGCATCCCAAACACCTGCTCAATGATGTTGCGTGTGGTGGCATGTGCCTCATTGAAGCGTTGCTGTGATGGGGTCATGGGCCGCCAGTAGGGTGTGAACAGCCAGGAACGGAGTGGGTATCCACTGTCACCTGTGTGGAGATAGTGGAGGTTAGTGTCTTGTTCAGGCTCAGACTGCCCCTAACCCTGTGTGCCACACCCATGGCACCTGTGGCTTACCCCTCCTTGCCCATGATTTGTCAGTTCTACATGCATACTCACCCTCTAGATGTCCTGTGGGGATGTCCCCACTCTTGAATCGATGGCACAGTGCTGACTGGTACCATATGAAGGAATCATGTGCTCCCCCAGGGTGCGTGGCACAGACATTGATGATGCACCCACTGGCATCACACACCACCTGGCAGTTGACACTGGCATATCCCTTCTGATTCATGTAGGCGGCCCCATCGGGGCCAGGTGGCATGCAAATGGCCACATGGGTGCAGTCTATCACCCCTAGCATGCCAGGCATATGTGCTACCCTGTGGAACTCCTGTATGTTTGCTGTGCGCTCCGCCGCGGTGCTGGGGAAATGGATGTACTCCGCAGCATGTGGCAGCAGTGTGCTAAGGAATTGGGTGAGGATGCATGATGTGGCTGACTGTGTTATGCTTGTGGTGTCCCCTGTTGGTCTCTGGAAGGTACCCGTGACGAGCAAGCACATGCAGGCTGTTACCTTTGTCTCCACTGACAGAGCATGACTCCGTCGTGTGGGTGCCAGCATCACATCACTGCACAGATCACAGAGCCACCTCAGTATTGCCCTGTTCAGGTGGTACTGGCCCACAATCTCGACATCTGAGTACAGCTCAAAGCTGGTGCGGGCTCGGTACTGCCTGTTGGGGGCGTACCGCCGACGGGCCCTTCCACGGCCACGTCCCCCTGCAGCATGCCTTCTCATCCCCCTCATTACAGCTTCCATGTGGAAGGTGGCACTGTCTATGTCCTAGGCTTGTGTACCCCCCCAGCTGTTGTTGCTTTGTTCCCCCCGCTGTTCTGACTGCTACCTCCACTGCACCGGGTACACCTACTGGCCTCTGCTCTCTGTGGCCCCACACACCTTCCCTTGCCCCTGCTCTGTCATCTTGTTTCCCTGGCCTGCCATCTTTGTCCCTCTTGCTCTATCTCTCTCCCTGCCTCATGTGGCTTCCCTGTAGTGTTCTTGCACCTCTTTCTTGCTTCTTTTTATTTTGGCTCATTTCCGCTATGGCGCAACTTCCGCCTGCTCCACTGTTGCGCATACGCAAGTCTTTGAACATTGCACTGCGCACTTTATGCATGGTTCCACCCCCTTCAGTTGTGCATGCCTTCATTATCATTGCGCTGTTGCTCAGCATGTTTTCAGTGGCGCAACTGCCTCCTGCTGAATATCGCAGAATGGCACATTTTCTGACTTGCGCTGGCGCAACCCTAGTGCGCATTGCGCAACCCTTTTGAATATCCGGCCCTCAGTGTATGACAGGTGAAATTTCACCTATCGACATTGTTTGTCGCCAAGCCACATTTTGACAATTTTGTTGTTGTGGCTTGGTGATTCACCTTTATAGCACCAGAAGTTATAGTTTGCTCCAGTCTGTCCTAAGCTGTATCAATATTTTCTTTGGCAGTTTCTGGTACAGTGGAGCCCTATTATAAGCATACCTTAATGCCTAACAAAAATGTTCTTATAACCAGGATGTTCTTATAAGACAGCTACATTGAAAACAATGAAAATCTATATAAAATCTATGGTTACCATGATGAAACTGGGCTCAGACTACATTTTAGAGAATTATTTATTGAAAGTAGTATTATATAGCTTTTTAAAAGAACTCTTGCACAAATAGTTAAGAGCTTTGTAATATTCATTCAGTATCTCACCTAACTATGAAGGAATATGTGCTGCATTCTTCTTAAGGCATCTTTCCCACCTCCATTCACTACTTCAATGACTGTTAATGAGGAAAGAAGATGATTCAGCCCTGGTTTAGCACACTCTGAGGGGTTAATGACCATCTACCACTAACTCCGAAAAACTGTTCTTATAAACTAGCTGTTCTTGTAAACAAGCTTTACTGCCATTGAAAATACTGTAATGGGCAAAAACTTGGACATTTATCAAATATTTTTATAAATAGAATGTTCTTATATCTGATGTTCTTATAAGTGGGCTCCACTGACAAAACAACTGTTGATGTTTTTTCAGCCAATTTCTTCTGAAGGTTATCTTGATATATATTGGTAGGATTTTCCATAGCAGGGGTCTTAATCTTATATTTAACTGTACTGGTACATCTAACCACTTTATAAGGCCCTTGCCACTTCATTAGCATTTATTTTCAGTAGTAGGTAACAATAACAAGACCTTTTCACCTGGCTCAACCATTTTACATAATGGTCATAGTACACCTTCTGCTGTATTTGGGCTTCATTCTTGTTACTGTGGGCATTTTAACATAGTTTGCCAGTTTCTTTCTTGTTTATTTATTTAGTTTTTGTTGACCGGGTAAGGTGCGCTAGCCATAGCAATGACTATTTTCATGCATGAGCTGGGAGTTTACAGAGACAAAACATTTGATTAACAGAGGCAGAAACAATACTATACAGTAACAGCATAGACAGTAATAATACAGTATGGACCAAAAAATAACAAGAGTACAAATTGAATCAACAATAATGAATAGCATAGAAGGAAATAAGAGAGCAAGTACAATACACAAAAACCATTACGCAGTAGTTCGGGAAGATAAAATGGGGTAAGATATTACGAGAACAAATACCAAATATTATGATTGTATTAAGAGGATTAAGTAGCGTCAGGAAATTACTAGTGTGGAGAAGCAATAAAAGAGGGAGGAGGAGGATAGGATAGGATAGGAGAGGGAAACAAGGCAAAGGGGATAGGGACGTAGTATACTAGGTAGGGGGCAAGGAGGTGACTAAAGGAAAGTACAGTGCTTACCTGTTGAGGTGAGAGGGCGCTTACCTGTTGAGGTGAGAGGGTGCATCGATCAGGAGAGAGCTAGGGGGGTTTGAAGCAGGAGCAGGAGCTGGAAATAACAAGAGGTCTTAGGTTACAAATATATGATGCAATAGATTCTTTCTGAGCAGGGGTATCTTCCCATGTTTCTTTTATTACGTCTAGGGGCTCTCTACATTGTCTACCAAAACAATATTTCAAAGGGTGAAAAATCTGTTGTGGCACTTCTTTGTACATGAAAAGCAGGTAAGGTAAATATTAGTCCTAGTCTTTCCTGTCACCTTTCACAGACCTTTTTGTAACATATCAAACTTTATTAATTTTCCAGGTTATATGCTTTAGCATTGCCAAAACCAAGACTTAAACAAGGATAACAAATACAGAGAGAAGAAAACTCTTTGCAATACAGTAATAACATGTTTGTAGAACATGAGATCGAGTAGGACTATAAGCCTACATTAGGCTAATAAAGTTATGAACTAGCATAAGCTACTTAGTTAAACATCATTATTATAAGGGTCTTGTGAATGCTGAAATCTGGTTGGCTGTCAGCATTCTGAGAGCCTTATGTTAACCTACTTGTTAATATGCTTGTACAGCCTGATCACAGGAGCACTGATTTACTTGCCAAGGTCCTACTTACTTACACTGTCAGCATTCTCTGTGTGGAACTTCAATCCACCATTTTATTGCAATGCTGATAGTGGCAAGCATACATAAATCAGTGATAATCAATATTGTACTATGCCCTTCCAACTTCTTCACATGATTACCATTTTATTAAAGAAATTTATCATAAGAAACACGGTAAAGACACTCCAATGTACCACTACCAGTCTCTGTCTCAGGCATCAGAGTCCCCATCTGCCAGAGTACCCCTAACTTACTGTCTTCAAAAAGTATATTAGTATACAGATACTGAAAAATGAGTGAAAAAAGTACAGTTCAGTAATAACCCCATTTCCCCAAATGTCCGTGCCGATGTCTCAGACTCCCTATGTATTTAAAAAATCACGCTAATGTTGGCAGTGTCTTCAGCACTGCCAAATAGAATGTCTCAGACTCCCCGATTTATTTAAAAACTGCACTGTTGAATGCTGCTGATGTCTTAAGCATTGGCATGTGGATGACTCTGGAGCGAACAGGGCAGCAGAGAGTTTTAATGTGGCTGGTTTTTTTTATTTGTTTTATTGTTCTCTAGCAGCTTGAGTTTCGCCAGCAGCATGCCGCTGTATCGAAGACCAAGTGCTAATGATCATCGTGGAAAATGTGCGCTACGGGTTGTCTTGTCAGAGACAGTTAATTCATGTAGCAGAAAAGTAAGAATTGACAAGTAAACAAGCTGCACAGCTGAGTAAATTTGTTGGGGGTTGTTTGATGGTCTTTCAGTATCTGTATACTAATATACTTTTTGAAGATGCTCTCTCTCTGTCTCTTGCTCGCTCGCTCTGTGTGTGGATTTGTCCTTTGGTACAAAACTTCAGTGACAGGCAGAGAATGGTGGCAAAAAATCCACACACAGAGCGAGCGAGCAAGAGACAGAGAGAGAGCATGAGCCACGCGGTCGAGGTAACATGTTGACCTACTGTGTTTTTGTGATCTAGCAGTTACAGTACTTCCCCCTAGGTACCATCAAACATTATGGGGACAACAAGATTAAGGAAAAAAAGAATCAGTTAAACAAGTTAAACAGATAGATGTCTTTTGTGTGTGTGTGTGTGTGTGTGTGTGTGTGGGTGGGGAGGGTAACTGTTTGATGGTGATGACTGACTTCTGGTTATCAGAGCAAATGATCATGCCAAGCAGACAAAATTTAAAAACCCCACACTGGGAGAGCCACAGGGTCCCATTAAATTTATTTTACCACTGTTTCTACAGTTTTCATACCATGCTCGAGATGGTTACCATGGCAACTCCATCTCATGACCAGGCCAGAGCTCATAAACTGCTGCGGAAGGACTTTTTTTATTATAAAGTCACTAAAAATTGTAAAAAAGTTTCATAAACAGAAACATACCGATTTTTTTTATTACACTCAATTATAATAATAACAATAATGAACTCTGGGGGTTACGTCAATGTTCAAGTTAATCACCTGGGGCAATATGGCACCTGGCTACACCTCGTCCCACATACAGCCCCAGGGGGTGATTAACTAGAACATTAATGTAACCCCATCATTCATTATTGCTTAATTGGTATCAAACTCATGAAATAAAGTGAGATAATATTAAAATGGTTATCCAAGAGGGAAAACGCTTTAACTTTCACAAACCTTTTTAACATGCATTTTAGGGTTTGATTAAAGTGCTCAACAAGAACCTAAGTGTCATGGCACAGGGCTTGATGAAAGCCCTGCGCCATGCTTTGACAATCAAGCCACTTAGGTTCATCAGTCTTTTGTTGCCACTGTTTGTTCTGGCATCTTCATTCTTTCATGGAATTCGGATCTTGGAGTTGGGCTCAAACAAGTCTAAATCAAAGGCACCAAAAGCAAAACAGTCCCCAACATCTGAGATTTTCTTGAAGATGTGACTAAGCAGTCAGCAACAGTGGATGTCTTAAAGAGAGGCTTCAAATAGCACAGAAGATTTTGCAGCATAAAAGGTATCCTCATCCATCGGGCAGTCAATTTTGACTACATTATTTTTTTTGAATTATGATTTTTATTAATTTTCATATAACTATACATAGTAAATATGACACTTTGTAGTATAGATAATACATATATTACACCCAATAAGTACAAAGCTCTGGTAAATAGATACATAATATAAATATTTGGCACATAAATAAAATATCAAATTAATTTAAAAATGCGGGGAAGAATACAAATAATTTCATCCTAATTTGAAAATGTTTCCTGCATAGCTTTCCCTGTGCAATCAGTAAAATCTGAAATTCTTTCTAAAATCAGATTTTCTCTGAGTTTATGTAGCCATTCATTATGGTTCCACTCACCTATCTCTGGGCAATTCCATATACTAAGAATGTGTCTTTTCACAATCATGGATGCTAATGCACAAATCTTGTTTTCTTCCTTTGAAAACATATAGCTTCCATAGTCATTAAATAAGAAGAAACTTGGATCAAAAGTAATCTGCTCATTCAATATAACTTGTAGCCCAAGGTGCATTTGTTGCCACCATTTTATAATTTTAGTGCAACTCCATAACATACTGAGGGCCAAATATTCAAAACTTTGCCCTGGGGCTACATTAGCACTGCCTGGGGTGCTAAATTAGCCTGGACCCAATAGCCCAATATATTCAAAAGGGATAGCCCCAGTGCTAACCATGCTGAATATAGCATGCTAAGGAATCCAGACAATCTGGGCTGGGAGTGCAGTGCAAACATAGCCTGGGAATAAGACAGCTCTGAATATAGCAACCAGGAAGTTCACACCACAACAGCAGCCAAGTGCACAGTGACGTGAAGATAGGTAGACTTGAATTATGTGGTCAATGAGTGTGCAGTGCATATGAAAGTACAGTGTGCAAAACTGTATAATATTTCCCAAACTGTTTGTGCAGTGCTAACACATTTGTGTGGGTTTAGTGAGGCGCTAAGCCATTTGCCCGGTGCAAACATATTTGCCCGGAGTAAAACTTTGTCATATTCAAAAGAGACGTGCAAATGAGCCTAATTAGGTAGTCTCTGAGAAAACATCCAAATTAGCATCTCATCATGCCCTGATTTGCATGCAGTTTGCCCAGCATTACTGCAGGTTCCCACAGCATCACCTGTAGGTCAGTCTGGAAGTACAAGGGCTGGCCGGGTCTGCCCGCAGCTCCACTTGTAGGTCAGTCTGGCAGTGCATGATGGTAGCTGCAGTCTACAAGTATACAGTACAGTGCAGCATATTGTGTCCCAGGGGACAACACAGCATAGGCACAGGTGGTGGTGGTTCTACTGCATGCAGCTGTCACACTGTAGGTCATGCTACAGTGCACAGCAGACACTACAGTAGCACAGGGGCCAGTAGTGTTAGGGACACAGCAATGCCTATAGTGTGTAGGACAGTGATGACCACTGCACTATACACAGTGACAGGAACAACTTGTGGGTGTTTGCTGACAGTGGACATTACTGTTACACTGTTGTGTGACCCACAGATGCTGCACCTCTGGCATGGGATGCTCACAGTGATATAAACATGGCTGGCTGTGTGTGCTGTGGTGTTTGTACAGCTGTGAGGAAGGTTGCTGGGGGATCATGTATGATCAGACAGGCACACTGGCATTGGGGTATTCCCAATACTGGCCCATGAGCACTGCCTGATGTGTCACAGCCTTGCGGCTGCACCTGGTCTGTGGCACAGCCTGGTCACTCGTACACCCTTCCCTCAACACCCTCCATGCCCACAGCCCTGAATGTGTGTACTGGCATCTGTTGGTGTCCACAGAAGGGTGGTCTACAAGTGTGTGCTGTATGGCTACACTGCCATGGTGTCCACTGGGGGCTGGGTCATTACTTACTGCCTGGCATGACTGGGACTGGTGGCAGATGATGGCATCATTGTGATGCCATCAGTGAGCAGCATGTTTCCTCCATGTCTGGCTTTTTCTATGTGTCGTACTGATTGGTAAGGGTGATGAAAAGCCACACAAAAGCTGTGCAAATGCTCTGCAAAGCCACAATCTCACACGAAGCTGGATTGTGCAATGTTAAGACTACCTTTTCCTGGGCAGTGTCGTGCTAAGTCACTCAAAACCAGTCTGAGTGGTGCTAGTCGCTGAATATAGCATTGCGCCTATATTCATGTACACACACCCTCAGTTTGCCCCTTGCATAGATTATTATTTTTGCCAGTGCTAATGCAGTTTGTGAGCACTATTTGGCATTTTGAATATAGCGGACCTGCACTAATCCAGCACTAAACCTGCGTAAACAGTTTGCGCCCAGTGTAAAATTTTGAATGTCTGGCCCTGTACGCCCATAATTACCTGTGTTGCCACAAAGATGCTAACACTTTTTCCCCGTTGGTGTCTCCAAAATATAGCGTAATAGAGAGGGTCAGATAAGCTCTATCAATTATTTTATATTGAATACTTTTGTTTTTAGCGTATGAGTATAGTTTGTTAGCCTCTGTCCTTATCATGCTCCATCTACTGTAGAGATGTGCTGATTCAGTTCTTGATTCCATTTCTGTTGTGTGAACAGGAATTTTTTTTTATGTTGGCTTGCTTGCGTAGCCAACATCTTGGGACAGTGCAGCTTTAGAGGTGCGTCCCACATTCTCCAATCAGCCTGCATGCATACATAATGTGGCGAGCACATCTAAGAAAAGGTCCACTGCAATCTGAGCAAAGCTCGTCAGATACTGCAGTCCTTTTCCTGCCGTGCTCACCACCATTATGTACATGGCAGCACACTGGCTGCTGAACTGCCAACTTTGGGGGTGCCCAATCCCCCTATCAGCGGTCCTCCCCCCTGTGAATGTGCAGATGGGGGAGCCCAATTCCCGTCAGCATAAAGCATCCCCCTACATTTGTGATATGCCGAGAGGGGTGCCCAGTCCCCTTTGGCTCTTATCCCACCCCCCTTTCCTTGTGTGCCCCTGTCAGCAGAAATAACCCCCCCAATTGTTTAATGCCTGAGGGGGGTGCCCAATCCCACCTCGGCTCTGCGCCCCCCCACCCTGCTTTGTGTGCCGACGGGGGTACCCAGTCCCCGTCAGCATAAATTCCCTCCGTGTTGTTTGCCGATGAGGGTGCCCAATCCCCTGTCGGCTACAGATACCCCCCCTCCAAACAGTTAGGTGGAACGCTGGGAGCCCACCCCAGCATGCCAAATCCCCTGCAAAAAACTGTCTCCTGATGTTTTTTTTCTTTCTGAACCCGTAAAAGGAAAATGGTCCCTCGTAGTCTTTGTGCTCCCATCCCGCACCCACCCACTGCTCACCCTGCCTCCCCACACCCCCCCTCACCCCATACTTACCTCCGGAGTCTGGCGCGGCGATCTTCGGTGGACCAGGAACACGTCTGCACTCTTCAAAGCTGACCGTGAATTGAGGAAATGCAGGTAAGCTGTATAATGGAATAAATAGTTTTTTTTCAATTTTGATGCATATCTCAGGCATTTTTGTGAATTTTGGCCCCACATTTTAACATGGGGTTTTTGAGACCCATTGTCATGAATTCTTGCACTGCCATGGCATTATTCGGTCCCGAAAGGTGATTTCACAGTCATTGCACAGAATCACCTTTCAAACCCGTAATGAAATGACAGTGCCACTGTTCATGAGGGTGTCTCTCAAAAACCCTATGTTGCAAATTTGGTGGGAAAAATCCAAAACATGACTGTTTTATGAGCATGTGTAGCAACTGAGCAATGCACACTCGTAAGTTAGCGAATTCACAATATTTTCATGCCAGATTCTCATCATTGGCATTTTACCATACCTTCTTGTGAACTGTACAGCTGTCACTTTTCACATCCTGGCCAAAATGTGTTTTCGCACTTCTGGCGCAGAATAGTTTGGTTGCTGTGTGAAATCAGTGTTTGGGACACATTACAAAAATGACAGTGATACTGTTCATGAGCAGAGGTCCTAAAATGCCTGTGTTGAAAATTTGGTGACAATACTCCGTAAAATTACTGTTTTACGAGCGTGCATAGCAACTGTGCAATACACGCTCCTAAGTTAGCCAATTCGCAATATTTTCATGCCAGATTATCATCATTGGCATTTTACTACACCTTCTTGTGAACTGTAAAGCTTTCATTTTTTACATCCTTGCCAAAATGTGTTTTCACACTTTTGGCGCAGAATAGCACGTTCGCTGTGCAAAATCAGTGTTCGGGACACATTACAAAAATAACAGTGACACTGTTCATGAGCAGAGGTCTTAAAATGCCTGTGTTGAAAATTTGGGAACGAAGGTCAATAAAATGAGTGTTTTCTGAGCGTGCATTGCACAGTTTGCATGCACGCTCATGACTTTGTGAATTTGTAATAGTTTCACTCCAGCTGTTCATCATTGGCATTTTTCCATACCTCCTTATGAACACTACAGCTGCCTGAAATGTGTTCTTCCACGTCCGTCACAGAATTGCACAGCTGCTGTGTGAAATCAGTTTTCGGGACAGTTTTCGGAAATGATGGTGACACTATTCATGAGCAGAGGTCCTAAAATGCCTATGTTGAAAATTTGGTGCCAAAACTCCATACAATGACTGTGTTGCAAGCGTGCATTGCATAGTTTCCACACACCCTTGTAACTTTGTCAATCTGCAATATTTTCATGCCACATTTTCATCACTGGCATTTGTGCACATCTCCTTATCAACAGTCCAGCTGCCATTTTTCACAGCCTACCCAAAACGTGTTTCCACAGCTGTGGCGCACAATGGCATGCTTATTGTGCAAAATCACCTTTTCAGACACATTCACAAAATCACAACACTATGCTCCTCTAGCTCCACCACTCCCACTGCCAAAGCTAGTGCGACAACATTCGGCATTGACAAATGCTTGTTTTTTTACTGTACTATCATTTTCTGTGTTAGTTAATGAGTTACAAATCTGTGCTATGACGCTGGTCTTCCTGTTCAAATCACTGTTCCGATACAGATTTGAGTTACAATATTTCATTTTTTTCTCTTTCTTTTTTAAAACCATAAATTTAGCTTTCAACGAGACATATAATGACCAATTATCTTTTATTCCCAGTGGTATAACTTTTTCCTTAAATTTCGCATATGAAATAATGTCAGCATTATTAATCAAATCTAACCAGTTTATCATATTTAGTTCTATTAAGGCATTTTTTCCAAACTCTAACTTATTCTGTCTATGATATAACAAATTAGAGTGGAAATAATAACTTTTAACTTTATTTCTCTTTACCCATTCTTTACAAGCCAATGCTATACTTCTTATAATAGGGTTCATATCGAACTTAAGGAATTTTTTGTAATCTGCTACAATATCTTGAATACATAACACAGGATCACACTCATCAAGCAGCTCTTATATAAATGACATGTATTTACCACTAGTATTACGTTCTTGTGTAGATTTATCAGCCCATATAAAAGTTGTTTTAATCTTTGTGGCATCATAGGAATAGAATGGGTCAGGATAACTCATACCCCCTTTACTCCTTGGGATAATCAGTTTGCATCATGCTATTCTGGGGGATGCCCCATGCCATCAAAATTTTACTAAAGCATGCTTTACTGTAGAGAACCATGTGTCTTGCAACATACCTTGTGCTGATTGGAACAGAAACATTATATGTGGTATAACAACCATTTGTAAAATTTCTATTTTCCCCCATAAAGAAAATGCATAGTTTTCCTATCCCTCTAGCATTTTTTTATGTTAATAAATGTGGTATTAGAATTTATATTTGCTATATTCTCCATATTATTAAATAACAGTATGCCAAGATATTTTATATTATTAACATTTTTTATGGGTATTTTGACTACATCCTTGATTTAAATACTCGATGTCAGCACTCCAGACCAGCAAGAGGCAAACTACAATATCATATGAGCCCTCTATCAAATCTCCTAATACTGCCGGGGAGGACTGCACCTGACTGCAAAACATGGCTGCTGATGAGGGAAAAGAAGAGGACAGATTGGCCCCAGACAAGTCAATCACTTCATTAATTTCAAATTTGCAGCAAGAGATGGAAGCTGGTTTCGAAAATGCCATAGTGCAAATAATCCACTTACAAAGTATAGTTACTGGACTGGCAGATATATCAGCGACTCATGCCTGGTGGCCAGATGCCATGGAGAAACAGATTAGCAAACTGAAGATTTGGTTGCTGATTTATCCAGAGATAGAAACAGGCTCCAGGAAAAAGTAAACTCCCTTTGTGAAAGAGCTGAGGATCAGGAAAATCATGGGAGAAGGTTCAATATAAGACTTGTCAGGCTGCCAGAGAAATTCAAGAGAAGGGAGGGTGGGAGAGCAGTTCAGCATATGTTGTTGGAGAAATTAGGACTTGAGCTAGAAGCAGTGGCATATGAGACACAACTGGCACACCGTACTGGACCGATGTTGTGCTTGGTGATAGACTACAGCATTTTTTGATCAAATGTCTGCGCTATCCTGAAAAGGAAAAGATGTTGTGGGCAGCTAAGTGACAAGGCCCTTTAGATGTGGATGATGCAAGGGTATACATATTCCAAGATTTCAGCCATGACCTCCAATCTCAAAGAAAGTCTTTGGGGGTAAATACAATGCTGCATGTACTGTGTCATAAATTTGTGCTACTATACCAAGCCAAACTAAGGATCTTCTGCCCGGGAACCTTCCAAAAATCTTTTCCAAACCGCTGGATGCTGAAAAGTATGTGTGCACTATGGAAGCTGCAAAAGATGGTAGATCTCACACCAGGAATAATTAACTGTCTCCCTAATTGTCTGCAAGAAAAAGTTGTCACAAATGAGGTAAGAGAGGAAAGTAATGCACTGGTCAATAGTTCACTGGTTCACAAACCCTGCCTAGCTAACAACTGTCACCCTGGGGCAGCTGCATAGCGGAGAAGCCCTTAAAGGCCTCTGTTACAGCCCCAGAACACAGTATAGATCCAGCCTAGCTAGAGACTCTCACCCTGGGGCAGCTGCATAGTGGAGAAGCCCTTAAAGGCCTCTGCTACAGTTCCAGAACACACTACATACCTGGCTAGCTAACAACTCTCACCCTGGGGCAGCTTCATAGCAGAGAAGCCCTTAAAGGCCTCTGCTACAGCCCCAGTACACAGTACAGACCCTGCCTAGCAAGCAAATCTCACCCTGGGACAGCTGCATAGTGGAAAAGCCCTTAAAGGTAAAGATTGCCTCCTGCTTAGCTCCTTTCTGGAGGGGTGTTTGGGACATTTTGGACATTGTTTTTTGTGTCCTTCAGACAGCAACTGAGAGTTTCTGCCAAGCAACTACCTCCTACGCAGGACAGGGTGTTTGGAGACTTTCTACTTGAGCCTTAAGACAGTTCTCTCTGCCTTTAGCTGTTTAGGTTACTGTTTGCACTGCTTGCATATCTAGGCAGCTAGCCAAGCTCTAATGCAGTGATCTCTGTTCTAATCTTGTGTTTAACTGCAGTTAGCTGGTTAGAGTATTCATTTTCTGATATTGTACACTCTATTTATTGTAGTTTGTGCTGTTTTCTCTCCTACCTGCTCAGTGTTTCACTCCGATGCCATCTTGGCTCGTGCATGCGCAGTTCAGACATCCCCCAGCTACCTGGTCTGTTACTTTGTGCATGAGCAGTATGAGTGCTCCACTGGCTATCTGACCCTTCTACTGCATCTCTAATGAACCTTTTTTCTCCCTCCCCTTATTGGCCTCTGCTACAGCCCCAGAATACAGTACAGACCCTGCCTAGCTAGCGACTCTCACCCTGGGGCAACTGCATAGCGGAGAAGCCCTTAAAGGTAAAAATTGCCTCCTTCTGCTTAGCTCCTTTCTGGAGGGGTGTTAGCCTGTTAATGTTGCGTATCAACTGCCCCACTTGCTCCAGCCACCCACTCAAGCCCGACCCTCAATTTATTGTCCCTCCCTATCACGTGACTTCCTGTTGCTATTTTAACTAGGTTCCCACTTCTCCATTTGCAGCTTATCTTCACCAACCACTAGATGGAGTTTCCTCGCTCAGCGACCTGAACCATTCTAAACCTCACTGCTCTCTACTGCTCTCTGACACTCCTGTCTACTCAGCTACTCCACTGCCTAGCTCCCATTCCCTACCTAGCCAACCTCACTGCACTCTACTTCTTCGTTACTCAATCCTGCCCAGCTACACCGCTACCTAGTCTCCATCTCCTGCTAAGTAATCCCCCCATTCCACCTCTCCCCTAGCCCTCATCCACTCCCCTTTGTGGCCACTAGGAGTTACTATTTCACCCCTCCTCTCTGCTTTTAAACCATCCTTCTCCAGCCTCTCAACTGTCCCCATGAACTACTTTCTAGGCTCTAAGATATCCCCCCCAGGGTATTCAAATCTGGTACCTTCTGTGCCAAAATCTGCAGCCCTACCACTACTCCACGGTGGCAGTCACCCTCACTGAAGGCCAGCCATAGCCCTTATTCAATCCATAACTCTATCAGAAAAGGGCACTATGGGCACCAGTACCTCACTACTAAGCCTGGCTATTTTGGCCTTCCTGGTGCTGACCTCTCCTCAACCTGAGAATACTCTCTTCACTCCAGGTGCTACACATTTATACACCACAGTGTCTCAACCTCCCCCCACCCAGGACACACTCTTAGCACCCAGGCACCTGCCTCCTGCCAAAACTCCCACTCCCTTTGCCTTCCCAGGTCACACCTGGACCCACCTCTTCCTTGCCATACACACCCTTCAAGCCTTACCTATCCCCTGCACCCCAGTGGTTAGGTCCTCTTCCTGGCACCAAGCTGAGGGTGCCAATCATCACTTCCCCCTGGTTAGAATCATCACATTGTTACTACATCTCTCTGGGAATGAATACCCAAACCCGGGCCCTATGCCTGCCAGCCCACACAAGCCCCCCTCCACATCCGGTCTCCGCTTTGCTTCCCTGAACATATGCAGCCTTCTGAAAATATCTGCTGCACTCCAATGTTGGGTCATACAATACCAACCTGATGTCATTGCCCTAGTAGAGACCTGGCTTTCCAAATCCACTCCTGATTAATTTATCTCCCTCCCCAGGTACACACTCAACAGGGAAGATCAGGTTGGCAAATGCAGGGGTGGTTGTGCTGTCTTCATGCGCAACACCCTTGTAGGTCACATGCTCCCAGCTCCCAAACTTGACAAAGGAGCTCAAGCCCTCATGCTAAAAATCATCCCAGACCCCACCAGGGGCCTGCTCTTCCTCATGGTCTCCTTCGTTGTCACTCACCGAGTACCTCTCAACTCTGCCACATAAAGCTGAGCAAGTCATCTTAGGGGACCTCAATGTCAATTGGCTTGCTACCTCTGCATCCCAAACAAGGGACTCCTTTGCTGTCCTTGACATGACCCAGTTAGTCTCCCTGCCCACCAGACTCATCCCCTCAAGTGGAACCAGCACCCTCCTGGATGTTGTAATATCCAACTGCTCTCATAAAATTGGGGATATCAATATCCCCCCCGACTCGCTAAGCGATCACTCCCCAGTCTTCTTCTTCTGGTCCTCCTCCACTCCTAAACCAGTGTCCCAAAACATGCTATGGGTGTGCCTCCACCCAGGCAGCCTCAGAAAACTTAAACAATATCTAGCCCAGATGGACTGGTCCCCCATCAGCCATGCTCCTAACATTGACTCACCTCTTGACCTCTTTACAAGTGCCTTTAACAAGGCCTGCAACCTCTTCGCTCCCCTCACCAGGACCTGCACCAAAAAACAAAATGCACCATGGGTCACCCCATCCCTTATCCAGAAACTTAAGGATAGGTATAACCTCTGGCACAACACTGCTGAGTCTGGCAAGTCGACTGATAGACAAGCCTACAACTCTGAGCATAATAACTTCACCTGGGTCATCCATAAGGCGAAAGTTGAGCACTACCAGGCCACCATCTCTTCCTCCTAGGGTTCAGCCCAGACTTTCTAGGATAGCATGAAAGAGCTAAACAGGAAGACTCGCTTCCCCCCATCCCAGCTCTCCGTTAATGGCACTGTTACCACAGATCCCTTCGACATAGCAGACTGCCTCAATACCACATTCTTTGACCTTAGCTTCATCCTCCCTAGCAGTTTCTTTGATCCCTTCCTGCTTTCTGGCCCCCTGCCTCTCATCACCTACCATTCTATCTGTGCAAAATATCCCGTCAAGAAGCCAGGCCATACTTGCCAAAAGCCCTCAGTAGCAATAGCCCCAGTAATGGTCCCCTGGACACCAGGATCCTTCGTCAGGATCTGGATGTTGTTCTAGTCCCCCTGACTGACCTACTTAACTGCTCCCTATGTCTGGGTCAGTTCCCTAGTGTCTGGAAAATAGCCATTGTCACACCCATACACAAAAGTGGAGATCGGTCATCCCCTAACAACTACCGACCGATTTCCATTCTCCCCCCACTCTCTAAAGCACTTGAAAAAGTGGTGGCTAGCAAACTCATAGAATACCCGACCAAGTATGACATTATATGCCCTGAGCAGCACGGCTTCCACTCAGGGCACAGCACCACTACTGCTTTCCTGGAGTTCTCTAACTACCTGCAGTCTGCTCTTGACTCTGGCAACCTTGCCAGAGCTGTGTTCATTGACCTTTCCAAGGCCTTTGACACTGTATGCCATCCCCTCTTGCTTGACTCTCTCCTCCAAATCGGCTTCTCCACTGGTCCCCTTGCCTGGTTTTCTAGCTACCTCTCAGCTAGAGCCCAGTGCATAAAAATCAATGGGTCCTTGTCCAACACCTGACCTATCTGCTCTGGGGTCCCCCAGGACTCCATCCTGGGATCCTTACTTTTCTGTCTCTATCTTAACACACTCCCCAGCTCCTGTACTGGTAAAATTTTCCTCTATGCAGACAACGTGGTTCTCTCTGCCTCACACCACAATCCTACCTCTATCCAGGCTTCTCTCCAGCACACCTTCAACCAAGCTGAAAGGTGGTTCATTGAACATAGACTAGTCATTAATTTAAAGAAGATCAAGGCAATGCTCTTCACCTACCACAAAAACAAGGCCAGGAAAGCCCCCCTCCTGATCCTCCACAGTACTCTGCACCCCCTAGATCAAATGACCACCTATAAATATTTAGGCATCAGGTTTGATGCTGCACTTACCTTCCACACCCACATCAGTGCCTTCTCTGCTGCCACTAACATGTGGATTGGCCTTCTATGCCAGCACAGGGATTGTCTTACATAGATACATAGACACATAGACAGTGTCGGCAGATAAGGGCCTATGGCCCACCTAGTCTGCCCATTTGAGCTTGTAAGTTCAGTTTGTTTTCCTAGAAGTCTATTTCCCCTTACCCCTGACCTCTAGAATTCCTTTATGTCTATCCCATGCATTCTTAAATCCCGTGATTGTTTCAGCCCCCACCACTTCCTCTGGCAGGGTGTTCCACTTGTCCACCACCCGTTCTGTGAAGAAATTCTTTCTCATGTTTCCTCTGAATCGTCCTCCTCCAACTTCATCCCATGCCCTCTAGTCCTGAAACATCTTTTCACTTAAAATAGTGTTTTCCTGCACCCTGTTCCTCCCTGTAAGATACTTGTATGTTTCTATCATATCCCCTCCTCCCTCTCCTCCAGGGAGTACATGTTCAGTTCCTTCAACCTGTCTTCATAGGACTTGTGATGCAACCCATGCACCATCTTTGTTGCCCCTCTGAACCTTCTCTACCCTGTCTATGTCCTTACAGTATGGTCTCCAGAACTGTACACTGTACTCCAGGTGGGGCCTCACTAGTGTCTTGTATAGCGGAATTATGACCTCCTTTTCCTGCTGGTGATGCCCTGCCTATACATCCCAGCATCCTATTTGCTTTACCTGATGCCTTGTCACACTGTTTCCCTACCTTGAGGTCATCAGAGATGACAACCCCAAGATCCCTTTCCTGCTTGGTGCATGCTATATCCTCACCCCCAACTGATATATTGGTGCCAGGGTTTTTGTGCCCATATGCATTATCTTGCACTTCTTTGCATTGAATTTCAACCTGCCAAACCCTTGACCATTCTTCAAGTTTCTGCAGGTCCCTTCCATTCTGTCTACACCCTCTGGTGTGTCTACTCTGTTACAGAGCTTTGTGTCATCAGCGAACAGTGAAATTCTGCCTTCTATATCCTGTGCAATGTCACTGATGAAGATGTTGAATAGGACCGGTCCCAGCACTGATCCCTGAGGTACCCCACTGGTCACTCTTCCCTCTGTGGAGTGACAGCCATTTACCACCACCCTCTGTGTCCTGCCACCCAGCCAGTTACCTACCCACCACACTACTGTCCTGCCCACACCCATATTCCCCAGTTTGTGTAATATTCTTCTATGTGGCACAGTGTCAAAGGCCTTGCTGAAGTCCAGATAGGCCATGTCCACTGCCCTCCCTGATCCACCTCCCTAGTCACCCAGTCAAAAATCTAATGAGGTTGGTCTGACATGACCTCCCCTGTGAAACCATGCTGCCTTGGGTCCTGTAGTCCATTGAGAACCAGATGTTCCACCAATCTCTCCTTCAGTAGTGCTTCCATGATCTTTCCCACTCACCGAGGAGGCTGACTGGTCTGTAGTTCCCTGCTTCTCTTTGTTCCCACTTTTGTATAAGGGGACTACATCTGCTGTCTCCAGTCTTGGGTACTCTCCCTGTTTCCAGTGATTGGCTGAACAGGATAGCCAGAGGTTCAGCCACCACCTCTCTTAGTTCTTTAAGGACCCGGGTGCACCCATCTGGCCCCATTGCTTTATCAGCTCTTATTACTTCCAGTTCCTTCAGGACCCTTTCTCGTGTAAAGGGACTTGTGTCCATTTCTGCACCATTCTCACCCCTTGTACTCCCTTCAGACCCATTACCCCCCTCTTCCTTAGTAAAGACTGAGCAGAAATACCTGTTCAATATGTCAGCTTTACTGTTGTCATCCTCCACGCGGCTCCCATCCTCCCCCTTCAGTCTCACTATCCCTCCCTTTGTCCTTCTTTTTTCACTTATGTACCTGTAAAAGGTTTTGTCCCCTTTAACCACTGATTTTGCAGTCTCTTCTCCAGCACCCTCTGATGCCTTCTGGCTGGCCATCACCTCTTCTGTATTGTCCCTAGTGGATTATGGCCTGCCTATCTATGCAGAATCTGACAATACTGCACTCACTAAAATCCAGCTCTCAATCAATAAGGCCTGCAGGCTGCTGACCGGAGCCCCCAGGCACACTCACACAATCCTGCTCTACTCCAATGCCAACCTACTCATCCTTGAGGAGAGACTCTGCTATCAAACCTGCATGCTAGCTAAGAAAATGCTGCTCTGGCTTTCTCCTCCTGGGGTGTCAGTCTCCCTCCAGCGAGCTACCCCTTCTTTCTCCACCCATAGTTCTGGTAAGGCCACCTTACTGGTGCCCAGAATCAGGACCTCCTTAGCCCAGAGGTCCTTCTGCTACAAAGTCCCCTCCTAGTTCAACTCCCTTCCAGTCAACATCACCAACATTCTAAAAATTGGTCCCTTCAAGACTGCCCTTCGGAACCACCTATTTGACGCTCACTGCTGTAAATGTAACTAACTTTGCCCCCCCCCGGACACTCCCTGTTGGGCCCACCTACCAGGCTACTCCAGATTTCGACAATGTCCCCCAGACAGCATACTCCTACTCCCCCTTCACCTTCCCAAGTCTCTTCTCCAGCACCAAAGACCACTAACCCCACAGGACATTTGTCTTACATCCTACTCTCAGCTGACACCAGTCATCTCGATGTCTATGCCTGGCTCAATTGCAGTTTCAGTGGCTCCAACACTGTACATCACTATTTACTGCTCTGCTTGTACTGCAATATATGACTGGAATGTTTCCTTTTGTAATGCATGTATAACCATGGTATCTATTATTGTATTTGTACTTATATCAATGTTTGTATCCTGAACTATGTAACACTGTTTGTCCTCTCTGTGATGAGGTACCTTTGTAAACAAGTCTCTGACTCAAAGGTTGTAAATCCGATATGTACAAATAAATAAATAAATGTAAACTCAGTTTGGAATCTTATTCTGTCTCTGTTAGGAAATGTTATATGTCTTGTAAGTGAACACTGAATTTCAGGGAGTCCTTGCTTTAAAGATGTTGCCTGGCTGGTTAAATGCTTCAGCCAGGTTACAGATCATTTAGACACTTACTATTTCTTTGACAAGCGGACCTACCATTTACTTTTATTTTGATCTACAGTGACTGTGTTTTACACTTTCTTTGCCTCCATTGCTGTGGCCAGGAGATACAGCATTGTTACTTCCCTGGGGTACATCTCAGGCGGCCTTGTTGTTTTCCATGACCATGAGGTGATCTACACAATCGTGTGAACTTGGTTGATATGGCATCTATCTGTTAAAATGTATTATTAGCAGGGCTCTGACATGTGAGCAGGCAGCAGCTGGAAGCTACTTTGACTTGTCACACGTAAATTACAAATTTGCTATGGACAGTGGTTTTGCTCAACTGGTGGGTCTGGCTCAACTTGTCTTACTACATCACACATAAGCTCCGCATGAAGTTCATCCTGAGCCCCTAAGTCTGAGTTGCATAAATCCATACCTTGTTGGTACCAATGGAGAGGGGGGCTCAAACCACAAGCCTGCAGCATAGATCTGTGCTGGAGGGTTTGACCAAAATATACACAAGATCTGTGTCTTATCTCTCTCTGTGGTGGGCAACTTCCCACTCCATAAATGTGAATACTGGGCTTTGAGAAATCCTTGTTTTGGAGTTGATACCTGTCACCACTTGATTAGTAAGACTGTCTGAGCACTACAAGCTGATTGCAACTGACTCATGGTGCTTTGAGTCTCTTCACTAAGCAGACCTGCAATGTACTGTTATGTCAGCTTATTTTTTTTTATTTTAACTTTCATGCATTTCTTTGCTCGATTGTGACAAGTAAGCATGGTGATGTAGTCTCCCCTGAGGATCAGCCCAGGCAACTCTATTGTTCTTTTCTTGACATGAGGTAACCTGCACAAACATATGATTTTAGTTGCTATGGCAACCAACCGTCAAATTGTGTCATCAGACTGATTCTGACTGACGAGCAGGTGACTACTGGGATACACCCTACACTGCTCCATCTCATTTATAAGACTGTTGAGGGTAATGGTCCTGCTCCAACAATTGGTCAGGTCTGGCATATAATCATTTTTCCACTCAAGTGTTCTACTTATCCATATTTTAGACTCCTCAGTTTGAGCCGCACTGCTCCTTCCCCTGACTACAGCAGAAACTGTAGGTACCGATGGGGATAGGCGTGGAGGTTGGTCTCTTGTATTATGTTGACAGTCCAAAAGCAAGGAGATGGCTCACCCAAAATATAAGACAGAAACATGCTTAATCTGAGACTCAGTTGTTAAGTGCATGTACCTAACCACTGAATGATTGATATAAGCTGTATAATTCTGTTTTCTACTTTCCAGAGCTTGGGGTATGCTTTATGAATAGTATACATAAATAAATATGTCTATCTAATGGGCCAATGTAAGTTGGAGAACCCCTGGTCACAAATCTGTCTATTGATGTTTCAATGACAAAGGGTTGATGGGATATGTACAAGACCTTGACCTGAATAAATATGGTAATGGGAGTCTCTTGACCTACACTGGCTCGATGTCTGACCCACTTTCTTAATGGCGAATATTAATAGATCTTAACATGTGGGGTTGAGAATTAGGATTCTTCCTGCTGGGTCAAAGCTGCTACTCACATTGCCCAATGGTAACTGATGCATGGGTCAGTCTATCCTCTGTGTCTCGGGGGGGGGGGGCAGACTCTGGGTGCCCTGCTGTTTACACATATATTTGCTGCACCTATTGACCAAGTATATTACACAATGTAAAATTAGGTACTTTGTCCCATCTGTCATCCAGCAACAGAACTGGTGAAATGCTACACTATTTAGTGCAAAGGGTAGGGGAGGTGGAGGTAAAAATGAACTGATGACTAATGTTTTGCTTTTGTAGTTTTTTGTTGTAGCCAAGGTTCTAATCCTGGAAAGGGGTGGCATTCTTGGGAGGGAAACTATGATTGAGCAAGCCCTAGGCAGCTGTCTAAACTGTTCTTCATGTTCCTAATTTTATCTGTTTCTAGGGGCATGTCTAGCAACCTAAAGGGATGTGGTTGGGGAACAGTAGGGTTACTCAGTGTGGTGTTGGGGCTGTCTTTTCGTACTTTTAAGGGGATGGGGTATAAGGTTGGTGAATTTCTCTGAACATACGAACATGCCAGCAGAAGCAGGCCTTGCGGTCTATCGAGTCTGCCTGATTGTAGCTAGCCCTCATCTTACAGCTGCCCCCACCCTCCCTCATCATAACCCCCCCTTACCCTATCCCACCTCCTCTTAAAGTTACCCACAGAACAACAGGCCACCACCTCCTCAGGCAGAGTATTCCTCCTATCCACCAGCCATTCCAATGAAATAGTGTCTCCTGATTTATCTCCTGAATCTTCCCCCTCCAGTCTTAACTGGTGCCCTCTTGTATCCCTCCCCCTTGTGATCCAGTAAATTCCTTCTTTGTTAGCCTTGTTTATTTCCTTGAGGTTTTTAAAGGTTTCAGTCATATCTCCTCTGTCCCTTCTGTCCTCCAGGGAGTACATGTTCAACTCACCCAGTCTCTCCTCGTTCTACTCTTGGTTGGGTATATTATCATGTGTTTGCTTGTTTAAATGTTTTTTTCTGTTCACTAATAGCAAAAGTTGCTTGCAGAACTGTTACTAAAATAATGTTGATAGTTTCAGAGATGTTGGTAAATCAACTTGGGGTTTGCAAAGAATATGGCTAATGATCCTTTACACATTCAGTCCTGTAATGTTAATGGATTGAAATCCCATATTAAGCATAAGAAGGCACTTTCCAAACTCAAAAGTATAAAATCTGATGTAGTCTGCCTGTAGGAGACACACATGAAGGAGAGTGAAGGTATTCATATGCAGAGGAAAAATGGGGGGAGATGGTATGAATCTTTCTTCTTTTCCATAGCTCGAGGAACTGCAATTTGGTTCAGGCCTCACTAGCCTGGTGTAGTCACAAAACTGAGTGCTGACCCAGGGGGCAGACACTGATACATGTCCTACTGAATACTGACCACAAGATAGCTATTGACTCCATATATGGACCTAATATTAACTGCCCTGATTTTTTCCTCTTGCTCTATATGGCAGACTGTGAGGGGCAATGGATTCTATGTGGTGATTATAATTGTGTACGAGATACAATACTAGAGATCCTCTAAATCTATTACTCCTGTGTCCAACAGTGCTAAGGCACTTATTCAGCTGATATCAGACCATTACTGGTGGGTGAAAGTTGTGAATTCCACTTCAGCAAAACTTTTGCAAAAGTTTGTCAACTTTTGCAGAATTTTGTGAACTACCGCCTTTGGCGGATGAGAAATATTCCGAATGGTATTTGGTGAATTTTCACCCTGTTCAGTGAAATTTGCTTGCTGAACTGCAAAATAATACACATGAAATTTGGAACTAATCAACAATTTATGTGATTATTCTGCAATTCAGATAGAAAAAAAAAGGTACCTGGTGTCTCTAGTTCCACCCCCACCCTCCAGTCACCAGGCCCATGAGAACTGAATGTTTCCCTGGTGTCTAATGGCACCCTCCACCCTCTAATTGTCAGTCTCATAAAAGTTTAATGGGTCTCTAAATTCTCTGCTGTTGATCAGGTAAATGCAATTTGATATCTATTATCAGACATGTCCCAGAATAGTACATACAAAAATATAGAGTATAATTAATACAAGTAGTGTAAGAAATTTAGGTAAAAATATGACAGCACACATTAAAGCACAGGTATACAAGAGTGGGACTGAAATACATAGCAGAGAGTGAGAAACTATGCAAAATATAGCAGTAAATCCATGTGGGGCATTGGGAGATACATAATGAACTTTACATAAATGAACAATAGCTCAGTACAATAATAGGTAACAATACTTGAACAGGTGGTACAAATTCATAGATATTCAATGGGACAAATCAGGAGAAGGTGATCTAACTAAATTTTGTTCATATCTCCGGTATGGACAGTGGGTCAAGATCAGAGGATTTTATGGGGCAGATTGTTTGACAAGGCAAAGCTGCAATGTGCAGTGAATCATGTATCATGTGGAGGCCAGGACAAAATAGCAGATGTTGTATGCAAAATCCCACTTTTGCTAATTTGTTTTGGCTGCCAAGAAAACTAGACATCCCATGGAGAAGTTTGGGGAGTAGGATACAATGGGCAAGGGCAGTACAAACTTTAGGGGTAAGGGTATGGCTGACATTGGATGTGAGCCCCATCCTGAAATTTACTGCCTTACAGACTGAGGCCATATGTAGCTAGCAGCCCAGTGGTGGGTCTTAGTGTGACACCTAAGTAGTTAAAGGATGGAACTGAGGTGGGGGAAGTTCTATCAGTGCACAGGACCAGTAGAGGGGTTGGCAATCTCTTTAGCCTAAGGGTCAAGCCAAAAAGCATAGTCTGTGTCTTTGTGGTATTTAAGAGATACTTGCTGGTGTGGGGCCATCTTTGGACAGTCTGGAGGCATCATCATAATCCTTTCATACACATAATTGCTGTTTTAAATAATTAACATAATACCTCAGTAATTTAAGATAGCTAGGGATGTTAGGCACATCATTATGACCCTCCACTCCTGCCAATTAAGCAGGGATTAAATAAATAAGGTGTGCAAACACTTACCAATTCAAAGTGGATTCCCTACCCACTCTGCAGCCAAGGGTACCTAGTGATTCCTTTATAAGCTGGAATTTACACAGGTTTAATTTAAAGGCCTGCATTGTCTTCATGTCCACTAGTTCAACTGTTAGGCTATTTGATAAACATAGAAACATAGAAGTTGACAGCAGATAAGGACTACAAGGCCCATCCAGTCTGCCCATTTCTTTTTCTACCTTATAAATGTGCCATTGGCCTTTGCTCTGTCAGTGGTCTATCTATTCATACTCATCTATATTGCTCCCTTATGCCTATCCCATGCCTGTTTGAAGCCCTGCACTGTATTCATAGCCACCACTTCCTGAGGTAGGCCGTTCCATGCATCCACCACCCTTTCTGTGAAAAAGAACTTCCTCATATTACCTCTTAATCGGCCTCCCTCTAATCTCATGCTGTGTCCTCCTGTCCTGCTATTTTTCTTATACTGAAACATGTTAGACTCTTTCACCTTGTTAATGCCCTTAAGGTGTTTGAATGTTTCGATCATATCACCTCTCTCCCTCCTTTGCTCTAGGGTATACATATAGAGCTCCATTAATCTGTCCTCATATGTCTTCTGATGCAGTCCCTGCACCATTTTGGTTGCCCTTCTCTGGACTGCCTCAATTTGGTTAATGTCCTTGTGAAGGTGTGGCCTCCAGTACTGCATGCAGTACTCCAGATGGGGCCTAACCAGTGTCTTGTAAAAGGGATTATTACCTCCCTCTTACAACTTGTGATACCCGTACTGATACACCCTAACATCCCCTAGCCTTACCTACTGCTTTAGAGGTCTGCTTGGATGATTTCAGGTCATCCGTGATGATGATGCCCAAGTCTCTTTCTTCCTTTGTGACTGCCAGCAACTCCCCTCCCAGCCTATAGGTGGCTTCAGGGTTTCTCTTCCCTATGTGCATGATCTTGCACTTCTTTGCATTAAATCCCAGTTGCCTCTCTTCTGACTATTTTGCTACTTTATTCAGATCTCTTCTTATTCTGCCCACCCAATTTGGATCATCTACTGTGTTGTAGATCTTGGTGTCATCTGCAAACAGACAAGCCTTACCCTCTAGTCCATCTGCAATGTCACTGATGAAGATATCGAAAAGAACTGGCCCCAGGACTGATCCCTGAGGTACCCCAGTTGTGACTTGCATCTCTTCTGACTTTATACCATTTACCACCACTCTCTGTTTTCTGCCCGTCAACCAGTTTGCCACCCAGTTGACCAACTTCTGACCCACCCCAAGCTTACCCAGCTTACTTATCAATCTTCTATGTGGAACTGTGTCGAAAGCCTTGCTGAAGTCAAGGTAGGCAACAGCAACTGCTTCCCCTTGGTCCACCACTCTGGCTACCCAGTCAAAGAAATCTATGAGATTAGTTTGACAGGACCTTCCTTTTGTAAACCCATGCTGTCTTGGATCCTGTGCCCCTATGGATTCCAGGTGTTGCACTATCCTTTCCTTAACGAGTGCCTCCATAATCTTGCCCACTACTGAGGTAAGACTGACTGGTCTGTAGTTCCCTGCCTTCTCCCTACTACCTTTCTTGTGGAGCAGGTTCACATAAGCCCTTCTCCAGTCTTCTGGGACCTCTCCTGTGCTCAGAGACTCACTAAACAGTTCTGCTAAAGGCTCTGCTAGTTCCACCCTTAGCTCCTTTAGTACCCTGGGATGTATGCCATCAGGTCCCATTGCCTTGTCCACCCTGAGCTTAGCGAGTTCTTGTAGGACCCTTTCTTTTGTAAAGGGAGTAGGGCTCACCTCTCTCCCCACTGTGTCCATGGTGCTGAGCTGTGGGCCCTGCCCTACCTTCTCTTCGGTAAATACTGAGCAAAAGTATCTATTTAGGATAGATGCTTAAACAGGGTCCTCCTCCTCCTCACATGCCCCCTTTTCTCCATTGAGCTTAGCAATACCCCCTCTGGACTTTCCCCTTTCACTAATGTATCTATAGAAAGTCTTGTCACCTTCCTTTACTGTTTTTGCTAGTTTTTCCTCAGTTTTGGACTTTGCCTGCCTTACTGCCTTCCTTGCTTCCCTTAGGGCAGTTGGGTATGCCTCCCTATCTTCATCCGGATGTGCTCCCTTATATTTCCTGAAGGCCATCCTTTTGGCTCTGACCTTTTCTGCTATTGCATTTGAGAACCAAAGTGATTTCCTTCTTCTTTTGCACTTCATTTTCTGTCTAACACATTGGGATGTTGCGTGAAGTATTGCATCCTTAATGCTTGCCCACTTTGCCTGTACCCCCTCACCTGTGTTTCTTTTTGCCAGGGCTAGCTTAACTCTGTTGGCCATCTTATCAAAGTCAGTTCCTCTGAAGTCCCATATTTTTACCTTGGAATGGGATGATTTAGTTTTAGTGGCCAAGTTAAACCATAGGGTCATCTTGATGTTCATTGCACTTTGGGAACTTTGTATTTGTTTGCATTTCTCTCTTGCTGCCTCCCCACCACCCATTACAACTAGAAATGAGTTCCAGCTCAGTGTGTCTTTCCAAGTTAATACATTTTGAAAACGTGGTAACAATTATAAAATTACAGAGTGCAATACTTTATAAACTGTACGGGTGATGGAGCCAGGGTAAGCTGAGCTGTTAATTACAAGAATAAAGATGTTTGGTATGTTTGTTGGGAACATTCAGAGCAGTGGGGATGAGGCAGAGTGGAGAGTGGTTGAAGTTTTGACCAGAGTCTGGGAAGCCTGAAAGGGAATGTTGCCTGCCTAGTTAAGGTCTGAAAGTGGGGAGAGGGAGGAGGAGCTGGAATCAGAGTTGTACGGAGGGTATACAGAGAAAAGAATAGAGGAGAGAGTTACAGTTGTAGGGGACGGAGCCAAACTAGAATTTAGAGATGAAAGAAGTACAGTGTAAGAGATGTACTATACCTTCCCCTAAGGGAGGAGAGGGAGGGGAAGAGCAGAGGGAGCAGTGGGAAAATAAGGAGGGCATTAAGGGAAGAGTACTCCAATGTGGACTTCATGGCAACACTATGGACCCCATCTCCATAATCAAACACTAGAAGGATCACTAGAAAAAAAAAGAGTCTTTTTATTATATATCATGTCTATGTAAAAGTCTCTAAGTCTCCCCACTACTCCACATAGCACAGCCTTGCTGCACTCCCCCAACTTACACAGTGTAGTTTAATATATACCTCCCCATGCACACACTCACTGTATGTTTGTGCCAAACTTTGTTGGAAATGTAGATCACCTGGTCCATGGGACTGAAGTTAAGAGAGTCTGTGAAGTTAACATACTGTAGAAACATAGAATCAGAAAACTTTCAGCACAAGAAGGCCAATTAGCCCATCCTATACGCCCATTGACATACCAAACCGCTGAGACCAAGCTTCCTAATGGTCACTCATCTTTCCCTTCCTCTTCTTTTCCTCTTCCTCCGGAACCACCTACTAAACCCATGTCTTTATCGCACAAATGGTGTAGTCCAACCAGCATTTTTATACAGACTACAACACTGGGCAGTCTGTTTCAGTTTTACACCAGTCACTCTATGATAAAGTATTTCCTTACATCTTTATTGAACGTCGCCCTAACCAGTTTCCCTGTTTTGTCCTTAGTGTTTGTATTCGTACTCAAGGTGAAAAGTGCACTGCTGTCAACTTAGTAATCACTTGCAGAAATTTGAATGTTTCTACAGTGTAATGTCCCCCACTGCCTTCTGGGCTCCAGTGAGTACATGTTCAGGTAATGTAGCCTTTCCACGTAGGACATCCCTTGCTTCATTGAATCATCATGCAGGCCCTTCTGTGAACCACTTCCATTTTCCCTTTCTTTCTTGACTTCAAAACTGCATGCAGGACTCCAGGCCTGGCATAACTAGACATCTGTAAAGGGGCAGTATCACCTTCTTATGTCTACTGTTTATTCCCCTAGCAGTGCATCTGAGCACTCTGTTTGCCTTGCTCACTGCCTAATTAAATTGAGCAGAGTGTTTTAGGTTGTCAGATATGAAAACCCCCAGATCCCTTTTCTCCCTTGTCTGTTCCACTTTCATGTCACCCATCCTGTATTTATTTCTCAGGTTTGTTGCTCCAGTGTTAATGATTTTGCTACTTTTTACATTGAATTTTAGCTTTCATAGCTTGGACTACCCCTTACACCCTCCCAGTCCTCTTCCAGTCAATGTCCTTGTGGTCCCCTCTGTGTCCATTCTCCTGTAGATTTTTGTGTCATCTGCAAAAAGGCACATATAGCCTTGAATACCTTCACCAGTGTCTTGCATACTGTATGTTTTGTTACTGTATACCAGTTACTTATTACGACACACCAGTTACATGCCAACCAAATTCAGGTGTTTACTGCATATGCTACGAATCCATCTGTTAAGACATTAAATAATTAATTTGTGGGTTTCTTCCTGCCTTATCTAGTTGCTGTCTAGAACATGAACGTCATACTTGAAATTGATCCTACTACAGTATATGAGTAGCTTAAAAAAGAATTGGCTTTTTGTTACATTTCTGTGTTGTGATATTCTACATAATGTGTAGTTATTTATTTTGTGTGTTATAACATTGTAAACTTATGATTTTTTGTATGCAGTTAACCCAAGATACCATTGTAAATAAGACTTGCTTAATGATCTTAGCCTAATATTAGACTTATAAAATGAAAATGAAAGAGTGTTTCCTTTTTGTGGATGCCTTCACCCCTTATCCTCTTGCTGTTCTATGCTGCAATATGGTGGACATTCCAGGGAGAGTGGAAAGAATAAGCAGAGACTTGAGAAAACTAGAGGAGTGGTCAAGAGTATGGCAGCTGGGTTTCAATGTGAAAAAGTGCAAAATAATGCACTTAGGGCACAGAAACCCAGGGACAGAGTACAAAATGAGTGGAGTGGTATTAACAACCACCAAGTAGGAAGGAAACCTGGGAGTAATCATATCACATGACCTAATGGTGGCCAGGCAGTGTGGCAAGGCAGTTGGGAGAGCTAGTAGGCTGCTGGGCTGCATGGAGAGGGGTATCACCAACTGAAAGAGGGTGGTGGTGTTACTTCTGCATAGATCTCTGGTTGACCCCACCTAGAGTGCTGTGTGCACTTCTGGAGACCACATCTCTAGAAGGACGTAGATAGACTACAGGCTGTCCAGAGGAAGGCAACTAAAATGGTGCAGGGTCTGCAGCAAAAAAAGTGCTCAAGAAAAAGGGGACATGCTATGAAGCTGGAGGGGAGTAGATCCAGGAGAGATGTTAGGAAGTACTTCTTCACAGAAAGAGTGGTGGATTTCTGGATCAGTCGTCCAGCAAAGGTGGTGGGGACAAAGACAGTTGTGGGGCTCAAGAATGCATGGGCACAAGGGAATTATAATGGAAAAGAAGGGTGGGAAGGAGAAAGAGCAGTAGGTGAAATACGTTCTATGGTAACAATGCAGGTAGGGAAAAAAGGGCTGACTGGGTGGGCCAAGCAGTCCTTATCTGCCATCTAATTCTATTGTTCTATATTCCTCCTACTGTACCAGCATATTCTCCTACATCTCTGTTTACTACCCCATCTCATCATTTTTCCTCTCAGAGATGCCTATTCAACCACATTTGCCCATACCCTGTGTGACACTAGTACTTAATACGCCCCTTAAACTGAAATCCTAGCTACATTTGACACTACATGCTTTAGATTAACTGCCTCACATGCAGTAAATGACAACAAAATACTGAAATAACAAGTAGTGCTCAAATTCTTGAGTAGGCATACAGTCATCTTTTATACTTTAAATGGTAAAAGCACTTTGAGGAAGATAGTACTGTACCCAAGCACACAATATAGAACATACTGTATAAAGTTTCCAGAGCTAGCTATCTCTTCTATTTCATAGACACTGATGTCTTTGCAACCTTAAAAAAGTAAGATCATCAAAAATACACCTTCCTCAGAAAGGAGGGTCATTTCCTAGCATTCTCAGTATTGTGTTTCTCATTATAACCTCTGCTTTTGGAATGAAATAACTTGACCTTCTGATTTTTACAACATAAAGGGAAAAAAACGTATGTATTTTTAATCATCTCACATTATCTTGATCCCTCAACAACACAAGTACTTGTAGATGTTATTAGAGTTCCTGCAATACATTACATAATTCATATAGGTTATCATATTTCTTGCAATACAAGATGTGCATTTTACCTGTTGTACTCATGCTTCTTACCTGCTTTTCACTGTACAGTGGTTAATGGAGGATTATGCTTACTGTAATCCATTCATTAAAAAAACGACTTATAGGCTTTAAAGACTGAATTCATGCACAACGTGTTTTATCACAAACTGGTGATGAGTTGGGAGTAATGAGAAATGAACAATGGTTATTAGAGGCCAAACTGTGATGAACCATGTTGCTCCAAAAACTAAAAGTACCAACACTATAATGCCATTTTTCATAGAAGTTAAACTGGCTTATAATTTCTTTACCTAGTGATTTAGAATGTCTGCTTTTGAGATTCAACAAATTGCATTAGGTATTTTACTGTAATTGTCACTGAATGAGTTTTGATAAGAGGCTGAGATTTATGGATATACAATAGCCCTAATATTGAGTTAAAGGCTGTATACCATTTGTTCTGACTTCTGGTCCTTACATTTCACTTTCTCCATATATTAAAGAATCTGAATTGACTGTCGGTGTTTACAGCTTGATTATAGGCCTATTTTTTTGATACTTGTGGAAATCTCTATATGTATTCATTTTCTTCTTGTTCACTCTCTGTATTATTAGAAAGTGCCCAAAAAGTCAAATTAAATTTTATTGATAATTGTATGTGTAGTTAGGACTGACAGACCGATGAACAGCACTGGCTGATTGTTTTGTAAAGGCTTGTAACACCCAAGCCCCCCACTCTCTCAGATTTAAAATCAATGTACTCTGAGTAAGAATAGATATGTCTGAGACATGTCTAGCATCTGTGCCCATCTCAGTCACTAAGAAAAATTGCTTCCTACAAGAATCTTAGTATCTGTAAATAGGTCATGCAACCTGAATCACTGTTATAAAATTGCTTGCTCCTTAAGTATGCATTACAGACAGAGAGAGAGAGAAAGAATCATAGAAAGGGGACCTGAATCTTTGAATCTGTGTCTGCGAATGTGTGTGCAAGAGACAGTGAATGAAAGACTAAAAGCAATATGAGTGTATCCTTCTGCAACCCGAGAGACAGCATGTCTTACGTGGGCCCCAAAATGCTGGAGCTGGCTGGGATTAGGCACCACAACAAGATGATATACTCAGCTCCTGAAGAGGGAAGGAACAGGCTGCCTAGTGCTTCAGGCACCACTGTGTTGGATGACCAAAAAGCAGCATTGTATCTGCTATTGAATCAGCTGTTCATCCTCCCTCATGGCTGAAGGAAAGGTACAGCTGTGACAACCCTCACAGCAGGAGGAATGGGGAAGTAGTAATGACCCCCATCTGGAGAAAGGGACAGCTGTGACAGCGTATGTTCTCTAAGGAATGTGTATGTGCACCTGCACAGCATCTGACCAGCAGTCACACACAACTGTGGAAGCAGCCCACACCGAGTCAAACATCAGAATGTTTCATATCATAAGTGACTCCTGTCTGTTACCATCTTTTCATGGAAAGGCATTGCAGTAAACATGCACATTAACAGGTTGCAGAGTTGAATAGTTATTTGGTTATCCCCCCACCTGATTAGTATATTATTTAGTTCATCTCTGTCTTTAAACAGAGCTAATAAGAGTGCAATCCAACTCCTCAGCCTCTTTCCAGAGCAAAGTGGACTAATGCTGTTTATCCAACCTTTCCCCTCCCTCGGGCAGCTGGTGCACATTTTAGTTCCCTTCCTTCAAAGAGCTGATCAGTGTATTTAACTCTCCCTCCTCTTGCAGAGCTGAACAGAGTGATTTATTGTTCCTTGCAATGTCTTTACTGGTTTGCCACACTTGTATGATTCATCGATACTGTTGTGACTGTTATAGACTCTATCCGAATGAAAAGTTCTCGCAAAAGCCAAATATTATTGCTGCTGCCAAAGGCTTGGTAGACAGCCAGATGATAATTAGGGGTTCTATAAAAATTGGGGGTTGACAGTGTTTGTTTCCACTTACCGAAAGTAGAACTGCTGAACACTCTGGAGCGATAATGACTAGTGGATGTACTGTGATCAGACTGGAACTGCTGTACTATTTTTACAGTTTATTTACCCAGACAATCCCAGCTTAGAAGCATAATGTGTTCAAAGTGGTCCTGTTTCTACCATTTCCCAGGTGGGTAGACTGCAGTATCAGAAAGTTACGTTACTTGATAAATACCAACCAGTCAATATTTGGCTCAAATGGGGCATTTGGTTTAAGCCATTCTATCCATAGAATAGAACCACTGCAGTAAGATGTACAGTATTGTTAACACTTGGGTTTCTGGCTCAGCACTAAATTTTCCCATGTGGAGCACATCACTAGATCTTTCAGAACTGCACACCAAACCTTGGGGTCCTCTATTGCAACAAACAATGCATTATTATCAGCAAAGGAAAATTTTACTTGATCCAAAAAGGATCACACTTACCATTGCTGTAACACATTACAGAAATTGTCCTATCTACTGATGCCACAGCATGACATAAATGGCCCAATTTTCAAATGATGATGCAGGGCTTGCGCCAAGCCTTGCTTCAACCCAAAGTTTGACCAAATGGTGCCAAACACATTGCCACAACTAATTTTATGTTTTGCAAAGTTGTAACAGTTTCCATGGTTTTTAACTGCTTGCACCAAAGCTTTGGTACAATGCCCATAAAAAGGGTCTCTGAATGGCACAAAAATAGACAAGGGGGGAGGGAACTGGTCTAACTTTGCTGCATGTGATGCAATGGACTTGTGTCAGGGTTGCAGCTGCCTTCCTTGCAAAATCACAATCGCACCACTGTTTGACACAAATCACCACTTGCATCAAACTCTATGATGCAAGTCCACTGTGTCAGTCTAACCCCATTTGAAAATTTGTCCCAAAATCTCTATTGTTTACCACATGTGCATATCTGCATTAGGAAGCAACAAAGGAACATGCCATTTCTTAATGCATAGCAAACTATTGTACTTGTAGGAGTCCCATTGCTGAGAAAAGAAAGGAGCACAAGTGAGCTTCTATAGAATTTAAATGTATACAGTATATGGCCTCCTTCAACCTATGAAAGCCAACACAGTCAAACCAATACAGAAATACCAACTGCGCTTCCAGACTAAGATGACCTGGAATGTGCTACTAAATAAAGTGAAGGAAGTTTGAAAACTTAAAATCCTTCAGAGAGGCAGTGTTTCAACAGTTACAAAGCTCTGTGTGACTGCTAGACCCATCTCTCCTATGCTTCCCCATCCATTAGGGGACCTTTGTTTATCTGTATATAGTGTTGTTATAGGATGATTGATGATCATTGAAATTATTTCTTAACTAATGTTGTAAATTGCAATTTTCTGTAACTATAATGTTGTACATAGCAATTTCTGTAACTCTTTAACTATTTAATAATAATGTATGTTAGAATGTAGTTCTCACTTGATTTCAATTTCAAGTAAAATGTGGTTCTGCTGCAGTAGTGATGTCCATACTGCAGCAGAGCGACTTTTCGTTCTGCTTCAGTAAGGACACCATACTTTCTCCCACACGTACTCCTGCATTGCCCTGGTAACCAATCATGCTCATTGCTCCCACCCACAAAAGCAGCAGTTTCAGAAGTAAAAAAAAAGTTCACCAGCACATTGTCAAAGTCACACCACCTTCAACTTACTGTAACTGGAGTAATCGATTGGTAGCCAATGTCTGAGAGTCCACAGTGGATGTGAGGAGTAAGGGGTGACAGGTGGAGGTTGACGTGTGCTCTTGTGCTGGTCCGGGGGGGATAATACGAGAGCAGCTAGTGAGTGCAGACCTATCATCGGTTCTTGGAATCACCCTGCAGTTGTTGCTGTTGAAACAAATTAGTTTGTAAGTTTACTGATTTTTTTTCCCCATTTTTCACTCTGTCTCACTTTTGTCCTGCTGTTGGCCATAACATACACTATAAAAGAATGTATGGTTTAACAGCACAACAAGGCATGTTTGACACTATGGTTGCTATGATTTATATGTAGTCTCTCTGAGCTGTGCACTCGAGGTCAACAATCGTCATAGCAACCACTTGTGTAAGAAATGCCTTCTTGTTAACGTTAAGCCATACACTATCCCATATATTATTCTGCTACTGTATTGGTCCAGCATGACTCTATTGTAAGTTAGGTTTCACTTAAATCTGGTTATCCTGGTGTGTGAAATTCTAATCAAAATAGCAGGGTTTCAACTTGTTGTCTCCTACTCGCCAAGCTGGTGCTTGAACCACAGTACAACACTCCCTACTTTTAAAGGACATGAGGAGTTTGTTAATTTGAGGGACATTCCTTGTTGTTGAGGCTACTGCACTGTTAAAGCAGCAGTGCAATGAAAATGGGTTAAAATGTGACCCAACCTTTTTTTCTTCTTAATCAATGCCAGATGTCTTCCATTTTATTTTGGTGGTAAAATTTGCAGTTTTCATTATCATTTATGAATTTTATGAAAGTTCTAAAGTAATTATTTCTCAAGAAAAAAAGATGGCCACCTCATTTTTGCATAGAAATAATACTGAGGACCAGAGAAGGGTAAGAGTTCTGACAAAAGTTCAAATGTACAGTACACAGCACAGGAAGCATCCAGAAAACCCAAATCAACACTTCTGCCAGTATGTTTCATAACTATAGCAGAAAATTAGCTTTTTTGGAATAACTTTTTTATTGCACTACTGCTTTAAACCACTTTATTGTACAATGACTATGTCATCTTATTTAGTTATCTAAGGATCATGCCATATGTTTATATGTACAGTTACTTCACCACTTACGGTTATGAGAGTGCATTCTCAAATTATTTAGGAGAGAGAACTGTGAAAGAAAGTGGAGTTGTTCTAGCACACACAGGACATGAGAAGAAACTCATATAACCATAAAAGACACATAACTGTATACATAAAAATATAAATCACGTTTAACTTTGTTTAAAAAATAAATTTAAAATTTAAATGTTTTACATTGCAGAATATTAGAGAATTCTCATCATAGGAAATGGACAATGCCAAACTTAGAACTTCAGAATTTCAGAACTATGTACATGAGGCAACCTCTTATGTACAGTATGTTAATATGGGAGAGGAGACCACTCTTATGGTTGTAAGAGTGGCCTCATGCACATTCTTAGGATATTAGAATGGTGAACTAAAGATGCTTTTAAAACAGGACTGAAAAGATTCCTGAGGGAGAATGGTTTTGTTGGTTATACACTATAAGAAGGTATGACATGTTTGAAGCAGTATTACAAATTGTCGAGTATGGAATCTTGCTGACAGGAAGGCACTCATCGCATTGGTAGGTCAGAGCGTTTAGCTGATTGTTTTGTGAGGGCACAGTTTAGGCCCAACCCCTTCCCACCCCTCACACCACCAACCCCTGGAAACAGTTCATTTATACCTGGGGTTCTGACATCATTTCCTCAAGAGGGCAAGGTACACATCACTGTCATATCCTGTCTAGCACACTGCACTGACAATATAAGCATACACATTATATAAATACATATATTTCTATATAATGCATCAATCACACACACACACACACACACAAAAAGAACTAAACAAGGTAGACAGTTATGTGAGGAGTAGTACAATGTAATGGCTGAGGGGCAGCAGTCTTCTGGGAGTCTTTCTGGAGGCTGAGATGTTGCCCTGTTTGCAGACAACTATCTGCCCTGAGGGAGGAAGTTGCCCATCTTCAGGCCACACTGGACAGTGGCAGGGAACCTCCCATCCAGGGAGCACCACAGCCACCACCACTACCTCAGAGGTTGTGAAGAAAGCACAGCAGTTGGACCACAGTGGGCTCAGGAAGGGTAAGGGTGGTGTGGAACAGAGGACCCAGTCAGTTGTTCCACTCCACAATCCATACACCATTCTGGGGAGCATAGTTCCCTATGGATGCACCCACGAGAGGAGACTAAGGAGGTGCAGACAACTGTCACAAGGGAGGCCCTCAGGAAGGAGGCAGAGGGCACCACAGGGAAAGAAAGCAGCTCCTGGTGGGGGACTCAATTATTAGGGGGATAGAACTGGGGGGAGCAGGGAAAACTGAAGTAAGGTGCCTGCTTGGTGCCACTGCTTGGTGGGACAGGAAGCGCATCCTTAGGATCACGAGAACAGTTGCACAGGAGTCTGAGCTGGACATCATTGTCCACCTAGGGACAAATGACTTGGCTCATCATGAGATTAGAGCAGTGCAAAAGGACTTTGTAGAGTTGGGGAGGGGCTTAAGACAAGTAGCACACACAGTATCCTTCTCAGAGGTGCTGCCTGTCTGTGGCATAAGTGAGGCGAGGGTACTTTGCACCATGCAGTTTAACAAATGGTTAAAAAAATGGTGTGGAGCACAGGGGTTTGGCTTCATTGGGGACTGGGGTTCCACCTGGAAGGACACCAGCCTATACTGGCAGGATGGTCTGCATCTGTCCAGGAAGGGAACAAGTCTTTTGGGCAATCGGTTTAAATGCTTCATTGGCAAGCCTTTAAACTAGTCAAGGGGGAGGCACTGATAAGCAGAAGGAAAATCCCAGCCTCCCCAACAAAACAGGGTACTAAATGAGAAAAAGACCAAGGTAGAAAGGTCAGTGGGGTTGCCGCTACAGAAGGTAAAGCCATCAAAAATGGAGAGCAATGAGTACCAATGCCCTTAGTCTGGGTAACAAGCTTCCTGAATTAGTGGCCTTGATGGAGGAGGAAGATCTGATATTGTGACAGTCACAGAAACATGGTACACACAGAACCATGACTGGGACGTAAACATACCAGGATACACTATCTACAGAGGGACAGGAGGGTAAAAGAGGAGGAGGAGTAGCTCTCACATAAGAGAAGAAATCAAAGCAACAGAACAAAAGGGTAAACAGGGAGGAGAAGAAGCACTGTGGGTCAATTTGAGGCAGGCAATGGCACCACAATCCGCACAGGGTTAGACAGACCCCTCTCAGGGGAGGAAATGGACAAGGAAATGATAGAAAGTATACTTAGAATGGCAGATAAAGGGGGATATTGCTGATGGGTGATCTGAATATGCCAGATGTTAACTGGAGTGCATGCAGCAGCCACTTCTAAGAGTGGGGTTATTCTGATGCCCTACAGGGGCATGCCTTAGACAACTAGTATTGGAGCCCACTCGAGAGGGAGCAATCTAGACCTGGTTCTCTCAAATGGAGATGAAGAGAGATCACAGATGTAGAAGTGGTAGCCATCTGGGAACTAGCGACCATCAAACAGTATGGTTCACAATAAACACAGCAACAGAGTCAAGCCATACAAAGACAAAGGTACTGGATTTTAGGAGGGCTGACTTTGCTAAAATGGTGAGTGCCTAAGGAATGCACTAGCAAATGGGCAGGAAGGAGGGTGGAAGAACAATGGGAATAATAAAACTGCCATCACAGAGGTAACAAGCCTTTGTAAAGCAAATAAACAAATGAAACGAGGTAAGAAACCACTATGGTTCTCAAAGGAAGTGGCAGTGAAGGTTCAAGAGAAAAGAAAGCATTCAGGAAGTACAAGGAACACAGAAGGAACAGGACAGAGAACTGTATCAGTTAAAGCAAAAGGAAGCTGGAAAGGCAGTCAGAACAGCAAAGGCCCAAACCGAGGAAAAGATAGCCAACTCAGTTAAGAAGGGGATAAACCTTTTATAGGTACATCAGGGAGCAAAGGAAGACTCAAGGGAGGATAGTGAGGCTTAATAAAGGGAGGGGGGTGGGCAGAGAGTGACTGTGAAAAGGCAGAGATACTAAACAAATATTTTTGCTCAGTATTTACAAAGGAAGAGGGGAGGTACTAAAACAAACAGTAGAAACACTCTGGATACAGAAGTTGATACCAGCCCATTTACAGAAGAAAGAGTTCTGAAAGAGCTCTTAAAACTGAAGGTGGACAAAGCAATGGGGCCTGATGGATTCATCCCAGAATTCTAAAAGAACTAAGGATAGAACTAGTGACACCACTGACTACCCTCTTTAACAAATCATGGGAGGATGGGGTGGTACCAGAGGACTGGAGGAGGGCAGATGTGATTCCCCTTCACAAAAGTGGGAGCAAGGCAGAAGCAGGAAACTACAGACCTGTAGTTTAACCTCAGTGGTAGGGAAAATGATGGAATCACTTGAAGGAAAGAATTGTTGAGTATCTAGAGGCCAGAGGGCACAGGACCCAAGGCAGCATGGATTCACAGCGGAAGGTCATGCCAGACAAATCTGATAGATTTTTTGACTGGGTGACCAAAGTAGTAGATCAGGGAGGGGCTGTGGACATGGCCTACCTAGACTTTAGCAAGGCATTTGACACAGTCCCACACAAAAGATTAATATACAGTTAGCCAGCCTGGGAGTGGGTCCCAAGATGACAGCCTGGGTAAAGAATTGGCTGGAGAATAGTACAACAGAGAGTAATAGTAAATTTAGTCCACTCTGAAAAAGGGGGTTAGCAGTGGGGTACCACAGGGTTCAGTATTAGGATCGGTCCTCTTCAATGTCTTTATAGTTTACATTGCAGAGGGACTGGAAGGAAAGTATGTCTCTTTGCAGATGACACAAAGATCTGCAACAGAGTTGATGCACAAGGTGGGTGGAAAGGATGAGAAGGGACTTGGCAAGGTTAGAGGAATGGTCAAATGTATGGCAGCTTAGATTCAATGCTAAGAAGTGCAAGGTAATGCACCTGGGAAACAAAACCCAGGGAAGAGTACACAATGGGGGTGAGATACTAACAACAACAAAAATGGAAAGGGACCTGGGGTAGTCATATCAGATGACCTAAAGGTGGGCAAGCAATGTGAGAGGGCAGCAAGGAGGGCTGGGGGGATACTGGGATGCATAGGGAGAGGCATCACCAGCAGAAAACAAGAAGTTATTATCCCTCTGTACAGACAGCTGGTGAGACCAAATCTGGAGTACTGTGTGCAGTTCTGGAGACCCAATCTCCGCAAAGACATAGACAGGATGGAAGCTGTCCAGAGGAGGGCAAGTAAAATGGTGCAGGGTCTGCACCAGAAGACATATGAAGTAAGACTTAAGGAGCTTAATATGTATAGCCTCGAGGAAAGGAGGGAGAGGGGACATGATAGAAATTTTCAAGTACCTCAAGGGAATCAACAAAGTCCAGAGGGTAGCATCTTTCAAAAAAGTGTGCATGAACAAGGGGACAATTTGAAGAAGATGAGGGGCTCAGAGGTAATTTAAGGAAGTATTTTTTTCACAGAGAGGGTTGTGGATGCATGGAACAGCCTTCCAGAGGAGGTTGTGGAGTCAAAACAGTGGTGGAATTCAAGCATGCATGGGACAGTCATAAGGCAATTCTAGGGGGTGGGGGTAGGAAGAAGTAGGCTGCTGGTTAACTAGGATCTGCAGCTTATCCATCAGGTAGGGAAATGGGCAGACTGGGTGGGCCAAGTGGTCCTTATCTGCCTTCAAATTCTATGTTTCTATGTGTCTATGACATTCAGCTACTTAGCATGGATGTGTGCCCAGTTGTGTATATCACATATGTTATGCAGCAGATGCAGCAGAAGCAGCAGTCAAGTTGAACCATAACTCCCTTCCATCATCACAGTACTATTAAATGATGATGCTGTGATATTAGGTTTTTAGCAACTGGGAATGAGAATCTGGTATTGCCATTATAATGTATATAAGGTGCAGATCTTTGCATTGTTGTTCAGTTAAGAGCTAGTAGAGCCAAAACTAAAGACAGCTAGTTATTACTTTCTATTCAAAAAAAATTGCCAGTTTGTTTGCTAATAAAAAAGCTTTCCTACTTGATAGTATTAGATGTGATTCCAAAATATAACTCTATATGGGGACTGGCATATACAGTGCTATTCCCCTTCATTCCTCCTTAATTTTTTAAGCCATGTGACATCATTAGTGACAAATCTGGCAGAAGGTGAGCAGCCATCCATGATCATATACAATGTCTCATTCAGTGAGACATCAACTGATGAGATATGAGGGGGGAAGTAGAAATGTAAACCACAAAATAGAGTGTTGTTCTGCACACTGCCAATACAACACACTCTAGCCAGAGCCGATAGGGCTGCAAAAAGCTAAAAAATGATGAAAGTTATTTTCTTATTGGTGCCCTATAGTGCTGTTCAGTCACAATCATCAAGAACTAGCATGCTGCTAATTTAGTCCTCTTGAATTTATTTAGTCAGAGTACATGCTGGTGTGTGTGTGTGAGTGTGTCTGCATGCAATCTATAATGCCCATAGGAATGAGATAGCTGACAGCTAGCTGCAGCTGCACTGTGTGTAATCTGACACTGTAGTCCCTCTTACTGTTTCAGTGCAACAGATAATGAGTTAACCCTAGGTTGCTGAATAAATCTATTAGACTGAGCTGGACAGATGATAGAAACAGCAGTTTAAAAAGGTTTTTTTTTTGTGTTCTATAAGGTTCTATAGGTTTTTCTGTTAATATCCTGAGAAGTTCAGAGGTACAATACAGTAGCACCCCCACCTTCAGATGCCTTTAACATAGAGCAGCAAATAGCAACAATCAGAGGGGGAGTACACTGTTTTGCAGCTGTGAAGGAATACTTCAAAATGTCCAAAAATGAAGTTCCATGATCAGCCTTTTTACGGCTTCAATCTAATCACAAAAGGGCTGTAGGCTCTACCCACAGCCCTAAAAATAACCATTTCTAATTTTAAAAGTTAATTTTAATGACATGCAATGTACTGTATATCCATGTTTGGTTTTCTTTCCATATAATTATTGATTAGTCTCTTTAATATACACATAACCATGTTATAATTATGCATTACAACTGGCCATGTATAATCAGGGAATGTCATTCAAGTGCAGGTTTCTAAACTGCATGGCATACACCCACAATTCAATTCAAGCTGCTACCCAGTAATTATAAAACACAAAGTATGGGTTAGTCGATGGGTGTAACCCAAAATTTTGTACACCCCCTCAGTGTGTGATGCTTTTATAAACCCTTTGAGCTTCACTCTTGGGGTTTACCTCAGATACATACAAAATTCTGGTTACACACACCAACTCATGTATTATTCTCTATATAATAAAGTAGATTGTACACATTTATTGTGAACATTTATTTTTTTGCTAACATACAATGTTGCTTGCACTCATATAACTTCTGCCCACTTTATCAAAAATTAGAGGGAACATTGGTGAAAACCCCTATTATTAGGGGTGAAAACAGCTGAAATCAGGGATAAAATCTAAAAAAAATGGAATGACAAGAAAAAAAAACATGATGGAGAAATTCCATATTAATTCATATTGGAGAAGAGAAAATGAAGGGTCTGGGACACTGAACAGAATTTTCAACAGGGCAGACATGTTGCATATAGTACTGAAAGGCCCCTTAGAAATGATTTGCCCCTTAAGAAGATAATGACATAGGCCAAGATATTCAAAGGGATTGTGCCAGTGCAACTCCAGAAATGCGCCCCGATGCAATATTCAAAAGGTGGAATTGTGCAGCGCAATTCCCAGTGTGCCAGGGTGCAAGGATAATGTATGCAGCACATCTCCAGAGGGCCTGCCCATGTATATGTGGCACATCCCGATATTCATTCTGGAATACGTGCTGCATTTGCCAGCACACCCCACAGACATGCTGCATACCCGGGCACAATGTTGAGCCCATAAAAAATGGCTCAACTGCTAGCTACCCACAAACGTGCTGCTATATTGCAAAGTGCAACACAGCAGCCACCAGCTGTGGGTGACTAACCCCCTGGAACATCATTTACAAGCACCTACATATGTTCCTGGTAGTCTAGTGGTACCCCCTTCCCTCTGGTAACCCTGATCACTTGTAAAGTTAAATAAAATACTTCCCTGGTGGTCTAGTGGCACCCCTCCAGTAACCCTGATCACCATTGAAAAGTAAATGTCCATTACCTGGTGGTTCAGTGGCACCCCCCACCCACACAGGAACCCCAGCTCATCCAGCTATCCCTCCTTCATCGGCGAGCAGCAAACTCACCTGCATACCTCTATGGCTGCCCACCGAATGACAGCTTACAGTATCAGCTGCAAGCACATACATACACTGTGGGACTATGGCTTGCAGTGAATACTGTATTCACAACTTTGTGAATGGAATGACTTCATTCACAAAGTTGTAATGACTATTACAGTATCCATTGTAAGCCCATTGATCCACAGTGTGGACCAATGGATGTGAAGCTGATAATGTAAGTTGTGATTCAGTGGGCAGCCATGGAGTTATGCGGGTGGGTTTGCTGTCTGCAGATGATGGGGGGGGGCAGCTGGGTAGGCTGGGGGTTCTGTGTGGGTGGGGATGCCATTGGACCACCGTGTAATGGACATTTATGTTTCAACAGTGATCAGGGCTACTGGCGGGGAGGAGGGTGCTACTAGACAACCAGGGAAATACTTTATTTAACTTTATGGGTGATTGGAGTTACCGGAAGGGAGGGAGGTGCCACTAGACCACCAGAGAAATATTTTACTTAACTTTACAGGTGATCAGGGTTATCAGAGGGGAGGGAGTGCCACTAGGCAACCGTGGAAATATTTTAGTTAACTTTACGGGTAATAAGGGTTACTGGAAGGGAGAGGGGTGCCACTAGACCAGCAGGGAAATACTTTATTTAACTTTATAGCTGATCAGGGTTACCAGAGGGGAAGGTGGATACCACTAGACTACCAGGGATATATTTTTTTAACTTTATGGGCAATCGGGGGGTATTACGTGGCTACCAGGGAAATATTCTTTTAACTTTATGAGCACTCGGAGGTACAGGTGGAGAGGGGTGAACAAGTGGTCCTCCACTGACAGCACCACATTTTGTGCAGGGTGCCAGGTGTATTTTGGTGGCCAGCCCTGAACAACTCATGCAATTGGAGCCATAATGACATACAAATGGCCCCATTTGCACCTTGCATGCATTATGGCCCCATCTGTATATCCAGGTCTGAATATCTGGAAATTGTGCCCAGCACATCTCCAGTTGTGCTGGTGCATACCAATTCCAGGTATGCATGACTGTCTGAGGGATGCGCCGGCGCATTGTATTTGTGCTGCACACATTATACGATATATTCAGAAGAGTTGTGCCATGGCAAATCTCTTTTGAATATATCCCTTTGCTGCTCCAGCACAACTCACTTGCGCTGCGCAACCACTTGTGCCATTGCCAGGCGCAGTTCTGAATATTGGGACCCTAGTGTTCTATGATACTGATTAAATTACAAGGGCAAGAGAAGGCAATCTTTATTTGTAAAATGTCCAATCCTACAGGCTCTGAGCATTGTATGTAATTTATATGTAATATACTAATTAAAACAACACTTTAAAATACAATTGAATAAAACTGAATGATAAATGACACAAGTATTTAACTAACTATGAAACGCCTGTTCAAACAAAAAGGTCTTAAGAGAGGCTTCAATGGTCCCCGTCGTAGTGACCATGTGAATATATTCGGCTAATGCATTCTGCAAAACTGGAGCAGCCACTCCTAATGCTCTGTCTTATGAATGTCTTTGCTGGGAAGGAATGACAACAAGCTGGCCTACATCAGTGTAGTGGAAGGGGCAAACCGGGTTGTAGGGAACAAGGAGATCATTTAAGTAGTCTGGTTTCACACCACATTGGGCCTTGTAAGTTAAGCAAATCTTGAAGGTGATCCACCACCACATAGCCAGCGAAGCACATGCTTACTGGCATGACATGGACACTTTGCGAGGAGCTCACTATCAGTCAGGCTGCAGCATTCTGCACCAGCTGCAGGTGTTACATAAAAGCTCCAGATAGTCCTAAGTAAAGAGCACTGCAAAAGTCCAACCTAGGGGTTATGAAAGAATGGACAATTGTCACCAAGTCTGCCTGAGTTAGATAAGGCTTGATCATGGTTATGTTTCAAAGATGGTAAAAGCCGGATAAGCACCCAGACAGCACCTGTTGTACATGCATCAGTCTGCAGTCCAAAATGACCCCCAGGTCCTTCACTGCATTAGCAGCCATAAGGAATTAGCCACCCACCAAAGGGAGAGACAAACTTTCCACAGCAGCCAAGTCCCTGTGTCCCAGTTATAACTATGACATCTGTCTATCTTGGATTGAGACATAAACAGTTCAAGGCCATCCAGTCATTTATTTCAGCCAGACATTGACTCAACACAGAAACTGCAGGAATCTTTGCCAGGAGAACCAGGCAGGTACAGCTGAGTATTATCCACGTAGCAGTGAAACTCAACATACTGTAGTACCACCTAATGATATCCCCACCAGCAGCATATACACAGAAAACAAGATGGGAATGAGAATAAAGATACAAAGGACTCCACAAGATAATGTATAAGTCCCAGAGGTAAAATTACTAGGGCTTCCTGCTGCATTCTTCCAGTTATGTAGGACTCAGACAAACTAAGAGTTGTACCTGTGAGGCCCACATAGCTCCTCAGGCATTCCAAAAGTATACCATGGTCAACTGTACCAAATTCTGATGAGAGATTCAGGAGTACCAACATAGAGTGATGCCCTTGGTCTCTTGCTAGAAGAAGATCATTGTTACCCTGATGAGAACAGCATCCATGCTGTGAGGGGGTCAAAGCCCAACTGGAGAGGTCTGAAGATGACAAAAGACTCCGGATGGTCCATCAGCTGCTCTGCCACCACCTTCTCAATAACCTTCCCTAAACAGGAAAAGTTAGAGACAGCCCTGTATTTCATTAGAACATAAAGATCCAAGGAAGGCTTTTTTAGGAGGGGTTGGACCACAGCCTTTTTCAAGGCAGATAGTAAGACACCCTCCCTCAAGGAACCATTAACCATCTCAGTGATCCCTGAGTCCAGGAACTCACCACAGCCAAGAATCAGCAGTTTTGGTCCTGGGTCAAGGATACAGCTAGTGGGGTGCAAACCAGAGACTATCTGTAGTACCTCAGCCTCATAAACAGGTTTAAACACTTCCCAGGCAGGTATATCTACATCACCAAAGGTGCAACCACTACAGGCATATTACAGGCCAAATGATGAAATTCCTGATCTGATGACCAACACCTGGTCAATGAAAAACCATCCATTCTCCTCACACTTTTATGTGGAAAAGGCTGAAATGGATTGTAGATAGCAAAGATTTACTAAGATGACCACAGTACAAAAGAGCTGTGCTGGACAATTTTTCCCTGCAGCAATTGACCTTGACAGGAACTCTACCTTTTTCAGGATGATTGCACATTAATACTCCCATAGTTCTTAACAACAGTGTGTTACTCCGCAGACTGGTAATTTCTCCAGTAACATCCAACCTCCATCCATTACTCTTCAACCGGTGCAGCTCAGCACAATACCAAAGTGAACTACATCGGCATGTTAAGGGATGAACATAGAAGGGTGCAATCAAGTCTAAGAAGGTTACAAGCACCATGTTATAGTGCCCCACAGCCTCCACAAGAACCTGTGCACAGGCCAGCAACATAGCTGAGACACCCAACACCTCCTGGAGCTTGTGAGGTTCCAAATCATGCTTCCAATGGCACTGGATGATGTCTGCAGAATGAGTAGTCAAAGAGGGGATCCCACACAGGAACAACACTGCATAATGTTCTGACTAAAAAGACCAGATCAACTTTGACCATGCTAGTGTCAAGTCCCAATGAGAAGATTAGGTCCCAATGTGTGGTATGCTGATGGGATACAGAGGGAATAGCCTGTGTCAGTCTCAGTGATGACATCAGCTGATGGAGTTCCTGTCCAAATTGCATGGATTCATTATCAACCCAGGCATTGAAATCCCCCAGCACCAACAGATTCTGGCTTATAATACCTGTTTGGCAATGAATTCTGCTAACTCCTGCAGAAAATCATTCCCACCACCCAGAGGTCAGTAGATGAGAATGATCCTGCTACTAACAACTGGCCGCATCTAGCCACCACATATTCAAAGGACCTGAAGGTTCTCTTGCGGAGTACAGTGAGTCCAAGAGTAGATCTTAAACAGATTGCCACCCTGCCCCTTCCATGATCCCTCCTCGAGCAATGCACTACTGAGAAACCAGGCAGTATAGATGCCTCAAGAACAAGTCTGAAGTCATCGCACAACCAGGTCTCTGTGTTACAAACAAGATCAGCTGAGGAATCAGCAATGAAACCCTCCATCAGTGCTGTCTCATTCCTCAGTGATCTTGCATTACAAAGAATTGCCAAAGAGCAGTAATGCTGGCCAGACAGACTACTACCTGCTCATTAAAATTAGTCAACATCCTGGGGAAGGGAATCAGACATAGCAGACCCCAATCCTATTCCAACTCCTCCCCGGACATTTCCTAGTCTCTATCACACCAATCTTGTCCCCTGATTATCACACTCAGTACCCCCTCTGCAGTGTTTGCCCCTCCTTTGTAGAATCCCCAGTTCCCTGTAGTGGCAAAGGACTTCTGCTAATGGGTTTCCCATGAACAGGCAGAGCTGCTGTAGGAGATAACCAGTGTAGATGTGCCAAACCAAACTAGTGCCTCTACGCATCTTGGCCTAACACTGGGATAGAACTCTTAGATACCATGCTAAACCACTTAACAACCCACAGTCAACCCCGATACACACAAAGATACAATATCAGTCACTGTTCATTCACACATCCAACGCACACATTTCTATAAAACAACAAACTTAAATTACATGAAAATAAAAGGAGGGAGAAAATAAAATAAAACAAAATTAAAACAGTTGTCACTTGAGCATAGTTTATCAGTGGATTAACCTAAGAGTATGACTCAACACACACTACCACAATGTGTGGAGGGTTTATCCTAGTTGAAAATAAGCAGTTATGAGAAACACAGTTTCGAAACACAAGAATCCAGGAAAATTATGTATACACTAATCTCCTCTCACCAGACTAGACCAGGAAAAATTCCAATAGTACAAGTATATGGAGGGCACCCAATACCACAGATTCCTTTTAGCCCACTGACACTCTCTGATAGTGCGCAGCAGGTAGACCAACAGCTGGCTCCCAATCTCAAGTGGAGACACTGTGACCACAAAGGCAGCCATCACAGTAACCCACCAACCTGAACACAGATCAGTTGGGCTAGACTGGGATAAACCATGGTTCACCAGGTCATGGGCTCCAACTCAGAGGAAGGCAACAGGTCCAGAGTTTAACAAACCCCCTAAGAAATGTAATTAAAAACTAGAAAAAACAAGCATTTAAATGCCAAATGTTGGCTTTCTGGCATTGGCATTGGTAGTGCAGGAGTTACAGAGAAGCATATTAGGAATGGCGTTGAAGTACTGAAGTGATACCAACCCCACCCCCACCCACCCTGCAGAGACTGACAGGCATAAGAGGTGTGCCTCGGGGTTGTCAGTCATAATGTTCATGCCATTTCACTTCACCCTACCCTGCAGACACCAGCAGGTGTCGCAGAGTGTGCCTTGGGGTCTTCGGGCCTTACACTCACCCCATTCCATAAGGAAATACATTGAGACGGGTTCAGTATAGGAGAATGGGGTGAACTTTGGGGAAAAACACTCCAAGGCACACCTCAATGCATGTCACTGGCTGCAGGGTGGGGGTGGAATGGCGTGAGCATTACAGCTAACTATCCCAAGTCACACCCCCGACCCCTGTCAGTCTCTACAGGGTGGGGCATTACGGTTGGAAACCCTAATGCCCCAGGCATTTGTTGGTATTTTCACTCCAAATTTTCAACGTGGGGTTTTTGTTACCCCACCTCATAAACAGTGTCACTATCAGTTTATTAGCCAAAAACTGATTTTGTACAATGACTGCACCATTTGGTGTCACAGATGTGAGAACACATTTTGGGCAGGATGTGAAAAGTGACAGCTGAACTGTTCATGAGGAGGTGTAAACAAATGGCAATGTTGAAAATCAGGAGTGAAAATATGAAAAATTGTTGAAGTCATGTGTGTAGAAACTGCGCAACGCACACCCGTAATGCAATAATTTTTTTGTGTTTTTTTACCAAATTTTTAACATAGGTATTTTGGGACATCCCCTCATTAACAGTGGCACTGTGATTTTGTTAATCTGTCCTGAAAGTTGATTTCCCACAATGACTGCACCATTGTGAGCCACAGGTGTGAAAACTAATTTTGAGCAGGATGTAAAAAATGACAGCTGTACTGTTCGTAAGGAGGTGTAAAAAATTGCCAATGTTGAAAATCTGGAGTGAAAATATAAGACACTGGCAAAGTTATGAGTGTGCATTCAAACTGCACAATGCACACTTGTAACACAGTTATTTTTTGGAATTTTTTCACCAAATCGCAGGAGTTTTTATACTACCCGCCAACAGTGGCACTGTTGTTTCATTAATCGGTCATGAAAGGTGATTCCATGCAGTGACCATGAAATCACCTTTTGGGACTGAGTAACGAAATGACAGTCACATGTTCATGAGGTGGGGTCCCAAGAACCCCATGCTGAAAATGCGGAGCCTAAATTCCAAAAAATGGCTAAGATAGCCACCTAAGTTGAAACCCCCCATTGATGCCAATATAAAGCTTACTGTGATTTTCTTCAGTTTGCGGTCGGCTTTTGAAGAGTTCAGACGTGTCCTGCTCTGCTGAAGATCATAGCACTGGACCTCTGGAGGTAAGTATAGGGTGAGGGGGAATGTGGGAGGTGGGGTGCACAGATGGTGGGTGCAGGTTGGGGAGGGGGCCAACAGGATGATGAGGGATGGCTTTTTTTACAGGGATGAAAAAAAAGAGACATCGGGAAAGGTTTTCTTTATTTAAAAATTAAAAAAAAATACTTTTGGGCACACTGGGGTGGGCTCCCAGTGTTCCACATGAGTCTGGGGAGGGAGGACTGATGCCAATAGGGATTGGGCACCCCTGTTGGCAAACAAAGTGGGGGGGACATGATGCCGATGAGGATTGGGTACCCCGTCGGCAAATAAATTAAACTGGTGGGGGAGACATTATGCTGATGGGGATTGGGCACCGCCATCGACAAACAAATTAAGCATGGAGGGATACATGATGCCGACAGGGATTAGGCACACCCATCAGCAAACAAACTTAACCTGGTGGGGGACATGCCAACACTGGGATTGGGCATCCCCAATGTTGGCTTTTCAGGGATTGTATGGTGAGCGACAGGGACCACCATATTTACTTAACAGTTTCACCAGGAAAGGCACATAACAGAGTCTTGACATCTGATGCTCCAGTGAGGAAACTGCACCTCATTGGAGTGCCAGATTTTTTTCATCTCCGTGGCTCTTTGAAACTGCTGTCATCGGCAGCCGCCACCCCCACCTTTTACACACTCACTCTCCCCTGTTCCCTGTCCCATGCCCTTTTAAAGCTGTTCACAGATTTACATGAGACCACCCATTCTGGTAGTGTGTTCCATTTTGCTACCACGCTGTCCGTGAAATAGTGTCTCCTCATTTCCCTCCTAAATCTTCCCCCCTCTGTTCTTAACCCATGCACCTTGGCATCCCTTCCCCTCCTTAGCTTAAAGTCCCCATCTGCCCCATCCTTATTGATTCCCCTCAGATATTTGAATGTCTCTATCATGTCCCCATCAATTCTATCCTCCAGAGTGTACATATTCAGGTCCCCCAGCCAGCTTTCATAGTCTCTCCCCTCCATTCCACATATCATCTTCATTGTCCTCCTCTACACCCCCTCCAGTAGCCTGATATCATGCTTCAGGTATCGCCTCCAAAACTGCACACAATACTCCAAGTGCAGCCTTACAAGCGACCTGTAGAGGGGCAAGATCACCTGCCTTCACCTGCCAAATTCCCCTCACTATGCACACCAGCATTTTGTTCACTTTTGCAACCACTCAGCTAACCTCTCATCACCACCCGTTGCCTCCCACTCAGCCAGCTTGTAATCCAGTTAATCATTTTTGCCCCTATTCCTACACCAGTTATCTTACCCTCAACCTGCCCAAGAGGCAGTGAATTGAAGGCCTTGCTGAAGTCCAAGTAAAGAACATCCACCGCATGACCCTTATCCAGCTCACCTGTCAGCCAGTCATAATAGTGTATCAGGTAGGTTTGATAGGACATCCCTGAAATGAACCCATGCTGCCTCACATCCTGGAGGCTGTTGTCCTCCAGGTAAGACATCAGCCTTTCCTTTAGTATCATTTCTATGAGTTTTCACACTATGGAAGTGAGACTTACTGGACGATAATTACCCGGTTCATCTCTTGCTCCGCTCTTGTGTAATAGCACTACATGTGCCATCCTCCAGTCCAGTGGCACACATCCCAACTCCAATGCGGTGCTGCACAGATCCGCCAGTGGCTCCACCAACACCTCCGTGATTTACCTCAGCTCCCTGGGGTGGATACCATTTGGCCCTGGTGCCTTGTCTACCCTCAGTACTTCAGTCCCTCTAGAACTCTACCTCCCTCAACCCTTCCATCTGTTGCCTCCTCTTCCCCAATTCCCACCCTCCCAGCCCATGATGGTAGTGGTCCCCCCTTTTCTTCCTTGAACACTGAGAAAAAGTATTCATTCAGTGCTTCCGCCTGTTCCTCCCCCATTCCATCCACTACCCACCCTTTTTTATCCTCACTGTTGTCTTCTTGCACTTCCTTTTCTCTCTGATGTACTATATCTGAAAAAGTCTTTCTCCCCCGCCCTTAATTCCCTGTGCTAATCTCAGCTCCCTTTGGGCCTTGGCTTCTCTCATTTTTCTGGTCACCTCTCTGGACCATCTTGCAGACTCCTCCCTGTCCCCTTCCTTCCCTGTCCTCCTCTACCTCTGGTGTGCCTCTTGTTTGCCCTCACCATCTCCACTACCTCGCTGTTCAATCAACATGGTGTCCATGCTCTGCTCCTTTTACTCTGTGTCTTGGTGCAGGCTTCCGCTGCCTCTGTAATCTCTCATTTAATAATATTCATTTCTGCTCCATGTCCATCTTCTGTCTTATGCCCTCCAGTTTCCCTTTCAGTACTTCCTGCATCTTCCCAAAGTCCACTCCCCTTAAGTTTACCATCCAGGTTACTGAGTTTTCTTGCTCCCTGAACATCATATTAAACCACACCGTTTGGTGATCGCTGTCGGCTAGTGGGTCCACCACACTTATTTCCCTTACTGACTCCCCATTCGACAATACCAGATCTAAAGTGTTCTTTGGCGTAGTAGGTCCGCTGACCAACTGTGTCAGGAGACCCTCACATCCTGAGCACTTGCTACCTAGCTCTGGAGGTGACCAGAATGCTCCAGTCAACCACCGGCAAGTTGAAATCCCCCATGATGACCACCTTCATTTTACTACATACTTTTCTGATTTGTCCTGTTAATTCCCTGTCAAGCTCCTCAGACTGGGACGGCGGCCTGTATACCACCCCAAACCTCAGTTTCCTACCCCTTGAGTCTAGGAGCTGCAGCCTGGTTGCCTCTGTTCTCCTTTCCTTCCCCTAGTCCCTTGAGCATTTGATCCCATCCCTCATAGACTGCCACCCCACCACCCCTCCTCACGGTCCCTCCTGTATAATTTGTACCCTTGGATTGCCAGATTCCAGTCCCAGTGCTCGGTTGCCCATGTTTCCATGGCAGCCACAATATCCACCCTCCTCACTGACAAGAGTGCATGTAGCTCAGCAGATTTGTTGCCTAAGCTTCTTGCATTCAGCGAGACCACCCTCCATCCTGCCCCCTTCCCTTCATCACCCTCCATCTCTCCCTTCTACTCCCTCCCTCCCTTTTCGGCCACCCTGAATCCTTCCCTGTTAGCCTTGGGGGTAGGCTGTGACTCCACTCTATCAGATCCCTGCCTACCTGCTGTCCACTTGCCACCCCCCCAACTAGTTTAAATCCACCTTTGTCGCTATATACCTCCCCGGTCTTTGCTTTAATACCTCCTTCCCCTCCTTGCTCAGGTGCAGCCTATCCCTTGCAAACAGACTATTATTATCCCAGGTACTGCCCCAGCAGCCCACAACACCTTACCCCTTAGTTTGACACCATTCTACCAACCATGTGTTCAACTCCCCAGTCCTCTCCTTTCTCACTGTGTTTGTGCAGGGTACTGGGAGCACCACCGAGAAGGCCACAGACTCCCCAGTCACATTACATGACCTTTCCATTTCTCAAACTTCTCTCGCTACATCCACCATTTTCCCCGCTAGGTCATTTGTCCCTACATGTACTACAATGTGCAGTTTCCTCCTACCCCTCCTTGCACACCTTAGGATTGCCTTTCCTGCCTTGTCTGCCTTTAATCCCAGTATGGACTTCACTCACATCTGACTGTGCCTCTCCCCCTTGCTGCCCTCTTTGATCCCCTTGAGGATTTAATCCCCCGACACTAGTACACCCCCTCCTCTTTTCTTGTGCCCATCACCACCACCCCACCCAGATTCTCATTCCTGGGGCCACTCAAGATGGTGCTTCTTCCATTTGTCCCAGTGTCTTCCCCCTGCCCCTCTCAATTGAGACCCCCCTCCTCCTGTTTGACTGCCAACCTCCCTCCTCACCTCTCCGAGTATTATCCCTCCCCCTGCCATGCCATGCCTAATCTCTCCACTAGCAATGTCCCTCACTCACTACTCTTCATGAGTACAATCCCTTGTGCAATCTCCTCCTGCATCCTCCTCTTCCCCATGTGTCACTAGCAACAGCAAACATGTTCCCTACCCTCTTTGCATTACTATGTGTTTTCTCTTCCCTCCTGCCTACTGCTGCTCCTCTTTTGCTAGGCCCTACTAGAGTTCACTCTTCATCAGCTCTCTTCCTGTCTAGTTTGCCACCTCCCCCTGACACTTCCCTTGACCCACTGTTCCTTCTCTGCGGTGCCTCTGATAATCTCACCTGTCAGCCCTTCTACCAACGCAACCCTCCCCTCCCCCCTCAACCTCCACAGCTCACTGCCAAGTCACTGAACCTCATCCTCGAGCCTCCTTAGCCTGTGGCATATAGGGCACCCTCCCAGTCTCCACAGTACGTTTATCCACACTGCTGCCCCACAACCACTGCAACCCAGAATCCTACCCATGGTTCATACTATCTATACATGACAGTGAAATACAGTCTCTCTATACTGATTGCAGTTGTTTATGAATGCAGTTACAAACCCACCAATAGCGTTTCCAAGTCTCACAAACACATACAGTCCAGAAATTAGACGTTCGTCCCAGGTCCTCTTTAGGCCCCTCCTTCCAGCTTAAGTGGGGCCGTTCTGCCCCCCATTGAGCTTAATTAAAAAAACACAGCCACAGAAACCTTTAAGCTTAATTCAAAAGACACTGTCACAGAAACCTTTAAGCTTAATTAAAAAAAAAACAGCCACAGAAACATTTAAGCTAAATTAATAAAAAAGAGCCACAGAAACATTTAAGCTTAATTCAAAAGATACAGTCACAGAAACCTTTAAGCTTAATTCAAAAGACACAGTCACAGAAACCTTTAAGCTTAATTAAAAAAACAGCCACAGAAACATTTAAGCTAAATTAAAAAAATATATCAAAACTTACAAAACTCCTCTCCACAATCTCTCCACAGCAAGTAGAATTAACTAATCCCAGCACAGCCTCTATCTGAAATTGTAATACCAAATGCCCTTGCATGCAGCCTAAGACAGCCAACTACAATAATAAATGGAAATCACAATCCTACTCATACGATTTACAGTACTCACTATTCACCATAGTCCTACTCATAAGTTATACACACACACATATATATATATATATACTGTATATATATATATATATATATATATATATATATATATATATGTATCTTTAAGAATTAGCTCATATGGTTCTTCCTTGCCTCCTCCCTCCTAACCAGCCCTGAGGGTGAAGGCCAGTTTGCAGCTCCCCAAGCTCCTCCCTCTCAGCCTTCAAATCTAACCCCCAGTGGCTTTTCAGTATTTAAGAAAGGCAGCTGGAGGGGGTGGGTGGAGGGGCCTTTGCAATCCCTCCAGCCACAGAAACCTTTAAGGTAAATTCCAAAAACACAGCCACAGAATCCTTTAAGCTAAATTCCAAAAACACATCCACAGAAACCTTTAAGCTAAATAAAAAAAAAAAAATAGCAAAACTTACAAAAAATCATCTCCACACTAACTCTCTCCATAGCATTCCAGTGGTCATTATATGACTTGTAGTTGAGATGCCTAACCATGGACATCTGAAGGGAAAGCTATTGATTCTCACCCACTTATCAAATATCTTTCATAGCATGGCTGCAGTGGTTGCAGGAAAGTAACATGACTTCACCCTTCCAAGACAGGGAACACCTTTATGACACCCCCACCATCCACTGGCCCAGTGAGTGAAAAATCTGCGGTCATGCCCAAACCCACATTTCTCATATGTCCTTGCAGCCAAGCTGTTGGCCCAACTGTACATTTTTTTTCTTGATGGCTTATACTAATTAAGACTATTTTCAAGAAATGTTCATTTAAAGGAGAACATTAATGCACTGTGTCTATCACAGTTTGAAAGCCCATGCAAAAGCTATTTTAAATGAGGGATTAGGTTACCTGAAAATGGCAGCAGTCCTCAGATACTGTATACTGTACATAACTACCTTCTCTATTTGAATATAAGCCGAGGCTTTTATTACCGATTTTATTATTCAGGCTTGGTTTGTAATTGATGGTTGCTTCAGTTCAAGTGTGGCTTGTTATTGTCTATCTGCTATAATTGACAATCAGCTGTTATATACTGTACTATGTCGGCCTGGATGGGCTTTATAAACCAGTATGCATGAGAGGTTTTTGTATCCGTAAAAAGGAGGTATAAAAAAGGGTGACAGTGAGTTCCTTACCAACCAAGCACAAATCTTTTAACTGGGCCTTTAAGCTTACCGCTGCTTGGAGGTCAGAGAAAGAATAAGCATTTGTCAATGCCAAATGTTAGTTTGCTGCCATTGGGAGTGCAGGAGTTAGAAAGATGCAGCATAGGAATGGCAGTCAAGTACTGAACTGATGCTAACCCACCTCCACCCCGCAGAGAGTGACAGGCATTAGGGTGTCCCTTTGGGTGTTTGGTAGTGCAGTGCAGGAAAACATGTTGGGCAGGATGTGAAAAATGACAGCTGCACAGTTCATAAGGAGGTGTAAAAAAATGCCAGTGATGAAAATGTGGCATACAGATATACGAAATTTGAGGAGTTACAAGGGTGCATGGGAAATATGCAACGCACGCTTGAAACACTGCCATTTTATGGGTTTTCAGTACCAAATTTTCAACATAGGCATTTAGCACCTCTGCTCATGAACAGTGTCACTGTCATTTTCCTCAAAGTGTCCCAAAAGTGATTTCACACAGTGACCAGGCTATCTTTGAGGAGCTAAACACATTTGGGCAGGATATGTGACATGACAGCTGTACTGTTCATCAAGAGGTGTGGAAAAATGGCAATGGTGAAAATCCAGAGTGAAAATATATCATGAATGCTGCGATAGTACGAGCGTGCATGCAATCTGCCAACGCACGCTCGTAACACAGTCATTTTATGTAGTATTAGCACCAAATTTTCAACACAGGCATTTTAGGACCTCTGCTCATGAAATGTATCACTGTCATTTTCATTATCTGGCCCAAACACTGATTTCTCACAGCGACTGCGCTATTGTGCGCTGGAAGTGCAGAAACACATTTTGGGCAGGATGTGGAAAATGACAGCTATACTGTTCACAAGGAGGTGTACAAAAATGCCAATGCTGAAAATCTGGTGTTAAAATATTGTGAATGCGCGAAGTTATGAGCCTGCGTAGTAACTGCGCAACGAACGCTCACAAAACAGGCATTTGTTGAATTTTTCCCACCAAATTTGGAACATAGGCTTTTTGAGAGGCCACCTCATGAACACTGGCACTGTCATTTCGTTTATGGGTCCCGAAAGGTGATTTCACACAATGACTGCAAAATCACCTTTTGAGGCTGATTAACACCATGAAAGTGATAGAATTCATGAAGAGGGGCCCCAAAAACCCCATGCTGAAAATTTGGTGCCAAAATTCCAAGAAATGCCTGAGATATGCAGCAAAGATGAAAAAACCCTATTCACTCCATTATACAGCTTACTGGCATTTCCTCAGCTTAGGTCGGCTTTGAAGAGTGCAGACGGTTCCCGGTCCACGAAGATCGCCGCCCAGACTCGGAGGTAAGTAAGGGGTGAGGGGGTGGGGGAGGGGAGGCAGGTGCGAGGATGCGCGGGTGGGGGAGGGGCATCGAGACTATGAGGACAGTTTTCATTTACAGGAAAAAAGGAAAACCATCGCGACAGTTTTCATGTTGTTGGGCATTTGGCACGCTGAGGTGGGCTCCAGGTTGCCAACTAACTGTTTTTTGGGGTCAGTTGCTGACGGGGATTTGGCACCCTGGTCAGCACACAACATGGGGCAGTAATGCTGACGGGGATTGAGCACCCCTGCGGCAAACAAAGAAAGCGGGGTGTGAGCTGAGGGGATTGGGCACCCCCGGCATTCAACAATTGAGGGTGATGCCGACAGGAGTGGGATCCCCCATTGGCACACTAACACTGTGGGGGGGGTTACCAACAGGGGGATTGGGCACCCCCGATCTCGGCAGACCTGAGCCGCTCACTAACCATGCTCATAATGGCAGTGAGCACGGCAAGCAAAGGACCTCTGTGTATGATGAGCTTTCTTCGGATTGCAGTGGACCTTTGTTTAGGTGTGCTCACCCCATTATATATGCATGGTGTGGCGCCGGCATGCAGGCTGATTAGGGAATGAGAGACACTCCTACTGATGCATGCCTTGCATTCGCCCAACAGCAGCCGTGCCTCCCAAACCCGTACTACCTCAAGATGTTGCTTGCACAAGTGTGCAAGCCAACATAAAAAAATCTCATAGCTGCAGCAGCACTCCACATACAGTAGATGAGAAACAGCTTCATGAGTGGAGAAAGAAGCTGCCAACATGCAAGGAGAAAGTGTCAGTTCTTGTCTTGATGGGGTCTAACAAAACATGTTGGTGGCTCAATGGCAGCAGACATTAAGGCAAGATACCCAGAATCATTGGCTGAGCTTGCCAGCTGTATCACTGTGCAGTTTGAGCAACAATACATTGTGACCTGAAAGGCTGTGGCCCTGAAGGCAAGGAGTCATGTGCAGAACCCCTCATTCATTGCCAGTCTTGGATAGGGGGCCAAGTGTCTGTGGTGAGGGGAGTCACACTGTCAGAGAACTACAATAGGATGATTTTTAAATGCAAGCCCTGGCTTAAATTCAATGGCTGCTTGCATTACAAATGGATGTTTACAGATGAGACCTCTATTCAAGGGTTGCTACTAAATGAAGAAGGCTTGCAAACAAAGATACACAGTAAGTCCATTTAATATTGATACTACGTTGCCTCCATTTCTTTGCACGTTGTGGTATTTTAAAGAAACAAGTCTACCTACATGTAGTCAAGCACAGCTTGTTTCTCCATGACATCAGAAAGCTCCATAGAACAGTGACAGTGTATAGTAATATCAATATAAATAAACTTAGCCATACATATCTCGGGACTGCTGTGAGCTGCATTTAAGTCCAATATCTAATTTAAAAGGCTTCTTACAGCATTGAATGTATGAAGGCCACTGTGCCTGACTGTTTCCATTTAATAGTTAGATAATATTTTATAATGAATGTGCTTAGAGCAAGTCCTTGAAAGCCAGCCACATGACAGACAACAGGAAGGATTTTGAAAAGAATTATCAATCTAAATGCTTTTAAAAAATAATAGCAGTTAAACTGCAAAATCAGATCCATGCTTCCTCACAGTTAAGAGCACTGACCAGACCCCTTATAATTGTATAATAACCTTTTAGACTGCAGTATGTGCCTCCATTTGTTTCCAAGAAAGAGTACTTTACCATTTTGATGCAGTCTTCTAAAATACAGTGCAAATTGCAAGTTCTTTTGAAATGGAAACAAACACCTTATACAGCAGCAGCCAGCCAGACAAAGTCATTTGTAAGCACCACTGAATGGTATTTTTGGAGCTGAAGGAATTTCCATGGTACCAATTCAGAACTTGTGTGCCATGCAAGCTACAGAAGCATCTCTTATTGTTTTGTACAGTGCGTTGGTGCTGTACAAAACTTAATAGAATTTTGGGAGAATATAACATTTCTGTGAATTCTGAGGCATTCATGAGATGTAGAAATAGGGTAAAATCTGGAATTCTGCCCTTTTCACCAAGCAACTTGTGATTTCTGCCAAGTGGAAATGTTAGGGCAGAATCCTACAATTGTGTAAAATCCCCAACTATGCTGCCCCCAAATTTCACATAAATGTTGCATTTATTGCTTTGCAAAAATTAAATTCCACCCATGTAATTACCACACATGTCAGACTTTTACTTCCACAATATTTCAGAATGCACTTTGTCAAATTTCACAAAATGCTGACATAAAAGGCTAGAATGAATTTATGAATTGCAAGTTACTGTATTAAACTGCAGAAAGAAAATCTGCAGAATTGCTCACTGAAATGTGGAAATATAAGTGCAAAAACCCACTCCAGGGTGTGCAGTTATTGGGGATTAATCTACATCCTGGGTGCTGTGAGGGCACTCGGCTGCAGCCTCATGCCTCACAATGCAGCCAGGGTGTTGATTATTCCCCAGTAACCACACACCCCCATTGTGGGTTATTGCTTACATATTACAGATTGGTGTATTAAACTGTAGAATGGAATTCCACAGAACTGTTATTCTGCAGCTTTTGTGTATCATTCCTCAGTTTAGCTAGACAGTTTTGCAGAAAGCAATGAATATTCACCAAACATATTTGAAAGATTCAGAATTTGCCAAAAGTCAGAAATTTGGAGAATTTTGTGACATTTCCATGAATTCAGAAATCTCAAATTTCTGCCTAGCACTAGTTGCATGCAGAGTTGAAATTTCTAGGTCACCAGTTTATTTATTGAAAATTGTACACACCTGGATAACCCTATGACAGGCAATATTTTGCCTTCATGGGCTCCCAGGGGACCTCGGCCAAAACATGCATCACTTTACATTTGGCTACTTGATGCTAACTGAGCACAGTTTCAATCCCCCCCCCCCCCCGTGCAGTGCAAAGGGCTTGCTCCATGAAAAATGGTGCAAAGTGCCCCTTGTACCAAATGATGCACTGGGAGCAATTCTCAATGGCAGACTGCATCAGTCACAGGCTGTCTGCCCCTAATGGGGCTTGTTCTGCCCCTGCACCCATCAATGGGCTGCAACATGACACTATGGGGCATGGGGCAGATGCAAGCAGCCACATCCCCGAAAATGGAATTCTCAGAAGTCTCCCAGAAGGAGAAATTCTAAGAATCTTTAGACCAGCCAGGGCTGGTCTAAGGATAGTTAGAAAATTCTCCAATGGGAGAGTTGGCCTGTTTGCAGCACTGTGCCATGGTCCTCCCTCTCCATCACAGATGTCACCAGTATTCATAATTACAACAATAACCCTTCCTGGTGGTCTGGTGGCCCCATCCCTGATTCCTGATGTCATCCATATTCATTTTAATAAAATATCCCCCCTCCCTGGTGGTCTAGTGGCCCCCCTTCCTGATTCCCTATTGCACCCATATTCATATTATTAAAATGTCCCCCTTCCCTAGTGGCCTTGTGGACCAAGCACACCCCATCCCAGCAGGTAGTACCCATGTCACTTCTCCCCCCTTACACACTGAAAGACAGCTGGTAACTGGCACAGCCAACCTCTCACTTTCGCGGCTCCCACCGACAGAACTGTCACTGAGCACCTACTGTGTAATGTACATGTTCATTGATTAATCAATGAGCACGTACACTATTCAGTAGGTGCTCAGTGACAGTTCAGTCAGTGGATGGTCTTGGAGTTATGAGGTGGGCTGTGCCAGTCTCCAGCTGTGTTTCAGTGTGTTGAGAAGCGGGGAGGTGGGCACTACCTGCTGTGGTGGAACGTGAGGGTCCACTAGGCCACCAGGGAAGGGGCTAATTTTAACAATATGAACATGGGCAACATTTGGGATTGGGGAGGGGAACCACTAGACCACCAGGAAAGGTGATAATTTAATAATATGAATATGGGTGACCTCAGGCATCAGGGGGCCACTAGACCACCAGGGAAGGAGGGCATATTAATAATATGAAAACAGGCAACATCAGAGATTGGGGATGGGGGCCACAAGACTACCAGGAAGGGGTTATATTTATTTTACATGGGGATCAGGGATGGGAGTACCACTAGCTTTTGCTGCACCTAGCCTGTGGCAAACATCCCCCATGTACCATATGTTTGTTGCAAGGGAGAGGTTATGGGAAGTGTGAGAACATCGGTGCTGGGACTTCTCCTGTACCAGAATCTGTTGCAGGGTCTCTGGCACACTGGACTTCAGCACAAGCTGCTGTTTGCTGTAGCTTGCATCAATCTAAGCCCTCTTTGAGAACCAAGCCTGATTTGTTTCATTCTAGTATTTATGAATATAAAGGCACTTCTTGAGATCGGGGGTTGGGGGTGCAGACAGTCCACCTACCTTTTATCCTGATAACAAAATCACCACAGAACTGAGCCCAATACTGATTGCTGTGGTTTCTGTTCATTTCATTCCTTGGTTCTTCCTCCTCCAAGCATGCAGCCATGATCTATGGTATGTATCCAGAAGTATCTACAGACACCAAAAGAAACCAGAGTGCTGTTAGCCTACCGTATGCACCACAAATAAAACCAAAAGTGTAAGATCAAAAGCACACTGACTGTAGAAAATGAAATCTGAATCAATGTTTTACCTGAAGCAGGAATGCCATACCAAGACAGTTTTGCAGGAGAGGGTATACAGTTGAAATGTAATAAAGCGAGGGCACCATCTTATACCTTTACAGCACTTTCTTCATTCAAACAACAATACTTGGATGGGAATTTTGGGAGGCATGTGCTCCACCAGATGATATGGGCATGATGAACCTGCATGGGATCTGTTCTCATCCTTAGTTTCTTCATAGACAATTCCTGAAGGAGGCCTTTGGTCAAAATATTAATTCTAACTGTATTTTATGTAATCAGGAGGCGACTATTCTACCTTCATTTTAAATAACAAGGTATATATTCTACTGCCACTAAATGATAAACAGAAAATATAGCAGAATTTAAGATGCATAAAAACATCTAGTTTTGCACATAAAGACTTACAAATACAAGCTGTCAATCTAGCGCAATGCATAAGAAAGAGAAAACAGGAAACAGGGTGATATCTTCTGATGTGTATTACAGACAGCAAGGTTTCACATAACTCTATTTTGAAAATATTTGATTTCCAAAGATAACATTAAAAGCTTCCTAAATACAGGAGATGAAAAGATTTACTCCAGAAAGGGAAACAAAGAAATTGTGATGACATCTAAATTGGTAAGAATGAAAATTAAAATTAACTGGTTTTTTTTTATGTATGGAAGGTGTGTTCTTTTAGTGATATGTTATATTAACCTGTAAAATGTCTCACACCTGCTGTATGTAAGTATTTTAACTTCCTGAAACCTGTGATGACATCCAAATGTTGTCCCATGGGAGTATTTTGCTTCCATAAAAACTTAACTGAGAAAGATTTAGCAGTTTTAGAAAATAAAGTGTGAGGAAGCATGTGAGACAAATAGCGTGCTTATACTGTTCATGCGCAGCAGGAGAGGGGGCAGAGTACATTTTGCAAGCAGAGCTTTTTCCTGACATATTCCTGATATTAGTCATGAAAGTTGCTAATTGTCAGGAAAATATCTTCTTTGTCTAACACAGAGAAGAACACAGAAATGTCATACCATCCAGACTGCCAGTAGATATAGGAAAACTCATAGTTCCATCAAGAAGATCCACAATCTATTAATCAAACCATACTGCATGTTGCAATGACCTTGACCCCTTCCTTATCTCTGTTTTACCCTCAGTAAGACAATAAAATAAGTAGAAGTGATTGCTGAGAGATGCAGAAGAGTAAATGTAGCATATCAAAGGTTAGTTATTTTGTTGACGTTTGTGTTGCTTTACTTAATGACACATATACCGATTTAATACACTGACTTCGGACCCACAAAATAGAAAAAAAAAACAAAAAAAAACAAACAAATAAGTTCTATAGTTATAACTTGTCACTCTAAAAGTGGCACACATTTTGACTACGGATTTTTTTTTGCTTGTTTTTTTTTAATTATCTTCTGAGCAACTGAGTTTTTCTTTCGCTGCTTGGTTTTGCTCCATCATTAACTACCCCACTTAGCAAGTTGTTAAATCATATAACATATTTTTACTAACTGACAGAAAATAAGATGTTTGTGGACAGAAATAGTTTTGCCATCATCCCCATTGACATTTCTACAGAAAGTGCAAAGAACTCTCTCTGATAAGCATTTCTAGGTAAAACAAGCAAACAAACAATAACACCCTAGACATAAACCTTCTAAGAAGAACATACCTGTGTGACTGAGGTGGTTCGAGTCTCACTCTGGAGACTTGGTCCTACATCCAGTTCCATCACGGATGCCAAGTAAGTTGCTTAACTAATGTTGTTGCTGTGTATCATAAAGGATGCAATACTGAAATTCTTTTTGATGATCAAGCTGTTCCTAGGGCAACTGCAAAATAAAACAAAACAAAAAAAACAGCAGGTGATACCTTATCACCTATCTATAAAACAAGTCCTGATGTCATTCTCCACTGCCGTATGTACATGCTGTGTTCTTAACATCATAAAACATATTGACAATTAGAGGTAGACAAAGACCATAGATCCAGCCTGGGGGTGCTACCGCTACTTCAGATTGATAGGAACTATCAGAATGGCTGAAGTAAATGATTCTGCTCTGGTTCTGCCTGGTGCTGCTCCTGCCTAATGCTAGATGATCTGAGTCTGAGCCTCACATAAGCAGCTCAGGTGGTTTTTTTTTTTTTAGTTTTGTTCATCTCCTGATTCCAGGTGGGGGGATGTACCCTCTCTTTGGTGCCTGGACCTCGCATCCCAGATCTCCCCAGGCTGGCCAGACCAGGAGGTCTGCAGCTTTCCCTCTGTAGCAGGGCTCCCCGAGAGAGAGAGACTGAGATTATCCTGGGATCCCAGCTGAAGCTATGCATGGAGCATACTTGGGTGGACGTCCACAGGCTTCACAGTGCAGCAGGGCCAGGGGCCTTTTCCATAGATTCCCCCTAGAGGTATGGATGTGCAGTGATGTTAGTATGGGTCATGTGTGCTCCTCCACCCACCTTACAGACATCTGGCATCACCTCCCCCACTGAAGAGTGGTCCTGGCTGTTGCATACCCAACCTCCACTGGGTATCACAGGCATGCCGGAAAGCCACAACTCTCCCTCCAGAGGAGGACAGCTATCCAAGGGATGCTCATTCCACCTCTCCTTGGCTGATGCTCTGATGCAAAGCACTTGTTCTCGAATGCAGGTCATCGGAGCCACAGGCAGTAGCACTACCACTGCAGCAGTGGATTGGCCATCAGCTCAGCTTGCTTTGCAGGTTTAGCCTCTCCCACCCCCCTTGCCCCACTGATATTAACTCCCAGTGCTTATCCCAATCCACATTGAATACAATCCCTATCTGTAATCTGTACCTGTGTTTGCATGTATATAGTCCCTGCACTCCCAGGAACTTATTAAATAAATAGGGTGCTCTATGCTCTAGCATGTAAGAAAGTAGCTTTGTAGTGTCTGGGAAAATCTGATTGGACAGCAAGATTCCATGGTGCATGTACTAATTTTGCAGAATGCACTGCTGTAAAACAGACTAGTACAATTAATTTTGCTGGGAGTGCTAAATTATGGTGGCAGTGTTGGTATTTTAATATTTAAGTTTCTGTAAAAAACGTGCTTCTTATTTGGGGTGCCTTTGTTTTTCTAAAACACATTTTTAGTAATAAATAAAAAAATGTTCTTGATTGGTGAGATGGAGATGACAGTGTATCATTAGGCTGCCATATGGGAGACTCAGGTCTGCACCATGGTACTGGATCCTAACTCTGAGCTGAAGGTGTCTTGAGAGGACTATGGAGACATGGTCTATGACTCTGGGGTAGAGCTGCTATCTTTTCACTACACAGACATTATTAGTTGTGACCTAGTGACAGAACTGGATATTTTGGGTAATAGTAAGACTGGGATGATGGAAGGATATCCACAGAAAGGAAGTGGGATGGGAGAAAACAGTGGGAATATTTATTTTTTCACAGTCATCATTGATACCTCTGCTCAGAATTCTCATAATCAAAGTCTGATCCACCTTTTATCCCCTAATGGCCCCCATGAAGTAGAAATGTCCTTTGAAATATAAAGATGAGCTCAGTGTATGTAAACCAGGTCCCACAGCGTGGAGGGCATCCTGTTTGCATTCTGGTTTCATTTCATTTCATTTATTTGTTTAACCAGGAAAATGGATTGGGCCCAAAGGGACCCTTTTTCAACTACGCCTGGGGAAGGGAATAATAAAAAGCATACATAAACACAATACAATAGACACAATACATTGACAGTTGTATAAACATCATTCAATCATAAAATAATAAAAATCATAAAAATCATACAACATGTTCTATACACTATCCAGAGTATCTCAAAGTGCAATTAACATCATGTAATCCCAACACATTTGCAACCAGAAACACTTTGCAAGTAATCTTCCAAAGTTCTTTTAAATACACCTCTTGTTTTCTGTATATCTAAGTTAAATAGAGGTAATTTGTGTATTAATTTTGGACCATAATTAAATCAAAGAACACTTATCAATTTTAGTATTTATTTTCCATTCTATAAGTTATTTTGTCGATGGTTCCCTAAGCACTAACTGAAATTGTACATTGTAGATGTTCTGCTAAAACAGGGGGAGTATGTGTGTGAAATAATCTATGCAAAAATAAGTCAGCAGTCTTCATAATTCTGTCTCTTGGGAATAATGTCCCAAAAATGGAATATAAATTACAATGATGTTCTCTTCTTCCAGTGTTTCTGACTGCAAACCTCACAATGTTGTTAAAAGTTACCATATAATTATTATACAAGGTTTCTGGAGCATTTATTACCAAAATATTATTATATTCAAGTGCTAGGAGTAGTACTTGATGTTCTGTTACCTGCTTAGCTTGTATGTCAAACAATTAACATTTCTATATAGAAAACCCAATTTATTATTTACTTTCTTCGTTGCTTGAGAAATCAGGCTTGCCAATAAAAGGCAGGCCAGTTTGTCTAATATCCCCCTGCCAGAAAAGCAAAGGGGGGAGGGAGATAGGAAAAGAGAAGGGGATAGGATGTCAGAGAGGGTCAAGTGACTAGGGACAGTAGAGCTTCCCAATTGGTCAAGGGGAAGGGCTAGAGAGGGGGGCTGGGAGGTGGGGCCTGTTTGGCTATACAAGATCCTGCAGAGCTTTTGGTCTTCCTCTTTATGCTGGGATAATGATTCTCAGCACAGCATTGGCAGCTAAGGGTAAGGTGCTATACAGGGTACCTAGGCCTTAGGCCAGGTAGGTTCCTTGGTTTCATTTCATTGGGAGAATGTACTGGGGTTGGTAGTTTAAATAAAAAGAGGGAAGGGAAGGGAAGGGAAGGGAAGGAGAAGATGAAATGTGGGATAATTAGGGAGGGGAGCTATTGCCAGGCTGGGTACTAGGGAGGTTTATGACTCCCATGTTTAGAATTAGGTTGTAGGGCAAGTTCTTAGATGGAGTTGCATGTAATGCGAATGGATCATACTGCCCAGCAGGATGAGATGCGATACCCATTGGTGCAAGTAAAGCTCGGGTTGGTAGTTTTTTGTTTAAAAATAAAAAGCAAAATGAGTTGGGGTGTTTGGGCATGCAGCGGGGTGAGCAGGCAGGCCATGAGGACTAGGATCGCAGTGCAAGTGCAGGAGGTTTTGATTGGGTGGTGATTGCTATAGGACAGAATTTGACTTGGCTGCATGGGGGCATTATGAGAGGGTACATGGTGGTTTTACCTTGTGGCCTTCTGCGGCATTCGAGGAGGGGGGCAAGGTGCAAGCAAGGGAGGGTTTTGGAAGGGTGGCACCTGCTACAGGATGTCAACCAGTATGGCAGAAGCGCTTGGTTACAGTGTTTTAAAAAAAAAAGAGAGAGTTTTGCAGCAGTTGGGCAGGCATAGGTGGGAGCAGGCAAGCCACGAGGAGCAGGATTGCCGTGCAAACATGGGGGGAGGTTCAACTGGTGTGGCACCTGCTACAGGAAGGCATTGGGTATGACTGCATGGGGCCTGGGAAAAGCGACAGGGTGATTTGCCTTGATATGAGGGGCATAGTCAGGGCTCAAATAACAGAGCCGTAGCGCTACATTGATGAAGCTGGTGCAGATGGCTGCAAGGCATGAGAATGCAGCGAGTTAGAGGCTCTGAAGTAGAGTGAGCAGTTCTGAGGGAGGAGTGGTCACAGAAGGTTGTGGGCATTGCAGATGGCCTGAGCAACTAGGCAGAGGTCAAGTTGTCTGCTTTTGGAGTGGGGGCAGAGTGCCAAAGGGGTCGCACGCCAGATGCTTGCATGGCATTTGGAAATCTCGGTCCATGTGGGCCAAATGAGGATGGGGGCATTAGGGCGAGCAGCATTTTGAGGATGATATCAGATGCACTAAGTGGAAGTTCGTGGTGGCGTGATGGGTTGGGGCCTGGCAGTCTTTCAGGCTCCTAGATGGAGAGGCCAGACACTTTCGCCAATCTTGCCCTGGCGCTGCTGGTGGATTTGCTGGTGCGGCAGTGATCAGGTAGTCAGTTGGGGGGCAGTCTCGGTAGGTGGCATGGACCACGGGTGTGCAGGCCACATGCTGAGTACTGTAGCGGGGGCCTAGGATGGTTGATGGCTAATAGGGTGTGTCAGCACAGTGGCACTTAAAAGGTTTCCATAGCGCGTGTGGGTCACAGCTGTAGACAGGACAGTTGGGTGCATTCTTGTATGTTGCACAGTGCATAGCAGTGGCTTGAAGTGGTGCGGTGGATGAAATCACTCAGGGCAAGCCACCACAAGGCGAAGGGACTATGAGGTGGCACCAGAAGGGCAATGAAAGTCAGAGGCAGTGTGCATAGATGGGAAGGTTGGTCCAGGCCAAGGATCACTGGGGAAAGGGGGGCTCGGACAGCAATGCAGATGGAGAGAACCTCTGTGGATCCAGGCCAGATATTGGGGAGACCTGGGAAGATTGTTCTCGGTAGATCAAAGGTACTGCACTGCATGGTATTTAACTTGAGTAAGAGCTGATAGTTCATTGTGGAAGGTGTGTGCCTTTAGAGTCAAAGGTACAAGGTTTGAATCCTGAATCCTGACAGGGAACATTTCTTTGCTATGTATTCACACGGGGGGATGGCTACATGGAAATGCATCAGGCAGACCACTAGTTATATCCACAAAGATATGGTCTACAGTCATATTTAGGGGGATACTTTTAGAGTATATAATGTTTATGCAGGTTTTGGTGCCGTTCAGCACGAGCATTTGAGTATTGGTAGCACCACAGGGGGACATTCCTTGAGACGGTTGAAGGCAGACTAGTGTGGGCTGCTAAGGAAGCATGCCAGTTATTTGAGGTCGACACAGTTTTTATTGATTTATTTTAGTCCTGGGGTAACCGTGAAGGCCCACTGGGCACAGGTGCCTGTTTTCAGGGGTGACCTGGGAGCACTGGGCAGGTGTGTGACTTGCTTGGGGTCACACAGTGTGCAAGTGGAGGCTGTGAGAGTCAGACTTAGGTCTGGTCTGCTGGTTGTGCCAAGCTTTGTTGCCACCTCGTTTCTCTAGCCTCTAGGCTATATTACAGTTGAAGGGTGCACAGGGAGTGCATGGGAAGGTTTGCTTTGGTCTTTCCTACGAACGGGGGTTTACACTGAGGCCCCCTACTGCATAAATAATAGCTCTGAGGCAATGCTGCGGGGGTGTCACAAGGGACACATTGAAAGGGGAACAGGCCAAAGCTAAACAAGGGATGACTTTCTAGGGCTAGGGGTAGTTTCTAATGGTGGTAAAAGGGTAGTAAGCTGGGTGTATTAAAAAAAAAAAAGAGAGAGTAAGATGTGTGTGTGTGTGGGGGGGGGGGGGTGTTTGGTCTAGGGCCAGCACTGAGGTGAGTTGGTTGGGGTGGGGGCAGGCGGAAAAAGTATAAGACAAGCCCTTAGATAAAATGGGAGGAACACAAAATCCTTTCCTGGGGATCAACCAAAGATGGAATGAGGTGGCAGTTGAGAGTGCAGCTCTGGGGGGGTTCAAAACAGGGAAGACAAGGGTCAAGTTCGAACTGGGGAATTCTTCTCCAGTGGGGACGTAGTAAGGACAAGGGGAATATTGGGGAATTGCAAACCGTTATGAGTACTAACAGTCGACCAGGAGCAATTTCTACAGAGGGGGAAAAGAAGGATAGGATGGAGCATCTAAGCAATGTCAGGACAGGTTTATGAGGTTAAGGGAATTTTCAGCTGTTAGCAGTTGGGGGGATTTGGTCCCCAATCTAATGTAGACAGGATCTGATCACAAAGCGCAAGGTCGGGGGTACTGGGGATGAGCAGATTCATGGCTAAGCAGCCTGGTCTGAGCTCCAAGGCCAGGCAGGCCAGCAGTATGTAGGTGGGGGAATAAGGGAGCATACCAGTGGCACCCACTGGACATGGCTGGGGCATATCTTGCCATTTCCAATTAACAGGTAGCGGGCAAGAGTCTGGCCAAAAAAACAAAAAATAAAGGAAGAAAATCTGTCAACAATGATTGCCAGAGATGGCAGGGGAAGCCATGTGGGGTGGTCATGGCCCAGGATTGATGGGGGTAACAGTGGGGGAGCACCTGGGAAACAGTGACCACCAGTCATTGTGGTTTGAAATCACAGAAAGAGCAGAACCAAACCACACAAAAACACGTATCCTGGATTTTAGGGGGGCAGACTTTGGGAAAATGGGGAGATACTTGAAAGAGGCATTAAGGAGAATGGGACAGGAATCAAGGGTTGAGGAACAGTGGGCAGTATTTAAAATGGGGATTACAAGAACAACAGAATTATGCATTAAGCAGGTTAGCAAGAGGAAAAGGAAGAGGAGACCATTATGGTTTTCCAAAGAGGTAGCAAGAAAGTGAAAGCCAAAAGACTGCATTCAGGCAATACAAAAAGACACAGGCAGAAGGGGATAGGGAGAAGTACCAGGAGAAGCAAAGGGAGGCAGGGAGGTCAGTAAGGGAAGCCAAAGCTCAGACAGAAGAGCACATTGCAAAATCAATGGGTAGAGGGGACAAAACCTTTTACAGGTAGATAAGTGAAAAAAGAAACACAAAGGGAGGGATAGTGAGACTGAAGGGGGAGGATGGGGGCCACGTGGAGGATGACAACAGTAAAGCTGACATATTGAACAGGTATTTCTGCTCAGTCTTTACTGAGGAAGAGGAGGGTAATGGGTCTGAAGGGAGTACAAGGGGTGAGAATGGTGCAGAAATGGACACAAGTCCCTTTACACGAGAAAGGGTCCTGAAGGAACTGGAAGTAATAAGAGTTGATAAAGCAATGGGGCCAGATGGGGTGCACCCCAGGGTCCTTAAAGAACTAAGAGGTGGTGGCTGAACCTCTGGCTATCCTGTTTAGCCGATCACTGGAAACAGGGAGGTACCCAAAGACTGGAGGACAGCAGATGTAGTCCCCTTATACAAAAGTGGGAACAAAGAGGAAGCAGGAACTACAGACCAGTCAGCCTCACCTCGGTAGTGGGAAGATCATGGAAGCACTACTGAAGGAGAGATTGGTAGAACATCTGGTTGTCAATGGACTACAGGACCCAAGGCAGCATGGTTTCACCAGGGGAGGTCATGTCAGACCAACCTCGGTTGAATTCTTTGACTGGGTGACTCAGGAGGTGGATCAGGGAGGGCGGTGGACATGGCCTATCTGGACTTCAGCAAGGCCTTTGACACTGTGCCACATAGAAGACTATTACACAAACTGGGGAATATGGGTGTGGGCAGGACAGTAGTGTGGTGGGTAAGTAACTGGCTGGGTGGTAGGACACAGAGGCTGGTGGTAAATGGCTGTCACTCCACAGAGGGAAGAGTGACCAGTGGGGTACCACAGGGATCAGTGCTGGGACTGGTCCTATTCAACATCTTCATCAGTGACATTGTGCAGGACCTAGAAGGCAGAATTTCACTGTTCGCTGATGACACAAAGCTCTGTAACAGAGTAGACACACCAGAGGGTGTAGACAGAATGAGAAGCGACCTGCAGAAACTTGAAGAATGGTCAGGGGTTTGGCAGTTGAAATTCAATGCAAAGAAGTGCAAGATAATGCATATGGGGCACAAAAAACCCTGGCACAATATATCAGTTGGGGGGGTGAGGATATAGCATGCACCAAGCAGGAAAGGGATCTTGGGGTTATCATCTCTGATGACCTCAAGGTAGGGAAACAGTGTGACAAGGCAGCAGGTAAAGCAAATAGGATGCTGGGATGTATAGGCAGGGGCATCACCAGCAGGAAAAGGAAGGTCATAATTCCGCTATACAAGACACTAGTGAGGCCCCACCTGGAGTACAGTGTACAGTTCTGGAGACCATACCTACGTAAGGACATAGACAGGGTAGAGAAGGTTCAGAGGAGGGCAACAAAGATGGTGCATGGATTGCATCACAAGTCCTATGAAGACAGGTTGAAGAAACTGAACATGTACTCCCTGGAGGAGAGGAGGAGAGAGGGATATGATAGAGACATACAAGTATCTTACAGGAGGAACAGGGTGCAGGAAACACTATTTTAAGCGAAAAGATGTTCCAGGACTAGAGGCATGGGATGAAGTTGGAGGGAGGATGATTCAGAGGAAACATGAGAAAGAATTTCTTCACAGAACGGGTGGTGGATAAGTGGAACACCTGCCAGAGGAAGTGGTGGGGGCTGAAACAATCACGGGATTTAAGAATGCATGGGATAGACATAAAGGAATTCTGGAGGTCAGGGGTAAAGGGCAACAGACTTCTAGGAAAACAAACTGAACTTACAAGCTCAAATGGGCAGACTGGGTGGGCCATAGGCCCTTATCTGCCGACACTGTCTATGTATCTATGTATCTATGTATCTAGGAGTGGGAGACTAAGGCAGGGCACAGAGAGGTGTCCCGGAGGTGACCCAGGAACCTTGGTCAGACCAGCAAGGTCAGGAGGGATCGGGGGGGCAGGGTAGGAAGGCTTAATTCAGCTGGGAGGGATTTGCAGGAGGCGATATGGTCTCAAGAATTAATTTCAGGAGGCTATGTGGTGCAGAGGTTGGGGGGGACCAGAGAGGCGAGGCCCAGAAGGGGGCTAGCACTGGGTTTGGAAGCCCATAGTCCCCTTGAGCACCAGTGCACTCTCAAGTGAGGACCTTAGTTAATAGAGATCCCCCCAAGGCCAGCCCTGGGAGGTATGTAAAGTGTGGATGTAAGGGCTGGCACGAGTGAGGACTGGGCCCTGGGACCCCATGGGGGCAAAGCCTAGGTGGACGTGAGGGCACAGAGATGGGGTGGGGAGTTAGGCTAGGGGAGTCCACCCACTGTGTTGTTTTATGGCAGTGAAAGCATGCTGAGGGATGGACACAGGCCGACAGGGTGGGAAGGCCAAGGGAGGACCCCCGGAGCCATGGTGGGCTGGCACCGGACAGAGGCATGGCATGTTCTTGGCCCCAGGAAAAGACAGTTTATATAAGGTGGGGCCCAGGAGCAGGAAAGTGGGGGCGCACATGGGAGGTGCCCTGCAGGTTCCCTGTGAACAGGTGCCTCGACCAGGACTGCCAAGCCTGGGGAGGGGAGGGCACCAGCTCAGCAAGAAGGGGAGGATCTTCGAACAATGAGCTAGCAAACCCGAAGGGGCCTGAAGTGCCCCCCCCAAGGAAGGTGGACCTATCCCAATGGGGATATCCAGGAGCCAGAAGGACCGAGGGTGTGCCAGACAGCCAGTCTGGGCCTAGAGCAAGGATTTGGTGAGAAGAAGGATGGCTGAGCAACAGTGGGCAGAAAAGGGGGCTATTGGACACAGATCCAGAAGGCGCAGATCAACTTGAGGTTGAAGTGCTAGCCCGGGGAGGGAGGGGAACTAGCTGGCCAAGGTAGTACAGGCGGGAGGGGTCCAGCCCCTGTGCCAGGTAGTTCCCAGACAAGCTGAGGGAAAGGAGCACTGGAAAGGGTGGTCAGGCACAGGGATGCCAATTCTGAGCCTCAGGCTAGGAGGGCAGCCTCACAGGGAGAAAGAGGGGCATGTGGTGCATGGGACCCCAAATAAAGGAAGGAAACCAGACAACATGGCTAGTGGTGCGAGGGCTACAAGAGAGGGACAGGATATGGGTCTGAAGGTTCCTAAGCCCTGGTGGTAGGGGCAAGTGCGATCAATGAGTCTTAACCCAGGACAGGATGAGGAAGGGCCACAGAGCTAGATACCTGTGGATGGGGCACAGAACAAACAGCCCTGGCCACCATGGGGGCTCAGCGACAGGCATACAAGGCAGGGAGATAGCCATGGGATGGATGCATGGGTACGGCCAGGAGAACAGTGGGAGGCCACAAGGGACAGGGATGATGGGTGAGAATAAGAATGAAAGGCAACACAGCTCGGGTGGGGCGGGGCTAGAAGGGCCCGGCACAGGAATTACTGAATGAAATGGGGCAGGTGCCAAAAGCAGGGTCACCTTGCCAGGGCCCAGAAAGGAGATGGGGCATTCTGAAACAGGGTTGTAGCTGCACTGGGAGGTGCTGAGACAGGGGCGCAAGGGAGAGTCCGGCCAGAGGTGTGCAGAGCAGGCAGGACACCGGGTGGCTGGGGCTACAGGGGTTCATGAATGGGCAGGCCCAGGGAGCCACAAAGGAGGCACTGGGGGCCAAGGGCAGACTGCAGGGATTCATGCTTTCCCCTCATCAGGGACAAGCAGCAACTGCGCCAGGCAGAGGGCCCAGGGAGGCCAGGACTAGGCCACAGCAGTGCTAAGACACAACATCCGAGGCATGTGGGGGGCCGCCTCACCCCGGCAGACACGACAAGTTCATGGTGGGTGTACCTGCATGCATGGCCAGACCTATGGTGGGGTTCCTAGGGGCAGTGTGCCCCTGGTGGGGTGAGAGCAGGCAGCAACAGGCTAGGCAGTGATATGTGAGGCTGACTAGTAGGCGTGGAGGTCCAGTCCATCCTAGTGACATTTGGTATGTGTAGGGGATGCCTACAAGGGAGAGGGGTCAGACCCAGCATGGGGCAAGTGCCCCAACTGAGGGCTGTGGGAGCTATGGGGGGGTAGAGGTGCTAAGGAAAAGGGAAGGACTAGGTTTTCTCTAGCCCGCAAAGGTGAGGCCCATCATCCATCACAAGCTGGAGATGGGTCAGTGGAAAAGGAGGAAATGAAAAGGGGGCAGGAGAGGGGAAGGGGGTAGGCAGCACAGGCTGGGGGCAGAGAGAACCCAGGCATGGAAGTAGATGGGGGAGGGAATAAATACTAGGGTCCGGATCACGTGTCTGGACCTAGTGGGGTGTGGACTGGGAACTGACCTTGTGCGGGTTGGGCCTAGGTAGTGGGGTACCTGCTAGTGGTACTAAGTAGTGGTGGTGGTATGGGGTGGTACCAAGGGGGTACCTGGTGGTGGTACCTGGTTTGATTATGAAGGGGGCAGATCAGAGGTGTCAGACCCCGAAGCGCTACAAGCAAGGACAGAATGTTTCAAGAAAGAAGAAGCAGAATGAATTATTGTGGTGGTACTTTTTACTGTAGTGTATACTGTTGAAATCGAAGTAATGAATGTAAATATAATGTGCGTGTCTTAATAAATATTGCCAGCGTGCATCCAACAGAAACAGTTGTGGAGAGATTTATTTCTAGGAGGGGGGTCAGAGGACAATCAGGCTTGCCAATAAAAGGCAGGCCAGTTTGTCTAATGTCTCCCTGCCAGAAAAGCAGAGGGGGAGGGGGATAGGAAAGGAGAGGGGGTGGGATGTCAGAGAGGGTCAAATGACTAGGGACAGGAGAGCTTCCCAATTGGTCAAGGGGAACGGCTAGAGAGGGGGACTGGGAGGTGGGGCAGGTTGGGCTATGTAAGAGCCTGCAGAGCTTTTGGTCTCCCTCTTTTTGCTGGGATAGTGATCCCCCACCCACCCAACCTGCACTTAGTAGAGAGGTTTTTGCTGCTGGCTGGCATGGCATGGAAAGTTGAGGGTACAAAATACGTTCCCCAGTGGACCCCAGAACAGGGCCTGAGAGCTATAAGAGGGCAGCATATGGCCCAGAGGGGCTGGCATGGGCCCTGGTGGTGGGCAACAGGTGGTCCACAGAAAGGAGAAAAAGGGAAAAGAAAGGGGGAAAGGGGGGAATGAAAAGGAACAGGGGGTAGGTGAGGGGGAAGGGTTAGGCAGCATGGGCTGGGGGCAGAGGAACCTAGGTGTGGAAGTTGAGTGGGGAAGGGATAGAAACTAGGGGCCGGAACACATGTCTGGACCTAGTGGGCTATGGACTGGGAACTGACCCTGTGCGGGTTAGGCCTGGGTAAGTGGGGGTACCTGCTAGTGGCACTAAGTGGTGGTGGTACCTGGGGTTGCACCTAGGGGGATACCTGGTGGTGGTACCTGGTTTTGGTGATGATGGGGGAGCTGGATCAGACGGTGTCCGGACCCCGAAGCACTACAAGCAAGGACAAGAGGTTCAAGTCAACAGAAGGTTTCAAGAAAGAAGAAGTAGAATGAATTATTGTGGTGGCACTGTACTGTACTGTCTACTGTTGAAATCGAAGTTGGGAATGTAAATAATGTAAATATAATTTGCGTGCCTTAATAAATTTTGCCAGCACGCATCCAACAGAAACAGTTGTGGATAGATTTATTACTGGGAGGGGGATCAGAGGACAATATGTTCATTTAAGGTCAATCCACTATCCAAATGTACCCCCAAGTAATTAAATACCCCCACCTGCTCCAGTTTTACTCCATTTTCTCCAATTATACTCAAGTTTCCCTCTAACCTACGTGTAAGACCAAATGACATTGTAACTGTCTTTTTCTCATTTAACAATTTATTTTTTGCAAACCACTTTTGTAAACCTTTATACAATGGCTGCAGTCTGACTCCCGGGTCTACCTCCATTCTTGCTCCACAGTAAATCATTGTATCATCTGCATACATAATAACAGATGCATCAATGCATACATTGACAGGTCATTTATGAAAACAGAGAACAGGAGTGGACCCAGAACCAAACCCTGTGGTACCCCAGTATGAATAAGCGTTAAAGTAGATATTTCTGAACCAATCCTTACTTGCTGCTTTCTGTCCTGTAAATAATGTTCAAACCATGAAACAGCATGCTTTCCGGCCCCAAAATACTTTTGTGATCAGGATAGGGTGGTCCACCAGGTCAAGGTCCTTGGTCAGGTGAATAAGAATTCCTCCTGTCAGTAGTCCTTTGTCCACGTTATCATAGATCTCACTATTTAACCTGACCAAGGTCATTGACATGCTGTACCCCCTCCTGAACCTATACTGATTTTAATTTAGCAATTTATTCTTCTCCAAGCAGTCTGTTAGTTGTTTAACTACTATTTTCTCAAGTAATTTAACTAATATTGCAATACAGAAATTGGTCTATAGTTTGTAATCTAATATCTGTCTGTGGTGAAAGGCATTCACCTGGGTTGGTGCCTGGGGCAGGTTCCCCTACTTCAGATGGGCAGCAATAATCAGAATGGCTAAAGTTAGAAGTAAAAAGATAGTCTAATGGAGAAGAAAAATAAAATAAGTATTGTAAATGCTGGTATTTTAAAATGGGTCACAAGGAGGTGTTGACTGTTTGGATAAAATGTGAAAATGGGAATGTAAATAACAACTTGGTGCATTTAATAACATGTTGACTGACTGAGCACCCAAAGAAATTATTGGCGTGGTCTAAGTTATTGGGGGAATGTGGATCCAGGGACAATGGAAGTACAGGGATAAAAAGTAAAATGAAAAAAAAGTAATGTTTTGTTTTAAATGAAATTGGCATATCATTTTCTAAGTGCAATAATAAACTCCCAGGTTTATGTGCTTTGGTGAATGATTACATTGCAGTAGTTACCAGCACTTTGCCTAGCATCATGTTTTACCCCTACTGGACGAGAGGGTGTTAGCCCTGTTGACATAATGGTGTCTGTCACAAGGGGATTTGTTATCAAGGTATAGGGCATGGCTAGAAATATGCTCACAAATAAATATCGCCTAGAGGTTAGAGTAACAAGATGTGAATTACCTTAGTATATCCAGCAGGACTGTGTTTGATTCCCACAGCCTCCACTTGCATACTGTGTGACTCTGAACAAGTCACTTAACTAGCCCTGTGCTCCCGGGTCACAAAACAGGCAATTGTACCTAGTGGGCCGTACCTAGTTGCCAAAGCATAAAATAAAAATAAATATAACATTCTAGGTCAAAATTTCATAATGCAACTTAAACTCAATCACATAAGAAAAACAAATCACCACCCTCAACTTACAGAGAAGAGAAAGAAAAGCAAGCTCAAACTTTGAATGACCTACTGTACAATACCTACATTTCCATAAGAAATATAGTGCCATCAAAGTAACCCCCAAGCCCCTATGAAAAAAGAACCTGAAGTTACAGTAGCTAAAACATCCATTGTATGGTACACATTGTCCACATTCATACAACATACAGCTTCATCGAAATACAACAGATCTCTCCTGCAAACACACACACATTCATGCACACACACACACACGCGCACACACACACACACACACACACACACACACACACACACCCACCCACCCAAAGGTAGATGAAACTTCTATTAATGCGATAGCCAAATTCACAAATTTACTTTATCAAGGTAAAGCCTATGCACACAAACTAAGTAAATCAGATGCAAAAGCTAGCTGAAACCTCCACTACAAGCAAAGTCAAACTTCACATAAAGATACAACTTTGTTAATTAGAGCACATAGAGCCTCCCCTCTGCCTAAAATTGCATAAGAACCAAAGCCAAAGAAAAAGCAAACAATCAAACACATATTTAACTCATTGCTCTGTGTCTGCTTAATCAAAGTGCTGAAATAACAATTTTTTCTGCAATGAGGCTGGAGATGGCATTCAATCCAAAAAAATGGAGATGTCATCCAATCTAAATGCTCATACAGCAGAAATGTTTTAATGACACAGTAGCACTCATAATCAAAGCATATGCACTGACTGACCTAAAATGCTTTTATTAATTTATAATTTAAGACCATTCTGTAACTAGAATAAAACATGGAAGTGCAGGGTGTTACACCTTATCAGCATCAACGCCTGCCAGAAATATGTTAATTTTATTAATGGTGAAGGGATTATTATGAGCATTACAATCTTAAACACAATGACCATTGCTATAACTCTTAGTCAGTTGGAAATCCCATCCTACAAACATACTGTACATGGGTGGCACAACTTGCTGCCAATGAGTTGAACTTAGAGATGCGTCATCAATTCATTCATTGAGTACATTTTTAGCTCAGTTAGAAAACAAATACGCTCACCGCTCTTCCACAGTACTCTTTTAAATACATTTTTATTTTTCAAATTCTTTCTTTATAAAATCTCAGTATTGCCAGCGCTATGTGCAGAAAAGAGGAAAAGGTTCACTGACCACCATAGTTAGGCAGTGTTGGGTAAGTTACTTTTTCTCTTACTTTCTATTTCTTTTAGAAACTTGATCCAGGAAGCTCCCCTTGCAGTCACTAGCAAGGATGGAGAAGTACTAAAAAAGTAATACACCTGACGGTTACAGTTACTTAGGCCTTTTTATACAAAAACAATACAAAAATAAAAAACTGTAACAGATGACATTTATTTGAAAGTAATAGGTTAGTTACTAGTTACTTTCAAATAAATGTAATCAGTTACAGTTACATGTTACTTTTGTATAACAAAGACATAAGTAATCATAACTGTAAGGTGTATTACTTTGTCCAGTATTTCTCCATCCTTGCTAGTGACTGCACAGAGCTTTCTGGAAGAAGTTTCCAAAAGTAATAGAAAAAGTAACTTACCCAACGCTGTAGTTAGGGTAGAGTAGGCAATTTTAAACTAAATTGTGACTTTTGGCCATTGGCAATGAGCCTTCTTTCAACCTATGAACCACAACTTGGCATGCACACCCAATCTGGTAGGATTTCTTTGCTCTCAAAATTGAATACAATTTGTTTCAGTAGAATGAACCAAGAAGGTGTACAAAACAAAACTAGCTAGATACTGAAAAGTTTGCACAGGTGCTAACGGGTCTTTGTCTGCACAAACTGGGGATTGCACTAGCATCCCACATTCAAAAGGGGATTTTGCATGGACAAAGAGGGTTAGTGTCCAGGCAAAGCATAATGTATTGGTGTGGTCAAGGGAGGGGTGTGGCCATGAATATGCACACTACCCCATATTCTGCGGTTTTGCACTGCGTAAAAGGGTTTAGTGCAGTCCTTTTGCACAGCAAATACCGGCAAACAAAACCCTAACTTACTCTGAGCAACCCTAGTGGCTGCCAGACATAATGCAGTCACTTTGCTTGTTGGCCCCTGGAGAGCACACCCACCCCTTGTGGTCCCTGGCACCCCCACCCTGCTGATCGCTAGCCTGTTCTGTAAATGAACTCTGTCCCTGGTGCTAGTGGTACCCCCACTGGCACCACTAGCACCAGGGATAATATTGGTGAAGCCGGGAATGGGATCAGAGGGAAGGGGTGTTATCACTAGCACCAGGGATACTATATGTAATGTTGGGAATGGGATCAGAGGGAGGGAGGGTTACAACTGGCACAAGGGATAAATGTATTGCAGCTGGGGCTGGGATCAGAGGGAGGGGGCTACAACTGGCACCAGGGATAAATGTACTGCAGCCAGGGCTAGGATTGGAGGGAGGGGGAGTTACCACAGGCACCATGGACAAATGTATTTTAGCTGGGGCTGGTTTAGTTTAGTGCCAGGGTTACAAAGATATGGAATGAGCTCCCACTCGAACTGGTGGCTAACAAGACTATGGCAGAATTTAAAAGTAGTAACTGGAACCTTAGGTTATATTTAACATTTTTGGCAAGCTGTTATGAACCTGTAAGTCTTATTGGCTCTGAAACTACCTATGAGACCTATGAAGCATGTTGTTAGGACCCCAGGGTGGTGGCAGTGGCCCAATGCTACCCGTGCCACAACATGGCCCAGCATGTGCCACCACATGGAGCTCACAGTAGTGATGGGCATGGCTGTGCATGCCCCACACTAGTATGCCCCATACATGCTGTGGGACACTGCCTCCCGATTGCCACCCACCACATCCACCCTCATGGTCCATGGCCTCTGACCAATGCACAGGCACAAGGCTTCCCATGGTCACAACCGCCATGTGGACACGACATTGCCAGGGATGACATGAGGCACATGCTGTACAATGGAGCACCCACTGCAGCACTATGGTGTACATGCCTGTCCATGGACACTCAGTCCACAGGATCATTACTGTGTCCATGGCTCGCACACCTATCTAGTGAAGGTACCATGCGCCACTATGTGGCAGACTGCACAACCGATTGGCATCTCACACTGGTTTTCCTGAACCGGTCGACTAGCAAAGGGTGGCTGGTCACATGAGGGAAGGGGTGAAATTGTACCCTATGGTGCACCCAGATGTTATGTGGCATGTCACACACAGTAAACAATCTGCATGCCATCCCTGGTGCAAGCATCATCATCCCAGGATGCCAATTGTCCCCTACATGCAGGCCTGTGTTCTACGATGAGAGTCATTGTACACCTCCTCTGCTGGCTCCTGCTGTGCTAGGTATGGCATCATCAGTTATGGCCTCAGGGGATATCCGCTGTCACTTGTAAAGGGAGGGCACATGTATTAGTATGGCACAGGACACATGGGGGCACACAAATGCACACACACACACACACACACACACACACACACACACACACACACACACACACACACATATGCACAAATGGCCTTGGCAACCCCTGCAATAGCATCCATCTAGTAGCCATTAGTCACCACTGCCACCTGCTGTCAGTAGTTCACCCAAACCTGAGTTATCAAACACATAGGTGTCATTGTAGGACCATGGGTATTTCATGCACATGTTGGTGATGCATCCATGTGCATTGCACGTGACCTGGCAATTTATGCAATGGAATCCCTTCCCATTCTGGTATGCTGCCTCATCCACATGGGGGACAGTATTGGCATATGTGTGCTGTCAATGACACCCAGGGTATCTGGCATACCATGAATAGCATAGAACACCGCTTTCATGGCCTGCTGCTCCTGCTGTGTGGAGGGGAACTGTATGTGTGTCCCCACCTCCTGCAGCAGTGTGTCCATCTCCTGATGTACTGCCCGAGACACGGATGATTGACTGATCCCGGTCACATCACTACACACACACGCTAGAATGACATGGTGGAATAATAGGACAGGGCACACAGTACCTTTATCTCCACAGTCATAGCCTGTGAGCACCATGTGTGGGGCTGCACTCTGTCATGGACCATGGTGCACAGGTGTGCTACTGTCCCATGGACCACATGTAACCAGTCCATGCATTGCATGTCCCTGAGGTCTGATGCCTAGAGATGTGGCCGGTAGGTGCATGGCCTATTCCGTGCACATTGTGCATGTCTGCCTGCTACAGTGGCATCCAGCAGGGTAATATTCATAAGCAGTCCGGGGTACATCCTGATGCTGCCTGGTTCCCTAACTACACCCTGCAGACTGTTTTGTGGAGGTGTTGTGTATCCTCCATGGTGTGTGATTATATGCTGTGGACATACCATGTCACCATGGTACATTGTTCGTGACTCCATGCTGCACCTGGCATCAGGCAAAGTGTGAAGTCACTACTTATGCATGATGGCAGCAGCAGAGCATGATGTGACTGTGGGCAGACCAGCCACCTACCCACAGAAGCTGTGGAGGATGGCCACAAGGCACTACCAGGACAGCCTCAAGGGAGTTGCCATCTGGAGGGTGACACAGCCACCCGAGGTGTGTATCGTGGGTGTTGGGGTTTGCACTGGTGGGGGTCCGCATCTGTATACATATTTATGTTGTCCTTGCATTTTGTGTGTTTACAGGATTTTAAGGGGGAGGCCAAAAGAGTTTGCTAGTGACACCATTGCACTGTCCCTGGTCAGTGCTGGCAGCCTGTATTGTTAACTTGCTGTTTGGGTTTGGGGAGGTTCAGCCTTGAACTGTGTACCTCTGATAGTTTAGTAACAATGTTTTTCAGTTTCTACGCAGTGTCCAATATATCCTCCATGTTTTCAGTCACTTGTGTGATGAACATGTGGGTTGGGGGGAGCAGTGCTGCACCATGACAGGCAGTATGCTGTGTCCTGCTGCTGGTTCATTCCTGTCCCAGTCTCCTCAGTCAGCCCCCCTGTATGTTCCTGTACTGTGTTTGTGTGCTGCTTGGAACTGGGTGGGGTGGGGGTGGAGGCTTGGCATGGCATGGCTCCTGCATCCCATATGCCTGGTGTTCACCAGTGGGGGGTAGGGCTTCCCTGTGTGGCATGCCAACATGCATTTGATGCTGGTTCCCAGGCAGTGCCACTAGGTTCATGCACCGTTGCCTACTCACCTGCATCACCGCCTGGCCCATTCTGTGTGGTGCTGTGGGCCATGGCCCTGCCCACACATGGTGCCTGTCAGTGTGACTGTGGCCAGTTTCCAGGCCCTGGCATGTCTGAGCAGTGCCATTGTCCACTAGGGTGCACCTGTGCACTGGTTTTTATGTCTGCCCCATTGGGGTATCTGGCTGCACAAACCTCTGCACAAGTGTTGTCGATGTATCAGCATTTGTCCATGTTGCGTGGCATGCTGCCACAGCCATTGCTGTGCAGGACTGCCCTTCTTCATGTACATCGCAGGCATGGCATGGAGGTTCATTCTCACCACTTGCACATGCCCCTGTGCAACAGCTGTGCGTGCCTGCTTTATCCCTAATGCAGGCTCCAGCTTGAGGTGGGAAGACTGGTCAGTGTTGAATTAATGATCTTGATGTCTTCAAAATTATCATCCAATAATCCTTCCCCCCTCAAATCCACATAACAACCTCTAGTGTGAATACATACAAACAGCTCTGAATAACATATTTTACAGACCCAACCTGTAAACTGCAGTGCATAAAAAAAAATCAAACTCTGTAGCAGCAGTTTTAAAAGCACCCAGCTACAAAACAAAAGAAATCCCACATACACTTCCCTGTCACATGTGAAACATGTGGGTAATAGCACACCAGTAAAGGAGGTTGGTGCAGTGAGGTAGAACAGTAAGGGCAGACTCTGACCTTGAATTTCCCTCTGCTGTTAAGTTCTACAGGTGTGATTCTCAAAGCCCCCTGGGTGCTGCAAGGGGCTTGCATTCCCTAATTGGCTCAAGGTTCCCTTTCAACTAAACAATGCCCTGAAAGTGATTCACAAAAGCAGCCCGCATCCACTGCAGGCTGCCTGCACAAAGTGGGGCTTACACCACTTGTGTATCACCAAATGGGCTGCCATAAGGTGCTAGGGGCTTGTACCAGACACAGGCTGCCAAAGCACATAAAAACATATCCTCAAAATTAACCAGAAGGCAAATTTCTAAGCACCCTTATACCAGCCATGGCAGGTCTAAGGGTATTTAAAAATGTGCCCTTCATGTGAGTTATGCACATTGCATCATAAAGTAAAAGGAAGCCAACCACTACATGAAAGTTTTGAATTTTCTTACATTTATTTTTCTCTTTCTTTATTGCAAATATATCCTCATACACCAATGTTTCGCCAGATATGGCTTCTTCAGGGTGGGGTCTAACATTGAACATAATTATACAGTATTTTTATAATAATTTTTCAAATTAAATTCATATTTTTAATTTTAACTAAATTTTAAACATTCTGCAATTTTTATTCATACCACTAAGTGGTGGGTGTCACTTATCACATTGTAAATACTATTTCATACTCTTTAATACAGTGATTCTCTTCTGACTTTATGCAATATTGTTCATGGACAACATGATGCCTAGGCAGATGCGCATACACCAATGTTTCGCCAGATATGGCTTCTTCAGGGTGGGGTCTAACATTGAACATAATTATACAGTATTTTTATAATAATTTTTCAAATTAAATTCATATTTTTAATTTTAACTAAATTTTAAACATTCTACAATTTTTATTCATACCACTAAGTGGTGGGTGTCAATTATCACATTGTAAATACTATTTCATACTCTTTAATACAGTGATTCTCTTCTGACTTTATGCAATATTGTTCATGGACAACATGATGCCTAGGCAGATGCGCAATGTTAAATAACATCCTGAGACATACCTGACATTCAGCTATGTATTTAGTTCATACACATCGTTGTATCTTATTCTTGACACTTTTTAGTTTCAGTTTATTTACTTTCTGTACTTTATTTATTTACTTTTATTTTATTTACTTCCTTCATATATACTTCCAAGCAGTGTTAAAATGATATCATGTTAATCATATAAATCTCTCTATGAGATGTTTGTTAAGCTAAACGTGGTACACTATAATTACATCACTCCACTTCCTGGGAAAATTCAGGTTTTGTCATTCTAGTTCATGCATATATCGATATTCTTTCTTCATACTCACAGTTATTTTACATACCTCTATCTAAGACTGCAATACTGTGATTAGATCTCCTTATCTATAAAGGTACAAACACAATATAGCACTGCCTATACAGGAAGGAAACAGACAGAAACACTCTCCTCCATGCCACCAGTTACCACCCCCTACACACAATATGGAGCATACCATTCTCACAGATGTTACGAGTTAAACGTAACTGCAGTGGGACAGATACTAGACCGCAGAGCTTCACTGAAAAGTCCAACAGATTCCTTAACAGGGGTTATGGCAGGAGAACTGTGAACCAAGCTGTGCCCCAAACCATAGCCTGTGAGACTCTTGAGACAAGAAGGGAACACAATAAAGACACAGGCAAGAGAATGGTAATGCCATTAATATATTCAGAATTCACTGAACATATCAAAAAATTGTGTATAAACACTGGGATACACTCAAGGCCTACTAGGATAGCAGACTTGTATACTAAACCAATAACTGCCTCAAAATCAGTCAATACCCTCAGGGAATGACCTGTCCACGCTGAACACAGGAGCAGCAGCACAAACCAAGGACAATTGCTACTTGAACCCCTAACACCAGGAGTGAAACCATGTGGCAGATACTGCTATTGTAATATCTAAAAAATCAGAATTCCTAGATCCAAATGGTAACCAGAAATATATCAAGACCAACATTACATGTGACACATATCATGTTGTTTACATTCTCACCTGCTCCTGTTCTAAACATTATGTAGGAATGACAATGAGACCACTGAAGTTTAGGATTACTGAACACAAAAGTAACATCGGATTATGGAATGAAGCTTCCGCAGCAGCAGTTCATTTCACAGAGGCAGGACGTGACCCCTCATCCCTCAGATTTTGGGGCATCGAACATGTTGACCAACTCCATAGGGGTGGAAACTGGACACTGGCATTAGAGCACAGAGAGATGTATTGGCTATACACTTTCAACACCACCAGTGACAGATATGGATTAAATGAAGTTGAGAATTGGAGTGCCAGTTGGTAACTTCAGTACAGAAAGCACTGCCTCCCCCAGCTCTTCATGCTCTTCTTGCCCTTACCTTTGTTGTACACTATACATATGTCTGACATATCAAGTAGTGACAAATGAACTCATTCTCATGGATGTTCTGCTGCTTCTCTAGATGACCTCCTGAGCACCTGTGACCTCCAAGTTCATTTTTTAATTTTTATTTTCTGTCAAAAAGTACCTAGTAATAACCATTAGGAATATTAACTTGCTATGACATAGAACATAGAAATGTGCATTTGCACATTGTTAGTCTTAACTTATCTTTCTTTGCTTGTGACCTTGCCCAGTGACAGTCTTGGTCTCTCTCACATAACTGAATGGTACAAATATTTATTTAGTTTTTGTTAACCGGGTAAGTGCACTAGCCAGCAAGTGACTGTTTTCAGGCACGACCCGGGAAGTAAAATTACAGAACATAACGATACAGTAAGGATAACGAAAATACATGATGCACAGAAATACAGGAAGATACATATGGCAAGATACAATGCATGACAAAGGAAAATACAAGGCAAAATACATTTCAAGGACATTTTCCATTGAGCGCATACATAAAGTGCATTGAAGGACCTAGGAAAGGGGAGAGGATAGGTGTAGGGGTAAGCCAGAAACAAGATGGAAAATGACAAAAGGGGGAAGGTGAGGAGGTGAGGAAGATAGAGGAAGGATAGAGGGCAAGGCCAAATGGGGGGCTAAAGAAAGGCTAAGAATATAAGGACAGAGAGGCGGTGGCAGGAATAGGGAGGTAGGAGGGAGTAGAGGAGGATGGCCGGGAGAGGGAGGGAGGGGAGGAGGATAAAAGAAAGCCTGCAACACGGGTGCGCGATACAAGGTTCCACCCGCGGCCCTAGTCAGGAGCCGAAGACGCAAGTAGAGAAAGGGTGACAGGGGTTATGGGCAAAAGACTGCAACAGCGCGCAAAGGTAGCAGAATGCGGCTGGCTGGTGGAACCGATCAGACAGCAGGGCAAGGTGATGATGCGGTAAGAGGAGGAGAGAAGGAAGAGTTACGCAGTAGCGAAAAGGTAACAACACCAAGCCGAGCCAGTGGAACCGAGAGACGGCAGGGCAGGGAAGAAGAGGTCGGTAGGAGGAGGTAAGTTTACGGCAAGTGGAGGTAATAGGGAACAATGCTCAGCTGGGAGGGTGGGACGAGCGAACGGGCAGGGGTGACTCAGGAGGAGGTAAAGGCGAGGCAAGCAAGCAGAGAAAGGAAGGGGAGGCAGAGGGGAGGGGAAAAGGAGAGTGCAGGAGATGTGGTCGGGGGAAGAGAGGAGCAGGGGAGTTGAGTGAAGGAAGGCTGAGAGGTGAGGGGAGAAGAGAACAGGGATCAAGGGGAAGCCAAGTGGTGGCAGGAAGTAAACAACAACTTGTAAATGGCAAAAGCTAATATTTGGCATACAGTCAAACAGATTCAAGCAGCAATTATAGTAAAACACCACATAAAACAACCATTGGGAAAGGCACAAGTGCTAGCAATAAGGAAGTGGGGAAAACAGGTTAAGAGCAAGGGGATCAGGTAGGATCAAAGCAAACACATTTGTCCAAAGCAGTAAGAAAAGTCCTGAGTTTGCCTTAAAAGTTGCATGAGTAGGGACATCCCTTAGTTCCTGAGGCAGCAGGTTCCACAGGTGAGGAGCAGCATAATGGAAGGAGCCCATGCCCTTTTTTGTCCGACAGAGGGGATGGATAATAAGGTCTGATCTGCAGATCTAAGGTTCCGTGGGAATAGCTGGTCTAAGGAGTTCTGATAGGATAGCAGGTTTGGATGTCCTTATGTATCTGATAGATTGTACAGGTAGTATTGTCTGGTAGAGGAGGGAGAGAGCCAGCCAAGGTCTTGATATAGTTGGCAGTGATGTTGCAGTCAAGTGCTTTGGTGCATACCTGCATACATTATTGAAAGTAGTGTCCCACAGATGCAGTGCAGATTTATTGGCCTAAGACAGAATGTGACAACCATATGTAAGGGTTGGCAACAGTATACCTCTAGCTACTGCCAGTTTAGCAGCAGGGTAAGGAGGTAGTTGTTCTGTGCAGCCCCTAACTTGCAATTGACTGACTTGCAAGTATCCTGGATGTGTGTTTTAGGTCCAAGGTTTGGTCGAGGTGATGCCCAGGTAACAGAAAGAAGTGACAGGTTCTAGTGGGTTCCCATCAACGCCAGGAACAGAGATAGTCAAGGACATGATCTGAGCTTGTGAGTGGAGCCAAATAGCATGACTTTGGTTTTGTTTGTGTTTAAAACAAGGCGTTGAGAGTTCAGCCAGTGTTGTACTGAGTGAAAATCAGCAGTGAGGGCAGATTCAGTTCCAGAACGTTGTCAGAGTGAGCATAAACGACCAGGTCATCCGCATACAGCAGTGAGTGACCAGTGGTTACCATCTCTGGGAGATTATTTACTAATAAAGAAAATAGAAGAGGGCCAAGTATGGACCCCTGAGGGACACCAATGTTGATGACAGCACTGTCTGAAATCGCAGAATTAAACTTCACAGCCTGGGTTCTGTTGGTGAGGTAGCTTTTAAACCAGGTAGTTGCTGGAAGGGAGAAGCCCAAGGTACTGAGGGTGAGAGTAGTAATGTATGATCAACCAGGTCGAAAGCTTTGTTGTTAATGAAGACTGCCCCTGTTAACTTCCCTCTATCCATGTTTGTGACAATGTCAGAAGAGAATTTTACAAGTGCAGTCATGGTGCTGTGATGCTTTCTAAAGCCATGTTGGGCTGGACTGAGCAGATTGAAGTTCTCAATGTATTCTGTGATTTGTGTTGATACTATTTTTTCCAGGATTTTGTTCAGGACAGACAAAATAGCAATAGGCCGGTAGTTAGATGTGTCATTTTTGCTACCTTTCTTAAATACTGGAGTGATTCTGGCTGCTTCCAGACTTCAGGGACAACGCCATTGGAGAGAGAGGGTGAATATTCTTGCTAGGGGCCAGAGATGTAGTGAGAAGTCATTTTAGTAGTCTTGATTCCAAGCCATCGGAGCTAGTGCTGGTGTTGTCAGAGAGGGCTCTGAGCAGCTTGAGAACTTGATGCCCAGACACTGCCCTGAAGTAGAAGGGTTAGGTAGGTTAGATGGTTCGCCAGGTGCTGAGAAGTTAGGTTGTGAGGCAGGAGATTGTGATTGAAGGGAAGCGTGTAGGCAGATAAGTCCGAAAACTGTTGATTAAATGCATTAGCAATTGTGGTAGAGTCATTGCAGTGTACACCATGTAGGACCATATCAGAGGGAGTGACATGTTTAGCAGATCCTAAGAAGGACTTAATGTGACCCCAAAACTTACGAGGGTCATGGGAGGAATTAACCAGCAGGTTTTGGCAGTATTTACTTTTGGCCTGCCTGATGCACCTTTTGCAGTCAAATGATACAGAACTCAGCATAAAAAAGTGTGATGTACACTTAGAACTCAGAAACAAATCACCAAGTTTCATCTAACCTGGATATGTGTATAGATGCCAATGTTATGACAAAAACACCAGGTCTTGTATTACAAACCCTGGCATAATACAGGGTAGTTTAAAAGCAAATCACTAATTAGTCACTACTTAAAACTGAGTTAAATATTATCTGTAGAAAACATATGGCAGGGACTTGACCAGATACTGCAACCCTGCATAGTCCATGCATTCATCAAATACTCTGAGGCAGCCATGGAGCGGAAAGCACCCACTGAACTTTTGGGTTTGGTGAGGTGTGTACTGTTGCCTAGCAGCAGTACTCTGACCAGGTGAGTGCTGAAATCCTGCGGTACTTCCTGATCACAGTAACTTGGTCCCTTGGCCCCTCCTAATATAAAAATGATGCAAGACCCACACGCAGTGCAGTCCTTGCTCTCTGAAGCATACGCAGACAGAACTCCCTGGAGGTAGGCCACACCGTCAGCTATTTGTTACTTGTTTATGATGAAACACTGTTACCAGCAATTTTAAAACTTAGCACTGCCTTCCATTCAGCTTTCCAGACTTGGGGCTTAACCCTGACCACTGCAACACAGATGTGATGCAGTTAGTGAAAAATATGGAAATGGCAGTTCTTTTCACACTCTGACTGTTTAAACTGTGGCCACACAATGTAATGCAACAAACTTTACTGTGCAATCTGAAAACTAAAAACGTTTGTATTTTATTACCTAGTGTAGAACACTCTTCTCATGATAAAGCACTAAAATCACAAGTTGCTTAAACTAAGTGCTAAGTGAGTAAACACCAGCTAACATTGTATGATAGTATAACATTGCATGTAACACAAAAGGAAACTAATGCTTAGCTATATGCACTTGTTTCAGCTCTTCAGTAGAAAAAATTACACCTGCTTTAAAAGAAGAAAATAAGACTAACTCGGCTGTAAGCCCTTTAAGCAAAGTGTGAAGTGAATAAACTCCAGCCAGCATTATCTGATATTAAAGAGTATGAAACATAAGGAAACTAACATGGTGTTATATCCACTTGTTGCAGCAGTAAAGTAGGAGAGGATGTACCTATTTTAAAAGGAGAAAATAAGATTGATTAATTCTCAAACAGATCAGAATTCTTTACTACTTAATTAAGCATGCTGGGATACCTAAGAACTAGTTAATTGACAGAAAGGTCACACCAGTAATCTCTTTGACTACATAGACGGTAATCCAGCATTGAAAAGCAGATAGAATTTATGAGAAGAGTATCACAGTATTGCAGTCTTAGATAGAGGTATGTAAAACAACTTTGAGTATGAAGAAAGAATATAGATATATGCACGAACTAGAATGACAAAACCTGAATTGTCCCACAGAGTGGAATGATGTAATTAGACTGTACTAGGTTTAGCTTAAGAAACATCTCATAAAGAGCTCTATTTAATTAACATGATATTTTAACACTGCCTAGAAGTGTATTTGAAGGAAGTAATAGTAAACAAACTGAAACTAAAAAGTGTTACGAATGAGATACAAAGATGTGTATGAACTAAATGCATAGCTGAATGTCAGGTATATCTCAGGATGTAATTTAGCACTGCATATTGGTCAAGGCATCATGTTGTCCATGAACAATATTGTATAAAGTTAGAAGAGAATCACTGAATTAACAATATGAAATAGTATTTACAATGTGATAGATGACACCTACCACTTAGTGGTATGAACAAACATTACAGAATGTTTAAAATTGAAGTTAAAAATATGAATTGAATACGAAAAATAATTATAAAAATACTTTATAATTATGTTCAATATTAGATCCCCACCCTGAAGAAGCCATATCTGGTGAAATGTTGGTGTATGAGGATCTATCTGTAATAAAGATAAAAGAAAAATAAACCTAAGAAAATTCTAAACTTTCATGGAGTGGCTGGCTTCTTTCCACTTTTTGACTTTGTGACTTCACCCACCAGCCTCTGAACTTTACATATTGTTGCATCAAGGGAGGGAACCCACACACTTCGGACTTCTTGCTTATGCGCATTGCAGCAATACGCTGCGGTCCCCCTTTATTTAAAATATAAATGAACCTGTAGTTGGTGGTATAGCTTTCCTCCCACCTTGATAACAGATGTGCCTTTATATGTAAAATAGGAAAGAACCCCTCATTGGTAGTAAAGAGGCCCCCCCTGCCCCGATCCTGATGTACTGTACCCCTTTATTTAAAACAGATAAGAACACCTCGCTGGTAGTATTAAGGCCCCCCACCCCAATCCCCGATTTACCCCTATATTTAAAATAGAAAATAACCCCTTGTTGGTAATATTGTGGCCCCTACCCCAATCCTTGATGTCCTCATTATTTTAACATGAGAAACAGCCCCTCACATTGGTGATCCAGTGGTCCCCACCCCAGCAGGTAGTGCCCACCCCCACCCCCATCCCATCCCAGAGCCAGGGACTGGCACAGCCCTCCTCACACTCTCCATGTACAGTCCCAGACTGAACTGGCACTGATAATCAATAAGCGTGTGCGCTTTACAGTACTGGTTCCTTTAACATTGTTGTTGTGTTTTTCCATATAGTGTTTTACCAATGGTTTCTGAGATAGTCCCCACCCCCAATGTTTTTATATGCTCCTGTATGCCTTGCTTTAAAGGTCTCAAAATTGTGCCTACATATAGGAGTTGGCAAGGACACCATATGGCATACACTACAAATGCACTGTCGTATGTCAGAAAGCTTCTTATTTCCACTTCCCTAGTATAGTTTTCAAGTTTAATCGTGTTCCCTTGATAACATAGGTTGCAGACATGGCATTTTCTGCACCTATGTATACCTTAGGGGGGTGGGGGCAACCATTGTCTATATGGAATTTCTGTTTCAGGTTTGTAGCTTCCTGGTGGGATGGCATAGGACCCCAGAGGAGAAGGAAGCAACTCCTAGTGGGGGACTCTCTTATTAGATGAGTAGTCCTGTGGGTAGGAAACAGGGAGTTCAGGTGCCTACCGGTGACGCGGCATGGAAGGATAGGAAGCAAATCATAAGGATTGCTGTGGCAGCAGGACCAGAGGGAGAGCTAGATGTCATTATCCACCTGGGGACAAATGACCTGGCAGGGGACAAGGCGAGGGCAGTGCCTAGGGAGTTCACAGAGTTGCGGAGGGGTCTTAGACAAGTAGCATGCATGGTGACTTTCTTGGAAGTGTTACTAGTTTATGGCATAGGTGAGGCCAGGCAGCTCTGCACCAAAAATTTCAACGAATGGCTAAAAAGTGGTGCAGAACTGAGGATTTGGCTTTACTGGGGACTAAGGGACCACCTGGTGGGATGCTGGATTGTACAGCATGGATGACCTGCATCTATCTGGGGGACCTCAACCCTCAGTGAGAGATTTAAATGTTCATTTACAAACATTTAAACTAGCAAAGGGGGTTGAAATAAGTTGGGAAAAACCAGCTGCACTCCCCCCCTCACAGGCTAAGGAAGGCAAACAAAAGGATACAAGGAAGGGAAATCAATAAAAGAAACGACAAGTGCATGTAAAGTCAGGGAAGGCATAGAGGGAACATATGAGTGTGACCAGGATAATGCAGCTAACAGGAAGAACAAAAAGGAAACCAAATCACAAATACACACTACAGACAGCAGAGGTAGGGGGAAAGGAGAAGCAAAGGTAAAAGGGGAAAGGTCAGGAGGAGTGTTTGTATCAGATAGAGGGCCATGTGCACAAATGCCAGCAGACTGGGTAACAACATCCCATATCTGATAGCCATGGTATCAGAGGTTGACCTTGATATTATAGTGTTTACAGAGACATGGTACAATGGGAACCATGAGTGGAACATGGCTATACTAGGGAATGCTTTATTTAGGAGGGACAGAGAAGGTAAACAAGGAGGAGGAGTGGCCTTATACATTAAGGAGGGTATAAAGGCAACAGAGGTGTAGGGAATAAAGGGGGAGGCTAAGGCACTGTGGGTCACTCTGGAGGCAGGCAATGGCATAGCCATTTGCACAGGAGCAATTTATAGACCTCCAGCACAAAGGGAGGAAATAGACAGGGATCTACTGGAAGCCATCCTTGTGATGGTAGCCAAGGGAAAGGTTTTACTGATGGGTGACTTTAACTTGCCAGAAGTTGACTGGAACACCCAAGTAGCTGCAACAGCCAGGGACAGAGACATCCTGGACTCCCTGCAAGGGGCATGCCTCAAGCAGTTGGTCCTGGAGCCAACATGGGAGGAATCAATTGTGGACCTGGTATTAATCAACAGAGACAGAATTAGATGTCAGAGTAGGTGAACACCTGGGGTCCAGTGATCATCGCACAGTGTGGTTTGATGTCAAAACTACAACTGGGACTTGCCAAATGAAGGTGAGGGCTCTGGACTTCAGAAGGGCAGATTTCAGTAGGATGGCAGTATGTCTCAAGGAGGCACTAGATGGGGGACAGAAATGGGGGGAGTTGAAAGGACAATGGGCACATCTAAAAAGGGCCATTGTGGAGGTAAGAAACCTTTGTATTCAACAAATGGACAAAGGCAAAAGGAAAAGAAAACCGCTATGGTTCTTAAAGGAGATGGCAGGAAGTGTAAGGGCAAAAAAGTTAGCCTTCAGGAACTATAAGGAGACTAAAAAGGAGGAGTACAGAGCAGTGCGTCTAGAAAAACAGGAGAGGCAGGAAAGGCAGTAAGGGTTGCAAAAGCTAGGACAGAGGATCATATAGCAAATGAGGTTAAAAAAGGAGACAAGTTCTTCTATAGATACTTTGGTGAGAAGAGAAGGACCAGAGCTGAGATTGTAAGGCTGAAGTGGGAGGAAGGAGTGGGAGTGGAATGGAACCAGGATAAAACATCAGTCCTGAACAAATATTTCTGTTCAGTCTTCACAGAGGAACAGGAATGGGAGTGACCACAGCTAAGAATCAGGATGGGAGGAGAGATGGACAACAGTCCATTCAAAGAGGAGACAGTCTCAGAAGAACTTACAAAACTGAAAATGGATAAGGCAATGGGACCGGATGGCATAAATCCTAAAATATTAAAGGAGTTGAGGGAGGTACTTGCAGCACCACTGGCAGCCTTGTTTAACAAGTCACTGGAAACAGGGGATGTTCCAGAGGACTAGAGAAAGGCTCATGTGGTTTCACTCCACAAAAGTGGGAGCAGGAAGGAGGCTGGAAACCATAGACCTGTCAGCCAACCTCTGTGTTGGGTAAAAATATGGAGTCTCTGCAAAAGGAAAGGATAGTACAGTACATTGAATCTAAGAGCACAGGATTTGAGGCAGCATGGATTCAAGGCAAGAAAGTCATGTCTAACTAATCTGATTGATTTCTTTGACTGGGTCACTAGAGAGGTGGATCGGGGGAGAGTGGTGTATGTGGCCTACCTGGATTTCAGCAAGGCATTCAACACTCTTCCACACAGGAGGCTAGTGAACAAGCTGGGCATCCTGGGACTGGGATACAAGGTGGTGAACTGCATTGGAAATTGGTTGAAGAATAGAACTCAGAGGATGGTTGTAAATGAGGCTAAATCCAAAGTAGGCAGCATGACAAGCGGATTTGCCACATGGTTCAGTTCTTGGATCAGTGCTGTTTAATATCTACTTCAGTGACATTGTTGAGGGGCTAGAAGGGAAGGTGTTCCTCTGTGCAGTTGACACAAAGATCTGCAATAGGATGGACAGTTCAGGAGGGGTGGAGAGAATGAGGATTGACCTAGCTAAAATGGAAGACTGATCCAGAGTGTGCCAACTAGGATTCCATACAAAGAAGTGCACAATCATGCACTTGGGGCACATGAACCAAGGGTAGGATTACACAATGAAGGGGGAGATATTAGTGGCAGCAAAACAGGAAAGAGATCTGGGGGTCATCAAATCAAATGATCTAAACATGGCCAAACAATGTGCCAAGGCAGTGGGGAGAGCCAGTGGAATGCTGGGTTGCATAGGGAGAAGTATTACCAGCAGATGAAAAGAGGTCATAATGCCACTATATTAGGGATGTGCGAAAAAATATTTCTGCCAATAGAATTTTGGTGAAAGTGCAAATTTCGCTTCAGTGAAAGTTCAGAAATCATTTTCGGAACTTTTGTGGAAGTTCCCCTTTCAAAATGCGGAAAAAATATAAAAAAACTGTGGGTTAATTTATTAAACTGCAGGAAAAAAAATCTGCAGAAAGGATCACAGGCCAGTGGTAATTTCTGAAGCTTTATTTAACTGTAGTTTAATTCATTAATCCACCCCCCACTGATCATGAGTCCCAGTAAATACCTCTAATCCCTTCCTTGGACCCTCATGGTTTCTAGTGACCCCCCACCCACTGATCATGGCCCCTAAAACATTTTATTTCCCTGATGTCTAGCAGACCCCCCTCCCTAACCTGGATTTCTTAATCCACAAAAAACAGCCATCAGTCCACCAACTCATTCCCCTCTATTCCCAGTAACCCCTGGTGTCTAGTGGACCTCCCCATCCCAGATCCCATATAAATAAAAATAATAATCCCAATTCCCTGGTGTCTATTGGCCCTTCGCCCCCCAACCACCACCCTGACAGTTCATCTGCCACCACCCCACTCCCCACCCCACCTTGCCCTGAGCAGTCCACCAGTGCAGCACTCCTCTCTCCTCCACTACCAGTGGCCCACTGAATTGTCAATGAATGACCACACGGTTGTACAAGCAGGCACTCATTCACTGACAGTTCATTAAACTGTGGATAGAATAAATTCCACAGTTTCTATGCATTTATCTGCAGTTCACATAAAAAGTCCGCAGAACTTGATGAAATTCTGCAGACATTCCCTGTTTCGCCAATGGCGAAAGTTACGCAATTTCCACGAAATTTCAGAAATTTCACAGAAGTTCCACAAAAGCGGAATTCACAACGCCCACCCCTATACTATATAGGTCATTGATGAGACCTCATTTGGAATACTGCATCCAGTTTTGGAGGCCGAATATCTGGAAGGACATAGACACACGCCAGAGAAGAGGAGAGGAGAGGATGGAGAGGGAAGACATAATAGAGACCTTCAAGTGTCTCAGGGGGGGACTTATGGTACTGGGGTGACTAGAATGGCAGCTCAGTAGAGGAGATCCTCTCCATACCTGCATCCCTTTCTCTGTAATTTTTCCAGTTCTTCAATAATGTTATACACTTTGGTTTGAAAGCACAGTATACTTGCTTGGCTATCTGGTGGTGGCAATATTTTGAATCAGTGTGTGATTTTTCTGGCTTGTTCTGCAAACTGCATCAGCATGTTGGCAGCGGCAATAGCTGACTCTTCTGAAGCTAATGCAGCTGCAGTTGTCATTAATCTTGAGGATCTTACCGATACTCGGAGGGTGTTACAGGCCTTGGTCCAAGACATTCCAAATATCAAGGCTTCTGTTTCACTGCTGGAAAGCCTTGATGAAGAAACGGAGCAGCTTTTTGCTGATTCAGAATTCTACATTGTGCAAGTTGAGTGGGATGCTGCTTGCAGTGAGGACAGGCTTACCCAACTTGAGCAACAAGTGCTGGCATTATCATTAAAGGTGGATGACATTGAGAATCGATGTCTCTGTAATAACTTAAGAATTGTTGGCCTCCCAGAAGGAACAGAGGGGGACACTCTTTGGGAACTCTTGCAGGGCTTTTTTGCTAGACTGCTGTCCTCATGGGATAAGCTGCTTGAAATAGTGCATGCCCACCCTTCCTTGGGCCCCCAGCCACAAATGGGTACTCTTACCCCTGCCCTATCATTGTGTACGTCTTGCGATATTTAGTTAAGGAACACATTTTACAACTAGCAAGGAAGAGTGGCCCTTTCCCATGGAACAGACATTCTGTTTTTCTTTTTCAGGACTTCTTGAAAGAAATGGCTGAGTGATGTAAAACATTTGCCCCTGTTAAGAAACAGCTAGCAGCCAAGAAACTAAAATTTCAATTGAGGTAGCTTATGGTATTACATGTATGGTAGGGATTGGCATGGTAGCAGTTCAAATCATCCTCAGCGGCTCAGAACATTTTAGCTTTGATTCAGGATAAGGCTGCATCAAACTCCTCAGATGTTTCTTTGAACCAAGATTCTGTAGTTGGTTCAGATTCATCTGTGTTGCCTGTTGTGGGTATGGTGAATAACATTCTTAGATCTGGCCCTCGTCATGGTGCTCTGGGAGGGTAACAATACCCCAAGTGCCACAGAGAAACCTGGAGGGATCTTTTCAACTAGTGTCATGGCCAAGGAGACAGATTCTGTGTCGGATATGGGAGGTAGAGTAAGGTAGTCTGGATCACACCCATCAGCTGTGCTGAATGAAAGTCCCTTGACCCTGACCACAAACATCCCCAACTTGTGCCTGAATTATCCCAGAGCCCAACAGAACAGCCACTTATGGACTGGTCTGAGTATCCCAAAGAGGAGCTTGTGGCAGCCTCACAGACTGCACCAGCAATTGGAGAAAGAGAAGCAGTCAGCATCTCAGCCCAGCTGGAAAGTTCAACTTGTTCAGAAGTGGCTTGCAGCCAGAGAATGGCAAGGTAGGAGTGGCCTGACGAGTGGTAGTTCAGACTTTTTTTTGGGTCCACTCTGGGGTGTTAAGTTTGTCTTGCTCATGAGACCAAAAGACCTGGAATCACTTAACCTCACGATGTCTTATGGAGTAGACTGCTATCAGTTTGGACTGTTTTCAAGTTGACTGAGCTTAATTTTTTTTGTTTCCCTTTCGAATTTGGGTACTGATATTTGACAGTGTCTTCCCGCTAACCTGGCCATTTTCATATTTGGGTTTTTTATTTCTGTTCAGTTTCAAGGCTATAGGGATTGCAGGCTTGGAAAATGTCGGGGGGGGGCCTTCTTGGATCTTTCTATATGAGGGTTTTCCTTTGGGACCCAAGTGTTTGGTATAGTACTATTATTGGGAGCAGTCAGGTATGGACAGTATCTCTTTGGTAGGGTGCAAGGATGAGTGGCTGTCTACCCAACTTTCCCATCTGTTAGAGGCAGCATAGAGGTACAGGGGCATATCCCCACATTAGCAGGGTAGCCAGGGGGCATTGGCGATGGGGGACTCACCAGCCAGTGATTACTTACTCCACTTACATATGTTTTGGGGTGGGGTGAGAGTTTGGGAATTTTCTGCAGAGTGTTACGTATGAACATGCAGTACATATATACATACAAAGAGGCCAGCAGAAGAAGGCCATTTGGTCTATCAAGTCTGCTCATGTTGAAGGCTCCACAGCTTGAGCTAATGTCCCTGCCCCCTCTCTCCACTCCTCCAATCCTCCTTACCCATGATCCTTACCATCCCCCATACCTGTCCCAGTCTCTCTTAAAGTTTCCCACTGTCTTGAACAAGATTACCTCTTGTGACAACGTATTCCAAGTGCCCACCACCCTCTCTGTTAAGAAGTGCTTCCTGACCTTGCTCCTAAACCTTCCATCCTTCTGCTTAAGACTGTGCCCCCTCGTGTTATGGTTGCCACTCAGCTTAAAGAAACCCTCCTTATCAACCTTATTTATCCCTTTCAAGTACTTGAAGGCCCCAATCATGTCCTCTCTCTCTCTCTCTCTCTCTCTCCCTCTCTCCTGTCTTCCAGGGAGTACATGTTCAGTTCCCTCAACCTTTCCTCATATACCTTACCCTGTTGACCAGCTATCTTCTTTGTAGCCCTCCTTTAGACCTTCTCCAGCAGGTTAAGGTCCTTTTTGAGGTGTGGGCACCAGTACTAAACTCCATACTATAGATGCAGCCTTACCAGTGACCTGTTCAAGGGCAGTACAACCTCCTCTCTCCTACTACTGATCCCTTTAGATATGCATCCCAACATCTTGTTTGCTTTTGCTGCTGCTTTCTTGCACTGCGTGGGGTTGCTTCAGGTCACTGATGATTACCACTCCCAGGTCCTTCTCCTCTTCTGATGCAGATACTCGGACTCCACCCAGGTAGTTGTCTGTCCTAGGATTCTTGGCTCTAATATGCATAACTTTACATTTCTTGGCATTGAAGCCAAGCTGACAGATCCTGGACTAACTTCCTAGCTTTTCCAGATCTTCCTGTAGGTCCTGTATCCCTTCAGCTCTGTCTACTCTACCACAGAGCTTGGTGTCATCCACGAATAGGCACATTTTGTCCTTATTGCCATCTCCAATGTCATTGATGAAGACATTGAACAACACTGGCCCCAGCCAAGAGCCCTGCGGGACCCCACTTGTTGCTTGTCTTGTGCCAGATAACTCTTCCCCCACAACCACCCTCTGGGTTCTGTCCTTCAGCCAATTTCTACCCATCTGGCCATCTTTTCCCCAACCCCAAGATCCACCAACTCCCTGATCAACCTTTTGTGGGGCACAGAGTCAAAGGCCTTGCTGAAATCAAGGTAGTGGATGTCTACCTCTTGGCCCCTGTCTACTGTCTTAGTGACACAGTCAAAGAAGTCAATCAGATTTGTTTGACACGATGCCCCCCTTCCCTTGAACCCAAGCTGCCTCGCATCCTGGAGACCATGCTTCTCTAGATATTCCACCAACCTTTCCTTTAGCTTGGTCTCCATGAGCTTGCCCACAATGGAGGTCAGACTGACTTGTCTGTATTTCCCTGGGTCATCCTTGGGACTGCTTTTGTGGAGCGGCACTACATGTGCTTTTTTCCAGTCCTGCAGTACTATGCCTGTCTCTAGTGAACTATTAAATAGGTCTGCCAGTGGCCCTGCCAGCTGCTCTGCCAGTTCCTTTAGTACCCTTGGTGTACCCCATCTGGACCTGGTGATTTGTGCACCTTCAATGCCAGCAGCCCCTCCTTCCCTCTGTCCTCCTCGATCACTACATCTGTGTTACCCTCCCCCCTCCTCTTTTCACTCCTGAAGGCACTGGTCCGTCCTTCTCCCTGGTGAAAACAGAACAGAAGTATTCATTTAGTATTTCTTCTTTTCCCCCATTATCCTCCACCCACTCCATCCCTTTCTTAAGCCTAACAGTCTCATCCTTCTTGTCCCTTTTCTCACTTACAGTATATAGTGAAAGAAAGCCTTCTCTCCCTTCTTAATTTCTTCAGCTATCTGCAGCTCCATCTGTGACTTTGCTCGCCTGACTTTCTTACTTGTCTCACTAGCCAACCAAAGGTAATTTTCCCTATCCACCTCTCTCTCTTGGTCTTCCTGAATTTTCTATAGGCCAACCTCTTTTCCCTTAATACCTAGGCAACCCAAGAACTGAACCAGCTGGGCACTTTGTCCCTTGTGATTTTTCCCCTGAGCCTAACGCACTTATCTGTGGCAAGCAGAATTCCTTCCTTAAGGATGGACCACCTTTGATCCACCCCATACCTGCTCTGATGCCCACCAGATGGCTCTTTAGCACTTTGTCCATTTTCCTGAAGTCCACCCTCCTGAAATCCAAGATTTTGGTCTTAGTCGGGATGCTTTCCCTGCCCATATCCAACTGGAACCTCGCCGTGCAATGGTCACTTCCTCCCAATGGCTCCCTGACAATTATTTCCTGTACATGCTCCCCATTTGTGAGCACCAGATCAATAATTGCCTCAGCTCTTGTTGGTCAGTGATGCTCAGAGTCAGGAACCCATTCTGCAGTCCTTCCAGGATCACCTGACTCCTAGCACATGTCATGGATGGTATTCTCCAGTCCACCTTGGACAGGTTGAAATCCCCAACAATTACCACCTGTCCTTTCCCTGCAGCTTCCGATATTTGTGAGCTCCATTCCCTGTCCCTCTCCTCATCCTGACAGGGTCGTCTATAAACCACCCCAACCTTACCTTTCTCCCTCTATTGGACCTTAACTGAACCCATAATGCCTCCACCTCCCCTTTCTCTGACTCCTTCTTAGTTCAAGTTATTCCATCCCTGATATAAACTGCCACTCCCTACCCTTCCTGACTACTATGTGGCTCCTGTATAGTTTATACCCAGGGATCACAAGGTCCCAGTCATGGTGTGATGTTGTTCAAGTCTTGATTACTGAAGATATGTCCACTCTCCTGTCCACTAATAGTGCCTACAGGTTTTCCATCTTGTTTCCAAGACTCCATGCATTCAGAGACACCACCCTCTGACCTTCCTTCTCTTCCCTGTATTCTTCTATTCACATTTATCCCATCTGTGTGCACCCCTCCACATACACTTGTTTTGTGTTCCTCACCCCTCCACCCTTTGCTAACTGTGTTCTTTTCCCTTCCACCTCCTCTGTCCAGACCTTTTCCATCACTGTGGGGGGGGGAGGTTCACTGACCTCCTCCTCTTGGAGTCTTTGGGACTGCACACCCTCTGTCACCCCCCCAAGTAGCATAAATTAAGTGTAGTGGTTATGTATTCCCCCAGTTTGTCCCTGAGTACCCTCAAACCTTCCCTACTGAGGTGTAGCCTGTCTGGTGAAAAGAGTGCTTTGTTTGACCAGGTCTCCTCCCAGTCCCCAATACCAATGGACATCTCCTCCCTGTACAATTTCCATAGCCAGTCACTGAAATCCTCTGTTTTTTATTTTCCTGTCTGTGCTAGCCCTTGGTATTGTTATCACTTCTGAAAAGGCCAGTGAACTTCCTTCCTCCCTGCAGAACTTCCCTAACTCCTTGAACCTACTTTGCACTACCTCACTTCCTCCCCAGCTAGATCATTGGTTCCAAAATGTATAACTAAATCAGGTTTTACTCCAACCTCCCTTACTATTTTTCTTATTCTTGAACCCACCTTCCCCACTGTCCTCCCTGGCATACAAACCACTCTCCTGCTTGCATTTGGAGCCCCTTTCCTTCCCCAGTGAATACCCCTAATTATGGAGTCCCCTATGATTGCTACCTTTCCATCCCCTGCATCCATGCTTCCCTTCCTTCCTTACATTGATAGTGTTTGGTTGGGTGATATGCTGGGGGGGGACTTAGAGTATTGGTTCTTTGCTGTGGGATTTTGTTGCTGGGGTGTTTTAGGTTTGGTGGGGGGGTGCATTATTACTGTTGTGTTTTCAAAGGGGGATTCTTATGGAATACCTGTGCTATTTTTTATTTATGTGCAGGATTTTACTGTGGGAACTTAGGGTGGCTGGCATGGGGGGGTCATCACTTACCTTTCAGGATCTTAAGTTCACTGTTTTTTTTGTATCTTTTTTTATTTTACAATGTAGATGACTCAATTATCTTTTTTTTTAAATCTGCAATGAACAAGGTTTAAACATCCCATTAAGTGTATGAAAGTGTTTCATTATTTGAAATCTTATCATGCTGATATGTTTTTACAAGAAACTCATTTATTGAAAAGAGATGCTGATTTATTGGTATGAGGATGGGTGGAGAAAGACTATTCCAGTTCTTATACCTCTAAGAAACTTGTGGTGTCTATATTGTCTAAGAGGCGGGACCTTTTATTGTTGATAGGTGGGACTCTGCTAAGGAAGAGTGGTGAGTGTTGATTTCAGGGAAAGTAGAAGCTGTTCCTATTTTACTGGCTAACATTTATGCACATAACGTTGACTCCCCAGACTTTTTTACTCACCTGCTGAACACTATTATGGAGCAGTGTGTACCACCTATGCTACTTTTTATGGGGGAAGATTTTACCTTTGCTTTTGACCTGGCAGTTGACTGAACTCCCTTTGAAAAGGGTACCCCATCCCATCAATGAGCCTGAGATGTCTTGGTGTGTTTTTGTAAGGAGTTTAAAACAGTCGACTGTTGGAGGCTGTTAAATCTGGCTGCTCAAGATTTTATATTTAGATCTCCAAGATTATTGTCCTACAGTTGACCGGATTATTTTCTATGTAGTTCCTCTGTAGTATCAGATATCTTTAATGTTTCCCACAGACCGATAATTTTGTCTGACCATGCACCCATTTCTGTGGTTTAAGTGCAAAGGCACATTCCATTGAGGATTCCATGCTCATGGTTTAATCCTGTCTTTCTCTCACTGGATGCATTCCATCAGTGGTTAGCCAGGGAAATTGACGTCTATTTTTTGTCAAGTCCTTCCCCGGAGATCTCCTGGTTACTAATCTGGGTTGCTTTTAAAGCATTCATTCAGGGTAGAATAATTTCCTTTGCCTCCTTTGTTAATAAACAGTGGAAAGAGGAGGTGAGAGCTCTCACTGCTCGAGTATGACAGTTATAAAGACAGATTTATGAATCTCCACTTGATAGGAAGGCAAACATGTAAGAGTTGATGCTAGCCAAAGATCAACTGAATTACATTTTTCAACAGAAAGCCCTACAATGTTTTCTTTGTCAGGCATATTGGGAATCAGGTGATAAAGCAGGCAAGCTGTTAGCTTACTGTTTGAAAAAGGGACTATAAAGCCCCAGGTTTCTTACCTGGTAGGGGGGCAGGGTGGATTGATATCGGAAGTGGGAGCCATTGGGGAAGTGTTTTGGAGGTTTTATTTTAAGCTATATCAGTCAACGGTGGACCCCTCTCGGTGGACTTTGAGGGATTTTTCAATAATATATTGGTTTTCAAGCTGCCAGACAGATCAGCCTTAACCTTGGAATAGGATAATTCTTTACAGGAGGTCCTGCAGGCTATTAACTTTTTAACTTTGGGATGGGCACCTGGCCCAAATGGATTAAGGGCAGACTTCTATTTTGCCTTTGAGTCTCAGCTATTGCCCATATTGCTAGAGCTATTTCAGGCAGTAGTGAGGTCTGGTATGATATCAGAGTCCATGAAGGAAGCAGTTGTCACTGTCCTGCCTAAACCTGGGAGGGATCCCACTTCTTATGCTAATTGCAGGCCTATATCTCTTCTGAATGTGGATTGTAAAATATTGGCCATGATATTTCCATGTGGTTAGAGAGGGTCTTGGGATTTTTAATAAGTCAGTCTCAATCCAGATTTATGAAGGGTAGGCTGGACAGTGACAACCTGTGGGTGGTAATAGACCTCATTCAAGTTATGGGGCGGGGCTGGACTCTGCAGTCTTGGTCAGTCTAGATACAGAAATGGCATTTGACTCTGTTGAATGGCGGTATTTGCATTTTGTTTTAACCAAGGTTGGTCTTGGCCCAAAATGTCATAATTGGGTTAACTTTCTCTATTCTGACCCCCAAGCGAGAGTCTGTGCCAATTGAGTATTGTCGACTTCATTCCTTTTGTTAAGAAGGATGAGACAGGGGTGTCTGTTGAGCCCATTATTATTTCTGTTAGCAACTGGACCTTTAAATTTAGTGCTTTCCCAGCACAAGGAGGCTAATGGTTTAAGGGTGGAAGACAGATATTTTTCCATGTTATTTACTTGATTTACTGGATTTTAATTGACAAAAGAAGGCAGGTGGCCCATCTTGGTTGTCCCCTGCAACAGCGGGTCACTACTGTATGTGTGTGATATTAAGCCATATATCAAGCTTAGACTTAAATGCATCAAAAGATGTAGAATTAATCATCTCTTGTGGTAACTGGTTCCATTGTTTGGCAGTTCTTATGCAAAAGAAGTTGTTGTGTCTGTTAGTGTTTGCCAGTTAACTTTGAGCTGCTGATTGTGCATTCTACCTACAATATGCCTGTTGGCTAGTGATAGATCACATTGTTCCAGTAGTACTGGTGTTTTTATAAGCTTGTAAGTTAATAAGATGTCACCCCATTGTCTTCTTTGGTAAAGGGGATAGAGTCCTGTTTCCTTTAGCCTAGTGTCATAATTTTAGTTTTTAGTCTTGAAATGGTTTTGGTGAATCATACCTGGACTTGTTCCAAGTGGTTTATGTCACCCATCAGGTAAGGATTCCAGAAGGAGATCAATAGTCTAAGTGAGGTCTGATATATGCCCCATATAAGGGTACTAGATGTTGTTCTGTTTTATTAATACATGTTCTATTAATCCTTTTTAAGATTATATTTGTTGTTCTAGCTACTTAATTGCAATGGTTGCTGAATGATAGTGTATTATTTATCAAAATGCCCAAGTATCTTTCACAGGATGTGTGTTTAAGGCAAGTATTGTTTAAGTAGTAATTATATTGAAGGTTGTTCTTCCCAAAATGAAGTACTTTTCGGTGTTAAAGTTCATCGAATTGCCTTTTGCCCATTGTTCATTATGTTCAAAATCTTGTTTTAATAGCTAGATGTTGGATGTTGTGTCAACTCTACCCTCAAGTTTTGTATCATCTGCAAATTTTGAAATGATGTTATTGGGGGAGATGTCCATATCTGTTATGAAAATATTAAACAAAATGGGACCTAGTACTGAAGCCTTGGGGTATGCCACTACTAACCTTTCCAATGTTTAACAAAACACCATTAATTCTAACTTTTGGAATTCTTTTATAAAGCCATCAAGATATCCAGTTGACTAGGTAGGTTGAGAAGCCAAGTCTGTGACAAAGTGTCACATACGTTATTAATTAACAAACTTCAAACACCTTACTGTAATCAAATAAAATGACATGTGTGGGAATGTTATTGTCTAAATTTCTGCTTATTGTATTGTAAAATGAGATTAAATTAGTGGTACATGAATGCCCTGGCTTAAATCAATCATGGGATTGATCTTGAATGGAAAGCTGCTGCATCTGTACTTCAATACTTGATTTTATTAAGTGTTCCATTACTTTCCCAAATATATACATTAAGCTAATGGGGCGATAATTCTGAATATTAGCTTTATTTCCCTTATTATAAATGGGTGTCACTATGGCACTTCGCCAATCATCTGGGATTTCATTTTCTAATAATGGTTTATTAAAAAGTAAAGTGAGTGGGAGGGCTATTGAGTTTAATGTCTCAATCAGAAATCTAGGGTGAATATTGTCAGGTCCTGGACTTGTAGATTTTTTTTAGAAATGATAGGGCATCTGTGATTTCAGTGGAGCTAAAGAGGGGGATGGAGGAATTGTTTAAATGTACAGTACTGTTTGAGACAGTCTTATCAAAAACAGAGCAAAAATATTAATTGAGATAATTAGCTGTTTATTGATCGGTTTTAATTAGGTTCCTGTTTTCATGTAGTGATCCAACTGTCCTAACATTACATTTTTTACTATTACTATAGGGAAAAAAAAGTGATTTTTAACTAGATTTAGAATGGGCTAAATTGAATTCAAATTTGAGTTTAGCCTGTTTTTTGATAGTTTTAGTGGTGATACAGCTAATTTATATTTGTCCCTGATTGTGGGGTTGGAATTTTTCTTAAGTTTCTTGAATAAATGATGTTTGGTTTTGATTTGTTTGCTTATAGATTGTTGTCAACCAGACAGGAATTTTACCTTTTTAATTTTTTATTATATTTGGATGATTTGCTTCTGTTGTTATGAAAGGTTGAAACCTCTCTACCAAGGGCCTGGGGAATTATTGACCCCTTCAGCTCCCTTTCTGGACTTTGTATTAATTGGGAAAAGATGAAGCTGATACTGTTGTTTAATGGTGATCAGTCTGGTGTGTCACTGGACCCGTATACTTTTAAATGGTCTTGGAGGGGGGCAGTATTTAGAGATGCATGTGTCAGCCCAATTTAAGGATATGTGCTCAAAAAACTCTCTGGGGTTTTTGAAGAGGTGAAGGTGGATGTGCTGTGCTGTGCTGGTGGGAACTACACTTACCTCTACCAGGGAAAATTGCAACCCTCAAGATGATGGTTTTCCAGCACCTTTATTAATAGGTTATGTAATCTCCCAATTATTATTCCCCTAATTTCAGGCATGACCTGGGGGAAGGGGATACTGATGAATGCCAACTGACCTTGAACCAGATTAAGCTGTTGGTGGTATTTTTCATGAATGAGGGAAATTTGGCCATGACACCGGGGAAATTCCCCATCTCTTTTCGATGAGTGCCATGGGATCTTTAACATCCACCTGAACTACCATCAATCCAGGCAGATGGGACCTCGGTTTAACGTCTCATCTGAAAGACAGCACCTCAGAAGTGCAGCACCCCTCTTATGCTGCACTACAGTGTCAGTACTGGGATATTAACCCAAGTGCCAGATGTGGGAACTGAACCTACAGCCCTCTGATCTCCCAGCCTCAGAGGCTAGTGTGCTACCTACTGAGCCACTGACACTGCTAAATGATGAGACCATAGTCTATTACAGAGATCACAGAGCTCAGGACTGCAACCTTCAAAGCTTCTGGCATGAGGTGTGGTCTGTGTTTGTAGAGCCATGTTGTGGACAAGGTATATTGTATTTATCCAAGTGGTCGGTAAGTTGATCAGCCACAATGCGTTCGAGTGCCTTAGAGAGTTGGGGCAGTATGAAGATAGTGTGATAATTATAATGATTCGTCTTATCCCCACGTTTATGGACGGGTGTCACGGTGGCTGTTTTCCATAGGTCGGGGAATTTTCCACAGCTGAGAGAGAGGTTTTTTGTGTATTGGACTAAAATGGACAGGGTGTTGGCCAATTTTAGGAGGGTTCCATTGCTAGGTTTAGTTAGAAGGCATTTTGAGCCCCGAGGGTGTGATTAGGATGGAATTTGCCCTAGATGTGGGCATATAACCTATGTCAGGGGTTAAACAAACATTGAATTGGGTTTTGGATTCGGGTTTGGAATCTTCACTTTGCGTGGATGTAGAGGGATGCCTGCTTGGAGATGCTCTTTATTTTTTTAATTTATTTATCAAGTCTAGGATTACAAATACCTTTGAGCCTTGGCTCTTTTACAAAGGTTCCATGTCAGAGAAATACAAATTATGGGGAGCATCAATACAGACATTACATCAATGTGGACACTGCAAACAGAGTACAGATTAATACAGTTAAAGGGTAGCATTGTAACAAGGCAGCCAGCTACATTTGTCAGAGAAAACAGACAACAGATAAGAAGTGCCAGAGTCATAGGGAGAGGGAAGGGGGGGAGAAGGAATGTAGGAAGGGTGGGGAGAGGGTGAAAAGTGCAGCATTGGGTATACCAAGATGTGAGGGTAGAATCCAGTGAGGAAGGGGGGACAACTAGACCAGGAAGGGAAGTGGAGAAACAAGGTTAGGCTGGGCAGTCACAGGAGCTGTTGGTAGTGAGACAGTCCCAGAGCCTAGTTTTAAACATACCAATTGTTGGGGCAGAGGAGATGGTGGGGCTGAGGCCATTGAACCAGAGTGGCACTTGATAAGCAAAAGAGCATTTGTCCCTGTGAAGCGTGACAGTGGGAGACTTTCATTAGCTGTAGCGTGGCTCTCCTAAGGCACCATTTGTTAATTTGGTGTTGTAACAGAGTTGAGACCCCAGAAGGTGCAAGACTAAGGTAGATGTTTTTTTGCCATGGAGCAGGTGAGAAATTTTATGCGGTTTGATAGTTGGAGCCAGCCAGTCTGAGTGTACAGGTCACATGTGTGGGTGAGATGGTGAGCACCAGTGATGAGCCGATATGCCTTATTTAAGGCAGTTGAGAGGCATCTAAGGGTTGTGGTTGTGGCCTAGCCATAATTTTTTTTTTTTTTTATTAGCTTTTGTTGACCGGGTAAGTGCACTAGACAAATCCTGCCTAATTTCAGGCACGACCCGGGGGAAGGGGATACAGATGAATGCCAACTGACCTTGAACCAGATTAAGCTGTTGGTGGTATTTTTAGTGAATGAGGGAAATTTGGCCATGACACCGGGGAAATTCCCCATCTCTTTTCGATGAGTGCCATGGGATCTTTAACATCCACCTGAACTACCATCAATCCAGGCAGATGGGACCTCGGTTTAACATCTCATCCGAAAGACGGCACCTCAGAAGTGCAGCACCCCTCTTATGCTGCACTACAGTGTCAGTACTGGGATATTAACCCAAGTGCCAGATGTGGGAACTGAACCTACAGCCCTCTGATCTCCCAGCCTCAGAGGCTAGTGTCCTACCTACTGAGCCACTGACACTGCTAAATGATGAGACCATAGTCTATTACAGAGATCACAGAGCTCAGGACTGCAACCTTCAAAGCTTCTGGCATGAGGTGTGGTCTGTGTTTGTAGAGGAGACCAAGCCGTGTATTAGCAGCTCTAGCTACATTATCTACATGAAGTCCATAGGAGAGATTAGGGTCAAGCGGTATCCCTAAGTATTTTAAGGACCCCACCTAATCTAGAGTGTTCCCCTGGGTGGTGGAGATAGCCAAGTGGTGTAGTTTGTGTGGGTTATGAGAGCTGCAGAAGAGCATAGATTTGGTTTTCTTGTCATTGAGGACCAGTTTATGATTAAGAAACCATGTCTCTACAGAACTGAAACCAAGTTGAAGGTTGTTTTGAAGAGTTGCAGGATCTTTGTGAGTGGAGAATACAACAGCATCATCGTCATATAGTATGATCTGCTCGGAGCAGTGTTAAGGGAGGAAGTTTAAGAAAAGGCTAAAAAGGAGGGGGCCCAGTATGGATCCCTGTGAGACACCCGAGCGAACAGGCAGGGTGTCAGAAAGAGTGTCTGCAATTTTTACTCTCTGAGACCAGTTTTCTAAGTAGCTTTTAAACCAGAGACATCTAGAAAGTCTATTTGTGTTATGTCTGTTTTGCATGTGAAATGCAAATTCCATTTGTTATTGTTAGCGCATGCCATAATCTCCATTATAGCTTCACCTGGTCTACCCCACACACATACAGTACAACGTCATCAATAAAGCAATTACATTTTTTTATATATTTTAAAAGAGGATTTGTTGTTTCACTTGAGATGCACGTTTTTTCTCACAGCCCAGGGAATAAGTTGGAGTAGTTGGGAGCCATGGCTGCCCCCTTTGCTGTACCTTGCAATTGTAGAAAATATTTCTTGGTAAATTCAAAGTGGTTATGTTTCAAGATGAATTTATGCGCCTCTAATATGAACTGTATTGGAATATTCTTTTGACTGATTTTCTCTAGAAAGTGCCTGCATGCATTGATCCCCAGTTCATGGGGAATGCTGGTGTATAAGGATTATATGTCAATATTTATCCATGTGTATTCCTGTTTCCTTTTTAAGTTATTGAATTTGTCTATCAAATCCACGTTGACTCTCAAATTTGAATCAAGATATTGCATGCTTTTTTTTCAGGAAATAATCTGTAAATTTTCTTAAATTGTCCATTAATGACCCAATACCTGAAACTATTGGTCTCCCTGGTGGTTTTGTTCATTTGTTATGAATTTTTGGAAGCACGTAGAATGTTGGTATAATAGGATAATCTGTCCATAACTTGTCAAATTCATTATCAGAAATGTATCCACTCATTCTACCCCATTCCAAAAGCTCCAGTAGTTTTTTTGAAAGTTTCTGTGGGATTGCCAGCCAGGGTCCTATAGTTTAATACATTTGATAACAACACCTCTACACATTCCAAATAGTCATAGATATCCAACACCACCACATTACCCCCTTTATCCACAGATTTTGTAACTATTTCTTTTATAGTGGATAGTTCTTTTAAGGCTTTTTTACTTTCATGTTTCAGATTTCTTCATTGAAAAGGTGGTATATTTTTAAGTAGTTGATATACTTTTTTAGTTTCTAAATTCTCATATGCCCTAATAAACTGATAGTTAATATTAGGGGAAAACATGGACTGCGGTTTAAATCTTTTCCTCTTGTCACACTTTGTAGAGTCCATTTCTCCTACATAACTTTCCCCTATTTCTATAATTTCCTTCTCACTTTCTATCAAAAATGCTTCTAGTGTGGATAAATTTCTCAGATCCTGGTCTGTGAATTCTTTCTTAGGTAAATCACTTTGGTGTATTTTTAACATGTTTTTAGATGCAATTGTTTTAAGTTTGTTTTATTAGATACATGCAATCACGTTGGTCTCTGGGAAACATGCTTTTTACAAATAAAATATTGATTGATGATTGCTTAATCTCGTCAGTTAGGTTGATAATAGGTGTATGGGTTAAGCTTTCAGTAAGATTTGACTCACTTAGTTCCATCAATGTATTCAAATCTACACTAATTTAATCCCATACACCCCCCCCCCATTATCAACCCTACTGTCCCTGCCTATGACTGAATCTTTTTGTTTAGCAAGAAATTCTCTTGGACTATTTTTTCTAAAGAATTTAAGCAGATCAATATTAATGTCAAAGCTATTATAGTCACTCAATGGAGCAAAAATAATTTCTTTCTCCAACAATTTCACTTGGGCATTAATAAGTTTTACCTGAGAGAGATTTATTACATTCAGAGATTCAAGGAGCTTCACAGATTTTTTTTCTTTTCTTCCCAGTTATCCTTCTTGTCTTCTGTTTTTTTCTTTGTTTTGTTTTTCTTGCTGTTTTTTTCCTTTCTGTGAAAAAAAGGCCCTTTAGTTAATGTGCTTTCTGCTGCTGCTACTGCTGTATCTTCTGTGGTGCTCAATGCTGGTTCTGTAATTGTTATTTTCCTCACCAATTTCCTGGCTATTGAGTGTCCCCTACTGAATGAGTGTTTCCCTTTAGCCAACTGAAGATATTGCCCAGCCTGTAATCTTCCTCATATCTGTCAAGTTTACTTTGTTTTCTTTTTATTATTTATACTTTGTGGTGTTATAGTTTTTTTTATTCAGTTTGCTAGACAGTTCTTTAAAGAGGCTGAGTGTTTTATATTTATTTAGTTCTCTTTGTATTTCAGCGATTTCCTCAGTTATTTTCTTGTGTTTTCTGAATGCTCTGCTACTAATGGTTCAATGTACGTTTTGGTGCATAGAGCTGAGACTTGTTCCCATGCATCCCATCTTGAACAATTTTAAATGCCACAAGCTGTTTTGTTTTAATCCTTAAACCACGTGGTGCTTGCTCTCTCTCCAGATATTTTTCAAGTTTAATTATAATATGAGTACTGTTGATTTCAGTAAATATGTTTCTCTCTACACTGATAAATAACCATTTCACTACCTTTTTTTTCAGAATAAAAAGAGTCTACTTTGCCCTTTGCTCTTTCTTTCTTCTACTTAGGTTTTCAATGCTCTCTTTTCAATGCTCTCCAAACAGTTGTAATCACTTTCTTCCAACAAATTATTTGGTTCAGTGTCCATGTTGTTATCCCCAATCCTCAATTAATCCCCAATTTTAAATACTGTCTGAAAGTGCCCCACCTGTATAGTCAGTCACCACATGCTGAATTAAAACTGAGCTAACAGTTTCCACCTGTTGATTCATTTCTTCTCTCTGCTGCAGATGTGCTCTATTCCCAGTCTTAGTGTGCTGAGGTCGATTTACTTTTTTTTCTTTTCTTTGTATTTTTCTTGGTATGATATATTTTGGGTATTGAAATCTTATTCGGGGGCAGGGATGGGGATGTTCCATCATGGGTTTTTTTTGTGGGTTGTTACAGTCTTTTATGTGTAGGAGTGGGTAGGATTTTTAATTTTTTATATGGTTGGGAAGGGGAATTATGATGGTGGAGTGAACATGGTCCTGATGGTTCATGTATGTTTGATTAGGGAGGGTCAGCTGTAAGAAGAGGGGCTAGCTGCACAATTGAGCAGGCTCGACAGACTGTGAGGCCTATTTCTGCTGGCATTTTCATATGTTCATATGTTTAGAAGGATTCAGTTATTTCTTTCTCTTAATATCCTAATGTAGATCAGTATTTCTTATAATTATAAGTATGCTTCTTGGAATGTGAAAGGGGATAATGCCATAGTCAAAAGATATGAGATTGTTAAGCATTTAAAACAACTAAATTGTAATATTGCCTTTTTTGCAGGAGACTCACTTGTTAACATCAAAGAGTTCTCTTTTCTGTAGACAGGCAATAGGTAAGGATTTCACTGCTGGTAATAGCACTAATAATAATGATGTCACCATCTTAATTTCCAGAAATGTTAATTTTCTATTTACACAGAGTCTCAAGAATCCACAGGGTAGGTAAATTTTTCCTAAAGGGGTTTTGGACCATACTGAAGTGTTGTTAGGCATTGTTTATGGCCTTACTGTAGATTCACCTACATGCTTTATTTATCTGGTCACCCTTCTGGCGCCTTTCCTTACACTTCACATTATTATTGGGGAGACTGGAATATCTCCTTTACCCAGGATTTAGGACTAAAAAATCCCAAGCTGGTCTATCCCCTGCTCAGTGTTCCATCCATGATATGATTGTCTCTCTGGGGTTATTCGATTCCTGGCACATATAATGCCCATCGACCAGGGAATATACATTTTATTCACCAGCCCATGGTTCTTCCTTCCACATAGATTATATCTTGATTAGTCATAGTCTCATGGGTGGAGTGCTGGGCTGTGAGACAGCTCCCCATGTCCTGTCAGACAATTCTTTAGTATGGTTAAAGCTTGTTCTGGTTTCCAACATTCAAAGATATACTATCTGGAAATGAAATAACCAGCTTTTGAAGGAGGAGTATGCTATTACTAGACTTAGAGAGCAGATGGAGGTTTTTATTTCTAGCAATATAGGCTCCATCGAGAATGGTGATGTGAAATGGAGCACATTTAAATGTTTTTATTAGAGGGGAGCTCATCTGCTTAGCAGCCAAAAGGAAACATTGTAGGGAGACTGAAGCCTTTAATATTCTTAACCATATTAGAGAACTGAAAAGACAGTTGAAACCTAAAGTCACAGAAGATTTGCATAGAGAATGAATCTAGTATTGTGATAAATATGCTGACTTGTTATGCGAGAAGGCTGAGTAATCCATTTCTAAGACAAATAAAACCTAAATGGATTGGAGGAAAAAGTGGGGCTCCTTTTGGCTTTGTATCTCCAGAAGCTTCCTGTATTATTACAACTATCAAGTCTAAAGCAGACTGCTCTATTAAATCCTCTCCCAGAGATATTACCCATGAGTTTGAGGTATATTTTAGGTCTTTCTTTGGGCACCCACCTAATCCACCTTCGGCTCTAAACCTTTAAACTTATCTGGTTGGCATTACCCTCCCTGTATTAATACTAGATCAACAGACAGGCTTAGCACAACTCCTTACCCAACAAGAAATTTTGGATGCCATCAAAGCATTACCTATGGATTAGGTTATTGGGCTGGATGACTTTTCCTTTCATTTTTTTAAGGCATTTACCAATGAAATCAACCCTTTGTTACACTGCTTCTATCTATCTATGACTCAGTGGTTATGGATGGCACTCTACTTGAAGCCATAATTGTTTTGTTGCTCAAGTCTGGGATCCTGGGAAGGCCTTTGATCAGGTTGACAGCTATTGCCCTATTTTGCTGAGGAATTATGATGTTCAGATTTTAGCCAAAGTGTTGGTGTCTATGATTAATGTGGCTTGGGTAGTGCTAATCAGCCAGAAACAGGTCAGCTTTATGCCAACTCAACATTCAATGGATCATCTCTGCAAACTCTCATATATTTCACTGTGTCTCAGGATTCAGGGGTCCTTGTGGCCCTAGTCTTCCTGGATGTGGAGAAAGGATTTGATAGGGTTGATTGGACCTTTTTATTTGCCACAATAGGAAAATTTAGTAATCTGCATTTTTCCATTGGATTCATGTTTTGTAGTCCTGTCCAAGTGACAAAATGCATTGTAATAGTGTTTTAGCCTCATCCTTTCCATTATTCTCTGGGATATGGCAAGGGTGCCATTTGTATCCTCTTTTATTTAATTTGTATTTAGAGCCCATGTTACAAAAACTCAAGAGTAATCCCCAGCTGTCCGGGGTGCAGATCAGAGCTCAGACATTATTATTTTCTATATATGCAGATGACATTTTGTTACATGTGACCATCCCTAATCAATCTATCCCAGCTGCTTAGGCAACTATTAAGGAATATGGCTTATTATCTTATTATAAACTAAGTCTTGATAAAACTGCTGTTATGCCCTTAAATTCTGCTGTGTTTAAGTTCGATATTCTTGCGATAGGAAAATCCTGAACTCTGACGTGACTTAAATATCTTGTTATCTTTCTTTGCAGAAGCCTAGCACAGCTAAAGAAGCCTAACTTGGATGTTGTATTGGTTCCCATACAACAGGATTTAAAGAGAAGGACATACTTGCCATTGACCCTGTGGAGCAGAATAAACATTTTTAAAATAAACGTGCTTCACCATATTTTCTACCCATTTAACATGCTTAATGTACTGCTCCCCCTCTCTTGGTTTAAAAGGTTCGATGCTATATTAACTTAGTATATTTGGAAGGGGAAACCACCAATAAGAGAGTACAATCGACTATCAGTGCTTAAAGTGCTAGGTGGGCTTCTGTTACCACATTTTACTACTTAGTACCTAACTAGTCATACTTGTAAGTATCTTAGGTGGGTGACTCCCATTTCAGAGGATATTGAAGCTCCCTATTCTCCCATTTGGCTGGATTTAGAATGGAATTTAATTGCTGTTGCTGGCCTATCCCATTCTGCTATGTTGTATATTTCTCAAGTCCCTCCCTGCACATCTTCGAGACTCTGTTATAGGGATTTTGTTACATGTCCACCTCAACTATGTAAGTTATTACATTATAATCATATCAAAGTTGTTGCACAACCACTTCTTCTCCATTCCAATTTTAAAATAGTGGGCAAAGTGCTGATTGATGTATGGCTACCTCAGTTAGTCCAGCTTAAGGTGTGCAACTTGTTCCAAAATATCCCCCTTATATCTTATCAGGATATTCTTCTATCTTTTCAGTTAGGTAACAAATACATATTTAAGGTATTCAAATTATGACATGTTTTGCTTCATTGTTTTGATTCCTTCCCATGGGATAGTAACTTGTAAGTTGATACTGAATTGGAATTGAAACCACATGCAGTATCACGCTTATACACCCTTATCTTTCTCAGACTTTATCCAGGCATTTCAGGAACCTCTCAATACTAGGAGTTGGCTTTTCTACACTCTACACTCTACATTTAAATGGAATAGAGTTTGGGAGGATCTGAATAAATATGTATCTCAAGATAAACTCTGTCTTATTCAGTTCCATATCTTGCCTAATATCTACTTTACTCCCCCCAAATTAGTTAATATTAGTTAAATTAAGCCCAGGACTATCTTGAAAATGAGCTTGCTCAATGGTGATATGCCTAGTTAAATAAAGTTTGATTGACTGAAGATGGGCAGAGTGTCATCCCCTATTTGTACACAATGTGGATAGGCTGATGGAAACCTACTCCACATTTTCTGGGAATGCCCTAAGGTAGCTCTTTAATGGGGACAAATTAAATCTAGAGCAGACCCCCTTCTTGGCCTGGATGAAGTTCCTACCCCAGAGGTCTGTGTCATGGAGGACTATAGTGGGATTCTAGTAACAGAGAGAAGATACTACATGGCTTTGATTTCCCTCTTAATTGAGTGAGTAGTGCTCTGTCATTGGCTTGATCAAATTAGTATCACTTATCAGGAGTGGTTGCAAGATCTTTTATTTAATCTATATATAGAGAAGATGATTGCTAGCTTACATAAAATAAAGAAATGGAGCAAGTTGCACAGTTTGCATACACTTTGATTTATACTGGTACAGCCCTAGGTTGATTATGGTTTGATGTTATTCTTGCGTTTTAAGATGTTATGTTAAGAGTCCATCAGTTATACCACCCTTGGACCGTTTTATATAGGTAGACTAAGATTTCTTTCTTTTTTCACTCTGCCTTAGGGGATTGATTGGGGGGTATAGTTGTATTGGTGTTCTTTGTTGTGTTGTTGTATTGTTCTTGTATTAAATTATAAAGTATATTGAATTTCAAAAAAATAGAATATGTACAGCTTTTGTTATCAAATGGATTAAACTGCATGACCCTGGCTGGCAATCCCACAAGCTTTCAAAAAACAACTACTTGCTTGAGCTTTGGAATGGGGTAAAACAAGTGGATACATTTCTGATGATGAATTTGACTACTTATGGACATATTGTCCCATTATATCAACATTAAATGCCCTTCCAAAAAGTCATAAAAGATTAGCAAAACCACCAGGGAGACCTATAGTTTCAGGCATTTGGTCACTAACAGACAATCTGAGTAAATTTACAGATGATTTCCTGAAAAAAATGTATAAAATACCTTGATTCAAATTTGAGAGACATTATGGATTTGCTAGACAAATTCAATACCTTTTAAAGGAAACAGGAATACACATGGATCAGTATTGATATAGAATCATTATACACCAGCATTCCCCATGAATAGGGAATCAGATCATGCAGGCATGTTCTAGAGAAACTCACTGAAAACAGTATTCCAATATAGTTCATATTACAGGCACTTAAATTCATCTTGTCTCATAACCCACCCACTTGTTTTAAAAGAAAGAATGGTATCTAATTTTACATGCATATGTGAGAAGTAGTTTACCAAAAATGGACATGATCTGGGATTTTGTGGTTGGCAAAAACTTGATTCTATGATGTTTACAGAAACCTGGTTACAGGCACAACTGATGATGCATTTTTAGATATACAAGGTTATAATGCAATGAAAGCAGCTAAAAATAAAGGGGGAGGGGTTACGTTTTTACTATTCTGAGAAATTCACTTCAAAATGTCTATTTTTAGACATGGGTACTAATAGCTATGAGTCTATGACTATCTGGCAGTTGAAGTTAAACTCCATATGATCAAATCTTTATTGGTTTCTGGTGGCTATAGACCACCTCACTTTCCTATGCACCAATTATCTGCCATTGCTACTGTACTTTCCCCTTTTGTCTTAATACACGAAATTTTGCATCTGGGTGATCAAAATGCAGATTGGATGTGCCCTATTACACTATTACATCAAAGTGCTTAAAATCAATTGCTTTGGATTTAGGGTTATTTCAGCTTCTAGAAGAACCCACCTGTATTAATATAAGGAACCCCAAAGACTTGACTGTGCTCTACTGGTGATGCCTCTCCCCATGCATCCCAGTATCACCCCAGCCCTCCTTGCTGCCCTTTCACATTGCTTGCCCACCTTTAGGTCATCTGATATGACTACCCCCAGGTCCCTTTCCATTTTTTTCGTTGTTAGTATCTCATTAGCATTGAATCTAAGCTGTGCAAGGTAATGCACCTGGGAAACAAAAACCCAGGGGAAGAGTACACAATCGGGGGTGAGATATGGGCAGACTGGGTGGGCCAAGCTGTCCTTATCTGCCATCAAAATCTAAGTTTCTAATGTAAATTTAAGTAACCATCGTCATCTTTCCACTGAGGCAGGTGTCTCTGTAGATACGTTTAGTGACCACAATATGGTATACTGTATTAAGGGTTACAACAAAGTAAAATGACCAACAAGATTTATAAAAATTCACTCCTTAAGGAACTTTGATTATTTAGCCTTTATGGCAGATCTTGAGTGAATTAACTGGAAACACTTGGAACTGATCCCTGACCTGGATCTAGCGTGGGACTACTTTTAGGGGGAGTTAATAAGAGTCTGTGATCAACATATGCCAGAAAAATCCAAAAGGGTGAAAGCTAGTTCTGTACCATGGTTTTCTTCTCTATTGCAGAGACTGAAAAGGGATAAAAATAATTATGGCTTGGGGTATCACCCGATGATCAGGTACTAAGCAGAATTGGCAAAAATATAGGGACCTAAGAAATAAATATGTGACTGGGGCAAGGGCTGCAAAATGAAATTTTTTTAGGGCAAAAACTACAGAGGCTAAGGGAAATCCATCTAAATGCTGTTGCTTAATAAAAGATTTAAATGGTACAGTTAAACACAAACACACTATTCAATTGGCTACTAAGAAAACATTTGCAGCAGGCCACAATATTGCAGATAGGTTTAATATGTTTTTTAGTGAAGTTGGTATCTTTGTTGGTGGCACTTTGAATCCTTTGAAGATTCCAGATAACAAAACTCTTAATAACTCAGCCCCTTTCAGTTTTAAAGAGATTGAGTAACATGCAGTGGTCGATAAACTGTTGGGACTCAAAACTCATGGTAGTAGTGCACCTGATGGTATTTCTTCTGTTATGCTGAAATATCCCGCTCTGATTATAACTCGCCCACTGACTAATCGTTTAAACGGTCCCTTGTTTTGGGGTCCTTCCCCCAGACCTGGAATTGCACCAGGGTTGCTCCTGTTTTTAAGGGGGGGGAGTCCTGACTAACTTTTTAATTTTAGATCAATATAGCTACTTCCCGTTGTAAGCAAAGTTCTGGAAAGAATTATGGCAGAACAGTTGATGAATTATTTGATGGAGCAGAACTTGTTTGATGAGTAACAGTTAGGGTTCCGCAGGGCCCATGGCATGGTGGTCTCCGTGTCGAGGATCTTGGACAACATCAGTAGGGCCAGTGATATTCAACACTATATGGGCACCATACGATTGGTCTGTCTAAGGCATTCAACAGGGTTGACCACCAGTCCTTGATGCAACTACTATCAGATATAGGATTGACCAGGGAAGCCCTAGCTTGGTTTTGCTCATACCTAAGTGATGATCATCAATTCACAAGGGTTAATGGGGTGGACTCTTCTTCTCTGAGAGTGGTAAAGGGCATGGATCAGGGTTCAGTACTGAGGCCCCTTTTTTAATTTATTTAAAGACATTAGTAAAAGCATGGAGGGAATAAATTACATCATCTTATACTATTCAAATAGTTCAGTTTTGAAGATGCATTCTACTTTACTATCCAAGTTTGACTCATTGCAGAATTTTTTTTTCAACAACTAAAGCTGAAGTTAAATATATCTAAGACAAAGTCTCTTTTATTTGGTTTGGCATTCAAGTTAAAATTGGATGTCACGCTGGAGATATCTGATTTATCAGGGACATATTTAGATTGTGTAAAATCATATAAATACTTGGGGTTCTGGCTGGACCAGTTAGGCTCTGGGAATATGCACATGAATAATTAAGGTTCGGGTAGGGAAAACGGGATGTTTACTTAGAAACCAAAACATGTCTTGATGCAGATACCATGAACTATATAATACAGGTTCAGATTTTGGCCTTATTAGATTATGGCAACTTATTATATGGTGGTGCCTTACAAGATAGATTGCACAAGTTAGATGTACTGTATAATAAATTGGTCAGGTTAAACCTAAAATGTCCAAGAACTATCCATCGCTCTGATGTGTATAAATCTTTGGGTTAGATCTCTAGCTCCTAGGAGGGATATTCACAAGAGTTTGTTTGCATACATATCTGGCCTGGACATCACCCCAAGTATTTAAGTGATAAGCTAACATTTCATGACATTAGCCCGTCTATACAAAATTCTCAATTTTCACAGTTAATTGTACCCAGGACTAACTCTAAAAGGGCCATGCAATATTTTAGTCAATTGGTTCCAATATTCTGGAACAGCTTCCCAATTATTTTAGGGTCTCTCAGAATAAACCCTTGTCTGTATATTTACTAAAGAAGTATCTGTTCTCAAATGTCAAGACTTGTAAATGTGTTAACTAATGTTGGATCTTTTACATATTTGCATGTTGTATATTATGTTATGTTGATGTATGAACTTATTGTGTACACCAGGTTGCCATTGTGAATGAGCTTATGCTGAATGGTTATTCCTAAACAACAACAACAACAAATATTTTCCACAATTGCAAGGTACAGCGGGGGCAGCCATGGCCACCACCTATACCAACCTATTCCTGGAGATGTGGGAGGAAATGTGCATCTAAAGTGAAACAACAAATCCTTTTTTAAAATATATGTAAAAAATTGAATTGCTTTATTGATGACATTGTCTGTGTGTGGGATGGAACAGGTGAACCTATAATGGAGTTCGTAGTATGTGCTAATAATAACAACTGTAATTTGCATTTCACATACAAAACAGACATAACACAAGCAGCTTTCTAGATGTCACTTTTATTTGTGGATGAAAACAGCACAGTACAGACAAAAAATTTCAGAAGTCTACTTCCACTAACAGCCTTCTGAGAGCTGACAGCGCACATTCTAAACATTTGGTAAAATCCATACCGTACAGTCAATTCCTGAGAATTAGGAGGAATTGCTCCAGAAATGAGGAGTTCCATACACAATATAAAGAACTGCACAAAAGATTTCAGAACATGGGCTATGAAACTCAAAGCTTAGATACAGCACTAGAAAGAGCAGCTAATATTAATAATATTAATTATTAATAATAATTACCCTTTGGGGTAACCCCTTGCATCAGTGCTTACACACTAAGGTTCTTAATGTAATATTAATAGGGCAACATTACTAAGACCCAAAGAAAAGAAAAATGAACAAAGGATTTGTATTAATACAAAATACAATAGGGCTGCACAACAAGTTGGGAACATTGTCCCCAGGACACATCTGAAAATGAGCAATATTGCTCAGTTTGTCTTCCTGGTGAAACATTTCAACAACTAATTGTCAAGAAATACTGGGAGACATTTAGAAATTAACCCATTCTTGTAAAGGAATTGAAAACAAACCCCTTGATTTCATTCTCAAAAGCAGAAAATCTGAAGGACAAGTTAGTCCATTGCAGATACTGCATAGGAACATAGAAACACAGAAAGTGATGGCAGATAAGGACTGCCAGGCCCATCCAGTCTGTTAGTATACCCTACGTTTATTTAGCTGCTACTGACCCTTCTTGGTCCTCGGCTGCTTCTCCTACCCATTGTTGCTCCTTCACCTCCTCCAAGATTCCCCTGTGTCTATCCCATACATGTTTAATTCTTCCTGCTGTGCTTGCCCCCACCACCTCCTGGGGTAGGCCATTCCAAGTGTCCACCACCCTTACCATGAAAAAGTACTTCCTCACGTTGCCCCTTAGTCTTCCCCCTTCCAGTCTCATGTCATGCATCGTTGCTGATTTAGAGCAGCTTCTGTTTTGGAAGATACTGTCCTCTTATTAATCCCATTGAGATACTTGAAGGTCTCTATCATGTCTCCCCTCTCCCTCCTCTCCTCCAGGGTGTACATATTGAGTTCCTCCACTCTCTCCTCATATAACCTGTGGTGCAGACCCTGCAACATTGTTGTTGCCCTTCTTTGAACTATCTCCACTTGTCTATGTTCTTCTGGAGATGTCTCCAAAACTGCAGGCATTATTCCAAATGAGGTCTCAACAATAACCTGTATAGTGTATATTTTCTCCTTGCTTTTCCTTTTCCACCTACCTCTGTCATCTGCAGTGTGTATTGGTGAGTTTGTGTCCTATTTTGTTCTCCCTGTTAGCTGCATTATCCTGGTCCAACCCGTGCATTCCCCTTATGCCTCCCCTGACTTTACCTGCACTTGTGGTTTCTTTTATTGATTTCCTACCCTAGTATCCTTTTGTTTGTCTTACTTAACCAGTGGGGGGGGGGCAGTTGTTTTTTCCCTTCTTACTTCCGCCACTCCTTTGCTAGTTTAAATGTTTGCAAATGAAACATTTAAACCTCTCACTGAGGATTGAGGTCCCCCCACCCCGGATGGACACAGGCTATCTTTATTGTACAAGTCTGCATCCCTCCAGGTGGTCTCCCTGTCCCCAATGAAGCCAAATCTTTCAGCTCTGCACAACCTTTCAGCCATTCATTGAAACCCTTTTGTGCAGAGTACTCTGGCCTCACCTATACCCTAGACTGGTAACACTTCTTAGAAAGTCGTCATGCATGCCACTTGTCTAAGACACCTCCTCAACTCCATGAACTCCCTATGCACTACCCTCACCTTGTCCCCTGACAGGTCATTTATCCCCATGTGGACAATGACATCTAGCTCTCCCTCCCATCTTGCTGCCCCAGCAATCTTTAGGATTTGCTTCCTATCCCTTCAAGCTGTGGTGCTGGGTAGGGACCTGACCTCCCTGTTCCCCCCCAAGACTACCCTCCTAATCATAGAGTCCCCCACTACAAGTTGCTTCCTTCTCCTCTGGGGTCCCATTGCATCCCTCCAGGAACCTGCAAACCTGAAAGAGAAATTCCATATAGACAATGGTTCCCCTCAAAGGCGTGCACAGGTGAGGAAAATGCAATATCTGCAACTTACAGTATGCTATCAAGGGAACAAGTTTAAACTTGAAAACTACACTAGGGAAGTGGAAATCAGAAGCCTTCTGTTTCTTCATATACATTTTGTCTCCTTATGCTCCCTCTTCTAACTGACCCCTTCCAGCCCCTTACCCCGGTGTCACTGGGACTTACCCAGAGTCCGCCTGGTCATGGGGTGTGGGGCCTGCAGAGGGTCCATCATCATCCACAGCTGGGGGTGGTTTTCCTCTGTTTTCTCCCTTACCATTGTGGGGGCGCACTCAGGATATGCATGTGTGGAGGAGTGCATATGTTCATAGATGTCCTGCAGCACCCTCCCTACCATGGTGCCCACAGTCCTGCACTATCCTTGGTCCTCCACCTGGTAGTAGTGGTTCAGTGGGAGCACCAGTCCTCCCTCACTGGGAAAGGAGAGCAGTCCTTTGGACTCTCAGTTCTCTCCCTCCCCAGCTGACCCCCGGCAGCTCACTCGCATTGTGAACATGGGTCGCTGGCATGGCAGGAGGTAAGGCATGGATGCCTCAGCCCTTCATGCCACTAGGCTGACTATCAGAAGCTTTCTGACATGTGACAGTGCTTCTGTAGTGTATGCCGTATAGTGTCCCTGCCAACTCCTATATTTAAGCAAAACTGTGAGACCTGTAAAACAATGCATACAGGAACATATATCATTCAAATAAATTCAATTCAATTTATTTATTTTACCACAAAAAAAACTCAGTTGAGCAAGCTCATTTTCAAGGAAGCCCTGGGTAAGACAGTTGAAATTACATCAAACAGTGTTACAAATACAAATACAGGAAATTTTCACAAAAGTCACACAAAAAACATTACAAAAGTGGAGTTACAGCTATGAAACAGTCACACATACATGCCTCACAAATGCAGTAGCGCAGGCCCCTATAAAACAGGAGCAAGCGCAAAATCAATTACACAGTTAGTGATGACAGTAGTTAACTGGCCACGTTAAAGATTGATAAGGTTTGTTGCAAAGTTACTATAACTGTATTAGTTAATAAACTATATGATTGGTATTGAGTTTAAATGCCCAATCAGTAGCATGACACATTGATATTGTGTTGAATACCTGACCCAGTTCATTTTATTTGCATGTGCAAACCTCAGGATAAATGCTTTTGAGGAGTGACTTGAATGAGCTTCTCCCTACCAAGAAGCTAAGCTTAAGTGTTTTCTGTAGCTTGTTCTAGGCAGCTGGTATAATGGTGCTAATGGCAGATGCACCATAGAGTATTGAATGCAGGGGTATGTCTAGTAAGAGGATGTTGCTCTTCCTTAAAGTATAATAGCATGTGGACCTTTTGTAGAGATCTAGTATGTAGCGTAACAGGTCATTTGATAGAGCTTTGCGAGACCACTTTTTTTTTTTAGTCTTTGGTAACCGGGTTAGGCCCACTAGGCACAAGTGCCTGTTTTCAGGGGCGACCTGGGAGCACTGGGCAGTTAAGTGACTTACTCAGAGTCACACAGAATGCAAGTGGATGTTGTGAGAATCAAACTCAGGTCTGGTCTGCTGGATGTATCAAGCTCGTTCACACCTCGTTCCTCTAACCTTTAGGCTACACTGCCATATATGCAGGTTATGCAGCCTTCATTTAGCTAGAGAGGTCCACCCAACTTCTTTGTACAGATTTCTGTGGTGTGTTAATGGCAGTAGTTTTGTGACAAATCTCAAGGCCCTATGGTACAACATGTCAAGTTTGTTCAGACAATTGGCTGTTCATCGGCTACAAATAATGTCTGCATGGTCTATGATAGACATAAAAGTTGACTGTACAAGGTGTTAGAAATGTACAAAATTAGGAAATGTCATTATGCGAAATATTTTGTGAAATTCATGTGCTTCGCAAAATATTTTACTGGTGCAAAATGTGAAATTTCACCAGTGGAACTGTGAAATTTGGGCAAATATTTGCCGTTTTTGGATGAAATTGTGCATTTCACAGCAAGATTCCTCATTCCATGAGTGAAATTTTGCAACTTCACACCCAGTGGGACATTTCGCAGAACAGCGTAATTTCGCAAAATGTTTTGTGTGAACAAATTGCCGGATTTGCAGCAATTTCAGACAAAATTTAATTTCGGAACATCTCTACAAGGCGTGATCTGATGTCCAAGGAAAAGCTATGTAGATTCCTGAAACAGAAGCCAAGCCTTATTCTCACTTTTTTGCAGACTGTGTCTATATGATCCACAAAGGATAGCTTGCTGTCAATCCATACTCCTAGGTATTTGTATTTAGCTACTACTTAGATTTGTTCTCCCAGCAATGTGTTGATTGGTTGGTGTGTTGATTGGTGGGTGTACTTTATGTTTTATTTTTTCTCCCAAAAACCACATAGTCTTCACTTTGCAGGCATTGAGTAGCAGTTAGAATAGTTTTTTTTGTAACTCATTGAAAGCTGCCTGTAGGTCCGAATGTGTTGAAGGCATATTTGGCCCAGACATATAAAGCACTGAGTCATCAGCGTAGAAGTGTAACTTTGCATTTTTGACATTGTGGCTCATGTTGTTTGTGTAAATTGTGAAGAAAAGTGGACCAAGTACTGATCCTTGAGGGACTCCGTTGGCTATGGAGGCACTTGTTGATTGTAGTCCTTCCATCTTGACTTGTTTTAGTCATCTGGATAAGTAGTTCTGCACCTAAAACAGGGCTGACGTGGATAATCCAATATGTTGCAGGCAATCTTACAGTACAGCACGATCAACTGTGTTGAATACCTTGCTTAGGTCAAGCAAGATAGCACCCATAGATTGCTTATGGTCTATGGCATACAACCAATCATTCATGACCTTGGCCAGTGCTGTTGTGGTATTATGTTTGGGCCTAAAACAGGATTGTTGGGGTGACAGGGTACTCGTGTTTTAAAGGCATTCTCTGATTTGGTTATTTGCTAGTTTTTCCAACATCTTATTGAGTACTGGCATGATTGAAACTGGTCTGTAGTTTTTTAATAGACTTACTTGGCCCAGCTTCTGAAGGGGGATGATGTGGGCCAATTTCCAGCTTATTGGCAGCTTACCGCTGCTTAGGGACAAGTTAAAGAGATACAACAATTGGGCTGCAAGCTGTCTGTAACCTGCGTTTAGGTAGGCTGGTTCAATCCTGTCCACTCCTGTGCCTTTCTTGATGTCTAACCCCAGTAGAAGTTCTTCAACTTGTTTATAGGAGACCAGCTGCAAGATCAGGGTGTTGTGAGAGCGGTCTAGGGTCACGGGCTGTACTAGGTAGTTAGCAGCTGTGGAATTGTCAAAAGCTGCTTCAGCCACTGCAAAGTGGCTGTCCCATTGCTTCTATTATGAGTTGTTTATCCAATATTTACTTATTGTTGAGAAAATTGTTTAGTGGGGGAGAGAGGGAGAAGATGAGACCAGCTCTGGTGATTTCACTAGGTACCAGAACTGACAGGCATCCTTTTTGTTATCATCCAGTAATTTACAATAGTACTTTGCTTTTGTGTCCCTGATTGCTTTGGTGCAGGCATTCATTTTTATCCTGAAGATGTTCTAGTTCTCCTCTGATTTTGTCTTTCTAGCCGCGGCACAAAATGTATCTCTATCCTTTAGTGCTTATTTAAGCTTTTGGTTGAACCAGGTGTAGGTGACTTTGTTAACCCTTCTTTTTTGTAATGGTGCATGCTTATTGATCTCCTTAAGGACATTACATTTGAATATTTCCAGTACTACGTGGATTGTAGGTGCCAAAAATAAATTTTGCTGTCTAATGTTGGCTAGACTGTTTGTGAATTCTAAAAGATTAAGTCCATTGCAATGCCTTTTGTATATACATTTTGCTTGAGATAGCAGGGGTTTAAAGCCTCTTACACATGGCACCATATTGTGGTCACTTATTGCATTTTGGAACATGGTTGAGACAGTTATTTTATGAGGTCTATTCATGATTATTAGGTCCAGTAAAGAAGCATTTTCTGGTTCTTAGGTTTAGGTCTCATAGGTTCCTTGATGACCTGTGTAAGTCCTGCTTTGTCGCAGAGTCTTCAAGTTGTCAGATTTTGAGGTGAGCCAGTTAAAGTTCAGGCCCCCAATATCAATGTCTCATTTTTATGAGACATTGGTATGTACTTGGTACTGCCCCTCCCAACCCCCCACACACACACACCATACTTGACAAAGCCTCTGGAGCTGCTCCCCCATCACAGCCCCTCGCTTTCACTGTCCCGCTACCTCATGCTCTCGTGTTGGTTTCAAACCCAATCCCCCTTGTTTCACTGTCACCCAGCCTCCCGCCATCTGGGATAGTGTTAAACCCTATGCAGTTACTCTGCCATAGTCTATCAATGGATTTGGAGGTTTCCAGGGGTGTGCTACCTAGGGCAACCGATTAAAAATAGCTTAGTATTCAATTACAACTGCTCAGTTTTTTTTCCTCCTATTTGTCTAATTGTCATGTAATTGCTCTTTAATGCCAAATGATCAGGCCTCTGTAACAACTGAATATGTGTATTGTCTTATTGTCCACCCTGACGTGGAACCTTTGTAAAAGAGCTCATGCTCAAAGATCTTTCCGAAATACTAATTAAACAATTAAACAATTAAATTAAACAATTAAACATTTGGGTGGCTATTAACTAGCTGGGATAAGTGGTCCAGCAGCTGTGTGCCTCCTCTGGGTGGTCTATAGCATCCTATTATGTAAATTGTTTCATGCTTAGATAATGCAAGCTTAATCTCCCGGCACTCAAAATCATTGGCCACTTGATATTTCATGCCACCCTGCCCCCCACCCATGTCTAAGTAGAATAGGCTATATGAGGGCATGGTAATTGCAGAAGAAGGCACTGATGTGTTTAGCGAGGTTTCCATAATCACAAGTATATCAGGTCTTGTGTGAGCTATCCAGACTTTAACTTCATCTATTTTACTTAGCAGACTGCAGACATTCAATAGAAAAATGGAGACCTTTGACTGATGCAAATTCTGTGGGGGACATAGGTGTGCCTTCTGGTCCAGAGTTTACTTCAACATTGACCAAGCAGATTAGCAGGAGCAAAATAATCTGTCTGCATACACCCTTTTTCCCTAAGTCAATGTGTCATCTCAGTTGAGTCTTTTTGACGCTAGAGGCACTTGGTTTGGCAAACCCTAGCTTTCCACATGATGTCCATAGGATGCTAGAGACCTGTAGACATAGTGGTTGGGGTAACAATGCTTTGGATACATGAGTTACAAATTTAGGGACGCAGCCCGTAGTTGAAGGAGCAGTGGAGTTAACATACAGAGGGGTATTTATCGACCTGGTGATACTGCTATAATGACTTGCCAGCCATGCACAAAGCACAATAAATATCCCTAATATCCTCATGTTGGCCATAGCAGGAAGGTCCTTTCCAAAGAGTAGACTCTTATGGTGAGTCCAACAATAGCCAGACACTACACCTTGAAAGGATACAAACTGACTGTAGACTTCTTTCAGGTTAACACTATCGACTGCTTATATGGCTCTTGGCTAAAATCTTACAAGTTGTGTACAGTTAACTGACCCTTTATAGTAACTATTCATCCAACCCTGCTCACACCTCTATTTTTGAGGTTCAAAACAATACAGTACAATAAACTGTCTGACTGCCTGATACTTAGCAATGCAAGCAATGGCCAATGCTTATATTGGAACACCTGGCACACTATAATTAAAATGGGTATAGCACAAAACCACACAACACAGCACACTACCTGACTGCCTGGAACATTGCAACTCTGGCAGAAGTCTCAGTATGTATTCACCCACATTGTATACTATACTTAAAATGTGCATACTTTAGTATCAGAAAGTATATCCTTATTAAAAGCCCCTTATAACTCAATGGTCCTGGATAGTAAATTTCACTCCTGCTGATAGCCAGGGTGTAACTTAGAATGTTCAAGCACTCTTACATTATAAAATTGCAGCCAAACATGTAATAATTATAACAATCTCAGACTTCCTACTAGGCTGTGCCATTCTATATACAAGCATTTGTCAATGCCAAGTGTTGCTTGCTGTCATTAGCAGTGGAAGTGCAGGAGTTAGACAGATGCAGTATAGGAATGGCAGTGAAGTATTGAACTGATGCAAACTCCACCCCCACCCTGCAGAGATGGACAGGCTTTGGGGTGTGCCTTTGGGTCATCGCCCATGACAGTCACAACATTTCATCTCACCCTACCCTGCAGACACTTACAAGTATTGAGGTGTACTTTGAAGTGTTTGGGCTTTACACTCACCTCATTCCATAAGAAAATACACTGAAATGGGTGCAGTATAGGAGAATGGAGTAAACTCTGGGACCAAAGGGTCCAAGGCACACCTCGATGCCTGCTACTGGCTGCAGGGTGGGGGTTGAATGGTATGAGCATTACTGTCGACAATCCCAAGTCACACCCCTGATGCCTGTCAGTCCCTACAGGGTAGGGTGTTATGGTCAAAAACCCTAACACCCTGGGTGTTTCTTGGTATTTTTACTCCAAGTTTTCAACATGGGCTTTTTGTGATCCCACTGCATGAACAGTGACCCTATCAGCTCATAAGCAAAACCTGATTTTGCACAGCGATTGCACCATTTGGCACCGCAGGTGTGAAAACACATTTAGAACAGGATGTGAAAAATGACAGCTGTACTATTCATGAGGAGGTTTAAAAAAATGGCAATGTTGAAAATTTGGAGTGAAAATACAAAAAAAAATGGTGAAGTCACAAGTGTCCGTAGAAACTGCATAACACACACCCGTAATGTAATTAGTTTTGGGTTTTTTTACAACACATTTTCAACATAGGCATTTTGGGACCTCTGCTCATGAACAGTGTCACAGTGATTTTCTTAATCTATCCTGAACACTAATTTCCCACAGCGACCGTGCTATTCTGCGCCATAAGTGCAAAAACATGTTTTGACCAGGGTGTGAAAAATGACAGCTGTACTGTTCATAAGGAGGTGTGGAAAAATGCCAATGTTGAAAATCTGGACTGAAAAGATTACGAATTTGTGAACTTACCAGGGTGCATGGAAATTACATAATACACACTCGTAACACAGTCATTTTATGGACTTTTGCCACCAAATTTTCAACATAGCCAGTTTAAGACCTCTGCTCATGAACAGTGTCACTGTGATTTTCTTTATCTGTCCCAAACATTGATTTTGCACACTGATCATGCCACTGTGTGCTACATGTGTGAAAAAACATTTCAGGTGAGATGTGAAAAATGGCAGTTATACTGTTCATAAGGAGGTGTGTGGTAAAATGGTAATGCTGAAAATGTGGAATGAAAATATTAAAAATGCTCGAAGTTATGAGTGTGCATAGGAACTGCACAATGCACGCTAGTAAAACAGTCATTTTGGGAATTTGTTCACCAAATTTTCAACATAGGGTTTTTGCGGGCCTACCTCATGAACAGTGTCACTGTGATATCCTTAATCTGTCCTGAACATTGATTTCGTAAACCGACCGTGCCATTGTGTGCTATATGTACGAAAACACTTTTTCAGGCGAGATGTGAAAAATGACAGCTGTACTGTTCATAGGAAGGTGTGGTAAAATGGCAATGTTGAAAATCTTGAGTGAAAATATTAAAAATGCTTGAAGTTAAGAGTGTGCATAGGAACTGCACAATGCACACTTGAAAAACAGTCATTTTGGGGACTTTTCTTCACCAGATCTTCAATAGATGGTTTTAGGGGGCCTACCTCATGAACTGTGACACTGTCATTTTGTGAATTGGTCCTGAAAGGTGGTTCCACACAGTGACCGCTAATCACCTTTTGGGACTGAATAACAAAATGACAGTGACTGAGTTCATGAGGTGGGGTCCCAAGAACTCCATGTTGAAAATTTGGTGAGAAAATTCCCCAAAATGGTCGAGATATGCACCAAAGTTGAAAAACAAAACATTTATGCCATTATACAGCTTACGGGCATTTCTTCAGTTTGCAGTCAGCTTTGAAGAGTGCAGACGTGATCCCGGTTCACGGTTCACCAAGGATCATTGTGCAGGGCTCCGGAGGTAAATATTGGGTGAGGGGGTGTGGGGAGGTGGGGTACATGGAGGGTGGGGAAGGGACCACCGGAATCAGTGAGGGACCATTTTCTAGTTTACAGGCTTATTTGAAGAAAAAAAAACTCACAGGAAGTTTTTTTTACAGGGACATTTAATTTTGGCATGCTGTGGTGGGCTCCCAGTGTGCCACCAGAGTGTTTGGGGGGGACTGTAGCTGATGGGGGATTGGGCACCCCTGTCAGCATATACTGAGTGCTGGGGAGGGGGAAACAAGTTCCAAGGGAGATAGGGCACCCCCTTGGCACGCAAGATATTGGGGGGAGCATTATGCCAATGGAGAGTGGGCTCCTCTGTCTGCAAAAATTACCAGGAAGGGGGCATGTCAACAGGATGATTGGGCAACCCTGTTGGCACACATAAGTGCGGGGGGTGACAAGAGCCAAGAGGATAATAGGCAACCCTCAGCACACAACAAATTAGTGAGGGGAGACATTATGCCAATGGGAAGTGGGCTCCCCCATCGGCAAATTGAAATGGAAGAGGGCATGCTGACAGGGGCATTAGGCACCCCATCGGCTTTTTTTTTCCATTTGTTTAGTGAAATGTTCCACCAAGAAGGCACACTGAATGGTGGGCGGTGGCTTTCCTTTGGCTTTCTGGGGACTGTGAGAGGCCATCAGCGAGGACATCACCATGGGGACACCATGCAATCAGCTGTTTTGGTAGCTTGTAATGCACCAAAACAGCTGATTGAATGGTGACATGGACCACATTTCCTGACACATTTAGTCATTCTCCCTAACTGCTGAAGGCAATGTGTTTCTTGCGCATGTGTGCAAGCAACACAAAAAGGACTATACAGTAATTTATCACAGTATGATCCAGATAAAGAATAATCATTAATTCAACTTATATAGCCAATATAGAGAAACATTCCTTAAATCTGTTTAGCAGGGACAATGTAGCAGGAGTCAATATAGAGAAACATTTCTTAAATCTGCTTAGCAGGAGCAATTTAGGTACTCAGAGTACATACCTTATGATTGTCTGGGAAGATAACAGGCTCCTTCTCCTCATATGCTCAGGCTATGAGCTGAGATATACACTGTAGCCCAGCTATTCAAACTGCTCCAGGCTGTGGCGCAAGCTTGGGCACAGCTCAACTTGGCTGCGCAGGGGTGTGGACTGGGCGATATTCAACGGAGCTGCACCATGGCTCAGCAGCATTGAATATCGCACCCTGGCCACCCGCAGTGTGCATGGCACAGTGGCACTGCGCCAGTGCAAGTGGCCAGAGTGGAGCATGGGGATGCAGTAGTGCAAGTTCCATTGCGCCATGCACAGCAACCGCGATATTCAAAAGTTAACATGCAAATGGGGCCATAATGTATGCAAGGCACACATGGGGCCATTTGCATGTCATTATGGCCCCATTTGCATGCAGGTGTGCTGATCCCCGACTACTTGTGCCTAGCATGCTGCCAGGCAGCAGCCATCAAGGACTGACGCCCCCTGCAGCCGGTAATGTGCTGCACAGCCCAATCGTGGGCATTTGTATAAATAAAAGAATATGTCTAATATCCCTGGTGGTCCAGTGGACCGCTGCCTGCCTGATCGCGGGCATCTGTATAAATAAAATAATTTGTTCAATATCCCTAGTGGTCAAGTGGACCGCTGCCTGCCCGATCATGAGCATCTGTATAAATAAAAGAATTTGTCCAGTATCCCTGGTGGTCCAGTGGACCACTGCCTGCCCAATTGTGGGCATTTGTAAATAAAAATATGTCCTATATCCCTGGTGGTCCAGTGGACCGCTATCTGACCGATTGCGGGCATTTGTAAACAAAAACATGTCCAATATCCTTGGTGGTCTAGTGGTACCCCCCTCCCCACCAATCCACTAAGCCCCACTGCCCCACTTCCCCCGCGTCAGCCAGCCGGCGTCAGCACCTCACCGCTTGCCTCCGCCGACTGACACTGTCAGAAGGTTGCACGCCCATTGTTCCACAGCATGAGCCAATGGGCATGTAGCCCATACCGTACTACACATTCCAGATATGTGAATGATCCATTCACATATCTGGAATGTGTAGTACGGTATGGGCTGCATGCCCATTGGCTCACACTGTGGACCAATGGACATACAGCCCTACCTCACGGTGTCAGTCAGCGGGCAGTGGGGTGGCAGGTGGGTGGGGTGCTGCCACCCGCTGGCTGATCGGGGGGGGAGCAGGCAGGTGGGGCTCAGTGAGCGGGTGGGGAAGGGAGGTACCACTAGACCACCAGGGATATTGGACATGTTTTTATTTACAAATGCCTGCAATCAGGCAGATAGCAGTCCACTGGACCACCAGGGATATAAGACAAATTTTTATTTACAAATCCCCATGATCAGGCAGGCAGCGGTCCACTGGACCACCAGGGATGTAGGACAAATTCTTTTATTTACAAATGCCCACGATCGGGCAAATAGCGGTCCACTGAACCACCAGGGATATAGGACATATTCTTTTATTTATACAAATGCCCACGATCAGGCAGGCAGCGGTCCACTGGACCACCAGGGATATTGGGGAATTCATTTTTTTTATTACAAATGCCCATGATTGGGCATGGGGGGTGCTGCCAGGTGCAGCTGGAACTCAGGTGGCCACCCATAGGTGGCAGCTGCCATGTTGCGCCCTGTAATGTGGCAGCTCACCTGTGGTGGCCATCAGTTGTTCCTTTTTTTTTTTTTGGATCAACGTTGAGCTGGCGCAGGTAGGGTTTGCGCATGCATGGCTCTACACATCCCGGGCTGAATAGTGGGCTGTGCAGGGTATGCATGGGCATGCCACCCCACCTGTGCCTGCATACATTACTGATGCACTCCAGCACATCGGGATTTGTGCCGCACACTTTTCCGTTTTGAATATCGTGCTGGGGCGCATCAGTGGGTTGCGCATGGCGCAACACTGTTGCGCCATGCACAACCCTTTTTAATATCTGGCCCTGTACATTTAAATGTTTGTGGATGCAGAGGAGGGATGGTAGGCTAAAACCCTGTGATTCTGATGGTAGGCACTTCAGGAGCAGGTCTCCTAATAATTTTTCTAATAATTTTTTAAAGTTCTTTAAATTGATTTCTGAGGGTTCTGTTGCCGGGGGAGGGCTAATTAGGGCAGATTCTGTGCCATCAGACCTTCCCCCCACTCCTGCAGCTCCCATGAAGACTCTCTCACAGACAGTGGATACTGAGCTGATGAACTCAGTATTGAATTTAAATTTTGCCACCCAAATGTGGGCTGGATTTCCTGCAGGTCCCCAGCTTCAGAAAAAAGCCCTCCGATTCCAATGGTAGGCACTTCTGGAGCAGGTCTCCTGAGGATTTTTCTTAATCATTTTTAAAAGTTCTTTAAATATAAGAAACATGGGGATGAGGGGCTATTTCGAAAACCACTGGTAAAACACTATATGGAAAAACACAACAACAATATTAAAGGAAACAGATTAATGAGACTGAATCAAATTACAAGAAATCTGAGAGGTGGCAACAGAGCCAACAGATTATTACAAATGGAAAGCTTTTGGATTGTCTACTTAAATTGTCTACAACCTCAAGGACTTCACAAGGAATAGGACTTAAATCTCTTTCTGAGAAAATGAAATGTTAAAGAATGGATAATTGCTGGAAAATGTCTATCTTTACCTTACCTCTCAATCTTTCTTGTCCTTCCTGTAGGTAATCTTCTCTGTGGACAGAATATTTGGCAACAGTGGATCCTCTAGAGAACCTGAATACACATTGATATATGGGTGATCACATAACCAGATAATGTGCACAATAAAAAGCTTTGTCTACTTAAAAAACTTTACTCTCTCATTAATTTAATTTAGTGCAAACAAATGAAAATAACAACTCACTATATATTTAAATGTTTAACTTATAAAATTAACTAAGAAAAATACAGCCTTATAAATACAAATAATGATGTAAGTGCATTAAATGTACTGTAATGGTTGCCTTATAGGATGTTTCATATTATTTTCATAGTTTTGTATTCTTTAATTGATGTTAGTTAACTCATTTTGTAACATTATAAATTTTGTTTCCACTGGTTAGATTCCCACCAAGACTACTGTCATTAAAGGAATAATGCCTGACAGGGTGGGTGTTATACAAGCAATAACACACAATGAGGTGTGGGTTATCTCCTGATAAGAGCACACCCAGGTGCGTTGCTGAGTGCCTTATGCACCTGGGAAGGCTCTTACCAGGAGATAACCCACACCTCGGAGTGTGTTATTGCACTTATAAAATGGGTCCCTTAGTAAAAACATTAAATACAAATGCAGATAAGAATTTTAAGTAAAATTATTAAAAAATATGATGTTATGAATTTAAAGAGAGAAAAAGCAGTCCATCTCATTTTATTATTGTGAAGATGCTTGATTAAGTAGGGGGCTTTGGCGCATGTTTGTTCGGTCCTGCCATCTTCCACTAAGAAAGAAAATTATGCACAATGTGTTTTTTTCTTTTTGTGTATGTGTTTTTTTATGATTAGGGAGGAAACACCGATTCAGTTACTTACAGGAATGGGAGCATGGGATCTCATCAGCTGCTGTGGTTCTGATAGTCTGTCTGCCCCCTCCCCCGCAACACAGACACAGTAGTCAACAATATGCTTTTGGCTGTGTGTGTGTGTTTTTCATTTTGTTTTTATGAGGATGTGATGCAACATAGGAGTTTTTCTGTAAGGAGTGGGACTGAGCATGTCGGCTGGGCGCCATATTCAGCGCTTCCATGATAGCTCTTCCACAATTATAGTTTTGGCAACTTGGTATGATGTATTTTTATTTGAAATGGTAACCATGAATGTTTACTCTTATTCTGTAAAAGAATTAGTGGAGGAGCGGGACAAGAAGAGGTATGGCGTCTTCTGAAACAGTTGGTTTGGGGTATGATCGTTATTTGAAAGCCGTGGCACGTGCAAATCGCTATGCTGATCAGATCGGGTTGTGCTCACAGTTTTTTAAGATCAGGTTTTTGTTTAATTAGAGAGAAAATTAATGAAAACATTTTCCTGTGGTGCTGTTGTACTGTAAGCGGTGTGTCTCCGGTGTCTAGACAGCGTTGGCAGTGAGAGTGTACTGTGTAGGTGCGGGTTTGAAAATGAAGCTGCAAGTAGTGTGACTAGTTGAGAGCAGTGAGCGGGACAACCTGGCAGACAATTATGTTCAAAAACTGGCAGGCATAGATCTCTGACTGTACTGCATCCTGCTTGGCATAACAAGTACCAGTTGCTATGTATATGTGCTGATAAGGACACAGCTACTGGTACCTGTTAATCAATCAGGATGCAGCATCTCTCGTAACCATTTTGTAAGCTGGGATAACATCCCACCTCAGGTAGTTGGGCCTGAGGCCACCATCTAGGGCATTCAACACCTGAGAAGGGATGTTATACCAGCATAAAACCCACCCTGGAGGGCATTATTCCTATTATACAATTGCTTGTTGTTTTATAATAAAAAAAAAATAATTTTAAAGAATGTTTTTTTTAGTCTGTAAAAATATTTTTTGTTTCTTAAGAGAAAGAGCAAATCATCATCAAAATGATCCTAATCCAGCAAACAATCAGTAGGGATGTTATGCCAGGATTACATCCCTGTGGTGACAGCCAACTGACCAATCAGAAGCCAGGATTCTTTGTTGCCATTGTATAATATGAAATAACAATTGTAACTGTTTGAAGTGGCCACTAGATGGCATAAGAGCACAAATTGTCTGTAAAAAGGGATTAACCTGCCACATTATCAGATTCCCCCTTGGAAGACTACAGGTCGAGGCGTTAGGGGTTGTGTGGCAAAGTAAGCTACATGCTGATATCTCGAATTGCATGACATGGAATAAAACCTGTTTGAAATTGTGAAACTGACTGTGTTTGGAATTCTGTCCTGGAAATAGTACTATTTGTGAGTGCTTGACTATTTTTTGACTGGCGTTAGTTTGGGGTTAGCAACCCTCCAGCGGAGAACCAGGAGCCCAACTGCTGAGCCCACCGCACTTCTGGATCTCACGTACTGCAACAACTGATTCTGCATCCCCTTATTCCTTATTCCATGTGTATGGCCGCCTCTATTTCATTGTTTGATGGGGGGGCAGCAAGGCCCCCTTGGGTCATGACATAGATTGTTTTCCTCGCCATGCTGCCCCCCTGACTAGTTTACAATATCTAAGTGTAGCACCCATCTAGCTCCCAGGACCCTCCCTCCTCTTAATTGGGTTGCAGGCTGTTCCCTTTAAACAGCATTCAATCCCTTCTGGTTTGGCCCCAGTCCCAAGGACCCCAAATCCTTCCTACCTGCACCATTTCTTTAGGCATGCATGGAATTGTAACACTTGAAACTGTTCCCTCTCATTAATGCATAGCTGCAGTAACACCTCAGAACAGATTACCACCCCTGCTGTCTCCTTCGCTACCTTCCCAGCAGCACAAAAGTCTGACTTTACATGCTCCATGCTGTTCCTGCTCAGATTGTTCATGCTAACATGCACAATCACATTAAGCCTTCAAACCCCCTTTCTGAGGACATCCACCACCCTTTCAATGAAACTGTTCACTGTGACCTGCGGGAAGCAGAAGACCACTTCTTTCCATTGGGTGTGAGATCCAAATCCCTTATTGTGCCCTAAACAATTGAGTCCCCCACTACATTTACCTTCCTCTTGCCCCTTTGGGGCTCAGCCATCCCTCATGTATGCTTTCTGGCAGTGCCTGCTGTTAGCCATGCTGTTCCAATCTTTCCTCATGAAGGTAGATTTGGGTTTCTCCTGATGTAAAAGGTTAAAAATACAACTTGTAAACAGCCTTAGTTCTACAGGCTTAGATGCCCCCCCTTCCATCCTGTACCCAGCACCATTCAGCCCACTGCTTTGGCACGTGATGGCTGTGAAGGAGGGACTTGGTGACTGCAGCTCACAGCGGGCATATTTTAGATGTATCTTCAAGTCCTCTTTGCCTGAAATCACCTACAGTCAAGACAATGGCTGAACTCCCAGTACACTCTCTGGTTCATTACTGCCCCACACCATCAAATCCCTCCAAAGTGTCCCACCTACATCCTTGTGTGTCTATTAAAGTTATAAGAAATTTTAGGACTTAGTAGTTTACCTGTCCTTATACCACACACAGCCTATCCACAGTGTAATCTGTTGTGCTACCCTAGATATAGTTTTTCTAGGAACACCCTTACCCAAACATTTTACAATTACTTTTTTATATAGCCTTAGATACTGTTTACACAGCCTGCCTTAGAGATTTCTTTACACATACCTAGGTAGTTTTTGTTTATTGCAGTACAATTATGTTAACACCTGCCTCACATTCCTAGTTAATGCTTAGCTTATCTTCTTGCTACCCTGCTACCTTTTATTTGCTGTTCTACCTTACACCTGGTATGCACATTCTCCCTTGATGTCTCTCCTTACTAGCTCCTCTACCAAAGTCCACTGTGGCCCTTCAGCCTTCACACACATGCCCTGCATACACTCTTAGGCAGACTCCACACTCCTGCTGTGGGGCACTCACTAGTTGGGGCACTTGGTTCAAAGTCCTTTTATGCCTCCCTTCCATTTTCTGGACGCTCTTGTCTTTGCTGTTGACTGACTGGAGCCAATCACATGATCAGTGGCCAGGAATATAGTATCTACTTACCTGCCCTGGTTAAAAAGTGTTCCAGTTTCCTTAGTCAACTGCCTCCTTGCTCTGAAATTAAGTTCACAGTTTATCTAAAGTCTAAATGCTACAATTGCTTCACTTCTGCCCATAGCCAACACACAATTTTAACAGCGATCCCCTCAGCTAATTGCTGGGAAAGTTCTCAGCTCAAACATAGGCCATCATGCTGTTAGGTAGTGTACTTTTATGCCCTCACTGAAGGTCCCAAATTAAGACACTATAAATGTTATATAGTATATTCTTACAAAAACTCCAAAAACAAATTGCTGCGTTCAGAACCAGGAGATGGTCGCATAAACAGGGTGACAAACCCTCGATTTAAACATACAAACTTCCAGACTGTATGCGCTCATAAAGGAGAAACTTGAACACTGTTCGATTCAACTAAATAGTTGATTTATTAGCACCACTGTGGAAGCCCCTAGCGCCTCATCAGTGTGCCTTCAAAGGGAGCTTGTTACAATCTGACAAAAATCACAGGATTTAAATAACACTCCAAAATGTGTGAATTTACATTTATTTTGCTGCAAACAGTCAAGCTGTATGTTCGAGGAGGTTTATACTGGAGTACTACACTATGATTAGTAGAACCCATTTTTGTTTATCAGAAACTCACAGTAGAAGTCCCTTGTTACTTTTGGATGGATTCAGCAAAATAAAAACTGTTAAAAATCCAACCGAAGTGAGTATCTGGGGTTTACTAAAATCTGCTGCAAAGAAATACTTCTTTCCAGGTACAGAGTATTGCAGGAATGTCTGAAAACCCCAAATGTGGTAACCAGGATGTTGAAAGTAAGAGTTTCTGTCTGGCTGATATCAGTTCACTGCAATCAAGGAGACGTGAGCTTTGTGCATATTTGGATAAAGGGTTTTCTGAAAAAGGCACCAAGAACTCAGATGCAGAGAAAGGTAAAATAAAAACTGCTTTTCTGAAGCTAGAACACCTGTTAGTGAAAGAAGTAAATGTTAGTTATAACATCATTTCGCTTGAGAAATATCTCCATAAAAATCATTGCACCACGAGGTTTACAAGTCCTAAAGACTCCCTTGTGTGGTTTGGACAATTTCAAAAGAAAAGAAGAATGGCTGAAAATTTAAAATCAGCCTCTTTAGCTTATACTCAGCTGATTTTTGAGGAAGACAATGAAAACTACCAGACCTTAGAAAAGAAACTAATACAGGCTAAAAAAGAAGTTAGTGAATTAAGGAACATAGTGACTTTCTTTGTTTTGACAAAACCTTGAAAAACTGGACTTACGGTGGGAACCAGTGAAGATGGAAGCCTAAAACAGATCGCTCTGCCCCAGCCAGATGGAAATTTTGCATCTACCGGGTGGTGTGATGGCTCAAGCACATTTTTTGCCCCTGACCTTCCCCTCCACCCCCGGTCTCCACTAATACAGCAATTTTGGGGGAAATAACATGCAGAAGAGATGATGAACTGTGCAATTGCTGGCTGAGTCGCTGCTCAGTAGGCCGCAGAGGCCTGACCATGTTTTTTTCTAAATGAAACTCCTCGGGGTTCTCTTTCCACAGAGCGACTGCGCCTTTATTCTGCATTGGGCTGCCCGGTCAGAAATGGAGGGTGCTGGCAGCCAGCTGTTACACAGAACTACAGACACGGAGCAAGCCACAACTCTAAGGAGCTTTTCTAAACATCCAGCTGTTTTCACGTGGGGTAGTTCGCTGGCAGGATGGACCAAGTTGTGGGCAGCAGTAATGGGGCAACGATACAGGGTGCCCTGGCTCAGACTAATGTGGGGGAAGCTCTAGGCAATATAACCAAAATGCTGGAGGTGTTACTCTCTAGAGTGGATAGTATCGGTAGTTCACTGGTGGGCAATGTCGCCAATGTCCGCAGGTTGGAGGATCAACACAATGTATTGGAGCAGCATGTGGGGGAATGGGAAGGCCAGCATCTGAATGTCCTGCACAAATTAAGGGACCATGAAGCCAAGCTGGCACACCTATGGAAGAGGACCGAAATACAAGAGAATCGTATAAGAAGGAACAACATTCATATTCTTGGGGTACCAGAGGGGGCACAGGGCCGTAATTTAGAGAAATTTGTAAATTAATGGCTTCCTCATCTAATAGGGTCCAGAAACAAATGATTTGATACCTTTTATTTTTTGCATAACATCATCTAATAGGGGAATTCTGGAAGGAGACTGTTAATGTGGAGCATGCTTATCGGGTCCCTAGCAACTCGAACCACGACAAAAGTCCTCTGACTATTGTAGCCTGTTTGCTGCATTTATCAGTTAAGAAGCGCCTGTTGAAAGCTATAAGGGATGTTGGGGAGCTGTCTTGGAGGGGACATGCATTTTATCTACAGATACTTCTCGTAAGAGGTTGCGGCAAGACGGGTCACTTACAAGATGATTAAAAAAATGTTGAATGTGAACTCAGTGCAATACAGATTTAAGGGACTCACTTCACTTTACATATGTAAAGATGGTTAGTCATTTGTGGCAGAATCACCGAGGGATGTGGAGGCCTGGATCAGAGAGCATTGGCCAGGTATGCTGGCTGGTACTACATCTCCCAGACAACTCTGGGAGCCCAGGGGCAAAATATCACCAGGTACTAATAAGAAAGGTAGCGCTGCTCCAGAGGACCATTATCGCAGGCGGATGAGTCCGACCAATACAGCCCCCTCATTGCAGAGGCAGTTATGGTCTTCCTCACCCAATGAAACCAAAGCAAATTTGCTGCAACCTGCATCAAGCCGAGCCTTGGAAACACATAAAGATGCCTCAGCTCAACAAATGCCTGAAGGCTGACCCTCTACTGCCAGTGAGACAGCGTGCATGTCCCAGAAGTAACCGTCCACCAGTTCAGGAGAACGCAGTTGCATCCCCACCTGCCAAGTTCCTGAAATCAGATCCTAACATGCTGGAGAGAAATAGAGTAGCAGATAAGGTGAAGGAACCAATGGGGCCCCTGGTGGATGACCCAACACCTATTGACTGGGCGACTGAGATGGAGGAGGAAGAGAACGATGTGGAGAAGGCAACCTATGCTGCTGTGAAGGTGGGGTTGAAGACCTATGCCAAAGCCTTGTCCATAATGGGGACTTGAGAATCAGAGGACTGCCTGTACTATCACACTCAATAGTTGAAAATTGGGTTACATTTTGCTGTGAGGTAGCTGGGGAGTGGGGGGTACCCCCCTGCTGCACCCCTGTTCATATTAGCGTACTTAATGCAGCACGAGGGCACGACTGGGAGTTAGGTATAGTGGCCTGCTCCCTCTCCCCCTCTGCTTATATCTACCTTGGCTTATCGGCCTGGGTAAGGTTTCTACTTGGCTCGGTTCACAAGACCAATAAGCTATCTCCCCATCTGCTAAGACAGGTGTGCTGCCATATGCACCCTGTGTATATTAATGGTAGGGCTGTGAGCACAGGTTCAACTTTAGCTGCCGGCACTCCCGACTCAACCCTATACTGCATGAGCAACCCATCAGATTGACTACTTCCAAAAGGTGCACATAGGTGCACCTGATAGCCACTGCTGTGTCCTTATGTGAGATACCTAGTGTATAGACACCTAGGGATCACTCCCGCTCTCCATATGTCAAATGACTGTTAAAAAGTCTCAAGTGGATTGACAGATTCCCCCCCCCCTTCCCATCCCTCTCCCCTTTTCCTACCCCGGGGTCAGGTGTTCTCAGCTGAGACCCCTCCCCCCTTCTCTGGTAGGGTGAGGGTAGTATTAGATTATAGGCTATTACTGGAGGCTTGATGCAGCTCATCTAGCTGGAGCCACAGATTAGGGCTGGGACAGAACACTTGATTTAGTGGATCTCCTGCCTGATCATCATTTGGTGTCCGAAGCAGTGTGGTTTAGGGGCATTATCCCCTACGCACGCGTCCAACTCGGCACCAGTAACTGAGTGATAGCTGACAGAATCATTGTGTGATACTGGTTACAAATAATTTACTGGTTAACTTGGTTATCTGACAGTTGTTTGTTGGCACTTTTCTGCCCTGTCTTTTCTTTTCTTCTTTTCTCTAAATTGCTAAAGTGTATAATTCTGTTTTTTTCTCTGTCCTCTTTATATCTTTTCACTTTGCGCAGACCTCTTTACTGCTGCAGGTAGTTTGACCAATTCGGTCGTTCCTACACACCTGGAGATTTAGAGGCTCATCAGCGGCATCAGACCATCTATAAGCCACTAGCCAGGTAGTCTCACTCTTCTACTAACATCTACCTTTCCCTCCCCTGCTGATTGGGTGAGTACACATATTCTCTTTGCTACATAATAGGACGGTGCTATTATGACCCAAGCCACAGTAGTGTCTCAAGGATGGGGTAGCATCTCCTAGAATGTGCACGGTTTCAATCATCCAGCAAAGCAGACCAAGGTAAGACAGTACTTACATACGCTGGCAGCGGACATTGCACTATTACAGGAGATGCACCTTACCAACCGCACAGTGCAGTGGTTAAAAAAAAGTTGTGGGTGGGTACAGTGTTGGCCAGTTGTGCATCCACAAAATCCAGGGGAGTGGCTATCCTCCTATGGAAGTCAGGCCCGTGGATGGTGAAAGGTCAACACCAGGATTCATTGGGCAGGGGTTAGTGGTTAAGTTGGTATATCCTGGGGGTAAGGCACTGATAGCCAATGTATATGGTTTTAACACAGATACAGGGGATGTTTACTCTGAGGTGAGCCAAGCTCTTGCAGAGCTCAGTGGGGATGATCAGGATATTCCGATTCTGTTGGGGGGGGGTCACAATTTAGTAAGTGACATTTTCTTAGACAAATCGGTACCTACACCACAGTCTCACTCGAGAGAGTTTTGGAAACCCTAAACTCCTTGATGTCGGAGTGAGGGTTAGGTGACCCATGGAGGATTAACCATCCGAGCGGGCGTGACTACATGTACTATTCTACAGTGCATGGGACGCACAGTAGACAGGACTTCTGGCTGGCCAATCATGCTGCAATGCCGGGGGTCATATCTCCCACTATTGTCAGTATTATTATTTTGGACCACGCCCCTGTAAAGATTACTTTCTCTCCACAAGGACAGAGCCCGAACTCTACAAGATGGAGATGCAATCCATTACTAATAGAGGATGTAGCTTTCCGGGAGTATATAAAAAAGGAAGCCCTCTCCTACTTTTCAGTTAACACCCCCAAGGAAACCAGTGCAGCCACAGTCTGGGAGGCCTTTAAGGCAGTCATCCAGGGGAGAATTATTCCCTACTGTGCGGCCAAAAACAAAGAAAGGGCAAAACGAATAACTGAGCTCCAAAATAATCTGGCGTCTCTAGAGAAACAATTTAAATTGACACCCACCAATCCACTTAACTCCCCTCTATTAGCCAACATAACTGGCCTAAAATATAAACTTTATGTGCTGCTGAACAGAAAGGCGGAGTGGCAACTCACCCATGCTAAACACAGGTTCTGGGAGGGGGGAGATAAGGGGAGAAAGTGTTAGCATTCTGCCTATGGAAGCTACAGACATCATCCAGAATCCTAGCTTTAAAGAACAAGGAGGGGAAGGTGGCCACAACACCGAACGGTATCAATGAAGCGATGAAAATATCTTACCGGGACTTACATCAATCTAAGAGCTCCCTGTCAGCCACAGAGTTATCTCAGCGGCTGCAAAGCTTCTGCAGTGGGGCACAGCATCCTAGGCTCTCAGAGGTGCAGGCTCTTGTGCTAGATGCTCCTATTACCTGGGAGGAGCTATAGTCTGCACTTTCTCACATGGCCAAAGGAAAGGCTCCTGGGCCGGATGGGCTACCTGCCGAATTGTACCAAGTCCTGCAGGATGAGATTACTTCCCCCTTACTTCAGGCTTTCCAAGAAGCCCAGTCAAGCGGTACTCTCCAACCCACTATGCGCAAGGCCCTTATATCATTAATCCCCAAGAAAGCCACGGATAATCTGTCATGTGCAAATTACAGATCTATTTTGCTCCTCTTGGTTGATACCAAGATACAAGCTAAAAGTCTAGCAACTAGACTGTCCCCAGTGCTTCAAAACCTGATCCATCCCTCCCAAACGGGGTTCTTGAAAGGAAAATCAAGCGTAGACAACCTATGCCTTATGTTAAACCTAAAATGGCTAGCTCTTCACTCTGAAGCTCCCATGGCAGCCTTGTCGGTTGACTTTGCTAAGGCTTTTGACTCGCTGGAGTGAGACTATCTGCACCAGAATCTACAGTGCTATGGATTCGGACCCCAGTTTCACTCGTGGGTGCGTATGCTGTACAATCTGCCTTCAGCCAGAATCCTTACCAACAAGGATATCTCCTTCTTCTTTACCCTCCAAAGAGGTACCAGGCAAGGGTGTCCACTCTTGCCACTCTTATTCCTGATACCTATTGACTCCTTAATTAGAACACTGACCAATACTCCAACTGTAGCGGGTATTCCCATGGGGAACACCTCGTACTTAGTTAATGCATATGCGGACGATATGCTTCTCATTCTAGCTGACCCACAGTCTTCTCTCCCACCTGTCCTATCTATATTGCAAGAGTTCGCTAAGATATATGGCTTCACGGTAAATCAGAAGAAAACCCTATTGTCTCCCTTAAATAAGAAATGTAGAGAACAGTGTCTAACAGGCACAGATATTTCCTGGGTGCTGCAAGACTTCCCCTACTTGAGCATCAATATTACAGCAGCCTGGAAGGACCTTGAAATGGCCAACTTTTCTCCCCTCTTAACAGCACTTACAGTGGAGGTTCACCGCTGGAGGAAATTGCTGTTAACTTTAAAGGGTAAAGTGGAGGCGGTTAGAAAGTTTATCTTCTCGAGGGTTTCCTACCTGTTGAATTATCTCTCAATTCCATTATCCTAGAAACTATTCCAGGCCTTAGATAGACTGTTGGTACTGCTTCTATGGGAAGGGGGCCTCCCTAGGTGGGGCAGAGTGAAACTACGGGCACATTGGGTGAAGGAAGGGCTCGGGCTCCCCTGGTTTGTGGGATATCATCTGGCTTTTAACATGGCTCAGACCTTGAAGTGGTTTGCTCCTCGTCATGCTCCCCCTCCTCAGTGGGCAGTGTTGGAAGCTTCGTTGGCAAAAGGAACCCCCCTTTACTCTTTGTTATCTAATAGGATGCTGACTAACTCCCAACTCACGCCAGTTATGGCAAATTCATGTGCTCTTTGGAGATGTGCAATGGGCCTAACTGGTGTTCCTAACTCAGATTATCTTCCCCCTTTAGCCTATGCCCTGATTTGGGATAACCCACTTGTAAAAGTGGATCGCAAGCCACTTCACTGGGCTTCTTAGGCATCTAAAGGTATACAGACGATAACTGACCTGCTGATACCAAATACGAGCACAGTGATGTCCTTTGAGCAGCTTAAAACTAAATATAAATTACCAAACCAAGATTTCTGGAAGTTTCTCCAACTGCATAGCGCTTTGACCACTCTACTTAAAAACTGGCCTCCTCAGTCCCCCTAGAGCTGTTTGAACAACATCTCCCTGCCTAACAGAGGCAAGGGCCTCGTGAGTGTTATCTAGAGAACTCTCACAGATTCTCAGCCAGATGTCATTCTTCCCAGTAGAGCCACATGGGAGCAAGATATCTCACATAACTTATCTCCACAACAGTGGTCGGACTGTCTTAGACTGGCCCACATGGCCTATGTAGATTCCAGGAGTCAGTTGGTCCAATTAAAAATTCTTCTCCGATGGTACCAAACTCCTACAGTCCTACACAGGTGTAAGATAATCCCTCAGGATAGCTGCTGGAGATGTCACTCTTCCCCGGCCCACCTATATCACATACCCTGGCTGTGTCCAACTATTTGCACCTTTTGGACCTCAGTCCTGAAGGATTGCTCTACAATAGTGGGTACCCCGTTGTCCCTGCATCACTACTCCCTGCTGTTAGGAGATACGTTCTCAATTAACACACTTACCCCTTCTAATAAGGCCTGGCTCCTTGTTGCTGACATGGAAGCAAAGAGAGCTCTACTTGTGAAATGGAGGCAACCTCTGCCCCCCACACTTTCTCAATGTCAGGCTGCCATGGTCAGACTGGCCACAATTGAAAGACTGATGGCAGCAGCTAGAGGCAAACTGACAGAGTACTATACAAAGTGGGATGCCTATCTTCACTCACATATTTGCAGAGTGCCCCCCATTACAGAACCCTCCTATTACTTAAGAGCAAAGGTGAATCGAGGTTGGCATGCTTCATGCCATGTATTCTCCTCTATGGTGTGTAGACTCCGTAAATTTTTTTTTTCTTTCTCTCTTCTTGCCCGAGTCAATGTTTTTGCTGGATTGTTTATCTGTTGTCTCCTACCTTACCCTAACTATATCTGTAGTTCAAGTATAACTTGGTGGGCCTGTCGGGCATAAGCCTATTAGAAGTATATAGTTAGTGTTCACCTAAGGTTTAAACAGAAAGGTCTGCGCTGCTATGCAAGAGTCTACTATATTGTATGCTTAGTATTTATCTGTGTTCATTTTAAGGTTACAGTAACTGGTATATTATCTATATATATATATATATATATATATATATATATATATATAGGCCAGGCCTCCTATCAAGGTTAATAGGGACATAGATACTGCATAATAGATACATAGTATAGAGGTAACCTGGTAACTAGGATAAGCTTTGTAAAATGACAATGTCATTAGATATCCTGTCGCTTGGAGTCTGCATCTGAAACTTATTCTGAATATGTTGCTATGTACTAAGTGAACCAAATGAAAATGGAAAACCTTAATAAAACATTATATGTTAAAAAAAAAAACTTGATAAACAAGATAGAAAAGCATGAAAAGGAAGTGATTGAAAAAAAGTAAACTAAGCATTTGAGAGATGATAACATCTATGAGAAAGGGTTGGCATGTATTCCTGTAAAAAATTCTGGGGGTCAGTCTAAAAGCAGGGAAAGGTCCAGAAGTCGGACACCTTACCAACAAAGAAATAAAAGTAACAATAAAGGAAAATATGGAGGAGCACAATCACAGGATAGAGAGAGAGAGAGAGAGAGAGAGAGAGAGAGAGAGAGAGACCATCAACTAGCTCATTTAAAGGGTCCAAATCTGTAACAATTAATTTAACATCAAAACCTTTTTTAGAGCAGAGAGAGGAGGGAGAAATAAGAAGAGACAAACAAGGCATGGAACAAGAGGAGATAAACACAGTAAATATAAGCAACAAGTGGCATGCTTTAAGGAACCAGAAGACAACAAGCAAATAATTAATCATAGTAGTCTCTTACTGAGTGAAAAACATAAATCTCTTTTCAGAAAAGGTCTAAATTTTGTTCCAACACCTTCGGTGAATGAAATTTTCTATTTTTATTGATTTGTTTAAGCTCTTCAGAAAAATTAGACTAAAAATATTTTTCTGAGAACAAGCTAATACAGAAAATTCAGCCAATATGTGCTATTTAGAGTATTGCACAGATGGTGATTTGCAAAATAAGACACTGGATTTATCTGTTGACAGACTTAACCAAGTTGAGAACCCTAGAGGAACTGAGATGAACATTACATACTAAACACTTTTTGAAGCCACCAGAAGCAATTTGGATGAAGTAATGAATATGTAGGAAGAAGAAGCAAACAATTCTGCTGGAAGTAAAGTTACATCTCAGGATTTTAAAGAACTCAGAGACTCAATGTTCAAATGTAAATTGGAATTTTGTCCATTAGTATTGAATAATCAGGCATCTGTGTTCGAAAGTACAGCGCTCTTTAAGGTAAAGCAAATGTTGACTAATAAGAAAAAACAAACAAACCCAAATTTGTCTAATGCTGAGAAATCAGTTATAAATAAATTCATAGAGAATCCAAATCTGATTGTGAAAAAAGCTGACAAGGGTGGAAACATTGTGATTATGGATAGACAAGTATAAAAATATGTTTGAGAAACTCCTATTTGATGTGAATAATTACAAAAAAATGTCATTTAACCCTACACAACAATATAGGACAAACTTCCGTGAACTTTTGGACAGGGCAGTTCAGAGGGGTGATATAAATGACAAAGAGTTTAAGTATTTGTATTGTGAATTCCCTGTAATCCCAACTTTTTACACTCTCCCAAAAATCCATAAAAATTTAATAGACCCACCAGGTTGACCTATTGTGTCTAGTATGGGTTCCATCTCTGAACATCTCTGTGAATTTGTGGATTTATTTTTACAATACTGCATGAAAAATCTCCCTTCCTACCTAAAAGACACAGGGGGCTGGATATTCAAAAGGGTTGCACCATGTGCAATAGGGTTGCACCTGCACAAGTCTGAAATTGCGCCATTCTGCCATATTCAGCAGGAGGCAGTTGCGCCACCCAAGTCAAGCTGAGCAACAGCGCAATGCTAATGAAGGCATGCTGAACCGGAGGGGTAGGAACCATGCATAAACTGCACAGCCCGATATTCAGTGGGCTATGCAGAGTTGTGCAGGTGCAACCCCCAACCTGCGCCTGCACAACTTTGAGCCAAAAAGAAGGAGTAAGTCGAGGGCCACCCACAGGTGAGCTGCCGCATTGCAGGGTGCAACACAGCAGCTGCCACCTGTGGGTGGCCCTCAATGTACTCCCTGTGCCCCCCCTGCAGCCCATTCATGGGCATATAGTAACCCCCAACTGGCTCCGATCATGTGTTAAAAATCCCCCCACCCTCTCGACTGGCCCGATCAAGGGCATAAGTGAAAATAAACCCTCAATTTCCACTAGCCCGATCAGCAGAAAAGAGTTCAACCCCCAAGAACATATCCCTGGTGGTCCAGTGGACCTTGTAGCCCGATCGTGGCCAGCAAAGAGTTCAAACCCCCAGGACCATCTACCCTGGTGATCTAGTGGCCCCCACCCCATCCACCCACGGACTCCCACCACCCGGCTCCCCTGTCAACGGTGGGTGGCAGCATCCCACCGGCTGCCATCCCACCACCCGCCGATTGACTGCCCAGTAGGGCTGCACGCCCATTGGTTCAAAGCAAGAGCCAATGGGCGGCAGCCCATACCCAACAAGGCAGTCCTCGATCGTGCACCTGCATGCAATGGTATGCAAATGGGGCTATATATAGATGCAAATGGCCCCCCCGCGCATTGCATGGATTATGGCCCCATTTGCATGTCACCTTTTGAATATCGGAAATTTGCACATGGCACAATGGTACTTGCGCCACCGCATCTTGAATGCTCCACTCTGACCTCTTGCGGTGGCGCAAGTTCCACTGCACCATGCACAGTGGCTGTGGCCGGGGGGTGATATTCAAAGGAGTTGCTCAATAGCGCAACTCCATTGAATATCACCCCAGCCACACCCCTGAGTAACTATTTTGTGCAGCACAAGGGCTTGCTCCACAGAATAGTGCAGTTTGAATATCCAGCCCAGGGAATACAATAAAGAAATTTTGAAGTGTAAAATGGAAAGAAGGATTTATATGGATTACTGTGGATGTTCAAGCACTTTATACACATCCATTAGACATAAAGATGGACTAAGAGCTGCTACATATTTTCTTTTGAAGGCTCAGAATATTATTGGGGCACCAGTGGAATTTTTGATAGAATGCCTGAAATTTGTGTTAGAACATGGTTATTTTGAATTCAACAATGAATTATTTTTGCAAATTTGTGGAACAGCTATGGGTGCTTCAATGGCACCATCCTATGCTAACCTATTTCTGGGAATGTGGGAAATGGAAACATTATACAATAGTGAGGTAAATCCTTACATTAGCCACATAGTACAATGGGGGAGATACATAGATAATTGTCTGTGTATCTGGAGTGGTGGTTTGCAAATGGCAGAAGAGTTTATCTATTGGCTCAATCAGAACATGATTAATTTGAGATTCACAGCAGAGATGAATGAGAAATGTATCAACTTTCCAGATATTACACTAGAGGGTGACAAAGATTCACAACAGGTGTTAACAAAAGGGTTTAGAAAAGAAACCAGTACAAACTCCTTACTCAGAAGTAACTGTTTTCACCCAGTTAAATTAAAACATTCTATCCCATATGGACAACTGGTACGGATCAGAAGGAACTGTACTTCTGATCTAGATTTTGAAAAGCTGTCAGCACCACTATTAGATTTAGACAGAGAGGTTAGCACAATGTTGTATTGGAAGAGACATTAGCAAAACTAAGGAACAAAACACAAGCGGAACTTATTAGAGATACAGATAAGTATAAAAAAAAATGAAAATGAAAAAATATCATTACTTCTTCCTAGGAATACAATACAGTAGCTGGTCAAGTGGGCAGTATCATTTGGAATAGCTGGGATATATTAAACAGTGACACAGCAATAGCAACCATGTTGCCTGCAAAACCTAGAATCACATTCAGACACACTGCTAATTTACAGGATAAATTGGTCAAAAGTCAGTTCTTTCAAAAAAAAAACGGAAAGGATGTAGTTACCACCTAGACCTAAGGATAATCTCCAATGTGGAAGGTGCAATATCTGTAAATATATGAATCCAGGATCTACCTGCCATTTACCAAATAGTACACAGATTGAAGTAAGAGTGTTTATCACCTGCACAGCTTCTTTTGTTGTATACATTTTATAGTGTACCTGTAGCTTATTTTATACAGGGAAGACTGTGAGACCATTGAAAACAAGGATTCAAGAGCATTTGAGATCCATAATTAATCGAAAGATGGACTCACCAGTAGGGAGACATTTTTCCTGTATACACGATGGGGATGTTTCCCATCTGAAATTTATGGGAATTGAATATGTGAAAAATTATATAAGGGGATGTGATAGACCTAATAGATTGTTACAAAAAGAAAGTAGATGGATCTTTAAAGCAGATAAGGTTGCCCCAAAAGGCTTGAATAACAGGTGGGACCTTAAACATTTTGTAAGAGATAAATAATAAACATCTTCGAAAGGTTGATGAAGTCTTGAAATCTTATAATCTGTTTATATGACACAAATGTGAAGTATCTTTTGTAGGACATTCTGCCAAGTGTAATCTTTTCTTTTCTTTCCCCAATTTTCTTTCTCTCTTTCTCTGTTTCTCCCCTTTTTCTTGTTCTTTTCCCATCCCTCTCCCATTTTTCCTCTCTCCTTCTTCTTTTCTTTCCCTTCCACATTCCCCCTCTTCTTTTCTTTTTATTCTTTTTTCCTTTTTCTTCCCCCTTGCTTTTCTTGTTTCTATTTTAATTTTCTCTTTCCACTTCTTCCCCCCATTTTCCTTTTATCTTTTCTTTTCACATTGCATTTGGCTGTCAATTGATTATTTCCAGTATATAATGCTGTCTCATGTAATTTTATTTTTTTGCAATATTAGAGGATAACATATGTTCTCTTTTTCTCATTGTTGCATTCTATAGGATCACCTATGGACACACTGTTTCTGGTAAATCAAATCAGCAGTTGAGTAGTGTCCTCTGGAGACAGGGGGCAATCCTTTGTAGCTAATATCACTGCTGGGAGAAAGCTTCTTTTAATTTTAAAGCAAGCCTTTGTTTTTTGGGACAAATATAATCGGGGTTTCTGTCATCACAAGACCTCATGCATGAGTGGGGCTTGTGAGTGCATTGTGTAAAACTTTTACTTTTTGCAAGTGAGCGAGTGAATATTGGGAGGCACGTCATCACTTCCTGGTCCTGCATTTAGAAAAAGCTCACTGAACGAAGCGGGGAGTGTGCATGGGACCACGTGCAGAGACATGCAATATTCTTTGCGTGTCTGAGGTGTCTGCTGAGGAGGCTGGGAGCTGGGTCACACACATATTTTATAAGTAGCACAAAATTAAAAAATTAAAAATGGAAGGCCCCTTCAAAATGTGCACTGAGTATCAAATGTTCACAAGAGGATTACAATCTGATTTATTCATTTGTGATAAATGTAAACTGGTAGAGATGTTGAAAGAAGAAATTACACGTTTGTTAGAAACAAAATCAGAAAATGAAGAGATTGTAAGTTTGGAGAAATTTATTGACTCTATGGTCTCCCAAATAGGTAGTAAGGAACAGGAAAACAATAGTTGTAAGGATGTAGGGAAACAAAATACAAATTTAAGTCTAGAACAGGAAACAGAAGAATGGGCAAAGATAACCAAAGTTAAAACTAGAATAAGAGGAGGACAAATTTATAATAGTGCACCCATAACACTACAAAACCGTTTCACAGCACTACAAATTGAAGATCGTGGAGAAACTAAAACCGAGACTATTCGTGAACTAAGTCCACAGGCACAAATTCAGGATAATAGTGAAGCTAAGCATCAAAATAGGGACTTAGTGGTAATAGGAGATTCTATGATTAGAGGTATGGACACTATGTTATGCAGAGGAAGAATGAAATATACTACAGTGAGCATGTTACCAGGAGTAAAAATACAAAACATATGCCCATTTTTGGATGGATTTCTGGAAAATACTACAAACCCATTGGTGTTATTGCACGTAGGAACAAATGATATTCAACACAGAAATTTACAAGATATTTTTCTAGACTTCCAGAACACTCTAGTTAAAAATAAAACAAAAAAGGGGAAGTATAATAATATCTAGCATACTACCAGAATTTGATTACCATTCAGCTAAAACTTCTAAAATAAATACACCAAATAGATGGCTGAGAGAACTGTGTAGAAAAGAAGGAGCCGAGTTCTTGGATAATTTGGCAGCATTTAGTGACCCAAATTTGTTCAAGCAAGATGGACTTCATCTTGAGAGGGTAGGGACTAGATATCTAGCTAAGAGATTTAAAGAAGCTACTAGGATTGATTTAAACTAAATGAGAGGGAGCAAGGGGGACAAGTAAGAGAAAACACAAAAAAAGGAAATAATGATCATAAATTAGGTAAATCCGATACTTGGAATTGTATGCTTCTAAATGCTAGAAGTTTGAAAAATAAAATGGGGAAATTTAGAAATATATTGTCTGCTAAAAATACACATATAGCAGCAGAGAACAGAGACATGGTGGGACTTTAATGATGACTGGGATCAGGCCATAGCTGGGTATACCTTATATAAACAGTCTAGATTATATAGAAAGGGGGGAAGGGTGGCCCTTTACATATTAAATAGTATTAAGTCAGAAGAAATATCTATGTCCATTGGTATGTTTGACCAACTATGGGTCAAAATAATCCTGCTAAATAACCTAAAAATAGTATTGGGACTTATCTATAGATCTCCTTCATCAACTTCACAATACAATAAAAGTTTGATAGAAAAAATGTTGTCATTAAATCCAGTGGACAAAATATTAGTCCTAGGGGATTTAAATTTGCCTGGTATAAATTGGGAAACATCACTCACAGCAACACCCTTAGAGAGAGAGAGAGAGTTTTTAAATGCATGTGACCAAATTGGATTAGTACAGTGTGTTGAAGATCAGACAAGGGGACAAAATATATTGGATTTAGTCCTAACAAATATGGAAGATATACTAAGTGAATGCAAGATAACTGCACCTTTAGGTACAAGTGACCATTCCAAAGTAGAAATTAAATTAGCTGAACTACTAAATAAACAAAGGGGTAATACAGTTACCTTTGATTTTGGCAAAGCAAATTTTGCTAAGATGACAGTTAACCTCTCAAATTGGCAGTGGTAAGAAGACTTTGCTAATAAATCATTAAATGACATATGGGAAATTTTTTCCACTAAGATCAAGCAGCAAGAAATGGAAAACATTCCTGTTAAACAAAAGTATACCCCAAGAAATAAAAAAAATACAGTGGTGGACACCAAAAATCAAAAATTATTAAATACAAAACATAGGCTGTTTAAAAAGTGGAAAACAAATAGATTAAACAAAACTAGGATTCAATATACACAAATAACAAATTTAATAAAAAAATAAATTAAGAAGGCTAAAATAAACTATGAAATAAATTTAGTAAACAGAGTTGAAGGAAATCATAAGGCCTTTTATGCTTACATAAACAACATTAAGGGGAACTCAAACAGTATAGGACCGTTAAAAAAAATAAATGGGGATTCTACATCAGATAATAAGGAAATGGCTGATATAGCAAATGAATATTTCTAGACACTTTACAATAAAAAAAGGGTTTATATCTGTTTATAATATCTGATTCAAATCCAAAAGATAGAATAGTATTAAAACAAATTGAAGTCAAAGAAAGATTGGCTAAACTAGATCCAAACAAATCCCCAGGTCCTGATGGTTTTCACCCAAGAATACTCAAAGAATTGGCAGAGATAATAGCCCCCCCCCCCATTTACCTACATATTTCAAAAATCATTGGATACAGGGAAAGTAATTGATTGCTGGAAATCGGCAATTGTTATCCCAATTTATAAAAAGAGTAACAAGACGGATCCTGCAAACTATCGACCTATTAGTCTCACTGCTATTCCCTCCAAAATATTGGAGGGAATATTAAAGGATTAGATAAATGAAAATCTAGAATTAAATCATCTTATTGACCAATTTCTACACGGATTTGTGAAGGGTAGGTCATGCCAGACAAATATGCTGCCATTTTATAACAATGTTATAGACAGACTTGATATGGGAATCCCTGTGGATGTGCTGTTCCTTGATTTTTCCAAGGCTTTCAATAAGCTCCCCCACCCAGAATTTTTACAACAAATGAGTAAATTGACTATAAATCCATTTATAATAAACCGGGTTCAAAATTGGTTAGAAAACAGAAACCAATGTGTGTGTATTAGAGGTGAGCTCTCCGAACAGTTGGAGGTGACTAGTGGGGTTCCCCAGGGTTCGGTGCTGGGCCCTTGCTTGTTTAATCTATATATATCATCTCTTCAAATAAAACATGATACCGTTTGTTTACAAAAATTTGCAGATGACTGTAGGATAGGTGCGGAAATAAATATTAGTCAAAATTCATCAAACTTACAAGATACAATTGCTAACATAGATATATGGACAAATAAATCCAAGTTGACATTAAATTGTGGCAAATGTTTTATTATGCATTTAGGAAATAGAAATCCAAAAATATCTTATAAATTAGGAAATATTGTATTAAAGACAATAGATGAGGAAAGGGATTTGGGTATTATAGTTTCTAGTGATATGTCTTTTTCATCACACTGTCAAAAAATAGCCCAAAAAGGAAATAGAATCCTAAATTGCATATTAAGACATATATCATCTAGGAATAGGGCTGTTATTATGCCATTGTACATATCTCTGGTTAGACCAATCATGGAATTTGGTGCCCAGGTTTGGGCACCATATAAAAAACAGGATATTGCATTGTTGGAGAGAGTTCAGAGGAGAGCAACTAAAGCAATACACAATATGGCAGAGAAAAATTATGAAACCCGTTTGACTGAGTTGAATATGTATTCCCTGCAGGAGAGAAGAAAAAGAGGGGATATGTGCCTAGTGCACAGGGCTTGGAAAAATGATGATCTTTGGGAAATTACAGGTCTTGAATTGAATAAAAGTGTTTATAACACTAGGTCTCATCCTATGCAGTTAACAGCAGCAAATAGAAAAAAAGTACGTACTACATGGTGGTTCAACCAAATAGTTATACATGACTGGAACAGACTACCACTGGAGGTTGTGGCTAGCCAAACAACTGCTGTGTTTAAATCTAGATGGGATATATATATATATATATATATATATATATATATACAATTAGAGTTTAAAACTAGATGGCAAGCATATAGAACGAAAGTCCATTTTAGCTCAGTATCATTCCTATGATTCCTATGATATGTATGGGCCATGAAGCAGCTACTTGGTGTGCTTCTCCTTCTTATTCCAGTATTAGTAAGGATTATGCAAAATAAAATGAATTGGTTAGAAATGCAATACTGATGTTATTTGGATTTAAAGCACTTACTGGTGTATCCCTACATGATTAGGTGAACCCGATAGCAATTTTTACCAAATGAAGTGGCTTAGTTGTGCATTCACCTATTCTATACACAGACTACCAGCTTACATGTCTTAAGCTACACATCATTCAAAATTGTAATTTTGAACTATGCAAACATTTTTTAGTAAAGATGTCTTAAAAGTGATTAGATTGATTAGTTATGAACTTTTTTATAGTTCATTGGCTTTAAATGAGATAAAATGTAAATGTGTTTCACTGATCGGTGCACTAATTTATGAGGTCACTTTTTGTAGTGTTATTTAAATCCAGTGATTTTGTCAGATTGTAACAGGTTCCCTTTGAAGGCACATTGCTGAGGCACTAGGGGCTTCCACAGTGGTGCTAGTAAATCAACTATTTAGTTGAATCGAACAGTGTTCAAGTTTCTCCTTTATGAGCACATACAACCTGGAAGTTTGTATAGTATATTCTTACCCTTCCTAATTAAAAACATTCTAGTTGCGTTGATAGCAAGGTTGCAATTTAATGTTTGGGCTATATAATGCAATGCTGGAATGTTGACCAGTAACCTCCAGATAAAGGTGGATTGAAATTGAGCTAAGTACTGTGGTATGTGAGTACGTTGTGGTTTTCAGCAAATTGATAAATAAAAATTACCATGCCAAATAGCTCCTCCCTCATGTTGCAAGGGCTATGGATCTCCATTATCTGTCATGTCCCTCTACCAGCATTACTTCATCTCCATTCTCTCACTCAGCTCACTCTCTAGTGCTCATTTCATAGTCTCCCACTCTATGTAAAGGTTCAGCTGATTTCAGATGATGGAACCACTGTGTGACTGCGCCAACCCACGCATCAAAGCTTCTGTACCATGAGGGATGTAGCAGCCTAACACCTGGCTATGAGGCTCACTTGTGGACCCTGCAGCAGCTTTGCTTCAACTCCTTGTCATGCTCTTTGCATCTCTCCATCTATGCTGGCATTTCTCAGCATTGATCTTTAAACTGGCTAGCATGAGAATAACACATTTTTCCTGTCTGGAAAAATAGGCTTTTAGTCACTGTTTGGCAGCCATAGATGCTCAGTCAGTCACAACTCAGCTTGATCTCTCCTGGACAACAGTTCATCTCTGATTTCCCACAGATCTGACCAAACTCAGCACAGCCTCAGCTCATCAATTTGAAAAGTGCCATCTTCCACTGATTCATAGGACTGTCAATCAGACTATACAATCAGACCAGGCAGTCCTGGACGTCTGATCCTTGACAAGCAAGTGGCTAAAGCGAAAGGCACCTGAATTAATAGTTCCTCAAGCAGTCCATAAACATGTACAGCTCCTAGTCTAGGTTCACCACCAGAGTGTCTGACAGTCAGTATCGAGAAGCCCAAACATGGAGATAGCCATGCTAGTAAGGAGTTCTGTCCCTAAAGTGTGATTTATCCAAGGCTGCTGCCCTCCAAACAATTCATTGACCCCCACTGTTCTCCCTGTGTAAGTCCAGCTATAGTCCAATGTTGGATGGTACATAAATGGAGGAATTCTGGTTCTGTATGCAACCACTGTCAATCACTCCATTAGTGGCTGCCTTTGATGTGTGTTGATTACTGAGGTGCGCATGAGTGCAGTAGGCACCAGAGAGATCCAGCCCATGCAGTCCCCATGCCAGTCCTCTTTTGCACAATCCCAATCATGTGGGCTGGGATTAAGAAAATTATCATGTAGGATAAAAAATATTTTATGTAGTTTTTTTTTCTTTAGATGACTTTGACCATGAATTTTTATTATGATGAATTTATGACTGATCCTGCTGCTCTACCAATTAATTTTCAGGATATTTCATATCCATTTTACAATATTTACACTATGCACAACCTGTCATGTCTTATTGATTGCAGATAAAACCACATTTTTATTCAATTACATTTGCTTCAGTTGTTTTCAGAAAAGCTGTTACTAAGGCTTGGTGGAGTGGCAGGCTGTTTACTTTGCCCCACCAGGTAATATTTAAAGAGCAAAGATACACATTCCTTTGCACACACATTCTTCTGAGCTGCTGCTTGACCTGTTGCTTCCCTCTGTTTTCCTGAGTTCCTTCTAATGTTTCTTTCATATTTTGGGGGTATTTATTGCCTTTCACTGCTTCTCTTGTTTTTTTTTTTTTGTTGGCTTTATTTATTCTCCTGCAGTGGCCCCTTACACCCCTATCTCCAGTGAAGTCTTGTAGTCTGACCTTGTCCTGCTGGTCCTGAGGTCCTCTCTGGTGTGGTCTCCATTCCCAGGATTGCTCCTTCATATCCACCAACCACACCGCCCCCAGGCTCTGAGCTTCTGGGATGGGACCACCGTAACTTCTCCAGCACTCTATCTAGAATCTAGAAGGGTGGCTGGGGAGTGAAGGAGACATGGAGATCAGCAGGGACAGATCCAGCTGAGGGTATATGGGCTGTCCTCTGGACCAACCTTTGCCTGTCCAGTTGCCAGGGTTGATTTTTCCTTTTTTCATTGCTCCCAGAGATGTGGACATGCAATGATGTCCAGGGAACAATGGGCATATTCCTGCACTCACCTGCAGGACTTCTGCCACAGCCTCCAACCCCTCAGCGTGCTCCAGCAAGTTTCAGTACCCCCGGTCTCCACTAGGAGCCACAGTGACAGTGGGAGACACAACCCACTCATCCCTAAGAGAAGAGAGCAGTACTTTGGATGCTGAATCCATTCCTGCCCCTGTCAACCCCAGATGAATCACGCTCATTCCTGAATGTGGGTTGCTGGCATGGTGTGAGATGTAATGTCCAGTGCCTCAACCCTCAGCATCACCAGGCTGGCTGCTTCTCATGTTTTTTATAGGAAATGTGAGTCCTTACTCCTTTCTTCTTATGCCTTTCACAAGTACAGTTTTCATGTACGATACCTGCCTTGCTGCACATTATATCCTTTTTCACAGACTTCTTGCTTCCCAGGTCAGTCAGCTTCAAGTTCAAGTTCAAGTTTATTGCAGGAAAGACTCTGTTGAGCAAGCTCATTCACTAGGAGGTCCTGAGGCACATACACATACAGTTCACAATTACATAGACAGGAGATATAAAATGTAGAAAATATAATACAAGAGGTATACACAATAGAAGTCCTTATGCTATATATGCAGTACATTCCAGCTTTAACCTTGCCCTAAATTATGCAACACATTTCAGCTTAATAAGTAGAGGGCCAGTTGGTACCTAGGAAGTTGACTTGGCGTTGGGGGCCTAGTAGCACCTGCATATGTCTTTTAATTTAGAGACAGCTAGTGTTCTGTAGGAGTTAATTGATATGATGCTGGTTAGCTTCAGCATGGCTTGTAGTTGGTTCCAAATGTTTGGGAGGGCGTATGAGACAGCTCTTTGGCCAGCTGAGGTACATGTCCTGGGAACATCTGGTAGGATAAGGTTGGATTTCCTTAGGGAGTAGGCGCTATGTGAGATGTGTATGAGAGACGTTAAATAGGCAGTTTGTGGAGTAGTAATTTGAGGGTCCAAATGCCAGCATGCAGGAGGCGTCTGATGGCGAGAGAGGTCCACCCAACTGCTGCATAAAGATCACAGTGGTGGGTCCTGTACACAAAGTTAGTAATGAAGTGAAGAGCACAGTGAGAGAGTACATCCAGTTTAGATAGGCTCAAGGCTGGGGAGGAGATAAAGATAATGTCTCCGTAGTCAAGCAAGGGAAGGAATGTTGCTTGGACAAGTCTTTTGAGGGTTGTGAGAGAAAAGAGGGTCATATTTCTAAAGAAGAAACCCAAGCGTGCTTCAAGCCTCTTTGATAGATCCTCGATGTGGTCGTTGAAGGAAAGCTTGTTGTCTATCCACATACCTAGACATTTAAATTTAGGTACAACTTCCAAGGGTTCACCTAGGGAGGTAACTATGAAGTTTTTAGGTGGGGTAGGTAGGGCACCAGACAATGCAAGTCTTGAGAAAATCATTGTCTTGTTTGTTTTTTTGGCATTTAAGAGAAGCTTGGCATTGATAAGGTTGCTTTCTAACTAGATAAATTCAGCTTGGATTGCTTCCCTGACTTCAGTTAAGGACGAGCCTGATGCTTACAAAACCGTATCTTCTGCAAAGAAATGTACGCCAGAGTTCTTTATGTGGGAGTCAAGGTTGTTGATGTACAGGGAAAAAAGGATTGGTCCTAGGATGGAGCCTTGAAGGACTCCTCTGGCAATTGGAAGGGGGGCAGGTGGTAGGCCATCAGCTTTGACTTTTTGTATCCTTCCTGTGAGATAACTGTTAAACCACTGTAAGGTAAGTGGAGTGGAACCTATGTAGGCAAGACAGGTGATTAGGAGGTGATGGTCTACAGTGTTGAAGGCCTTACTGAGGTCTAGAAAGACTGCACCAGTAACCTTCTTGGTGTCCATAGCATGGATCCAGTCATTAGAAACTTTAGCCAAGGCTGAGATGGTACTGTGCTTTGACTTTGCTTGCTTGCACTGCTTCTTCCATATTTGGCTCCTTTGTTTCTTATGCTATTTAATGGGGTTCAGTGTCTCTCCTGTCCCCTGCTGACCAGATGTTTAACTAATGTTCTGCAGCTGCTGGGTAGCATTTGGAATTAGAGAATGGACTATTTCTCTAGCTGGGATATGCATAAATTCTGGACTGGACTCTTTATCTTGCCATACTATGGCAAGATTTCAGTGCACCCCCAAATGTTTTGCCATTGACTTTGTGCCCTTAATAGAGGGATACTATGCCCATCTTGAGCTTTATGTTCTAACAAGACAGATAATCCCAAGTAAACAATTTTAGATCTTCATAAATTCACAAAGGTCCTTAATGTACAGGAATTTCTTGCCCAGAATCAAATTATTGTTGGTTCAAGAGATGCATATTTGCATGCAGTATCTGTCTAGGATGGGGCAGTGTGATCTGTAACTACACTAGATCATTAACAGTTTCAACAAAAGACATCAAAGGATTTTAATGTAGTGTCAGCACTGATCTTCTCCATGAAAGTAATGATAGGAATGAATTCCTCCACTACTATACTTGTCATCACCACTGCACCATAGAACACATTCCTCAATTGCAACTCTTATGTAATGGACATACTTGTAATCTGGAGAAGGACTACAATTTGCATTCAAATGAAATCAAGATAAGATTTTTGGAAGGGATTATAATAGAATGAGGTTGACATGACACAATTCCAGATGTCCAAGTTGGATCTGGTAGAGCTGCTATTACCTAAGTCAAACACTTGAGCAAATATTGATTCAAATGAGAGTCTTCCTTTTCTCTCATTTTCTATCATCATTCACTTGCTGAGTGGATTAATTTTTTTACAGCATTTTTGGCTCTCTCAAGTGAAATGAATATTTGATAAGAATTAGCATTTGTAAAATACTGATTAACTGTTGAGGAAACTCTCAGTAAGGAAACCTGTGAGCAAACAATCAATCAATCAATCGACTGGCAAGCAAACTGAGTAGAAACACCTCATTTACAATTGCAACTACAGTAGCTATCACTACAATAAGAGGCAGCAATATGTGAAATATAACATCATATATGAGTAAACATTGAAAAGTTTTCTTCATATGTAGCAGTTACACTGTTTATACAATAAGCACGAAAGGAAGATTTTGAAATATGAGACTGAAGTTAAGATTTTTAATTTAGCAACTGTTTAATATCTGCAACCAGGCATGAGTAACAGAATAGGAAAATGACAAAGTGCCCATTTTAGTATGAGTCTTTAGAAGAAAAATAAAGAAAAGTAAATTTGCACACAACATACACTTCATTTTTTTCAGCACTATATTAATCAAATATGATAGCGCTAAACTACATACAATTTTGAATACAAAGGTGTATCAGTGAAGTAACCTTATAGATGACAGAGAAAGCCAACCAAGGATTGCATATAATACACAATTGTGAATTTGTAATGACAAACCAATGAGAAAAGAATAATAGGTTAGTGAGGATTACAAGGTAGTAATCCCATTGAGAAGTTCTGGGGACATAGGGAACCTCGAGAACAAACTTGAGAGGTTACCATGTCCCCAGAACCTCAAGATGCGATTGCTACCTTGTAAGCCACACCAAATTATTTATTTTTTTTAATATATGGATCTGAGGTGAATTGGCTCACCTCTATTTCATGGATCGAGTCTGGTGTCCATGTGCTTGCCAGCAGGATTCCTAAGAGCAGTGTAAGTCTATTTAGCCCCATCCCCTTTTTCTTTTTCCAATGCATAACCAACTACATTTGCAAGTGTGCCTGGAGTGAAGTTCCAATTACAGAATCCTGAAGAGATGATGGAAGAGTTTTTAGAAGAGAAAATAGAAGTGCCAATGGGGAAAGACCGGCTCTTTTAATTAGTTCTTTCTCTAACTCTAGCTAAATGGAATAATAAACAGAAGAATCACCTGCCTCAGCTGAGTCCATCCAACTCAAATATTTACTCACATGGCTTGAAAAATAATGGACTAAAAATGGGGGAGACAGAGGCTATCATTTTGCTTAGGAGCTGCTAACTTGTTATATGTCCTTCTAGGCTTTTTACTGTTCCAAATAAACTTAGCTACCATGTTGTGTACTTTCTGAAACCAAGAAAGAGGAAGCCCGATGTCCAGCATATTAAGGGAATAAAAAAAGGCAGGAAAGTACATTTGTTTCAATAATGCTGATTCAAACCCAGAGAGCCAAAGGTAGACTTAACGATCTGGTGAGATCTTGCTTAATAACACCTAACAGGTCCTCTAAGTTAAGTTTTTTTTAACACAAGACAGAGATCTTGAAAGAAAAATACTCAAGTTATAAAGCTGCATGGGTTCCTAGGATAGCCCCAAAGCTGTAATATCAGACTTAAAGACTTTGGTATTAAGGGGCATAACTACTGTCTTCTCTTTGTTAAATTTATAATTCAAAAACCTACTAAAATCCACAATGATTGACAACACTGTTGGGCTAGATACTTGGGGGTTAACAATACACAACAGAATATCATCTGCATATGTGGACAGTTTAATGTTTTGAGATCTTACCTGCACACCGCACAGACCTGGAGTAGTGTTAAGTTTACAGAGCAAAGCTTCCAAATAAAAGTTAAATAATAAGGGCAAAAGGGGACAACTTTGTCTGGTACCAGAATATAAGAAACGTAGGAAGAAAAAAAACAACATTACAATAGATTTTAGCACTAGGGGAGGAGTACAGCATTTCAATCCAGTGAAGAAAGGCAGTGATGAAGCCAAATACTTCAAGGGTGGCTAAATGAAATGTCCAATTAACTCTATCGAAGGCCTTCTCAGCATCCAAGGATCTCAAGACAGTCAGCATCTCTGACTCCATGGACACTGAGAATATATGAGAGAGTTTACACAAATGATCTATTGAGGATTGAGTGAACATAAATCCAACATGTGCACCACTAATAAAAGGAGACCAGACCACTTCTATAATTAAGGCTAGTATTTTAGATAACATTTTTATCTCATGATTTAGCAGGGAGTTTGGACGGTAACTAGAGAATGCAGTAGAGGACACCAATGACACAAAAAGGGGACCACCTCATCAGCAAAAACTTTTTCAAAATTAGAGGGAGACTGTCAGGGCCAGGCTTTATCAGGGGCTTAAGATTGAATCACCACTAATATTTCCTGATCAGAAATAGGTTCTAGGAGGCATGCCTATTTCATAGCAGTAAAGGAGGGAAGTGGGATAGCTGTTAAGTATTGGTGACTCTCCGAGAGATATGGGGGTTCTGCCATGGGGCCCATATAATGAGCTGTAGTAAGTCTCAAATTCTTGGGTGATGTACCTCAGTGGGACTTTAATGGTATTATCCCTCTCAGAATGGATAGAGGGTATCAGCTGCAAAGCCTCTTGTTTTTGAAGGTATAATGCCATTAGGCGACCAGCCTTCTATCCTTGGTCAACATACATAGAACGGGTCTTAAATATAGTATATTCAGATTTGTCCCTTAATTAGTCAGTGTATTTATTACTGAGTAACATAAGCTCCCTCTCCAATAATTCATTTGTGGTAGGGCCTAAAATTTTCTCTATCTCTCTTCTGCACCATAGAAGAATGGTGGCCTCCTTCTCCCGTATATGTTCCCATTTGGAAGCCAAATGGATAAATTCCCCTCTTATAAAGCTCTTAAAGAAACACCAATTCCACATCCACATGATCTATAGAGCCCTGATTTTGAGATACAAAAAGTTTAATTTGGTCTTTAATTCTGTCTGTGATAACTTGGTTCTTTAAAAGTTGGTTATTCATTTTATAGGTGGATTCTTTTTGTGCAAAAGTTAACAATGTAAGCTGGACTCAAACAGATGAATCATCCAAGAGAACCCGGTGGTCTATCCCCAAATCCAGCAACCCACTCAATAGACTTTGACTAATTAGGATAATGCCTATTCAGGACTGAGTCCCATGCACGGTGGAATAAAAAGTCAATTCTTGGACATTGGGATGGAAAAGGTGCCAGGGATCACACAATGCAACCAAGTCAACTAACTCTCTAATGGAGCGCTGGGCTGGAAAGAGACCTGCCAAGGTCCTCCTAAATCTATCTAGCTCTTGAGTAAGTGGGAGATTCTAGTCTCCTCCAATAATCAGGGGAGTTTTAGTGAATGGAGCTAATGATCTGTATTTTTAAACCAGGGACACTTTGAAGCCTGTGGGGGTTGACAGTGCCCTGCTAACTAAGGCATGTTGATGTATACTACTGCATAATGTGACCAATGTCTAGAGATGTGCGAAATTGGAATATTTTGTAGAGCAAAATATTTCACCTAATTAACGCATTACACAAAATATTTTGCTTGGCGAAATGCAAAATTTCACCCATGGTTGTGAGTGAAAATTCACCCCCAAGCCAGTGAAATTTCACTCGTGGACAAAATTTAGCACCCAGGGGTGAAATTTCACCACCTGTGAGAGTAATTTTGCCTCCAGTTCCTCGACAAAATTGTGTTCAACCTTCTCCCTGGTGTCTAGTGGTCTCCTTCCCCAGCCATCACTGGCTGTAAAATTAATAAGCACCCCCCAAAAGTTACCCTGCCACCTCCATTGTTTTGTTTTTTTAAAAACAATATACCCTTCACTCCCTGGTGTCTAGTGGCCCCCCCAGCTTTCACTGGCCATAAATATTAATAAGCACACACACACACCCAAAGTTACTCTGCTGCCTCTGTTGTTTGTTTTTTAATAAAAAAAAAATACCCTTCACTCCTAGTCCCTGGTGTCTAGTGGTTCCCCCCCAGCTGTCACTGGCAGTAAACATTAATAAGCACTCCCCCAAGTTATCCTGCCACCTCTGTTGTTTTTTTTAAAAAAATGTATACCCTTCACTCTCTGGTGTCTAGTGGACCCATCAGTATATAGCAGTACCCACCCAGCTCGCCCCGCCAGTATCCATCCCCGATCAGGCCACCGGCACAGCTCCCCACTCACCTCCATGGCTGTCAGCCTGACTGAGCACCACTGAGCACTTGAATGAATGAATGAGCATGTTCTGCAATAGTGCAGAACGTCAATAGTTCTGGCTCTGTACTCTGCACGTTGCATGGTTTTGTATTTAATAAATGAGAATAATGTTTGTATCCTATCTCAAGTTTGGACACCCCATCTTCTAAGTTCATTTGAGTGTACCTGAAGGAGTGTGAGTTCCGCTACTCATTTTGGTTTCTGAGATTTATTGTAGCTTTAGGCACCTCCTCATTGACCCTATTCAGTGATATAATTGTTTTCAGTTTTGTTATACTTGACAATACTACATTATTGCCCTTCTGCCAAACAAAAGCCACCAATAGGGTTTTAATTTCTCCTTTTTCAGGAATAAGCTCCAAGTGGTCCTCTGCATTACAGTCCTCCAAGAGAAGGGAAGCAGTGCAAAGGGTAACCTTTGGAGTATGCTACATGGAGTCAGCTATACTAGGCTGCCAGTGGCTGGCCATGCTGCCTCTCCATACAAGATCATCCATAAATCAGTAAGTACCTTGTCTGCACAGAATAGAGGAACTCTGGACATGTGTATGCTCTGGGACTACCATTGTCTTGCAGCATGTCTTGTACTTACATTACTGTTGTTGCTATACTCAGAGTATACTTGTCATAATCTTGCAGCTTGGAAGTCACTTGTCTAAATTTAATTAAAGTTCACTTAAAGTTGCCCCCCCCTCCCAGTTATGCCTTTGATATTATTAATCTTTTGCTGCTGAAGTTATCCAGTTTTTCAGCCTTTTTCGCTATTCTTTACTCAGGTCAATCTATGGAATACCATGTTTATCTCTATCTGAGTCAGCTAAGCTTTTGAGTTTGTGTATAGTATTTATCATTAATCTCTTAAGTCTTAACTGGTCATTCTCAGTGAATCCTAGCTTATTCCTATCTGGGACATTTATGTTTTTGTGTTTTGTGTATAGCAAATAGTCCATCCTTGCCGGATGTCTTTTTGCCGGCATGTGTAATATCATTGATTTGCTTTTCGGTGATATACACTCGCCATAACAATGATCGTTATTATGACATGGAACCCTATTCCTCACCATCATTTCCTGCCTACACATTGTATCACAATAATGTCTTCTTACATAAGAAAGCATCACAAGGGCTGCATCCATATGCATGTGTATTTGACATATTGTCCCTTAATAAATGGAACTCAAAGACCTGGTTAAAAAAAGTAATTGAATCTTAACTGTAGGGAAAGTATTGTGTATATATATATATATATGGGGGTAATTAATACAGAAATGTGATTAGATGGGGGTAAATGGGGAGGGAAGATGGAGAAAGTTTGGAGCCATTAACAGGGAGACAAATACTTCAGGATGCTGGAGGGACTGAGCAAAGAGTGATAGCAGTAGGAATATGGGTTGATGTAATGAAAGAGCAAATCACATGGGGACAATGAATGAAAAGGGATGAGTGTGTTGTGTGGATAGTAGATAGCATACAGTAGGAAGGAGAGGGTGAGAGAGGAATATCGTGCACGGAGGATAAGTAAGAGAAATGTCAAAACAAGTTGATGTGCAGGGTAGGGGGTTTGAGAAAACTGGAGATGGGCATGGGATAGAAAGAAGAAATGCTAAACTGAGCAATATAGATACACATGAGGAAGTAAGAAATGGAAATTTAAGTAACAAGTTAGAGAGGGATCAAAACAGTAAGAAAAGTATGATTATTGAGGATAAGGGGGGAAACATGGCATTGAAGGTGACGCTATCTTGATAAATAGGATTTTACCTTTGATAAGTTTAGTAGACACAGATGTAAATGGGGATGAGGAGTACATCGCAGAGCAGAGTAGTGTAGAAAGGTGGGAGGAGGAGATGAGGGACAGCAGTGAAAGGAAAATTGGAAAAACTGAACTAGCAGTAGATACAGAGTTGGTAAAGAGGGAAGAGGGGGGCATGAAAATTCGGACATTAAGCTGAGCAATGATGGAGATGGGATGATATCTAAGAAGGCAGGTACATGGGGAGGGTTGATAAGAAATGGAGAATTGGGTTTGTTAAAGAAATTGAATAGTGACAAGGAAACAAGAGGGAAAGGGGGAATTTTGGAAGAAGAGGACCATATTGAGGGAGCAAAAGGAGCAGAATCAGTTAACATAAAATCAGCTGGTATTTTGGTGGACTGCAAGGAGTCTGTACAAGGGGCAGTCACTATACTGGGGGATTCCATAATTAGAAGAATTCAATGGGGGAGGGTGGGAGAGAGAGAAATGGTAATATTAAAGTTAAGTGTATGTCCAGCATGATGGCGTTAAAAGTCTCATGTCTTGTATACTCCTTATCCAGAAAACATGGAGGGATCACTCATATTTTGGTGCATTTGGGCACAAATGACCTGGTGGACAACAGTCTCATGGAAATGCAAGCTAGATTCAGGGATTTGGCAAGATTCTGGAAGCTGGTAAAGAAATCTGTCTCTTTTTCAGATGTTCTGCCAGTGCCAAGGGCCAATATGGCTAGAAAGGGTAGAACAGATGAGTTCAATATATGGTTAAGGGGGTGGTGTTGTGAACAGGAATTTCGTTTGGTGGGAGTATGGAGGAGGACATGGAATAAATAGCAGCTTGGGTTGAGACCATGAGGAAAGATCTGAGCACCCTAGAGAAGTGGTCAGACATTTGGTAGCTGAAGTTCAATGATAAGAACTGTGCATTGGTGCATGTGGGACGTAAATCTCCACTGGCTGAGAACTCACTGATGGGAGAACTGATAAAGAAAACAGAGCAGGAAAAGGACCTGGGGATTATAATCTCAAACAACCTTAAGGTAGGTGACAAATGTAGTAAGGCAGTAGGAAAAGCTAACAGAATGATGGTGTGCATAGGAAGGGATATAACAAGTACCTTTGAGCCAAGGCTCTTTTATAAAGGTTCCACATCAGATGGTGTACAATACAATTCAGGACAACTTAGTACAATGAGTTGCAGAAAAACATTGAGTTACAGGTACATATAGGATTACATTATTTTGTCTGTGCAGTCATACATATTGAAAACAATATTAGGCTAGGAAACAATGGGGAGGAAAGGACTTGCTAGCTATGGATGTTCTGGTAATATCTGAAACTTCCCCTCCTTTTTTATCCTCTTAATAAGCTGGGCATCAGGCTTCCTTTTTCTTAGTTTCAGAAAGTACACAACATGGTAGCTAAGTTTATTTGGAAAGGTAAAAAGCCAAGAAGGGCATAACACAATTTAGCAGCTCCTAAGCAAAATAGTGGCTTCTGTTACCCCCAATTTTTGGTCTACTATTTTGCTAGCTATGTGAGTAAATATTTGAGAAGGATGGACTCTACTGAGGCAGGTGATTCTTCTGTTTATTATCCCATTTGGAAAAAGTTAGAGAAAGAACTAATTAAAAGAGCCAGACTTTCCCCATTGGCACTTTTGTTTTCTCCTCTAAAAACTCTTCCATCATCTCTTCAGGATTCTGTAATTGGAACTTCACTCCAGGTACACTTGCAAATGTGCTCAGTTATGTGTTATAAACCCTTCTATGATATAGCTCAGCCTATCCTATGGAACCCTAATCTTATGATCGGGGGACAGGTAATAAATAGATGAGCTATGGATTCCTCAGCTAGTAGGGTTCAGGGTATGTAATCTGCTCCAAAATGGGGAATTGTTAACTTGTCAAGCTATGCTTACTCTTTTACATGTGGACGTTAAAGCTATATTTAAGGTGTATCAGCTTCTCTATTGCTTACTACACCAGTCTGGACTAATTCTGGGTATGGTTCTCTCCGATGACTTCTTGCCATCTGTTATAGCCACAGCCCAGCAACCACACACAGTCCCTAAATTCTGTTTAATATTTTTCTCCAAGATATTTTCAGAATTAACAGGTGAATCCCTATACTGGATTGCAAACTTCCTTCAGTTTTAATTGGCCCAAAATTTGGTTAGATGTGTATATATACATTGCTCAGGACAGGTTTTGTCTTACTTAGTTTTACATTTTGAATACTCTTTATTGCACACCTGTTAAGTTATCCAAAATGGGACAGTTGCAGTGTCCATTGTGTACGCACTGTGGTCAAAATGAGGGTACTCTATATCATATTTTTGGGAGTGCCATCTGGTGGCTAGATTGTGAGATTCAATTAAGTCCAAGGCAGATCTATTACTTGGGATAGATAAGATTTTCAAATCAGAGATATGTTTAGTAGGCGATTACAGTCCGATCTCGGTTAAAGAGTGAAGATATGCTATGGCTATGATTTCAGTGTCGACTAACAGAGTGATTCTGCACCATTGATTAGATCAATCCTCACCCTCTTATACTGAATGGCTGCAGGAATTAATTCATAATCTTCATGTCAAAAAAGTCATCGCTAGCATCTATAATAGGTTGCCCAGTTATAATAAAAAATGGAGCATGTTGCATGCCCTTTATGTAGCGTAGGTTTCTCGAATGCCCCCCCCTTCTTTTTTTCTCTTATTTTAAAGTTATCACTTTATAGGATATTCCTAGAATATGAGTTTTGTTTTATTATTCCTCACTTGTTACTGATGATACTCTTTCTTAGTCTCTTGTTACTACTGTCATGGAGTGAGAGGGAAGGTTGGTGGGGTTGGGAGGTGGTACGTTTTGTTATTTTGGTTTGTGGGGAGTGTTTTGCATTTTGTTTTATTGTATTATTGAGTTACTGCCTGTTGTATGTTGTTATAAACTCAATAAAATATACTTATTTTCAATAAGACACACATTATGATTGTTCACATTCTGTACAGACTGCCTATGTAATAGTTAGTTTGATTCTGATTCCTTTTTTGTTTTAAAGTGTGAAAAACAGACTGCCTACTTTACTGGTGTTACCGCACAAAAAAAAGTTTGTTTACATTCCTTGATCAACTCCCGCTGCATCTTTTCTGGACTGGGGAACACCCCCAATAGAATCTAGGCATTCATCATGCAGTGGGAAGAGAGGGAAGGAGACTATTGCACCATAAGTGGCTGCCCTGTTTGGGGATGTTCCAAATTTTTGGGAAGTGCAGTGTGCAATAAGGGTAGGTTCAGGAGTTGAACCAAAACATGGATGGATGTACATCTGCCATAGAAAGCATTTCAGTTCTACTAAGAAATGAGGCTAATAAAACAATTGACAACATTGAGGACTTTTAGAGAAGGTAAGTAATCACAAAATGTGTGTTTTAACTAGAAAAAATATTGTGCAAAAAAAGTGACCGTGTCCCAATAAAACAAAAAGGATAAACCTCACTTTTAGATGCAAGCAGAAAGTTTGGTTAGAGGAGGAAAAAATAAACTTACAGTACATTACTGAACTGAACACTGGGTTGCCAATGAGATAATACAGCCCAGTCGACAACTGCACTGTAATCTTTTCATGCTCTCATATGAGCGCAGGTAAGGGGAGAGAAACAGTAACAAGGGAGGATATCACACACTTCCTCAGAACCACAAACCACAAAATTATTACATAATGGCATTGCAGTAAACCGTAAGCAATTCTTTGAATCTATTAAGACATTAAAAGCCAGTACTCACACTGTCTTTAATTGGAATTCCCCAAATCTCCCACCAAAAATATAGTACTAAGTAGAGTTTTAATCACCTGCCAATCCAAATGTTCCCTAATTGTCAAACTTCTTGCCAATAAAGTCTGATGCAGGGTTACTTAGATTCCAAGACACCATCCTCACTCTGGGATAAAAGCTGTTACCAGATTTGCTGCCTTCTGATCTCCATAGTGTTAGAATATAAAAAATTCTACCTCTGTAATGAATTTGTATTCTTGCCAACAGTGGCATATACTGAGTAACTCCCAGTTCAGGGAGTTTCACCTAGACACTATGTAAGAAATAATACCCAACAGGGCGGGCAGCACTGGGCAATACTGTACTGCCCAGGGGCATCATTAAGCTCAATACCACAGTCAGAGGGATGTATAGTCCCTGGAAGGTCTGGTATTGCCCAATATTGCCAACCCTGGAGGGTATTATTGTGCTACCTGTGGCATTTAATGTGATGACTTAACATTTTAAAAAGGGGGAAAAAGAGAAAAAATTTGTAAATGTTTTTGTTCGGTAAAGTAGTCCCTCCACTATTGCATTCATCAGTATTTACCAGTAGAGGGCACTGTAGTCTTTTACAGTTGTTTCCTTCTTCTGTTCCTTTAGGACTGTTTAACTATAGCCACTGCCGTCAGCCCCCCCATCATGTTTTGACTCCTGTCCCCCTCCAATATACACATGTGGTGGCCAATGTTCTGTTTTTACATTTTTACAGTATATGTGGAAGGGATACAGGAACGATTTTCCATACAGCTAAGTAAGATCATGATGTTCAACAACTGTAAGGCAATGGCATGCTGTGTCAGGGGGTTACATGTGATAGCTCTGTTACCATTAAGGTTTACAGGTTTTTTTTTTTTTTTGTTATGCTGTTTAGTAAACATGTTTTATACTTTTAAACTTGGTTGTCTTCCTTTTCATGCAGTTTATGCTCTGGATGTCAGTCATGGAACAGGGAGAGAGTGCATCAGGCATCACGGGTGATACATAGAGTAAGAGAGGGTGAGGGCACATACAAAAAACTAGGTCTAACGCTCAACTGCCGCAAATTAATAACAGGAAATATTTAACTAATCTTCAGTTTTGCTTTGGTTGAGATTTTCACATGCAAATAAATTAGTTGCTAACCCCTTCTAGTTCAACCTACTGCTAAGTAATTCTTATCAGTTTCAACACTTAGTCATTTATTGACCTGTTTCCTAATTAAGACTTACCTAATCCCCATGAATTGAGTATTAGTTTGGCATTCATTAATTACTAGTTGAGCTTATGTAATAAATAATTTATTTACGATCAATACTCAACTTGTCGAGCAATAATTGATAATTAACTGTACACCACATGTGTAATGTATAGTTATTAGTTAAGAATAACCAATTCCTAGCCAGCTCATTGGCACAGTGGTAATGCTAGCAAATGGGATTCTAGCTGGTATAGGTAAGCTGCAGGAGGACTTCCACCCCTCACTGCAGGTGCCACACATCTGACTGAGGCACCCTGAGGCACATCTCCACTCCCAAGAAGTCAAAAACAAGTCTCTGTTTGGGGTAGAGCTCAGTCCCGATGGTACCTCCCTTGGGGTAGGCCTAAGAGTCAAGCAGGAGGCAGAGGTAAGTCCCGGGGTAGATGAGTGATGGGGTTGGTTAAGTGGTCAGGACTGACGGGCTGGCTGGCAAGACTGTGAAAAGGCACAATAGATAAAAACAATAAAAACTTGATACCATTCCATGTACATTTGTAGACAGTGATTTAAATATATCTTCAAAATCAGGATCACATGTTCTACTCCACCTTATCATGTACAGTTGCTTGCCTTAAGCAGATGTTGCTCCTAAAGGCCGTCACTGCTCCTGATAGCATTATAATGTTATCCATAGCTCTGCAACCTCTGACCTATTTTATATCATCAGAACATGGTTTTCTGGCCAGGGCTGCAATGGACGCTCAGTGGCTTTGAAAACCAAGGAAGTGCAATCACACTTCTATTAAGGTATATATCCATTTAATGCTTGGAGAAAAATTAATGCTTGGACAAAATAATTAAAACTATGGATACTTTGGGTCCTGGGGCATGCAGCTACTGGAGATGAGATGCCTGCCTGCATGACAAAATGTGTCAGCAGCTCTTTAAAGCTTGTGAATCAGCTGAACCTTGATTGTGCATGAGGGAAATCCAACAATGTAGAGGTGATAATACACACTAGTAATATTACACTATCACTCAACAGAGTTAATGTTTTTGAAACTTAAATAAAATCTACATCAATGTACAGTACCTAACCAGTAATCCTAAGAGGGCAATAACACACTCTGCTGTGCTGCATTTTTGGGGAGATAAAGGCACTCCTCTGGTGTGCGGTGGTATACAGCCTCCTACCTCAGCACACCCTGGAGTAGACTATATCTGCCATTAAATGCAGACCCTGTCACACGTTACTATCCATGTAGGTTTCACACAGTGTGTATATAATGTCATTTCAGTGAGTTTCTATATGTAAATGAGCACTGAAAACACGTTGCATTGATACAGAACATATGAATGCACTGTATGAACAGTACTATTTCCAGTGCACTCAGTATCCACAATATACAGAAGATTTATGGAGAGTGATTCTTTTTTTTTTTATTAAACAGTACCAGGTTTTCCATGCTGCTGATTTGCATCAAGCTGAAACTCCAGACCCAGTTTGATATGCTACAGAGGCAATATAGCGTAGAGGTTTAGGGCTCTGAGCTGTAAATCTGGAAACATGGGTTTGAATCCTACAGTCCCCACTTGCATACTGTGTGACCCTGAGCAAGTCATTTAATGTTCTTATGTTCCCAGGTCACAACTGGAAACAATCTTCAACTTAGTGTGCTTTTCCTGGTTAAACAATTTCTTCTTCCCATGTGTGGATTCATTTTATCTTCAATATCATTTGTAACATAGAATGCATTTTATCATTAAGATCAATTTGTAACAAAATAAATCTTTTTAAATAATAGTGTTGGAAAGTACCCCTGTCAAGTGTTGGCTACTGCCCTCTTGCTTTTTCTCCCCCAGGTACTCAGCACGGCTACATTCTATGAAAAGCAGCAGGATGTCATCTTACTCTCCTTCCCCAAGCTGCAACCCCCAATCCCAATATATAACAGTCTTTCACCCAGCTGCTGAACCCTACAATCCCATTATAAAATCTGTCCCTCTTAGCTACTGAAGACACTTTAAAGAAAACTAATCTTTTTAAAAAAAATAAAGAGCAGCCTTCCCTCACAAAAAGATTCTGGGTACTCTATAGTGTTTTGGGAAGGGAATGGACGGGATTGTATTTGGGGCTTCATGGAGCCAGCAGCCCAATCATTTCCACTTCCCCCAAACAAGTACACAGAGTGCATATATTGTGGAATTTCTCTGTTGGAAAAGCTTGGGAACATACTCTGCATAACTCGGTGGAGGCACTTTTTTAATTTTTTAATATTTTAGCCCCATTTGTTGAAAAAAAAATCTAAGCCAACCTCTGCTACCAAGGAGGCAGCAGGCACTTCACAGGCCTTGGGGCTACATTAGTGGCTATGTGCTTCCTTCCACACGTGAACAATTTTGGTCCTGGAGGTCAATCCCCTGCTAGCAGCCCCCAGCACTAAGAGTATACACATGGGATAGGGAAATTACAGTACTGTTTGTCATAGTTTGGAATTATGACAGCATTCTGATGGGGATATGGCAGTCCTGGAGGACTGCTGTATCCAGACAGTCCCTTCACCCTGCTGGACCATGGTCACCCACCCCTGTCCAAGGACAGGGCTCTGCACCTCCAGTATGTGGTAGATAGAGCTGTGAATATTTGGCAACAGGAGCCTAGAGCAACAGCTATGATATTCTTCAAGGATATTCTAGGACATTCATTCTTTCCACCAGCCCTGAAGCTTCCACCCTACTACAGAGTTTGGTATCATCTTTAAAGAAGCAGGCCTTCCCCTCCAGATCCTCTGCAATGTTGATTCTAAAGACATTACAGAGACCCAGTCTCAGTACAGATCCCTGAGGCACCCTGCTAATCAGGCTCTCTTCTTCAAACTGGATGATGTTTACCACTAACCTCTGTCACCTCTGTCACCTATTCCTTAACCATTCTCTTTACCCCGTTTAGAAGAAGAAGAATCAGCATTTATATAGCACTTTTCATACATCCAAAGCATTTTACGAGCAATGCTAGACTGGTAGTGAAGTGACTGAATGTGTGGTGGCAGCCATATCGTACATCATTACCCACACACAGCCTGGATAATTGCATGAACCGGTTTATGGGAAGGAGAATGTTGGCCAGGACACCAGGAATGTTTCCTACTCTTTGCGAGGAGTGCCCTGGGTTCTTTTACTTTCACCTGGACACCCACCAGGGCAACATCAGGGACCTCGGCTTAACGTCTCATCCGAAGGACAGCACACTCCAGCAGTACAGCACCCCCCAATACTGCACTCAGATGCCAGCGATTTTTAGGTGCAAGTCCAATCCCAGTGTGGGACGAGAACCCACAACCATCTGGTCCAGAGGCGGATGTGCTACCAATTGAGCCACGCTGACACCTTTGGATCCACACATAAGCTGACCAGCAGACCAGCTTCTTTACAAGTCTCCAGTGTGTAACGGGGTCAAAAGCTTTACTGAAATCTAAGTTAGCCATGTCCACCACTGCATCCTGATCTAATTCCCCGATCACCCTGTCAAAGAAATGTTTCAGATTCATTTGATGTATCCCCCTCCCCAGTGGATCCATGCTGCCTGAAGTCTTGTAACCCACTGTATTCATGATACTCTACAATCATTTCCTTCAGCAGAAATTCCATTAACTTTCCCACCACCGATGTTTGGCTGAATGGCCTATAATTCCCAGCCTTCTCTCTTCACCCATGTCTGTGAAGTGGGACTACAACTGCCTTCCTCCAGTCCTCCCGAACCACTCCCATTGGCAGTGAGTTGTTAAATAGGACTGTCAGGATCCACTAGCTCCCTGGGCTTCCTCAGTACTTTTGGATGCACCCCATCTGTCCCTATCACCTTGTCAACTTTCAGATTCGCTAGGCCCTTCAGTACTCTCTCCTCTTAATAAGGACTAATGCTCACCTCCCTCCCTCCACAACTCCTATTACATTTTCATGGCCCGTCTCCTTCGATCTTCCTCTGGGAAGACTGAACAAAAGCATTTGTTCAAGATATCTGCCTTTTCTTCATCCCCTTCTGCACAGTGCCCCTTTCCTTTTTAACCTTACAATCCTTCCCCTGGTCTTCCCCTTTTCAATTACAGTTTAAAAGTGTCTTATCCCGTTTCATTATTGCAAGGGCTATTCTATCCTTAGTTTGTGCCTCCATGCCCATTATTGTTTTCCCTACTTCCCTCTGTTTCTCCTGAGGCACCTTCTTATCCTCCTATCTCTGTGTCTCCTTATACCTTCTGACTGCTATCCTTTTAGCCTTTCCCTTTTCAGCCACTTCATTCAAGAACCATAACAGTCACTTTTTCCCCTTGCTTTGCTCACTTGCCTGACACAGAGGTTTGTTGCCTTCGCTATGCCCTCTTTTAGTTTTGACCACTATCCCTCCACCCCACCCAGGTCAGACTCACCCGCCAGGTCACCATTGAGAAAGGTGCTTTCTCTGGTGCCTCACAATATTTATATTAGTATTCACAACTAACTTGTAATGCTTTTAACTGTTGCTGCAGACTGTGCCTGGCTTTTGTTGTTGCCACCATACATGCTTGGCTTCACTTCCCGCCTTGATCAGCCAGACCTCTTACTCTCCCACCCATACATGTCTGATCAGGGTGTGCCTACTATTTCTCCTAGGCTAAACTTAGGGCTTAGCTCACGTACATACAGTAGTGCCTAACTTCTGTAGGTAGAGATGCATTTAGATTTACTGTATCATTGTTCTGCAGTCCAAATTGCAGCCCAAGTTGTTCTGCAGCCTGAGTTGTATTCATACTGTCCAAAAGCCCGTCAGGCATTTGGCATGGTCATTTACAGTACTGCTTGCTCAATGAGTCCTCCAGCCAAGCTGCTTATGTCTATGTCTGGTCTTAAAGGAGAATGGCACTAAATCTATAAATCATTTTTGCCAGCAGAAGCTGCTTTTTAAATACTGGTTCCAGTTCTGTTATTCTTCCATCTATACTGGTATATCAGTAACTTCAGTGAATGTTTCTATTTTACACTCTGGTACTGAGTGCTATTTTTAGAACTCTCTGATGTAGTTTATGCCCCTTTCAATCACAGAGTTCTATAGCAGAACACAGATGCATTGTGCCACCAATGGAAGAGCTAAGCATGGGACATAAACTACATCACACAGTTCTAAAATGGCACTTAACACCATAGTTTAAATCATAAACACCCACTACGATAACTAAAAATCCTACAGAGCTGGAAAGTAACAGAATTTCGACCAGTATTTAAAAATCATTTTTAAAGGGAAATGACTAACAAGTTCAGCACAGTTCTCCTTTATCCTTTTTCTTTAGCATCGTTTCCCCAAAATATGGAACTCGCTCCCCCTCAAATTCTGCACTCCTCCTCTACTTACTTCTTTAACTCTGCTCTGCACAATAATCTCTCATTGAACTACTGTCACGACCCTCCTTAACTGCGCCCTTGCTAAAGTCTAGTCTCCCACATTCCTGAACTTACCCTTTCCAAACCACTCCTTTCCCTCTTTTTCAGTAGTCCTCTCCCAGCCACCCCTTTTTGCAGCCCTCTTGCCCCTTATAGGGTTCTCAGCATCCTGAAAGGGGCATCTTCTGGGCTCAACTCTCCTTTCCCTTTTCCTCCCCTACCTTCCTCCTATCCCCCCTTATTGCACCTGTAATTTTCCTTTCCCCTACCCTACCCTATCCTTTGAACCTCCCCAGTCTCCTTGCAGTCTTCTGAGCATACTGAAGGGGTCCCAAAGGTGCCTGACTCCACCCCGCCTTTCTTCCCTTTGGGTCTCCCCCTAGCACTTAATACCTATCTGCCAAACTCCTCTCTCCCCCTGGAGCTTACATTATTTCTCCCCTTCGCCCCTTTTTCTCTTCCTCTCTAGCCCATTCTCTGGCAGGGTTCTCAGCATCCTGGAAGGTCCCCCCTGGGCTTTGGACTCCCCTTGCTCTTGCTCCCTCTTTCCTCCTTCCTTATCCAGATCAGTCATGTGGGCCCAGCTCTCCTCCCCAGCCTCACTTTCAAGGTCTCTATACAACTGGGTGTGGTCCCAGGGCTCTGTGAGTCCTTCATCCTTCTCCTCCTCCTCCCTATCCCACCCCCCTTTTCTCCTTATATGGCTCTACTGCCTTTCTTGCCTACCCTCCCTCATCCTCTGGCACTTTACAAATAGCCTATAAATATGCACTTAATACACACTTTTTGTTCCCCATTATCACCTATCCCTACCACTTGTCCTTCTCTTATTCTACCTATCCCCATGCTGTACCTATAATCCCGGTTTCTATTTTGTCCGTATTAGGTTCCTGTCAGAGATGTTCTTTTGTTCTCCCCTTCCCTGTCACAAAATTGCATATTGTTATTGCCAAATGTTCTGTTTCAAAGTATGTACCTTTGTGTAATATGCAACCTAAATGTGTTCTGTTCACACTTTTTGTACCCTCTCCCCCCAGGTCACACCGGGAGATGAGCAACTTGTTGTTCAGTGTCTTTTCCTGGTGAAACATTTCAATAAAGAAAGAAATAAATGCCGTCCCGGTGGCACTGAGGGTCGAGGCACTGGACGCCACACCTCATGCTATGCCGGCCACTCGAGTTCAGGAATGACCCTGGACCATCGGGGGTCAGCAGGGGAGGGAAGAGATTGAGCATCCAGAGGACTGCTTTCTCTTCCCAGGGTGGGCTCTAGGGGATGCATCGCTCAGGGGTGACCTCTGGTGGAGGACCGGGGGAATGCAAGTTGCGTCGCTAGTCATTGTGAGGGGAGGTGCTGCAGCAGGCATCGGCATTCATATCACTGACGCCATTGCATGACCAAGCATCGGGGGGAAACAGAAAAATGGAAAAAAAAACTCTGGAGGATAGGCGAAGGCACTGCTGCTGACTCCACACTTCCAACGCTGGGCTCATCACTCTCCCTGGCCTCGCACTCTGACTCCAAAAGTATCTGAGGATCAGTGGCAGGATTCTCAGGACAGTAAATTAATAAAGAGGGAACTACAAGGAGAGCTTCAGTAACAGACAAGTACTGGAATAGCGGTATAAGTGCAGTATAGTGTGGGGAGTGGTGCAATGCAGTGTATGTGGGGCAACCATATTTAGGCAGACCTTCTGGATGATGAGGTGCTGCCCTATCTGCAGGCATCTCTCTGGACTGTGGGATAAGGTAGTCAGACATAGAACAGCAGTAAGCAGGGTCAGAAGTACCTTTGCCCCTGTATAGAGACCACCCATTCCAATGCCACTGTCTCAAAGAATGCCAAGAACATGCAGCACTTGGATGACAGTGGGCTTGGAGAGGGTTAGGGTGGTCATGCAGAGGCATATCCCAAATTCTATTCCACTCCAGAACTCATATGCTGCAGTGGCAAATGGGGACAACCAAACAGAGGTATCCAGAGTAGTGGAAGGGAAGGTTGTGGTGGTCAACCAAGGAAGTGACCTCGGTGGAGAGAGCAGTGGATCCCAGAGGAGGAGGAAGTGAATCCTGGTGGGGGATTCTATGCTAAGAGGGATCCAGCTAGGAACACAGGAGGGAAGGACAGTGAGATGAGGTGCCTACTAGGTGCCATGGCATGGAGGGATGGGAGGAAGATCCTGGGGATCACTGGGAAGGCAAGATTGGAGGGTGTGCTGGATGACATTATCCATCTAGGTGCTAATGACCTGGCAAACAGGGAGACTAAGGAAGTTCAGGAAAAGTTTAGGAAACTGGGGAGGGGTCTCAAGCAAGTAGCTACTTCTATCACCTTCTTGGAAGTACTACCTGTGAGAGGCATGGGACAGCATAAGGGCATATGCACCAGGAACTTTAACTCATGGTTGAAGAACTGGTGCTGTGAGGAAGGGTTTGGATTCATTGGTGACTGGGGATCCACCTGGAGGGATGGGGGCGTGTTCAAGCTTAATGGCCTGCATCTGTACTGGAGGGGAATCCAAGTACTCAATGACAAGTTTAAATGCTACATGGACAAGCATTTAAACTAGCTGGGGGGGGTGGTGGCAGGCCAGCAGTGAGGGTACCTAATTGCCCACCCCCCACAGCTAACAGTGGAACCAGTGAACATGAGTGGATATCTCTACAAATCAGTGTGCAAAAGATGGAGATAAGCACCCAAGTGGTGGATAGGCAGAAAGGGGTCAAAATTTAACAGAAGAGCAGACAGCACAGGAAACCAGGGATAAAGGACAACCAGAGAGGGGGCAGGAGTAGAACAGCTAATCAGTCCAGGGAGTTCACTTCATGGAAAGCCAATGTGCAAATGCCAGGAGCCTTAGCAACAAGATGGAGAATCAGGAGACTGACCCCTATATATCTCTGATTGTATTCCGCTATGCAAGTTTGGAAACTATGCACTGAGAAGCTACTCCTTTATTTCATTAAATGTACCTAAGCTAAAAACACACTTTGGGAAAACAGCTGTAAGCTTTGCACTGCCATCTCTATGGAACAAAATACAAAAATCACTAAAGCTTAGTAAACCCAGTCAGTCTATCCTCCTTCAAGACACTAATGTATTTATCCTGTTGTATTACTTATTGTTCCCACTCCCCTTCCCCCAGGATGTACCTTGAGATGAGCTTTTATTGCTCAGTGTAACCATCCTGATGAAACATTTCAATAAATTAATAAAATAAATAAATATGACCATTTGGTCAAGGAAATTTGCAACTGCTTCCCCTGATCTTAAACTTCCCTGCACTTACAGCGTACCATGATAGCTTTGTCCTCTCTGCTATGCCTGACCTTGTGGCCTCTCCTTCACATTTCTCTAATACCTAATTGTGCTCCCTGCCTCCTGTCCTGTGTCCTCTCTGAGGCTTCATCTGTCCCTCATCCAGCCCCTACCACACTGCCTGTACTCTATCTCACCTTGCCTCGCCTACCACCCCCCCTTCTACCCTGTTACACTGTTTTTTTTCCTTTTTTTAACTCACTGTCTGTCTTGTTACTTATGGCATTGATGTAATATACCATTACCTAACAATTGTCCTCATTAGTAATTCCTGCTACTGTTAATAGACTCATTACACACCAGAAAGGAACTGAACCACTGTTTCCAAACTGTTCTCCACTTATGACTACATTTAGCTATTGTATCCCTGTATTCTACAGTATAATATTACTGAGGTGTTATGTTGTGACTGTTCATATATTGAATATCCTTGTGTTCCTGCGCTAACCAGGTCCATCTTGTAAATGATCTATGCTCAATGGTGTTCATCTGGATAAATAAAGATTTGATTGATTGATTGATTGATTGATTGAGTCAGACCTGGACATTGTGGCCATCGCAGAGACCTGGTATAATGATGACCACATCTGGGAAATGGCCATACCTGGCTACAACATATTTGGAGGAGACAGAGCAGGCAGGGAGAGAGAAGGAGTGGAACTTTATATGAAAGATGGTATAAAGGCCATAGAGATCCAGGAGGAACAAAATGGGGGAAAGATACTGTGGGTTAAGCTGGAAAGAAAGATGAGGTCAGCCATCCACACAGGGGTGGTCTACAGACCAACAGCACAGGAGGAAGAAACAGATAGGGAGCTGATTCTAGCCATCCAAAGGATGGCAGACAAGGATGTGGTGGTGCTTGTTAGAGACTTCAAGTATTCCAGACATGGACTAGAGCATCCCAGCAGCAGCATCAACCAAGAGCAGATTTGTCCTGGACTCCCTTCAAGGTGCCTTCCTCAAGCAACTGGTAATGGAACCAAATTGGCAGAAGGCAGCACTCGACCTCATGCTCACAAATGGGGACAGTGTGATGGAAGTAACAGTGGGGGACTACCGGGAGAACAGTAACCACCGGTCACTGGTTTGAAATCACAGAAGTAGCAGAACCAAACTGCACAAAACCACGTAGCCTGGATTTTAGGTGGTAGACTTTTGGAAAATGGGAAAATGCTTGAAAGAGGCATTAATGGGAATGGGGAGGGAATAAGGGGTTGAGGTACAGTGGACAATATTTAAAATGGGGATTACAAGAGCAACAGAATTATGCATTAAGAAGTTAGCAAGGGGAAAAGGAAGAGGAGGCCATTATGTTTTCCAAGGAAGTAGCTGAGAAAGTAAGAGCCAAAAAGATCGCATTCAGGCAATATGAAAAGACACAGGCAGAAGGGGATAGGGAGAAGTACCAGGAGATGCAAAGGGAGGGAGGCAGGAAGGTCAGTAAGGGAAGCCAAAGCTCAGACAGAAGAACACACCACAAAATCAGTAGGTAGAGGGGACAAAACCTTTTACAGTTATGTAAGTGAATAAAGAAGGGCAAAGGGAAGGATAGTGAGACTGAATGGGGAGGATGGGGGCTGCGTGAAGGGTGACATCAGTAAAGATGACATACTGAGCAGATATTTCTGCTCAGTTTTCACTGAGGAAGGGGGTAATGGGCCTCTAGGGAGTACAAGGGGTTGGAACTGCGCAGAAGTGGACACAAGTCCCTTTACATGGGAAAGGGTCCTAAAGGAACTGGAAGGAATAAGAGTTGAAAAAGCACTGCGGCCAGATGGGGTGCACCCCAGGGTCCTAAAGGAACTAAGAGAGGTGGTGGATGAACCTCTGGCAATCCTGTTTAGCCAGTCACTGGAAACAGGGGAGGTACCCAAAGACTAGAGTACAACAGATGTAGTCTCCTTATATGAAAGCAGGAGCAAAGAGGAAACCGGGAATTACAGACCAGTCAGCCTGGCCTCGATAGTGGGGAAAATTATGGAAGCACTACAGAAGGAGAGTTTAGTGGAACATTTGGTTGCCAATGGACTACAGGACCCAAGGCAGCATGGTTTCACTAGAGGGAGGTCATGCAGGACCAACCTAATTGAAATTTTTGACTGGGTGACAAGGGAGATGGATTGGGGATGGCAGTGAATGTGGCCAATCTGGACTTCAGGAAGGCCTTTGACACTGTGCCACACAGAAGGCTATTAAACAATATGGAGAATATGGGAGTGGTAAGACAGTAATGCAGTGGGTAGGTAATTGGCTGGGCAGCAGGACACAGAGGGGGTGGTGGTAAATGGCTATCACTCCACAGAGGGAAGAGCGACCAGTGGGGGTACCACAGGGATCAGTACTGAGACCGATTCTATTCAATGTCTTCATCGGTGACATTGCACAAGACACAGAAGTAGAATTTTCCTGTTTGCTGATGACACAAAGCTCTGTAATAGAGTGTACATGCCAGAGGATGTAGGCAGAATGAGGAGGGACCTGCAGAAGCTTGGAGAATGGTCAAGGGTTTGGCAGTTGAAATTCAATACAAAGCAGTGCAAGACAATGCATATGGGGCACAAAAACCCTGGAACATAATATCAGTTGAGGGGTGAAGACATAGCATGCACCAAGCAGGAAAGGGACCTTGGGGTTATCATCTCTGATAACGTCAAGCTAGGGAAACAGTGCAACAAGGTAGTAGGTAAAGCAAATAGGATGCTGGGATGCATAGGCAGGGACATGACCAGCAGGAAAAGGAAGGTCATAATTCCACTATACAAGACACTAGTGAAGCCCCACCTGGAGTACAGTGCACCGTTCTGGAGACCATACCTATGTAGGGATATAGACAGGGTAGAGAAGGTTCAGAGGAAGTCAACAAAGATTGTACAGGGATTGCATCACAGGTCAAATGAGGACAGGCTGAAGGACTTGAATATGTACTCCCTGGAGGAGAGGAGGGAGAGAGGGATATAATAGAGACATACAAATTCCTTACAGGGAGGAACAGGGTACAGGAATACACTATTTTCCAGCAAAAAATATGTTCCAGTACTTGAGGGCATGGGGTGAAGCTGGAGTGAGGGCGATTCAAAGGAAATGTGAGGGAGAATTTCTTCACAGAAAGGGTGGTGAACAAGTGGAACACCCAGTGAAAGGAAGTGGTGGGGGCTGAAACAATCATAGAAACATTGACTTTGATGGCAGATAAGGACCGCTTGGCCCACCTAGTCTGCTCATTTCTCTACCTAGAGGATAAGCTGCAGATCCTATTTAACCAACAGCCTATTTCTTCCTACTCCCACAAAAATTGCCTTATGTCTGTCCCATGAATTCTTGAATTCTCCCACAGTTTTAGACCCCACAACCTCCTCAAGAAGGCTGTTCCATGCATCCACCACCTTTCTGTGAAAAAATACTCCTCACATTGCCCCTGAGCTGTCCCTCTCATCTTCAAATTGTTTCCTCTTGTTCTTGCACATCTCTTTTCTGAAAGATGCTACCTCTTGGACTTTGTTGATTCCACTGAGGTACTTAAACATTTCTATCATGTCCCCCCATCCCTCCTTTCCTCAAGGGTAAACATATTAAGCTCCTTTAGTCTATCCTCATATGGCTTCTCTTGCAGACCCTGCACCATTTTAATTGCCCTCCTCTGAACTGCCTCCATCCTGTCTATGTCCTTGCAGAGATTGGGTCTCCAGAACTGGACACAGTGCTTCAGATGGGGTCTCACCAACTGTCTGTACAGGCGGATAACAACTTTCTGTTTTCTGCTGGTGATGCCTCTCCCTATACATCCCAGTATCTCCCCAACCCTCCCGACCACCTTCTCACATTGCTTGCCAGCCTTAAGGTCATCTGATATGATTACCCCCAGGTCCCTTTCCATTTTTGTTGTTGTTACTACCTCCCTCCATTGTGTAATCTTCCCCATGGGATTTAAGAATGCATGGGATAGACATAAGGGAATTCTTGAGGTCAGGGGTAAGGGGCAACAGACTTCTAGAAAAACATAAAGTGAACTTATAATCTCAAATGGTCAGACTGGGTGGGCCATAGGCCTTTATCTGCTGACAGTGTCTATGTATCTGTTTAATTTGAACTGCCCCGACCAAAACATTTCTACTTACCTATAAACCTGATATTACAGCATGCAGTATAATAATACATAAAGATAATCATGTAAATCATGTCATATGCATGGTAGTACTGTCTTCTTTATCATGTGCTTCACATACCATGGGAATATGCATTTTCTAGAACTTAATGAAATACTTAACATAGACAAAATAATATGGTGTTTTTACAGAATTTTTTTTTCTGCTGGCCAATTTATAGTATTATGTAAGTGTGTTCATTTTAAATACCCACAGACATCATGTTTTCAGTTTGTCCACAAATCAGTTCCATGACAATCAAGGAGACCTGGGAGACCCAGTCAATGAAGAGTGGAATGCTACTGCAGCACCCCCCCCCACACACACACACACACACACACACACACACACACACACACACACACACACACACACACAAACCTTGTCCAGGCCATTAGAATTCCTGACAAGTACCTGATGCAGTACTGAGGACCAAGCTCTAGAAGTTCCATCAGATGCACAAATTAGAAATAGCTCATCCAAGGATTCAAATTAGTACTCCAAAAATAGAAACATGAGCTGTCTGATTTCTTTGTTTCATGTTTTTTTTTTCCATCACCGAGTTTGCTGTCTGACAGAACATTAACTCCTGTTTTGTTTTAGAAAAGGCTTTACTATTGTTATGGCTTGTTCATGATTTACATTAGTGCTGTAGTCGACTTTTAATCTCCGAACTGGTGCAGTTTATATCAGGGTTACTAGTTTTTACTTCAGATTTATATTGATCAGGCTGGATTTCCAAAGATTTGTGTCACCATCTATTTATTTTATTTATTTAAAACTCTGGTAACTAGGAAAGGCACACTGAGCCAAGGCTCATTTCCAGGTGTGACCTGATGGACAAAATGGGAAAATAAAGAACATTATGTGCAGATAGACATGTGAGACAATATATACAGATATATGGAAACCATTAGAGTAGGTACATTCAGATTTTGCAGTGAATATAGTCCATTTTCAGACAACAGTGTGAAATTACAATAGAATAGTGGAATTCAAAATATTCAGTATACAGTATATACAAAAGCAGAGCGAGAAGTGACCTAAGAAAGGATGCATCCTCAATATATCATTTCCACTAGTTACAGGACAGGAGAGTGGGTTTTAACTGATTGGGTCCAGTAGACGCCATATGGTGTCAGAACCATTCATTACAGAACCTGTCCCAAAATGGCCTCTAGAACTCAATGAGTTTCAACAGTGAGGTTGAGAGAAACACAATTTTTAGCAGAGTTGTACTATTTGACACATTACTGTTAGACTACATAATGGTGATCTAATGTTGTGTTACAAATGTTGCAATTTGGACATGAAGAAATATGCATGCATCATTTCTCTTTCGATCATAGAGTGACAAAACTGTTGTAAAGACACCCAAAGGTTAGAAAGGTGCAGGTAAATGTTTTTGCATATTTTGGGTGCCACATCTGTAGCAGACAATTTGTTTCAACATTGTGCAGGACTTATGAATTCCAGCCCTACATGGTTTAGAAGTTAGCACAGATATGTTGCTTTGTACACTGATTGAGCAAAATGACAACAGTCTTACAAAAAACAGCTACTAAATTTGCTTTATATACTGCATGATGTGAAGGTTTTCCTGCTTCAGACTGCATAAACTAAACCTAATGATTATGGTTGTCAGAACTCACTGAAGCTCTACGTTCTGGTCTAGAACTTTACAAATAGTTCTAGGCTTCTAATTTTGTTTAGAACTTAATTTTTTGTGTATTTATGTTCATAGGTGGCTGAGTCCGTTCTTATGGTTGTAGTGTGGTCTCACCCACATTCTTAGGGTATGAGAAGTATAAACCAAAGTAATGGAGTACTCTCATTGGTCTGAAGCACTCCTTAATGCATAATAGGACTGAAGAGAAACAACAGCTAAAAATACTGAGGGGAAACAAAATATAAGTAAAATACATACCCTTTCATCACAGCAATAATACTGTTTCACTGCACATACAGGAAGGAGAAATATATTGTGCCTTTCAAAATGCAAATGTCAAGCATCCCAATTTCATGTGATTGGCACATCTGCATATGAGCAGCATATACTTATATTGTTTTTTTTTTTTTTTAAACATTGTAGGGAATAATTCCCAATATTTTTTTGTTGTTGTTTTGAAGGCTTGCATCTCTTATTTTTGAAATTTCCGAACAAGCTTTATTTTTATTGTTTAAAACCCTTAATACTCAGTACCTTTAAGTGTTCTAGTTATAAATTAGAACTCGAACCCTTAGTTTCTAAATCAGTTCTAACTTTTTTAGAATTAGTTTTGACAAAAAAAACTTATGATACAATTTCAGTAACACTGCCTTAATCTATATTCATGACAGGAATTGAAACATGGACTAAAGTTTCCTATTCAAAAACTCTCTGTGAAGATTATATAAATTCCTGCCATTCATTACTAAAGATTTTTTTTTCTGAAAAGCACCATGCAAAATCACAAATGATGAACAGGAGGAAATGTCCCCTTTCAGACTACAACAAATGTACTTAATAACCCTGAGCCCCATCTTCCATTTAATAATACCAGTTTTTCACTCTACAGAAAGTAAAAACATAACATTAGATTAAACTTTAGTAACTGTAAAAGACATCGTATATTTTCAAATTCCATTAGCATTCAAACTGCCTTTTTTTTAAATTTGCATAGCCTGCTGATTTGTCTTAAGTGACATTTATATTTTGTTTTGTCTATCTCAACCTGCTGGCAGATTTATAAGTAGACTGAATTTTGTCACAAAAACTCATCTCTTGGTAGAACTCAAAGACCAGATCTTGTGTCCCAAATCCAAGAGCTCTAACATTCTTCTAAATGAGAACTCTCACTTAGCTGGTGATGCTTTCATTTATCCATCTTCAGGTACAGGGCATTCCCATTGCAGACTCCTGACACTCAGGTGCTCCTTTTACAAACTGCTTGAGCATAGACCTAATCTAGCTTCTCCTTCTTGCAGCAAGGACACATGCCCCATTATCACTGCCAGTGTTACGCCCGGCTTACAAAATGTATAATCTGACTACTAAAATGCATTTCAGAATATAACACAGAAACAGCCTTCAGTGGGAATCAAATCACAGACTCCAGATCACAAAGGTAGATGATTTTTCCATTCAGTTAAAGCAGAGATTGATTTTAGATGGCAGCTAAAACAATGTTTCTCAGATGTGGTGACCATAGCCACATGCAGCCACCAGCACAATTTTCTGCTATCACAAAACTCTTCATCAATCTAGTTACAATGGTAGTGGAATGAATAGCTTCAAACCTTTCAAATAATACAGTTCAAGTGATAATATATTAGGGACTTGATATTTTGATATACTGTGTGAAAAGAAATGTGTTATCAACATGGAAGATGGGGTACAATGCAAATGTGGGGCATAAAAATAAGGGGTGAGGCCAACATGAAGTTTTGCTGGCTGCACTTTGAGGCTCTTTGAGTCCACCAGCATTTGAGGCTTGGGAATCATTAAGTTAGATGTCTTTTTAACATCACCATTAAGGACAATTTCTCCTCATTAGAGGGCACTTCAAGTCCAGACTATTGCAAAAGGGCCCATCTCATGGATTGCTTTGAAATATTCAGGAAAGAGAATGCTAATAATGTAAGTCAGAAGCATCCATTAAACCATTATTCTGCCATAAATAAACTCTTTGTGACAGTCATTACTGTTAGAATACTACAATCCGTGCTAAACTAAATTTTGTAGACTAGCACATGCTGTACCCCTTCTCATTTTCATGGGTGAGTTTTGAACATTTTTAAATATCATACACCTGTGTTGTATGAGAGTCCCATAAAGGGAGTCAGCACATACAGCACCTGGGCAAAAGGATTCCAGCATTTGGGGTCATGGGAAAGGGCTGGAGAATAACACATGGCTTGCTCCACTTCAATTACTTCTATATCCACTGCTCCAGGATGAGTCTGTCAGCTGAATAATAAGAATCAGCTTTCCCAACAAAGAACTTGTCTGGGATCAGTTAAGAGGTGAACTGGTCTGGAATCAGTTTATGGTGAGAATATTTCAGATCAAGACATGGACAGATCCAAGACAGGGTCAGACAGGTCAAATAATTCAGTAAAAATCAGCTGTGCCCAAGCTGGGCCCTAGCAGTGGTATATAGCTGGCAACAAAATCCAATTTTAAATTCTCTGCATGCCCAGACACAAGCCTTCAGTACCCAGTCTGTGCCCTGGTCATCCTTAATTCTCTGAGCTGCCACTGATTTGAAAGCAAATCTTTCTGGAACATAACTCCCTTTTGTGTAGATTTAATTAATTTCTTCATTTTTTGGATTCTGGTAACTGAGTAGTTCCACTGGAACAAAGATACCAATTTTCAATGGGGACCCACACTAATTAAATTAAAATACAGTGGATCAAACAGTAGTGATCAAAGACATAGTCAAGCATGAAAATCATTTATATTGTAGGTAAAACCAGTGATGAAAGAGAACAGGAATGCACAGGGACTCAGTTCCTGTACTTTTTTTTTTTTTTGCAGTAGGAATGAAGTTCCTGTACTTTTTCCCACTGATTTTGTAAATGAAATTCTTAAACGGGCAACATAATGGCAGTTTCTGGGCCTGTGACCTGAAGTTAGGGGTTTCCATTACAAAATCTGACTTGTACAATAATGTAATTTTCCTAGAAGTACTTTAATACCTCTAATTGAATCTAATAGTATTTTACAGAAAAAAGTGTCTTGATAACAGTTATCCTTCAAAGTGAAGATCATCATTCTGCATTTTAAATTTGCCATTGTTCATGTACCTGTATTTCTTGTCTACCACCTGCACCAATGGGTAAAACAGGAAAGCAAATGTTGCAATAATGATGCAGCTTGCAAGGAATATTGGCTTATCACTAGACATGCTGTATAACTCAAGGTGATCAGTTCCATAATGAAGTTGCAGTCCATGGGACAATTTCGTACATTGTTATATTGAAGAGAGGCACAATTAACATAAAATGGGAACATCAATTTACATCATACAGCAGTGTCAATGATACTTGTAGGTGAGCTTTACTATTATATCACCATACCAGCATGGATCACAACTGGTGAAATTAAAGGGACAAGGAATTTAAGGGCCAGATCAAAAAAGATTGCCTGGATATGCACGCATATCCAGCACAGACTCTGCTCATCCACATGTGCCCACACTAGTGGTGGCACCCCAACCTACAAGCTTCCTGCCCTACATGTGGACCAGCAGACAGAGAGGACAAAGGCAGAATGGGTGTTGAACACTGCCAGTAACATGACCTTTATTTTGGTGTAGGCATCACCCTCAGAGCAGATCCCCTTCTCACACATTGTATTTTTGAGACCCAAGCCAACCCAAGACCACTTCAGAGTCCTGTGAACAACTGGATACCTGGCCAGTACAGGTTTCTGGAATGTGTGCAATGGGCCAGAGGACACATGCTTGGAAGATGGACAGATGTCACTGTAGGTTTTCCCCTCATGTAACAGCAGTGCACTTGTCACCTCTTCCCCAGTGCAGAAACTGACAAAAGAACTATGCAGATTTGTATCTCCATCCTCAGCCAGACTGCCCACTTAAAAGCAGAGGCAAAGTGATATCAGGTGCAGGTAATATGTAATTAGGTTTGTGATTCGCATTGATTGGCCAGCACGTGCACAAGGATTATTCCATGATTGCACAAGTTCCTCCACACCTGCAGTGGGCAGAATTTATTTTTGTGGATTGGGCCCATAAACTTAGTACTGTAACCATCTAATCAAATAATACTCCCTCCACACCCCTTCTTTCCTCACCCCCCCTACCAATTTTTGCATTAACATATTTGGATGTTCTTTTGATGTTTGTTCCATCATATTTGCATTTCAGTTTTCATTACTTTGAAGGCACATTTTGCAAAAACACCATATGGTCTAATAATGGACAAATTACTACTTTTAATAACACTCAGTTTCCATAATAATTGTCTCCTGTACATTATTCAACATAAATTTGCAATCATCTTGAATGGCCTAAATACAGTTAAGTCACATGATTTGACTTTTCTATGAAATGTTATAGAACTACTGTGTATTCAACATCAGGGCAGTTACGGCAGTTTAGTAGAAGTTTTCATCACAAACTGTTTTGCTTAGTTACCAGATTTCAGTCTTAATAGCACATCACTTGCACTGTTTTGATGATGTGGGTATTAGTTTTCCATGTGCCCCCCTTTATTTTGTTCTAACATTTAGCTGTCACAAAAAATAATGATTGCATATTTGGCGTGATTACTTTTAACTGCAAATCATTAACAAAAAAGTATTAATCAGTTCTTATGACAGATTTCAGTAGCCAACATGTAAGTTATGGCTGGCTGTATAGGTTAGAGATTAGAGTAATGAGCTGTGAATGAGCTTGGTACATCCAGCAGACATGGGTTTCATTCCTATAACCTCCGCTTGCATACTGTGTGACTCTAAGCAAGTCACTTAACCTCCCCAGTACTCCTAGGTAGTCCATGAAAACAGGCATTTGTGCCTAGTGAGCCTTACCCAGTTCCCAAAGAATAAAAAAAAGTTAAACTGGGTGTATATTATAAAGTCTAGCACCACAAGCATGTTTATGATACAATTTTTAATTTCAATATTTTCACTATTATATGGTATGAGTTTGCACTTATCTGATGTTTTTCTGAATTTTTCTCACAGTTGCTGGTGTTCTTGCATAACGCTTATAATGTCAGGAAAGGACAGAGATAATATGGCAGTTAGAACATCTGAGAAGAGGCTGGGAAATGTTTTATAGGACAAGTTGAACTGGGCAAGGGGTGTATCACTGAGCCTTTTTGAATAACAGAACACCAGTTTCCCTGTAAATAGCCAAGACATACAGTACATGACATTTTATCAAAATATTACATGAGCCTTTTACATTTAATTGCATCTTTATGTTCATAATATTTATGGCATCCACATAGCCATGCTAGTAAAATACACATTTTCCTTCTGACACCCACTTATTCATTTCTGCACCCACACAGTCACAAAATACCTGCATATAACAATACAGTATTCAGTACAACACCTACACTGCAATTTCAGTTTATCATGTATCCTTTCTTGTTAATCATATTTAACTTACTAGGCATTGAATTGTATGGCAACCACATGTTTATTATAGCACCAACACATTCATTATGGCACCCACAGTGCTATTACTGTACAGTGCTAACAATTTTTTTAAACTAAAGACATGGTCCAAGCACCCACATTCCCACATATTATTGTCCAAATATATTTGGCACCTACACATTCATTACACATGTCTAAGATTTAAAACATTTACTCCAAAAATGATTTTGGCTGATGACATGTAGGTTGGGGCATGCAACTTCTAGTTATCTTGGGTGATACTTGCCCTTCAGCATGAAAAAGGTCAGGTACAATGCTTCCATTAGCTAGTGCTAACAGGCGATTCTAAATGAAGAAACACATTCACTAGAGAACTGCAGGTGCAGAGGAGTACCAAACAGAAAGCATGTTTAAAACTTCAGCCAAACACTAAATCACTTCAGAAGAAATCAAAACAATCAAGTTATCAGAAATTGTAATTATTTTTTTTATTTACGTCTCTCTCCTTCTGCTAGTTGCCTACCTCCTCTCATTCAGTATGCAACCATTTTTAGGGACCTGCCCATGAGCCTCACAGAAAGTCACCCTTTTGGTAAAAGAATATTTTCTGACATCGAGTTACTACTTAAACATGTTCCTGTGACCCACTAGTACCATGGAGGAACATGAACATCTCAATCATGCCCTCTCTTTTCCGCCTATCCTCCATGGAATACATTTTCAAATGACCTGATGTTTCTCATATGACCACCCATGCTGCCCCTGGATCATCTTGGTAGCCCTCCTTTTCACTACTTCCAGTCTATAGAACCCAAAAAACAGCACACACAAAATACAGACACTAGTCAAAAAATGTTTTACAAACTTGCAGATGGTCTCTTAAAAGCATTTTGCTTATGCCTTGCAATTTGTCCTCCAATACATTTTTGCTTTTGTGTGGAGTGTGCCCTGTTCTTTTTGCTTTTTTATAATGATTGCTGCTACAGCAACACTCACATTAGAACATGTGGCCCTTTGAAAAGTCTGACAGCTTCCAATCTGTCTTTGTCCATCTAATGGTATGGGTTCCAAAACTGTGCACAGTACTCAAAGTGAGATCAGACCAGCAACTTATACAGTACAGCGGCATTATTACCTCACTCCCTGCTAGGGATCCCCCTACCAATGTATCCCAGTATCCTACTTGTCTTCCCCACTGGTTTACAGCGGTGTGCCACTGCATTTAATGCATTCACGATCATTACTCCAGATCATTTTCCTCCATCGTGCAGTCTACTATCCCACCCCCATCCAGTATTCTACTTTTGGATTTTTGGCCCTGTGTTCATAATGTTACACTTCTTTGCATTAAAGATTAGCTTTCAAACATTAGACCTCCATGCAGTTTCTCCGTATACCAATTTATAGCTCCAGACCCCACTGAGTCAACTCTACCACAGATCTTGGTGTCATGAGTAAAGAGGCATATTTTCTCTTACACTCTCCCATCTCACAAATGAACATATTGAATAGAACTTGTTTCAAGACAGACTCCTAGACCACCCGGCTAATGACGTCTATGATCCCTAATGACTGTGCATTCAGGACTAATGTCAGAGTCCTCCCACTCAGCAAATTGTTTTACTCACCTCATTAATTTATCCCCAATACCCAGATTGACCAGTTTATTCACCAACCTTCCATGAGGGAGACAGACAAAGGCTTTACTGAAATCAAGGTATAATATGTCTATGACCTGCTTCTAGTCACTGGCAATACCAGGTTACTTTGAATCCTGCAGCTGATTCAACTGCAGGAATCTAACAATCATCTCCTTTATAATGGGTTCAAAGATCTTCCCCACTATAGATGTCAGACTGACTGATCTATTGTTTCCTGGCTCCTTTCTACTGCCACTTTTATGTAGGTTATCCAGATCACCAATATTCACTACTCTGGCACCTCTCCCATCTCTAGTGGAGTACTTGAAGAGGAATATCAGTTAACTCTGCTAGGACTTAACCCATTTCTCTTAACACCATTGGGTTCAACCCATCTTGACCCCTTGATTTCATTACTTTCAATGCCTGAAGTCCCTTCAGTCCTCTGTCCTCTGTAATAGGCTCCTCGCTGATCCCCACCTGAAGTCCCTTATTGCTCACTATGTTGCAGTCTAGTAGAGATCCCATGTTTTCAGCTATGAATACTGAACAGAAATAATCATTTAGTAGATTTACCTTGCCCTTCTCATTTTTTACTCAATACTTCCATTCTTCAGCCTGATCACACCCCTTTTGTTTTGCATTTCTTCTGATTATATGCAGAAGAATGTCAGATCACCTTCTCTAACATCCTCTACCAGCCTTAGCGTTGCATCAGCCTTTGCCTGCCTCACTACCCTATTGGCTTTTCTTATCAATTTCTGATATACTCCCATCCTCATCTATTTGACTATCATCATCATATTTCATTAATGCTTTCCTTTTTTTTCTCACTGCCTCAGCTGCATTCTTTATGAACCATAATGATTTCTTCCCCTCCTATTCTGTCCTAAAATTTGTGCACAGAGATAAGTTGCCTTTAGTACTTCTTTCATGACTATCCACCATTTTCTGTCTACTCCTGTAGCTCCAGCCACCTGTCTTAGTTTTACCTCCAATGCCTCTCTTACATTCTCAAAATCAGCCCTTCTGATGTCCAGGACCCTGGTCTAGATTTGTACAGTACATTCTTTGTATTAAGTTTGGCTTCAGTCCACACTGTTCAATTATTACTTGATCTCAATGGCTTCCACACTTATAGCCTCCATAGGCCTTTACTCTTTATAAGGATAAAGTCTGGTATGGCAGCCATCAGGTCAGGGCCATTGACACATGGGCTGAAGTTATAGGAGAGGTGCAGGCCAAAAAAGTGGAATTGTTGATCCTGCCAGAAATAGTAGAGATGTTGCTAGATGGAGTCAGACTTGGACAAGTACAGGGTCTAGATGACATCCACTGCAGGAAAAAAGGGGCAAAAGTTAAGTCCCTCATTGGTGTTGTATCTTTCTGGGTTCCTTGCAAAGAGGGATCTAGATAGAGAACAGAAAAATAGCTAGTGTGGTCTCCTGTTCAAGAACATATTGAGGTCAGACTGAAATGACCACAAATCTGTGAGTTTTACCTTGGTGGTTGACAATGTGTTTGAGTTACTCATAAAAAATGTGGGGGTTCATCACAAGAACAGAATAGAAAGCAATATGATTTGGCTGAATCTAAATCCTGGCAAACCAACATGATTGCCTTATTTGAGGCACTAACTGGAGGGGATGATAGTGGCAGGCAGTAGATTAAGTGTATCTGGAATTCAGCATGGTCTTTGACAATGTACAAAATGAATGGATAAAGTAGCAGAATATTACATTTGAAAAGTATACAGAAGGACAACAAAAAGACCTGACAGGTTGAGAAAAGAGAGTGATGTTGGATGGTTACCATTCTGAGTGGAGACATGTTCTGAGTGGAGTACACCATGGGTCAGTGGTTACTTTACTGCTCTTGATTTCTTTTTCATTTACTCCTCCAGGCCCATAGGACCTCTCTCTAGTGTGGGACTCCATTCACCTGCTTTCTCCCATTCACCGAGATACCCTGTCCATACCTCCTTGACTGCCTGCTCCAGTATCCTCCTCCTGATTCACTACCCCCCGGCTCCAAATCCCCCAAGGTGTGATCACCAACTCCTCTGGCACTCTATCTATATCTAGTGGGTGGCCAGAGAGAGGGCAGGAGCTGGAGGATGGCAAGGAAGATCCAGCATTGAGAATGGGTGCTGGTCGAGTGTCCCCACCTTAACCTTCCCGGGTGCCAGGGCTGTTTTCTTTTTCTGGTGGGGGGGCATGGACATGCAATGTCACCCTTCACATGACAGGTGCACTCCCACATCCACTGGTAAGGCATCTGCTGACATCACCATCCCCTCCTAGAGCACGCTGCAAGTTGCACTGCCCCCAGTCTCCACAGGGAGCAACTGTTACCATGGCATATGCTACCCACCCATCTCCAGGAGAGGAGAGCAGTCCTCCAGATGCTCAGTCCTCTCCTGCCCCAGCCAACCTCTGATAATCTGAGCTCATTCCCCAACCTGGGTCACCGGTGTGGCACGAGGTGTGGCATCCAGCGCCTAAACCCTTAGTGCCACTGGGCTGGCTCATTGTAATGCTCTTAAAAATATTTTTAATTACTGTTCCTTATTTTTTTATTTCTGGATAAACAGACTTTTAAATAAGGTTACAGCTACTGGGTTAATATTTTGCATTATCTAGTGACACCAGTGATTACCATTTTTAACAAATCATGGAAGGATGGTGTGGTACATGAGAAGTGGAGGAAGGTGGATGTGATTCCCCTTCACAAGTGTGGGATCAAGACAGAGGCAGGAAACTATAGACCTGTTAGTTTTACCTCAGTAGTAGGGAAAATCACTTCTGAAAGAAAGAACTGTTGAGTACCTAGAGGCCAGAGAGGCACAAGACCCAAGGCAGCATGGATTCGCAGTGGGAAAATCATGTCAGATGAATCAAATAAATTTCTTTGACTGGGTGACCAAAGTAGTAGACCAGGAAGGGGCTGTAGATATCACCAACTTAGACTTTAGCAAGGCATTTGACATAGTACCACACAAAAGATTAATAAACAAGTTAGCCAGCCTGGGAATGGGTCCCCGGGTGGTACCCTAGGTAACAAATAGGCTGGACAAAAGGATGTAGAGGGTAATAGTAAACAGAGCACACTCTGGAGAAAGGATAGTTACTAGTGGAGTACCACAGGGTTTAATACTGGGATAAGTACTCTTTATTGTCTTTATAGGTGACATTATAGAGGGACTGGAAGGAAAAGTATGCCTCTTTGCAGATGATACAAAGATCTGCAACAGGGCTGATAAACAAGGAGTGGTGGAAAGGATGAGAAGGCACTTGGCAAGGCTGGACCAATGGTCCAGAGTATGGCAGCTTAGTTTTAATGCAAAGAAGTGCAAAGTAATGCACCTGGGAAACAAAAACCCACGGGAAGAGTACACAATGGGGCGACGGAACTAACAACAACAAAAATGGAAAGGGACCTGGGCGTATTCATATGAGATGACCTTAAGGGAGGCAAGAAATATGAGAAGGAAGTAAGGAGGGCTGGGGAGATTCTGGGATGCATAGGGAGAGGCATCACCAGCAGAAAGCAGGAAGTTGTTATCCCTCTGTACAGACAGTTAGTGAGACCCCATCTGGAATACTGTGTGCAGTTCTGGAGACCCCATCTCTGCAAGGACATAGACAGGATGGATGCAGTCCAGAAGAGGGCAACCAAAATGGTGCAGGGTCTGCACCAGAAGCCATATGAAGTGAGACTAAAAGAGCTTACTATATATACAGTTCCCTTGAGAAAAAGGTGCGAACATGATAGAATATTTCAAGTACCTCAAGTGAATCAGCGAAGTACAAGAGGGTATCATATTTTAGAAAAAGAGATGTGCAAGAACAAGGGGTACAATTTGAGGATAGAGGGGTGATGGCTCAGGGGCAACATGAGGAAGTATTTTTTCACAGCCTTCCTGAGGAGGTCACAGGGTCAAAAACAGTGTGGGAATTCAAGAATGCATGGGACCAACATAAGCAATTATAGTGGGGGAAGGAGGGGGGTAGGAGGAAGTAGGCTGCTGGTTAACTAGGATCTGCAGTTTATCCAATAGGTATGGAAATGGGCAGACTAAGTGGGCCAAGCAGTTCTTATCTATGTTTCTATGTTACAACTGGGTAGTTGTAATCAGTGTTTGCCAATCAAGCTCACACTATAGAAAGCACAAGCAAACTGCTCTTGAAGAGTCAACAATTGCTCCTAACTCCATCCAGGAGCATCATTAACCCTTAGAGAAATGGGCCATTGCCCAAGTCTCTTAAGCTTCTTTCGGACTGGAGTGGACATGCTTGGTTGCTGGCCTCCCCACCCTCCTCTATATCAGCTCATGGTTGGGTCCCTACCACCCTCTGATATTTGCATCTCATTATGCCAGTCACAAGCAAACACACTCACCCACCCCAGCAGCTGATCAACACTTGCCTTCTTGCTTCTTCACTTCCAGCTCCATACTGTGTCCAAGTCCCATCACAAATTCTGTCTCTACTACTACTCTGCCTCACTTCTGGTTGTATTCAGTGCTCCTTCTCTGGCTCATGACTCCTCCTGCCTCAGGCTGAACTACTCCTCTATGCCAATTGCCTCTGTCAGTCTTCTTCAGCTCAAGGCAGTGATGCTATTGTAGACAGCATAGGATGTTCAGCAATGTTACCCAGATGACAGCTGGCAGCTTTCAGCCCCTACTCTGCCCCCCGATGTCATGGTATGAGTTCACTTGATGAAACAGTCATGTCTGCACTCCTTGCATCCTGAAGTGAGACTGGCAGGCAGCCCCACCCCTGTGCACACACCAGCACAGAGGCATGGCACCAATACAATTGTCACTCCTCCCTCTCAGCTACACCACCTGTATGCTGCCCTGCCCTCTCTAACTCATCATATGACTGCAGAACTATACTATGAGGCACCCTAGTTAAATAAAAAATGAGGACCAGCAATTAAATGAAATAAATCATGGGTGAGTGTGTGTAAAACCAGAGTTTTACACACACCCTCGGTGTGGGATGCTTTTATAAACCCCTCAAGCTTTCCTCTCAGTGTTTGTGTATTATCCCACACCTTGGGTGTGTGAAACATTCTGATTACACCCACCCACCAACCCATGTTTTATTCTATATATTACTGACCATCATTCTGGAGGGGTCAGCAGCAGGCCTCTAAAGTTTACTCATAACAATAAACTGGCATGCAGTGTGGACACATCATGTGGGATGGACTGCAAGGTAGGCTCAGTACACTGGGGTTATAGTCTGAGAAATGGTGGCAAAGATTTTATATGGAGAAGTGGAAGGTGCCACAATAGTTGAGGAACAATGCAACCACACCCTGTGTAATGAAAAAGTGGGCAACACAATCACAAGAAAGGATCTACTGTAACTGGGGACGTTAAAATGAAACAAGACAATGTGCAACTTTGTAACATCAGTTACTAATTTGTGATCCTGTGGAGGCAGTATAGCGCAGTGGTCTAAGGCTCTGAGCTGCAAATTTGGTGATATCCAGCAGAGCAGACCAGACCTGGGTTTGAATCCCACAGCTTCCACTTGCATACTGTGTGACCCTGAGCAAGTCATTTAACCTCCTTGTGCTCCCAGGTCGCTCCTCTAAAAAAGCTTTCAGCTTAGTGTGCTATACCTGGTTAAACAACTAAATAAAAAAATCCTCTGCATAACATCATTCAGCTATCCTAGGCAGACCACCCAATCCCCTTAACTCCTATGACTGAGAATGATCAGCTGATCATTTGGCTACTACCCCACTCTTATCATCATGGATACCATACTGACAGTAAATGATCCAAGGACAGACTATGGAGGATCACAATTGACACAGTTTCAGAATTACTCAATTTTACCATGGTCATTCATGGTTATCCATAGTTGTCATTTTCAGAAATTATTTTTGTTATAAAACAAGCAAGCAACAATACACAACAGGGTGAGTGGTATTGGGCTATACCAGACCACCAAGCGGCTTATAGCCCCTAGAAGGTCTGATATAGCACATCCCACCTACACTGGAGGGTATTTTTGCACATAGAAAATGGGTTTGGGCAGAATTTACACAAAAAGGTTTAAGAAAAATTCAAAATAGATCTGGAAAGGTAATAAAAATGAATAAAAAATGTGTGTAAAGTAGACCCTGTAATGCTGTCATTGGCAGCAGAGTGCACAACTGTGTTTCATAATGTTTTTCTTTGTGGCTAATGTGGTGAACGTGCTGCCTCACTCTGAACCTCCACCCCCCCCGCAGACCTACCAACGTTTTGTGGAGATTTCCATTTTGTTGTTTGTCCTCCCTTCCAAGTAATGATCCATTTGAGCGTATTTTTGTGAACTGCATTCTGAAGATGGGATTGTTACTTGGCACATGGTTTTGCAGAGTGGCTGTGGTGCCAGACATGGAACAAACAACACAGAAGTGTAGTAATAGTGCTAAGGTTACTTTTTTTTTTAAATCTCATTTGAAACAGAATAACAGTTACGTTCATTCGGGGACAGCAAGTGTTTTATGAGCATATAAAAGAACCAAGTGCTGAGAAAGTTAATACTGGGTGTGTGTAGAGATGAAAGAATGGCCCCAGCAGTTAAATTAGGGGAAGGGGGAATTGTTTCACCAGGAAAGGCACACTAAGCCAAAGCTTGTTTCCAGGTGTGGCCTGGGAGCACAAGGGAGTTAAGTGACTTTCTCGGGGTCACACAGTATGCAAGTGTGAGCTTTGGGATCCAAACTCAGGTCTCCAGGTTTGCAGCTCAGTGCCCTAAACCACAGTGCTATACTGTGTTCAGTTAAAACAAGATTTTGGCCAGAGCTGATAGGGTTGCAGCTGAGGAATTTGGGGTAGAAATATTGAAAATGTGTGTTTTAATATTTTTACACCAAATTTTCAACATTGCCTTGTTATGACCCTGCCTCATGAGGAAGGGCAGAGAAAATGTTCAAACTCCTGGCCTAAAGGTGATTTTGAGGTGGGACTTTCAGGATGTAGAAACACATTTTGGGCAGGAGTTGAAAAATGACAGCTGTCACATTCATGAGGTGCTGTAAAGAAATGGCTATGTTAAAAATGTGGGGTGAAAATATTGAATATTACCAAAGTTATGATATAATAGAAGGACTTACCTGAGTGCAGGATGCCAAGGGGTAGTCCTGGGGAGAGGTTGTCTGCCAATGTAATGTAAAATAAAAGATAAAAAAGGGGAGGTCACAAAGGATCTGCAGCTCTCAGGGGGACTAATAGGGCACAAAAGACAGGTCAGGGAAAGAAATATGCTTATCTGATGGTGTAGTAGTTCACATCCTGTCAGACCTGTTAAAATAAGAAGAAATTAGGTTAGTTGGAGGAAAAATATAACAGCAGCAGAAATAGAGGAAGGGAATACTTGTTTGGGAGGGGGGCTCAGTTAAAGTCCCTGTGCCATTGGTTATAGTGGCCAGTAATTTTACCTAGTAGCCCAGGTGAGCTAGTGAAGGACCAAGGGGGGCTAGTAGCCCAGGTTGCATGACTATCACCCCTGCCCCTAAAATCGTGAATCAGAATAATGTTCCAAATATTCAAGAAATTACCATTTGGGTATTTAAGGGTCAGGCATGTGAGGGGGGTTTACTTTTATACTCTAGGCACAGTTTCAAAGGATTGTAGCTTTTTTTAGGGTTGTGGGCAGAGCCTACAGCCCTATTGGGTTTGGATTGTAGCTCTAATAATGGCTGATTGTGGAACTCCCTTTGTGGACATCTGGAAGTATTCCTCCACAGCTGCAAAACAGTGCACCCCCCTTTGATTTTTGCTATTTGCTGCTCTATGTTAAAGGCATCTGAAGCGAGGGGGGATGCTACTGTATTGTACCTCTGAACTTCTCAGGATATTACCAAAAAAACAACTTTTTAAACTGCTGTGTCTAGCCCTTCAATTGAACCTTTGCAGGGCTGCAGATTGAACATCTGTCCAGCTCAGTCTAATAGATTTATTCTATTTCTTTCAGCAACCTAGGGGTTAACTCATTATCTGTTGTACTGGAATTTACTGGCACTCTGAAATATTCAGGCAGACTGCAGTGTCAGATTACAGACAGTCCAGCTGCAGGATTGTTAGCTCTCTCGTTCCTATGGGCATTTATTGGATCTGAGGCCATTTTCTTCTTTTTTTTTAAATATTTTTCTATTGAGACTTTCTATATTTATTATCCAGTGATAGTGAAAGGTGGGGACTTACAACACCTCTGCTTATCCACAGAATAAGCTTCACTGCTGACTTTTCTTCTCAGTGCTCATACAAGGTACAGTTGAGATAGCACTAGATGGTAAGCTAAAGCTCTTTGTTTATCCACAGGGACAGGTACTGTGCAGCTCCCCGCCACTCACCCACTGTGATGAATTTAGTGCTGGTAAAAAGTAGATACAGCCCTCAGTTTATATACAGGTACAGCACCATGTGGGGCAATCTCAGTGCAAACTTACCCACACTGTGATAGATTTAGTGCTGGTAAGAGGTAAGGGACTGACACCACTTGAGTTTTAAACCCTTGGATAACCCACAGAGACAGCTATATTGTGGGGGCAGGGTAAGTGCTTGGTTTCCACACTGTCTGCATTTAGTCCTGGTGAATGGTGAGAGACTGCAAGAACTGGGAAGGATCCATGACAGGAGTTCAACAACATTTTTGTCAAACGCCCCATCAGTGACACCGGCAGGTTGACCGTATTCTGCAGTTAGCTGCCGGTTCACTATCTGTTTCTTTGTTTTCTTAGGGGGGCTTTGCCCCCTGAACCCCCCACATGGCAGGCTGCTCCCCCGCACACCCCCACTTAAGGATTCTCAACTCCAATCGAAGCTGATTGGGGGGGTGCAGGACCCCTGACAGACAGCATTGGGTTCCATTGGGTCTCCCACCATGGCTAGGCACTGTAGTCACTGTGGGGGACCTTGCTGGTGAAATGTTGCTGTGGGGGGGTAACTGAAGTGGGAACTATAGCATTTTGTTTATCTACAGTGGCAGGTTGCATGCTCACACACACATACATACACGTGTGCACACATACACACACACAGCAGCATGTACTCTGACTAAATAAAGTGAAGAGGACTGAATTAGCAGCATGCCAATTTTTGATGATTATGACTGAACAGCACTATATGGTGCCAGCAAGAAAATAATAAATTGAGGTAGCACTAGATGATAAAGTAAAGCTCTTTGTTTATCCACAGGGACAGTTACTGTGCATCCCTCTCCCACCACTCACCAACTGTGATGAAATTAGCGCTGGAAAAAGTAGATAAAGTCCTCAGTTTATCCACAAGTACAATACCATGTGGGGCAGGCTCACTGCAAACTTACCCACACTGTGATGGATTTAGTGATTTAGTGCTTGTAAGAGGTAAGGGACTGACACTACTTGGGCTTTAATCTCTTGGATAATCCACAGAGATAGCTATAGTGTGAGGACAGGGCAAGTGATTGGTTTTCACACTGTCTACATTTAGTCATGGTAAATGGTGACAGTGTCAAAACTGGGTACTGTAGCATTTTGTTTATCTACAGTGACAGGTTGCATGCTCACACACACACACACACACACACACACGCACACTCACACAGCAGCATGTACTCTAACTAAATAAATTCAAGAGGATTGAACTGAATTAGCAGCATGCCAGTTTTGATGATTGTGACTGAACAGTGCCAACAAGAAAATAATAAGTTGCTATCTGAAATGTTTATCCAAACTAATATTTGAGTGAAAGTATGGAAAAAAAAATTAATAAAAGATGTTTTCATTATTTGACCATTGCATCTTAATAGTCATATATTATTACTTCAATATGTATGGTGCATTTTAAATATTTAACTTGTAAATACTGTTTATGCCTGTTATTGGACCATGTCATGTACAACAGCAAAAGTAATCTCTTTCAAAATAAAAACTCAAAAAGGGAATGTGTTTGTATTGGAGATAGAGATATTGTAAATTTATAGTTTGCCAGTGATGTTGATAAAAATCTGGGAATGTCACACTTCCTGAAGCTTTACAAAGTTCCCCAACCTCATATCAAGTTCGTTACCAATTTTGAATGTTGAAAATAGCGTGTTCATACTGCAAAATCACCTTTCAGGACAACTGAACAAATGACACTGGCACTCTTCATGAGGAGGGGTCCCATAAAAGCCAAGTTACACCTGGGCGTTGCATAATTTATATGCGCATTTGTAACTTTGGTCATTTGGTAGCTGTTCACAGCCCAATTGGCTCTGGCTAGAACTTGTTTAATACAGTGCTTGTTGAAATGGGGATGGAGGACAGGACATGATGCAAGTGGGTAAGGTAACGACAAAGTACTGGACCTGGTCACATGTAAGGAGTTAAATGTCTTTTTAATTTTTATTTTAACAATTTTCTTAAAAATTGGTTAAATTCAGAGTATTAAATATTGAATAGTTGAGTACCAGGGGTGCTGTGCGTGAATATTCATCAGATGTTCTTTAAAAGTTGCTCATACATTGTAAACAAGAGGAAAAAAAAGAGAAGTTATTACTGAACAATAACTATACAAAACACACATATAAAAATAGCAAAATGAAATATAACAAAATATATACTGAAGCAATATTTATCACTACTATTCATAGGTAGGATGATCAATCATGGTGCAAAATTTACACACTGTCACAGCTTTTGCAAAGTTAACCCATCGGGATAATTCTATTTTAGTTTTTTTTAAAGGTTTTATGTCCCACTCATCATTTAGATGAATAGGTTTCATGCTCCTGAGCTTATGGAAAAGCTGAGGGGTGACTGTCCTAATCCATCAAGATGTGAACTTTAGGGCAGTCTTCACCCACACCAATCCAGAAGTGCCAGTGGGGGGGGGGCAGCTAAATGGGACAGAAACCACTCTATGTTGCGTCTATGGACCTAATCAACTGGTTGCTACTTTTTTCACTGCACTCACCCAGAAGCTGACTGAGATACAGAAGGGACATATTTTAGTAAGAGGGGACATGAATGCAGCTCTGAATGACTTTCTAGACAGCTGTAAGCCTCCAACAGAATCCAGACCACTTGCTATAGTTTTTTTGAACAACATGATGAGGGAGCCAGACACCAAAGACATTTGAAGACTGATACACCCTTAGAGATGGGATAACTTATATTTCTCTCAGTCCTATTGCACATTGTCTAGAATAGGTATTTGGTTGATACCAATGGCATGGGTGGAATGGATAGTAGAATGGATAATTGACATTTAGAGACTGATACACCCTCAGGGATGGGATTATTCCTTTTTCTCCCAGTACCATGGCACATTATCTAGAATATGTATTTGGTTGACACCAGTGATGTGGGTGGAAGGGGTAGTAAAGCCAAGAACTGATGTAGCAGCAATTTCTGACGACAGCCCAGTGTGCTTTACCTGGCTACCACCTAACTCAATTCTGCACACCAGGAGCAAATGGTGGCTTAACTCCTCCCTATGTTTTGCTCCCAACTAACCAGGAACATTGAGAAATTTCTGGAACATAACAAACCAACCGACACCTAGACAGCCACTAGGTGGGATGCACTTAAAGCTTGTATTCATGGCAAATGTATTGCCTTCATCTCTAAAATCAAGACAGCAAAGGTAAAGGAGCTTCAACAACTTGAAACCTGCTTTAAAGATCTGGAATACAAATTTAGACTGGCCAGTGGCCCTCAGCCAGATCTGCTTGCTCAGATCACAGGCACACATTTCAAGCTTAATATGCTACATCAGCAAAAAGCAGAGTTTGCCCGCCCTCCAGCTGAGGCATGCCTTCTGGGAAGTGGGCAGAAAACCTGGCAGATTGCTGGCCTACCAACTGAAAAAGTGGCAGGAGAAATGCAGGATACATGCCATAAAGAATGTGACTGAGGAACTACAAAATGGGCAAGCTGATGTAAATGATGTCTTCCTGTCTTTCTACAAAACCTTGTATACCTCAGAGGTAAGCCCCTCAGAGCAGCAGATGAGAAACTTCATGTCTGAGCTCACCTTACCCATCCTGTCACAGGAGCAGATACAAGAGCTGGACAAGTCCTTACCTCTTCCAGAACTACCCTCGACACTGGTGAGTATGCCTGCAGGGAAAGGCCCTGGGAATGATGACTAGCCAGTGGAATTCTATAGGAAATTCCTTCTCCAGCTGGTAGTGCCCTGACAGGATGCACTGGAGGAAGCATGCAAAATAGGTGTGCTCCCCCATACATGCACTTGGACCAGATCTCTTTTCTCCCTAAAGCAGGAAAGGACCAGTAAAACTGCAGCCGCTACACACCTATTTGTATGATATCTGCCAACTGCAAAATCTGTGTAAAAAATGATTGCAGGAATGTTAAAGAGAGTCCTTACTCACCTGATTCATAAAGACCAGGTAGGGTTTGTTGTAGGCCGCAAGGGTTCTGCAATACCAGACAGCTGCTAAACCTCCCCTGGTACACGTCACACCCCCACCCACCAACGTTTATGCTGTCCCTAGATGCTAAGAAAGCACTTGACTGAGTGGAGTGGAGGTTCCGCTTTCATGCATTGAAGCACTTTGGCTTTGGTACATAAATTATTAGCTGGATCTCAACCCTATACTCACTTCCACCTCAGTCAGAACCAATGGCATTGCATCACCCTTTTTCACCCTAACCAGAGGTACCAGTCAGGGATGCTCCCTCTCACCACTGTTTTTCATTCTAGCCCTGGAACTACCGTTTCAAGCTATACAAAAGCAGGCCCATATCTATGGGATCCATTTGTGGGGCAGCTAAAAAAACTTGGCTTTTGTGGATGACATCATGTTAACCATCACATGAATCGACTTCGCCCCGATGGTGTTCATTGGAACCTATGGCCAATTTTGTGGCTACAAGGTAAATGTAGCAAAATCCATATAAAATCTTAAACAAGTTCCTCCTCAATGTTTTTAGATTGATTGGGTGGTCTGTAACACAAGCCTAGTAATATATGTTACTGCAAATTTGCTCCTACTGCTCTAACCCAAACTGTTTTGCTCTCATCCATTGTCTGAATATTTGTTACTTCTGTCCATACTCTATTTGATATGTAGAGTGCAACTCCAACTCCTTTTACCAGTCCTGTCTCTTCTGCATTAGCTGTATCCATCAATATCTTTACTCCATGTGTGAAAGCTGGACCACTGTATTCTGTACTTCATAATAATTCTAGTTGGCCAAATTTATTGTTTAAGCTCCCTGTGTTTGCTAATATAGGTTATGCATACAGTACAGGCAAAGGCCCTTTTCAAGGACAATGCCTCAATCTTAGTGGCCCAAGATTTGATGTGCCACTTTGACTGGGTTTTGGCCCGCTTCAAGCTCCATTATCTGGATCTCATGGCAGCCTACAAGTGCATGGCTCATATGTCTCACCTCGTAAGAAGATTTTGCAAAGGTTGTTACAAGTTCTGTGGTTGTGGGCCTCACAGCTGCTAGACAATCCCATTGCTGCTTCCCATCCCATGAGGCATGCCCTGCTGTGGTAGCAGGACAGGGAACACCTGCTTGTGGATTCTCACTTTCAACTGCCTCAACCTAAGATCCTTACCACAGACACATCCAATCTGCAGTGAGATGCCCACTTAGACCCTCACCAGATCTGGGGTCCTGTTATCCACTAGAAGGCCTTCACATGAACATACTGGAAATGAGGGAAAGTCTGCATGGACTCCAGGCACTGGCCACTGAGGTTCAGGGGATGTCTCTTTTAATACAGTCAGACAGTTAAGGCAGTTAGGTTTATTATCTGAACAGACTTAAACATGCAGGGGGAGCACAAACCCCAACCCTCTGTGCTGAGGCAAAGAGGGTGTAGGAATAGGCAGTAGCACAGGAGGTCTCGCTCACTGTAGTTCATGTTACTTGCTTGCTTATAAGATTGGCAGACAAGCTCAGACAGTCTGTTTGGCACTACAAGTGGCAACCAATCAGTAATTCTTTGGCAAAATCTGTTATCCCTCTGTAGGAAAGGGAGCTTCCTCTACACCTCTTTCCTATGGCTTTAATTCAGAGGGTCCTGCCAAAGCCCAGGCAGGAACCAGTCAGAGTGATCCTAGTGGCATGCTTGTGGCCCAGGCAGATCTTCACTTCACTACTGTGTGAAGTGGCAGAAGACGATCCGTTTCCACTGCCCTTTGAGCTGGTCCTTCTGTCCCATAACAATGGCACACTGCTACATCAAGACTTCCACTCCCTGTGGCACCATGCCTGGCTCCAGAGGGCACACCTCAGTTGAGGTCTTGGCTCTTCTGCTTGTTCCTAGGAAACTTCCACCAGGCATTCCTACTCCCTGAAGTAATAGAGTTTTACTGTGTGGTGACAAGCAGCATCCCTGGACCCCTTCACTTGACCTATGCAGAGGGTACTGGACTATCAAATGACTGTCTCAATCAGGATTGCTGTACTTCTCATTGAGAGTTCATCATGACACAATGGAGGACAAGACTGTGTCCAGCTAGATGTGGTCTGCAGGTTCCTGAAAGGTCTGTTGCATGTGATCCTTCCAAATCCACAACACTTGTTCTGGCTTGGGACCTGAACCTTGTGCTAGAATCACTAACAAAAGCGCCTTTCAGGTCTGCATCTTCCTGTGACATGAAGTGTGTCCTGAAAGACTTTATTCCATCTGGCTATTACATCGGCCAAGCATGTGTCTGAACTGTGGGCTTTAGTACACAAACCTCCTTTGCTGGTGTTTCTCTGGCATAGGGTGGTGATGCTTACTCTCCTTTAATGCCTGCCTAAGGTAGTGTCTGCTTTTAGGTTAAATAAGTATTTTGATATTTTATCCCTTCAGAACTTGGGTGACATCTATGGAATCCTTTGGTGTCAGGACAGTACCCAGGATGGGACAAAGCAGGTAACCAGGAAGCTAATGGCCATTACAAAATTGGTTTGACTAGAAGATTTTGAAAGTTACTAGCCATCTGGTAAGTTGCCCAAAGTGATTTTTAAGTTCTGAAAAATGATGATCATGAACAAATATTGATTTGGCTTCCAGATTTTGAAGGCTAGTGGTCAAATTGATTCCCAGCTTACAGACTAATTTGTCCCACCCTGATTGTACCAAGCAATGTGCCCATTCTTCTCAGCTGTTTGTTTCCTTTGGCCCTGGCACAAGGGTTAAGCCCATTTCTAAACAGCAGCTCTCCAAATGGATCTTCTCCTATATCTTGTTCTTTTACATGCAGGTGGGGCAGGATCTACCAGGTAAAGTTAAAGGACATGCCAGCGTTAGTCATGGTGGCCTGGATGGCCTGTTTTAGGTCTGTTTCAGTCACTGACATTTGCAGAGCTGCTACCATGCACGGGATTCATGCTTTTACCAAGAACTGCAGTTTGAATTGGATATCCAAAGGAGGGCTGGAATTGGCCTGCTCTTCTAAGTGTTTTACCTGGCATCCGGATGGGGTCAGTAGGGGGTCAGTACTGCTTGGTACTCGTCCAACATATTATGGCTCTTTAGAGATACCTGCAAAGAAGATACATTCATAACTTACTAGTTACAGTAGCTCTCAAGAGGCTCTCCGTAGATCCATACATTTTCCTCCACCCCCTTTACCTTGATGGGGCAGACTTTTGCTCACAACTACCTAGCAAGGCACTGCATATGGACGCTTGTTTATATTGGTATCTCCACTATGGCTATGTGGTGGGCAGTGTTTACTTAGCTGCCCCTCCCTCTCTGTACTGGATGGGGCTAGCCCAATCCTGCTCTGAGTGGATGTTTGGAACTCCATTAACAGACAGTGGAAAACTGAAGTGGTTCTGGCCCACTCACATTATATAGGTAGCACTGTGCAGCACTGACATGCATGTAGGCACCTTGTCGTGGACAGCCCAATCATGCAAAAGCTTCTGCCAATGTTCTAAGTCATGCTTGAGGGCTCACAGTATTAAAGATGTGCTGTGACTGCGAAATAATGAACCTTTTTTTCTAATCCAGTGTGTACCTGTCAACTCCAGCTATTCTCTAAAGCCGTCTTCTAGAGGCAAACAAATGAGCCACTGGGATCCAGTGCAACTGCCAGTTGGGTGAATTCTATACATACACAGCAGGGTGTCCAAGACCAGATGTATTTTAATATGGGTATTTTATAGAGAAATTCCAAGTGGTCCTAATTTTTCTGTGGGACAACAGAAACTGAGATCTGGAAAGTAACTACAGCTATAAAGTACATACTGGATCAGGATATGAAATAATAAAGCATGCACCATACCACTCTCTACAGTAATCTGATTTCCCAGGTTGTGCTCTGGAAATATTAAAAGCACTCTGAGCATGTAAAGACAATGGTGTGTGTGTGTGTGTGTGTGTGTGTGTGTGTGTGTGTGTGTGTGTGTGTGTGCTTTCAGTGTTTTGCTATCAAATTCAAAAGATGCAGTACTGATGGGACAATCTGCAGGTACATTTCAGCCTGTATGTCTGCAATTCCTTTATAGTGCACTGGCACACTCCAAAGTCTGAAAACGGTGACATCAGCTTGTTTTCTTCACAAGTTTTAAGGATATGTCTCACAGCCTACCTGTTCAGTGGATAACCTTAAAATGCTTATTGGGAAGAAAGGACAAGGAGAAGACTCATCTCAGCTTTTCTTTGCCGCAGCAGGAGAAACATGTAGCCTGTATCATTTTCACAAAAGGCTGACTTACCAAAGTTTGAGACTGGGCAGGAAAAAAGATCACATTCTAGCTGTCACCGCCAGTGTACAGGCATGTTTATGGTAAAAGTAAAGAGTATTTAAAGGCATATGCATCAATGCTGGAGTAGTCTTTTCCCACTTGCCTCAATTGTTTTTTGTTCTCCACCCCACCCCCATATTTGAAATTTGTCTCTGAGTACTGCAATACTGTTTGAGATCAGCAGTCAGCTAACCACCACTCCTTTGCCCAGGGCTTGAGACCATAGTTCTTTGACACATGAGGAACCCCACAGCCCAGGATTGAAGAGTCAGGCCAAGAGTCAGTCACAGGTCTCCTGCCTGCATGCAACCAGCCAAAGCACTGGGACAGTGGTTGTTTTGTTTTTACTATCTGCTTAGCAAGTGACTTGCTAGATATCATGTCTCATAAGTCAGTCATCATGGCCTCCTCAAGCCAGCCTGGTGGTCCAGGGGTGGCCACACTCCCTAACCCCAGCTATTTGTGCTAGATATCACAAAGGGCCAGAGATTAATGAAGTTTAAACCACCATCTCCCATAGTCCACTGCAGTCTCACCAACCTTGCTCCCTTCCACACCATTTTTGTTTGGGATTTTTAGTTACGCTGGCTAGCCATTCAGATGAATGAACAGTCCACTACTATAAGTACAAATACAGGCTACAGTGCTTCATGTAAAGGTGCCAATTCATAGTCACAACATGAGTAATTGCAAACTGAGTTGCAAACAGCCTGCCTATTGTGACCCAACCCATTGCAACTATCAGCAGAGGCCTGATCTGTCACTAGGGGATGAAGTCCTGTCTATGACTTAGTCAGAAAGCAGTTTGGGGCCACCAGCTGTTAATGGGGGCAAATACTTACTTTGCAACACCCACTGTCTTCTGAAGATGGCACAGCACCAGTCTCATGAAGCTGTGCTATCCACAGATGGCCATGGCACTACCACTTAAGTCTTCACCTGACCCACACCTTGAGTCCCACCTGTAGACCCAAGTTGCTGTCAGTCATCATAGCCTTCTCTGTCCAGCCTCCCTAGCCCCAAGTTAAGTCAAAGTCATTGGCATTTAATGGATTCCTCTACCATCCTTAGCCCTGTTCCCCTCTGTGCATGATTGTTTCTCTGTTTATATGAGATCAATGCCCCCCCAGCTGGCCCCTCCACTGCTTAGCACTCTTTAGCAACACACTGCAGAACTAATTTTAGCAGTTTTATTTTAGAAGGTGTCATTAAAGATGCAACCACATCTTGTGAGGGTCACCATCACCTTTACATGGCAAGCTGCACCATCTTGATTGCGCAAGGGAAGAGATGGTACCTCCCCCTCATGGATAGTTCCTGGGAGGGTTGCAGGGAGCAGACCATTACCTTATCATTGGTACAATGGTCTCTTGTGACTGTGAAGAAGATCCAATACTTCCCCTCTTATGGTCTTGCGTGTCTACTCTCAGTCCCCAACTTTAGATGCAGTGAAACCTAAAGCAGCAGCTCATGGTTGCAGGAAAAATGTCAATACCTTTTCATACCATTTTAGACCACCTAATTTCTCCTACTTTGTAAAACTTTACCTTTTTGCCCCAGTTTTGATATTTGTTTTTACAGGTGAAATAATGGTGAAATCATAAATAACTATCACAAAGTTTTTGCAAGTATTCTAAACTACATGTAGAACACTCATAATTTAATATCACTTTCCCTGAAACCAAGATGAACTAATATGCAACAGACATGCTCTCAAAAACATTATGAGAAAAATCTGGGATATTAGGGCTAACTACTCCAGGCCACAAACTTAAGTTCTTAACCCAGTAAACATAAAATGCAAGGTACCACCATATAAACAGACATGGCAACAAAAACAAACAGTACAGCTCAACATCACGAGTTACAACTGAATGTACAATTAAGAACAGAAATAAAAAAGTTAATAGTTAACAACTTTAATACTACTTTAAATAGCACCCCTACATTAATGTAAACAATATTTCAAATGTAAAAGTTACCTAGGTTCAGGAGTGGCAGGAGGACTTTTTGATTTTCACCTTCTGTATGGACCTGGTGGTATTTCTCCACATTCATAAGAACTGTGTCTGCTAAAGCTGGCAGATCCCTGTCTGTTACTGTATATGGGCTTGGGGATCTTGGCCTCCTGTAAAAAGGACTGGGAGATCTTACAATGTTATACAGACAAAAAAAAAGCAGGGTCTCTACCTACATAAAAAGGTGGAGTAGTATAACTAGGCCTGCACCTCAAATGGTTAAACATTAAAGGAGCCGAGTACAGGAGGGGAGGAGGCCCAAAAGGCAGGCAGAAGGGGGGTCCAAATATTTCATTTCTAAAAGGAGGAGGAGGACTCCAAGTTGGTCTGTTCCTGTAAAGCTTAGCCTTGGGCTCTTCTCTTTCCTCCCTGTAAGCTTTAGGGGTTCCCTGGGGACTTAATATGTTTCCTTTTCTGTTTTTGTCCTGATCTTGTGCGACTTTGTCTCCTTCTGCCAGAAGACGAAGATCTCATGCCACTCTGGTCACTGTTTTCAGTGCTCTGTTTCTTTGAGCTGTGGCTACTGCTGCTCTTCAACTTTGAACTTTCCTGATGAGTGTCCCTTTCCATGTGTTCTTTCTCCTTGCTTCTTTCCTTGGAATTACCGCAGAGAGGTTCCTTTTGTAATCTCCTTTCCTGTGACCTGCGGAGTTTTTCTTGCAGATTTAGCTGTTGTGCAATTTGCTGATCAGGATGCAGAGACGGGCTACAAGAAAAGGTTTCTGACTGAGAACTCACATAATCATACTCCACCAAAGTTTTGATCTCACCATCTTTCTCGTAAATGCATCTCCACTTGCTGCCTAGTGGTTCCAGTTTCCTGCGTTTGTGTCTCCTATGGCAAGAAGAACTCTTTATCCTTCAGTTTCTGGTCTTGCCCTGTCTCCTGTTGCTGCTCCTGAGCTCGGGGATTTGTTTGTCTCTGGCCAAGGTTTCTGTCTCAGAAGGACTCTGACTCCTACTCCTATCACCCAGCCATACCTCTCAACCTTTCATCACTCAAATGTGTGACAGTACATGTGACAAATGGGCAAAATGTGTGACACATCTTCAAAAATGGCATTGCAAGCTCAGAACTCAGTCTAAATCTGTGCACTTATGTTATTTATGTTTGCTGATAACTGAGTATCATAGATTATTATGAATTTCTGCATTCAAGTTTCAGCGGGCAGTGTGGAATATTACCTGTGCCATGTGAGACAGAGGGTTTCTGATAGGTAAAATTAGGACATACCTCATAATGTGTGACAGTTGAGAGGTATGCACCTAGCCCCACCTCCGAGCTTGGCATGTATTCACCAGTTAATAGTCAGGATGGCCGTAATACGTGTCTGCCCCTAACGAAATGCGAACAAAAAAAAAAGCGAGCACAGAGTTCCAATGTCCAGAGGCGCGTGTGCATGGTAGTGGGGGTATTGGACAGGATGAGGATTTCTGCACTGGGGGATTGGGCACCCCCAGTGCCACTGTTATGATTAGAGGTTGCAGAAAGGGAGGGCTGGGTGAGGGTGGTGCCGACCAGGAAAACAGTTGACCTCCAGGTGTGGTAGGGGCAATAAAAAAAAGTAGCACGAGCGTGGGCAGGCGGAACTGACTTTTGTCACCTCACCAGGTTGTTGGTTCACAACCTGCTTTTCTACTAGTCCTCCCAAGAAGACTGCAGAGCTCTGCCCACACTGCCCTAAAAGGTATCTGTATGCAGATTGGGTTTGAAATGATGTTTTAAGCTGACATATGGAAAAATAAAACTGTTGGCAGGAAAAGGCGGGGAGACCAGCCACCACCTGGATGGCAGCTGGTAGAATAACAATCACATTAAATCAGTGAAAGCAAGTGGTTTCTGAGCACAGAAAAGAGCTGTGTGCTGAGCAGGTTAATACTTTGTGAGTATAGCAATGAAAAAATGGCTGTTGTGGTACAGTTGAAAAGAATACAGGTTAAAAGTGGATCAGTTTGTTTGTTGCACTCATAGTACACATAACAGTACAGCTGAGGTACATTGGAGGGGTTCACTCAGGTTGGTTCATCAGAGGAAAGTCAACTCATTTAGCATGATAAAAAATTGTGACATTTTAAAATGAAAAATTCTATGTGCATAGAGATATTAGAACATAATCATGCAGCCAGAGACTGGGACTCATTATTTCCCCATCTCTGTTGCCTAACACCAAACTGGCTAGTTGTTAACATTAGCCAGTCAGAAACAAGAATTCTCCCTACCCATTTTCTAAATCTCTGTACCCCTTAGGTAATTTCATTCCCCCAATACCTTAACATTCTGTAATGGATACATGTCCATGCTGTTGCTTGGTTTAATGACTATCTTGGTAATAGACAACTACATGTAATAGTAAATTTAACTGAATTCTATCCAACATTGTTCCTCATAAGCAGGATGTCCTACAAGGTTCCATACTTGGTCCAATCCTATTCTCCCTTTGTATTAATACTATTCTTCATATGGTGACATCCTGTACTTCTCTCTATACCAATGACCTTGTTGTCCTTATGGTGAGCTACAAAAGTGAACACCTCAGTTTAATACAGACATCCTGAGATTACAGCAGTATCTGGTCAATATAGTGTGGCAATAATCATGCTGCAAAAAGTGTGCAGTGAAAACAGAGTTGAAAAAACAGTGGATGGTAGAAAACAGTGTCAGAATGTTATTGCTCCTCCCGATTGTCATCCACCCAGGGTTACTATGAGTAAATTGGCCCCCACTAACTTTCTCCCCACCTGAATTCTGCCCCTCCCAGAGTTTGTAGTAGTAAATCCTCTCATTTATATTCTCTCAAGTTCTGCTACCCTTGATCGGCAAGTGGTCATCACTCAGAGCTGCATTACCGACACACAGTTTTGCTGTTAACGATTTGTCTGCACAATTGTTGACCATGCATTCTTGCTCTTGCTATATTGCCATTGACCTGATCTCAGCAGTGGCTCTCAAACAGTAAATTTGTGTTTAATATTAAAAAGATTAAAACCATGCTGTTTGCCTCTTCTGTAAAACGTAGATCCTGTGCTGGTGCCCTGTCCATATCATACTCTTCTCGCTCTCAGCTTTATGTGACCAACACATTTAAGTACCTTGGTGTTATCTAAGGTCTTTCCCTTGACATTTCCTTTCATATCACTAATAGCTGCCATTCCCAAAATGCCAGGTTAGGCATGGCCTACAGGGCCAAATAAATCCTTTTATAGGTTGTTCATGTTGTCCTTATGAAAGGTGAACTCATTCTAAGTTTAAACTAAGGCACAGTATGTTTTGCTTCCTTAAAGAGCTAGTAAATTCAAAAATAGCAGACAGGAAAATGCTACAAATTTTAAGAAGTAGTCAATTGTAACTTTTTTATTTCTGAAGCAGTTTTCTTTTTTAGTTTGGTCATTAGAAAGTTTTTTATGTGAGAGTATTATGCTGGATGTGTGGAACAGCACTTTACCTGGCAGCTGGTATATCTAGTTATTTTCCCCACTACATCATCAGCACTGTGACCTCACTGATTGTGATATTATATGTAATTGGCCCTGGCAGCTATTAAGTGGCTCTACCTAAGTAACTGTGATATCAGTCAGTTAGGTCAATATGCTGAAGAATGATGTAGTATGAGGAGGGACTATAAATAGATACATCAGCTGCCAGGCAGAGTGCTGTTCCACAAACCACACCTACTAACGTCAGGCAGTCAGGGATAAAAAGTAGTAGCTGACTGCTATTAAATACTAATATTCATTTTAGGCAGTACACTACACTATCTCTTTAACACTACTAAAACAACAGTGGCTAGAGGAGATGCCACCTATTACAACATCTACAGATTTACACATTGTCTTCTACCATCTTACTCACAATTGAACAATTTTGTGGAAACTGGGGGTGTCTATCTCCATCTAGTGGTTGCCTGGTTGCCCTGGGTTGCTTTATAGGAAAGCTCTTCTGATCCCATTCCCCTGCTCCCATTGTGGAGTATTTTATGAACTCTCACCAGTCCTTTTATTCATGGTCTAATGACAAATCCCTGTAGGTTGTCTTTAAAGTGAACACCAATACTGGGATCAGGCTTTTGCTGCCTTTGTCCTATGACTCTGGAATTTGTTCCCATTGCTGATCCATGACTTCCCCTTTCACTACCTTTTTAGAAAGTCAGATTGGAGCCATCTGCTGACCAATTCAACCAGTAACTGCATCTGACATATCTCTCATGCATACTTGTTTGCATGTTGATGATGCAGCAAATCTTTATCTGTCATGAAGTATCAACTGCAGCAACATTTGTTCCCTTGGCAATGTCATTGCCACTCACTTTTCTGTGTAAGGTTATTACTGCATAAGTGCTTCTAATTGATTATTGTGACTGTTCAGATAGTGTACTTTATCATGTCACTTGTTTGTTTACTGTAACTCAGCTGTATACTGGATTGTTTTTATTTATACTGGATAGATACTTTTTCAGGCTTTCCTGGTTATTGATAACTATTTCTTGTACAGTAGTTTAGGTTTCTCTTCTTGTATGATCTGATCCTTTTCATAACTTGTTTTTTCCTGTTGTTTTCTACTGTAATCTACCAAATTGTACCTGAAAATATGGATGTAATTGTCTTGTGTACTTACATGGTTACCAAAAATGACATACCTGAATAAATCAGTAAGTAAAAAAAATGCATAAATGAATAAATACTTGCAAACAATGTTTGACCATGTATGTCCACAACACTCAGAAAACAAATTTGTAAGGACCACAATACACAGGGATCAGACTGAATTCATTCTAAAGCAATTCTAGCCAAGGATAACAGTTAAATAGAACCAAAACAGTATTGATTTTAGGAATACAGCTATAACTTGGAAAATTGTCATTCACAGGTATGAAAAGAGATATTATTTACTGATATATAAAATAATAGTTTGCAAATATGATAAAGAGATAGCAAAATGTTGTTTGGGAAACTACACTGATCCTGGCAATGCTTTGGATGGATTATGATTAGCTGAAACGATAGATAGCAACAAGTAAATAAAAGTATAACTAGAAATAAAATATATCAGAGCAGTCATATCTTTAAAATCTGATCTTCACCCTTGGGGATGCTTCATCCAATACTGCATGACATTATCCAGACCCCTGAAAAAGGCTTAACTGGACTCCTTTCGAAAAAAAGTCTAAACTGACAACCAGAAGTATTTTATCAAGTTTTAATGCAGAATCTGTACCATATGTAGTTTACATACTAGAACTACTAATGTGATAAAACAATGTTGTATATTAATCGGGATATTTATGGTATAATCTTAAACAGGATGCAAAGATAGAAATGTGATTAATAGTATAATAAAACTAAAAACTATTTTTAAGCATGGATACTAAGAGCAATATTTAGATTATGGACAATCATGGCTGCTACAGTAAATATATATACTCTGTGGGTGTGTGTGTATATATATATATATATATATACATACATATGTGTGTGTGTGTATGTATATATATATATATTTTTTTTTTTTTCACTGCAAAAACTTTGTTAATGCATCAAGTGGGATTCGTAAGCTACAAAATAAGGAAATGAAATTAGGATTTCCAGCCCTAACACCCCCACCACCCTTCCCCCACAGCCAACTGTACTACTCCTCACCAGCCCTACCCTACACACAGCAACAGGCATCTGGGTGTGCCCTGGGGTCATCAGCCCTAATGCTCACCCTATTTTATGTGTAAGGAAGCTGAGATGATACAACATAGGAGAATGGGGTGAGCATTATGGTTGATGACCCCAAGGCACACCCTGATGCATGTTGTGTGTAGGGTTGGGGTGGGGTGGTACAGTTGGTTGTGGGGGGGACAGTGGTGTGGGGTGTTAGGGTTGGGAACCCTAACACATCATTTTCATACTTTTGTCACTTTTATATGAACCCTTAACTGATGCATTAACAACATTTTTTGCAATGAATTTCCTTACTTTTTGAGAAAGTGTAATCTTGCTCTTAGGTGGTCATGGGAGTGCAGGGCCCCTCTCATCATTCTATAGTGTGTTGTGGCATCACAGGGCCCCCAAGACCTTGTGCTCTCATGCATGCATGTTGTAATTGTCCCTGATTGTCATGTGGGATTGCAGGGACCTCTGGGCCCTGCACTCCTATCTAACCATAAGTGTAGACATTGTAATTGACCCTCATCTCCCTATGGGAGTGCAGATCCTGGAGGGCTGTGCACTCCCATTACTCCATAATAGTAATTATCCATAAGTGTACAAACATTGTAAGTAACCATCATATCCCTTTGAAAGCATGTGCTTTCATCTACCCATAAGTGAAGAGATATTTTAATTAACCCTCATCTCCCTGTTGGCCCTGTGCTAAAATGACTGCATAATGTTATGCATATGTGGTGGTGCAGGGCCCTCCAGGCCCTGCACACTCATCTATCCATAGGTGTAGAGACAGAGCGCAGGGCTACAGACATTCCAAGTAACCCCTGTGCTGCAAATGGCACAGTATCACATTAACCATAGGGACATTGGCAAAAATTCCACTGCAGTTGTAATCAAGGCCTGGAATTATGCATAATTGCTTAGCACACCTATGCATTTAGTGAAAAATCTGAATCTCAAAGCATTTTCAAGATGTAGCCTACAAAAGGTACCATGAACACCACAATAACTCCTATGGGAAATGTTTAAACTTTGGAATGTTATAATTATGGAACCAATGTAAATGTTATCACCAAACCAGCAAAAGGTACATCTGTGGGGCAAGCCCTTTCTACCCTTCAAATTTCAGCCCAGTAATCCTAACTATTTATCTGCAGTGAAGTGACAAAGAAGCAGACATTTTTTGAAAGTAGTTGCTCAAATTCTGATACTACTTTTGTGAAAGGGTCTCAGTTTGCAGAATTTCTACATGTCTTTCATGAAACAGTGTCTCAATTTGCAACACTTTCACAAAGTAGCGTCATAATTTCCAAATGTGTCGCAAAAGCAGTGTCACAAATTTGCAACGTCTGAATGACTCTATTAAAATAAACAGATTTCTGGACATCTAATCATGATGCCAGCATCATGTTACTTAGGCCCCAATTAGGTAAACACAACCATTGGTGTTTACTAAGGGGCATTATTTTTTGAATTATAATGTTTTTATACATCACTAACTGAACACAAGGTGGTGGAAGCATAAAAGAACAGACCCCATTTGTGAAAATGAAAGTGCTTTCGCAAAACAGGAACGGTTCTTTCACATGTGGCAACTATTTTCTCCCATAGGAAATAATTGGAAACTTGAAATTTTAATATCTTTTGAGCATATTAATATTTTTTCACAAAATCTTCAAAATGCACATCTGCGACCCAGATCCCATATACCCTGAAAGTTTCAGACCAAAGCACCAAGTGGTTTTGGAGAAACGGCGTGATAAAGAAATTGACAAAAAGTGGTATTTTTCACATTATTTGACATTCTGTATCTCCGTAAACATACATTTGACCAGAATGAAGCTTGACAGATCCTGAGATCTATGGCTCCAGAGAGCACATGCAAATTTCAGGCAACTTGGTCTAACAGTTGCAAAGTTATTCAAGTGCAATATATGAGGTTTAACATAGACGTGACCGTTGAACCCTAACCCTAACCTGTTTGTTTGCTTGTTTCTACTGCCCTGGACACACATTCTTATAGGGCCAGAACAGGGTACACCCTTCTACCTGCAAGACTCACCCTGCTCTACTGAACCCTTCCTCCAGGCCTATGTTAGCTCTGTGTTCAGAAAAAAATTAACATATCCTTGTTGGGGCCCTTCTGCTGCCACTAGGAAAGAAGCATCTGGTTCTTGGTGTGACAGGTGCAGGTAGAAGAGCCATCCTGCTTCAGTGACCTCATAGTGTTGGAAGAGCCCCAGTGAAACCTATACCTAGGGTGCCCACTGCAATACTTTTTTTGTATTTAGGGCCCCATCCACAAACCTCATGCACACTACTGCAGTAGGGTCCAGGGGTATGTTGTCAGCAATCTGTAGATACTCATTCTGCCAGGAGCACCTGTGCAAAGCCACCACCAGGAGTTACTATTGAATCTCAGTGCAGCTTCCCACCCTACCAGAGGCAAGCATCCAATGGAGAATCTGAATCCCTCCCTCTCTTCCCTCTGAAGAAACCCGATGTACATGGTGTGAAACTGAGCAGCCAGCATATAAGTGCAATGCCTCATTATCTTTGAACTTCTTGTTTTATATTTTTTTATCAGTTTTCTTTCATTTACCAAATTGAAAATGGATTTATTTTTCCCAGTTACTGTCTCTTGATTACGTGTTCTTTTCAGGCACTGATGCATGTTCATTGATCGCGAACAGTTTTGCCTATGAACCATGAAGAAAACATGTATGATGTTATCATGTACAAAGATCAGAGGCAGAGCAGGGATAACCATGGGTGTGCATGGACAACCTTGTTTGTACATGAAAACTTGGATAATCAGTGGGTGGCTACTGTAGCATGATGAGAGACTGACTGAACAGCCAGGACATAAGATACATAGTCACATTATGAATCATGTTTAAGGGGGCACATGGCACAGCATCTTTCTTTATCCATAAGTGGCTTGGCCAAAGTTGGGTTGGGGTACAGAAAAAAATAAACATAGACAGTGATGGCAGAAAGTGTAACTGTCCATCCAGTCTGCCAGTAGAACCCTATCAAACCCCAGGATCTGGTGTCCATACAGGGTTTCTATACCTCACTGACCACCCTCCGCTCCCCTCCCTCCCTCCTGATTTGGCACTCATAACATCAGCTGGCAGACTGTTCCACAACTCCACCACCCTATCTATAGACTACACTTCACCACATCCCACTTGAACCTCCTCCCAACAGTTTCTAATCATGCCCCCATTTTCTTGAACTGATACTCATGCTCAATAGTTCCTCTCAGTTTACCATGTTTATTCCCTTCAGAAATGTGATGGTCTATATCATATTCCCCCACTCTGTCCTCTGGTCTCCAGAGAGTACATGTTCAGTGCCCTGAACCACTCCTCATATGATCTGCCCTGCTAACCATGAGTCATCTTACTACCTTACATTGCATTGTCTTAAGCCTATATGTATCCTTTCTTAGGTGAGGGCTCAAGAACTGGGCATGGTACTCCAGGTGTGGTCTCTCCAGTCATCTATAGAGATGTACTAGTACCTCTTTTGTTTTGCTATTAATACCCCTTCTGGTAAATCCAGCATCCTGCTTCCTTACTCTAGGCCTTGTTACACTGGATAAATTGCTTTAGAGTCACTAATGATGACTCCTAAGTTTCTTTCCTCCACTGTAGTGCCCAGTTGTACCCTCCCATCCTGTACTCTGTCCTGGGGTTCTTGTTCTCTAGGTGCATCACCTTGCACTTTTTGGTGTTGAATTTCAACTGCCAAACCTTAGACCACCTCCCTAGCCTTTGCATGTTCCTCTACATCTCCAATCCCTTTGTCACTATTTAACCCACCCCAGAGTTTAGTGTCAAGTGCAAAGTGACATAACTTTCCCAGGTTGCTTTCTCCAGTGTTGCTGATCAACATATTAAAGAGGACTTGACCCAGGACTGATCCCTGTGTTACCCCACTTGAGTCATCCCTCTCTTCTAATGTAATTTTGTTTAGTACCACCCTCTGCTGCCTCCTAGTCAACCAGTTACCTTCCTAACTATGTCCCTTGCTGCACACAGATCTTTCTGCTTCTTTAGTAATCTGTTTTGGGGCACAGAGTTGAAAGCCTTGCTGAAAACAAACTAGAGTAAATCTACTGCATGGCCCTTATCTACCAACAATACAATATTTTATCTTTTTGCTATAATGTATACACATTTAAGAGTACTATTTAAATTACTTTTGATTGTTTTTATCTTTGTATTGTCTATCACTCTTTACGGTGCCCTGATCCTTTGGGAAAGGGTACTTATAAATAAAGCTACTACTACTACCTCGGTTATCCAGTCAAAGAAAATTATCAGGTTAGATTGACAAGACCCCTGCCATGAACTCATGCTGTTTACTATCCTGGAGAACATTGCTCTCAAGGTAGTCCATGTGGACCTCTTTGAACAGCGTCTCCAATAGTATACCTAAAACAATGGTAAGGCTAAAAGGTCTATAATTCCCCAGTTCCTCCTTGTCCCCCACCCCCTATGGCGAGGAACTATGTCTGCTACCCTTGAGTCATTTAGAACTACCCATCTGAATTTAGCTATTGAATCACTCTAGCAGGGGTTCAGTCAGTTCCTCTTCCAATTCCTTGAGCAAACTCGGATGCATTCCATCTGGATCTGGGGCCTTATCTATTTGTAGGGCTATTAGCCTTTTCTGGACCCTTTCACTGATAAATACTGGCTGCCTTATCTCCAGGATAAGTTTGACAGCTACCTTGATGCCTCTTACTGGCAGAGGCCCACTGTATGCCCTTGTGAAGACAAAGCAGAAAGGTTTCATGTGATAAAGATGAATCTAAAAGTCCACCCATCACATAAAGTAACGACAAAACAGCCCATGGTCACAAGAGTGCCTGATATTGTAGCGACTGTCGCAAATAGTGATGGTCGCTACAATACTTACACTATTCACATACAAAAAAACTTTTTATGTGGAGGCTGCACCCCCAGTACCTCCCTTTGTGGGGGCAAGCCCTCATACCCCCCAAACTAAAATAATCAACTTTGAGGGGGTACGAACCAAGGGGCAAATTATTTTATTTATTCCATCCAAAGCAAGACCCAAACCTGGGTCTGCTGCCATTGCAAGCAGTAGTGTATACCACTATGCTATGCAGCCAGCTGTGCAGCAACCCAGCACACAGGATTCTATATACTGTACTAGTGAGGATAGTTCCTTGCTATCCTCGCTCTACAGGATATAGCTATAATTCATCACTCGCTGTCAGTGAGATCAGTTTTATGAGTTGCTCACATAGTAGCGCTCAATAATACATGCTCTACATGAGTGCTACCAGCATGGGTAATCATATAGAATTGCTGTCTTTTGCTTGCTATCCTCCATTACCTTATCCCCCTGATAGCCCAACCATTCCCCATTCTTACTTTTTTCTTAATATATCTAAAGAACTGTTTTTTCGCCACCATTGACCTCCACAATATGAGGTTCCGTGTTTGCTGTTGCCTCCCTGACCACCCTCTACTTTCCTAGTTCTCATTTGATACTCTTCACATTCTCACTCCTCCTCCCTTTCCTTGTACCCGATGAAATACTTTTTCTTGGCCCACACTTCTTCTCTGACCTTTTCCCAGAGCCATATTGGTCTCTAGTACTTATTTCATTTTTATCATTCTCATACATGAATTTGTTGTCTTGAAAATGGTCCCCATGTCCCTTTATTTGCCCCAATTTTCTCACCACACCTCTGATACTGTCCACTCTGGCTAATTTGTCTCTGACCAGCTCCCTCATCTGGTTGAAATAATTGTCTTGAAATCAAAGATCTTTTATGGGGGCATTCTGGTCCCAAGAGCCAGCTCAGAACAAACAGTTTTATGGTCACTTAACCCCAGTGGCTCTCCTACCTGCACTCCTCTCCCTAGATGTAAGGTAGTGAGCTCCAGATCCAGAATGGTGGTCTACCTAGTGGGTTCCTTAACCAGCTACACTAGCAGGCAGTCCTGAAATGTATCCATCAGAACCTGACCTTTGGTGCTCTTAGATGCTGGAAAGTCCCAGTGAATATCTGGCATGTATAGATCACCCACCAAAACCACCTCCTCTTTCTAGTTCCTCCCCATAGAAACATACAATCTGTTGGCAGATAAGGGCAGCTTGGCCCACCTAGTCTGCCCGTTTTGTCCATGCCTATACTGTCACCACAGACCCTACTTCTATGGCTACTCCACCTCACGCTGTCCTACCAAGATATCTTTGTGCCTGTCCCATGCATGCCTGAAGCTCACCACTGTTTTCACCCCAACCATCTCTACTAGAAAATTATTTCAGGCATTCACCACTCATTCAGTGAATACTTCCTCACATTCCTCCTAAATGTCCTCCTTTATCTTCATTGCATGCCTTCTTGTTCTTGTGCACATTCTCTTCTGAAAAACACTCCTCTCCCTTACCGTATTCACCCCGTATGGTACTTATAGGTCTCTATCATGTCTTCCCTCTCCTCCTGTCTTCCAGGGTGTACATACTGAGACCACTCAGTCTCTCCTAATGAGGCTTATGATGTGGCCCCTGCTCCATTTGTGTTACCCTCCTCTGGACAGTCCCTACCTTGTTTTTTTCCTTCCTGAGATGCAATCTCCAGAACTGGAAACAGTACTCCAGGTGGGGTCTCGTCAATGATCAATACTGTGGTAACATCATCTCACTCCTTCTGCTGCTGATTCCCCTCACTAAGCACCTCAGCATCCCACTGGCCCTGCCTACTGCTCGGACATCCTGCCTCTCTCTGAGCTCCCTGTCTCTCACTTCCTCTTCTTCTGGTCATCTATATGTCACCCCACCCTTATTTTCTTACCTAAGACCACTGTGAGCTTAACCCACAGTGACTGTATCCCCATTACTTCCCCTGATATATCCATCCTCCACAGCCCTGATGCCCTTTCTGGTAAATAGGGCTACACTTTTCCCTGTATTGTTCCCATATTCAACCTTACTATAGCGTAGCCTGGGGGTGGGTTGTAGCACACTCTACAAACCCTGGTTCCTTCTCAGATGTTTGTTTAACCGAACACAATTGGTCAAGTGAAGAAGCACTCACAGACCAGAAATGCAGATTGTTGTGTTTTATTCCAGTGTCTTTCTCAATAAGCATAGCAAAGCATGGTGTGCAAGCCCAGGAAAAAAAGACTCCAGTAATCTGAGAATTGTGTGAATAAGGCACCTTGATTTTAATGCAGTTACAACTGGGACAGTGAGGAAATGCAGCAGCAGCTACCATTCTTGTCTATATTATCATTACATAATACATGTGCTTATTAGAATGGTAGATGCTGTTCAAATACCAGAGACAGTAACAAGCAATCACATTAAGCAATCATAAATGTTTTTTTTTCTCTCTGCAATATCAGATTCTCATTTTGTGAAAAGCCTGTATTGCATTGTAAACTAATTGACTAATTGTTGCTTGCAGTCAACAGATTATAGTTTTTAGTACTTCCATAATGGTTAATTGTAATTCATAATCACTGATTAATATACATAATGCTTATTAATTGCTTACGTAATATTTGTTTCTAAATTATTTTGTGAACCAAATACAACAAACCAGGAAGACACCGCTATTGATATGTAATATGATATTATTTATGTGTATAACATCTAATACAAAAAATCTATTTTATAAATAAAAAAAGGAGTAGGGATAAAGCCATGAAAATAAAAGAATGGGGAGGGGTGAAGTAAGGGGTTGAAACCCTATGTTCTTACTAAGGCCCACATCTAATTAGGGAGGACCTTTAAAAAAGCTGGTGTGTTGAAAAATAATGATACAATAGTGAAAGTAAAATAACAAAAAAAATCTAAGTAACTATCAAGAGAACAGCAGACATGAGTATCTTATCACTTATGTGTTTTCATCCCCTTTTATGGGAACTATAGGTTCAAACATCACAGCATTATTAGTAAAATATAAATGCCACTCCCTAAGGAGATTCAGAGTTCAGCTGTATTGTTAGCTGATGTGATTAAGACAAAGATCCAAGTGAAGAACTATATTTTAGTATACAGAGCATAAAACAACAGTGGCAACTTTTAGGTATTCTAAGGTTTAACATGGTTGTAAGAGGGTATTCAATATACTCATATGAAAAGGTCCAATGTTGAGTCAGTGCTAAAAATAGTTAAGTTAATGAGGGAACAGATGCTGGGGTGGAGGGGGAAAGAGTTTGAAGTTTAATACATGGATGTAATGCTGGCAGTTTTAGTACAGGTCTAAAATTAATTTGTTTAACTTAACAGCAGAAGACCAAAAAGTCATCAGTACTTGGTTCCTCTAAAACTCGTTACCCAATTCAAAAGAACTGTGCATACAGGTAGGAATATCCCCAGAACAACCTATTGGCTAAATGTGGTCCGGCTCAGTGCCTCAAAGGAAGAGAAAGATCTTGGAACTATCATTAGAGACATCCTTAAACAAACCAGTAAATACAACACAGCATATAATGAGGCCAACAAAATGCTGGGTTGCATAAGGACAGGATTTGAGAGATGACATAGGGAGTGATCTATGGTGAGACCTCATTTGAAATATTGCATACAGTTTTGGAGATCATATCTTAAAAAGGATAGAGACCATCCAGAGAAGGGCAACCAACATGATCCAGGGGCTGCCATATGAGAGGCATCTACAGGCATTAAACATGTACTTGCTTGAAACTAGGAAGGATAAGTGGGATATGATAGAAACCGTTAAATGCTTTAGATGACTGAATTCAGTGCCATATGCTAAACTATTCACAGGGCCCTGACGCAAACACAAGGGGGAAGGCGACTGGAAGCTGAGGGGTGGTAAATTCAAGAGAGAAATTAGAAAGCACTATTTCTCAGAAAGGGTGGTGGGACCATGGAACAGACCACCTTCAGATGTGGTGGAGGCTAGACCCATACATTCATTCAAAAGGGGTTTGGATAAAGAATACACTGGAATCAAATCCACAAGGGAAACTACCATCTAGAACCCATGATCACCTAGGGTCTTGTGATCCCAAGCTCAGACTTTATGGACATTTGGTCTCCTTCAGCCATCACCTTTCTATGTTTCTATGTCAGTGCACACTACAATTTAAAAGCACAGTTATGCACTATTTGTGAATTTTCACCACTTATTAATCATGGGTTTTTAAGATGCTAGCAATTGGTGACTGTGTGTTAAAACTCCTTCAGAGATAAGAATGGCCTTGTGTAAAAGTAACATTGCCTGTCATCTTTTAATAATAGCGATACAAATAAAAAGCTTAAATGAGGAACCAGAAGGGAGGGTGGATTTTAAAGGTAACCCATCAAAACAGTGACTGAACTTCAGCAACTCGAATATGAATGACTCAAGTTCAGCACTCATTATGTGAGCTACCCTGAAAGGGTAGCAATGGGCCAACAGAAAGGTGACTGGAAACACAGGATGGGTAATGGAAGAGGAGGGAAGGTATATGGAAGGTGGTGCAGTAAGAGGCTGTTGAGCTGGCTGTGTGGTGTGGTGGTGAAGGTGGCTGGCTACAGTGGGGAGGGTACCGGGTTCAGGGCTGGTAAGGAGCACAATATTTTGTGTTTTTGCATGCGGGGCATATTTTTTTTTTACAAGGTTCTCCCCTTCCCCAACCTGCACCCCCTGGAGTTGAGAATCCCTTTTAAGAGGGTGTGGGGAAGCTCATCTTCCCTGCATAAATAACATAAAAATCAATTGTTTTCACTGGTGTTTCCTCACTGGGAGTGTACATCGCCATTTTATTTTTTTTCACTCTGTAAATTCGCTGTAATGGCAATCGCTATTTGGCAATCGTAATTATGACATAAAACTGATTTTAAAGATTGTTACATGGATGTGAAACTAGCAGTTTAATACTGATCTCAAGTTAATTTGTTTCCCTCACAACAGGAGCTACAATGTCATCACTGTCTAGTTCCTTTAAGATTCATTAGCCAATTTGGAGAAATTGTGGAATGTCAGTGCACCCTGCATTTTGATATAGCAGTTATGTACTATTCGTGACTTTTCACTTCTTATTAGTTATGGCTGTCAAACTCCCAATGATTGGCGTCTGTGTGGGGAAAGACTCCTTCACAAATATGTATAGCCTTGCAAAAAACATAAACTGCCAGTAATCACTAATTAAACCATTTCTTTATAATCATACACTTGAAACAAAAAATGAAATAGAATAATAGCTATAGATGTTATTATTTTAATTTGTGTAGTGTTGTGCTGGGTAGCAGTTTACTCACAGCTATTATGCTGTATTATGAGTGGCCATAAAGCTAGTGGGAAAACTACAGGAGGGTTAGGAAGAGGAGTGTCTTCTTGGCCAGTAACAGCCTGTTCTTGGTAGAGAAATGTAAATGTCTTACAGATAATGTAAATGGGACCGATATAGTAGTTAAATCACAGAAATGGTGCCAAATTGAACTCTGAGTCAATGTGGCTTGAAAGCCTTCAGATTAAAAATCCACAGGCTTTCTTTGTGCAGGAGTACCTTTAAGTAGCCCCCCTCCCTTTGCTGTGAAGGTTCCACCAATTCCAAACCTAAACAGTAGATAACTTTGGGTCACCACCATGGGTGGTAAGACAGTATTGAGCTATTGAACTGTCAGTGTAGTTATTGGCAATAGATCTGAAGTGTTCTTGCACTCTTTCTTTAAGGGTCAAAATAGTATGCCCTATGTAAATCAAACCAGACTGACACCATATGATGTAACTCACATATACTGTATAGTAGTACATGTGATTGTTGAATTTTAATATCATAATGTGTTATGGGATGGGTGAATATTTTGTTTTTGCCGGCATAATAACAGTGGTACATCTGTTGCAGGGGAAAACCCCAATTGGGTTAAGTAGTTACCAAGTGTTAACTGTAGCAGGGATGAAGTGACTAGAAGTCAATCTACAGTATCTGCTAGGCTTCTCCCTTTACTAAAAGTGACTCAAAGTGGGGTAGTACTTATTTCTTTCAAGTCTGGATCTACTGCTGGTAATAGCTAATGTTTAAGGATTATTTGTTTAATCATGTTCGAGTAGTTAAATTCAGAGACAAATGTGTTTTTATTAGTTTGTTCTTATATATTCATACACACTAGTAGTTGTTCCCTACCCTATATTCTGTTCTTAATGCTGCTTCGTCCAGTACCTCTTAGCTGTAGCTATGTTTTCCAGGGCTTTTCTATAAATTTTTGACTTGTCTATGAAAAATGTGGACATCAGAGCAATTTCCTTTTAGTTTTAATGTTTCACCATTAGGTATGCTGTTTACCAAGTGTCAAGGATGTGCAGTATTGGAACATAAAATTGTGTTTTCTAGCTGTCTGTTATCTGCAGCCATGTGTACTATTTTTCTAACATTATCGATAAGGGTCAAATCTAAGAAATCAATCATGTGGGGTTATGTGTTGGCTGTAAATTTTAAACCTAAATCATTATTGTTCTGGTATGTGATGAAGTTATTTGTTTCGCATTCTAAACAATCCCAGATAACAGGTTGTTGATGTAATGACCATAACATTTCAAATGTTTGAAAAATGGGTTAGCCATGGGGTTGTAGATGGCCTCCACATGACCCCATGAAGAGGTTCAAGTAGGAGGGGGCCATCAACATGCCCATTGTGGTACCTTGAATCTGCAAGAAAAACTGCTTGTGGAAGACAGAATAGTTGTTTTTTTCAAAATCAGCTCAATGGCATACATCAGAAAATCAATTGCTAGTTCTGTACCCGATCATACCAACAAATCACATACTGCTGGAATGCCCACTTCATTTCTAATGGACGTACAGTATATAGTGCAGTGACTTCTACTGTTATTGAATGATAAGATTCTTGCCACACTACATCTCTTGATTTATTCAAAACATCTGTAGTTTCTTTAATGAAAGAGGGATGTGTGGCAACTAGCGGTTTAAGATAACAGTCTACAAATTTTGATGGATATTCTGTTAGAGAGTTGTTCCACGAAATGATCGGGTGACCGGGGGGCATTGACTGATATTTGTGAATTTTATTTTAGGTAAGTAATAAAATGTTGGTACAGTCTGGTGGGGCTTATAAAGGAACTCATGTTCCACTTGCATAATGCATCCTTCTGTTAAATAAATATCCAAAAGGTCTTTCAAATTCATTTGAAATATTGAGGTTGGATCTTTTTGTAAATGCTTGTAGGTAGTGAGTCATTCGGCTGGTGTAATGCTTCTGCTACATAATCTGCTTCTTTCAGCAAAGCAATGTTGCCACCTTTGTCCGATGGTTTGATAACCACTCCTTAGACTTTCTCTAGTTCTTGAAGTGTTGCACATTCAGATTTCTACAGGAATGTCTATTATTGCTGTTATGCACCAATTTGGTGACACCTTTCATAAGAAGCAGCCAATAAATATTTATTGCTTGACTTATCTGGCAGCTTGGAATGAATGTTGATTTCAGGCAAAAAGTGTTTTTAAGCATTTTTAATCTCTGACCTTGTTTTTTCTGAATTTAACATTTTCTGTGTTTCAGTTTCTGTTATTTGGTGAACAGTATCTGTGCAACATGTGCACTAGAGCAACTCGGCTAGCTAAAGCAGAGTACTTTAGATTCTCCCTCCAATCTAACCTTAATAGCCCCTCCAAATTCTGAAAGGTCATACACTCCCTGTTCTCAGTCCCAGCGGCCAAGCCCTCACCTCTCCTTAGTGTAAACAACTCCACACTCTTGGATTCTATCTCAGTTGCTGCAGAGTTTAACTTATATTTCTCCACCTGCACTTCCTCACTCCTTTCCTCCTTACCCCTCATGTCACCATCTCCACCACCTACAGGGCAAAAACTACTTCAAAATATAGGTATTTGTCCATCAGGGAAATCTCTCTGCATAAAGCTCTATAAGCCCTGCTAACGTTAAGCCCCTCAAATGGGAATTCCCCAGATGGACTAGACCTCAAACTTCTGTTCCTCTTGGCCTCTGACTCAGCTACCCCTATTGCCTACCTCCTAAATCTATCCTTAGCCACTGCATCTGTCCCTCGGTCCTGGAAGCACGCCATTGTCATCCCTCTCCACAAAGGGGGTGCCTCCTCCTCCATCTCAAACTATCGGCAAATCTCCCTCCTCCCTGCTCTGGTGAAGCTGCAAGAACACTTAGTGCTTAACCAGCTAAACTCCTATCTCACTGACTCAAATTTCTTCACCAACTACCAGTCCGGATTCAGGAAAGATCACTCCACTGCCTCCTCCTTATTAAGGCTCACTGTCACCATCCAGTCTGGAATGGATAGAGGTCTTATCACCTCTGCCATTTTCATTGATCTGGCCAAGGCCTTTGATACAGTCTCCCACACTCTGTTACTATCTAGCCTCCCTGACTCTGGCCTCTCCACATCTGCTACTGCCTGGTTCAGTGCCTATCTTACAGACCGCATTCAATCTGTCAGGTTTGTGGATGCCATATCCCCTCCCCTCCCCATGTCCACCGATGTCCCCCAAGGATTGGTGCTTGAGCCCATCCTATTCTCTATTTTTCTAAACAATCTGCCCCAAACTTGTTCTGCCTACTCAATCCACATGTATGCTGACGATACCATCCTATTTTCCTCTGGCTTCTCCCCAGCCTCAGTTGCCTCTACCCTCCAGGTGGATTTTAACAAAGTCCAGTTCTGGTTCAACTCTCACCAGCTCTCTCTGAATGTTAAAAAACTGTAACTATGACTTTTGGTACATCCCAACGACTAGTCAGGCTCCCCTCCCTCCCACTTTTCCATACCCTTGATGGGTCAGAGCTGGAGGATGTCACCTCCTTCCAGTATTTTGGAGTTTGGCTTGACTGCCATCTCACCTTCACAGTCCATGCTGACTCTATACTAACAAAACTCCGCCCCAAGCTTGGAGCTTTATATCGGAACCGTTCTAGCTGCCCCTATCCGGTCTGTCATGAACTTATCCAGAAGATGACACTTCCCTCCTTTGATTATTGTGATATTGTTTACAATGCCACTCACAAGTCAGTTTTATTCAAACTGGATACCCTTTTTAATGCTTTCTGCTGGTTCACTCTTGACGCTCCTCCTCTCACCCACCGCTGTGAGCTATACCACTCCTTTGCTCTCCCCTACCTTGAGAACCACTGCCTAATACACTGTGCCAAGTTTAACTTGAAGAACTGGTTTGGTACCCTCTCAGTGTATCTGACCTCTGTACTATCACCCCCTCTGGCACCCACCTATGCTCTGAGATCCCTAGACTCCTGGCTCCTGTTAGTCCCCAGATATTGGACCCAAGCTGGCAAAGCCACCTACTCTCATTGCTTCTCTCAACTCTGGAACTCTTTCCCCTTGGAAATTCGCCACTCTTCCTCTATCCGCTCACTATCCTATGCCCTTGCTAACCACTGCTCAGTAAACTGCTCCTGCAGCTAACTCTCCAATCTATTCTACCTCAGACACTCCTATATTTCTTCTGCCAGTAGGCCCAATGGTGATACTTTGCCAATCAGACACACCTACTGCACTTGATCCCAACTTTTGAGCTAGCTAGCTTGCACTTAATTCTATCTCATTATATACCACAACCCAATACCTTAGCAGGATTTCCTCACTGTAACTGTTATTCTTGACTATTAGGGTATATGTATTAATCCACACTCACCTATTCCTGTCAAACATATGCAGCTGTATTATCTAATTATATGTTTTCAATGTATAAAGCATGACTTCCCCATGTAATTGCTACTATACTATAAGTAAGGGTTAATTGTCATCTACACCCAACTATTTCTGTCAAATGTTTTCAGCTGTATTGTAATTGCATGTATAAATGTCAGGACCTGGACTACCTTTGTCCTCTTCCCCACTGTGCCCCTCCCCCCCCCCAGGTCACACCAGGAGACAAGCAGTTCTTACTCAGTGTGCTTTTCTTGGTGAAACAATTTCAATAAATAAATAAATAAAAATATTGCCCAAATCATATTCTGGAGAGTCTGACATATACTGTACATTGACATTGGTGCACTCTTTGTTGCTGAACGTATGACATCTTTTAGAGACCTGACTGAATTCCATCCCATGATGCTGTAATGTTTATGAAGAGTAATCTTGCTGAAGAATTTTAGCAAAACCAAATGGATAGTGACTTCATAGATAGAGCAAACTGGGAGTGACAGATGCCAGCTGTTATTTTCTGTGGCCCAATTTTCTGTCATGGCTACATAATAGTTTAGTTTATTCTTCAATCATAAAAAATATGATTATTACAATACATGTTATTACATAAAAAAAATTAAAATATAAACGCATTACAAATATTATGTTCAATAACACAAGACATATGCTGACAACAAATACAGTTATCACATTGATATACTGTGGTGATAAATACATACAGAGCTTAAAGGTGCCAGTTAGCTGATGACTTGTGGCTCAGTTTAAATTGATCTTCTTCATACTTATTTTCCTAGGAAGCACCAGAAATTCCCCTACTCCATGGATAATTAAGGGGTCTTCAGTTGCAAGAAGGACAGTAACCAGTTTGGGTTCATTTGTTGAAGTTATGGAATCTATAATCAGTTGTAACCAATTGTTCCTAATTTTGCTGTACCATGGACATTTTAATAACACATGTGCTAGATCTTCTCTTTCATTTTGATTACAATCACATAAGAAATCACTTGGTTCCTAGGACTTCTTATACAAAGCAGTTCTGACTTTAGATTCAGATAACTCAAGCCTAAATCATATGATGTTTTTGAGTGTATTGGGATCTTCCAGTACATCAATGTAATACCTAAACTCATGTTTATTATCATTATGTGTGTACCATTTGGCATACTTTGAGGTTCCCACACATACTAAATCTATATCCTTATAATATATTATCAATTTCCTTTTAATGTATGGTCTATTCTGTTCAGTAATGCTGATCCCTTTTTCACATACTCCATAAGAAAACCCAGAATGTATTTATCAAGGAGTCTTCTAAGATATTTGTACCAGAGAGAATCTTTAGTACCCCTCTTATTGCAGTCCTCCTTTTCCTGTTTGACACATCTGTAATTTGATCATGTTAATAATCTAACCCAGTAATTAACAAATCTGGTGTTAGCCCAGGCTTGTAATCTAACAAGTCCAAACTCTGCATGAATGAAGTATGCAGGTGTTGATTTTTGACAACCTAGGGTGGTTCTTAGAAGTTGTATTGCTGTTTTTTCTAATCAGTCAATTTGACTCATCCCCAATATCTCTGTACCATAAAGTGACTGAGTATAGAATTTGGCTTGCAGAGCATGCAGTAGAGGTCTGATAGATGATCCTCCATAACAATAGTTAAATCTAGCCAGTGCACTTACTGTTTTTTTGGTTTTAGATATTGTATATTTGAAATGAGAATTCCATGAGTCATTATTTGTAAAAATGATTCCCAGGTGCACGTACCTATTAACTGTTTCAAGTATAATATGATAAATTTTCCAGGAGTATTTAGTTTTTTTGTTCCTGCAGCTAATACTTTGCATTTTCCCCCGGTTTATCTTTAGAGATAAAGACTCTGATATTTTTGCCAATAGGTTTAATTTGTTATGTAACCCCACAGCAGTTAAAGAACACAACACCAAGACATTAGCATATGCAAGGGAAGAACACATTTTAGGGGACTCGGTGCCAGTAATTCAATAAGAAGATTATTTATGTAGATGCAAAATAACATCAGGGCCAGTATGCACCCTTGTCTGACACCTTTGTTGGTCTTTATGTTATTGGATAGATTATTACCAGCTCTAATTTGGGCACAGGTATCTGAGTATAGATTTCTTATACTATTAACAAAAACTGGGGAAATTCCCCAAGTTGTCATAATTTCTCATAATATGGCTCTATTTATTGTATCAAATGCTGAACTATAATCTATGAATTTCAGGTATAGCTTCTGTTTCATAATTTTAACATATTCTCAATTAAATGTGCAAGAATGTAACAGTTATCTATGGTGGAATGGTTTTCTCTAAAACTTGCTTGAGCAGGGGCTAAACCACTGAATGGATTCAACTTCTCCTTTCAATCGATCTAGTACCATTTTAGCATAGACCTTTTCCAAGATGTCCCCAAGGCTTATAGGCATATACATTGATGGAACACCCTTTGGGCCCTTTTTGTATATAGGAACAATTATTGAACCAGTCCAATTATGTGGTGTGTAGTTCTTTAACATACATTCATTAATAAATGGTACCAAGGAATCTGCCCAGTCCTCTGTCAGGCACAAGTAAACTTCCATTGTAATTTTGTCAGGTCCTGGTGGTTTATTCTTTTTTTAAGATAGCCTGGTTGGGGGATAGATCACAGAGAGTGTGCCTAAATGGTTATTATTCCAATAGTGTGCCAGTTACCAGTGGGGTTCCCCAGGGATCTGTACTAGGACCAGTGCTCTTTAGAGTATTCATGGCAGAAATGGGTAAGGGGTCAGAGAACTGGTTAAGTAAGTATGCAGATGATACTAAACTTGCAGGTATAGTGACCAATGTAAGGGGAGCACAGACACTACAGTACAAATCACATTAAACTGTTTCTTCCAATGAGTTACTTTAGCATTTCTGACTGAGTTGCATAAATGTTGCTTGAGCCAGCACAAAGCACTGCACAAATTGCTTCTTAGGAGCTAAAACTGTTATTTTGCAGTGCATTGTGACTGGACCAAAGATGCAGTCCAACTGAGTTGTAAAAACATTTTACAAACATTCCTCTTGAGCTGGTTAAGTACTGAAAAATGATGCAATATGAGCTGCCAGAGCATTACCAACTGTAAAAAACAATGTCAAACCAACTCATTGGTGGAACAGATCAATGTGGCTTGTACTATACAGACAAATTTAAATAACATCTAAAGCTGGGCGTATGCCAGCGGTATGAGTTTTAATATAGACAAATGTTGTGTAATTCACCTGGGTAAAAAGAACGGTGAAGTAAATTACTATTTAAATGGAATAGCACTTTGAAAATCAGATGATGAAAAAGACCGGTGTATCCTAGTAGACCGTAACCTAACATACCAGGCCAACTGTAACAAACAAATTATTAAAGTTTATCAAGTGCTGTGGAATATAAAGAAAAACTTTAGGAGCCATAGCCAAACAAGATTATGCCACTGTACAGTGCATATGTAAGGCCTGTACTGGATTACAGAGCCCCTGTATGGGGACTCATTAAGAAAGGGGCACTGACAAATGTAGAGAGGGTGCAAAGGCAGGCCACCAGAATTATATATAACCTAAATAAAGTCCAATATGAACAATGCTTAAACAAATTGTAGCTGATGTCCCTGGATACAAGAAGAATTAGAGGGGACTTGATGCAGTGTTATGATGTAATACAGGATTATTATATGCTAAATTAGCTAAACCTCCACTTTAAAAATTACATAAATGGTACTACGGGTCACCCTCTCCAGCTGAGACATATTAAACACAACACAAATAAGAGAAGGGTTTTCTTTACTCAGAGGGTGGTTGCCCCTTGGAATGCCCTGCCAGAGGAAGTTATCTGTGCAAATAGTAAGGCTCAGTTTAAAGATCATCTAGACTCTCTTATAGGGTCACAATCTGACATATCATGGGTGAGATGACAGGAGCAGTAATAGGCCAACAGCATGGCCCCCTTAGCTCATTATCACTTAATATGAAACTTAGCATAAGTTTGTAATTGCAATAATTACTTTAAATTTAGTAATATACCTATGAATGGCTGTAATGTCAAGATTTCCTCTTGGATCAAACAATACATTATAATATGAGGTCCATGTATTCATATCTATTTGATGTATCAGCTCTTTTCACCAGCCCTGCAACCTCTGGCAACCATAACGCAGAATGCTTTAGTATCATCATAATCAATAGCTGTTATCATTTTTCCCACTGCAGTTCATGGTATGTCTTCCTATTCTGTTTTAGAAAAGCCCTATAGTTCTTTCTGGTTTCCTTTAATTCTCTGGCACTTGCTTTGCCAGCGTTACATTTTTTTTCCTATATCTTGCAATCTTTATCAAACCAGCCAGTCAAAAGGTTAGCTTTTTTTAATACTATATGTTTATAAAGATCAGACTCCAACTCCAGGAAGAAGACATGCAAATTTGTGAACATTTGTTAAGGATCATTATTAACTAGTTTCCATGTGTTTAGAAAAAAATTTACCTGATTCACTATCTGTTCTTCCAGAGTTACTGTCCATTCCAACTTTTTGGAATATCTGACCGTGATGTCATTAAGGTCTGCTGGTATCTTTAATGATTTTTCTTTGGTACTATCCATTTTTTTTTATATAAAATGACTGGAAAATAATCAGTTTCTGCTCTGTGGTCTCCCCAAAAGTCTGACTGCCCTTGCCACAGTATTAAAGAGCTGGTGTACCAAACATGAGCTAATGTAGCACTTCAGTCATCCCAAGCTTTGACCTGTCAACTAAATGGTGGTTTAACACTTATTTAGTTGTTTGGTAAAGAGTTTTTATATTCATTTATCATTTTACAGTACTTCCATGTTTCAGACTGTGTCCTGTGCCATTCCTTGCTGCAAGCCATGGATGTGACATAGTGGGGGAAGGGTGTCAGGGTCAATCAAGTGTGAAGTCAGTCAGATTAACTTGCACATCCAAATGCAAATAGTTGTGCCTTGTCTTTCATATTTATGTTGAAACTGGCGCATATTTACTTCAGCTTTTTAACAGTACTCCCCCATCCCATACAAGTAGCTCTTAATTTATCTGATTCACTGTATTGCCCATCTGTTCTAATGGTGCAGTACTACAAGCCACACCCCCACCCCCAGCAGGACTGGAGCCTTCATCATCCAAGGTGATCATCACAGTACCCCTGCAGCCAGCTGGCCCCCATTGAATGATTAAACATGAATAGAAGTAATCTTACTTAGTTGTTTTTTCCAGACTACCAGCTTGCAATCATTTCTGCAAAGGATGAGTCTGGCAAATTTCAAACACTGTGACATAAACAGAAATTATAGAACAGCTCAGTGAGCTGAGCTGAAGATAGCATCTTACTGTTAAAAACTAGTGCTGTTTCATATTTACTCATGGTCAGTCATTCAAAGGGTGGCAGCCGGCCATGGAGGGGGCTATGCTGGTTACCGTGGGGGGTGAGGGCTTCGGGGGGGGGGCTTGGCAGTGGTAAGCACATAGGAGTGGTCAGAAGTGGTTAGGAATTGAGTGGATGGGGACAGTTTCCAAGGTTGCACAGCGTTCCCCCTACAGCATCACTGCTATCCCCCAAGGAGGTGTGCACGCACTGCCCATACCTGAGCTATGTCAGAGAAAATATTGCTATGGTTCACATTTTGATATACACTGAACAGTTTACTAAGTACCTTTACAGTGCAAGATGTCAGAAAGAAACTCACAACTACAGTAGCCAGTTACAATATTGGGCTCTAATATCCCAGTACACTAGCTCTTTAAGTCTAAGACAGAGGCTCCTGCATTTGTGAAGTAAGTCAGTGAGCCTTGATTGTCCCCTTTTGTTCTACCATTCAATGGGCAAATTAGATTATCCTGCATCAGCTTAATCAGCTTCTTGCCATTGTAGTTGTATCTTAAGACACTCATCATTCTTTTGTCTCTAATTACCTCAGGGTACATAAAGCCAAGTATCGAATTGTCACTAAGGTTATCAAAAACTATAATCCTTGCATTAAAGTCACCTGTAAGTAAAAGGCATGCACTTGGTAGGTTCAGCTGTGCCTCTCTTATTGAATTTGTTAATTTTTCCTGTATGCTGTTAGAGATGATCTTTTTCTTCATTGGCGGAATATAGCAATTAAATGTCCAGTTAGGTATGGATGCCCTACACTCAGAATCCCATCAGACACGAGTCTGACACCTTAATCACAACAATTAAAATGCCGATAAACTCTTGATACTGACTTGATGAAATCCCGACTTTTGGCAACATTAAAGAGCAAGTTTATTTGCAAGGGAAATGGTAAATTGCTCCACCCACCTTCTGACGTTACAGCTGATCGGCAACACAGCACAATATCACTTGCTCTGGTTGTCCCCACTTTGTTTCTGAAGGGTAGAAGTTGAGGTTCCTAAATGATAGAAAAAAGTAAAAACTCCTTTGGTAAAAGACCTTAAGTCAAAATTAAAGCTCCTTTCATGTAGCTCCTGTTTTCCCCACTCTGTCTCCCTGACTCAAGTCAAAACTAAAGCCCCTTCCTTGTGGCTTCATTTTTCCATGCTATCGTCCTAAAAGGACCTAAGCTCTTGGTATATTTTTTTCAACTTCTCATAGCTTTTTTGACTATAATTATGTTCGTCACCAGAATCTTGAATATAACAGAATATGTCCTGTTTCAGGTATTACCTCTTTTCTACCATGTATGTAGACCAGGTATGGGGAAGGTATGTAGGAACAACTTGGGGCATCTGCTGCTGGGAGGTGTTGGTGGCTCACACTGTGTTGGAGTTATGATATATTTTGTAAGTTACCTACTCTGTTCAGATTTTTATTTATATCCCACAGACACTGTCTAATGTTTCAAATTATGAACTGCACAAGCAAAGGCAGACAGTGAAGTGTTTAGGTGTCTGATCTGCATTAGAGCTGGGATATCGCACACAGGAAAATGTCTGATACACTAGTGCTTCTGGCTTATAATATTGGTGGTAACCTGTCTAAAATGCTATGATACCAGTAAGTTCTTTACCCTGATCTGAACATTTTCCTTTTTTTAAATGTCTGAAACTGTGGGTTATATACTTTTTCCCTTGCCAGTAAACTTGCTCTTTAATGTTGCTGAAAGTCAGCTGACAGGTTACCACTAACTGAAAGAGTACTTGACAGCTGCTTTGGGGAAGTAGTGCAGTCGAGCCTGGATGTTTTTTGCCTGATACACTTGCCCTTCTTTGTCTTTTGCTTGCGTTGCAGGAAAGTCGGGATTTTCATAGACGGTAATTCATTCGTCAGTACTTTATTTGTCAGTATTTTAACCCTGTTGGGATTCTGGTGTCGGGCATGTTGTTTTGGGGATTTTGGTAGTCAGGATTTCATACAGATCCCTTAAATGTCAATATCTGAGTTCTAGCAGAAAAAAAAATGGATTCCTATGAAGTGGATTTCCTATATTATTATCTCCAGTTTTGTAAATATTCCTGTTTTAACATAAATGGCTAGACTGCCTGACCTACGACCCAGTTTGGCATTCTTAATACCTGGTTTCTGCACAATAGTATGACCATTAATATCCATCTCTCCATTAGAACCATGCCATGTTTCTTATAAGCAAATTAAATAAAATGTACTAACAAAGTTAAACCAATCCTTGTCTTGAGTTTTAGACTTAAAGCACACTACATTCCAGGAAATTAAGAAGGGATGCCTATCATACTCAGTGCTTAGGGTACACACTGTTGAATCTGAGTCAGGAGGCCAACCTACATATTCATTGTTATTTACAAGATTAGAATCAAGTCCCCTTTTTGGTTGTATCAGTCAGTTTTTGTAGCCTGCCAAAGCCACATATCTATTCATAATTGGTATTAGGAACCATTTGTACTGTGAGGTTGTTCAGTGAAGAGACTGTACAAATACTGTGCTTGGAGTGTGAAGTATGGTGGAGAGCCATCCTATCCATTAAGGTCACACAAATAGAGACCCATAGCATCCAGTTCAGTTACATTCTGCCAAACTCTACTGGCCACCTGTGAGTTCTTAAAAAAATATATCAATTTGTCTGTCTCCTCTGAGGCTGAAATATCTCTGTGTTCCTAGTACCCTCTTTCTTCCCAGTCTAATACTTAACAGGTTGGTGTACAAATTACATTAAGCTTTAGTTAACTTAGTGTTTGTTTTATTATAAAGTTTTTTTACACCCAAATACATTTAATGTGACAATATCTAGATCTTCATTTATTGTGTGTGGTCTGCCTTGTACTTCATCACTTACATCAAATCCTGCAGAGATATTCACAGTATCTAATACTCTAGGGTGTTTGTCAGACAATGTAGCAGTAAGATTTAGAGTCTGAATTTTCTGAATATTTCTCCAGATATAGTTTAGCGTCTTTCAGTAGTAAAATAAATGTCAACAGTCTCTGCAAAAGTATCCTTTTCTGATCCTGTGTGCCTATTAACCATATGAAAATCATCTACTGCAATGTTTAAGTCCAGTTTCTCCTTCAATACCTGAAATACTAATTCCTGCATTGTTTCACCCTTTGCTCTTCTTAGGCCATATAATCAAATACCTGACGTGGTAGATTACATGCTGATGTAGTAGTACCTGTCCCTACTGTTTCTTGCATTTCTTTTCTTTATAATTTTTCCGTGCTATCTGGATGCTTATCTTGCAGTTGAGTGACTTTGTTCACGTCTTTGACTATATGATTTTTGTTAGCTTTCTTATTCATATGTATATTTTTCTATTTTGTTTCTTTATTTTCTCTGTGCTTTATTTTTTGCATCTTACAATCTGTTTTGATCTTTCTTTTAGCTACCTTCACTTTGTTCTTGGATTTTACTTTTCCTTCATTCAAATTCTTATTCCTAATTATATCATCCTTAAAATTCTAATGTGCCATTAATTGCAACACATTCTTTTAATGATTCAATTTAATTTCTATTAATTATTAGCTGTTCATATAGCATAAGATTGGCTGCATACTGGTTTTTCAAGACCTTAATGATATCTTCACTAAGAATCAAGGGGGTATATATCAGTGTATCACTGTTCTGTCTATTATTTGTCACTGAAGGGATACTCTTCTCAAAATCTTAGTATTGACAGACTGTCCTTGTCTATCTGCTGTAACTTCCCTACATCTTGATTTCCTTTGAGTGAATTCCCTATCATACTCGCAGGGGTATATTTTTGGATGGTATCTAATCATTTAAGTCCCTGTATGGTGTTTTCCAGTCTATCCATGACTTCTTTAAGCACCTTATTCCATTATTTTGTGCTTCTACCGGTAAGTCAGCAAAAGTGACATTTTGGCTCATTAATTCAACATTACTGCCCTCCATCAAGTATTGGTAGTATCTAGAGGCCCAACCAATAAAATCTTTCTCTAAAGAGTAATTATCATGCTGAACAGGGCTTTTAATAGAAAGTGGGTTCTGTTTATTAACAGTCATTTTTCTGTTTTTTACATTGGTAGCCTATGAGGTTAATAATTATGGGGCTGAAATAGAAGTAAATGTATATGCTGAAGTAGAAGTAAATGCATGTGAAAAAACAGGTATGAGTGTACCATTTTTGAGTCTACTTTCTTTATTTTGACCGTTGTCTGTAGTTTTGATGAACATTTCTATGATAGTTTGTTTATTTTTTTCCAACTTCAGTTCTTCAAACCCATGTTACTTTTATTGATATCTCTTGGGTCTTTTATTGCACCCTTCCTTTTTTTTTAATCCTTTTTATCTTCTCACATTTAGGATGGTCTCTTCCAACTTTATAATCCCATCCTTTTTCTTTTGGTTTTCATACCCTTGTTTCCCTGTTGTTGCCTTGGATATGGAACACCTCTTATCCTGCCTACTTTCCTCATCTATTTCAGTTACAATTAAACCATCCTGACACTTCGCATTATTATTACAAAATGCCTCAATTTGCTGACTTCTTGTGACCACCATAACTTGTTAGTGTGATACCTAGTTTACACTTGACTTTATCAATTAATTGTGGTATCTTAATGGACCTTGGGCACTATGTACAAAGGGTGCAGAGTGGCTATGTATGCATATCAGGGGTGTGTAGGCACTTCACACCCACTGCACCCCCAGTATGGTATTCTGGAAGGGGGGTGAAGACCCACAGCACCTGATTCCCCATGCCCATGGACAGCTCCATGCAGGGGCCATTATGGGGGCATGCCAGCAGTACATGGGATTTACTAACCCGCTAGTGCTGGTCGTGTGGGTGTGCTGGGCAGCACAGGGTATGCCAGGGCTGATGCTGCTGTAACCCACTGTGTGTCCCCATGGGCACTGCCAGTGAGTGACCAGGGCACCGTGATGGGGTGCACCATGCCAGCCCTGACCGCTGGGCTGAGGGGAGTGGCCGAGGTGGATAAATGGGTGAGTGCCCAAGACTTTGCTGCAAGTTGCAATGGGACTGGTGGTGCCTCGGAGATCCTGGTGCATGCTAACAGCATGCACAGCCCTGGACTTGTGCCACCCAGTGCAAGTGATCCACTGTGTGCTCCAGTAGGGGCTTTCTATTGGATGCCCCCCTGGGACAGCCATTCCTCCTCTGGCTGCCCTTTGGAGACCTGGGCACCAGAGGGGCAGGGCCCCAGACAGCAGGCTGGCAGTCTTGCATAAAGTCAGTGCGCATCTGTTCATGGGTGTGCAGGGGCACATGAGGGGTATGTGTATTTGCCATGACCACGATGAGGCCACTGATGACAGGAAGACCAGCCCTGTCCCTGCCACACCATAACGTGCTGGAGTGGTGGCAACAGCACTCCTGGGCCATGGCTACATACTGGCCCCACCACTGCCTGAGCATGGAGCTGCCTGGCATGGCAGGCATACATGCCACACAGGGCATGTTGTATGGCATGTCCCTATACATAGGGCATGCTGTATGGCATGGCACCGTACACAGAGCATACCGTATGGCACATTGCTGTACACAGGGCATGCCATACAGCACAATGCCGTATGCAGGGCATGCTGAATGGCACATGTGCCACATGTGGGCAGCACACAGCAGCAGGCATGGCACATGGTGCATGTGGTATGGAGCGGTGGTGACATGGGCACAGTGGCACAGACCCATGCACCATATGTTGGCATGCCACATGGCATGCACAGGCACCATGCAGCAGACCTGGGCATGAGGGCCACACCCATTGGTGCAACAGCAAGGGACAGGCCATGGCAGCACCTAACAGACAACCTCCCCTTTAGTCAATGAACACACAGGTGGCAGGTACACTGTTTATTGCAGGCATATGGAACACAACAATACAGGGAGCACCCCCCCAATCACAGCAGGTGGAGACAACCCCAATGCCCAGCATTCCCCCCAAGCAGTGGGCATCTGACACACATAGCCCTCCAACACTGCAGTTGCAATGCACCACACCCCAGACAGTGTCCCTCCAAGCAGAGGCACCTCCTACACTTTCCAATCACATTGGCGGCGGGACCCTTCACTGCCTTGCAGGCTGAACTCTGTCCAAGTCCCTGTTGCTGCTCATAGAGCTGTCACCAGACACTAGCTCCTGCGGTGGGTGGCCGATGTTCTTCAACATCATACGTCGCACTGGACCCCTGTAGCGCTGCAAGACAATAGGGAACATATCAGTCCTGGAGGTGCATCCCAAGCCCCGCCATGTCACCTCACACCCCACTACCCACCGGTGATGGGATGTACACCTCCCAGTGCCTGTAGGCCATGTCTTCATAGAATATCATGCAGCCCTCCCCCTTCAGGATCAGGTAGTTGGGGTACCTGCACCGGTACTGCAGGTGCTGCTGTACAGGAGTGCAGATGTAGTAGAGTGCTCCTTCTGGCTGCACCTGCAGACACATCTCCATCCTTTTCAGCCACCCATGGGGATCCTGCTTGGGAGACAGGGAGGTGTAGGTCAAACACATGTCCAACACGTGCAGCAGCACAGAACAGTGCACGCAGAATACACAGTACCAGTCTGACTGAATGCACGGGCCTGTCACAAGTCCCCTGTACCCCAGTTCAGGGTGTATGTTTTCTCTGACACCTTGAACAGGTGTCATGGGAACTAGGCCATCCTGTCCACAGTGGTGTATGCCATGTTATGTGCTGATCTGGCAATACACTGGTCACGTCATGGATGTGGGCATGTGCCATGGGACACAGGGCTGTGTGAGGGCATGCTGACTCCTGTGGTCACCACGCCCATAGCAGTGCAGGGCTATAAGGGAAGGTGACTGCCAGCTGCACTGTGTGGGTGTAGGTTGACACAGTGATTCAGAATGTTCCCAGGAGTGGGACTGCATCTGCTACTGTTGGAGGCACATGACAGGAGATGTCAGAACTGACTGCCATGACCCAGGATGTTCCATGACATGGTTGACACCACAGGATGGTGGGATATGCATTGTCTGGAGTGGTTCTGCTTCCCATGGCTGATTGTTGCATGGCTATGCAACATTGTCCACATGGCCACAGCACCCAGGACCTGGTGCTCCAGGGTGATGTTGGTAGAGACTAAGGTCATGTGCGCCCTGTCCTACTATGCAACAGGGTCATTCCAGCACATGACAGGGGACACACTCAGCATGAGCCAACCCTCCATACCCTGTGGCGCAGGTGATGGATGCACTACTGCCATACATAGGGGGCCATGTCTACCTGCCCCAAGATGCACAGGAGCTAAGTGTGACAAAGCAAGCATTCTTTTCCATGCATGGGATGCCCAATGTGTGTGGGGTTGTCGATGACATGCACATTGTGATCGTGACCTCCACGGTAGATGAGGAGACCAACTGCAACAGGAAGGGGTTCCACAGTGTGAACTGTCAGGTGGTGTGCGATGCAGCTGGCCTCTTCATGGATGTGTGTGCCAGGTTCTGGGGGTCAATGCATGACTCCTAAATTCTGGATGCCTCTAGCCTTGGTGCAATGATGCAGGATGGGCAACTTGATGGATGGCTACTGGGTTCATATGCACACATGCCTGGTGCACACACCGCCATGTTTACCTGCTGCCCCATGCTTACACTGTATCTCTCCTCCCTGCAGGTGATAGTGGCTACCCCCTGTGTGCCTATCTCATGGCTCCTATCCTGGCACCGGCACCCAGGCAGAGGTGGCATACAACACTGTGCATCACAGGACATGCAGCATTGCAGACCAGACCGTTGGACAGCTGAAGATGTGCTTCTGGTGTCTTGACCACTCAGGGGGCACAGTCATGCTATCACTCGCTAGGTCCTGTAGGGTGTTCGCTGTCTGCTGTATGTTGCACAACCTGGCCAAACGTGAGGCCATGCTGATGCCACTGAGGCCACTTCCCGGCCCCTATGGCAGATGTTGAGGGCAATGACGAGACCCATTGCATGCAACATTTGGAGCAGGGCACCACGAGTGGCCGTGCTGTGTGGCTTGTACTTGTGGCAGGTACATTCACACGGTGATGATGTGGCAAGGCGAGGCCCAGACAGTGCTCCACTGGTGGTCTCCACATGGCCGTGCCAGGGCCTCTGCCAGGATGTTGCTTGCAGCATGTGGCATATGCTGCCATCATCGAGATGTGGCCATGATGATGAGGACACCTGCTGAGTGCCCATCCATGGTGGGGTGGGGAGCCATGGGGGGCCATGAGGAGGCCAGGGATAAGCATGCACCATTCATGTGCAGATGTACTGTTGGGTCCATCACAGGCCTAAGGCATCAGGCTGGGACTGAGATCATGTTGCTGCATGTGTGCCCAGGTGTCTGGGTGCCACCTGCACCCATGCTGCCCCATGTCCCCTACACACCATGTGTGCCTGGCAGCCATTGCTGCTGGGCTGGTGTCCACATCCCTGTGTGCCCCGGCCATCCATACTGATGGTGTGGCTGATGCTGTTCATGGCAGTGCCATGCTCTGGCTGTGGTGGTGTGGCATCTGCCATGGCACCTGGGTGTGTAGTGGGCGGGGGATCCCTGTACACACCTTGTTCCAGTCCATGGTCTAGTTCAGTGGCCTGTGTGGCTACCATACAGGTGTTCACCGTTGGCACTGGGGGCAAGCCCACTGGGGGTGCTGCAGGCTTGGTACAAAGGTGTTGCATGATCTGTTCCAGTGCCATGGTGGACCATGTGATGCTGTCACCAATGGTGCGGGCAACCTGGAACAGTGCGGCGATGTTGGCTGTGGTGTTCCGCTGTTCAGCGAAGTGGTCCCACTCCAGCTGCTGCAGCACAGGGTACTGTTCCTTCTGGTATAGGTCATGTTAAGGTGTCCAGCTGCATATGCGAGTGCCTGTGGATGGGTCAGTTTGCTGGATATGTCGGTGCCCTTCTAATATGAGTAGTGTTGCAATTCGAGGGCTGGGAAGGTGAAAATGTCAATACAAAAGGTCAAAGTTCCAGCAACTCAAGTAGTTTTTCAAAATCCTTTTATTTTCATATATATTTTTTCAAATATCCATAAGATCCTTATTCCCAGTGTTTCACCTGTACATCAGGCTTCTTCAGGGGTGGATCTTGTTTTATCTAGTAAGCATTCCTTTTGGAGTTTGTAACTTGTTCATACTGCATTACCCATGTTTCCTTCTTAACTTTGTTCAGTTAGAAACACTGGGTACAAGAACCTGGTTGCTATTTCAAAGCTTGTGTGTCCCCTTGTTTAGTGAGTTCTATCACTTTTCTGGTGCCTTTTCATTACACAAGCTTCTCATGCTAATACTATAAGATTAGTGCTTTACTCTTTGTTGCTGCAACACTGTGTGTTTGCAAAGTTTTAACATAGCACTATATCAAGGTGTGCGTGTCTGTCTGCTACAGATCAGAGAGTAGCAGACAGACACACACACCTTGAGATAGTGCTCCTATAGTTAGAGTTGAGTAGGCACTTTAATGTTAAACCTCAAATGTTGCGCGTTAATAACTTTGCAACCATTCAACGGATTTGCACAAAATTTGGAATGTGCAGTCTGGCATGGTAGATCGCTTGATTTACCAAGTTGTGTTTTGGTCGGACACATGGTTTTTGTGCAGCAAAACACCAAATAATGCACTTTTTGCCAGCTTTAATGCATTTTATGCCCATGAAGCTGCAACCACACTGTGTGATCGTTTGGTCTGAAATGTGGAAAGCAGAAAGAGTTTGGATCAAGGAATAATCCAGCATTAGTTTGGTAAATAAATGTTAATCCGTTCCAAAGTTATTAAAGTTTAAAGTTTTGATTTCTGAACATGCTCTGTTCACTCCAAAATTTATATGTATTTTTTGTGAACTAAGAATGGTCTCACGGTCAAGGATTTTGCTACCTCGAGAAATAAAATTCTTGTCCATCAGAAAAATTATTCGGCCGCGAGCTGCCATCTTGTTTTCAGTTTTTCAGCCAAACAGAATGTCATAGCTTTGTCTATGGGTAACGTTTGGGCCAAATGAGGCATGGATTTTGTTCAGAGTGATGCCCTCTACAAAGCCATGCCTTTGGTTTGCATGTCAAAAAATAGTTTTTTTAAAAAATGTAAAACTATTCTTTCATGACTCGCTAACGATCCTAGTCCACGAGCCTACAAAATCCTGGTCCATGAGCTTTGTCCATCATGGGGTGACCAGATAGCCAGAATTTTGTGACCAGATGTTCCTGATGGCATGACCAGATGTCCCCTCACGGACTAGAATTTTGCTAGCTCGCAGACTAGGACTGATCTGAAGGCCCAGGATTTTGCTATCTCACGAATGAAGAATTTTTAAAGGTGTAACAACTTTAAAATTGCATTTCTCATTAACAGTTTGGTCTTTTTATTTGAAATTTACAGGTGTTGAGGGGATATCCCACAGGTGTGAATTATGCTGTTTAGGTGTTGGGGAATTAAGTGGTTCAATAGATATGCCATCACAAACTTGAGATTTCCCCCATAGGATAACATTGCAGGGTCTGCCATGCCTTTTGGCACCCATATCTCAAAAACAAAGCGAGATACAGAGTTTTCGCTACTGGTGGCTTAGATCACTTTTATGTGATCTGTGCCAGTGGAACAAGATTTGAAAACATACAATATACCTGCAGTGGAACTTTTTCTGTTGGTTTCTCAATTCAGATATTGTCAAATTAGTGTCACAAGGCTTCAAAGAGTGCCTGTCCAGTGCATTTAAGTGCCTGTATCTTGGAAACAATGTGAGATATGGGTTTGGTCATTACGTTGTTGTGTACAGTACTCACTGTGAAGATTACAACACTTGAATTTTTTTCTACCTGCTATGGTTCCTGACATATTGGCAAATTAGTGTTAAAATGGTGTCTTGCCCTATAGGGCTGCTGTATGGCTCTGTAGCTATGCATATTGTTATGCAGAAATGAGCAACTTGGTGGCTCCGCACTCCCACCAATACTTGTGTTTTATTAGTTATATTGCATTTTTTAAACAGTATGGAAATTCATGGCAAAAGACTGCATTTAATGCATCAGTTAGGGTTAAAGCAACAAAAGTGAGGAAATGAAACTTTAGGATTGAGCTCCTAACCCCACCCACACACAACCCACACACCCATCCTCCACAGACTGACAGACACTGGGGTGTGCCATGGAGTCATGAGGCCTGACTCTCATCCCATTCTCCTTTCCTGTAGCATATAAACCTGCTTACACATGGAATAGGGTGATAGTTGGGCCACATGACCCCATGGCACACTCAGGCATCTGTCAGTCTGTGGTGGATGAGTGTGTGGGTTGTTAGGTAAAGGTTGGAAAGGAAAAAGATCCATCTCCTCATACGATGCACAGAGGAAATGACACACGTCACCCAACAACTAACATGCAGAAATCTGGCTAATCAAAAATCATGTACACAAATGTTCGCAGTCTGGGAAACAAGATCCCAGACCTGCAGACAATAATGACAGAGGCTAAACTGGACATAGTAGCTATTAGCGAGACATGGTTTACCAGTAACCACACTTGGGAGACTTCAGTACCTGGCTATGTACTTTTCAGATGAGACAGAGGTGCCAAAAGGGGGGGTGGAGTGGCCCTTTATGTCAATGAAAATATCAACGCTACAGAAATTCAGAATACACATAAGGAGCCAGAAGAACTGTGGGTCACCCTGGAAACAGGAAATGGGATAGTCGTATGAACTGGGGTTGTCTACAGGCCTCCAGACTAGGGGGAGGACATAACCACATTACTGTTGGAAGATATACAAAACCTGGACAGTTAAAGTGGAGGTTCTGATAACGGGAGACTTCAACATGCCAGATACAGATTGGTCAATACCAGCAGGAACATCTGCCAGAACTAGACACATGGTGGATTCCCTGTAGGGGGACCTCAAACAACTGGTACAACAACTAACAAGAGACAGGGCTATCCTAGATCTAGTACTGACTAACAGGGAAAGGATCCCAGATCTCCAGGTTGAAGGTCACCTAGGGGCCAGTGACCATCACATGATATGATTCAATTTGGCCACTAGAACTAAATCATCCCATTCCAAGGCAAAAATATGGGACTTCAGAGGAGCTGACTTTGATAAGATGGTCAACAGAGTTAAGGTAGCCATGGCAAAAAGAAATACAGATGAGGGGGTAAAGGCAAAGTGGGCAAGCATTAAGGATGCAATTATTGAAGAAACATCCCACTGTGTTAGAGAGAAAAGGAAGTGCAAAAGAAGAAGGAAACCACTTTGGTTCTCAAAAACAGTAGCAGAAAGGGTCAGAGCCAAAAGGCTGGCCTTCAGGAAATATAAGGCAACGCAGCAGGATGAAGTTAGGGAAGCATACCAAACTTCCCTAAGGGAAGCAGGGAAGGCAGTAAGCCAGGCAAAGGCCCAAAATGAGGAAACACTAGCACAAACAGTAAAAGAAGGTGACAAGACTTTCTATAGATACATTAGTGAAAGGAGAAAGTCCAGTGGGGGTATTGCTAAGATCAAAGGGGATAAGGGGCCATGTGAGGAGGAGGAGGAGGACCATGTAAAAGCATCTATCCTAAATAGATTCTTCTGCTCAGTATTTACTGAAGAGAAGGTAGGGTGGGGCCCACAGCTCAGCACCATGGACACAGGGGGGAGGGAGGTGTGCACTAGTCCCTTCACAAAAGAAAGGCCCTACAAGAGCTTGATAAGCTTAGGGTGAACAAGGCAATGGGACCTGATGGCATACATCCCAGGGTACTAAAGGAGTGAAGGGTGGAACTAGCAGAACCATTATCAGAACTCTTTAGTGAGTCTCTGAGCACAGGAGAGGTCCCGAAAGTTCGTAGAAGGACTCATGTGATCCTGCTCTACAATAGTGGTAGCAGGGAGGAAGCAGGGAACTATAGACCAGCCAGTCTTACCTCAGGAGTGGGCAAGATTATGGAGGCACTCCTTAAGGAAAGGATAGTGCAACACCTGGAGTCCATAGGAGCACAGGATCCAAGACAGCATGGGTTTACTAAAGGAAGGTCCTGTCAAACTAATCTCATAGATTTCTTTGACTGGGTAACCAGAGTGGTGGACCAAGGGGGAGCAGTTGATGTCACCTACCTTGACTTCAGCAAAAGCTTTTGATACTGTTCACATAGAAGATTGATTAATAAGCTGAGTAGGCTCAGGGTGGGTCAAATGTTGGTCAATTGGGTGGCAAACTGGTTGAAGGGCAGAAAACAGGGAGTGGTGGTAAATGGTGTACAGTCAGAAGAGATGCAAGTCACAAGTGGGGTACCTCAGGGATCAGTCCTGGGATCAGTCCTCTTCAATATCTTCATCAGTGACAGTGCAGAAGGACTGGAGGTAAGGTTTGTCTGTTTGCAGATGACACCAAGATCTGCAACACAGTAGATGATCCAGATGTGGTGGACAGCATGAGAAGAGATCTGGATAAATGAGCAAACTGGTCAGAAGAGTGGCAATTGGGGTTTAATGCAAGAAGTGCAAGATTTTGCACATAGGGAAGAGAAACCCTGAAGCCACCTATATTCTGGGAGGGGAGTTGCTGGCAGTCACAATGGAAGAAAGAGACTTCGGCATCATCATCATCACCGATGACCTGAAATCATACAAGCAGATCACTAAAGCAGTAGATAAGGCTAGGAGGATGTTGGGGTGTACTAGTAGGGGTATCACAAGTCAGAAGAGGGAGGTAATAATCCCTCTTTACGAGACACTGGTTAGGCCCCATCTGGAGTACTGTGTGCAGTACTGGAAGCTGCACCTTCACAAGGACATTAACCAAATTGAGGCAGTCCAGAAAAGGGCAACCAAAATGGTGCAGGGACTGCATCAGAAAATATATGAGGACAGATTAATGGAGCTCAGTATGTATACCCCAGAGCAAAGGAGGGCAAGAGGTGATATGATTGAAACATTAGAACACCTTAAGGGCATTAACAAGGTGAAAGAGTATGACATGTTTCAATATAAGAAAAATAGCAGGACAAGAGGACACAGCATGATATTAGACCGAGGCCAATTAAGGGGTAATGTGAAGAAGTTCTTTTTCACAGAAAGGGTGGTGGATGCATGGAACGGCCTACCTCAGGAAGTTGTAGATATGAATACAATGCAGGGCCTCAAACAGGCATGGGATAGGCATAAGAGAGCAATACAGATGAGTATGAATAGATAGGCCATTGACAATGCAAAAGCCGATAGCACATTCATAAGGAAGAAAAAGAAATGGGCAGACTGGATGGGCCTTGCAGTCCTTATCTGCCATCATCTTCTATGTTTCTATGTTTGTGGGTGGGGTTAGGGCTCAACCCTAACATTTCATTTCCTCACTTTTGTTGCTTTAACACCTAACTGATGCATTAAACACATTTTTGCCATGAATATATATATATATATATATATATATATATATATATATATATATATATATACATATACACACATATATAGATAGATATAACTATATATAAAAAATATATGAGCTCACAGAAGAGGGGCCACAGGATGGAAACTTGCAGAACTCCACAGTCACTGGTTTAGGTGATGATGCGTATGAGTTAAAGCTGATGACTTGGGCTCTGCCAGTAAGATTTGATTAAAGCCACCTCAAAAATGCATTCATATTACCATGCATGGATTGCAGGTGGGTTAACAGCATATCATGGTTGATGGTGTCGAAAGCAAATAAAAGGTCTAGTAGCAACAGAACTGTATAAATTCCTTTGTCAATTTGTAGTAGGATGTCATTTGATACACACACAAGTGGTCTGTATCAGTGCTGTGGGTACTTCAGAAGTCAGACTGGTAATTTGTGTAGAAGTTGATCTGAAGTAAGATTGTTTGTTAATTGGAGGGGGAGAGCTTTCTTTAACATCTTGGATATATAAATGGCAACTGGGTAGTTTGCCAGTAGATGGCGAGAAAAATCAGGAATTAATAAAGGTTTTTTTTAAATGTGCAGAACTAAAGCTATTTTGAAGGAAGAAGCTTTTGATTAGCTAAGCTGGGGCAGGAATTCAAGGGCAATTACTTTGATCTGACATTCTTCAAAATAGTTAGATGTTTGCTTAAGTGAGGAGATTGAAGGATAAAAAAGTCATGGAACAGATATCAGCTATGGGATCTGGAGTTATGGAAGAGGTAGGCATACCTGATCAATTTAGGGCAAGGTCTGTACCTGTGGTTTCCCTCCAGGAATCCCCAACTCAGATGCTCCACTCCTGCTCTATTTCACTCATGAAATGAGCCCAGAATGTGAATGGATGGTTGATCTAGATTTGAATTTATCTCATGGAGTGCTTCCTGGTGCTCCTGAAATGATGGCCCTGTGTCATGAGATCTCACTCTGCTCTGCCTCCACTTTCTGCCCCCAACATTGATGAGTCTTCCTATTCCTACCTGGAACAGTGACTTTAGCAATAAGGATTTAAAGCACAAAAATGCACACAGTCATATGTTTAAAGATGGTGTAATGTAAAGGGAGGGGTAACATAACTTAGCTCCTGGTGTTTACCTACACTGCCACCACCATCATTGATTAGGGTTAGGTGGCTACAGTGAGCAATGCTGATTTTTGCCCATTGATGGCCTAGTGAGTTGAGTGATGGAGAACAGGAGTTTGGCAAAGATGTAGTTGCGCAAGTGGAAGAGCGTGCAGGATACTGGATAGATTTTTTCTAATTTTATTTGCCTGCAGAAAGACCAGGGGTGGAACTGAGAGAGAGAGATAGAGAGAGAGAGAGAGAGAGAGAGAGATGACTAGTGGGTGCTGGTCTTAAGATCAGCCTTGGCCACCATGTGTTACTGAAAGGGGGAGGTACTGCATCCCATTGGGAGGTATCACACTTTTTACCTGGATCACTTAAATTATCTGGGTAAAGGCACCTTGCTATTAAATTTAGGATATTAGCCCTATTTGTTCAGATTAGGAGTAAAGATCCAGGCCTTCTTATTACTTTACCTGACTTCAGTGCGTTTCATCTACCCACAGTATAGAAGGACAGAATCTGTCAAAAGTTGGCACAACCCATTGTTGTATTTTCCACTAAAGAATAGTACGTAGGATGCGTCACCCGCGAAAAAATATCTGCCTGAATGATGAGGTACCATTCTGGGAGTGTTCAAGAGGTCTCTTTCCTACTAACACAGATGATGTAAGAAGACATCATTTGACATCTGCAGCCACACTGACATTCACTTTTGCCTGCCTTCTGCAGTACTGTGTGAAGGACTGAGATCCCACCAATCAGGAGGAGAAAGATTTAATCAATTGGACTGATGTATTTTACAACCAAACAGAACTGACTCTTCAAACCAGTTTTTGCATTCACTCAGTGGGCAAGGGCCCAAACAAAGTTAACATGCACACCCTTGCCATCCTGTGCTTTAAGCAGGAAAGCAATCAACCAAGAGTGCATCAAGTTCAACAACTGTTCATTTGCACGAGTGACAGCTTGGTACAGCAAACTAAGAGCTAAGTAGGAGCTAGTATAAGAGCTGCTGATGTGAAGTGATGCTCTCTTTTACCATCTGGGACTAGTAATTGTTGCTGAGATTAAAGAGTGACTGAGGAGTGAGCATAAAATTATATCTGGCGCAATAACACTGAAGCTCTTGAGTTGTGTGACCGCGTGTTTTTGGGATGAACTCCTACATGCCTGCCATCAAGTTCACAACTTCCTGGCACTTTCTACTGCTGCCTCAAGGGTGGGCTACTATGGCCAGCTTCCATGTCACCCTTCTCCTCTTCTTCTACCAGTTCCTTAGGGTCAGGGAATGGCTCTGATTCTGCCTTTACCATGTGTCGTGGGTGACCAGTCTCACCAGTGTTTTCATCTGCTGTCACTTCAGATGCTTATTGTTTTGTTTGCCCTTGCATTTTGTGGCCTCTTTTTTGTTTGTTTTTTTACCACCTGTCAGCCTTTTTTGATCTCTTACAGGCATCTGCCCAAGGTATGACTTGCACCTGTTCCACCTCCTGCCCCTAGAACTGCTCTTGCTGCTATCAGTTTTATCAGGTATATAATTACAATGTGTATCTCTGTCCACCAAATCACTTTCCTCCTCCTCCTGCTCTGCTTGTGTAACTAAATAACACAGTCCTTTTTTATTGTTTTCTACAATGATTGCTCATATTGCAACCCTTATAGTGCCACTGCAAGTGTTTCCTACAATGGCTCATACTTTACAGCCTCTTTGACTGCTGTCATCTACCTCTAAACTCATAGTTCACACTGAGGCAGAGGGTATCTGACCATCCCAATTCCACTTTGGCTGTTTTTTATTTGACTAGATGATCCCATCCCACCATCTGCTTGCCCTCTCTTTTGCCTCATTTCCTAACATTTGCTACAGGACGCAGGAGGAGGAACTTCATCCACTTGAGTCAAGACTTTTTTAAACTGAATTTTTATTTTATTTTCATATTTTATTTATTTTAGTGTCTTTATATTATTTTTATTTTTTCTCTTTTTTCTGATATCCCCCCCAAGGACTGCCAGTGGCCAGGCACCAACTGCCTCCCAGCTGGCACACATTTGCACACTGCCCAAATAACACTGCAACAGTACAGTTCAGGACCAGACACGCACACTCAGGGGGTGGAGGAGGAGGAGGAGGAGGAGGAGGAGGAGGAAGGAACTTCAATAACTTGGGGGAATGCGGAGATAATTTGTTTCTGATCACCTGTCCAGAAAGCTAGCAGCTGGCACACACTTGCTGCCCACTGCCCAGATCGCATGACAACAGCACAACTCAGGATGACACAAACAGGTTGCTTCAGGACTCAGAGGGAGAAGGAACTGCAGTATACTTAGAGAGACTTCAAAAGGTAGCTGCTGCTGCCAACAACAGTGCAGGGTCGGTGCTGATAGAGGGCAGCCATCTTCGTATATGGACACTGTCCCAAAAGATCAGCACTCCTAGGAACCAATACAGCCATCATGAATAAAAGTATATCCTTTTAGGCTTATGTTTACACCATACAAATGTATTTGGTACATCAATTAAAATTGTTTAATTGATTTTGCACAGCATTGTTCTTCAAAATATGTACCAATAGCAGCATTTTCTCAGACAAAGCTTTAAAATCCCATAGACTATAACAGAGGCAACACTCTGCAAAATATTTCTAAGTTCTAGGTGCAGAGAAATCAAAGTGATACTCAATGCATTCCATACAGGAATGTGCAATATAAGTCTCACTACTTGGAGAAATGAATTTGGCTTCACATAGATGGAACTGGAAAAATGTCTTCAAAGTCTTGGCAACAAGGCACATTGCTGATGGGGGGAGGCTACTCCCACACATAACCCCCAATAGTAAACATAGTCTGCAAAACAGATTCTAATCACTATTCTGTGTCTTCAAAACAATGTAGGGCATAAAAACATAGAAACATAGAAGTTATCAGCAGAAAAGGACCTCTTGGCCCACCTTGTCTGCCCTAAAATAGCTACCTATTGTGCTACCACAGACCCTATTCAATCTCTGGCATACCCTCCCAGCCCTATTACTAAGGTCTCTGTGTGTCTGTCCCATGCCTACTTCAATCCTACTACCATTTTATTACCCACCACCCTTGCAGGTAGGCTGTTCCAGGCATCTACCACCCTTTCCATGTAGAAGTACTTCCTCACATCCCCTCTAAGTCCTCTCTCAGCCTCATATCATGCCCCCCTTGTCCTTTGGTTTCTTTTTCCATGTAAAATGCCACCCTTCTGTACTTTTACCACCTTGGAGGTATTTGAACGTTTCTGTCATGTCTTGACTTTCACTTCTTTTCTTTAGAGAGTGCATATATAACGAGTCTTTCTTTGAAAGGTTTCTGATGCAGGCCATGCACCATTTTGGTTGCCCTCTTCTGTGCTGCCTCCACCTAATTCATGTCTTTACAGAGATGGGGTCTCCAGTACTGAAAGCAGTACTCCAGGTGGGGCCTCACCACTGATCTATAGAGGGGTAACATTACCTGCCTCTTTCTGCTGGAGATACCCCTCCTTATGCACCCCAGCATTCTACTAACCTTTCCCACTGCCATATCACACTGCCTTGCTACCCTTCAAGTCACCAGATATAATGACCCCCACATCCCTTTCCTGTTTTGTGGTTATCACCACCTTGCCACCATTTGGTGTGTTGCCCTTGTTTTTTTGTGCTCTATATACATAATTGTATGCTTTTTGGTTTTGAAGCCTAGTTGCCAAACTGTTGACCAGTCTTCCAGCTTTCTCAGTTCGTCCCTCATTCTTTCCACCCCCCCAGTGTGTCCAGTCTGTTGCAGATTATTGTGTCATCCATGAACAGGCATACCTTCCCTTCCAGTCCCTCTTCTACAGTATGTCACTAATAAAGACACTGAAGAGGACCGACCTCAGTACTGGCCCTGTGGCACCCCCCTAGTTACCATGCCCTCTTTTGAGTGAACCCTATTTCCCACCCTCCTCTGACTCCTGTTACTTAGCCAACTACGTATCCATTTTACTACCTTTGGACCCACTCCCAGGCTGCCCAGCTTGATTACCATACTTACTACCAGGTTCCTGTTAACTGCAGGAATTCCATGGGAAATGAACAGTTTGTGTAGCAGCAGCCTCCCAGTGTAAAGTTCAGCTCCAAAGTACTAGATGAGTAAGGGGGTACATTCTTGCTATAAAACACAGAAACACTTATTTATTTTTCATTAGTTGTCTTTTATTTTCTCAGACTTTTTTCTCAAGCAAAATGAATTCTACATTTCACCTATTTCAAAAAGGCTTCTTCAGGAAAAGTGCTTAAAAAATGTGTACTATTGCTTTAAGAACTTGTACAAATCATACTCATAACTTTCACATGAACAGTCAATTCTCAGCACTCCTTTTTAAACTGTTAGTCAATACTTTATTTATTTATTTTTTGTTTATTTTAGTCTTTGGTAACTGGGTACATACATTCAAGGTACTTTCATATTGTCTGGACCATCCGTGCTGTTGTATAGGAATCAAGAAGCTGAATCAGAATTAATTTGCCTTAGAAAAACGTTTGAGAAAATAAAAGAAGACAACTAGTTTTTGTTGATTAGGACCATAATGTCCCCTTCTATTCTTGTCTGTCCTCTCAGTGTCAAGTGAGGATTTATTTCTTCTTTCCACCAGATCAATACACCCAATCTTCCTCTCGTAAAGTTTCTTTATCCAATGGAGATTGATTGTAACCTGCTTTCTCAGATGTTTTCTTATTGTAATTGCTGGTTTTATCTGATTATTGCTTTTATTATCATCTTAGTCTGTTTTATGTTTGTGTACAAGTGCTTTGTGTTTTAAAAAGTGTTTTTTTATAAATAAAAATGACTTTGACTTTTGACTTTAATTTATGTAGACGTTTCATCTTGTTCACTGCTCTTGGAGAGTGACACTCTCCAAAAGTGAGAATGGTTCTAATGTCAGACACAGGGTTTCTAGTCATGCAGTTTTCTCCCTGAATTTTTACATTGTTATCTGGCTCAGTATACTTTGTTTGATGGTTCATTTATTGCTTACCACTATTCCTTATATTTAAGTATATACTATTGCATTCTCAACCCAGTTTTCTTTCTTTTAATGACTTGCTTGGTTTTTGCTTAATGTTGTGTCACCCATACCTTTGCTATCCTAGATCCCTGACCCCCTTTAGCATGGTTAGGACACTTTCCTTGTTGGTTTCCTTTCATGGAAGAATCACTTTCAGAGCCTCCCTGTAGTTCTCACTCACCCCTTTGAGAGTTGATTATTGGCATGTGTGTTTTTTAGTGGTATGCTGGGCCCCTTTTGTACATTTTCTTATTCAGTCAGGAATAGGATACTTTTTGTGATCAGGGGGTGTCTTTACCCTTTCATGCATTCACATTCAAGGTATCTGAAATGCTCAAGAGTTTCCTTTGTCATTATAGAAATTCACTTGGTCAGAATTTTCCATAATGCTTGAGTCTCAGTTTAGATATTTTCTCTTCCAACTTCTAATTAGCTAAGTCATGCAGAGGGATTGGAATGGGGGGCTGGGTAGGTAAGTAAGAATTCATCATGGACCCAAACATCTTGGAGATGTGGTCTTTAAGACTGTGGGTGTTTTTTCTATTGGAGTTTGTAATGTTTTTTTGTGATCTATTTGGGGTATTTCATGATTGATCTGGTTTGGGATATTGCGGTTGCGAGTTTTGCATTATTAAATTTGTTGACTGTCATATCTTCTTTTTGAAATTCTGGAAGGATAAGAAATGGGCGTACACGCTGTTGGTGAACTGCCTGGGGGACAACAGGGGAACAGAGAGTCTTAATATTTTTCTATAATGTTTACTAGACTTGATGTATAGGTTTTTAATTAATCTGTATTTAAAAAAATGAGGATAGTAAGATTACATATGCAGCATGGAATGTGAAGGGGGCTCGTTCCAAGACCAAATGATATCAGATTCTCAAACACATAAAACATTTAGATTGCAGCATATTTTTTTGCAGGAAACTCACTTACTGAGTTCTGTATCCACTCTTTTTCACAGGGCTGGTGTAGGTCAAGTTTATGCTGCTGGGAACTCCACTAGGCAATGTGAGATAACAATTTTGATAGGTCAGGGAATCAATTTTAAACTCTTGCAATGCCTAGAGGACCCCAAAGGTCACTATATTTTTAATTTTGGGATGTCAGACTATACAGAGGTCCTCTTGGGAAGCATATATGGTCCCAATATTGACTAACCTTCCTTTTTACTAAACTACTTAGCTTACTTGCTCCTTTCCTTTCACTTCCTATTTTAATAGGAGGCAGCTGGAACCTACTGTTCACTCCCGACTTGGACAGAAGACACAGGACCATCACCAACCTCTACCCTGGACAATGTGTCTTGCAAGATATGGTCGACTCCCTTGGTTTGTGTGACCCTCGGCATGTTTTAAATCCATCTGTAAAAGATTTTACCTTTTACTCACCTGTTCACCAGTCTTTTTCCAGGACTGCCTGCTTTTTGTTAAGTAGTGATATCCTCATAGGCACTCATTGTGTTGGTATTGCCTCTCGGGTCCTGTCATACCACTCTCTCATTTGGCTTCAGCACACCTTCTGTACAGGGAAGGATAGAAACACTGTCTGGAAACTTTATTAACATTTATTGAAAGATAACACAATAGTTGGTCAAATCAAAGACCAAATTATTCTCTATGGGCCTGATTCCAAGACAGTTACACCAGGCTTAAATGCAGTATGCCAGTCCTGACACTGCCAAATTGCAAGTTACACCAGTGATTTGTGACATGCACAATTCCAAAAGAACACTGTGCTCAACCCACAACTGCTATGACAAATGCAAGTTACAATGCAGTTACGCCAAAAAAGCCTATGCCACTGTGTAATGTGGCTTATGACATGCGTAGTACACCAGCACAATGGAATTGCTATTCCAGAACAGGTAATGTAATGAACCATGCCAGAGGATGGTAATGTAAGTTAGAACAAGGAAAAGCTCTCCTAACCATAGCACAGGTCATAGAACCCCCCCACAAACCCACATACCCTCAACCAGTAGGCCTTGATTGTGGAACTAATGGTCAAACAGTGGACACCCAAACAAATGTGTCTTAGGAAGCCCAGGACACAGTGAAATAGGTAGAAGCATGGCCAGACAGGCCAGCAATAAATGAAATACATACCTGGTGCAACAGGTGCCATATCGTGAAGCACAATAGCCAAATACAGAATGTGGGACAAGGCATTGCAATGTGGAACGGAGAAGTGATGGGACATACAGTAGGAAATAGTGCCAAATAATGTGGGACAGTTGAGAAGTATGCACTGCTGACAGTATTGATGAGTTGCGACATGTGTACTGCTACACCGCTATTGCGAGCTATGCCATGCCTTGCAGGCATAGCTTGAGAAATGTGTAATTCTGCATTTTCCATTATATCTGGCAATTCTCTTGGAATATGGCACAGCTCACATGTCACAGGGTTTTTAGCGTAACTTTACGCACTGGTGTACTTTACACCCTGCTCTCACTGCTTTCTTGGAATCGGGCCCTATGTTACTTTTAATACTGGATCTATTGAACATATTTATTTATTTATTTTATTTATTGAAATTGTTTCACCAGGAAAGGCACACTGAACAAAAAGATGCTCATCTCATGGTGTGACCTGGGGGAAGGATTACAGTGTAGGCAGATCATATACAGACAAGAAAAAAATATATTGCGTAATACAGATGATGTACATAGCTGGGTAGGATAACATGAGCACATTATTTACACTAGATGGAACAAATACAGTAGAACTATAACACATTTAAACAATAGGTGAAGCATTACAGAGATCAGAGCATGAAGGACAGGGTATACATAACATGGAACACTTCCAGTTAATACATGTTTAAGTGCCAGTAGCAATGCATGAGTGGTGGTAGCATGACAAGAGTTGAAGCGAGATGCATCAAGTTGACAGTAGGAGTGGGAGAGGAGAGGGGGGTGATAAGGGTAGGGGGAGAGGTGAGCAGTAGTATTGCATGATGGTGAGAAGCATGGGTAACTGAGGAGAGAGGGAAGGGGAGAGGAGGGGGGGAGATAAGGAGGGAAAAAAATTAGAGGGAATGATGAAGTGCGTAGGGCAGTGTATAAGCTAGGCAATTTGGCGAAGGCCGAGCCGCTGGTCAGGCACAAGGGGGGATGGTGGGAGAGAGCAGGCAGGATGGGGGTTGGGGCAGTTGCAACTTGGTGCAAGGAAGTTAGTGAGTGCTGAGGATAGGGAGTGTTTGGATGATGAAAGGCGGATCTGAGCTGGCATGTGATTCCAGAGTTTAGGGAAGTGGTAAGAGAAGGCTGATTGGACGGCGGTGGTCCTACGGTGCTGACAGGGATGACCAATAGTCTTGCATCAGAAGACCGGAAGGAGTGAATGGGGGTTGGGGGGAGATAGGGAGGATGCGAGTAGGGAGGGAGGGAGCTGAGCCAACAGTTGGAAGTGAATTTGGCACAGTGAATTAGGCGCTGGTTACTCAGGGAAGGTAGGGCCAGAGATCAATAGAGCTCACAGTGAAGAGAGCGGGGGGGAGCATCGAGGGTGAAAAGGCAGAAGGCTTTAAAGAGGGGGTCAAGTTTGGTTAGGGTGGTCTTGGCGGCAGAGTTATAAATGACATCACAGTAGTCAAAGGAGGGTAAAATCATTTTCTGGACTAGCTCCCTTCTGACCGGTAGAGGGAGACAAGAGCAGTTGTGATAGAGGGAACCAAGTTTTGGACGCAGTTTAGAAATCATGGCATCTACGTGTGTGGAGAAGGTGAGGTGTCGATCCAGCCAAACCCCTAGATATCTGAAGGAGGGCACATCCTCGAGGATGGAGTTATTTAGGGTATGGAAACTGAGGGGGAAGGTGAGTTTGGATAGACGCTGACATATAGATTAAGAGTGGACATCCATTAAATGTTTTATAACAGGTAAATGTATTTGCTTCACCGCTAAGCGAAGCAGCATTGGATCGCTTGAGCATCTTGTCTGCTGACTGAAATAAGGACCTTAAAAGGTAAGATGACTCCTTCTATGCCAGAGGTGGTCAGGTTGGAATCAATTTCTCTTAGAGATAAATTTGAAGTGCTACTTCATGAACAAGCGGAGTATGCCATTCTTAAAACTCATTCCACTTACATAGATCAGGGCAAAAAGGCAGGCCGTCTATTGGCATTACATCTTAAAAAGTTAGAAGCTTCCCAGATTATCTCTTCTGTCATATCTGACATAGATAATAGCACAAAAACTGCCCATAGAGATATTACACAAGAATTCAAAAATGTTTACTGCACACTTTATGGTCCCATCCCCAATCCACCTGTCACAGATATTCAACTTTTTTAATAAGAGGTAGATCTTCCAATGCTGTCAGTTGCACAGCAGAATGAATTAGACTCATTTCCCAGTCTGAGATTCTAGACACTGTTAAGGGCTTTATCTCTGACAAGACACCTGATCCCGATGGGTTGTCAGCTAATCTTTACAAAGTTTTTGGGTATGAATTAGTACCTCTTTTGCTTAGGTTGTACATAGCCATTTATACTCATGGTACAGTAAATTGGATGCTACCCTTTTGGAAGCCTTGATTGTTTTACTTCCTAAGCTTGGGAATGTCTTAGATAGGATCAGTAATTAAAGACCGATATCATTAATGAACTACGACATTAAATACTTTACTTAAATTGTAACATCAAAAATTAACCAGGTTTGGGCTCCCTTAATTTTTAGGGAACAGGTGGCCTTCATGCCCACTAGACTCTCTTTTGACCGTTGTCATAAATTGGTACATATCTTTTCTGCACCTGGGGACTGTGCAGTGCCCTTGGCATTGGTGTCCCTAGAAGCAGAGAAGGCATTTGATAGGGTTAGTAGTCCTTCTTATTTTCCACAATAAGTAAATTTGGATTCCCAGATGTCTGAACTGGCTACGGGTCCTGTATTCAGTACCCAGTGATAACATTTATTGTAAGGGAGTTTTAACCTGTTCTATACAGTTGCACTGTGGTACCAGACAAGGCTGTTGCCTTTCTCTTTTTTATTTAAGTTATATCTTGAACCCTTGCTTTACAAATTGTAGAATAACCCTCTTATCACAGGTATTCCTGTTGATAATAGTTTTTTTGAGCCTATGTAGACAATATCCTTTTACATATTACCTATCCAATTACCTCTATGTCAGTAGCCTTGGAAACTATCTAACAGTTTAGTAAAGTCGCCAATTATAAATTGAATGTTGACAAAATGGTTGTAATGCCTTTAAATGTGGATGTATTCAAGGCAGACATACTAAAGATGGATCTTTCCTGTGTCCCCACTCAGATTAAATACCTTGGGCTACATATTACCAAGAACCTTTTTCAACATAAAAGTCTAAATTTGGAAAACCTCTTACTGAAGATTAAACAAGATTTAAAAAGATGGAAATTGCTTCTCTGACCCTCTGAGTAGAGTAAATGATATTAAAATGAATATACTTCCTTGTCTGTTTTACCTCTTTAATATGCTCAGTCTTTAACTTCATATGTATCATTTTGGAAGGTACATACATTACTGTCTAATTTTATATGGCTAAGCAAATGTTCCAGATGGGCTTATGGTACGCTGGCTGCCTCCAAAAGATTAGGGGTACTAAGAATGCCTCATTTTGCAATATATTACTTGGCTAGTAATGTTAGCAAATAATTGAGATGGCTTACACCCATAGATGAAAATGCTACCCACAAGTATATACCCATCTGGTTAGATTTAAAATTAGGAATCATAGCGAAGTGGGGCCTTTCACCATTGGCTAAGCCTTTTGTTTGACTTCAGTCTTTACCCAAAGAGGTTCATGAGTCTGTAATTGATCTTTCTCTTAAAGTACATGCCCAACTGGACAGAGTTTTGCAAAATTAATTTGATCAGTATGTTTCTCTACCAATATTTGGAAATTAAAATTTTAAGATCGACAATAAATGTATTTCCAGAGATTGGCTCCCTCAATTATTGATTGAAAGTGTGGACTGCCTGCTCCGTGACTGTAATAGAGATGTTGTGAAATAAAATTTCACCAGCAAAATTGCAGTAAAATCAGCAATTTCACTGCGTATAACATTTCACAAAATGCTGCCACCACATTTCACCTGGAAATTCCCAATTTCACCTCAAATGGTAAAATTTTACCCAAATTTCACTGTTCTGAGGGTGCAGTTTTGCATTTCTCAGACAAAATTTTGCATTTTGCATCCGCAAAATATTTAATAAAACGTGTAATGAAATTTTCTAATTTCACACATCTCTAAATTGTAACTTCAAGTCTCTTTGTGACACATGTTATGCTTTTTCAATGGATGCACCTTCATTTCTTAAATTATTCCAACTTAGGCATTTGATTCTTGCACAATTGGATCCCAGTCCATGGCATATTGAACCTGAGATTGAGTCCTTGATCACTACTGCTGTCTTATGTCAGCTTATAACTTTTTTTTAATTAAAACTTTATTAACAGATTTTCCACAATGCAGGGGACAAAAATTATAATATGTGCAACATGTTCATAAAACAGTACATGATCTTCCCCCAACCCCATCCCTCCTCCCCCCCAGGACAGCAGTGTACTACAGCGTTGTAGTATAATATCATATTACAATAAGCTTGTATAAGCTGAAATAAAGAGTTGCCAACAAATCATTTATCCATACCAAGCATGATTAAGGTGTAAAGTGGATCCCAGATATGCTTATAACTCTGTAACCTGTTGTGGAGACTCACTATGGCTTTCTCTGTGTGAAGATTAGCAAAGATGTCATGAATCCATTCCTGATATGTTTGGCTAACCCCATCCTTCCAATGCCTAAGTATGATTTTTTTGACAGATAATGCAATCATAGAGATGTGAAATCTCTGATCTTTAACCTTAATAGAGGACAGGTCACCCAGCAAGCAAATGGTAGGAGTAAAGCAATCCTGCAAACCCAGTATGGGGTCCAGGTTAATTTGAATTGAATCCCACAGTGGAGTTATCTTGGGACACGACCAAAATTTATGGAGAAGTGTACCTTTTTACTGAAAAAATCTGGTACACAACTCTGATTCAAGACGACCCCATTTCGCCAGTTTTACTAGGGTATAGTGCATGTTATGTAAAATGTGATATTGCATAAGCCATAGTCTGTCTTGAGACACATATTTGTGACAGAACATCCATAAAGCCAGCCAATTGGGGTATATTGTGGAAAAAGGGAGGCCAAGAACACGGTGGGGCCATTGGAACCCCCATACCTCCAGTGAATTAAGACTTGATATATTTTGGAAATGACACTTGAGGGCCCAAGTAGGGAGGAAAGCTCAGTTATCAATGAGAAAGCCAGTGGGCGGGGAGGGGTTTTACCCAGCACAGTGGTAAGCAAGTGCTTTAATTGGAAATCCCTAAATTGCTGATTTACCGGGATGTCAAATTTTTGGATTATTTTAGTTACAGAGAGCCATGCCCACTCACCATTCAGAAAGGTGCATACTATCCCGTCCCCTACTTGGGGCAACCACATGCGGGGGATCCTCTGCTTATTTCTTGTAAAGGCCAGGGAGTTCCAAATGGACTGGGACAGGTCCAGATGCTGAATGTATCGCAAAAAAGAGCAGAGCTGTGCATGGAATTTTAATGAGATCATAAGGGTGGGGCATTTGCCAACATCTTGTAGAGATGAAGTCTTAACATAAAACATAGTCAAGGGGTCCATGTTCATAGCCTTGATGAAGTCTAATTCAATTTTGAGCCAGGCCGGTCTCAAACTCTCGGGACCCAGACTCACCCACTTCAGGTATTATGCTTGAGACTGGCCCAGTAATAGATTGCCAAGTGATGAATCTGCAGTCCTCCATCTGTTTTTGGAGCAGCCAGTTTATAGTATGCCAGCTGAGACTGTTTGTTAGACAAGATAAAGTTGGCAAAAATTCTATTCATTTTCTGAAACCAGGATAATGGGATAAATGCGTTAAGGTGTGAGAGGGGATAAAAAAGATGGGGAAATACATTCATCTTAATTATACTGATACGACTCCATAGTGAAACAGGAAGCGTAGACCATCTATCTAGGTCCTGAACAATCAACTGGGAAAGGGGCTCCCAGTTCTCTTTAAACCATGAGGATGGATTGTGTGTTAAATTGATACCCAGATATTTAAGAACACAGGGTGACCAGCACAAACCAAAAGGGATAATATCATTCTTAAAGACCTTGTGATTAAGGAGGAAAACAGATGACTTGTCAGCATTCAATTTATAATTCGAAAAAGAGCTAAACTTGGCAATCTCCCCTAACATAACTGGAATAGATGTTGATGGGTGAGATAAGTGGAGGAGATCATCAGCATATGCCGTGATCTTCACCACATTGCTCCCTATCGATATGCCTTGCATCCCTGGATTATTAAGGACATTTTGGATAAGGGGCTCCAAATATAAATTAAATAATAGAGGGGAAAGGGGACAGCCCTGTCTTGTACCTGAGTATAAAAGGAAGGATTCTGAAAATGCTCCATTACCTGAAATCCTAGCAGAGGTGGTCCGATATAGAACACGAATCCAGTCTATGAACATGGTAGGAAAATCAAACACCCTAAGAACCTGGAATAAGAAATTCCAGTTCACAACATCAAATGTCTTCACGGTGTCCAGGGAAAACGGCCCAGCAGGAAAGGTGGCATCCCTGAACACCGAGAAGACATGTGAAAGAGTGCATAAATGGTCTGTTGATGAACATCCCCTCATGAACCCCACCTGGGATGTACCAATCAGATCTGGGAGTACCAGAGTTAACCTATCGGCCAATATCTTTGAGAGAATTTTGACATCCTGGTTCAAAAGGGATATAGGCCTGTAACTCTGTACTAACTCAGGATCTTTATCAGGTTTGGGGAGAAGGACAATCAGGACTTCAAACAGATAGGCATCTACATCAACCCCAGAGAGAATATGGAGGTACAACCGGTGAAGCACCAGCAATAACTGTTCTCGAAAACTTTATAAAATAATGAGGAAAAGCCATCCGGTACTGGAACTTTATCCAAGGGCAGGGCCCTTATAACCTCTGAGATTTCCTCCAGGGATAATGGGAAGAACAAAAAACTACTCTGTGAATCTGATAGGGAAGGGAGATGAGACTCCCTGAGACACGACTCCAACATCTCCAAGGGAGGAGGACTGTCCATATACTTGTATAATTGCTTGTAGTACAAGGCAAACTCCTGCACTATCTCAGAAGGGGATACCCTCAAGGATCCATCTGCCTGAGCCCTGATTGGAGGAATAAATCTTGCAGATTCCTGCTGCTTTAATCTTAAAGCAAGCAGATGACCTGATTTTTCTCCCTGATCAGTATAGCTTGCTTTGGTGCAGATAATGGCTAACTCTGCCTTTTCCCTCAACAAGTCTAAATATCTATCTTTAGCTACTAAAAGCTTATTCCTGTCCTTATCCGGAGTACTAGGGGATAAATTGGCTTCTAGGGACCTTACTTGAGACAGTGAGAATAATAGTTCAGCTTCTTGAGCTCTTTTCCTCTTTGTGGCTAAACTAATAAGGATCTCCCTCATGTAAGCTTCAAAAGTGCCCCATAAGACATCCGGTGCCATGTCCTCTATTGAGATAGTAGAAAAAAATAAATCAATCTGCTCTTTTACTGGATTGCAATACCTGGCATCCTTCAATAATTGTTCATTTCATTTCCACCGGGTCTCCTTTTTGGGAATATTAAGGAAAGCCAAGTTGAATACCACTAGGGAATGATCAGATACAGGGCCTGGCTGAATCTAGGCCGACAAGACCCCCAGCAAGAGCGCCTGGGAAATTAAAAGATAATCAATGCGAGACTGTGATCCTTGCACTGGTGAACTAAAAGTGTATTCGTTGGAATTGGGATACAATACACTCCACACGTCGCACAGTACACACTGATCCAACAGATCCTTAAATGCTCTCTGCCCAGGAGAAAGTCTCCTCAACCCATTACCAGACCTGTCCAAGTTAGGGTCTGAAACCAAATTGAAGCATCCTCCCATAATTATCGTGATAGGAACCATAGGGAGAATAACAGTGATAAGCTTCATAAAAAAGCCAGGGTCATCTGTATTAGGCCCATAGATGCTGCAGAGTAAAAGTGGCGTGGATCATAGATTACCCTGAACCAGGATGTATCTACCATCTGGATCCCTAAGAACCTGCATAGAAATAAAGGGAATGCCTCTGTTGACAATTAGCATGACCACGCAGCTATTAGTGTACCCCCAGACATTAAACACCTGTCCGACCTGTTGCCTCCTGAGTGTAAAGCTTCAGAGTCTAGCAGATTGGATTCTTGCAAAAACGTAATCTGGGAATGCAACAAGTTCAGTTGTTTAAGCAAATGGTATTGTTTAGGTTTTTTCCTTATCCCCTTCACATTGCAAGTAGCAATGTTAATATTGCTAGCCATCTAAATAAGTATAAAGCAGCCACATACATAAAATCCAGATGTTACTGCAACAAGAGTCTACAATCCAATATCCCTTGATAACTGCTGTACCACCCTCCCAACCCCACACCCTTCCCTCCAAACCTAATCCCCCACAAGCCCACCCCATAGTACACCCCAATGTCCCATAACATAGGTAAGCCAGGTCTCTTTGGTTTGACCATAGCCCCGCCCATCCTACCACCCCAACCATCACAAACAATGATCAACAAAATACCACTCCTCTTCCTCTCCCCCCAGCCTCCCAGCATTATACCTACAAACCCAAACAAGTCCTGCAACACCTACTTGAAAAGAACAGGTAACTGTTAAATGTATATGTAAGGAAATGTAATGTTATAATTAATGTCTCTTAACCAGCAAGCTCCTGATAGCCAGAGGTAAATGCTCAGGATTTTAAAATTGGAAGTTCAACTGAAATTCTGGCATGGTTAAATAATTACGTGCAACCTGATGACTAAGCACAATAACATAACTACAACAATTAGCAGTCAATACAAAGTAAAATAAGTCCACCACTAAACCATGCCAGCAACAGGACTAAGTAACCTAGTTAAAAACATATTAGCTAATCCCAGGCCTCTAACAGAAAATTCCAGTAAGAAAAGCAGGATACCTGGATATCTAGTAGCTCTAAGCTGCTAGATAAATGGCAAGAGCTCTCCCTCTGGTGGTACCGGAGCGAAAGTGCATGGCAATGCACATTATAAAGAAAAAATCCCAGTTGTACCCCAGGTCATTCCCTCTATTAAATAAAATACAGGACCAAGGAGGCATAAGCCTGGTAAATTAACAACCACCCTGATGCACCTGCAAATACGTGCCTAACAAGCTCTTTACAGGGAAAAAACCCTCCCTCAAATTAACTGTCCTTCCACTGAAACAGACTCCCTGATAAAATCAGCTGCCCAGGAGTATATAGGACTACTAAGTGCTATAGGAACAAAATAATCACAGCAACATGGTGTCTCTTCAGCCTTCAATGGCAAGATCTCACAATCTCAAGCGGAAATCATCGCACGTCCCCCTCATACATCTCAAGGAGTGCTTCTCCCCTAAAATTCTGATTTCTCCAGTTCAGAAGGTACAAATCATGTATTGTGGAACAAATCAGGCAGGGCTGATTTTAAACCCAAAAGCGTAGCATCAGGATCATCGTAGGCTGACCAGGTACCAGCCACTTGCACCGGCAGCCTAGCTGGGTACCCCATCTTGAACTTAAGCCCTGCAGCAATGATCTTTGACACTATAGGGTGGAAAGCCGTGCGTTTCTGCCTGACTGAACCTGTTAGGTCTTGTGCAATCCTGAGCTTAGCATTTCCCATCTGACTTCCTGTAATTTTTTAACTTTTACCAGGAAATGCTGCCGCTCTAACTAATTCAAAAATCAGCATATAATGGGACGAGGTGCAGCTCCTGGGGTAGGCTTTGGCTGCAAGGACCTATGTGCCCTCTTAATGATATGCTTGACCCCAAAGGGAATGGGGCCGGTGATACTTTCAACCAGCTTTTGGATAAAGGCTATGGTATTCTGGCCCTCTTCTCCCTCTGGAAGCCCAAGGATAACAATGTTGTTCCTGCGGCTGCGACCCTCGAGGTCTTCTAACTTTACTTCGAGGTGTGAAAGCTTCTGCCGCATAGCCACAAGACTGGGATCAATCTTTTTCACACGCTTCTCCAAGGAGGAAATTCGGGCAATGTTATCCGAAGTTGTGATAGAAACCTCTTCATTTTTTTTTTGATAGGGATTTGAGCTCTGCAAAGATTTTCTTTTCTTCCTTGTGGAAGGGCTTAAATTCCTCCAAGAACCTGCTCAAGGTTAACGGCTCTTGCTCAGTGGCCAGGTTGGAGTGCTCTGGCTTGTCTGACACACTTGAGGCCCATAATTTCTTCAGGGCCTTCTCGGGGGTAACCGGCAGGGTGTGTTTCTGCTGCACCTTCTTCATATAGACCTCCATCGATATAACAACCCACCCACCAGGAGCTCAGGACAATAGGAAGGCAAAGTAAGGTAGATTTTGAGGGTTTTAGGTGGTTTTATTGTCCAAAATATAGAGTTATTGAGTCGGAAGGCTGGAGCTACAAAGAGGAGCTTCTACCCGATACCCTGCATCACGTGGTCTCCCAGCTTATAACTTCTTGCACATGAATGAATGTCTAGTAAAAAACACACTACATTAAATTGGATACTTACTAACAATCCCACAAAGGTACAGAGCATTGGCACATTCCTAGATGTAGTGAGTGATCACTTGGCAATTCACTGCACCTGGAAAGGTAAAAGGGTTAAATTTCCATCCAGATCTATTACTTTCAGGACATTTACCACAGAAATTCAAGAGAGGCTAAGATAATTAAATACGTGTGACTGGTCTTTTCTCAATGTCATTCCAGAGGTAGATGCATCAGTTGATCATTTTACTGTGTCCTTACTGAAATTACAGGAATTTTTTTTTCCTATGAAAACTTAAATGTTTAAAGGGGTTGTCAATAAATGGATTACTCCTGATTTGCTTTGCCTGATGACATCTAGGCACACTGCTTGGAACCAATTTAAAAGAAATACTAATGACAATGATTTGAGTTGTGCTGAATATAAAATTCCTCCCACAGGATGCCCACAGAATGACCATTCCTATTCCACAGAATTTCATGGAATGTTTGTAAAAATCCCACAGAGTTGTGCCACATTTTACATTTTGGTTATTTATCTATAATTTCATAAGTACACATCCAAATAACACCATATTTGGAACAAGACCAGTACCTTATGGCTTACAAAAGTGTACCAATTTTCAGAGTCATAGGTGGAAAGGAGGAAGAGTTATGGGTTGCCAGATATTTAATCAAAATGTAATTTTCAGTTATTTTGAGATAATTTTAAAATTTCATATCCAAATTTCTCTACAATTTCAGAATTTAGAGAAGCATCCATCATGGGTATGTGCACCATATTTTAAGTCTCAAGTTTCAATGGTGGATGAGTTATAGGTAGCCAAACATTTTGCCAAAATTTAGATTTCTGTAATTTTAGTATTATTTTGATAGTATTCATTGAAATGATATAAAATGTGACTGGTATACAGGTTATCACTACATATGTATATGTACATAGTTTACGATTTCTAGCTTCAAACAGGACTGAGTTATTGCCTGCCAAACATGTTGCCAAAATTTAAATTTCAGTTATTTCCTTCTAATTTTAAAATAACATATCCAAATTTAGCTAGAGTTGAAACATTTAAACTACAATGACATATGTTCATTTCTGAAAAAGTTTACATTTGCAGCTTTAAATGGTATTGAATTAAAGTTAGTCAAACTTTCACAACATTTAAAAATTAAATTTTGCAAGACTGCAAACTAGGGCTGTGCAAATACCCTTTCCCAAATATTTGGCTGAATATTCAGTATTTGGGTCCCAGATATTTGTTATTCAGCATTCAGTATTCAGACAGAAAAGTTGCATTATTAGATAATTGCTATAGAAATCTTTAAAATGACTTCAGAAAGAGGAGGAGGAGAGGTCACAGAACTTTAGCATGTACAATGATACCAAAGGCTGTCTTGTGCTGCTGGTACTTCAAGAGGAGGATGCAGAGGTCACGGCACTTTAGCTTGTACACTGGTGCCAGAGGCTGGGTTGTGCTGGTGGTGCTTAAGGAGGAGGAAGATGCAGAGATCACAGCACTTTGGCTTTTATACTGGTGCTAGAGGCTGTCTTGTGCTGCTGGTGCTTCAGGAGGAGGATGCAGAGGTCACGGCACTTTGGCTTGTACACTGGTGGCAGAGGTTGGCTTGTGCTGCTGGTGCTTCAGCAGGAGGATGCAAAGGTGACAATCTCTATATGATCACAAAGGTTTCAAGAGGTACTACAAGAAAAACATATGCTGCACCGTTAAATAATTGTGGACATTAAAAAAAATCAAGTAATGAAACATAACAATTCCCATAGGATAACACGGGAACTTTAACAGGCCATAACTCCATCAATATTTCTAGTTAAGTGACAATCTCTATATGGTCACAAAGGTTTCATGAGGTACTGTAAGAATAACATATGCTGCACCCTTAAATAATTGTGACCATTAAAAAGAAAAACAAGTACTAAAAATAGTGATTCCCATAGGATGACACTGGAACTTCAACAGGCCATAACTCTGTTAATATTTGGAGTTAAGTGATAATCTCTATATGATCACAAAGGTCTCAATGTGTACTTCAAGAATAAAATAAGCTGCACCCTTAAATAATTGTGGTCATTAAAAAAAGTAAGTAAAAAAATAACAATTCCCATAGGATAACACTGGAAATTCAACAGACCATAACTCCGTCAAAATTTGGAGATAAATGACAATCTCTATATGATCACAAAGATCTCAAGGGGTACTACAGGAATAGCATATGCCACACACTTAAATAATTGTGGCCATTAAAAAATCAAGTAATAAAACATAATGATTCCCTTAGGATAATACTGGACCTTCAACTGACTATAACTCTGTCTATATTTAGAGTTAAGTGGCAGTCTCTATATGGTCACAAAGGTCTCAAGGGGTACTACAAGAAATGATGGTGCAGCAGATGTAGTAGATAGATAGTGGTACCAGCACACTGTTCTAACAGCAATTGAGTAATGAACTGCTTATACAACCAAAGGACAAATGAGCATACCTTGTTTTTGTCATTAAACTGTGTAGATATAGTCCAGAGGAGGTTTGAGGAACTAGCACAATTATGTGAGGGGGCAGGAAGATCAGTAACTTTTTCAGAGATACTTCCAGTGCTAAAGGCAAGCACAACAAGAAAGCTGTGAATAGAGGAATTTAATGGATGGCTAAGGACCTGGTGTTGTGCTAAAGCATATGGGCTATTGGGGTGGGAGGGACCTGGGAGGACAGTAGTCTCTATGCCAAGGACACACTACACTTGAGTGAGGAGGGAAAGAAAGTGTTGAAACACAGGATGGAGGAGCACATAGAGGAAGTTGGGAATTTAAACTAGGAGTGGGGGTGGTAGTTGGGGAAGAGATATGCAGAGACCACAGGTTGGGAAACCATATGAGCTTACCCCCCATAACAGTGACAAAGGACAAATGGCAAGTACTATTGGTAATGCTAGGAAAGGAAGGCAGGATGGGAGGAGGGGAAAAGGGTGGAAGGTGGTTACCCTTAATGCTAGGAGCCTTGGGAGGAAAACTGCAGAGTTCAGGTTCTCATGGCAGAGGGAGAGGTGGACATTGCAGCCATCACAGAAACATGGGCCACCCAATACAATGACTGGGACCTGTCTGTACCAGGGTACAGGTTATTTCTTAGGGACAGAGTGATTGGGAAAGGAGGGGTGGCACTATATGTGAAGGAAGGACTGAAGTGTGTAAGGGAGGAAGGGGAGGAGGGTAGTACGGAGTCACTTTGGGTGCAAATCCAGGATTCCAAGAATAGGATTCTTAGAATGGGAGTGGTGTACAGGCCACCATCTCAGATGGAGGAGTTAGACAGGGAACTAGAGGGACAGATCAGGAGAACCTGCTAGAATGGTAGTGTGGTGATTTTGGGAGACTTCAACATACCAGGAGTGGACTGGAGTACCCCAACACCCAGGAACAGAAGGAAGCAGGTACTGCTGGATGCCTTCCAGGACAGCTTCCTGCTGCAAATGGTCAGTGAACCAACCAGGTTAGGAAATACCCTTGACCTTGTGCTGGCAAATGGGGACTTTGTGAGAGAACTTATAGTGGAGGAACCGCTGTCAGGAGTGACCACCACTCAGTATGGCTCACATTGGATATGGGCAAGGAAGGAGGGAATCTGCACGAGTGCTGGACTTCAGGAGGGCCAACTTTGGGAGGATGGGGAAGTGGTAAAAGGGTACCTGGCCAGAATTCAATCTAGTATGGACACTAACCAGAGGTGGGAGCTCATAAAGCTGGGATAGTGGAGGCAACAAAACCTGCTTCAAAGCCCAGAGCAAGAAGGCTAGGGCTAAGAAACTGAGCTGGTTGAGCTAGGAGGTCATGGAAAAAGTAAGGAGGAAAAGAGCTGCCTTTAGGAAGTACAAAAAAACAGGGAGGGGGAGGACAGAAAGGAGTACTTGACAGAATCGAAGGAGGTGACAAGGGCAGTAAGGGGAGCCAAAGCATCTATGGAACTCAGGCTGGCACAAGGCATTAAGAAGGGGGAGAAGGACTTCTTTAAGTGCGTTAGAGAGAAAAGGAGCTGTAGGGATCACATAGTAAGGATTAGAAAGGAGGGGGGCTGGGTGGAAGCAGGGTGCGATAAGGCAGAAGCACTAAATGAGTACTTCTGCTCGGTATTTACTAAAGAGAAGAGGGGGGTGACACGCAAGGTAAGAGAAATGGCAGAAGCAGGGGAGGGAAGTAGAGACAGATAGGGAAATCATGGAGGGCAGAGTTTGAGAGGGTTTGAAGGCATTGAGGGTGGACAAGGTACCAGGCCCAGATGGCATCCACCCCAGGGTACTGAAGGAGCTGGCAGAGGTCCTTGCAGGACCTTTGGCAGACCTATTTAATACCTCACTAAATTCGGGGTGTGTACCTCAGGACTGGAGGATGGCTCATGTGGTGCCCCTCCACAAGAGTGGCCCCAAGGATGAACTGGGAAACTACAGACCAGTGAGCCTCACATCCATCGTGGGTAAGCTAATGGAGACTATCCAGAAGGAGAGGCTGGTGGCCCTCCTAGAGGCCAAAGGACTACAGGACAGCAGACAGCATGGCTTCATATGTGGCAGATCCTGCCAAACCAACCTGGTGGAGTTCTATGACTGGGTAACTAAGCAACTGGACAGTGGACATGCAGTGGATGTCCTGTATCTGGACTCCAGTAAGGCATTCGACTCGGTGCCACATGGAAGGCTGGGAAGGAAATTAGTAGGCACAGGGCTGGGTGCAAAGCTGGTGAGCTGGGTAGGGAACTGGCTTCAGGGAAGGCAACAGAGGGTGGTGGTGGGTGGGGAGCTCTCACACCCAAGGACAATGACGACCGGTGTTCCACAGGGCTCGGTGTTGGGACCAGTGTTGTTTGGGATATTCATTGCAGACATATCATGGGACATCAAGAGCAAGATCAGTCTGTTTGCTGATGATACCAAGGTAGGCGCAGTGGTGGATGACCTAGGGGGATGACAGGGGTTGCAGGAAGATCTGGCAAAGCTTGAAACCTGGTCAGACACCTGGCAACTGGGGTTTAATGCCAAAAAGTGCAAGGTGCTGCATTTTGGGATGAAGAACCCAAGGAGGAGTTACCAGCTGGGGGAGTGCGGCTAGCCCAGACAGAGGAGGAGAAGGCTCTGGGTGTGCTCATTACAGGGTCAATGAACAACTTGGCACAATGTAGGAAGGCAGTTGCAAAGGCCAACAAAATGCTAGGTTGTATTGCAAGGGGTATATCCTCGAGGAGGGAGGAGGTGTTTCTGCCACTGTATAAGTCATTAGTTAGACCACGCCTGGAGTACTGCGTGCAGTACTGGCACCCGTATCCGAAGAGGGACATTAAGTCACTGGAGGGGGTGCAGCACAGGGCAACAAAGATGATCAAGGGGCTGGGGGACTTATCATATGAGAGAAGGTTGAAGGAGTTGAACATGTACTCACTGGAGGTAAGGAGCGTCAAGGGTGACATGATTGAAACCTTTAAATACATGAAAGGAATAAACAAGATGGGTACAGAGGGCTGTTCAAAGTAAGAGAGGGGAGGGCCACCAGGGGCCATGATATGAGACTGGAGGGAGGAAGGTTCAGGAGGGAGATGAGGAGACACTTTTTTACAGAGAGGGTGGTGGCTGGGTGGAATGCATTTCCTGCAGAAGTGGTATGCAGTAGAACAGTGGACTGCTTCAAAAGGGGATGGGACAGGACAAGGGGAAGGTTAATGAAGGGGAAGGGTGGAAGGGCAGCTGCAGAACAAGGGGTGCTAGCTGCACATTCGAGCAGACTTGATAGACCTCTAGGCCTTTATCTGCTGGCAAATTTTGTATGTTCGTATGTGATTTCACTTCATCATTTCCCTGTTGTCAGTGGTGCTTCTTACCCAAATGGATCAGCAGATTGCTGTTAGAACAGCTTCAATTAGGGTTTCTGCTATTCTGCCCACACCTCAGCCCTCCTCTAATATGGTGGATGCGTGACTTCAACTGAGCCATTGGAGTCCACACTCTAGTCTCTCTATATATTGAACTCTATGCTATACATTCAGAGTGAGGAGATTACATGGTATTCCTTGCTGTGAGCTCCAAAAACAGCTTCTGTTTGACTAAAAAACTCTGTGAGATTTTGAAATCTCTCCCACTGAATAGTGCGTCCTGAATAGTGGCCAAATTGTGGACTATTCAGAATGTACATCCGAATATTTGGCAAGCCTATTATTCGTGGTATTCAGGAAATACTATTTGGTCCATGCACAGCCCTACTGTAAACTACAAATTTAAAAAACCCTGAAATTGTAAAATTAGAGAAGGTAAAACTATTAAATTTGTCAGGTTCTTAGACCTTACAATGAGACTTTGTGTGTCAATTTTATTGTTGGCTTTGTGCCAGAAATTGCAAAATAACATCTATACTTAAAGTCAAATCCAGTGAGTCTTTCTGAAAATTTTAGAATTGAATGAACAAATATTGCTAATTTCACCCAGCCTTGTCTGAAGGATTCTAATTAAAGGATAAGGGCATGAGAGGCAGGTAGTGCAGGGGGTCAACAAGCTCAGGAGTTAGATGTACAGTTCTGTACACTGGTAGTTGGCTCTTTGGTGGTATCCTATAGAAAATAATTTTAAAAATACACATATATATTGTTTTCTTTTTTTTTCTTTTGGAAGGCTTCACATTAACCTAGGTTGCAGCAGTTCTTTTTTCCTCCTCAGTCCTGAAGCAGCATGCGTGTGTGTGTGTGTGTGTTTGTGTCTGTGTGTCTGTGTGTGTGGTGTATGTGTTGTTCTGAGCTGTGCTTTTGCAGTGTTATTTGACCAGTGGGCAGAAATGTGTGCCAGCTGGCAATGTGCTGGGCTAGTACCTGGGCACTGTGAGTGGGCACCTTGTTGACATCCCATAAAAAGAAATGAAAAAAAATATACTTTTTTTTCTTATGGCAGTTTTCAAGTTCCTACAAGTTGCTGCAATTACATGGTCCACCTCAGTCCTGAAGAAGACTAATAATAGAAGATAATTATCTTGCATCTCCCAGGTGCAGCTCACATGTGCACATGTCCCAAATGAAACCATACATGAAGAAAAAACCCAGATAGCCCTACACCTCTAAATCCTGTAGTGGAAGCAGTACGTTGTTGATTGTAAGGTAGCCTCAGAGCAGTATCTTAAAAATCGCATACAGTTTCCATCCCAAAATGAGGTCAAACTGACAAAAAACAACAGAAAACAGAATTTGGACTTGCTCTTTAATGTTTCACTTTTACTTAAAAATCAATGCAGTACATATATCAATTTTATTTTGAAAATATTTTAATTGCACATATTCCATACTCCTTTTCACATTCAAATTTGTAATCTTAAAATGTCTATTATATCATTTTAATAGATATCAATATTCTAACGGATTCAATCAATTAGTATGGCAACCCTTTTGCTGAAAACATTTTTTCTATTGTAAGTATCCTAGTTTGTTATCACAAGCAAAGTCAATTGTATGGATGCAATTCTGTCCTTTTAAGCTGAAATGTATGCCAGACAATTGCAGTCGGTGCATCAATTAAAATTGTTATAGTTGATTTCGCAGTGTTGTACTTCAAAATATGTGCCAATAGCAGTATGCTCTCAAAGCATTACAACCCCATAGACTATAACAGAGGCAATGATGTGCAAACTATTTCAAAGTGCTAAGTGCAGAGAAATCCAGGAGCTAAAAGTATTGTGAAACTCAATAAATTCCTCATGGGAATGTACAATATACTGTAAGTCTCACTACATGAAGAAATGAATTTGGCTTCACATAGATGGAATTGGCAAAATCAGTTTCAGAGTTTTGCCAACAGGACACAGTGCTGATGGGGGGGGGGTGTAGGCTACTCCCAAACAACCTCTGATAGTAAGCACAGTCTGCAAAACAGATTCCAACCACTGTACAGTATCATGAAAACAATATGGCTCTGAACATCATAGTCTCTGTATAAAAAAAGACGAAGGGGGAGAGGCTACTCCCAGAAAGTAAACCAATACACTTTATATCAAGTGAAGTGTTTCTTTGGACAATACTGTTTCTCAATCATTTTCCATTATCCTGTGCTTGTTGAGATATTGTAAAATTACTGTGATTTTTGTTGTGTCAAAATATCAATGAATACAACAGCCCAATTCCATATGTAGCATTATCTCTATAATGATAAATTCATCAGCTATAGTATGAACCTAATTTCAGAGGCATGTCATGTCACAAATGTAGAAAGCTATTTCCTGGCAAATCTAGATAAAAAATAGATGACTTATTTGAAGTCTGACTGGATCTTCCCCTTAGTGAGAGCTGTTATGTCATGTCTGCGGACCTGTAAGAGCGTCAGAGATGTGGGGGCAGTGTGATGACATTCCAGGGTGTACCCTTCATCAGACCAACCAAGGTCTGTCCTGCTGCTATTTTCACTCACTTTCTTTATGCAGGATTTAATATATATATATATATATATATATATATATATATATATATACACACACATATATATATATATATGTAGAATATATAGCACCATTGTCAGCTATACAAAGACCTGGGCTGGCTATCTCCCTCCTCCACCAGGCAATATTACCTCTGCAACCTTTCGGACACCATCATCAGAGCATCAAAGCCAGCTGAGCTCTCAAAACTACTCCAACCGGTTATACCTTCACGGGACCTTAGATCCTCTGACAAGTCCTTATTGAATATTCCTCTGTCAAGACAAAAAGGGCTCGGAGCCTTCAGCTATGCTGCCCTCACTTTGGAACTTGCTGCCCCAGGGACTAAGAAATGCTCCTTCTCACGATGCATTTAAGCACAATCTCAGAGCTTGTTACCTCGATGGACAAATGTGTTTGTTTTGATCCCTCTTGAATCCCATGCTCCTAACCTGTTCTCCTCCCCTCCCTATTATGTATTATAGGCACTTGGCGCTTTTTTATTCTTGGTTGTTTTTGCTTTTATGTTTCATGTTTGTTGATACTGTATAACATTGTTGTTCTGATGCCAATTGTAAAGCTCTCTAATTACTGCCTAGTCACTTAGCTTGCCCTCGCCTCCTGAGCTGTTTTCCCACCTTCATTCCTTATCCTGCACCTCTGTTCCTGTAACACTTACTTTCCCAGCCCCTCTCTTCCCTTCCCACTTAGCCATTGCTCCAGTACCCTGTCATTACCCTCCCTTATTCCTGCCCCTCCCTCTCCTGCTCTTGCCACCTCACTCCCCTCTAACTGCCCTCCACTCCTCTCTGCTGTCTTTGGTTCCACTGCCCGTAACAGGTTGCTACCTTGTACCGCTAATGTCGTAATCCTGCCGCCACCCTTCTCACCTTTCTTTCACCTTTCTGCCCCTCCTGCCAGCTTCCCTCCTTCTTTATTCTTCCTCTTCTCCTATGCTCAGTCCTCACCCTCCCTCTCCTATTTTATCCTGCCTCCCACCAGTTTGCGTGACTTCCCTCTCCTGCTGCCTCAGAGTTCCACCGGCTCGGCCGCAGGTTACTACTCTACCCCGCCAATGCTGTTTTCACCACCTCGCCTCTTGTCTTCCTCCTTCTGTCTGCCAGCGCCTACTAGGTGCACTCTATCTCCCTACCCCACTCATTTCCCTATCTGTTCCGTGCCTTCATCCCTTTTCCCCTATACCCTGCCCTTCCCACCCTACCCTTCCCTCCCCATTCCTTTAGTTCAAATCCTCCTCACCCTTGCACCTAGTCCCCACCCCTCCCTGCACATCACCCTCTCCCTCTCTATTTTTGCACCCATAGCTTCACTGTCCTGTTCCCTGACCTCTTCGCCTCTTGCCGACTCCTGGTTCCACCGTCCCGGCCACAGGTGGTAACCTTCTCCCGCTAATGCCGCACTTGCGCCTTAACCTCCCTCCTGTCCTCCCTTTTTGCTATTCGCCTCTACCACCCCTGTCTCCGTCTCTCCTGCCCTACCTTACACCTGTCCCCTACCACCTCTCCCCTAGTTCTCAACAACTGAATACATGTAATTTTATCCTTATTTATGCTTGACTACACTGTGTGACTTTGTCCTTGCAAATGTATCCTGCTCTGTGTAATTTCTTATGTATCCTGCAAATGTATCCTGCTTTGTGTAATCTCTTATGTATCACTGTGTCCTGTAACTGTACCTCCCGGTCGCGCCTGAAAATAGTCACTGCTATTAGCGACTTACCCGGTCAACAAAAACTAAATAAATAAAAATAAATAAAATAAATATATATATATATATATATATATATATATATAAAGTTTATTAATAATCAAATTGATAAAATGGTATGGCAAACCATAAAAATGTAGACTACATATACAAAGATTAAATAAATGTTGACTAATAAGTATAACTGATATTTGTTCCTTAAACTAAACAATTCTAAGTTTTACTATGCAGAATCCTTAACAGTTTACACCACAAAATTTACAACCTTAAAGCCAAATACTGACCATCATTTTCTATCTTGGCATATGTAATGAACCCACATTCTCTTAACAGCATGTTCTATCCAGAAATAGCATACTTTGATTTGTGAAGAGTGTAACAAGGGACACCAAGTGCCCTCAGTGTCCTCTGTTACATCCATCACAAATCATGTTATGCAGTTTCCACAGCTTGGTGTTAAGAGTGTGCATCAACAATGAGTTGCATAGAAGCATAACAAGGTGTGGTAGTGTAATGTCAAAAAATGTTGTCCAGACCACTCAATTTTAAGTTGCAATACGTAATTCCACCTCTGTTTCTGTTTTTCTTTATATATATATTTCAGGGATTGTTTGCAATTCCTCAGGTAGGTGTTTATAAGATGGATTCCCAGATATGTTGATTTGTCCGTGAAATATTCACCTTCTCCTTATTATATCATAAGCATCATGTCTTGGCCACGTGAAGATATCATCTCCACACTGACAGATAAAACTTAACTCAGATCTTTTATTTTCATCAATTGTTTTGATTTGTCCTAAGTTAAAAATCTTTGTATAGTACACTGGATATAAGTGCTCAATGTTTATATCCAGTTGATTGTTGACTTTTTGCAGCTTTGAACTAGAGATAGATTCTGCAGCAGAGTGCACGATGATTCCAGAGATGGTGATTGGCTGTGTGCTGGTAGTATCAGTTTCTGTTGCTGAAGGTATCTTTTCTGGCATGATGGTGACCCGTGTGCAGGCAGGAGCAGTTTTGAATACATTGTTGTCCAGTTTATTCTGAAAAGTTACATGAAAATAATCAGGGGAATCCTTCTGTTTCTTCACCATCCATGTATCCATACGGCTGGTATTTTCACATAGGCCATAACCTTTCTGACAAGTAGTGCAAAAGCAGCTATAACTTCTGGCTGCAACTTGGCTGCAACCATACAATCAGTGACAGACCTAGTGCTTTGTATTTTATGGGTTCCTGGTATTGTCTTAATTGTCCTTCACACTTTCTTATTTCCTTGATACCCATTCAAAAGATCATTCTTTTGAAATGGCTGCAACCATTGGCATTACACTTACAGAAATATAAGTGTGCTGTGTACATGCAGAATGCATGTCACATGCTTAATTGTGCAATGTTTTCATGCGATTCGCATATACAAAGTGAACCTAAGAGAACCAGGTCTAAAAAGCAAATGAGGTTCACATGCTGCAAGCTTGACATGTCTACAGCAGGTAAGCTGATGTGAACATCTTCTAAAAATCACATCAGGTTTGTGTGTTGCATGCTTGACATGAGTTCAGCAGTTAAGCTGGTGTGAACATCATTTATAAATCGCATCACGTTCACATGTTGCATGCTTACCATGTGTGCAGCAAGTAAGCTGGTGCAAATCTCATCTAAAAAAACACATCAGTTTCTATTTTTCATACTACTGTTAGCAATTAGAGCCATTAAAATATCTTTTTCATCAATTTCCCATTAAAATTAACTAAACCTATTAATTCTCATATTTTTGCAAGTTGTTTAATGGCTTCTGATTTTTGTCATTAAATTGCCATTACTTTGTAAAGTATTGTCAGCTTACTGCATTAAATGCCTAGGATAGTCAGCCAACATACCCCATTCCAGATGTGCGAAGAGTGGCCTCTGTGTTGTAAGACCCAACCTTTTTGTTTTGGGCTATGCAAATCCCCTAATGAATATTTAATGCTACAAATTTGTTTCTCCATTACTGCTTTGTCTCCGATACTTTCCATTGGTCATTCTGTATGGAGCATATACACTATGGCCATGCTCAGCACTCTTTGTGTTGAGTAGTGTCTCGGAAGCATGCATCACACCTCACATTTTGTCACTGAAATGAGGGACATGGACACTCAAAATAATGAACAATGAGGGGCACTGACCCTCACAATGATCAGGACACATCCTGAAACATGGAGATACAGTACCTCAGAACACAGTGGAAACCATTGTATTTACTTGTACTGACATTAGCACCTGAGAATGAATTTCTACATTAAACAGGGGTGCCATTTAGGAACAGCAGAGGGAGTAGTTGCCCCCCCCCCACATTTGTGCCTAGGTTGTTATTATGGTGCGGCAATAATGGCATTAAATTAGGATTTAATCTCTTGCACAATAAATGCCCTCCTGGCCTGAGTGTGCACACAATGCAGGTGAACAACTAACTCAACTGTATCTGTATTGTGTTGTCCACTCTCTCCACCTATTAGCAGTGGTGCCATAACACATGATACGAAGGTTCTGCAGCCAAACAAGAGCACATGAGTCATGCGAGTGGGGCACTGTCTTTCCCACCACAGAGTAGACAGGTTGCACACTGTGGGTGGGATATTCAAAAGTTTTGCACCATGTGCAACCCACCAGTGCACCTTGGCATGATATTCAATGTGGCAAGTTGTGCTGCACAACCCCCAATGTGCCAGGGCGCAACAGTAATGGATGCAGCACAAGTGTGGGGGGGCATGCCTATGCATATGCGGCACATCCTGATATTCAGCCCGGGATGTGTGGTGCATATGCATGCATATACCCACCTTGCACCATTCAGGGGGGGTGCAAAGTTGTGCCTGGCAAAACCAGGAACAAATCCTGGCCACCCACAAGCGAGCTGCCATATTGCATGGCACCACACAGCAGTCGCCTGCTGTGGGTGGCCACCCGACCACCCAGGACACAGTCCATATGCCCCCTGCCCAGGGGGCATTGTGCCCCCCTCGCCCATTCATGGGCCTCTGTTAAATACATCCCTGGTTGTCCAGTGGTCCGCTATCCATTGTCTGATTGTGGGCATAGGTTAAATAAATCCCTTGTGGTCCAGTGGACCACTATCCATTGCCTAATCCTGGGCATAATATAATTAAATCCCTGGTGGTCCAGTGGACTGCTATCCATTGCCTGATTGCAGGATGCAGAGAAGTATAACCCTGGTGGTCCAGTGGAAACCCCTCCAGCACCCAATTGTGGGAAGAATGAATGACGGACACCCTGGTGGTCCAGTGGTATCCCCTTCCCCACCAGCCCACTGAGGACCCTGCCACCCTGCACCCCCCAGTCAGTGGCGCACAGCAGCACCCCGCCCACAAGCCACCCGGCCACCTGCCAACTGACAGCGTACAGTAGGGTCTGTACACCTATTGGTCCACTGTGTGGGCCAATGGGCATGCAGATCATACTGTACTACACAGGCTGAAATGTGAATGGTACATTCACAATTCGGGCCTGTGTAGTACAGTATGGTCTGCATGCCCATTGGCCCACGCAGTGTCCCAATAGGCATACAGACCCTACTGTACACTGTCAGTCAGTGGGCAGCCAGGTGGCTTGCGGGTGGGGTGCTGCCACATGCCGCTGACTGGGGGAGTGCAGGGTGGTGGGTACCTCAGTGTGCAGGTGGGAAGAGGAGTACCACTGGACCACCAGGGTGTCTGTCATTCATTCTGCCCATGATCAGGCGCTGGGGGGTTCCACTGGACCACTAGGGTTATACTTCATGCAGCCTACAATCAGGCCATGGATAGTGGTCCACTGGAGTACCAGGGATTTATTTATCCTATGCCCACAATTGGGTGAGGGATAGCGGACCACTGGACCACCAGGATATGACTCACTTATGCCCATGATTGGGCAATGGATCATGGTCCACTGGACCACCAGGGATGTACACACCTTCTGCCCGTGATCAGGCATAGGATAGTGGTCCACTGGACCACCAGGATGTTAAACAACTTATGCCCACAATTGAGCATACGGGTGTAGTGCCCACCTAGGGTCAGCAGGGTGTCAGTCCCAGATGGCTGCAGTCTGGCAGGGCGTCAGGTGCAAGTCACTGGGGCTCTGTGCACTACATGCAAATGGGGCCATAATGACATTCAAAAGGCCCCATCTGTGTCTTGCATGCATAATGGCCTCATTTGCATGCCCAGTGCAGAATATCACGGCTAATGTGCCTAGCGCAACCACACTTGTGGTGGCGCATCCCCCTGTTCCCCTCCTGCCTCTTATTCTGGCTCAGTGCCATATTCAATGGTGCTGAGCCATGGTGCAGCACCATTGAATATCGCCTAGTCCCTGCCCTGGTGTAGCCCAGTTGCACTGTGCCCAGGCTTGCGCCCCTGCCTGGTGCAGTCTGAATATCCCACCCTATGAGTTAAAAGAGTTGGTTAGTACTGAACTCTCAATTGCAGTGTTGTGGTGGCATATTTTTGTTGGTCTACTATTTATTTATTTGAATTTTGGTAACTGAGTGAGCTCGTTGAGACATTATAGTCCCTTTTTCAGGAGTGACCCAGAAAGTGCACAACACAGGTATGACATGGCAGTAGCAGTGGAAACATTTACAACATTAACTGATTTACAAAAATTCATCATTTACAGAAGCATTCACAGATTTAACATTTACAACATTCACTGATTTACAAAAATTCATCTTTTATAGAAACATTCATAGACTGAACATTTACAAATTACAAAGACATGGCTGTTACAGTGGTTATATTTACATTGTTCGCGTATGTATAAAATGCACCATGTACAGATGCACTTACATTAAATATTTACATAAATAGGAAGGGTCAGGGAGCAGGGATTCTTATACATGTGAGGATCAGTGAGCTGTGAAAATTTATGCATAGCATTATGGAAGCTGGATCAAGAGCCAACAGAAGCAGGAGCAAAGTGAAGAGACACTGAGGCAGTGTAACAGCGAGGACTGGAACTTAATGAGAGAGGTGCAAGATAAGGTTGAGTGTGATAGTGAGTTCCACCTAGACACCACCGAATAGGCAAATGATCTCTGGGCCACTGTTAACCAACGTTTGGGCAGTACGAGAAGAGGGAGTGGGCAGATCTAAGAGCACACAGTGGTTGCTGGAGCTAAATATGTTTGGTAAGGCAAGGAGTGGTGTAATGGTTTACTTGTTTGTGCACTAGACTCAGTGTGGTATACTGGAGTTTGGATCCATTGTTACCCAGTCCAGGGAGGAGAGGACATCTCAGTGGTGATAAGGGCACTGACTCCTAAGTCAAACCTTCCCACCCTAAGATAGGCCTGTTTAAGGTGAGATAGGATGGTTGTGTTGGTTATAAGTAGTAGCAGGGTGCCATATATAGGGAGGGTCAGGAGGGTGGTAGCCGCAATCTTGTGATATGAAGCCAATGTGAGGAAGGATTGTATGTGGTAGAGCAGGCCCAGCTTCTGGTTTAGAGTTTTGTTTAGGAGGGTACATGAGTGTTCAGGGAGAGTGAGGAATCTAAGGTGATGCCCAGATATAAAAAGGATGGAACAGATCAAGGGCATCACCATTATGGGACAGTATCACAAGAGGGGCATGAGGACTCAGTTAGGAGGAGGGACTGGAGAACAGCATGCATTTTTTTTTGGTGTTGAGGACTAGTTGGTTATCTAGAAACCAGCCCTCGAGAATTTGGAAGTCCAAGGCGAGCATGCTGTTCAGCCACCTGATATCGGATGAAGAACAGTAAACAATGTCGTCATCTGCATAAGGGTACTCAGCGGCCCCTCTGCAGTTATTTGGTAATTCATTAATGAATAGGGAAAACAATAACGGGCCCAGGATGGAACTCTGAGGGACGCCATGGGTTATTGGTTTGAGATCCAAGAGAGAACTGTACCACCTGACCATTTCAGTACGGCCAGTAACGTAATTTTAGGCCAAGTTAAGGCACTAACATCAAGGCCACATGAATGTACAGTAGCTGCCATAGAAGGAAAATGTGGTTGGCCAAATCAAAAGCCTTCATCAAATCAATAAAGATAGCACTGTGGTAAAGCCCTGTTCCATAGCATGGAACAGGTCATGTGTAACTTTTATCAAGGCAGTGAGGGTACTGTGTTTTTTTTAACTCATGCCGGAACCTTGAGAGGAGGTGGTGGTGGTCTAGATAATCCTGTAGATGGTTATAGAATATATGCTCTCAGATTTTTGCCAGCAGGCAGAGGATGGAAATAAGCCTAAGGTTCTTAACAGTTGTGTTGGGTATACCCTTTTGAATGGGAACAACCACAGCTAACTTCCTTTTATCAGAAACACTTCCCCAAAGGAAGGATCAGTTAAACAAGACATGGACTGGGTGGGCGAGGACTGCAGCTCCCAATTTGAGAAATTTGGGTTTGAGAGTTTCATAACAGGAAGAGCTGTCAGCTTTTAGGTTAGCAAGAAGCCAACAAACTTCATTGAGGGTGGCAAGTTTAAGGTGAAAGGCTGGGTGAGCACCAGTATCTGCTGGCTAAGGTGGGGAGGAGAGGGGGGAGTTGGTAAAGAAGGAGGTATATCTATGCATGTTGGTAAAGAATTCATTAAATCCAGCTGCGATGGATTTGGGGGTCAGAGAGGACAGTGTCTTGGGCAGAGATGGAGCTTGGGGCTGCAGAGGGCTTGTCTTTGATTTAGGAACTCACCTGCCTCCAGAATTCTTTGGGATTTCAGAGATGCTCAGTTTGGAGTGACCTGAAGTGGGTGTGCTTAGATTTCTGAATAGAAGTTTTACACCTGTTGCTGAGCTGCCTGTAAACTTGCCAGTCAGAGGGTAGCCCACTTCATTTAAAGTCTTCCAAGCCTAATCATGAGTGGTCATTGGCTTCCTAATATCTTTTGAGAGCCATGGAGCTTTGATCTCTTTTGTTCTGCACCTTTTCATGGGGGCATGACAGTCAACTATATTGGTGAAGGTGGACATGAAAAAATTGAGGGCCTGGTTGATGTCTGGGAGAGTGTTTATCTGTCCCCAATTGACATCTCAGATAGAGGCAAGAAAATCATTGGGATTGAGATGGAACATATCTTGGTCCACAGTGACCATGAGTGGAGGGTTAGGGAAGTTATTTCACCAGATGCAGAAGGTAGAGGAGTGATCACTGATGCTGTTAGTAAGTACATCCACAGATTTCATCTTATGGGCAAAGTTGATGATCACCCGATCAAGCAAGGAATGGTTGCCTGATTTTGTGTTGATTCTTGTTGAGACATTGATGAGCTGAGCCAGGTTGCCATTAGCAAGATAGACACAAATCTTGTTAGAATTGGAGTTCCACCAGTCTATGTTAAAATCAGCACAGAGCATGATGTCATGGTGAGGGACGCTGGCAAGGGAGGTTAGAAAGGGAGGTAGGTAGATGGAGGCCTCTTTGGGAGGCAGGTGGACATAACACTCTATTAATTTTTTGATGCAACTGAGCCAGGGAGAGAAACAGTGACTTAGTCACATGGGGTTCATGGACAGGGGTAAGGATTTCAATGGCATCTAAGCCAACCCGGACATACATGATGACACCACCTCCCTGTTTACCTAGCCTGTCCTTCCTGAAGCAGTTTTAACCATGTATTGCTATCTCATGTTGCTTGATGCTAGGCTTTAGCGAAGACTCCAATATGCCTAAAATGTCAGGAGAGTGTTGAATAAGTCATGCTTCAAGTTCAACCACATGTTTGGCAATCTTAGGGAGCAGACATAGGGCATTAATATGTGCAAACTTAAACCCTTTAGGCGATGGCTGTTAACAACTGGTGGGGAGGGTGTATAGACTGGGCATGTAGGGCCAGAGTTGAGTTCAGTGTCTTCCATTTGGGTTAGAAGGATGAGGAGGGGTAGGAATGGCCAGACTGAGGAGTGCTGTAGCTTCTTTGAGATGCAATTGAGAGGTGTAGATGCATGTAGTCTTTCCCTGAGCCAATGCCTAAGATAAACAACACCATGTTTGCGGAGTCAAGGAGTGACAAGATACATATGTATGGGTGCTGGGGCACATGCCATGGTAGTGGGTGCTCATTCCGTAAGGGAGGGTGCCTCAGGAAGAAGGCAATAAGGTAGTCAGAGGCACAGAGGAACAAAAGGCAGGAAAGGGTAGCCAAGCAGCCTGCCTTGTACATAGCAGGTGGACAATAGGTGCCAATGCTTTAAATAATGAGCAGGAGTTTACCTGAATTGGAAGGGGGACGAGAGGATTACAGGGACGGAGAGAGAGGTAGATCAGTGTCAAGACTACTAGGATGGCCTAGTGGCTAAAGTGCTAGACTACCAGGAGGAACTTAGGATAGGCGTCTAGGGTCTGTGGTTCAGATTCCGGCCTGGGTCATTTAAGTTCAAATTCGAAACCCAGCCTGGATGGTTTAAGGGTCTGGTTGCTCCATCAGGAATTAGAGCCACTGGGATGGCCTAGAGGTTAGAAAAAACAGCTTCCAGAGTTAACTTGACTAGATATATTGGGCTGAAGGTTTAAAACCTAACCTGAGAAGTTTAAGTTTAAAATTCAAGTCAGGGAAGTTTAAGAGCCAGAGAGTTTAAATGTGAATCCCAGCCTAGAGGATTTTAAGGGTCTGGGTGCTCTGTCAGGATTGGAGCCACTGGCATGGCCTAGAGGATAGAGTAACCAGCTTCCATGGATAACTGGACTAGATATATTGGGCTGAAGGTTCAAATCCTGGACTGGGAAGTTTAAGTTCAAAATTAATCAGGGAAGTATAAAGGCCAGAGAGAGCTGGGTCAGAATTGAGACTGCTGGGACAGCTTAGTGGTTAGAATGATAGACTACCATGTGAAACTAGAATAGGTATCTGGTGTGTGGGGTTCAGATCCTGGCCTGGGAAGTTTTAAGTTTACATTTGAATTACAGCCTGGAGGGTTTTAAGGGACTAGGTACAGAGTCAGTATTATAGCCACTGGGATGGTCTAGTGGCAAGGGTAACAAGCTTCCACAGGAAATTGGACTAGATATATAGGGCCACAGGTTTAAAACCTTCCCCTTACTCATAGTGAGTCTCTGTCTCCCCTGGTGGCTTAAGGGACAGAGGGTGAGCTAGAAGTTAACTTTAGACTAAGATACATACTTACTGTACTAGGCTCGTCTTGCCAAAAAAAAAAAATAAATCAATAGCTTGGGCTCCCTGCATCAAGCTAGACCTAGCAGCAGCAGTGACAAAGGCATGGGCAGCCTTCATAGGCCTTGATCAGTAGAGTGTGGCAACAAGCAACACAGATTGTGTGAGTTCGGTTGGTGAGGTGACTTGGTTGCGGATCACGTTGGGGACCTGGGATGGTCAGTTCTAGCATCCAACTTCTGACCAGAGGAAGAGCAGACTGAAACTGGGCTGATGGCACACTGGGCCAGGCTGCAGGTTCTGGCTAAATTGTCAGGTAAGTAAAAAGTAAGTAATTTATTTTTTTTACATGGGATTGGGGAAGGAGAAAGGACTGAAATATTGATGTATTTTTCACATTTCTGCACCTTTGGGTGGATTCACAACCCATATGGGATGAGTAATGAATAGAATGGAGTCAGGGAGAAATTGGGATATTTTTCTTTGGGGGTGGGGCAGAAGTTCAGCCAGGAAAAATAAAACTAGTTAGTAACTGGGTGGGTTTAAAGCCCAAATCTGATGTACTGCTCTGGGATATAGACAGATGAATCTTTTACATTTGAATATTTCTTGATTTGTGTATCAATTTCCAGTCACAACAGATAAGTTTTACCTTTCAGAGATGTTACTAAAGTTATCTGAGCTTGCAGCCTAGGGGCTAACTAGCACCTGGTACCACTGGTTGTTGGCTCCCCCGCTGAAATCTGATGTTGCGCCCCTGCCATAAAGTCTAAATTTATAGGACAGTCTCTGTGTGAGCAGCATGTTTATCAGGAGGGATGGATGAGGGGCAGAGCAGTTTTCAGGGGTAAAATGAGGGCTGTCCCTTTTATTCAGGGACAGTTAAGCAGTATAGCATGCATAGACTATGGGAGCCCCACTATAGTCAAACGTATGCCCCCCTAGTGAAGCTGACCTCCACATCCCCATGCTCAGGCACATTATGACATGGGGCAAGGGAGAGTGCAGGGACTTTCATCATTTAAAAGGATTAAGGTATTTTTTATTACTATTTTATACATTATTGATGGAGAGTTGGAGATTAATGAAGGTCACTGCTCGACTAACAAGGGCCTTGTTTGTGGAACAGTGGCCTTTATTATTCTCCAACTCACCATTATAATGTATAAAAGAGTAATAAAAAATAACTTCATTCATTTCAAGGGGTATGCCCCAGAACTCTGACCCATGGACATGTTCTTTCAAAGACTCCTGCCTCTGGCTCCCTAGTATTCAGACAAAAGACTCTCGACTAATATCTATACTTGGTTAGTTGACTGTAGCAGCATGGCTGCAACCGTTAAAGTGTGTGTGCATGGGGGGGACTGGCCATGTGGGTGGGTGTCGAGCTACTGCTACTTTTGTGTTTGCCCCTTAAAGTCTGTTTGTATGGAAGCATTTAAAATTATGGAGAGAAAATAGTGGAGTACAGGCCTGGTAGAAGTACAGTAATTAAGTAGTTTGTGGGTAGGTGTGTATATTGGGGATAGGAAGAACCAATTTTGCTTACATTGGTATGTGTGCTACAGATCAGCTGTGCAGCTGAGATGGGGGCAAGAAAACTAAAAAGTATATCAGGTGCTGTAACATGCTGCATGCATACAGATGTATGCAGATTTGTATTGAAGTACAAACGAGCCATATGTATGCAGGCAATATAGCTTACTGGTTAAAGGCACTGAATTGTAAGTCAAGAAACCTGAAGAAATGAAGACCTGGGTTTAAATCTCATCAACCTCCACTTGTATACTGTGTGATCCTGAGAAGTCGTTTAACTTTTATGTATACAGTTATCAGTGACCACTTGCTTTTTGCACCCACACCACATGCATGCAGTATGCTCCAATTTAACATAAAAAGCATGCTTTCCACACTTGCTTGCTGCATGCATGCTAGATGCATGCATCTGGGTCATATTTAACATTTCAATTATGCTTGCAGCATGCATATCACATTGATAGTCTTATGTACAGTATGCAGCATGACAAATTTCATATAATTATTTCTGTAAGGGTACTTGCCATAGACGTGATGACAGCACTCTTACCATCAGAGGGGCCTTTCCCATGTCAGGATTCAGAAAAGGTATGTACAATTTGAAATCCATTTGATGGGTGTCACTGAGATGTCATAGAAAGCCCACTTGGATTTGTACTGGCACCCACAGCAATCCGTGAACTGCACCTCATTTATAATGTCAGTTGAGCAGGTCTTTTGAAGGTAATCGCTGGCCTTTTTCACAAAATGCTGCACAGACCTGTGGTCATTCTTTAGGTAACTGGAGATGAAGACTAATGATTCTGTGATAGTGCATGCACAGTAATCACACTGATAATAAGAAACAACTCAGTGAACAGTGGCCTACTCGTGGTGTCAGTGACATGACTGGATCTCATCTTGATACTGGAATGCATAATTTTCAGCAAAGTCCAAGACCATGAAGAACCATCCTTCAGGTATATTTTCTTTTAATGTGGTAAATGGTGTTGCTGCCAGAGTGCCATGTGCAGGTGGTGCACCAGATACCTGAAGTCTTCTTTCATTAGTTCCACCATCTGGTACAGTGTTGTTGTCTTGGTTTTCAACACTTTCCTCAATTTTCTTTGCACATTGTATACATTAATTATTATGGTATCCCGCTGCTACTACCTCAACATTTCATTGCCATGCCCTTTTAATATTTCAGCAAGTTTTATCTCAATAGCACTGGTGCTAGAATGTTCATCAGTTTTCGAGACACAGTCATTGTGGAAGAATTTTTGGCATTACTTGCTGCAAATTATAAGTTCATCTATGTTATAAATATTTGGCACATTGCAGTCCAATGCCTTGTGTGTATCAGTGGTCCAGTCCAATGCGCACAGCTTTAATACTGCATTGACAGAGTATTCACATAGGCATTTCTTCAGCTTCTGTTCCCATGGTGTGGCTGTAGAGTGTTGAACTTTATTCTCCCCAGTGATGTTTCAGGATTTTGTTTGCATAACTCTGCATGGAGCACATTAAGGTGTTTGGCAAGGAATGCTTTTGATTATGCTGTTCTTTTTGAGAATGCCTTCTTGTGAGGCTATAGCATGGCTACCTCTTTATAGAAGTTTTTCATTTGTTGGATGGTTTCTGCTGGCAATTCTGATTTGTAGGTTACTTGCTTATGACCCCTTGATATGGACATCATCATTGTCCAAATGATCCCCAATGTATTGCTTGCAGATTGTAGAAACTGGTATTTTCTTAGAAAAGTATTTATGAATTCTCATCTCAAGTGTATTCCCTCCAGTTTTTTTTGGGGGTATTTTAGAGACTTCAATTATCTTTCATGGGTTCAACCAATTTATCTTGCAGGTTTGTTCAACAAGTGAGGTTCATAAATGTTTCCTATCCTGCCTTCTTGGCTGGTGAGGTGGAAGAGATAATTTGGACAATCAGAGAAGCAGAGCATGATGGCAATCAAGGTAACCCTCCTAGTTCCCTTTGCACTGCTTTCCTGATGGTACTATCTGAATGAGGATCATTTATGACAGGGTTAGTACTGGTCCCTGGCATCCTTATTCATGTGTCAGCAGTTGTGGCAACTGCAACCATTTTTGCTGCATGCTTCCCTTGGTACTTTGCATGTCATTTCTCATTTATGTTTCTTGTTTTTCTGTACAGACGTTGATGTACAAAACTGTCTTTTCTGTCCCTTTCAATGTTCTCGCTTTCCACTTTTGTTTGTTGGCCCTCGTGATTCTTTTTGTTGCCACAGTGGACTGTACAGTCTCTGATGCCTGCTTCTCCTTCTGCCTCTGCTTGTACTGCTGCATTTGCAGTTTTGATTTTTTATTATGGACAGTGCACTTCTACTCATCCATATTATCCCTGTACATTTGTAAGTGGGCTTTTGATTAAATGTTTTATCCATCATAATGTTTGGTGTCATTCTGCATCTTTTCTCTGCATTAGCAAGCTCATTCCTTATCCAAAAGAGACTGTACTTGGTACAGAAAATGACAGATTGAAGGTGGAGAGAGACTGCACATCCAAGCAGTAAATGACAACCCATAGGGCTACAGACCCCCCCCCACACACACACATGCACACAAAACAATAAAAGAGCATGGTGCTCAAAATGGATGAATGCTGTGGACCAAACACACCTGGACAAAGAGTGGCAGGGACAGAATCTCACTTTGCACATTGTGCTTTTAAATTAGTTTATCCAGATGTGCCTGGCCAACTACATTCGGACATAATGATCACAGGTAACATTATTTAAACAACATTGCATTATAAAAACCCACAGGACCACTGAAACAATGCCCCACCACACATAAATCAAAATGAGCATTGTCCTCAAAATGGCCAAATGACGGTGACCAAAGATACCTGAAGAAAGAGTAGCAGGGACAGAATCTCACTTTCTACACTGTTCCATTAAATTAATTTGTCCAAGTGTGTTTCACCAGCTATGTTTGGACATAGTGATCTCAGATAGCATTATCTAAACAACATTTTATTACAAAAAACATACAAGACCACATCAACCATGCCCCCGACACACAAAACATCGAAGAGAAAATGGTGCTTAAAATTCCAAATGTTAGTGACCAAAGGCATCTGAACAAAGAGTGGCAGGTAGAGAATCTCACTTTGCACACTGCACTTTTAAATTAATTTGCCCAGGTGTGCTTGGCCAGCTACATTTGGATAGTAATCACAGGTAACATTATTTAAACAACATTTTATTATTAAAACCTCACAGGACCACAATATCCACCCCCTACAAAACAACAAAGAGAGCATGGTGCTCAGCATGGCCAAATGTTGGTGACCAAACACACATGGACAAAAGTGTCAGGGGCAGAACCTCTCTTTGCATACTGCATATTTAAAATTATTTTGTCCAGGTATGCTTAGCCAGCTACATTCAGATACAGTGATCACAGGTAACATTATTTAAGCAACATTTTATTACAATACAGGACCACAGCAACCCCTCCCAGGCAAAACAACAAAGAGATCATGGTGCTCTAAATGACTGAATGCTGGTGACCATACACACCTGGACAAAGAGTGGCAGGGACAGAATCTCACTTTACACACTGCACTTTAAAATTTACTTTGTCTAGGCATGCTTGGCTGTCTACATTCAGATATAGTGATTCCAGGTAATAATAAAACCCCACAAGACCACCAGTTCAGCATGCAACCCATCACCAAATAAAAATAATCAAGCATTTAAAGAGGTGGGCAAAATTAGCAAATTCCAAATTCATGGAATGTTCATGAAATTCCATGAATGTTCATGAAATGTTGTGAATTTTTGAGGAAGTTTCCAAAATTGTTTAATTGGCCATAACTTGATCTGTGTTAATGCTAGACATCTGAAATGTGGCATCCATATTGTTTGTTACAGGCCCTTAAAGCTTATCAAGTTTTGTGACATGGATGAAGGGTAGGAAAGTTATAGGGGCTCAAGGTCTAGCAATTATTTATTCATGTGAACATTTCTGAAAATATTTCTATGCTTAGAATTTAGCCACCTTTGGTGCTCGGTAATTGAAAACTTAGATGCACACATTCTTGGAAGATTCATAGAAACTGCAAAATAGGGATTGTAAGGTTTAGCTATAACCTGCCTCCTGACACAGCTTCCCAGGGCTCACTTCTGAATCTGCATCATTAGCATGGCAGTATGACTTTCTGATGCTGGGCCACGGTGGTTACCTTAAATATTAATATTAATATTAAGGGTCAATAAACTTAACAACATTGGTGATATTCTGTTCTCTAGCTTTAAACTTATAGGGACTTAAATTTCAGCAGTTTATGTAATTGTGAAATGTAATTTTAAAATGTCTGAATGTTCCGGAGCTTATACCTCAGTCACCTTTAAAACTAGAGATCTGAAACTTGAAACATATATGTATGGGCATGGGTAATGTAATTCTTCCAAATTTAGGGCAATTTGCCAAACGCTTTTAGTTTACATAAGTGTTAACTGTAATTTTAAAATTTACAAAGGTTTGGAGACATATAACTCAGTCATTGTTAAAGATAGAGATATAAACCTTGGTACACATATGTATGGGCAGAGGGACAACCAACATTCTACATTTGGTATAATTTGGACAAACATCTTGTAAATTAGATGGAAATAACCAAAATCACAATTTTGGCAATGTTTTGAGAAAGTTTCTCCGAAATGACAAGAAATTTCACAGAAGCAAAATCAGCATTTTACCAGAAGTCTGCTGGTTAAAGAAAAAAATGTACCCATCTCCAATTTAAACAAATGACTTCAGCACTGAAGGTAACAGCTCAAAAAATATTTATAGAAAAATATAATGTTTGCTGAAATCTGGCCAAAAATAGTGCCTTGGGTGTAGACATTTGACTTAAAGACACAGACACCAAGCAGAGCATGGTAGATACACTCAGGGTATCAAGCACACCTTGTCATATGTGAATAAAGTCACCACAGTGCATGTTGTCTAATAATCATATTTTGCTTTAACAAAAAAAAAAGATTTGACCACAGAAAACCTACTCACCCATTATTGGAAGAAACATGTGCTGTGGTGAATTGGTGGCTGATCTGTGATGCAGTTTATAGTGATGTAACTGGAATCCCCAGAGATTCTTATGGTGTTTGTAACATGGCTGGACCCTGTGATGTTTGCAATGTGGTTACCAATCGAAGTACTCCATCAGTTTTGCATGGAGCCACCCACTGTCATTGCACTACAGAAATCCCATAGTGTATGTAAGCCTGACACAAGCTCCTGACCATGATGTGTGAAAGATTGCAAGCTACACCAGTGTAGCTGCTTTAGCAGAAGCAGAGGCATCCTTGAATCACTCCAGGAAGCTTGACTCAGGCAGCTTGTGCTTGATCCCACCAGAGACAGGGCGATTCTAGATCTAGTAATGACAAACAAGGATTGAATTGCAGATGTCCAGGTAGAAAGGTAGCTGGGATCTAGTGATCATGACATTGTGTGGTTCAGCATAGAGATAGAGACTCACTCAAGTCATACTATGACAAAGGTTTTGGATTTCAAAAATGCTGACTTCACTGAAATGGGGAGGGGGTTGAGTGGAAAAACAGTGGAAGCATCTAAAGGAAGCCTTACTGGAAGTAACAAGCCAATGCATTAGATTGGTATCCAAAGGCAAGAGAAGGAGAAAGCCACTGTGGTTCTCAAGAGAAGTGTCATTAAAGGTCAGGGCAAAAAGGAAAGGGTTCAGGAAATATAAGGAGACCCAAAGGGAGGAAGACAGAGGAGTACCTAGAGTGTTTAAGTGAAGTGGGAAAGTCAGTAAGGAGTGCAAAGGCATGGACTGAGGAAGGTTTACCACAGTCACTTAAGAAAGGGGATGAGACATTCTTCAGGTACATCAGTGAAGGGAAGAAAAACAAGGTGGGATTGCAAGGCTCAAAGGAGAGGGAGGGGAATGCAAGAAGGGTGACATGGAAAAGGGAGACATACTTAATAAATATACATGTTCAGTATTCACAGAAGAAAGGGAGAGGCAGGGGCCAAAGCAGTACAGCAGTAGCCAAGGAAAAAAGAGGTGGAAAATAATCAATTTGTAGGAGAAAGTGTCCTGTAGGAGCTCACTAAATTGAAGGTGGACAAAGTGATGGGACCAAATGGCATACACCCAAGGATATTAAGAGAACTGCTAAGGGAGATAGCAGAACCTCTGGCAGCCATGTTCACTGAGTCATTCAACTCAGGGGTGGTACCAGAGGATTGGAGGAGGGCACATGTGGTCCCTCTACACAAATTCTGCAGCAGGGAGGAGGCAGGTAACTATAGGCCAGTCAGCCTCACCTCAGTAGCGGGGATGATCATGGAAACATTGTTTAAAGAAAATATAGTGAGGCTTCTAGACGCCATTGAAGCCCAGGACCATAGGCAACATGGATTCACAGTGGGGATGGCATGTCAGGCAAATCTGGTTGATTTATTTGACTGGTTGACAAAGGAAATAAATCAAGGTGTGGCAGTGGACATCGCTTACTTGATTTCAGCAAAGCCTTTGACACCCTTCCACACAGGAGGCTGATAAACACACTGGGTAGGCTGGGCATGGGGGGAAAGGGTGGTAAACTGGGTTAGAAACTGGCTAACAGACAGAAGGCAGAGGGTGGTGGTAAATGGGGTGTAGTCTGGGGAAAGGGGGTGACCAGTGGAGTGCCTAAGGAATTGGTCCGGGGCCAGTCCTGTTCAATGTCTTCATTAGAGACATTGCAGAAGGGCTGGAGGCAAAGTTTTGCCTGTTTGAAGATGACACCAAGATCCCAGAGGGGGTGGAGAAAATGAGGAGGGACCAGGGGAATGCTTGAAAAATGATCTCAGGACTAGCAATTGAAGTTTTATTCAAAATAGTGCAAAATGATGTACTGGGACACAGAAACCCTGGGGAAAGATACAGGATGGGGGAGTTTCTGACAGTCACAAAGGTGGAAAGAGACCCAGGGGGTTATTATTTCAGATGACCTGAAAATGTCAAAGCAGAGTGCTAAGGCAGCTGTACGGGACAGTGGCATGCTGGGGTGCATAGGCAGCGGTATCACCAGCAGAAGGAGGGAGATAGTGATGCCATTATATAAAACTGTGGTCAAGCCTTATGTGGAGTACTGTGTGCAGTTCTGGAGGCCACACCTTCGTAAGGATATTAACAGACTGGAGATGGTCCAGAGGAGGGTGGCTAAGATGGTACAGGGCTTGCAACACCAGATTTATGAGGAGAGATTAAGGGACCTCAATATGTACTTGCTGGAAGGGAGGGAGGAAAGAAAGAGGGGACATGATAGAAACATTCAAGTACCTCAAGGATATAAACAAGGTGAAGGGGGGAGTCATTGTCCAATACAGGAGGAGCACAAGAATGAGGGGGCATGACATGAAATTGGAAGGTGGGAGGTTAAGAGGGAATGTGAGGAAGTTCTTATTCATAGAGAGGGTGGTGGACACATGGAATGGTCTGCCTCAGGAGGTGGTGGGACTGAATACTGTGGATGGATCTGAGCATGCTTGGGACAGGCATAGAGGAACCATAGAGGTTCAGCAACAGGGGGGTCAGAAGTAGTACTCCGGTACAAAGGATTATGGGCAGACTAGATGGGCCAGGTGGTCCTTATCTGCCAACAATCTCTGTTTTTCTATGTTTCTATTCGACAACTCGTGAAAGGGAGTTCAAAGGTCTCTCCTGCCAAGTCAGGGGAGCATCATGAAATTGGCAAGCACAGTTTGAATTACCAAATGTAATGGAAAGGGAAGGGGGAAACAAAGAAAAGCTGGCTTAAAACATACAAAAGGAGAAGATCTGTTTTTGTGGTGCCTGCAGGTTAGGACACTACAAGTTACAAACATCACACTGATTAAAAAATGTGTTAGTCTGCAATGTGTACAAAATAAGTGCTTAAAACAAATAATGAAAGGCGCAACACAGTAAGATGTAATGGACCATTTTATTAAAAAGGCACATTAAACAAATAGATAAAACACAGTAATAAGCTTTGTGTGCTTTTCCATGTCACATTTCAGCTGTGCAAAATTGAAGCATAAGGAGGTGGAAAGTCAAATGAAATGAAAAGTCTTTGTGATGTTAGTGTAAGTTTACCTTTTTTATCCATATATTGTATCTGCTTCAAAACAGTGTAAAAATTATTGAGCAGACAACTTTTTTTAAATGTTACTTGCTGTGAAAACTTTCCATTCTATTGGTACCTCCTTTTCATGAACATACCCATAAGTCACCTATTTTTATCTAAATTTGCCTGAAAAAAGGTTTCTGCATTTGCGGCACTACGTGCTTCTTAACAGAGAGCCGTATTCTAGCTGATGGATATATTGTTTGAGAGACAATGCTACATATTGAATTGGGTTGTTGTATTCATTGATATTTTTTCACAACAAAAATTGCAGTAATTTTACAATATTGCAACAAGGACAGGGTAATGAAAAAAAAAAACAACAGACAGACAGTATTGTCCAAAGTGGCACTTCACTTGATATAAGTGTATTGGTCTACTTTCTGTGAGTAGCCTCCCCCACCCTCTTTTCTATACAGAGACTATGATGTATGGACCAACTAAATAAGAAAGGGGGGTAAACCATTCTTTAGGTATATAAGTGAAAATATGAAATGCAAGGCAGGGATAGTAAGACTAAAAGAGGAAGGAGAGGATAGTGTGGAAAAGGAAACGAAGAAACATGACATATTGAACAAGTACTTTTGTTCAGTATTTATGAAGGAAGGGGTAGGTGATGGACCACAGATAGGGGAAAGGGGCATTAAAGGAAGGTGGGTGGACACTAGCCCTTTTAAAGAGGAGAGAGTCCTCAAGGAACTAGCACAACTAAAACTGTTTTAGACAATGGGGACAGATGGAGTTCACCACAGGATATTTTTTTGTGACATTATTGTGGTTCAAAATTTTGGAATTTTTACAGTTTTAAGGTTTTATTTTAAAAGCGCTTTGATATTTGTTTGACTTGCATATATCTATATATATATATATATATATATATATATATATATATATATAATTTATTTGTAATAATTTGAAAACAACCTTTGAGTATGAACTCTTTTACAAAGGTTCCATGTCATAAGCACAATACAAAACATTACAGACATTAGACTTGACCAGTTACATAAAAAAAATTCCTTCTAGGGGATAGGCAAAACTTGATAAATGGTGATAAAATAGAACATTTCACAATTACAACAAGTTGTAAATACAGTCAGGACAGGGAAACATTGGATTCTCAATAGTGTAGCACAGAGAAGCCTTGTTGAGAGATCTCATTAAGAAGAAGAAGGTCACAGTAATCAGAAAAGGGGTAACTGTGTGGTAGAAGAGCAGGTGGGGAAATAACAGTTACTGTAGTGAGGCCAAATGGCTGAGTCTATGAGGGGGAAGAGAAGAAGAGGTTTTCCAAAGAAAAGGAGGGCAAATAAGTATAGTAGAAGGAGAGAGAGAGAGAGAGAGTTGGGTGAGGGAGAGAGGAGAGAGACAGAGAGAGAAAGAAAATGAGAGAGGAAAAGAGAGAGAATGTGAGGGAAGAGAGAGCATGAGAAGGAGAGGTAGAGGGAGAGATGGAAAGAGAGAGCATGAGAAGGAGATAGGGAGAGAGGGGCTGGGGAGGGAGGGGGAGAGAGAGGGAGGGAGGGAGGGAAGGGCAGAGATAGAGAGGGAGAATGAGAGCGACAGAGAGAGTGAGAGAGAATGGAGGGAGAGAGAGGGAGAGAGAGAGAGAGGTAATGAAGTGATTGTTGGAATGGTTGTTCCCAAATCATGGAGGGATGGGAGAAAAGGAGCACTAGAATGGTCTAGCTCCATGAAGGGATGCAGGAGAACCAATGGTGGGGGAGCAGACTAAGATATGTGGCCATGGTGATGTCTCAAAATCCTGGGAGTGAAGTGGACCCAGAAGTGCAGCGAGGTCAGATCAGAACAGGCATTCACATCCATTTCTGTATAGAAGAAACTGATTTAATTCTGATTTAAATGTCTGGGGATTGGCAGCATTTAGTGAAGCTGGTGGGATCTCATTAAGCCATCGTGGGGATCTGTAGGAAAATGAGCATTGTCCAAGAGCTCTCTTGTGTACGGGAACACTGAGCGGATTTGTCTCCTTCCTTCTGGTATTGTACAAAGAGCTGTTTATTGATATGATTTCAGATATGCATTGAGGGGTTAGGCAGAGCATAGCTTTTCTCCCTAGGAGGCAAGTTTGGAATCTGATTCTGTTGTTGAGGGTTAGTAGGTTCGATTGCTTATAAAGTGCACATGTGTGCATGAAGCACTCACCATCGAGCAAAATCTGCATGCCTTGTTTAAGACTATTACTACCGTCTTGAGAGCCATATCTGTGGATTCACCATATACCACCAGACCATAATCTATGACAGATAGAACAGAGCTTGAGACGGAAAGCTGGAGGGCGTTGTGTGTGTCAGGTTTTTTCCAGCACCTATAGAGAACACCCAATTTTGTGTTCACTGCCTTCACCACCTTGTCTATTTGCTGCACAAAGGAGAGGGTGTCATCAATTGTGACTCCAAGGTTCTTGAAGGAATGTACCTGTTCAAGTGGGACCAAGTCATAGTTGGTTATTGTTATGCTGGGGTACATCCTCTTTATCTGGGGGCCTGCGAGGAACATTGTTTCTGTCTTTTCATATTTGAGTAGTAACTTTTGGAAGCTGAACCATTTCTCCAGCTGCTGGAAGGTAGATTGCAGCTCAGCCTGAAGTGGTTCAATGTGGGAGTGGCTGTTGAGGATTACAGCATCATCCATGTATAATACAATCTTACTGGTACAGGCTTCTGGGAGAGTACTTAGGAACAAGCTGAACAGCAGAGGATCCAGGATGGACCCTTGGGGAACTGGAGGGATACTGAGAGAACTTAAGGAGGAAATCTCTTCATATCTGATGGCCCTGTCCAACCTATCACTGAATACATGTCAGGTGCTGTCAGAATAAAAGCTATAATACCACTTTTTATAATAAAGCACTTGGATTCACCTTGGGCCTTACCCAACAATTATTTAAAAAATTACCAAAAACAGCGACAATTCAAATATGATATTATCCAATGCTCTCCAGATTCAGAAATGATGGTGAAAAACATTGTTGCCACACTTTGGATCATATAAGAAATAAATATATACTGTATTTTATTCACATATCTACAAGTCCTAAATATTCATAATTAGAATAAATATCAAGCATAATAAAAATAATGTAAACATGAAATGTAATGTAAACAAAACAACAGGTTTAGAAAATCAGGTAAATTAAAAAAAAAACACATTTCAACAAATAATCAATGCAAATGAATAAGTAATATTCAGCGTAATAAATTACATTGTTTGAACTATTTCTTCAGCATACTTATAAATATTATGACCTTTTCACTATGAGAACTTGCAACTCATTACACTACTGTCTCAGATTATATCTTTGTATAAATATTGTTTAAACTTTAGTAAGTAAGAAGGTACTTCTTTAAGTCTAAATTCTAGCTTAACTATATACTCAAGGTTTTGGAGCTAAACATGCACTAAGTTACCACCTCAAAAAGCCAAATAAAAGTACTGAAACTGGAATAATTAAAGGTATACTTAAGTTTTAATTATCTATAGATGTGCTCTTCTACTTTTTAATTTTCAAAATCTTGGTGAGAACTTCTGATTTTGGATGACAAAAGTCCTTCAATGGCTTGGCTGTTGTCTTCTGTCTTTCCCCAGAACTGTAGAATCTTCTGACATTAATAAAGCAATGCAGGCTGGATCAGTCTCGCTTGACATCACAAATCATGAAAAGTCATTTTAGGATTTAGTGGAAAAAATCAGACAGCAAGATTTTAGCTGTTCAGCAGCACAACAGTCTATAGGAAGATATTTCCCTGTGGACAGCAATGTTGTTTTGATAACTGGATTCAGTTACTCTTTTCTGTTCCAGTTAATTTCTGCTTTTGAACTTGCAATGCTGGACTCACTGCTATTTAACAGCACTGCAGCTTGCTGGTTGGTAAACTCCAAAGTCAGTCTCTTGTTTAGCCTTTTAGCAGAAATTTCAAAACATTACTTTAGTCCAGGATCCCAGTATGTAAAACATAGCCTTGCTCCATCCAATATTGGAAAGAGAGTCCTTCCTGTAACAGTCAGTATTAGCAGCCGGACTTTGTTGCAACGTTGTGCAGGCTTTCCAACTTGTACCTAACATCACCTGGTGGTGGCAATGGCTCAACCCAAATGATGGTACAAAACAGTTGTGGCTTCAGGCTTGTGGCCCAGTAAAAGTTTCAAGCTCATCCAAAATTATCAGAGCAGCCAACACAGGTCTTCATACACCAAAGGATCAGGTAGTTCTGTCCCAGCTTTGCCAGCATCCTATTTATGTCCCTTTTACTAGGAGAAATCACAATCAAATTATGACAGGTCTGAGTACTCTTTGAGGGTATTACTGTTAACCCCTCCTAAACCATTTTTTTTCTCAGTATGACTTCATCTTCAAAAACTATTTTTGTTATAAAACAATTTTTCTTTCTTGTATCTATGCTCTCCTTGTTAGAAATGTAAAACCTACATTTTCAGATGCAGCTAACAGAGAGGATTCATTTGAGACCAGACATTCTAATATAAAATCTGTAATTTATAAAAACTTCATAAAAATTTTTCCTTTACAGATATCTAAAAAAGTATTTACAGATTCCAGAAGTACATTTTTTCCTGTTAAGAATTATGTTAGTTTGGCATACCTGCTATCATTAGAAACTTTATAATCTTAACAAACTTCTTTAAGACAGTGATTTCTTTTGTTTGTGATTAATGATACATGACATTATGCTTCTCTGGAGTTTCTTAAGAAGGCTTACAAACCAAGTGACTAGATGTTGCTTGTTAGATAAACCTTCAAGACTCATTTCATTGAAAAGGTGATAAGGTCAACCTAATTTAGACACCAAATTGTCCGTATATTTCAAACAGTTTGGGGGGCTATAGAGTTTTGCATATAGCAAGGATTACAAAGCTCTTGCAGGACTGACACTTAATCCCTGTGAAGTTTCATGCATTCTCAATACCCTGTGTGATTATGAAATGTATAGGAATTTTTATATATTTTCTATAATTAAAAGTCTTAGGGCCAGATATTCAAAGTTTAGTGTGGGGCATAAATCCATTGTGCTGGACTAGTGCAAAATTTGCACCCGACTGCTATATTTTAAAGGACATTTAGCACCAACGCTAGGTGTTAGTGCCAATGCTAAATTATAATGTATGTAAGGGAGGGACTGAGGGGAGGGGCCCTGAATGCCAGCACACCAGCATATTCAAAGATATAATGCTGTGCTACAGGCATTAGCACAACCTGTAGGGTGGCACTGAATTTCACTGAGAAAAGGCTAGCAGTAATGTGGTGACAGTGCCCCCCCAAGCATGTATCCTGACCCCCATTTACATATAAAAATACATTTTCCCTGGTAGTCTAGTGGTCCTCCCAAGCACGTATCCAGTCCCCCATTTACAAATAAAAAATACATTATCCCTGGTAGTCTGGAGGTCCCCCCACCCCAAGCACATATCCTGACCCTTGTTTACATATAAAAATACATTTTCCCTGGTAGTCTAGTGGTCCCCCACCACCAAACATGTATCCCAACCCCCGCTGCAAATATATATCAAACCCTTTCCCTGGCAGTCTAGCGGTCCCCCCACCCGACAGTGACACCTAGCTCATCCCATAAAAATTCAAGAACAGAGCCAGCGACTGGCTCAGTCCTCCTCTCATCACAATAGCCAGCCACCGACTGAGGTAGGAATTTTCTTTGCTCATCAGTTTTAAAGGTCAATATGACAATCAACATTTTAAATTGACTGTAATTCCTGATCACCACTCATAGATTCATTTAGAACATTTTCCAGTGTTTTGTTGCATTCATGATATTACCTCAACTGATTAATATGAACCCATTTAGGTACTGCCTCTCCAGTGTTTTTCTGCTTTAGTTCAATTTGGTATGCTACAAGTGAGATTTTGTCAGTGATCAAAGGGTCCTTGCCAACTTGGAGGAAACATTTTGACCTTGGCTTTATCCCTACTGTAGTTAAGGTAAAACACTTTATCACCAACTTGATACTTGTTTGGACTAGTTTTCCTGTCATAATATGACTTAGAAGCCTCAACACTTTTCTTTAAGTTCTTTTGAGCAAATGCAAAGGTTTCTCACAAATGCTGTTTTAAATGGGTTACATATTTATGTGCTGTAGTGGCACATGCTGAATTTACATTCCCTGTGGTATACAGGAGATGCAAAATTAACACCATCTGCCTTCCTGTCATCATTTCAAAAGGAGAAACACCTTCGGTCTTATTAGGAGTAGCCCATATGACCATTAATACTAGTGGCAACTTTACATCCCAGTCTTTTCCTGAAGAACTGATATATTTCTTCAGTATATACACAATTGTTTGATAAGCACATTCCATCTGTCCAGATGATTGTGGATAGTGGGACACATGCAGTTTCCTCTGTACTCCTAGAATTTTCTACATGTTCTCTATTACTTCTCCTGTGAAATGAGGAACTCTGTCAGATTCTACTCTTAATGGTAATCCCCATTGACTAAACAGATGGTTTATTAATAAGAAAGCAGTGGCTTCAGCAGTGTTATTTGGAGCAGGTATACACTCAACCCATTTTGTGAACAGACAAGTAACTGTCAAAAGGTATTGATTTCCCCTGGAAGATCTGGTAACAGGACCAATCTAGTCAATCTGGATGTTGGACCAAGGCATAGTGGTGTCTTTTGACTGTTGTGCTCTATGTATGGGATTACCTGGTTGGAACTTGCAACAGGTTATACACCCTTGTACATGCAACATCATCATACATGTAGGGCCAGTAGGCTCTCTTTTAAGGTTTTATATGTTCTCCTAGACCCTCTATGTGTTCCTGATGCTTCATCATGTGCATGTTGTAACATAATTCCCCTGTGGCCTAAAGGAACCACCCATTGAACCTTGTGTGGGTTTTTTTACCAATTCTTACCAAGAGATCACTCTTTAATTGGAATTTATCCTTCTGGTTATACATGGTTCTCAGGTCCCAGCTATCCTGTAGGTCATTGTCAGAAATCATGTTTTCAGTGGGATCCTTGATAAAACGATAACATTTTCTTACTGCTTCATCCTGTTGTTGCGTTTTCACTAAATCGAAGTCAGGTTTCTCACTATGCAAGTGGAAAACAGTAGTTTCCTGTTCCTGTTGCTTTTGTCTGCGGGTAACCACATCTACCTTAGCTTGGACAGGAGGAATAAAGTTCCATTCTTCTCCACTTAAAGCACCCTCCCTAGCCAGAGCATCTGCTAGATCATTTCCTGATTTGTCTGATCCCTGGATTTTGGAGTGCCCTTATACCTTTTTCCAGTAAATAATCAACTTATGTTCCTGAACCAACTGATCTATGGCTAGGATAAAGTCTGCCTGCATCACCCTACTACCTCTTGAGTTGATCATACTGTTCACCTTCCACACTGTTACATGTGTAAGGAAGTCCTGCTTAACATAATTAGAGCCAGTACAAATTACAAAGTCTTGTAACTTATGTTGTACTGCAGTCTGTACCGCTATATAGGAGGTTGCCAATTCTGCATATCGGTTAGACTTAGGACTGAGGTTGTCCTTGATAGGAGTCTATGGTACATTATCCTGCCATGCCACTCCTAAACCAGAACATCGATCTTCACCTTGGTGGAATGAACAACCATCAATTTAGGCTGTAGGCAAATTTCCACATGCATTTTCATCACAGTTGTGGTGCCTGTTATGTTGGTACACCATATCCAACTCAGAAGATAGGTCAGGGTCATGTACCGGAGGTTCATCTATAGTACAATTATGCATCTCCAGGTCTGCTAACCCTTGAGTTTCTGTATTTCTTTTGTTTTTTGCACACCTAACCTTTAGGGGTAGGCCCTGGAGTGTTAAGGTCCAGGCCACAATTCTGATGCTAGACATATTACCATCCTTAAGCTTCTGGCTCCCCAGAAGTGTAAGAGGTTGGTGACCAGTCTGTATAACAATTTTTTTACCACAAATGTAAGTTTTGAGCCATTGTGCTGCCCATACGGTGGAAAACAATGCCTTTTCACAATCTGAAAACTTTTTTCAACATCACTCAAAGTTTTACTCACATAAGGAATAACACATTTGTCTGAATCATGTTTCTGATATAAAACTGCACTGATGCTGCTACTAGTATGTCCTACCTCTAGATAAACATCCTTATCCATTTGTGGGTAAGCAAGAGATGGTTTTTGACTCAGGCTATCTTTTAAAGCTTGCATGGCTTTCTCTTGCTCTCCCCAACACCCAGGGTTCTGACTTTTTCAGCATTCTGGTGAGAGGAGAGGCAATTTCTGTATAGTCCTGGATAAACTGTCATAATTAGTTACAGATCCCTAGGACACTGCAACTCTTTTAAAGTTTTGGGTGGACCACTATTTTGGCTGTCTCAACTTTGGTATGCTGAAGATGTAGTCCATCAGGACCAACTTCATGCCCAATATATTTTACCTTATCTCTGAAACATTGCCCCTTTGATAAGAACAACTTGGCACCAGCAGTTTTCATCTGGTTTAACACATAGGTGACCTCAGCTAGGTGTTCCTCAATATTGTTGCTTTTGATTAGTACATCATCCACATAAATCAGATTTCCTCTGCTTCCAGCATCAGGCATGGTCTAGTGCAGAAAGATATTGAAATCTGCTGGTGAATTTAAATACTCAAAAGGACATCTATTCCATGTGTACTGTCTCCTTCCAAAGGTAAAAGCCAGTTTATATTGATCTTTTGGGTCTACTCTTAATGTCCAGAATCCATTTGCTATATCTAGGGTAGTGAAATATTTGGCACCTTGAACTTTGGCCAAACTTCAGTCCAAATATGTCATGGGCCAGTGAGATAAAGGCACCTGTTTTTTCAACTTCCTATTGTCAATAATGAGTTTCTACTTTCCTACAGATTTTAGTATTGGCCAAATGAGGGAATTTTAAATACAGTTTACCTGTCTTATAATCCTTCACTCCATTAAGGTGCCCAGTATCTCTTGTATGTGTTCATAAGATGCTAGTGGTATTCTGTACTGGTGTACATAAACTGGACCTTTACTAGGGTCGGTAGGCACCCCGGTAACATGGAGGTCAGTTACCCCACTATCGTGAGCATCTTTTGCAAACATGTCCTTAAACTGAAGGAACATTTCATGAACCTTTTCTTTTTCTACTTCTGTTTATTATTAATTAATTTATTTAATTATTAAATTTTGGTGACCGGGTAAGCCGACTGAACCCTGGATGTCCCTTTTTCAGGGGCATCATGGGATTACATAACACAAGAGACTAAAACAGCGTTAATTCAGGTTACAGGAATCACAACAAAACAGTAATGATATTATGTTCCTGACGTAGTACAGGAACATAACAGTACAAATGGAATGAATAGATTGATCAGCAGAGATAGCATGTTAGAAGTTTAGCAAGAAGTGTAAACAGTTATGAAGGATAGGACCTGGTTAGTCATTTATCTCTGGGTTCCTATCAGGAGCCAGTGCAATGGTAAGAAATGGTGTCCATTAGGTGGGCCTTAAGCCTAGTTCGGAAGGTTTTGATAGAGTGGGCTTCCTGCACTCCAGGAGGGAGTTGGTTCCACAGTGTGGGAGCAGTGAGGGCAAAGGACATACTGCTCACTTTGGTTCTATCCTGGGGATGTCTAGGAGAGTTTAGCCACTTGTCCGGAGGTGTTGAGGATTGGCCATTAGAGCAACGATGCCAGAGAGGCTTGCGAGGGGTTGGGCCAACCAACTTGTAGGCTAGGCTGAGTAGAGGGTACTTGAGGCACGCATTCAATGAGGGCCAGTTTAGGAAGGATAGGGAGTCACAGTGGTGGTCCCTAGGATTGGCATTGGAGGTGAAGTGAGCCACCTTGTTGTAAAATTACAGTTTTGTATAGCTTGCTCAACTTGTTCTTTAAAATCTGGGAAAGGTAAATGTTTACCTATTTCTACCTCATCTTCTATTACTGTATCTCAGAAACATTTTCAGCATCATTTGCATGGGCCTTTCTAAATTGTTCTGTTTCATTAAACATAGTGAACATTACAAGGTAATCATTTTCAACCTTACATGCCTGTATGTCTTTCTTATTTACTGGACAAATATCTTATACAGCAATACAACCATTTAGTATGGGCCTGATTTCTTTATCAGTTTCCTCCTGAAAAATGTATTTTAGTATCTCCCAAATAACTGGAATAACTAACTCCAAATCATAAAAGGATTTCCCTATCGTTGTCCCCGACTCACAGTTAGCTGCTATAGTGATAGGCTGTACTGCTGGGTTATGTACTAAGAGGTGCATTACTCTGCTTCTCATGTCCAAGCAAGGTATAGAGTGGATTTTTAAACCCATTTCACTAAGTTGCTTGTCAAGCACAAATAGTGCAGTCTTGTCAGGCATTTATTGGCCTTTCTTTACATTAACCCTAAGAGAGAGAAATTCTCAACATTACTTGGAATTCTTATGATGAACTCATTTACCACCTGGCACACTTGAGGAATAGTTTGTCCAGACCTCAAGCCCTGTGTTGCCACTTTTATTGAATAAGGGACCCCCTTATTCATGATCAAATAACATCATTGGCTATGTCAACATACACACCCAGTCATACAAGGATGTCTAGCCCCAGGTGCATGGGAGAATTTAGGTCTTGTACTACTTTTACAGGGTGTTGTATTTTCTTTTGCCCTATTTGGAGGTTCAAAGCACAGATACCTATGCTTTTCACACTAGTGGTCTGATATGGGACATTTTCCAACCACTCCAGTTTCTTTACATATGTTAAACTAGGCCTCTGCCTCTTTAACATCTTTCAAAACAGTTCACTAACTAAACAGTACTCATAACCTAAGCATAACATAGACTTTAGTGTCTGTAAATTCCCTGCTTTGATGGGCACCTTTAACCTGCCTTCCTCTGACTTTATATTGCAGAGTAAGGACCCGTGACTCAGTGGCCGTGTTTCATTTCCACCATCCCGAGAGGTTGTTGGGTGGTCAGGAGTTAATGTCTCTGTGTCAATTGCAGGGCATGCTTCTGAGATAGCATGGTCCACTTCCTTGGTGAAGAAAGTGAATCCTTTTGCATTAATCTCAGACTTTACCACATCATGCTTTGATAGACAAACCATGTGAATGCTACTTCTCCATGGAGCCAAATTTTCAGGATCACCTAGTACAGATACATCAGGTACATCAGAATGTACAAAATTCAATTTAATTGTTGCATCATTTCTCTCAAGATAACATGATTCTGATTGTTTAGCAGCCTTAAGACTCTTCCCAAATGGAATAGGCTGGTTTACCTGTGCCCACAGGATTCCATGGTAATAGTCAATGATAGGGTGAAATCTTTTTAGGAGGTCATTTCCAATCAAGAAATCATCCCCATTTCTATCAGTGATATACACCGGGTGGTTGACTTCCATCTTGCCAAACCTCAATTTCAGCCACACTTTACCAAGGGTATGTTGAGCCCCTTTCCATAACCTACTACTTGTAAGCCATCAGGGAGTGTTTTCAACATGTTAGAGTTACCTATCACATCAACCAGTTTCTCATAAAAGCTGCTGGATGTCAAGGTAACTTCTGCTCCAGAGTCAACTAAAGCTTTATGACTTAGGCTGTTTTCTATGTATATGTCAAAGTAGAACCTATCTGCCCCCCCCCGGGGATTAAGTTGCCAGGTGGAATTTGTTTTTTCTTAACTCCTGGCAACATGGCAGATTCACACTGTGACACTCTACACTGCCTGCAACAGTATTTTGGGATACCTCTAGAGTAAGGTCAGGTTCTGCATTAACACTCTCATTTTCAAATTTCATAGCAGTTTTATTGCCATCATCAGCAATTACAATTTCATTGACCTGGGCAGCATTATGAAGGACAGAAGTCACTGGTCAATGACCATTATTACTGGTTTTACTGGTACTTGAGACTGAAGATGTGTTCTGCACAGGTGAATGAAACCCAGAAGGTAGAGAAGAGGGTGGGTACAAATCTTAGAGAAGTATTTTTATGTCTCCTTTCATTTTCTGTATTTCCTCCATGACTGGGGATCCAGGTTCAGGTCTATCTTGGAACCTGTAACCATCTTGCTCATTGTTATACTTTTGCTGCCCCTATAGGCACCTCTACCGCCCCTGTAGTCATTGTTGCATTCTCTGTAGTATCCTCTCCCATACCCTTGGCTGCGCAATTTACCAGGATCGTAACCTCCATAGAAGGGCCCTTTGTTTTGGCATGGCTGAGGTGGTGGGAATTGCTGAGGGCTTTGATAGAACTGTGACTCAAGGCCAGGTGGTGGAACCACTACAGGGGAAGCTTGGCATGGTTGGTAGGTTGGGTTACTCCTTTGGACTGCTCCACAGCTTTTTCTTGTTGAGTGTTGTTACCTCTGTTCTTCCTTTGTCTCCTGTTTTTGGGAATAGATAGCTCACCCCCTTCCATAGCCAAAGTATCTGAGGTAGTTACTTCAGACACATGGACCGTTAGAGTGGGCCCCCCTTTTTTCTGTGCAGGATAGTCATCACCTCATCCAGATTCCCAGATGTGTCCTGATTGTCTTTCAATCCAGTGAATGTCCCCTGGGCCTCCTGTTAAGCTCGAGTGCCAGTTATGTCCTGATAGCAGGGATAAACCTTGACAATATGCATCTCAGAATTCATCTAAATCACTGTCTGAGTGATTTTCTTCTCCTAAGTACACATCCTTCAGTCTACAATAATATTCCCTAGGACTTTATGAACCCCACACTGCATTTGGTAGGCTGCACGTCTGACTGCCCCCTCGGTGCGATATTTACCAAACTCCTTCTTTAGGAATTCATACAGCTTGTCAGGTTTGTTCCTACTTGTAATAGGCATTCTTGACCACTCTGCTCAAGGATCATCAACAGACCACCTAATCCCAAAACTCCATTCTCCCTCATCAGCTATGGACAAAGAGTCTAAACATTCTTTCAGGTTTGGAATAGGTTGCTCAATGCCTCCTTTTGCAGATTTAGAATTATACTGTTCTCCTACCAATTTCAAAGCTTGTGTAACAGTCTTTTATTTGAAAAACCCATTTTCCTTTTCAGATATCTTTTTACTTCTTCTAGACCCATCAGATAACTCATCTTCTGTATCAGAACTTCTATGTTTAGTTTTGTGTATCTTTTTACACTTTTCATATGATTCCTCTTCTGAACAGGAATATTCCTTTTCAGAGGAGGTGTGATCTGGGCCTGATTCCTGAGATGTTTTTATTCTTGCATGATTTTTACTTTTGGCCTTGAAGCCTTCCCAGTTTCCACCTAACTTAATATACTCCTTTTCCAAAAGGGTGCAATACTCCTTTAGTTGCTTATTTCCTAGTCCATTTGGTACAGCTTCTGATTTACATTTTCCTACCACGTTATCTGGTTCACTTGAAGTACTCATCAGTCCATTTAATGGGTGGATTTCTTTATTTACATGTACCTTTCCTCTTTCTTCTATTACCACTTTGTGTATCTCAGATTTCCGTTTGGTACCAAATTGAGAAAGGGAATGTGGCTGGTAGAAAGATATGTCTGCAGGTTTTGGGTAGAAAGGATTCTAAAAAGGATAATATGCTCTAATGGTATCCTTCTCTAGTCCATTACCTTGAGACTGATAACTTGGGTTTGACTCACTTAAGCCTCTTGTGTTGGAGGTGTCTTCCTTCCTTTTGGCTAGTAGGTGTCTTTCCCTATCTGTCAACTGTTTCTTTTCACTTTCATATTGCTCCCTTATATCATTATACATTTGAGTCAGTGTAGTTAGCTCCTTGATAACCTGCTCATTAGCATATGCTAATTCTGTTTTTTTCCTTTCAAAGCTATATACCACCCATTCTGCTGTTCAGCAAAATTTTTTTACACAGCAATTTCAGTCCTTAGGTTGACCAAGACACAGTTGTTGTCAAAAATGTTGTTGTATTTTCATCTAACTGTTTTTCTACTAACTCAATTTGGCCTGTGAATTTACTACATTCCAGTGATTTTTTTTTGTAGCTGTTCCCTTAACTGTCTTGCTTCACTTGCTAAACCTATTTGATCATGATTTAGCTGGTCAATTAGCTCTAAATATTTTTCATTTATTCTTTCAAGATGCTTTATTCTTTCCTCCTTACTCATAATTGAAGGCTGGGAAAATATTAGAGAATGTATCACTGCCTCAGATTTTATAACTTTTGCACATAGACTGCACACTGACATGGTTTTGTAAAAATAGTCACTACTGTAACAGTAATAATAACCTTTACACTAACTTGTTTTTTTTCTCTTTTAGATATTTCCTGAAGAAGACCTAAGGTCGAAACGTAGATTTTTAACTCTATTTTCTATTTTCAGTGTGCATTTAATATAACCATTTTGTTTTGCTTTTAGACCACATGCTGACGCTGCGCCTTGTCTTTGTTTTTTTACAATAATAACCTTTAAACAATAATGGTAATTACAATTCTTAAGTAATGCAATTTTAAACAAAGAACCAAATCTTTTCCTTGTGAAACTTCAAAAGTCCCTTTCCTTGCAGCTTTACTGCCAGACAATTACTTCTTTCTGTCTTTTCTCCCTGTCTGTGGGTAATTCTATCTTTAAATCCTTGAGAAACAAGATCAGGCAAATATTACTTATGCCATTCAGTAACTTGAAAACAATGACAGTAATAATACTTATTTCCCATACACCCCAAGTGTGGACTGTTGTTCACTAACAATCATCTCACAAACAAGACCCCCAGAGATGTCACAACAAACGCTATAGTACCACTTTTTATAATAATGTCCTTGGATTCACTTCGGACCTCACCCAAAAATTATTTCAAAAGTTACTAAAAACTATAAAGATTCTAATATGATATTATCCTATGCTCTCCAGATTCAGAAATGATGGTGAAAAACATTGTTGCCACACTTTGGATTATATAAGAGATAAATATATATTTTATTTACATATGTTTAAGTCCTAAATATTCATAATTAGCATAAATATCAAGCATGATAAAAATAATGTAAACATAAAATGTATTGTAAACAAAACAACAGGATTAGAAAATTGGGTATATCAAAAAAACAAATAAATGTCAACAAATAAGCAATGCAAATGAATAAGCAATATTCAGCTTAATAAATGACATTGTTTGTACTATTTCTTCAGCATACTTATAAATATCATGACCTTTTCACTATGAGAACTTACAACTCATTACACTAGTGTCTCAGATTATATCTTTGTATAAGAATTGTTTAAACTTTAGTAAGCAAGAAGGTACTGTATAGCAGGTTATTTTGGCATCTGATATATTTAGTGGATGCAGACTTGGTACACATATTGGCACCCGATATATTTAGCGCTTGCTGTACCTGTAGTTACGGTCTAGTACAGTACTGTATATGTAATGAGCCTCGTGGTGATACTAAACTGCAGCTGATTTCAATCACAAGTCTTACTTAAATGCTTGTCTCCTCTAAAAGCAGTCATGACCATTGATTTAATTGATAATATTTTGATACCATGTATCAAGTGCATCACTTTGGTGCTGTTTTTGCCTACAGAGCAGAAGTCCTTTCTCTTTTTAGATCTGACCTAAAAGAACGCTATGCACAGTGGATGGAGACTGTGATTACCTCCTTGCAAGGAAGATGAGCAGACATCATCAGAGGCTTTCATGAGGCTGGGATACTCGACAGCCACCACAACTGCCTGAGTGAGAACATATTTAAATTTGCATTTTTTGAGGAGGGTGCTTGGTACCAAATAGAGCGAATGCAAATTTGGCTTTCTGCTTCATTCATTTTCAGATTCAGTATCTAAAGGTGAAGCAGAAGCCGAAAGAAGCAGAAGCCGAAAATATGACATACAGTACTAGTAACACAAGTGTACTGCTTCTCAAAGGACTTTAGGCCCTTTTTTAATTACTTTGGTGTGTATGTTCTCTTTACTTTCATGTTAAATTAAACAAAATTACTTCACACACACACACCCAAATTAGAGTGCTTTGTCATTCTTTTACTTTGTCTGGTGCAGTACCTGGTTGTATTACTGATTGAAGTAGCAGCCAATTCTGTCATTCTTCTGCTTAGTATGGTACAGTACGACTACAATATTAGTGATCAGTTAAATTTAGCGCATGTTGGTGGGTCCGCTAATAGCGCTAAAATTATCGGAGCGCTAATATAACCTACTTTACAGTATTTCTTTACATCTAAATTGTAGCTTAACTATATTCCCAAGGTTTTGGAGACAAAAATGAACTAAGTTACCACCCCAGATAGCCAAATAAAAATACTAAAACTGGAATAATTAAAGGAATGCTTAAGTTTTAGTTATCTGTAGATATGGTCTTCTATTTATTAATTTTCAAAATCTTGGTGAGAACTTCTGATTTTGGATGACAAAAGTCCTTCTATGGCTTGGCTGTAATCTTCTGTACTTTCCCCTGGAGCTGTAGAATCTTCTGACATTAAGGGAGCAATGCAGGTTGGATCCTTTTTGCTTTATGACATAAATCATGAAAAGTCACTTTAGGATTTAGTGGGAAAAATCAGACAAGATTTTAGCTGTTCAGCAGCACAACAGTTTGTAGGAAGATATTTCCCTGTGGACAGTGATGTTGTTTTGGTAACTGGACTCTGTTACTCTTTTCTGTTTCAGTTCATTTCTGCTCTTATTTATTTATTTATTTAGACAGTAGTTTGGGAAACCTTAGAGCCATAGGCTCATTTACAAAGGTACCTTGTCACAGCAAGACAAATGAAAATACACAGTATAACAGTATAACACCTAGTATAACCTGCAATGCTGGACTCACTGCTATTTAACAGCACTGCAGCTTGGTGGCTGGTAAGCTCCAAAGTCATTCTCTTGCTTGGGCTTTTAGCAGAAATTCCAAAACATTACTTTAGTCCAGATTGCCAGTATGTAAAGTATAGGCCTTGCTTCATCCAATATTGGGAAGACAATCCTTCCTGTCACAGTCAGTTTTAGCAGCTGGACTTTGTTGCAATGTTGTGCAGCCTTTCAAGCTTGTACCTAACACCCCTGGTGGTTGCAATGGCTTAGCCTAAATGATAGTCCCATGCAGGTGTGACTTCAGGCTTGTGGCCTAGTAAAAGTTTCAAGTTCATCCAAAATTGTCAGAGCAACCAACACAGGTCTTTATACACCAAAGGATCATGCAGTTCTGGGCCAGCTTTGCCTGCATCCCATTTATGTCCCTCTTGCTGGGCGACATCACAATCAAATTATGATTGGTCTGAGTACTCATTGAGGGTGTTACTGTTAACCCCTCCTAAACCATTTTTTCTCAGTATGACCTTATCTTCAAAAACTATTTTTGATAGAAAACAATTTTTTCTTTCTTGCATCTATGTGCACCTTGTTACAAATGTAAAACCTACATTTTTGGATGCAGCTAAGAGGGAGGATTCATTTTAGACCAAACATGATAGTGTCAATTCTAAAATAAAATCTGTAATTTATAAAAAACTTTATACAACTTTTTTCTTTATAGATATCTAAAAAGTATGTAAAGATTCCAGTTGTACATTTTGTCCTGTTCAAATTGACATTAGTTTGGCATACCTGCTATCATTATAAACTTTATAATCTAAGCAAAGTTCCTTAAGACAGTAATTTCTTTTCTTTGGGGTTAATGATCTATGACCTTATGCTTCTTTGGAGTTTCTTAAGAAGGCTTACGAACCAAGCGACTAGATGTTGCTTGTTAGATAAACACTCAAGACTCATTTCATTGAAAAGATGATAAAGTCAACCTATTTTAGGCAGCAAACTGTCCATATATTTCAAACAGTTTTGGTTCTATAGAGTTTTGTAAATAGCAAGGATTACAACGCTCTTTCAGGATTGACACTTAATCCCTGTGAAGTTTCATGCATTCTCAATAACCTGTGTGATTCTGAAATGTATAGGAATTTTGTGTATTTTCTATAATTAAAAGTCTTAATTTCTTAAAACCAATCTATTTTAGTCTGTGTTAACTTCTGGTATATCTGGGGCTGGCTGGTACATGAAAACAGGGCCATAAATTATTTCAAGTTTCCATAGTGAAAAATCTCTTAGTCTCAGCTTCAAGCTCTTCTGTTAATCATTGGAAGAGGAGCCAAGGTGTCTCCCAATTAAAACAGACTATTCTTGAACCATTTTTTTTTTCTGAAGTTGTCTATGTATGCTATATTCCTTTTTTAATGGCATCATTCCTCCATTTCAGTATCCAAGCCTTAAACAGCATTGTCCTTGTTTTAAAGTTCATTTAGATATTAATTTGACCAGAAACATTTATAGTATTTGATAATTAAGCCACCATAAGAATATAGAATAGCAATTAAGAACATAATAATACAATTATAATAAAATATTTGAATCAGATTTGTTCTGTTCCTACATTTCCCCCTTTTGAATTAAAACTGCACCCCAAAAATGCATTTTATAATTCAAAACTATAATCCTACTATATATGGGTATATATCTAAGCATTGCAGGGAAAATAAAATATAAAACACAAAGTTGCATCACCGTGTGGTAACTTATGACATCATTAGCACATTACATAATCACATATGACATCATCAGATGTGACATCACTATATGTGACATTACTGTATGATATAATTGGAAATGTACTTTTTTACACAGAACCGTATACAGTACTACATGAACTAACGATTAAATATGATTACGACTATGTACGCTTTTAAAATAATATAATATTTTACATTGTTTTAAGCATTATACAAATACAATATTTTTCTTTTTGCTTATCAGTTTTAAAGGTCAATATGACAATTGACAGTTTAACTAGACCCTAATTCCTGATCACCACTCATAGATTCATTTAGAACATTTTTCCATGTGTTGTTGCATTCACAATATTGCCTCAACTGATTAATATGAACCCATTTAGGTACTGCCTCTCCAGTGTTTTTCTGCTTTAGTTCAATTTGGTATGCTACAGGTTAGATTTTGTCAGTGATCACAAACGGTCCTTGCCAACTAGGGAGACACTTTTTGGCCTTGGCTTTATACCTACTGCAGAGTTCCTGTCATAATATGACTTAGAAGCCTCAACACTTTTCTCAAAGTTCTTCTGAGCAAATGCAAAGGTTTCTCACACATGCTGTTTTAAATGGGTTATATATTTATGTGATATAGTGGCACATGCTGAATTTACATTCCCTGTGGTATACAGAAGATGCAAAGGTAACATCATCTGCCTTCCTGTCATCATTTCAAAAGGAGGAACAGCAGTAGACTTATTAGGAGTAGCCTGTATGGCCATTAATGCTAGTGGTAACTTTACATCCCAATATTTTCCTGAAGAACTGATATATTTTCTTCAGTATATACTGTACACAATTGTTTGATTAGCACATTCCACCTGTCCAGATGATTGTGGATGGTGGGACACATGTAGTTACCTCTGTACTCCTAGAATTTTCCACATGTTCTCTATTAATTCTCCTGTGAAATGAGGACCTCAATCAGATTCTACTCTTAATGGTAATCCCCATCGACTAAACACATGGTTTATTAATAAAAAAACAGTGGTTTCAGTGGTGTTATTTGGAGCAGGTATATACTAAACCCATTTGTGAACAGACAAGTAACTGTTAAAAGGTATTACCCCTGGATGATCTGGTAACAGGACCAATCTAGTCAATCTGGATGTTGGACCAAGGTATAGCAACGCCTTTTTGACTGTGGTGGTGCTCTATTTCTGGGAGTAACTGGTTAGAACTTGCAACAGATTATAAACTCTTGTACATACCCTGCAACATCATCATACTGTACATGTAGGGCCAGTAGGTTATCTCTTTTGAGGTTTCATAAGTTCTCCTATACCCCCTATGTGCTCCTAATGGTTCATCATGGGCATGTTGTAACATAATTTCCCTGTGGCCTAAAGGAACCACCCATTGGACCTCATGTGGGTTATTACCAATTCTTACCAAGAGATCACTTCTTAATTGGAATTTATTCATCTGGTTATACATGGTTCTCAGGTCCCAGCTATCCTGGAGGTCATTGTCAGAAATCATATTTTCAGTGGGATCCTTGATGAAATTATAACATTTTCCTACTCTTTCATCCTCTTGCTGCATTTTCACTAAATCAAAGTCAAGTTTCTCACTATACAAGTGTAAAACCTTATTTTCCTGTTCCTGTTGTTTTTGTCTGCGTGTAACCACATCTGCCTTAGTTGGACAGGAGGAATAAAGTTAATTTCTTTTCCACTTAAAGCACCCTCCCTAGCCAGAACATCTGCTAGATCATTTCCTGTTTTGTCTAGTCCCTGGATTTTGGAGTGCCCTTTTACCTTTTTCCAATAAACAACCAACTTATGTTCCTGAACCAACTGATCTATGGCTAAGATAAGGTCTTCATGCATCACCCTGCTACCACTTGAATTGATCATAACATTCACCTTCCACACTGGTAAATGTGTAACAAAGTCCTGTTAACATAATCAGAGTCAATACAAATTACAATGTTTTGTAACTTATGTTGTACTGCAGTCTGTACCGCTATTTAGGAGGCTGCCAATTCTGCATATTGGTTAGACTTAGGACTGAGGTTGTACTTGATAGGAGTCTATGGTACATTATCCTACCATACCACTCCTAAACCACAACATCAGTCTTCATCTTGCTTGAATGAACAACCATCAATATAGGCTCTAGGCAAGTTTTCACACACATTTTCATCATAGTGGTGGTGCCTGTTAAGTTGATACACCATATCCAACTCAGAAGATAGGTCAGGGTCTTTTACCGGAGGTTCATCTACAGTACAATTATGCATTTCCAGGTCTGCTAACCCTTGAGCTACTGTATTTCTTTTTTTTTGTACATATCTACCCTCTAGGGGTAGGCCCTGGAGGCCTAAGGTCCAGGCCACAATTCTGCTGCTAGACACATTACCATCCTTAAACTTCTGGCTCCCCAGAAGTGTAAGGGGTTGGGGACCAGTCTTTATAACAACTTTTTCACCACATATGTAAGTTTTGAACCATTGTGCTGCCCATGCAGTGGAAAACAATGCATTTTCACAATCTGAAAACTTTTTTTCAACATCACTCAAGGTTTTACTGGCATAAGCAATAACACATTTGTCTGAATCATGTTTCTGATATAACACTGAACTGATGCTGCTACTAGTCTGTCCTACCTCTAGATAAAAATCCTTATCCATTTGTGGGTAAGCAAGGCATAGTGCTTGACTCAGACTAGCTTTTAAAGCTTGCATGGCTTTCTCTTGCTCACCCCACACCCTGGGTTCTGACTTTTTCAGCATCCTGGTGAGAGGAGATGCAATTTCTGCATAGTCCTGGATAAACTGTCTCAAGCAGTTACAGATTCCTAGGAAACTGTGTAACTCTTTTAAAGTTTTAGGTGGACCAATTTTTTGGACTGCCTCAACTTTGGTATGCTGAGGATATAGTCCATCAGGACCAACTCCATGCCCAAGATAGTTTACACTATCTCTGAACCATTGTCCCTTTGCTAAGGACAACTTGGCACCAGCGGCTTTCAGCTGGTTTAACACATAGGTGACCTCAGCTAGGTGCTCCTCAAAAGTGTTGCTTTTGATTAGTATATCATTCACATAAACCAGATTTCCTCTGCTTTTAGCATTAGGCATGGCCTTGTGCAAAAAGATATTGAAATCTGCTGGTGAATTTAAATACCCAAAAGGACACCTATTACATGTGTACTGTCTCCTTCCAAAGGTAAAAGCCAGTTTATATTGATCTTTAGGGTCTATTATTAATATCCAGTATCCATTTGCTATATGTAGGGTAGTGAAATATTTGGCACCTTGAATTTCAGCCAAACTTTGGTCCAAATATGTCATAGGCCAGAGAGATAAAAGCACCTGTTGGTTCAACTTCCTATAGTCAATAGTGAGTCTCCACTTTCTTGTAGGTTTTAGTACAGGCCAAATGGGGGCATTATAAATAGAGTTTACCGGTCTTATAATCCATCACTCTATTAAGGTATCCAGTATCTCTTGTACATGTTAATAAGATGCTAGTGGCATTTTGTACTGGTGTACATAAACTGGACCTTTACTAGGGATGGTAGGTACCCTGGTAACATGGAGGTCGGTTACTCCACAATCATGAGCATCTATTGAAAACATGTCCTTAAACTGAATGAAAATTTCATGAATCTTTTCTTTTTCTACTTCTGTTTCACAATTACAGTTTTGTATAGCTTGCTCAACTTGTTGTTAAAAATCTGGGAAAGGTAAATGTTTACCTATTTCTACATCATCTTCTATTATCTCAGAAATATTTTCAGCATCATTTGCATGGACCTCTCTAAATCGATGTTTCATTAACCATAGTGGACAGTACAAGGTAATCATTTTCAACTTTACATGCCTGTATTTCTTCCTTATCTACTGGACAAATCTCTTGTAAAGCAATTAAAGCATTTGGTATGGATCTGATTTATTCATCTGTTTCATCCTGAACAATGTCTTCTGGTAACTCCCAAATAACTGGAATGACTAACTCCAAATCATAAAAGGATTTCACTATCACTACCCCCCCCCACTCACAGTTAACTGCTATAGTGATAAGCTGTACTGTTGGGTTATGTACTAAGAGGTGCATTACTCTGCTGCTCATGTCCAAGCAAGGTATGGAGTGGATTATTAAACCCATTTCACTAAGTTGATTGTCAAGCACAAATAGTGCAGTCTTGTCAGGCATTTATTGGCCTTTCTTTACATTAACCCTAAGAGAGAGAAATCCTCAACATTACTTGGAATTCTTATGGTGAACTCATTTACCACCTGGCACACTTGAGGAATAGTTTGTCCAGACCTCAAGGCCTGTGGTGTCACTTTTATTGGATAAGGGTCCCCCTTATTCATGACCAAAGAACATCATTGGCTAGGTCAACATACACACCCAGTCATAAAAGGATGTCTAGCCCCAGGTGCATGGGAGATTTTAGGCCTAGTACTACCTTTACAGGGTGTTGTATTTCCTTTTGCCCTATTTAGAGGTTCAAAGCACAGATACCTATACTTTTAATGCTAGTGGTCTGATATGGGACATTTTACAACCACTCCAGTTTCTTTATATATGTTAAACTAGGCCTCAGCCTCTTTAACATCTTTTAAAACAGTTCATTAATTGAACAGTGCTCATAACTTAAGCATAACATAGAATTTACTGTCTGCAAATTCTCTGCTTTGATGGGCACCTTTATACTGCCTTTCTCTGACCTTATATTGCAGAGAAAGGACCCATGACTTAGTGGCCATGTTTCATTTCCACCATCCTGAGAGGGTGCTAATTACTCAGAATTTAATGTCTCTGTGTCAATTGCAGGGCATGCTTCTGAGATAGCAGGGTCCACTTCCTTGGTAAAGAAAGTGAGGCTTTTTGTATTAATTTCAGACTTTACTATATCATGCTTTGATAGACAAACCATGTGAGCTCTGCTTCTCCATGGAGCCACATTTTCAGGATCACCTAGTACAGATACATCAGGTACATCAGAACGTACACAATTCAATTTAATTGTTGCATCATTTCTCTCAAGATAACATGATTCTGATTGTTTAGCAACCTTAAGACTCTTCCCAAATGGAATAGGCTGGTTTACCTGTGCCGACAGGATTCCATGGAAATAGTCAATGATAGGGTGAAATCTTTCTAGGAGGTCATTTCCAATCAAAAAATCATCCCCATTTCTATCAGTGATATACAACGGGTGGTTGACTTCCATCTTGCCAAACCTCAATTTCAGCCACACTTTATCTAGGGTTTGTTCAGCCCCTTTCCATAACCTACTACTTGTAAGCCATCAGGGAGTGTTTTGAACATGTTAGAGTTACCTACCGCATCAACCAGTTTCTCATAAAAGCTGCTGGACATCAAGGTAAATTCTGCTCCAGAGTCAACTAAAGCTTTATGACTTAAGCTGTTTTCAATGTTTATGTCAAATTAGAACCTATCTGCCCCGGCCCCCACTTTTGGGATTAAGTTGCCAGGTAGAATTTGTTTTTCTTAACTCCTGACAACATAGCAGGTTTGCTGTGACACTCTGCACTGCCTGCAACAGTATTTTGGAATACCTCTAGGGTAAGGTCAGGTTCTGCATTAACACTCTCATTTTCAAATTTCATAGCAGTTTTATTACCATCATCAGCAATTGCAATTTCATTGACCTAGGCAGCATTATGAAGGACAGAAGTCACTAGTCAGTGGCCATTATTGCTACTTTCACTGGTACTTGAGAATGCAGATGGGTATTGCACAGGTGAAGGAAAGCCAGAAGGCAGAGGAGGGGGTGGAATCAAATGTTGGAGAAACATTCTTATGTCTCCCTTCATTCTCTGTATTTTCTCCATGACTGGGGACCCAGGTTGAGGTCTATCTTGGAACCTCTAACCATCTTGCTCATTGTTATAGTTTTGATGCCCCCCTATAGGCACGTCTACCACTCCTGCAGTCATTGTTGTATTCTCTGTAGTATCCTCTCCCATAGCCTTGGCCATGCCCTTTACCAGGATCATAACCTCCATAGGAGGGACCTTTTTTTTGGTGTGGCTGAGGTGGTGGGAATTGCTGAGGGCTTTGATAGAACTGTAACTCAGGGCTAGGTGGTGGAACATCCACAGGGGAAGCTTGGGCATGGTTGGTAGGTTGGGTTACTCCTGTGGGGTCAGGCACCACTTTGGGCTGTTCCACAGCTTTTCCTTGTTGAGTGCTGTTACCTCTGTTTTTCCTTTGTCTCCTGTTTTTGGGAGTAGATAGATCACCCCTTTCCATAGCTAAATTATCTGAGATTGTTACCTCAGACACTTGGATCTTTGGAGTGGGCCCCCTCATTTTTCTGTGCAGGACAGTCATCACCTCTTCCAGGGTCCCAGATGTGTTCTGCATGTCTGACAATCCAGTGAATGTCCCTGGGCCTCCTGTTAAGCTCACCTGCCAGTGGTATCCTGATAGCAGGGAGTAAACCTTGGTAATATGCATCTCAGAAGTCATCTAAATCACTGTCTTAGTGATCTTCTACTCCAAAGTACACATCCTTCAGCCTACAATAGTATTCCTTAGGACTTTAATTAATCCCACACTGCATCTGGTAAGCTGCATGTGTGGCTGGCCCCTTGGTGCGATATTTACCAAACTCCTTCTTTAGAAATTTATAGAGCTTGTCATGTTTGTTCCTACTTGTCCTAGGCATTCTTGACCACTCAGCTCCAGGATCATCAACAGACCACCTAATCACAAAACTTTGTTCTCCCTCATCAGTTATGGACAAAGATTCAAAACATTCTTTCAGGTTTGGAATATGTTGCTCAATGCCTCCTTTCACAGATTTAGAATTATACCTTTCTCCTACCGATTTCAAAGCTTGTGTAACAGTCTTTGATTTGAAATACCCCTGCTCCTTTTCAAATATCTTTTTACTTCTTCTAGACCTATCAGATGACTCATCTTCACAATCAGAACTTCTCTAATTAGTTGTATGTCCCTATTTACACTTTTCATATGATTCCTCTTCTGAACAGGAATATTCCTTTTCAGAGTAGGCGTCCTCTGGGCCTGATTCCTGAAGTGCTTTTATTCTTACATGATTTTTACTTTTGGCCTTTACGCCTTCCCAGTTTCTACCCAACTAAATATACTCCTTTTTCAAAAGGGTACAATGCTCCTTTAGTTGCTTATTTCCTAGTCCATTTGGTACAGCTTCTGATATACATTTTCCTACCAAGTTATCTGGCTCACTTGAAGTACTCATCAGTCCATTTAGTGGGAAGATTTCTCTCTTTACATGTACTGGTCCTCTTTCTTCTATTACCACTTTCTGTAACTCAGATTGCCATTTGTTACCAAATTGAGAAAGGAAATGTGGCTGGTAGGAAGCTATGTCTGCAGGTTTTGGGTAGTAAGGATTCCGAAAAGGATCATATGCTCTGCTGGTATTCACCTCTAGTCCATTGCCTTGAGACTGATAGCTTGGGTTTGACTCACTTATGCCTCTTGTGTTGGAGGTTTCCTCCTTTCTTTTGGCTAGTAGGTGTCTTTCCCTATCTGTCCACTCTTTCTTTTCTCTTTCATATTGCTCCCTTATGTCATTATACATTTGAGTCAGTGTAGTTAGCTCATAGGTAACCTGCTCATTAGCATATGCTAATTATGTTTTTTTTCCCTTTTCAAAGCTATATATCACCCATTCTGCTGTTCAGCTAAATTTGTTAACACAGTAATTTCAGGCCTTAGGTTGACCAAGACACAATCTTTGTCAAATAATTTTGTTGTGCTTTCATCTAACTGTTTTTCTAATAAATCATCTTGGCCTGTGAATCTACTACATTCCAATGATTTTACTTGTAGTTGTTCCCTTAACTGTCTTGCTTCACTTGCTAAACATTTTTGCTCATGATTTAGCTGGTCAATTAGCTCTAAATATTTTTCACTCATTCATTCAAGATCTTTTATTCTTTCCTATTTACTCATAATTGAAGGCTGGAAAACTACTGGGGAATGTATCACTGCCTCAGATTTTATAACTTTTGCACATAGACCTCACATGGACATGGTTTTGTAAAAATAGTCACTACTTTAACAATAATAATACCCTTTAAACAACAATGGTAATTACAATGCTTAAGTAATGCAATTTTGAGCAAAGAACTAAATTTCTTCCTTATGATACTTCAAAAAGTCATTTTCCTTGCAGCTTTCCTGCCAGACAATTCTTCTTTTTGTCTTTTATCACTGTCTAGGGCTAGTTTTTAAATTCTTGAGGAACAAGAACAGAAAAATATTACGTATGCCATTCAGTAACTTGAAAACAATAACAGTAATAATACTTATTTCCCATACACCCTTAGTGTGGACTGTTATTCACTGACAATCATCTCCAGAATGAGACCCCCAAAGATGTCAAAACAAAGGCTATAATACCACTTTTTATAATAATGCCCTGGGATTCACTTTAGGTCTTACCCAACAATTATTTCAAAGAATACCAAAAACAATAACAATTCAAATATGATATTATCCTATGCTCTCCAGATTCAGAAATGAGGGTGAAAAATAGTGTTGCCACAGTTTGGATTATACAAGAGATAGATATATATTTTATTCACGTATGTGTAAGTCCTAAATATTCATAATTAGCACAAATATCAAGCATGATAAAAATAATCCAAACACAAACTGTAATGTAAACAAAACAACAGGTTTAAAAATCAGGTAAATTGAATAAAACAAATTTCAACAAAAAAGCAATGCAAATGAATAAGCAATAGTCAGCATAATAAATTACATTGTTTGTACTATTTCTTCAACATACTTATAAATATCATGACCTTTTCACAATGAGAACTTGCAACTCATTACACTAGTATCTCAGATAATATCTTTGTATAAGAATTGTTTAAAGTTTAGTTTGCAAGAAGGTATTTCTTTACGTCTAAATTGTAGCTTAACTATATACCCAAGGTTTTGAAGCTAAAAATGCACTAAGTTGCCACCCCAGATAGCCAAATAAAAGTACTAAAACTGGAATAATTAAAGGAATACTTAAATTTTAGTTATCTGTAGATGTGATCTTCTGTTTTTTAATTTTAAAAATCTTTTTGAGAAATTCTGATTTTGGACGACAAAAGTCCTTCAATGGCTTGACTGTAGTCTTCTGTCTTTTCTCCTGGAACTGTAGAAGCTTCTGACATTAATGAAGCAATTCAGGCTGTATCCTTCTTGTTTTATGACAAAAATCATGAAAAGTCAATTTAGGATTTAGTGGGAAAAATCAGACAACACGATTTTAGTGGTTCAGCAGCACAGCAGTGTGTAGGAAGATATTTTCCTGTGGACAGCAATGTTGTTTTGGTAACTGGACTCTGTTACTCTTTTCTGTTTCAGTTCATTTCTGCTCTTGAACCTGCAACTCTGGACTCACTGCATTTTAACAGCACTGTGGCTTGTTGGCTGGTAAACTCCAAAGTCAGTCTGTTGTTCTGGCTTTTAGCAGAAATTCAAAAACATTACTTTAGTCCAGATTGCCTGTATGTAAAACATAGGCCTTGCTTCATCCAATATTGGGAAGAGAGTCCTTCCTGTCACAGTCAGTTATAGCAGCTGACTTTGTTGCAACATTGTGCAGGCTTTCAAGCTTGTACCTAACACCTCCTGGTGGTTGCAATGGCTCAACCCAAATGATGATCCCAAGCAGGTGTGGCTCCAGGCTTGTGGCCTAGTAAAAGTTTCAAGTTCATCCAACATTGTCAGAGCAGCCAAAACAGGTCTTCATACACCAAAGAACCAACAGTTCTAGGCCAGTCTTGCCAGCATCCCATTTATGTCCTTCTTGCTGGGTGACATCACCATCAAATTATGATTGGTCTGAGTACTCTTTGAGGGTGTTACTGTTAGCAACTCCTAAACCATTTTTTTCTCAATATGACCTCATCTTCAAAAACTATTTTTGATATAAAACATTTTTCCTTTCTTGCATCTCTGTGCACCTTGCAACAAATGTACAACCTACTTTTTCAGATGCAGCTAAAAGAGAGGATTAATTTGAGACCAAACATGATGGTGTGAATTCTAATAAAAAATCTGTAATTTATAAAAACATTGTAAAAGTTTTTCCTTTATAGATATCTAAAAAGTATTTACAGATTCCAGAACCACATATTTTTCCTTTTCAAAATGACATTAGTTTGGCATACCTGCTATCAGTAGGAACTTTATAATCTTAGCAAACTTCTTTGGAGTTTCTTAAGAAGGCTTACAAACCAAGCGACTAGATGTTGTTTGTTAGATAAACACTCAAGACTCATTTCATTGAAAAGGTGATAAGGTCAGACTACTTTAGGCACCAAATTGTCCATATATTTCAAACAGTTTTGGTTCTATAGAGTTTTGTAGATAGCAAGGATGAAAAAAGCTCTTGAAGGACTGACACTTAATCCCTGTGAAGTTTCATGCATTCTTAATAACCTGTGTGATTCTGAAATGTATAGGAATGTTTGTGTATTTTCTATAATTAAAAGTCTTAATTTCTTAAAGCCAGTCTATTTTAGTCTGTGTTAACATCTGGTGTATCTGGGGCTGGCTGGTACATGAAAACAGGACCATAAATTATGTCACATTTCCATGGTGATAATCTCTTCTTCTCAGTTTCAAGATCTTCTGCTAATCATTGGAAGAGGAGCCAAGGGGGCTCCCAATTTAAACAGACTATTCTTGAATCATTTTTTTTTCCTGAAGTTGTCCATGTATGCTATATTCCTTTTTTTCATGGCATCATTCCTCCATTTCAGTATTCAAGCCTTAAGCAACATTGTCCTTGTTTTAGAGTTCATTTAGATATTAATTTGACCAGAAACATTTATAGTACTTAATAGTAAAGTTAATATAAGAATATAGACTAGCAATTAAGAATATGATAATAAAATTATAATAATAAAATATGTTAATCAAATTTGTTCTGTTCCTACAGTTCTGGGGGACTGGAGGAGGATGGATGTGGTCCCACTTCAGAAAAATGACAACAGGGAGGAAACAAGAAACTACGCATCTGTAAACCTGACTTCTGTGGTGGGGAAAGTTATGGAAATACTACTAAAAGAAAGGACTGGGAAATACCTTGAGACCAGTGGATTACAGGATCCAAGGCAGCATGGGTTTACAGGAGGGAGATCTGGCCAAACAAACCTGATAAATTTCTTTGTCTGTGTGACCAAGGAAGTGGATCAGGAAAGAGCGGTGGATGTGACCTATCTGGATTTCAGTAAGGTCTTTGATGCTGTTCTACACAGAGGGATGGTAAACAAGCTGCAAAGTATTAGTTGGGAGAAAGGACTCATTCTTGCAATAAAACACAGGAGCACTTACCTGCATGTAGTTTTCATTAGTTATTTATACAAAATATTCACTGTAGGATATATTTATGCTCTACAGAGTCTGCTTTGAGAAAAAGGGGGAAGTACTGTGGTCACAGTTCCTAGTACATTCTATGCAAAATAATTGCTTTAATTGTATACTTCTACCCTAGATCAATGTAAGTTAATGCCAAACCATGGTAGTCTGGACAATGTAATGACCAACAAGGGTATGAGACTCCTTGCTGTGGTTAAGCAATACAAATCCAGTTGCTATGGTGGTGGACACAACAGTGCCATCACGAGATTCCCTGTACTACAAAAGCTATAAAGACCCCCAGGATGACACTGGATAGGGCAACCAGGATACTAAAATTTAAAAGAAAATAATTAATGGGTTAGGATCCACCAAAAGGAAATAACAGCTATTCTTGGTGCAGTAAATAATAAGCCCATGAAAATGGTTCTGTCACCAGAAAAGTTACTTCCATAAGGTATTGGGGAATAATCACAACAATGAGCACCTGATCCGAGCCCATATAAAATTAATTTCCTAAGCCGTCATCCTGCTAATAGAATCAACTGAAAGTAAGCCATTCTGTCTTAGGAATCTAGACTACAATATAAACAGATGCTTTTGGAGTCATGAAAGATACAATCGGGACAACGGCTATCCGAAATGAGTGACTATAGTAAGGGCTACAAAATAATTATGTACCACATTAATTAAAAGGAAAGAAAAGCACTGCTGTCATTAGGATTTTAAGAGAATATAACAAGAGGATCCTGATAATATACTGTACAGAGCCCACAGACAATCCCTAATGGAAGAGCATTCAATACAGTGAAGGCGATGTCTAGCACCCCAGCATGGCAGCCCAATAACTCTTCAAAATTAACATCAACATGTAAAAAAGAATAAGAATAGACCCAAGAAATTCGACAGCTACTACAAAAGTGTTTATACAGAAACTACTGAAATCCCTCCACACCTAAATAACATAGAATACACATAGGTATCATAGGTTATACAGAGCTAGTAGACCATGGTCCATAATGCTCGCAAGTATTAATTATATCCCACTATGCATTTTTGTTGCAAATAGGTGTCCAAATATTTTTTTAAATGTAATCATATTATCACACAATACTATTTCCGTAGGAAGACTATTCCAGATTTTGCAGACTCTAACTGTGAACCAGCTACTTCTTTTTTTTTTGTTTTGCACTGTTCCACTTTCAGTTGTAATGGATGTGCCCTAGTTATGTAAATTGTATCCCTCAATTTGAGACCTAATATTTCCCAAAGGTGATCGTCGTGTAATGCCTTAAAAACTAGGCATAAGTCACCCCTCATTCTGTGATACTCCAATGAGTACAGCCCTCGATTTTGAAGTCCAGCATTATAATCCAAGTTACTAACTTCTTGAATTTTTTAGTAGCTCTCTGTTGGATTTTTTCTATTGATTTTATAGAGCTTTTATCCCCTGGAGCCCAAAATTGGGCACAATACTCCAAATGGGGCCTTGCCAGTGATGAGTACAATGGGAGCAAAACATCTCTACTTTTACTGCTGATATGTTTGTTTATGCAGTGTAGCACACCGGCTGCCTTCTTAATAACAGTGTGGCAAAGAAATTTAGAACTGAGATCATTGGATATTCTGATACCAAGGTCACACTCAGCATCCACTGATTTTAAAGTTTTTCCACCAAAAATGTATTTAGCCTGAGTGTTTTTTCTACCAAAGTACATTACGACACATTTATCCATATTAAAGGACAACTTCTTCTGGGTAGCCCACTTCTGCAGCTCATTTAGGGCATACTGGAGGGTGATTATATCACCAGTATTTTTGATTGGGTAGCCTAAACGTGTGTCATCAACAAATTTTGTTAATCAAACATTCAACGTGGTTTTTAATGATGCAATATATAAATTGAACAGACATGGACCCAAGACAGAACCCTGTGGGACCCCACTTGCCACAATATCCCAATCTGAGAAGAAGCCCTTTATGCACACTGTCTGGGTGCGGCCCTTGAGCCATGATACCACCCAACGCGATATATTTCCCCCTATTCCAAGACTAATCATGTCCTCTATAAGCTGACCATGAGGGACCTTATCAAAGGCCTTGGAAAAATCCAGAAACATGACATCCACTGCCTCACCCCGTCCAATGCCCTGCTTACTCCATTATAGAAACTCAACAGGTTTGTCTTGCATGATCTGGCCTTAACAAAACCATGCTGGGTGGGATCAGGTTCAATTATCTTACATAGGTGTTTCTTTATGAATCCTTCTAGCATTTTACCAATATAGATGTCAAGCTGATGGGTCTATAATTTGACACCACCTGTCTGGAACCCTTTTTATAGATTGGAACTACAGTCACTTGTCTCCAGACATCAATAACAAGGCCTTCTTGTAGGGATTTATTAACTAGGGCAGCAACAGGACCAGAAAGAGGGATAGCTAATTCTTTGAGGAAGCGGGGATGTAAACCATCTGGCCCTGTTGACTTGTAAGGATCCAGATTTTGAAGCAGTTTTTGAATAGTAATAGCATCTATTGTAAAATACCCACTCAGGATATGGTCATTATCTTTCATTCTAGTTTCAGTTTTATTATTAAAGACTGATGAAAATTGCTTATTGCACATAGTAGCCATATGTGTCTTGTCTGATACTAGTTCTCCTGAAGTATCTTTTAGTGGGCCTATGGTGGGAGTGCTTCCTCTTTTGTTATTTATATATTTATAGAAGGATTTATAGTTGTCCCCCACATTTCTAGCCAGTCGTACCTCGAAATCCCTTATTGTCTTTCTGATACTGTATTTAGTCACTTTCAACTGGAATTTAAAGGTTTCCCAGCTTTGCTTAGTTCCACATGACTTGGCTTTTTTATAAGCTCTGTTTTTATATGTGATATGTTTTTTTACAGTTTCATTCAACCAAGGCCTTTGAAATTTGGTTTTATCAGTTTTTTTTAATAATTGGGATATGTTTACTAGAGACTAAGGTTAACTGGCTAATCAGAATTTGCCAAATTTCAGAAAGTGATTTTTCTAAGAAGGAATCTTGCCAGTCCCAGGATGCCAAATCAAGTGTCATGCCCAGAAAGTTTGCTTTTTTAAAGTTGTACAATGTTGTGTTACCACTATTCTGTCCTAAATTCTCACTGAAAGTAAAATGCACCATGGAATGGTCACTGAAGTCTAATGGTTGGAGCACTGAACACTTAGAAATTTGGTTTCCCATATTATGTAAGACTAGATCTAAGATATTGTTGCCATTAGTACTAGTGTTGACTATTTGTTCCATATTTGACAGCAGGAATAATTGCAGATAATTATTTTCAATGGGGGGATGAAGTATGTATAGTTTCCCAATGTATGCCAGGAAGATTAAAGTCACCTACTAGCAGGGTGTTATTAGTGGAAGATATATTCTCCACAAAGTCTAAAAGATGAAGATCATCATTGTGTGTAATTGCTGGGGGCCTATAAACTACTCTCATATTGATACAGGGCACTGAGATAGGGAAAATGTTGACCCATAGTGCCTCAATAATAGGCCACTGAATAAGTTCGATATTCTCTGTGTTTATAATACTTGATAGGTACAGTGCCACCCCCCCTTACTAATGCTTCTGTCTTTATGAAACAGAGTAAAATCTGGAATGTTTTTGTCCCAGGGGTCATCATTGCACCACCAAGTCTCTGTGACTGCACAAATCTGAATATTCAGTTGTTCCAATAGTAAGGTAAATTCATTGAACTTATTCCCAATACTTCTTGCATTAATGACTAAGCAATTCCATTCTGAAGGGGCCAAAGGGATATTACTTTTACAGATTTTTTGGGGGGCAGAATATTCCCCCCCCACCTAATAGTTTAAACAGTGGTCAATCTGCTGTTATAATCTAGTGGCAAAAATGCATTTGCCTTGACTATTTAAATGTATACCATCTCTAGCAAAAAGATTTTGTTTTAACAACCCTGCCCAGTTTTCCAAAAAGAAAAACCCTTCCCTTATACACCATCTTTTGAACCACCTATTTAATGTCATAGTATCCCTTTGTTTATCAATGCTTGCCCTGGGTATAGGTAGAAGCCCAGAAATAATCAACTTTCCCCCTTGACTTTTAACGGAGTCATCAATTTCTTCAAAATCTCTTTGAATTTGTAGTAGTGTTCTTTTACCAAGATCATTTATTCCAGCATGAATCAAGGTTAGAGGTGAATTAGTGTGCTCTTGCAACCCTGGGAACATTTCTTTGATATTTTTTATACCCTCTCCTGGAAGGGTAATAACAGTGGTGCATAAGTTACGATTTTTACATAAAATATGATCGGTGTATCGAATTGTGGAGTCACCGATCACTAAAACATCCCCAGGAACATTAATTTTGCTGGCTGCCTGATCTCTAGGAGCATTTTGTATTTGGTAGAGATCCTCAGGCTCCAGCAAATGGAATGACTTTTTATCTGGTGCTCTCACAGGTGGTAATGGATGAAGTGACTCGGGAGTGTGTAGATGCTCAAGGGAAATATCAGTGCTTGGTGTAACTAGAGTAGGGGAGAGTTCCCCTGCTGATGATGCCGCCTGAGAAGCTGCAGTATCAGGTGTGACTAGACAGGAGTCTGTCAATAAAACATTAAATCTATTATCAGTAGGAATGTAGCAACTTGCCCCAATATTACGTCTGCCTTTTTCCCCATTAAACCTTTGTACAAGGCACCACTCATGTTCATCATGTATGGCTTCAGTTGTGCTCTGTTGTGCTGAGACATTGACTAAACTGTCAGCTACGGAATCAATATACTCCTCCAGGTTATTGATATCAACCTGAGTTTGTAAGTGTTTTTGCAGTTCTTCAATTTCAGCCCTCGTGATATTAATCATGCAGCAGTTTTCACAAACAAACTCATTTAGAACTGAAGTAGTATACATACCACAACCAGTGCAGCAATAATAAGTAGTATCTTTGTCCATTTTTACAAGGAATGTAAGATACAGGATCATTTACAAACATTGTGTAGAGACCCTAGGCCCACTGGCCCAGCAGACACAGCTGACACACGCTGACTCGCGTGTCTTTGCACATGTCTCCACGTGCGATGACACATGCCCTGCATGCACTAGCCCTGTTCACTGCAGGACCAAGACTTGTACAGGCAAGTGACCCGGAAGTGGTCACAGAGGTCACGGGGGCTCGTAGTTGTAATTGCTGCTTAAAATAACAATTTAAGTGCTCCAGACACTAAACAATGTCTGCTTTACCCAGAAAAATGTGTATTAAGTCCTTAGAGTTCAAAAAGGAGGGCTGATTAGTACTTTGTAGTCTTACGTATTGTCGTAGGACTACTGGTACTCTCCTCCCACTTCCTGGCTCTGTTTCAGTGCACTAAATAAAATGCTCAAACACAACATAGACAGATTTAAAATACATCAAAAGGTATATATGAGTGCCCCTAGAGTGCCCAGCAGTTCAGAAAAGTCTCTAATGTCACCCACTCGCTGCAGAGCAGAGACTTGTACAGGCAAGTGACCTGGAAGTGGTCACAAAGGTCACGGGGGCTCGTAGTTGTAATTGCACAAAAACAAAAAAAAAAAAAAAAAACCTCACTTGCTGAAAAGTAATTACTGCCGGAAAGGTATACTATCATCAAATTGGATAGGAAGAGAGTTGTGGGAGTGAGGGTTAGTAGTGGTGAGTGACTGGCCACTATGAAACACCACTCATGCAATTATCCAGAAGATTGATCCCTGTGGGTGAAAAGGCATGTTCCTTAGGACAGCGTCTGAGATTATAAACTGACTATAAATAATATGAACAGTGGAATGTAATGCAATTTCCTACGATGGCAGTTCTGACCAGTGTTAGCATGACCAAGAACTATGGATTCTCTATCCTCATCACAAGATTAGTACCCAGTGAAACATGCTTGTCATGCGCTGTTGCAAAATGGTGAGATGAAGATGAAGTGAGTTCCCTTGTGGCTGAAAAACTAAAGATGCTCTGTCTCCCTGAGTGAGCTGGCAGAAAACTCCACAAACAGACTAAGAGGACATAATGTTCATATTGAACTCAAACTCTCACCCACCCAGCCAAATCAGTGGAACAATAAAACAAAAATAACATATGAAAGTGAAAGCAGGAACTGACAAAACAGCTTGATAATTAATCAGTAATCAAATGATGAAACTTCACAGTATATGATATTACAACAATAATTAGAAAATGAGTCCCATTCTCCAAGGTTTACATAGAAATGCTGAATAGTCATTAGACTATCACAGTCCAGTAAATCCTGAAACACGTCTGTGGCATGAGCTTAGAGCAAAATAACACTTCAGAGAAAAAAACAGGTTGTCACCCACTCGGATGAGGCATCTCATTCATAGATCCTCTTTAACTATAAATCTATCATATTTTTTTTAATTTTATAACAACAATAAACAGAAATATCGGTAAGATTCTCAGAGTCACCCAATAACAGAAGACAGATAGCTGTAAAATGATATTAATTATCTACTATTCCAAAGTCGGGTCAGCCCAGTTTGAACAAGTTGGGATACCTAAAGAGTAGCTTTTGGCTTGGTTGACAGAATTAAAACTTTGGGTCATACCTTCATGGAAGATTTGCAATCTAGCAGGGTAGAGCATTTTGAAGTAGATGTGTTCAGCAATAAGCTTCAAAATGATAGAATGATATACTGCTCTCTGTTCATGAACTGGTTGAGGTAAATCTTGAAAAATACAGATCCTAGCTCCTTCTCATTGGTTCCATATCATAACGGTGACCACATAAAGATGATCGCCATTAGTGCGAGTGTACATCGCCAAAATTCAATTTTGGCGATGTACACCCCTGGTACACAGCAAAAAGACACCGGGGACTTAGGATATTCTTTGTTATGCGGGGAGCTGCTCCCCCCACACCCCTTCCACTAAAGGAGGCTCAGCTCCGGGGGGGGGGTGCATGTCGGGGGATGCAAAACCTTAAAAATAATTTGGCCTGAGCACAACAAAACGTACTTGTGCATGGACTCAAACCCAGCACCCTTGGAATCCCAGTCCACCACACACCCACCACACCATGGGGCCAGCTCAGCAGCCCACAATGGTCCCATGCCTCACAAACCCTCCCTCCACTTCCTCCCCTCGCTCAGTGTACTCACCCCCCCATACGCGTGTACATGTAGCAACATCCTATCACTTAATGCATGAACCCCCCCAATCCAGTCGCCCTCTCTGGTCAGTAGACCTGTCGACATGAGCCACAATTGAGTCACTCTTTTTGAAAGCACTTGATCGGGGTAGCCCATGTCACAGGTTACCTTCCCATTGCACCTCTTGCATAACCTGTACTTTAGCCAACAAGTGTTTTTTTATCAAGAAAATTAAAAAAAATTGAATATAAGTGGACAAGGTCTAACTCCATTGGGCGGCATTAGCCGCAAAGCTCTAAGTGTGCTTTCCACCACATATACCAGGTCATTGGGTGAGGGCCCAGTTAATTTCTCATAAATCTTCTGAACAAAAAAAAAGAGCATTTGAGCCCTCCAACCATTCTGGCAACCCAGTGATCACAATGTTGTTCCTCCTGTTATGGCCCTCCAAATTCTCCAGGCAAGTTTCAAGGTGGGTATTCTTATGGTGTATTACTACTAGCTCAGGGTCTACCTGATTCTGCCAATCCTCAATGGAGCTAACACAGGGCTCAGCATCCCCTACCCTTTATTCAAGCTATTCAGTAGCCAGTCTTATGGCTTTAATGTTGCCAGTAAGAGTAAGAATAGCTTCCTTTAATGGGCCAGATTCCTGAAGGAAGCGCTCTTTTGTGAGAGTGTCAGTCAGAGAAGAGATGTGATTAGAGTTGAAGGTTACTGACTTTGTGTGTATAGGACCATGGTCATGATCTGGAGTGGGTGGCAGAGTGTGATGCACTGATGGAGGTTTCATCTTGGTGTCCATCTACTGCTACCAAGCTGCTTCCCAAGTTTCTATCAGACAAAACAAATACAATGGTGCCAAAAGAAAAGGAAAAATAGAGAAAACACTCGATCTAAATGCAAAAATTATATGGTGTGGGTCAGAGCGGACTAACTACAGTAGCGTTTCACCAGCAGCAGGGTGTCATGTGACTCCACAGCACTGACTCTTTTAATCATGGACATCCAACAAAGCACTGGCTGTTTTGAGCACTAACTTCTAACACTGGTCTCAGACTGAACAACAGCTTGCTTGCATGATCAATGACAGATGAACAGAGAGATGTACAATAACAATGTAGCTCAATGCAGTCACTCCCTCGCTTTGGCACCCAGTTCATTAGAGATTATATCTGAGAACCAGCACCCTCAGATGTAGGATAATGAGAGGACATGTAACAGAGAGTCAGTTTGGAAGAAGAGCAGTATTGTATGCAGGATGCATGAACATTGCAAGAAGACAAATACCTTCACATTTGTTTTGTTTTTGTAGCTCTTTCCAAGCAACACATATACTCACTAAAGCTTCAGTCCACATGCAAATCATTATAGATATGCAAATCTTTGTGTTGTCAGGATGGTGGGCTAAATATGTATTGACCCAACTGGAACTTACTTCTGCTGACCATATCACTATGCATAACACAACTTAACTGTCTCATGCACACTTAATGAGTACCCACTGAGCATCTACTGGAAAGTAACATCTTGTTTCCACTTGAACCACACCAACCTATTTTCAATTAACCTTCTCCACTCATGGGTGTAAAGTTAAATCACTCTATGTAAGCAATAAGACATGATGGAGTGTGCATTAAACAGTTCTAATGCACGGCTAGGAGGACGTTGTGAGGAAGGAGGCCACAGGCCAAGTGCATCCAGTCCCCTAGCTGTGCATTAGAACTGTCTAATGCACATCCCCAGAGTGGCTTATTGTGCTTATAAAATGGGCCTGTATATTCTAAATGGGGGTTCTAGTTTTAGCTGTGCATTAGACACATCTAATGCACGGCTAACAACCAATCAGATTGCTTGAAATCCTTTTCCCATTTTATAACTACTTTTAACTCCTTTGACCTCTCAATCCTAATACCTGGCAACTGATATACACAACGTTCATCTAGGAATGTACCCCCCAAAAAAATGCATTGTCAGTCACAAGGCAAATATCTGAAGGCTCTTGGCTAATGCCTTTTCCTGCTGCGATTGTTATTTCTAGCAACATCCATCTTAATCCAGGACCACCCCAAACTTGTTCAAATGCCTCTAGCACTGCTGCGATGTTCTATCTAGCAAGCATTAACATCTGTAGTTTACTCCCTAAACTTGATGCCCTGACCTGCTGGGTCATGCAGCACAACTAAGATATCCTGTATGTGGCTGAGACATGGCTTAAACCTATTATCCCTCATACTGCCATTGCATTATCAAGTTATACAGTCTTCAGACTTGACAGAGTGTCAAAAAAAGATGCGGGCTGTGCCATCTACTTAAAAGATTCCCTAACTGGTTATGCCCTGCCCATACCCTGTACTGATGCAAGCATTCATGTGCTAGCCAACAAGATACTCCTTGGTGCCCATAACAAAGAACAGACTGTAGCCACTGTTTACATCCCACCCAAGCATACTGAGCCAGGGCTGAACACGCTCTTAGACTGTGTTAACTCTCTAGGACTAAACTCAGACGTCACCTTGCTAGGAGATTTCAGTGTAAATTGGCTCTTACCTAGTGCATGCAACTACAAGGATGCACTGTCAGCATCCAACTTTTCCCAACTTGTTCAGATGCCAACAAGGATAACTTTCAAGACAGTTATCAGTATTCTCCTAAACTGGGTGCTCTCAAATTGACCAGATTGGATTACTAACACTAAGCTTCTCCCCGATGTCATAGGTGACTATTCCCCCATTAGCTGTTCTTGGCCGAATAAATTTACAAATCCCCCAGCCAAAACAATTACTAGCAGAATGATATCCAGAGGGCATCTGGGACTGCTCAAGGCACTACTGCGATGGAAAGACTGGTCACAGATTGACAATGCCACTGATGTGGACACTGCTCTAGAGTACTTTATCTCCATTTTCAATGTGGCATGTGACATCCATGCTCCGTTTAAAAAGGAAAAGACCAAGGGCCTCTTCAATCCATGGATTACACCATATCTATTAGAGTGTATGAAAGTCCATGACCAGCTGTGGTCCAAAGCAAGAGCAACTGACAAACAAGCTGACATACAGACATATAAGACTGCTGGAAATACCTGCACCAGAGGTATCTGCTCTGTGAAAGCTACTTACTACAAAAGTATGCTGACCTCATCATGGAAGGATGGTAGGAGCTTCTGGAGAAACCTCTCCAAAGTACCTGGGAAAGATCCAAAAGTTGCTCCCTCCATGCTATCCATCAATGGCCATATCTCCCTTGACCCTATTACCATAGCAAAAACATTCAACATGGTTTTTACCAATATAAGTCATGCGCTACCCACTGACTTCTTCAATCCTAAGTCTAGTACGGACTCTGAGGTAACCCCAGAGATAAATGTGATGCATCCTCCATTCTACTTTTAAACTATTACTTAAAGGACAGCAAAAAAATACTTGCATAAAGTCCTTGGGAAATCCAGACATAGCGGGCATATTCTGGATCTGAAAATCTTAGCCCTCACTCTGGATGAAGTTATATCCCCACTAACTAAGATCCTTAAACTTTCCCTCAGGCTCTCACAATTTCCCAGCAAATGGAAATCTGCTGTGGTCACCCCAATCTACAAGAATAGAGACAGGGCACTACATAGTAACTACAGACCCCTCTCATCCCCCAAAGCTCTTGAAAGGATTGTGGCAGATCAACTCTTTGATTTTCTGGAGAAATGCAACTTGTAATGCCCACAGCAGCATGGTTTTCAAAAAGGTCACAGTACCGCCACTGCCCTTCTTGAATTCACTAGCTATATTCACCATGCGTTGGATAATGGGCAACATGTTGGAGAACATTTATCGACCTCACTAAGGCCTTTGATATGGTCAATCACTCCCTTCTGATTGTGCAGTTATCCCTCTTATGTCTATCAAAGGACACAACACGTTGGTTTGAAACCTACTTTAGTGAACGGTACCAACAAGTAAGGATTGGAGATGCTCTTTCAATCAAGCTTCCTGTCATGTCCGGCATTCCACAAGGCTCTATTCTGGGCCCTTTATTATTCAGTATTTTCCTGAACAAACTCCCCACCTCTTGTCTTGATAGGATGTTGTTGTATGCAAATGATACAGTCATTTACTCCAGTAACACAGATTCCTCCCTTCTGGAGACACAACTTCAAAATAGTTTTAAAGATGCTAAGGCCTGGTTCAGCAACCACAAACTTATCCTAAACTACAAGAAAACCAACACTATTTTGTTCCATGGCTCGCATAGCAAGTACAACATTCAACAACTAACAATTAGGAATTGTGTAGATACTGCTCTGGAGCAAACTAGTGCTTTTAAATATCTGGGAGTAGCATTAAACAGCACCTCGTCTTATGCCTCCAACACAGACAATGTCGCCAGAGCTGCAAACATCAGGATTGGCCTCCTCTATAAACACAGACACTGTCTGCCACCAGAAGTACTTAAGTTGGCGTTACAAAGCTCAGTCCTATCCATTGTCGACTATTGACTAGTACTTTATGGGTTGGCCACTGTCACTGCTCTTTGGTAGATAGCTATGGCCCTCAATAAGGCTTGCAGGCTTTTCATTGGAGCAGCATGGATGACAATTACCTTGACATTTTCAGGCAAGCAAATTGGCTACAGTTTAAGAGTAGAGTCTTATACCAGTCCTGCCTTTTGACCAAAAAGACCTTGCTTGGTATCTTGCCTCCAGGGTTACTTGAATTACTCAGGCAGACCAATAACACCCACCTAACCAGAAGTTCTGAAAGCATCACTTTCCATGTGCCCGCTGTCATACTACTCAAGCCCAGCAGTCTTAGGTGCTAGAGACCCTAAGTGGTTCAATGCACTTCCTGCCATTGCCTCCAACACTAGCTCACTGGGAGTTTTTAAACATGAAGTCCGTGAACACCTTCTGGTCAGAGATACCTGCAACTACTTTAGTTAATCCTCTCACTCATCCTGCTCTTCAATTATCTCCTCCTACTCTATTCTGCCTCCACTTCTTACCATTTCCCATCCACTCTGCAACAAAACATCCCTGCTCACTACCTTTCTTTCCCACTGCTGTCCCCACCTCACTTTCCCCACTCTATATCCTGCTCCCTAGTTGGCTACTGCTCACCTCCCTCACCAAGCAAACCTTCACTTTCCTCGATCTTCCTAGCTGCCACACACACACTCCCTCCACCACTCCTTCCCCTCAGTATAGCATTGTATGTCACACACTTTCCTTAACCTGCCCCATTGCCTTCCTGCCTGTTATTCTTTGTCACACTTTAACTATCTTCTGCTCGCCTCTTCTGTTCACCTGCCTAATTACCCTCTCCTGACTTAAATCCCCTATATCTCCTATCTCCTATCCAGTACCTTCTAAATATTCTACTTATCTCTCCCAGTATAAATTGTACAAGTAGGCATACACTGTATAATGCTCATGCAAACTTGTTTATGACTTTGTTAGTCTTTTTTTTTTTGATATATATGGTGCTTATTTCTTCCTAGGGTCTCCAGTCGGTCAATCCATCTTCACTTCCTTTTTTCCAGCCACCGTCTGACTCGCACTGGACTCCCTGGAGGGACCACCTCTTGTTGTCCCATGGCTTATCCCCTGTGGCAGTGTGGTGGAGGGTGACCAACTTCCCCCACCTAGAATGGATCCACACTTACTTGGTGGTCTTCCCCCCAAAGCCGGGTGCTCACAGACGGCCATCAAGCCACTGTGACTGAATTCCCTTTTTTCCACTTTTCTCCCATGTGGGTTCACAGTGTGCAATGATGCCGGTGACTTGGTGCTCGCACACTCCTGTGCATGCCTCTATCAAACATCTGCTGCATCCTGCTCCTCTTGCTGTGTGGCTCCATGTCGCCGAGCCCCAGCCTCCACTAGGGGTCAGGTGAACACTGGCCACTGGAAAAAAAACCCTCCCAGGAGATGGAGAGCAGTCCTTCAGATGCTCATTCCATCTCCCCCCTGCTGACCCATGGCAACCCGTGCTCGATCCCGAACACGGGTCGCCGGCATGGAGTGAGGTGTGGTGGCCAGCACTTCAACCCTCAGCACCACCGGGCTGGCTGACCTTGTTAATCTTTGATAATTTGACAATGCCTCTGGTTGCACCTAATCCTTTTTTTTTTTAATTTTATATCATTTGTATACATTTATTGTTATTTGTACCTCTGTTCATAATCTTATACTGCAACCGTTTTTATCTCTCGACGTGGAACCTATGTAAAAGAACCTCAGGCTCAAAGGTGTCAATACAAAATCTTAATAAATAAATAATAAATAAAAATGAAACATCACTCTAGACAACCTGCCTAAAACAGCATGCATGACTGTATCAGATGCCTAGCACTATATGCGTTGGCACCTGAAAAATGTCCATTATAATTCATGAAGCTGTGTTTGATTTGCCCCAACCCTAAACTTTTATGTTGTATTTTGTTAATTTTACAGTAGTTTTCCAGGATGTCTGATTAAAATAGATGATTTTTATTGTGATTCACTGGCTATGCAAGTGTATAAATGTACCTCTTATTTCACCTCCTCCTTTGCACTAATGGTTCTTTAATGGACCCAAACAGTACATGCATTATTATGCCTTGCAGTTCTGTGCCCCTGTACCTATTAAGAAGGTGTCCCATGCTGTTTGTACCTGGGGAACTTACACAAGCACTTCTAAATACTGGAAATGCACTTGCAAGCCATGGTGGGGGCCTGTGCACAAACATGTATGAACTGCACCCATATGCGGTGCAACAGTGGCGCATACTTATATACCAAACAAGCAGGTGAAGTTATGTGAAATGCACAAAAGGTACAGAGCAGGTGGAGGCATGGGGGGGCATAGAGATGCATGCAGGGCCACACGAAAAAGACACCAGGCAGGCCTACAGTATGCATCTGTGCCCCATGATCATGCCATATATCAACATCTGTATAGTCCTGTGCACATCTATCGAAGTGAATACTTACATGAAAGCTGAGGGTCATGTTGTATTGGAGGACAGTAGAGGAAGGACACCAGCCATGGTACCTGGACCACCACTGATAACCAAAGGCACAAATCTTGGCAGTTCAGAGACATGGGAATGAGGACAGACACACAGGCTCAGATGATCACTGTCATCTAACTTTTTGAGTTGCCAGATGGAAGCCATGTTTGATGATAAAAGGGAGCATTATGGCTTCCTGTATGGGGCAGAGTCTGTGATGGAAAATCCAAGAAAAAAGCAAGGCTGTTTCTTGATATTCAGACTATTGTGAATGCTGCTAGGCTGGAGGTACACACACAGGCAGTGATCAAGCACAAGTGGTGTGACCTCCACTGTTAAACCTAAGCCGATAGCTGTCAAGTGTTCACAGACCACTATGGGTGGTAGCCCACCCACACAGGAGCACAGCATGTCTCCTATTAAGAGGAAGGAGGCAGAGATCCTCACTGAGGTGTCCACTGCATGGGGAGGAGGAGGGCATGGACACACTGCCAGGTATATAGTACACTGCAGGGACCAGCATGGAGGGGACCAGGACAGCCCAACCATGCTAGCTACTATGTGTTGCACCCTTCAGACCCTATGATGGGGAATACTCCTGATGTTGAGACAGAGAGTCCCACAGAGGACAGGAGACTAGTGCTGGCAGCCAGAGTTGACAGGGAAGTTAAGGTAGGTTGTACATGTAGGGGCCCTCAGCACACCCTTAGTGCACTATCAGCTATGCTACAGCCTGTAACACCTGGCTTGTCTCTGCCCCAGGTACACTGCAGTAGCCCATGGCCACAGTGGAGAAGGAAGTTGTGCCAGAGGACACTAACATGGACCTATTCTGGAACATACAGGAAGGTGAGGAGGAGCTAGACACCCCTACCACTGACAGACAGCCACCACACAGTCCTGGTCCAAAGTAACAAATGCACCCTGGACAGCCAGTCCAGCCCAGCCTTCAGGACACTGCAGAGCCCTGCGTGCAGTCACACTTGGAAAGTCTGCAGCTATGGCCTGCCAGCACTGTCAGACATTGAATGGCACCAGCTCCGTGCCCAGCAAAACAACACAGAGCAGGAGAAGAAGGTGACTGCGGAGGGGAAGGCCAGTCAGCGTGGCATAGACTGCATAGGGGACCTACTGAAAAGGCAAATGAAATGCATGCTAGCCAGATCTGGCACAGGCTCCTTGCCTGCTCAATGGAGGGCACCATACAAAACACACCTGCTCACCCTAGCTACCCTGAATAGCTGGAGGACAGCAACATGACATCAACATCTAGTAAATGCTCAGAAACATGGGGCAGTGCTAGGGAACAGCCACAGCTAAGACATAGCATCAGGGCATGTAAGCCTCCACACACAAAGGGTAGCAACCAGGCAAGAAATGATGCTCACCAACAACCATCAGAAGAACTGAGTTCCACACAAGCATGTACTGTATATCCTCCACCACACATATCCCCCACCAGATATATTCCCTATGCACAGACATTTATAGTCCCCTTACTGTGGGCAGTGTGGCACTCAGGGCAGGACATCATCACAGTACCACACTTCCCCCCAGTGGCTGAATGTCCCCTGCATTAGTCCATGCCATGCTGCCTATCCATACAGTGACTTTGCTCCTCGTCCCTGCAAGGCCCTCCCCAGTCACTCAGTGGTACATCCCCAATTACTCCAGCAGCATGGGTAGCTAATGCCACAGAGCCATGTTGTGCAGCATGGCACAAGCTTTGAATTCTCTGCATGTCTTTCATGGGGATAGCATCTTCATGTTGCCTGTCAGGTCCAGTCACTAGGACAGCACCATCAGTAGCCCTCTAATTCTCTTGATCACAGACTATGTCTTCAATCAGGTATGGCCAGAGTGGATATACACTGTCACCCATGCATTGGGTAAATGACAGAGTTGGTACGGTTGAGCTGCCAGGTATCCACCTGTGTAGATTGCAGATACTGACCTAACAGCCATCCATCCCTGCCCCAGCATGAACTGGGAGGTGTTTAGTCTGGATCTATCGAAGATATAGGCATTATGGCATGAACTTGGGTACATGGCAAATACATTAGTGATGATACCCATGCAATCACAAACTATGAGGCAGTTGATGCTATGATACTTTTTGTGGTTACAGTATGTCTCCTCATTCAAGGATGGTACCAGTATAACAACATGTGTACAGTCATTGGTCCCCAGTACACTGGGCATGCCATGTATGCATAGGATGCCTCCTTCATGGACAGTATGTTGGCCTGTGTTGTGGGGAATATTATGTGCTTATGCCATGAAGGAGCAGGGCATTGTTGACCTGGTGCAGTGCCCTGGACACAGAGCACTAGCGGACTCTGTGACATCCCATACCACCCTCAGGAAGGATACTGTGGCATAGTACACCAATGCAGATAGCACCTTTGTTTCAACCATCACCCATGATCAACGGGTCTGTGGGGCCGCATGGGCACAAACCATGTCACATAGCCACATGATCATGGCACGGTTCAAAAAGAATCTCTCGATACAGAGTGTGTCCCACAGAGCATTGATGTGCAGCCATGGCCAGAATACACATGACCACAGATGTGTCCTCAGGGTCTGCTCATTTTCCCTTTCACTGTCCAGCAGGAGGATGTTCAGTAGTAACCCTGGGCACAACTTCTGTAACCCTGTGGAGTAGGCCTGGAATGGATGCCAGGTGATTTGTGTTACACACTTGTCTGTTCTTCCCTTGACCATGCCCCTGACAGGGATGCTGAACAGACAACCTACGCAGAAATGCACCCCTTTAAAAGGGTGTGTGCCTCACATGCCTGCGATGTGATAGGGCATGCATGGGCATTGCTGGGTCATTCATGATTTGTGTGAACAAGATGGCTGCTTCCACTGTTTCTGTAATCTCTATGGGGAGAGTGGGGGAATTACAGTACCCCCAATAGCATTGGCACATGTCAACATTAATGTATCAGGACTCAGATGAAGAGGGCACTGTCTGGGAGGTGAATGAGCCAGGGGGGTAAGAGATGAAGTACCGTACCTGCCATGTATTGTATGTACTTTGTCAGTGATGCTGTTCCATTATTTATGTTTCCACAGTAATGATTGATTGAATAATTGATTTAAAATTAGTAACTGGGAAAGACAAAATGAGTCGAGGCTCATTTCAAGGTGCAACCTGGGGGAAGGGAGTACAGGGGGAACAGATTTACAAAACATGAGAAAGCAGTTACATAGGCAACATTACAGATGAGGTTGCAATGTGGGGATCCATACTGATTCCCGACAGTCAAACTCCTGTCATTTAAATTCCAGACACTGATCTCCCGACTGCATCCCTTTCCCGCAATATGCAATCCCGAATCTTTACTCACCCTTCATAACGAATTCACGACTAATACTGTCCCAAAATCCATTTTACTGTTACTGTTTACTTTTTTTAGCGAGTCTTATTAAAAGCAATTTAGATTAGTGCCACAGAGCCACCTATCTTTCTGCTTACAGCTACTACAGTAAGTGAATAATGTGTTTGCAATGCCCCCCCAAATGAGGGCTTGCCTTAATTGGCCATTTGACCCTGTTCTACATTCTGTTTGCTTCCTATGTTCCCCCAGTTGTCCCCTGACCTTGCACCGCCACAGCCCAGGTTCTAGTTTGCCCCAAAGTGGTAATTTAAGTCTCCACCCAGCCCCTTCATGTCTTCAAGTTTCAGTGAGGGTCTTGCACCACTGCAGTCCAAGTTCTAGTTTGCCCCAAAGTGGTGATTTAAGTCTCACCCTGGCCCCTTCATGTCTTCAAGTCTCAGTGGGGGCCCGGGGGAGCAAAAATGCAAGCCGCCACCTTCTTTGGCTCTCAGGAGCTGGCTAGCAATCTCGTGCATGTGCCAAGGTGTGCTCAGTTAAAGATCGCATTTGCAGTCAAGCAGATGGTGTGATGTCGGTCCCTGTACCCGAAGGGCACAGGGTGGGGGCCAATGACCTAGGCAGTACCAGAGAAAAGCCTCTGTCTATTTAAATAAAAAGCACCGTTCATGCTGTGGGATCCTGTCCTGGCTCCATGAATATTACAGACAATCGAGTACTGTACAGGAATTTTATTTTAAAAATTTCAATAAAATATGATGCAGTCTTGAATCCAAATTAAAGTTAAACATGATGGGATCACTCAATTTGGGATTCAGTACTAGTTAGGAGATCCGTGAACATGAGAGCAGGGTCAGGACAGTGTGAGTCGGGAAAGCAACAGTCAGGAGATCGTACCTAACCCAAATTAACAGCATGGAACTATGCAATGATATGTGGACAGTCATGAGAGAATACAGTAAAGTGTGCAGTGTCTTTTGGGGTAGGTGACAGTGCTAGTGGGGTCAAAACAGACCACAGGCAGAGTCACAAATAACCTCAATAAAAGGGGTTTCAAGTGGGGGCGGAGACAGTAGAATGGGGATGAGAAGTCAAGGAGAGGCTGACATGGACAGAAGGGTGTAGAAAGGTTCCGAAATGATGTCTGAAGGCAAGGACCAATGGAGAGAGGTGAAGGAGATATGGGAGCAGACTCCAGAGGGAAATGAGGCCGTAGGAGAAAGCAGGTTGTCCAGCTGAGGAGTGGAGGGGTGGTGAAGAGGGTTTGAGAATTGTTGGAATGTAGAAAGTAAGAAGAGGAGGGAAGGGGGGAGATGAGTGAGTAAAGGCAGGAGGGAAGGCACCCAAACCAGTATTTAGCAATGAAGGAGACACAATGGGACTGGTGATGTGAAGGTAGTGGGCAGATGAAGAGGGGGGAATAGAGGGAGCAGAGATGAGTATGAACAGTACTTCTGTGGCAGGCTGGGAAGATTCATCCTAGAGTGGCAGGAGCAGCCCACAGGGTGGTGGTGGTGGCCTGGTGGGCCAAGTGGACATTACAGTTGCCAGACTAGCTCTCCTGGTATGCAGACAAATAGGATGCTTACTATAAGGATGACAGTCAATACTGGGCCATAGCTGAGGCATCTGAGGTACATGGTGTGTGGGGGAGGGGGAGCCCTATGTGTCAGCTGAATTCTGCTATGGCCCTGCATGTGCATCGAGCTCATGCCTGTCCTCTGTGTTTTTGCCATTGCAGGTATATTATGGACAACTACAGTGCCCGGCATTCATCATGATGGGGTTTTATGTGTGCCCATAGTTTGTATTTATGTTCCTATCCATTGACAAGCATATAACATTTTGCATTGCAACCTTGCAATGCACAGGGCCAGCTTTGCCCTGTATAGTAAACTTTAGTTTGGTATATACATTATGCGTTTGAGACTTTCATCTGGTCAGCTGTGGCATGCTGCTGGCCATGATTGTAAGGCCCATGCTGAGTGTGGTGTATCCTGCAAAGGGGACTTCCACAGGTGTTAATGCCAGCCCAATGGCTGTGAAGGAGAGGCAGGCACTGTGGGCCATGCTATGTGCACGTGTCCAGGGACACATGTGCACAGGGGAGCAGTTCCTTTGTCCTTTGGTGTCCTACAGTATCTTTCTGTTGTGCCTGCTTTATGGGTATATATTGCTTTATTTACCTACTATCACACTGCCAGAATTGAACCTATGTAGCACTACAGGTCTTCTGCAGTTGTGATCCATCCATTCCTATGTCCATGGCCTTTACAGTCCTGGAGGTCTGTCCTGCACAAGGCATGTCCTGTATATCGGACCTGCATGCAGCAGTTTACTGCAGCCACCCACATGGTGTAATGTTGCACGTGTGATCCCATGCATCAGGAGATGTTTTGAACATTGTGAATGTGCATATGTGTGGCACACACATACTGTTACTCAGCCACACCTCACCACCCATTCATAGTGCTGCTGCAGTGGTACTACATGGGGTATGCATTTGAATGCCTTTGCATGGCATATATGCATGCCACACAGCCATGGCCTATGCGTTTGGGTGACATATACCCATACACGTAGCAGTTACATGCCAGGCAGGGACTGCCTGACGTTTGTGCATAGGCCCCACGCACAACCAATTCATCTACTTTCTAATAAAAACATTTTGTTTAATATAGTAATTAGGTTCACAAAATCTCATGGGATTAGCAGTGACTGGATTTCAAAATGACATCATGTTGGTGGATTAATAAATTCTGCATGAACAATACATTGATTCCCCCTCTGCCAGATTCAGTAGAAATTAAACAAGTTTGTCATTCTACAAGAGTAAAAGAGAATTTATCATAGTTTGAATTATTTGATTAAACATTTGTATCAGCCAAGTCTGAATGCAGTGCAGCAATGATGTACAGTGTGTTTGGCATTGGAACCTAGAAATATTTCTACTCCCCTTGTTCTTTACCTTTGTCATAACTCCCACACACATATTAGTAGCGAATAACACCAGCCATCACATGCAGACAGTGGAGCCTTGTCCCCATTTCTCAGAATACACCAATGTCATCATGAAATACAGCAACAAGAAAAGGTAAAACCACTTCGCTTACTGAGGCAGTCTTTACATGTAACTCTTACACTTAGTGGCCACCTGTCACAAGGACTTCAACTTTCATTTATCTATCTATCACAGTAACATCAGTATTAGGCAATACTGGGAAATGATCGCACTAAAAACAGTCCTGGGATATAAAATATTTATTTCCCTAGATATGTATGAGTAGAGGGCTGGGTGAACAAGTTGTATTAGGCAGTTTGTAGTAGAATTTTCTAATGCTCATTTATTATTCAATTCACCACTTTTCTATTCCTTAATTTTCTTTAGCGAGATCTTAGTTACTACTGTCAGTATGTTCCCTTTGGGACATCCTTGCCATTTTTCTCATTATCATTTATTGTTTGTTTTTTTTGTTTTCACTGGATCCTACCCATATCCTGCCCCACTTACCTGTCATGATCTGTGGCTTTCGACCTTGCAACTCATTTACCTACCACATGGATGAGTGGGGCTGGTGTTGATGTCTTAACCACATCCCAGCACAAAGCCTCTCCCTAACATCAGTAGGGTGACACAGGCAGGACTAGGGGGTTCCTTTCAGAATGACTCCATTCCCCCTGTATGCCATGGGGCAGCAATTTCACATGGAGAACAAGTCCCTCACCGTAGCAGTGAGTGCATCCTTTGGACTACCTCTCCAGCTCCTGCTACAGCTGGCTGGGATTCCAGGTCCCAAATATAAACTCACAGTCACCCCAGGAGAAGGCCAGTACCTTAGCCACTGGGTCACATGAATCCTTGCCATTTTTCTTACATAACTTGATTTCCAAGCATTTGGAGCCATAATACCCTAGTTAGAAGGCATGTTGTCCATAATCCCTTTAAGAAAATTATAATACCCTAAAAGTGTGTTATTTTATATTAGTTTTACATCCACCTGACTATTTAACAATCAATTAAGATGGGACAATTTGGAGATGAGGCGATGGCAGTCATTTTAGGAATACAACCCACCCCGAGCCCTATATTTTTGACCAGGTTATTTTGTTCTGCTATAATAATTCTATTATATTGAGGTTAAGGTAGGATAAGTATTTTATTTTAATGTAACATATTTTTAAAAATGCAAATCACTTTACAATTCAAAGACCAGATAGGGTAAAGGCATACAGTAAATGCATAAATAATCATAATAAATACACAGAGCACAGTAAACAGTGTAAAAAAGACAGCTCAGCTAATGGGAGGCAGTAGAGTACAGTGGTTTAAGGCTCTGAGCTGCAAATCTAGAGACCTGGGTTTGAATCCCGCAGCCCCCACTTGCATATACTGTGTGACCCTGAGCAAGTCACTTAACTTCCCAGTGCTCCCAGGTTGCACCTGTAAAAAAGCTTTCAGCTTAGTGTGTCTCACCTGGTTAAACAATTGGAAAAAAAAAGAAAGGATAGGCTAGGCCTAGGTACAGAGCCATTTATGGTCCCCTGTCCTCACATAACTCTCATATGGGATATGCTGGCCATAGGGTGTGAGGCAATTTCAGAGAATGCCATGTCCTCAACAGATTTTAATCTTAAGTGGGGAACATCCAGCAGTCCCATGTCCCTGGAGAACATTCTATCATGGTGGGGATGGGTTCAGTATCTTACAGCACTAGGTGGGAACCACAACATCATGTGCCTTACATGTCAGAATAAGCAGTTAGAAGTCAATAATTTTCTGCATAGCTGGCAGTCAATACAGCACACATATGAGTGCCACTATGCCAGTGTAATCTACTCTGTCCTCTGAAGGGAGCCACACTGCTGCTTTTTGCTGACGATGAAAGCATTCAATCTGACTTTCAGGTACATCCATATATAAAAGCCCCATAGGGGCTGTTAGGTAGATTACTAACAGTGTCCATCAGATCACTCTCTGTCTTGCCACCGTGACTCTGTTCTTAGTGGCTGGGAGGACACTAAGGACAGGGAGATACAAGGAGGTGGTAGGGAAGAAACAGAGTTAGTTATTTTTCTTATTTGGAAGTCTCATGTGGAGAAGTTGTGGTGAAGTCCGTTTGGGGTCGCTGGGGAGGGTAAGAGTGCCAGATTAAGGGTTGCACAAGCACTCTCCTACCTTTATTACATGGCTGCACTGGGATTTTTGGTATCACAGGGTCCTGTCTAGTTGGAAAGAGAGACTATGTGGCTGTAGGCAATAAAGCAGGTTTTCACTGGTAGGAGCCCCCTCAAGGAGTGTGCACTGATGACTTTCTGGCCTGGAGGGCTATCTTTTGCTATTTATATAGATACAATGACTTGAAACTGCTAGAGATGAACATTTGTGAATAAACTTGGCTCCCCAGTAAGGAGAATGCCCATGAACTGCCACTCTGAATATAGTGTGATCCATTTCCAACATCAGTGACAATTATATTTTCATGGGAGAGGGAAAGCATGGCAGTTGTGCTGCATCTTATTACAAGGAGGCCCATGGCAAGCCAAACTGGCTAAAGCATCCCTAGACATAAGCCATACCATGATCCATGCCAACCTCATCAGTGCATGTACAGTATCAGCTGGCAGAACAAAGGGGGTTGCTAAGTGGGTCCTAGCTACAGTTTGAAGTCACTAAGTAAAAATTGATAAACTGAACTTCAAGTAGTATGAGCAGGAGGTGAATGTTGGTCTTTGTACCCAGAAGAATAGTTTGAAAAACAGAGTGTGCAGGCCAGGTAGGTCATGTGATGACTGTGGGGATTTCTGTAAAATAGTACTGAAGATATAGGACGGAGGTCCTGAAAAATGGTACAGAAATAAATGTGGTGCCACATAACAGAAAGCACATGTGTGAACATTTTCTGCTTTGTGATGTGTTACAGTCATGTGAGATGGACACTGGCATTGGACTAGATGTGTTGCAAATTTGTAACTCACCCATGGATTGCAATGAATTTGGCTGTTACTGGTAGCATTCGCGTAGTGCACACTATGTCATTGACTGCATCTGCAATGAGTTTTACTAAGTCAATTCTCACAATTCACCCTTTGTGAGAACTTTTGCAACACATTGCATAGTAAAATTCACTTCAACTGTGTACTGTGTGTAGTGCAGCAATTCATATAGTAAAATCTGCACAATTATGTGAATATGACTACATGAATTGAGCCACTGTGCTATGCACTATGCAAATTGCAGTTTTTTACTTTTCATGAAGTTGCAGGGGACCGATTAAGAAGCAGCTTGAATCAGGAATGACTCCTTTTGTTGAAGCAGATGCCATTGAGTACATTTAGTTACAGCTGAGAACATCTGCTAGAAAGGAGTGCAGCAGAGTTCCCTTGTCACTTAGTCCATGTGCATGGTGGCTGTATCCTGTTGGGTGGGGAACTGCATAAACAGCTACAGTGTCTGTTGTTTGAAATAAATAGGAGCTAGGTTGGTTCTCCCAGTGCCTTGATGAGGAGGAAACAGAGACAGTGTGGTGGCTGGCTTCTCATTATGGTGGGGTAGTCACTACATCATTTGATCATGACTTGTGCAATAGCAAATGGAGTTGGAAGCTCATGTGGTGGATACCCTGGGCAGAGTAAGAGGGCTTTTGACAAGGGTGGTAGCAAAAACAATGGCTTGAGTTAGAGAGGTGTGACAATCTAGCGGATGTGGGGAGTGCAACTGGGCACTAAAGTACCAAAAATGCACTGTGTGGGGAAGGGACATAGAAATGATTTAGTTGTGTGAACTCTGCCATAATGAGGTGTTAGGGAAATTATAAAATAGACCCCATGCCCATACATTAATACCAGCCCCTTGGATTGAAGTTGTGAAGAAGATGGTACAGCCAGATACACCTGCAATGCAAATGAATGAGCCCACTCACCCACTAGTGATGATGCCAAGGCCATGATCAACTTGTCTGCCCTTAGAGAACCTCTGGAGGATGGACCAGAGGATACTGAGAGTAGATCCAAGGAGGAGGAACAAGAGACAATGAGATGTCTAGGGAAGATTTTGGCAATGATCAGTTGGACTCTCATGCTGCCTACATCAGCAAGCATGAAGACTGATACCACGAATGGCAGAGTGGGCAGGGTCTGGTTCCGATGCAAACTGGAACAAGGTGCATTAGACCTGCCAGGCAGTTGACAGACTGTTTTCACACCCACTAAACAGAGCAAGGCAACTGAATAAACAAAAGTCAGTTTCTGTGGTTCACAATCAGTACATTTTTATTGACAAACAACAGACAAAAGATCTCAGCAGCAGCAATGATGCTGATCAAACAAGCTGATACAGAGGTCAATTATCTGATATTTGTCAATTAAATTGTGTCAGTTGTGAACCATAAATTGACTCTCATGCATTCAAACCAGTGTAGTAGGTGTCTTGCTTTGTAAAAGTGATGTATCTTCATTTTGCTGGGCACGCTGCTAATACTCTTGAGCTTTCTTCATTGCTACAGTTGATTTTACAGCCCACATCCTCCTTCCCCATATTGATGTCCCTGGCACAACTTCACCACCATCAGCTAAGACACCTGTCACCTTGCCATCCACTCTGCCCGAAACAAATCAGCACCCCTTCTGAAACAGACTCAAAGACTTTGGACTTGGCTGAATGCCCCAACCCTGTGCCAGTTTCATGATATGACTCAGACATGCCATCTCTGCCACTTGCCTATACTGCTCAGGTACTACCACCCACTCCCCCAGCATATAGAAGAAGATACCTGGATGAAGCTAAAACACTGGCCTTGGGCCCCTGTTGCCCTGAAGAGAATAAAATCTAGCTGGAGCTGGGCAAGGAGATCTAGAACTTAATGTAGCAGTGCCAAGGGAACCAAAAACTGGCCTACGTTGTTTCAGCGAGTTGGCAGTTTATGTTTCTGTATTGTTTCCTCTGCCTTTGGTGCACTGTGGAAGTAAACTGGAAGGCTTGGTTGCATGAAGAGGTAAATGATGAAATACAGCTTCTCTTGTTCAACAGCCAGGAGGCCTGGAAGGTCAAGGTCCATGTAGTCCTTGACAAATGGCATGTGGACCATAGTATCAGGATGCATTGCATTGTCTACATCACCCAATGACCACTAGACCCAGAAGCAGTGGGATTACTGGGCCAGGTCAAGAAACTCCTTTCTCAGTACCTGGCACTGGACAATTACTGGCTTTGAGTGACTGCTCCATAAATTGAACTATTCTTCAATGCTGGGCTTGTGAGGCTAGCACTGGTTGAACATCCATTTGACACTGTTGCTCATTAGCAGTTTTCCTAATCTTTCGGTACGGACTCGAAGGTAACATTATGCATGTTTTCTCTCATCAGAGACTAGAAGATTGCTTGATGGTGAGAGCTCACCAGGAGTACTGTGTCCAGTTTTTGAGGCACTACCTCAGGAAGTACATAGACAGGATGGAGGCAGTCCAGAACAGAGCAACTAAAATTGTGCAGGGTTTGCATGAGATGCCCTCTGAGAAGAGACTGATGGATCTCAAAATGTACACCCTAGAAGAGAGGAGAGGGGAAGAGAGGATAGAAGAGGAGAGGAGAGTGAGAGTTGATATGATAGAGACCAATAAGTATCTCAGAGGGGTTAACAGGGTACATAAGGGGAGTCTCCTTCAAACAAGAAAGAATTCCAGGTCTGGGGGCATGTGATGAAGCTGGAGGGGGGGAGATGATTAGGAGATATGTGAGGAACTACTTCTTCATTGAAAGGGTGGTAGATGACCTGAACAGACTGTCAGCATAAGTGGTGGAGATGAAAACAGTGGGGGTCTTCAGGCACACCTGAGATAGACAAAATGGTACATTAGAAAAGAGGCAGGAAGGCGAGAAGATCACTGGGGACCAATTAGGGTCTGCAGAGACAGATTACTCAGGGGCCATCTGGGCAGACTGGGTGGGCCAAGCAGTCCTGTTCCACTGACAAATTTTGTTTCTCTGAGATGCTGGTAGTGTAATGGACTTCCAGTCTAATTTAAAAATATAAAGTAATAGACCCAAGAAGCTTGTCTGTGTACTGACCCTATTCAGACTGGAAAGTAGGGGTTCAGATGTTACTGCTACTTTGTACTTTTTAATTAATGAAAAAATCAGTTTCTAAATATTGTGTCACCACCCATATTTATGAGGTCTGCTGAAGAATTACACATGATTTTTCAGTAAAAGGTACAGTATACATTTTGGGCAATTCAGTATATGACTGTCTTCCTGGGGGAGACAAAACAGGTAGATACACTTTAGTGAGGCCTATGTCATGGTGAGGCCTGACTGGTAAGGGGATTGCTACAGGGCATTGGGCCTCCTAGGCTGATCTGTACTTGGTACATAAGGAGGATCCCTCCCTTGCAGGGAAAACTGGGACATGTTAATTAACCCCTCATGATGAGAGGCATAGTTCTAACCAGAACACTGCAAGATCACAGTGGTTCATGAGGTGTGCTTAGCATAGCTAAGTAGGAGTGGTGTTTGCACCCTGTACCTGGTGAGTAGGACCGGAAGTGAGGACTCCAGCCTCCAGTGTGTCAGTCATTGTGATTGTAGTGACTGTGTGTATGAACGGGTACCAGAGGCAATGAAGCTCATTGACAAATGAGGCAGGTCATATGACATGGGTTCCCCTCCTGGTAGTGTAGAGTAGCTGAGTTATTTTCAGGATGTTTTTGTGTTTGTTTAGGCAGATCTTTGACTCTGGAAGAGGAGTTGTGTTGCAGTTGAACATAATGGATGTTGTGCAAAGGGTAGTTTGATCAGCCCCTTGTGTAGCATTGTATGGTCTATAGAGTCATCCCTCTCCTTGTTTTTCCAGTGGCAGAAGCAGTTACCAGGTAGTGAGTGTGAGGGTAGGGTTTGTACTAAAAATGCCCATTATAACACTGGGTGCTTTGGCACAGCTGATCTTTACATAGTGGCTAAAGAGGAGACTCAGGACAGGAAGATAAAATAATTTTTTGGCCAGGAAATGGTTTATTCCCCTTCTTGGTTAGATTGCTATTCAGCCACTTGAGACTTTGTGCCAAAAGGCTTGGTGTGGTCCATTTGGGACAGATGGAGGGGACTGGCTGAGCCTGACATGTTGGGAAGGGACCAGGCTTGGTAAGGAACAGGCATCCTTCAGCCCTCCTGTCTTTAATACCTGGCCGAGCTTGGATTTCAGGTGTACTTCCTTGGAACAGGCCCAGACAGACTGGAAAGACAGTTGGGGTGTGGGTAATGAAGCAGTATTTTCCAAATGGGCAATCCACAAGGAGTGTGCACTGATGGCTTTCTGACCTGGAGGGATACCCTGAAGAATCAAATATCTGAAGGTAGTGGCTGGGACTCAGAAAAGCAAGATGCGGAACTACCCATGTAACTTGAATATCTAAAGAAAGAAACAGCATGCTGACTCATAATGTTTCTACAAGAAGAGGCATGCTGACTGTGTCATATGTCTGGGTTAAAGTTCCTGAAAGACAAGCTGATTCGGATGGTAAATTACCTATTAGTCAATTTTCTTGGCTGCCCTGCAGGAAGGTGTGGTACCAGGATCCATAACATGCCTCATGGTTGAGTAAACACTAGGTAAGTGGAACAGTTTAAAGCAGCTCTGGTCATGCAGTATCCACATGGATGAAGCAGATAGTAAGGTTAGGTAGAATCCCCAGGAACTGAATAACTTGGCAGTGCTACATATATCAGGAAAAGATAGTCTGAGAGTATGTATTAGGGTCAGGTAGCCCATCAAAGATTGGCAATACAGTGAGGAAAAAAGTGTACTTCTATGACGAACTTTTAGGAGCTCTGTGCTCCTGTGTATTCATAAAATGAAATGAAACTGTTAGAAATGTTTGTGAGTAAACCTGATGTCCCAGTAAAAAGAATCCACATGAACTGCCACTCCAAGTTTTGTGTGATTTTTTTTTAACATCAGTGCCAATATACTCTCTCAATGGAGATTGAAAGAATGATAGCTTTGATCATGTTATTGCAAGGGGACTCCTAGGGAGCCAAAAAAATGAACTTACCCCTAGACACTGGAATTACCCTGGCCATGCACACCACCATCAAAACATATACAGCATTGACTGACAGGCCATAGAGGGGCTCATACATATAGAGTACATTACACTAATCAGGGCATGGGGAAGTGTTCTCAGATCAGCAGTTCTAAGAAGAGGCATAGCCTTGCAATTTTTTAAATGACAGAAGCACCCCTGTACTACAATTGAACCCTGTGATTTTAGGTCAGACTTTTGTCAAAAGTTAACCCATATTTTTAACCATCACCCTTGCCTCCACTGAACACAATCAAAGGTGGTCAACCTGACATTTGATAATAGAGACCTGCCAATATGAGCCCAATAGAAACAGCTCTGTTTTATTTGGTTTAGAGCTAACCAGTCAGAAGTCATATTTCAACCATGCACAGTCTGAGAAATAGCACAAAAGAATCACCCTGAACCAGTCCAGGAACAAAGGAGAGGTATATCTTGGAATTATTAGGATATCAGTGATACCTGATGTTGGTCTTTTTGTTAATATCCCCCAACTGCATAATGTAATAGTGAACAAAACTAGGGAGGGGACTGATCTCTGAAAAGACATTGCAATAGAGAACAAATTGTCTAACAGAAAAGGCTTCATCATCACCACCAATTGCTTGAAGAACCATGACAACACAGTGTCAGGCAATAACGCATGACTTGGGGTTTGTTTGCCATCAGTCAATCTAGTCCAGCTAGGAAATCGTGAGGCACATGGCACAGCTGAGTGCCTTATGCTCTTAGAGTTAGATTGACAGTTGTTACCCAACCCCTAGAATGCCTTAACCTAACAAGCTTGACAGGTTTAGATTGTAAACTGATTGTCCACTCACCACAGCCAGTACTTAATCCAGCAGGTGCCACCACTCAGGGCTCTAGGTGAATTTCATGGCTGAGTCTGTGCTTTGCATCCTTCATTTTTTCATGTGTTTTCTTGACTCTCATTGCCCTACACTATTGAACTCTGTTTAGCTACTGTGCTGTTTGCACCACTGTTGTAGTTCCTGCAGGCTTCTGAATGTGTGTCTGTACAAAAGGTTTGCAAGCTCAACTCCTGTATTTACAAAACAATTTAATAAATTTAGTGGGTGGCTCCTGGTGTGTGACCAAACAGAAACATATGATTAAAGTTCCAGGGCCTTAACCCCCCCCCCTTTTTTTGCTGCATTAAAGCCTGCACTTTTTTCAAATTAACTCCAATACTCTTACTTTTCATATTTTTCGGCGAGGCTCTTTTTTTATTTATTTATTTACGAGTTTTACCAGGAAGGCATACTGAGCAGTGATGCTCGATTCCAGATGCGACCTGGGGGCCGAGACCCAATACAGAGCACAGTATTTAAAACAGAGACATTCAATAGTAGAATTAAATGGCTTACTGCCTAGCATACTTTTCGGCAGAAAGCTACAGACAGGCAGATAGATACATACAGTGGGATGATTGAATACATGATACAATGCTCTTGGTTCTCATCATCCAGCTGAACCATGATTTAAGCCTGACCACTTCGGCAAAGTGACCGCCTTCATCAGTCAGGTAACAAGCATCACATTTTAACTTGCCTCATCAGAGATGAGGTCTCCTTGCTTTCTCTATACTTTTGAAGAGACCACTCTCTTGGCTTCATTACTTATAATGTGCTCTGACCAATGAAAGGCTCACAGGTTTCTAATAACAAGCATCACATTTTAACTTGCCTCATCAGAGCTGAGGTCTCCTTGCTCTCTCTATATTTTTGAAGAGACCACTCTCTTGGCTTCATTACTTATAGTGTGCTCTAGCCAATGAAAGGCTCACTGGTGTCTAATAGGGAGCTTAGCAATTAAAAGAAGGCCACAATTCTCCTACATTCAAATAAGTGAAAAAGGTTTGCAAGCTCAACCCCTGTATTTACATTACAATTTATTAAATTTATTGGGTGGCTCCTAGTGTGTGACTAAAGAGAAACATGTGATTAAAGTTCTAAGCCCCCCCTTTTTTTTTCTGCATTAAAGCCTGCACTTTTTATGTTGCTGCGGTTGCACAGCCAACATCTTGTGGTAGTGAAGATTTGGAGGCGTGGTCACTGTTGGCCAAATGCAGGGCATGCATCAGTAGGTGTGTCCCTTATTCCCCAATCAGCCTTCATGCCGGTGCCACACCATGCATGCATAATGTGGCAAGCACATCTTAGGAAAGGTCTGCTGCAATCTGAGCAAAGCTCTTCAGCTGCAATGGACCTCCCGACATGCTCGACCACATTGTATACATGGCGACTGTCCAACTGCCAACTTTGGGGGTGCCCAATCTCCCTACCAGCTTAGCGTGGCCCCAATGTATGTGCCGATGGGGAAGCCTACTCCCCGTTGGCATAAAGCACTCCCCCATTTGTCATATGCCGAGGGGAATGCCCAATCCCCCTCGACTCTGGCCCCCCCCACTTTCCTTGTGTGCCGATGGGAGTGCCCATTCCCCCGTCAGCTGCAGCACCACCCTAAACAGTTAGGTGACATGCTGGGAGCCCACCCCAGCATGCCAAATACCCTGTAAAAAAAAAGTGTCCCATGATGTGTTTTTTTTATTTACCCTGTGAACAAAAACAGTCCCTTGCCATCTCCTTGCCCCCCCCGGCAACCCGCACCCAGCCTCTGTGCACCCTGCCTCCCCACACACCCCCATCCCATACTTACCTCCAGAGTCTGGTGTGATGATCTTCGGTGGACCGGGAGCACATCTGCTCTCTTCAAAGCCGACCGCGAATTGAGGAAATGCCAGTAAGCTGTATAATGGAATAAATAGGGATTTTTCAACTTTGATGCATATCTCATGCATTTTTTGGAATTTTGGCACCAAATTTTCAACATGGGGTTTTTGGGACTCCTTCTCATGAATTCTTGCAATGGCATGGTGTTATTCAGTCCCAAAAGGTGATTTTGCAGTCACTGCATGGAATCACCTTTCGGGAGTGAGGAACAAACGACAGTGACAATGTTCATGAGGGGGCTCTCAAAAAGCCTATGTTGCAAATTTGGTGGGAAAAATAAAAAAAATGACTGTTTTATGAACATGTGTTGTGCAGTTGCTACGCACGATCATAACTTAGTGAATTTACAATATTTTCACCCCACATGTTCAGCACTGGCATTTTCCACAGCTTCTTGTGAACTATACAGCTGTCATTTTTCACATCTTGCCCGAAATGTGTTTTCGCTCTTCCGCCACAGAATAGCACAGTCGATGTGGGAAATCAGTGTTTGGGACAAATTATGAAAATGATGATTACACTGTTCATGAGCAGAGGTCCTAAAATGCCTATGCTGACGAAACTCCATAACATGACTGTGTTACGAGCGTGCGTTGAGCAGTTTGCATGCACGCTCATAAGTTAGTGACTTTAAAATATTTTCACTCCAGATTTTCAACATTGCCATTGTTCTGCACCTGCTTATGAATAGTATAGCTGTCATTTTTCACATCCTGACCAAAATGTGTTTTTGCAGTTCCGCGCAGAATAGTGTGATCGCTGTGAAAAGTCCATGTTCGAGACACATTATGAAAATGACAGTGACATTGTTCATTAGCACAGGTCCTAAAATGCCTGTTAAAAATGTGGGGACAAAAGTCCATAAAATTAGTGTTTTACGAGCATGCATTGCACACTTTACATGCATGTTCGTGACTTCGTGCATTTGTAATATTTTCACTACAGATGTTCAAAATTGACATTTTTTCACACCTCCTTATGAACAGTACAGCTGTCATTTTACATATCCTGGCTGAAATGTGTTTTTGCATGTCCGGTGCAGAATTGCATGGTTGCTGTGCGAATTCAGTTTTCGGGATGGTTTGAGGAAATGACGATGACACTGTTCATGAGCAGAGGTCCTAAAATGTCTATGTTGAAAATTTGGTGCCGAAAGTCCATAAAATGACTGTGCTGTAAGCGTGTGTTGCGCAGTTTCCATGCAGCATTGTAACTTCGTAAATTTGCAATATTTTCATGCCAGATTTTCACCACTGACATTTGTGTACACCTCCTTATCAACAGTACAGGTGCCATTTTTCACAGCCTGCCCAAACTGCATTTCCGCAACTGTGGTGCACAATGGCATGCTCGCTGTGGGAAATCACCTTTTGGGACACATTAACAAAATCACAGCACTACTGTTCATGAGGGGAGGTCCCAAAATACCTATGTTGAAAATGTGCCTAGAAAACCCCCACAAATAATTGGGTTGCGGACGTCTGTTACACAGTTTGTTTGCATGTTCATTGCTTCAGCAATATTTTATATTGCTACTCCAGATTTTCAATGTTGCAATTTTTTATGCCTGCTCACAATACAGTTGTCATTCTCCACATCCTGCCCAAAACTGTGTTTTTGTCTCTCTGTCGCTAAATGGCACAGCTCCTGTGCAAAACCACGTTTCAGCTAACAAAGTGATTGTGCCACTTTTCATGAGGTGGCCTGACAAGCAGCTCATGTTGAAAATGTGGAGTGAAACTACCACGACATGCCTACGGTGTTAGGGTTTCCAACTGTAGCACCCCAACCGGTACAAACTGACAGGCGTCAGCAGTGTCACTTGGGATCATCGGATGTAATGCTCACACTATTCCACCCCTTCACGCCCACCCTGCAGCCTCTGACAGGCATAATAGTGTGTCTTGCATTCTTTGACCATAAAGTTCACCCCACACTCCTATACTGCACTCACGTCAGCATATTTCCTTATGGAATGGGGTAAGTATAATGACCAAAGACCCCAAAGCACACCACAACACTTGTCAGTGTCTACAGGGTAGGGTGAGGTACAATGCCATGAGCATTATAGCTGATGACCCAAAGGCACACCCCATTGCCTGTCACTCTCTACAGGGTGGGGGTAGAGCTGGAGTCACTTCAATACTTCACTGCCATTCCTATGATTCGCCTCTAGCTCCGCTACTACCAATGCCAATGCCAGCATGACAACATTCGCATCGACAAATGCTTGTTTCAAATTAACTCCAATATTCTTACTTTTCATATTTCTCGGAGGGGCTCTTGGTCCTTATCATCCAGCTAAACCATGATTTAAGCCTGACCACTTCAGCAAAGTGACCACCTCCATCAGTCAGGTAAAAGCATCACATTTTAATTTGCCTCATCAGAGCTGAAGCCTCCTTGCTTTCTGTATATTTTTGAAGAGACCACTCTCTTGGCTTCATTACTTATAGTGTGCTCTAGTCAATGAAAGGCTCACAGGTGCCAAATAGGGAGCTTAACAATTTGAAGAAGACCACAATACTCCTACGTTCAAATCAGTAAAAAGGGTTTGCAAGCTCAACCCCTGTGTTTACAATACAATTTAATAAATTTAGTGGGTGGTTCCTGGTGTGTGACCAAATAGAAACATATGATTAAAGTTCCAGGGCCTTACCTCCCCCTTTTTTTCTGCATTAAAGCCTGCACTTTTTTCAAATCAACTCCAATATTCTTACTTTCATATTTTTCGGAGGGACTCTTGGTTCTCATCATCCAGCTGAACCATGATTTAAGCCTGATCAGTTCGGCAAAGTGTCACGTCCATTGGTCAGGTAACAAGCATCACATTTTAACTTGCCTCATCTGAGCTGAGGTCTCCTTGCTTTCTCTATACTTTTGAAGCAACCACTCTCTTGGCTTCATTACTTATAATGTGCTCTGGCCAATGAAAGGCTCACAGGTTTCTAATAACAAGCATCAAATTTTAACTTGCCTCATTAGAGTTGAGATCTCCTTGCTTTCTCAATATTTTGCAAAAGACCACTCTCTTGGCTTCATTACTTATAGTGTGCTCTGGGCAATAAAAGGCTCACAGGTTTCTAAAAACAAGCATCAAATTTTAACTTGCATCATCAGAGCTGAGGTCTCCTTGCTTTCTCTATATTTTTGAAGAGACCACTCTCTTGGCTTCATTACTTGTAGTGTGCTCTAGCCAATGAAAGGCTCACAGGTGTCTAATAGGGAGCTTAACAATTAGAAGAAGATGATATTGGAGTTAATTTGAAAAAAGGGCAGGCTTTAATGCATCAAAAAAAGGGGGGGGGGGTTAAGGCCCTGGAACTTTAATCATATGTTTCTGTTTGGTCACACACCAGGAGCCACCCACAAAATGTATTAAATTGTATTGTAAATACAGGGGTTGAGTCTGCAAACCTTTTGTACTGATTTGAATGTAGGAGAATTGTGGCCTTCTTCTAATTGTTAGGCTCCCTATTAAACACCTGTGAGCAGGCGTTAATGCAGCAAAAAAAAAAGGGGGGTAAGGCCCTGGAACTTTAATCATATGTTCCTGAATGTGTGTCTCCCTGTGTGCCCATCCCCTCCATTGCTGCTGCCCTGTCTACTTACAAATGGTCTCTCACAGTTCAGTTTGCCACCAACACTGGATGCTTGGTGGTTCTGCTCCACCACTGCTGGCCTTCCTGGCTTCCATTTAGGACTCCCTTGTTACCATTCTAGTTCTTTACAGGTGCGCTCCACCACTTCCGTTCTCTAGAATATTTCCCATGATTGAGTCACACTGTTTAAAATGCAATGGACAACAAAAAAACTCAACCCACCAGAGCTTCTGGATATTTACTTTTGATTAGCAACAAAAGTACATGTGCCAAATATGCAAAAGTAGAAACTCACAGCCAGCACAAAAGATGCCACTCACTGCAAAAGCATGCTCCCTATTCATAATTGACATCCATTGATTTATTCTTCAGGGGGTGAAGCTACATTTGTAACTGCACTCTACTAGTAGCTCACTTCTTTATAATATTCATGAATTACAGTTCAAACTGACCATATTCAGTGGTCATTGAATATGTATGGGGAGCATGTTCTTAGTTTCTGATTTTGGGTAAGGAGTATATTCTTTTTTCATTATATTCACAATTTATAGCACAACCAAAATTTGTCAATGCAATAGCTTGGATTATTACAATTAGGGAATGGTACATTAATTGGAGTGGGAGACTTAAATGTCTATTTGGAGCCAGCAATGGATAAGTCATCTGTATCAAATATAAATGCTAACAATATTTCTAAATTATATAATAATCAATTAATAGACATATGGGGCCAGATATTCAGTAGTGGGCAAAAATGCAGAGTGCAAAGCTTGTGCTATGCTTGCCCCTGTGAATGACCCCGAGGATACTATATTCAGTTGACTAGCACACCAGTGCTATTTGACTGAATATAGGGCTCTGTTAGGGCAGTACAAAGTTAAGTAGCCCTGCCCCAACATGGATCTGGGCTGTATGCAGCCCATAGCAAGTGCATGGACCTGTACCCCAAGATCTGATAGTGCTGGGAGCCACCATCATGATATTCAGCTGGCAACATGCAAATGAGCCCAATGGGCAAGCAAAGTGCAAAGGGCCATATGCATGTCCATTATGGTCTCCTTTTCATGGGAAGCAGTGGCAGGTTTGTGCCCATATTGTGGCTACCTGCCATATCAGACATGGTGGTGAGTCCCCCCCAAACATGAATGCCCAACCTCACAGGGTACATGTCCTCCCTGGTGTCGAGAGGCACCCCCGGCCTCTGATTGTCTGTCTCTCTTACATACATATGTAGTCTTTGGTATCTAGTGGCACCTCAATCTGTAACTGTTTAGATATTCCCTGGAATCCAGTGGCACCCCCAACCCTTGATCACTGACTGCCATGTTACTAAATCTGTCCCTGGTGTTTAATGGCTCCCCAACCCTGTGATTGCACACTGCCATGTTACTAGAGCAGCCCCTGGTGACTAGTGCCCTCCCCACCCTCTGATCACCTGCCACTGTGTTACTAAAGTGCTTCCTGGTGACTAGTGGACCCCCACCCTCCAGTCATCTGGCTTTGTGTTACTAAAGCTGTCCCTGGTGTCCAGTGGACCCCTGATCTTCAATTGCCCACTACCGTGTTTGTAAATCTGTCCCTGGTATTTAGTCTCCCCCAAACTCCCATGACCAGCTACTGTGTTAGAAAAGATGTCCCTGGTGGTGAGTGGCACCACCACCTTCTAATCACCCATCCCTGGATGTGTTCATGATGTCCCTGGTATCCAGTGGTTATTCCCACCTACTGAGCACTAGTCCTAATGTCACTCAGTGCCCCAGCATCTGTTGATCCATCCAGTGTCAGCATCAAGCACACCACCTCTCAAGCCCCCATTAACTCTCTGTCCAGTGTACCGCGCAGGAAATTCAATATAGTGACTGGCATAGTCCTCCTCTCACCTGCTCAGCTGGTCACTATGAGAATGACAAGGAGCTTGTGTACTGTGTACTGCATAGGGAGCACAAGTAGACAAGACATGCACTCCCTACTGTACACAGTATGTGCACTCTCTATTTTCATCTCTGGAGTGTTGGATCTGAATTGAAATGCCAAAATCCAAGTTCCAGAAAAAAAGTAATACCGCACTACTGTATGTGGAATCAAGTCTAGTAGACACTACACTGACTGCCCCATGGTACTCATATATAGCACACTGCAGCAAACACCCATTAGTGTCATCACCTAGAGCACATAACTGTTGCTGCACCTGATGGTAACACGAGGAACATCTGCCTCGATCTGTGTTAAAGGGGTAGTGCTTAAATGGACTAGGAAGATATCTAGATATACCCTGAAATGCAGGGTAGGAAGGTAGTGTAGCCTAGTGGTTAGAGGGCAGATCTATGCACCTGGAGATGCAGGTTCAAATCCCACTTGACACACTTACCCTTGTAAGACATGAACCATATTACTTAGTTGTTCTTAGTTCTCATAAGGCAGCCTGGATTGACTGCTTGGAAATGTTACCTGTTTCTATGTTTCTTCACTGCAGCCAGCTATAACACTGGATAAAAACAGGACCCACCCACCCCGACAATGAGATGTTGCTTCCAATGTCACTGGCTGGTGATACCCCTACATGTAATAGTAGGGATATCACAAGTCAGAAGAGGGAGGTAATAATCCCTCTTTACAAGACACTGGCTAGGCCCCATCTGGAGTACTGAGTGCAGTACTGGAGGCCACAACTTCACAAGGACATTAACCAAATTGAGGCAGTCCAGAGAAGGGCAACCACAATGGTGCAGGGACTGCATCAGAAGACATATGAGAACAGATTAAAGGAGCTCAATATGTATACCCTTGAGCAAAGGGGAAAGAGAGGTGATATGATCAAAACATTCAAACAACTTAAGGGCATTAACAAGGTGAAAGAGTCTAACATGTTTAAATATAAGAAAAATAGCAGGACAAGATGACACAGCATGAGATTTGTAGGAGGCCAATTAAGGGGTTATGTGAGAAAGTTCTTTTTCACAGAAAGGGTGGTGGATGCATGGAGCGGCCTACCTCAGGAAGTGGTGGATATGAATACAGTGCAGGGCTTCAAACAGGCATGGGATAGGCATAAGGGAGCAATACAGATGAGTATGAATAGATAGGCCATTGACATAACAAAAGCCGATGGCACATTTACAAGATAGAAAAAGAAATGGGCAGACTGGATGGGCCTTGTGGTCCTTATCTGCCATCAACTTCTATGTTTCTATGGTTCTGGTTGTGCATAGCATTGCCATATGGGATGCCACTCAGGATAGAGATCAAGTCCAGATCCTGACTTCACAACACTTGGCTGTGGGATATAGCATGTGTAGTACAGTAATCAGACATTGAATCCAGAGGAAGGAAGCTGGTCTTCTCACTACTGGAGCACCTGCTACAGTGAGAATGGAGGAGGCATTAACATCATGGGTAACCTGGAGATGTCACCACTCCCCTCTGCCCCCCCATTCCCATAGGATGGTGCCACAGATATCTGCAGAGAATGCCTGGGTGCTGAGAGAGAAAACTGACATCCATAACGCAAGTTGGGCTTCAGCCTGCCCACAGCTAAGCCATCAACAGCCCCAATGTCCAGGTCCCACCACCTCCTCTACCTGCACTCCTCGACTAGGGTACCCCTACATGAGGCACACCATGGAGCACCAGATGAGGATGGCATAGATCAGGATTGGCATTGGCTGGCAGACAGAAGACATGTAAAAAGAGAAGCTAGGACAATATGCACAGTTCCTGTATGGTACGCAGTTTGCGCACACCCTGAAATTCCATACAATTTATAGCCATAGTGGTGAGATTACAGCTGTCTGTTCACCATATCAAATCTGCATGGCACTGGCAACAAAGATAAGTGCTGTGGAAGGATAAATTCCTCAGTGCACGGGGGATGCTAGCCACCAGAGACTATGGGGCCTGTGCTGGAATTGTGCTAGGGGTTAGGGGTGCCCCTGGACACCAAGAAAAGCCTTGTTCTTGTGGTGGCAGGTGAGCAGAGGGTGGGGAGATCAACTGGACACCAAAGACATCATGCTGTCTGTCATGGCAGGTGCTTGGAGGGTGGGGTGGTGCCACTGGACATCAGAGATAGCCTTCATAATGTGGCAGTGGGGGACTGGAGGAAAAGGTGCCAATAGACACCAGAGAATCTCTCAACAGTTACAGCGCCAGGGATCAGAAGGTGGTAGGTTCCACTAGACTCCAGGAAACCATATTCATTTCAGAGGACAGATGATCAGACTGGTGGGGGGGGTGCCACTAGACACCAGGGTATGCATGGATGCAATGGGCCATGTTTGGGGGGGAGGAAGGTTGCCAGCTGCAGTACTGCAGCCTGCCAGGAGGGTCTTGTGCCCTATTAGGTCAGAGTTTTCAAAGATGGTAACTTGCACCTGTTTTGGTGGCATTTATCACCTGTGTAAATCTCTCAATTTCCTGCTATGCCCATATTCAGGGGAGGACACCCTCATTTAAATGGGTACAGCAGTAACTTACTGCTCAGGTACTAATGGCTTTTGCCTGTAATATGGGGATGTCTGAACAGAGGCCCATCCACAAATTGGGTGCAAAACCCAGTTCATGTGGGCAAACAGCCCTTAGTGCCCAGGCTAAGTTTTGAATATATGGACAATGGCATTTAGCCCATCCCAGAACCAGACAGATTTAAGGGGAATGTGAGGGGGAGTTAATTCTCAGAGAGGGTTGTACAACCATGGAACAGACTTCCATCACCCATATAAAATGGTCATTAAATATACTCCTGTGTGTTGGAGGAAGTGTTTACAAGCTGGCACACTGTATCATCACCTACGGATATGTCCTAAGATGGAGGAGCTCTGGGGAAACACAAAAAAAGAAGCAAATATATTATTAGGATTGGAAATGACCTTACTCTTCAACATTTTTATATTGAATGACTTTTCTAAATTAAATCTTGCAACTAAACAGAAAAAGTTATTGGCTGTAATAACAATGACTACAAATATGTTGCTTTTAGAATGATGGAACAGCTTTATCTTTCAGTCCTTTAAAGAGCTAGTGGAATCACAACAGACAGACATGAAAATTATAAAAAAATTAAAGAATTAGTCAATAGTAACTTTTTATTTCTGAAGTATTTTTCTTTTCCCTTTTGCTCATTAGAACATTTTCTATTTGCTAATGTTGTGCTGGATGTGTGGAACAGTTCTCAGCCTGGCTGCTGACACATCTATCTATACTCCCCCCCTACAACATCAGCATTGTGATCTCACTGTCAGTGACATCACAGGGGACTGACCTAGCAGCTGTTGAGTGGCTGTTCCTAAGCAGTAGTGATGTCAAAGTCAGTGAGGTCGCAGTGAAGAACATGTCATGGGGAAAAGAGCTAGAAATGTCAGCTACTAGGCAAAGTGCTGTTCCACACATCACATCAACTAACATCAGCTAAACAATCTTTTAATTAACAAAAGGGAAAAGATAAAAGTACCTCAAATATGAAAGGTAAATGTTGACTGATTTTATAATCTATTTTAAATTTTAGGTAGTACACAAGCTCTTTAATCTCCATAGATGGCAAAATAATATCAAACACACATTAAGCTGGGAAAAACATTTCATGAACTCTAATTTTTCTTATGACCAAAGTCATACAAACTTTGAATAATCTATGTTCAGTTTTAAAACCACCACTTTCAGACCACATCAGACTGGTATGCTTAAGAAGGGCTAGAAACATTTGTACCAGGATGACTAGAGATGCAAAAGCTGCCTACTATCGTATTGAACTTGACTCTGCCACCAAGCACCCAGCCGAATTCTAGAATACCATTAAGGACCTCTCTGGTCACACACCTGGAAACTCTCTCTCTCCTGCCTAAGATGATATCTGGCAATAATATCATCACCGACAGGGTGGAGATCTTTGGACTCCTTTAACAACCACTTTACAGCTCTGGGGTTAGCCTTCAATAACTCTCACGTGAACCTTTTATGCTCCCAGCTGGGCACTCAACATACTGCACCCCGAGTCACAGATTCTACATTTTCCCTGCAACCTGCCACCCTGAAACAGGTTGAAGACCTCCTATGTCAGCTGGACATAAAGAAAAGCACTGGTGTTGACTTCCTGGACATATACTTTCTAAAGATTGCTTACCACATACTAGCTGCACCTATAACATACCTATGTAACCTTTCATTGACCCAAGGAATCCTTCTGTCCATCTGGAAAACAGCCCATGTTATACCTCTGTTTAAATCAGGGAACCCTTGTGACCTCAACAATTATAGGCCAATTTCCATTCTCCCTGTCCTGTCAAAACTATTAGAAAAAATTGTAAGTACACAACTGAGATCATACTTAGAATCAACAAATCTTCTAAATCCTGCCCAATCCAGATTCAGAGCTAAACACACCACTGTCACAGCCCTTACAAAAGTTTAGTTTAGTTTATTTTATTGTTCTAGGAATTATTACCTTTGAGCCAAGGCTCTTTTACAAAGGTTCCACGTCAAGTTGAGTACAGACAAATCAAGTTACATAGAATGGCAAACAAGTTGTGTTGTATCGATAGCCAGTAAAACACAGTCCCTTAATAATAAACTTTGTGCAAGACAGGAAAAAACAATAAATACTTATCATACAAAAAAATCAAGCCAGTTGTGGGGAAAAGCATTAGAGAAATGTACAGATAGAGAGGGTAAGAGGAGGTGAGGGAGCAGACAATAAGCGAAAAAGATTCTTGACATGCCTTTGTCAAGAAATGGAGCAGAGTGGGTGAATGATAGAAAAGATTTAATCAAGGCAGTCACAGGAGCTGGAGGCGGCGAAGTGATAGGCCTAGATTTGAAAGCACCTAGAGAGGTGGAGGAGGTCATAAGAGTGCTGAGGGCATTTAGCCAGCTGGGAGCACGATAGGCAAATGATCTTTGACCCCGGGTAGTCTGGCATTGGGGGACCAGTAGAGGCTGATGTTCTGATCTTCTGGTGAAACAGATACTAGTGTTCGGGCATAACAGGTCTTGGATACATGGTGGAGTGAGGCCCATGGTGGATTTTTTCGCCATCAGGCAGGTAAGGTACTTTAAGCGGTTTGAGAGTTGCAACCAACCTGTTTCTGTGTAGAGCTCACATGTGTGAGTATGTCTATGAGCACCAGTGATCAGTCGACAGGCCTTGTTTAGGGAGGTTGTAATGCAACTAAGTGAAGTGGTAGAGGCAGACCCATAGATAATTAACCCATAGTCAATGATTGAGATAACAGAGCTTTGAATAGCAATCCTCAGTGCAGATTGACCACCTGGCAGAAAGAAATGGACAAAAAAAACTTTATCTGTGCCTTATTCTTTGAATTAAGTAAGGCATTCTGCATTGTTGACCACAGCCTGTTCCTCTCATCTTTACTTCTGTAGGTTTGGACTCACTCTTCCTTCAGTGGTTTATCAATTATCTTACTGACCATACACAGCAAGTCAAGGCCAACGGTGAACTCTCACCTATCAAACCCCTGCTAAGAGGCGTGCCCCAGGGATCTATTCTTTGTCCCATACTGTTTGCGATTTACATCAATAACACTGATGACAGTATATCTAAGGCTAACATCCACCTATTTGTGGATGACATGGTGCTGTACTTGAGCCGTTCATCACCAGAAGCCACATGTAGCGACCTTAAACTGAATTCAACCTACTTTAAAACCAGCTTCTAAACAAAAAACTCTTACTTAATGCAAAAAAAACTAAAGCGATGCTCCTCTCTCCTTTCATACATGCTGCTAACCCAGCCGCTACGGGAACTGTACCACAGATCTCTACAATCCTAGGGGAAAACCTTGAATTCGTTATGAAGTTCAAGTACCTGAGAGTTTGGCTAGATCATAAACTCTCCTTCATCGAGCACATAGAGGACTTGCTAAAAAGACTACACCAGAGACTTGGTCTCTACTTTAGGATTAGGTACCTTCTTACAAGCGATGCCAAGATGAGGCTGGTACAAACAACATTTCTTTCGTTAGTAGACTATGTGGACTTCCTATATAGTCAGTGCCCTACCTCTTACCTCTCAAAACTGGATACGCTCTACCATACAGCTTTGAGATTTATTACACGTTTTCCCTTCGCTACACACTATTGTTCATTATATGCAGCTGTACAGTAGGATGGACCTACCTCCAGTTCAGGTGAGAAAAAAACACTGCCTTATGGACCTACAGAGCTATCTCAAAAAAACTTCCACAATATATCTCAGACTGCCTCCCACTAAGCTTAATAGGCACCTAAGGCCCGAAAAGTTACTCCTTTATCTTACTGAAAATTCCCAAAGTCCACTCTCACCTTGGCAGAACATCCATTAGCTTTGTGCTGCCATCCGTGTGCAACAACCTGCAGAAAACCTTAAAATTGAGTACACTTATCAGCATTGCTTCATTCAAGACCCTCTATTCTTGTCTCCTAAAGGAACCTTGCAAGTGCTTCCCATACCACTAGTCAGAATCAGCTCACACTGTATCACCATGCTGTCTGTCCTTTAACCTGTCCTATTCATCCATATATTACCAACCCTCTACTGCCTTCCACTTCTGTTAATCTACCTACACGACCATCATCACAGTTATCTAATAATAATTTAGCCGGTGTCCTTTCTTCCCCTTACCACCTGGCTTTGTACTTCAAGGCCCACCTAGTCCCTACCTCCACTATTACCTCTTCAAACTCAGATTTGTCTTCATGTCACTTAATCTGAGATCACCACAGTATCATCATGTACATATGTTACAACTGTAAATAATTCGTGCTGTATGCCTATTTATGTTTTTGTGTGATGCCTTGTAAACTGTAAACTGCCTGTAAAACCTTGTCTTGCTGTGTATATACAGTGGCGTGAAAAAGTATTTGCCCCCTTCCTGATTTTCTCTATTATTGCATATTTGTCACACTGGATGTTTTCAGGTCTTTAGACAAAATATAATATTAGATAAAGGGAACCTGAGTGGACAAATAACACTTTTTTTTTTTTACTTATTTCATTTATTTAATGAAAAAAGTTAACCAACACCAACTGGCACTGTGTGAAAAGTAATTGCCCCTAGTTAAATCAACCCAATTAAAGGGATAATTAGAGTCAGCTGATTGAACACAGCCAGGCTTGATTACAGCCAGCCCTGCTCAATATAAACCTCACTTATTTTGGCCCTTACCATCAGAGTCACATTGCCAGCACAAAGATTCAACAAGCACATTATGCCATGATCAAAGGAAGTTCCTGAAAAGATCAGAAAAACATTTTGTTGCCCTCTATCAGTCTGGAAAGGGTTACAAAGCTATTTCTAAGGCTCTGGGACTCCATCGAACCACAGTGAGAGCCATAATCTCCAAATGGAGAACACTTGGAACAGTAGTGACCCTTCCCAGGAGTGGGCGGCCTGCCAAAATTACTCCAAGGGCGCAGTGTAAAATCATCCAAGAAGTCTCAAAGGATCCTAAAACAACATCCAAAGAACTGCAGGCTTCTCTTGCCTCAGCTAAGTCAGTGTTCATGACTCCACAATCAGAAAGAGACTGGGCAAAATGGCTTCATGTGAGAGTAGCAAGGCGAAACCACTGCTAACCAAGAAGAACATAAATGCTCATCTCTCATTTGCCAAGAAGCACCTGGATGATCCACAAGCCTTTTGGGAAAATGTTCTATGGACAGATGAGTCCAAAGTGGAACTTTTGGACAACATGGATCCCATAATGTCTCGTGAAAGCAAACACAGCATTCCACAGTAAGAACACCATACCAACAGTCAAACATGGTGGTGGTAGTGTGATGGTGTGGGATGCTTTGCTGCCTAAGGACCTAGATGACTTGCCATAATTAAAGGAACCATAAATTCTGCTCTGTACCAGAAAATTCTTAAGGAGAATGTCCAGTCATCCTTCCGTCAGCTGAAGCTGAAGCGTAGTTGGGTCATGCAGCAAGACAATGATCCAAAACACAAAAGCAAGTCCACATCAGAATGGCTAAAAGAAGTAAAATTAAAGTTTTAGAGTGGCCTAGTCAAAGTCCAGACTTAAACCCAATAGAGATGCTGTGGCAGGACCTGAAACGAGCAGTTCATGCTCGAAACCTACCAAATGTTACTGAATTAAAGCAGTTCTGCGAGGAGGTGGGTTAAAATTCCTCCACAGCGATGTGAAAGACTGATATTGAATTATAGAGAGTGTTTGGTTGCAGTCATTGCAGCTAAATGTGGCATAACCAGTTATTAAGTGTAAGGGGGCAATTACTTTTTCACACAGTGCCAGTTGGTGTTGGTTAATTTTTTTTCATTAAATAAGTGAAATAAAAAAAAAAAAGTGTTATTTGTTCACTCAGGTTCCCTTTATCTAATATTACATTTTGTCTAAAGACCTGAAAACATCCAGTGTGACAAATATGCAATAATAGAGAAAATCAGTAAGGGGGCAAATACTTTTTCACGCCACTGTACATATGTATCATTCCTCTTTATTGCCATATGTACTGAGATCCTATCCTAACCATGTCCATCTTGCAAAAGAGCTCTGCTCAATGATGTTCACCTGGATAAAGATTTTGATTGATTGATTGATTGATTGATTATAAAAATGTTTAAATATATATTTTTCTTATTCTTCAAGTATTGTATGGAAAACCTTATAACAGATTTTCATGTATATGATATGAATTCTAACTATAACTTCCGAGTCAATTTTTATATGTCTTGTCCCTTATATGTTGATGGAAATGCACAAAGAAAGATTATTTTTAAAAAAAATTGTAACATTATTTCATGGTAAGTGATGACTTTGTACTGACTGTGAGTTTAAATTTTTGCAAATTTGGATCATACTTTATGCAGTTCCATAGCTAATTAAAAACTGGATATCCAAAAGATCTGGGGAGGGATTTTCAGAGCCTATTTTATTTATTTATTTAGCTTTTGTTGACCGGGTAAGTGCACTAGACAAATCCTGCCTATTTTCAGGCACGACCCGGGGAAGGGGGATACAGATGAATGCCAACTGACCTTGAACCAGATTAAGCTGTTGGTGGTATTTTTACTGAATGAGGGAAATTTTGCCAGGACACTGGGGAAATATCCTACTCTTTTTGATAAGTGCCATGGGATCTTTAACATCCACCTGAACTACCACCAATCCAGGCAGATGGGACCTTGGTTTAACGTCTCATCCGAAAGATGGCACCTCAGAAGTGCAGCACCTCTCTCATGCTGCACTACAGTGCTAGTACTGGGATATTAATGCAAGTGCCAGATGTGGGAACTGAACCCACAGCCCTGTGATCTCCCGGCCTCAGAGGCGAGTGTGCTGCCTACTGAGCCACTGACACTGTTACAGCCTATGAAAATCCTGCAGTTATGGGAAAAATCAAATACAAGTTGGTTGTTACTTGTGGCTCCTCAGTTTTTCCCACAGCTGTAGTATTTGCAAAGGTGGATCTGGTTTACGACTAGCTCCAGGACTTCTGGAAGCTTGCGGCTGATTTTTCCCCTGCAGCTGCAGAAAAATTATACACCCAGTGAGACCACACATAACATCTCCCACAGCTGCAGTGGACTGAAAATGCAAATCTCCACATCTGCAGAGATTCTGGACTGCAGATGTGGAGTGGGACATAGCCTCACTTCGTTTTGAAAATCCAGCCCTAGTGTGGTGTGTTCTTTTCATTGTTCACTGTATTTAATTGAACAGGCATGTGTAAGGACTGCTAGTGACTTCATGTTGAAAATCCGGCCCTAATGTGGTGAGTTATTTTCATTGTTCACTGCCTTTAATTGAATAAGTATGTTTAAGGACTGTTAGTGCTGGGTTGTTTTCCTCTGCTTATTCCATGTTGGCAATCAATGTATTATTTAAGGTGTATTTCCATCTCTTAGTCTTGTATCCAAAGTGCATAATTTTTCACTTATCCACATTGAAACTCAACATGTGCGTGTCTGCCCAACATTCCAGCCTTTTTAGTTGTTCCTGGAAGTTTGCTATTTCTTCTGGAGTATTTACGACGGCTCCAATCTTGATGCCATCCACAAACTTACAGATCAATGCTCCCTTTGACAGTTGCATGGTAACAGCATACAGTTTGAAAAGTAATGGTCCCAGGACAGAGCCCTTGGGCACACCACTAGTCACCCTACTCCACTTGAACAAGAAACCCCTTAGTTGAACCCTCTCGTACCTCTCACCAAGTCATGTATTTATCCATGCCCTTAACTGCCAGTGAGTCCAAGGTTCTTTCAATTCACCAATACCATCAAGTGGAAGCCCAGACTTCTGGTTTTCAGATCTACTTATAGCAGTCCAATGGAAACTAATTGGGCTCTGCTCCTCAGATGGTCGTTTACTCACTGTAAGCTACTAGAATTGACTATTTAAAGTAGTTGTCTCCTGTGATTATAGTAGCATCGTGTTCATATCACTCTTGAAAGACACCATGATAGGGTCTGCCAGTAATCATCATTCAGACCAGAATGAACAAGAATCCGTCTAGTCTTTACATTCTCAGTGAAATACTTCATCAAAATCTGAACAACAATGTAATGACTAGGTGATTATTAAGTTCATAGCAGTGTTAATGGGTCCTCAAGTTCCATTCTCTGCCTCAGGTAAAACAAAAGTTCTATTCTTTCTGAATTTGGCCACTCTCCAAGCCAAACCAAGAAATCCCTTTCCTGTCAAACCTCTCAGTCACTGTTCCTCTGACCGAACTATGTGATCTCAGCCTGCAAGTGAAAGCTAACCCTTCCTAATTGCAGTCCAAAGTATCCACCCTCAAGAAAAGACATCTAGAAAGTGCACCATTCTGGGTTGCAGGTTCCAGCTGTTCAACATAACTCAACTTGTGTACAGCCAGAACCAGGACCTTTATCCAGAGGCACACTTTCCCCTTTTTCTGCATTTCAACCAGTCCCATTGGGCTTCTCTTCCATGAAAGGTAATAATATTTGCCTTTAGCACCATCTGTCTGCTCCACTCATTTAGTGCCTCAGCATCTATGTAAAGATATTATTTAAGGGAAAGATTTGAAACTCATTGTCTTGTTAGTGTCTTCACATAACATTATTGACAATCAAGTGTTTTCCAATGATGTTATATCCATCATACTGAAAGTTAAGGATCTTGACTACCTAAGAAGCAAAGAAGCTAACAGATGTATTCTATGAAGTCTTTTCATCTTGAAGGGAGGAACTTGATGCCCACTTACATATCACAGTTAATCTTTCTCTTCACTATGGTGTTACCACCTTTTTTGACTACCACAGGGTATTTCCTGCTAAATCTGCTGCCATGCTACAACAATTCAACACCGTGTCTCTTAGTACCTTTTCAATAATGTGTGTTTCTGCTGCTACTTCACAGGACAAAAAGCATTATCATGTGCAGTAATTACAGGACACAGCCATGTGCGGGCGGCTGGTGTCGGGGCTTGTCCAGTGGTCACGATCTGACCTGCAGGGCTAGTGATGCTGCTGTATAGGGATATGGATGGGGGGTCCAATACTCCATAGCAGCTTTACTGTGTACACCATGGGGGACTGGAGCAGGGGGGGCAGTTGCCCTGTGGGGCTGTTCTTACCACAATATTTGGGGACTCATGAAGGGGGTCCTATAGCCCTGAGGGGCACCTGCAGTGGGTGTTGGGGCCCTCTAGCCCTGTGGCACTGTCTAATGGAGCAGGGATGGGCTGGGGTTGGCACATATTGGATTGGGGTTGCCAGCACACAACCCCAGTGGACGCGAGTTACACCAGCTATATGCTGGTGTAACTTTTTATGGACGGATGTCCACTGTGGTGTCTTCTAGAATAGCATCATTGAGGACTTTGTTGCTACCCTTTCAGAATAGGGTGCAACTGTTGCCGTAAACCACTTGCACCATCTCGCTGGGGGTTTAGGGTGTAGCTAGCAGCGTAAGTACTCTTTGGTGCAAGCAGCCTGTGATATGTTGCAAGCTGCTTTGTAGATTACTAAATGTTGCAAATGCTGGTGTAACTTGCTACTTGCACCATTTTTGGGGTGCAAGTCAAGTTTTGCCAGACGCAACCTTTTGAGAATAGGGCCCGTGGTTTCTTTTCCTATGTGAAAGGAATGGTATCTCTCTCTCTCTCTCTCTCTCTCTCCTATGACTCTCCTGCTAAATCAGTTCGCAAAATTTTTGCTGATTATTCTCCATCAGTTAGCTTCATCATCTTCTAAAACAACACCTAGATCTCCCACTCATGACCTTTCAAACTCTTCAGTGTTCCAGAATTCCAGACCATATTCTCACATTCTAACTATTTGACCCCAAAAGTGGTTGCTTCTGTTTAATGGGGTCATTACTAGACATCCCAAATGAGTTATCTTTTATTGTGATAACATTGCTGCTACATGTATTCCAGAAAATGGAAGATTGTGCTTTTCTCTCATAATGAATTTCATCCATAAATTAACGTGGACCTCTCTTTCTGGGCATTTTAAAATTCACTGCATCTTTATACCTTGTTTTTCAACCAGATGGCTGAAGCTTTATGCTGCTTTGATTTTCAGACCTTTCATCACTTGATGCCCCTTGTGAAACCTTATCCAACTCAACCATCACCATAAAAAAGACCCCCTTAATGATCTAACATTTTTTTAAATTAAATATACTTTATGGAACTTTTAGAACTAAAGTAAAGCCAAACAACAACAATAACAAAAAACACAGTAAAATAACCTCTGTACTAATTTGGAAATCATACAAAGAGCCCCCCAAACCCTTCCACACTTCACTATGCAGGTCATCCCAAAGTACAGCTCCAAGGGAGTCCTGATGTCAGCTGAGGGGTCTCTACCTGTAAAAATAAATGCCTACACAAAAAATATCATGCTGACTTTAACAGCCCATTACCAAGTAGTACCCAAATGGCTCCACTCACATGTTGTTACTCTATAAATTGTGAAGATTACTATAACAATAATAAAAAGGTGCATAACGAGTCCCGACAAGACTGAAACAAGCTCATATGGTGAGTGAGACTTGCAATAGATTCCTCAATATTCAAAGCACTCAAGAATTCCTTTATTCATTCCATTAGAGATGGGATTGCTTTGTCTAACTAATGAAGAAGAATGATCAGTTTAGCTATTGTGGCAATTATGACAATAGGGATTCTTTTGTGCCCCAGAAGCTAGGTTCCATACATCCCTACTGAGCAGATTTCTGGATTGAAAGCCTCTTGGAGGCCCAGAAGTGGATCTAAGCAATGCCTTATAGCATTCCTAAAGGGCTATATTTTGGAACATTGCCACAACATTTGATAAAAAGTGCCCTTGGGCAGCTCACATCTCATGCAGGTCACCTCAAGTTTCTTACCTATTTCAAATAGTCTTCTGGGTGAATAATACACATTGTGTAAAATGTTATATTGCTGTAAACACAATTGATCTTGTTTAATATATTTATTTAAGTCTGGTGAAACCTTTTGTCCCTGGAGTCCTGCAGTTGACCCCAATAAGTCAGACCTATAAGAACACTTGGTGGTTGATGTGCCCAGAAAAAAATGCTCCATTGCTGTTTATAACTTAGAAACAGGATGAAACTGCTAAGACAGCCATATAAAATCCTCAAACAGTAGTCCCACTTGTTTAGACTATGAGGGGCATAATAAGCAAGTGATACAATGGGTAGGATTTTCAAATGGATTAGATCACTTCAAGCCCCAGGTGTGCTGACAATATGGTGCATGAAGCTTGTGGAGATCTAACAGGATTTTCTATTCTGTGTGGCAACTGCCACAAAACAGACCAGCCTTTTCTGGTTTAACTTGTGGCAATCCTGGGGGTCATTTTTACGGAGCTTGAACCAGATATTTGGTGCAAACTGCCATAAATCATGAATATTGTTGCAACTACACCTGAGATTGTAAAATCAGGCAAAGCAGCGGAGATGGGGCTTGGCACCCTGCTAGAACCTAAGTGTCATGGCATAGGGCTTGGCACCAGCCCTGTGCCACACTTTGAAAAAACAGCCCAATATGTTGTTTGAAAGAACTTATATCTTGTTCTATTCACCACCCCAAACTGTTGCTGGAAGGATTGAAATGACCTTACAACCTTGTCTTGACAAATATAACTTCAGGGAAATACTGGGAAGTTCTTCCCAGAATCAGCTACTATTTGATTTTTGGCAGTCTGGAGGTTGGGATTATCATAAAGGGGTTGTGCGATATCATGGATGGGTTTCAACTTTAATAGTCTTCACAAATGGGCAGTTGCCTTTAGAGACCATGCTATAGGAGTATTTCAGAGCAAGGGTGGAATTTCTGAGGGGGGAATAAAGAGCATGGACATGAGGTGGCAATGTTTTTTGCTCACCAGTTCTCTCTCAATTTCTAGCCACTGAGGAACATAATTAATGCTTTGCTGTTCCCAATCAAACTGGCCCCAAAGAAAATATTTTGCTCCATGCAAGGCTAAATAGTATTGAGTGAAGTTAGGTCAATGAAGACTCCCAAGTTCTTGCAAACAAGTGAGTTTATTACATGCTCTACGAGCAGGTCTACCCAAGCAAAGAAACTGAGTGGTTGTTGTGTGGAGATGATGGAACCTGGTTAGGGGGTGTACTATGTTCAGTATTCCCAGTAGATATGTTAACCTCAAAAGCTCATTCATTTTAATAATATTAACCCTTCCCCACAGTGTAAGAGGTAAAGCCTTCCACCTATGTAAGTCCTGCTCTATTCACTTAAAGAGTGGATCCAAATTCAGAGTTTTAAGCTCTGTAGCAGAGGTGGTAAGCTTAATACCAAGATACTGTACGTAAGGGATTTGCTCTTCCATTGTAGCCCAAGATCAACAATGTGCCACTTCCATACCTCGGAGGTGAGGGGTTAAACAATCATCTTGGGTATATTAAAGCTTAGTGGCCAAGAACCTGATGAAGTCCTCAACTGCCTAGAAGACTTATAGAAGAGATGATTGAAGTTCTACTATATGAAGCAGAATATGATCGGTGTATGCTGAGACCTTCATCTCCAGGGAACCTACTAAAATCCATTTTAGCCCTGAATTATGGTTAATTCTAAGAGTCAATGGTTCAAGATATAAATTAAAAAGAACAGGGGAAAGAGGACATCCTTGCCACGTCCCTCTCCTGAGGGAGATACTGTAATGCTTGAAAAAAACACATTACAGGTGACTTAAGCAGTGGGGGATTGATATAAAACCTGGAGTCGTTTAATGAAAGATTGGGGAAAAATATTTTTCCAAAACAAAAAAATAAACAGCTCCATGGCACTCTGACAAAAACTTTTTCTACATTCAGGGAAACCAATAGTATCTCTTGGTTGGACCCCTTGAAATGAAAATCAGATGGTATGTTTTCATCATGTGATTGCTAGACATTCTACCAGCCATAAAAACCACCTGCTTAGAACTTATGAAAACCTCCCTAACCTTACTCTGTCTGGTAGCCAAGACTGTCACTAAAACTTTAATATCTACACTAATGAGTGAGATTGGTTTATAGCTGTCAGGCTAGGTATCATCTTTGACCAGTTTTAGTATCAAAGCTATCCAAGCCTCTATGAAGGAGACATCCTTTAATTCATGAAACCATAGGCAGTCATAAAGATCAGTTAGAATGGGAACCAGTTCTGACTGAAATTCTTTGTAAAAACTGGTCGAGAAGCCATCCAGTCCCAGAGCCTTATCCAGTGGCATAGCCTAAATGGCCTCCTGAACTTCCTCTTCCATGACTGGACCTTCCAGTAGGTGTTGTTGTACATCCAAGAGCTGGGGTACCTGAATAGTATGTAAAAAATGACACAGTTCTGTTTCTGCCTCTACCCCCTCCAATTCATCCAAATATAGTTTTTGATAGCAGTCTCAGGGCACCTCAACCATTTCTCTGGGTTTAGCAATGGGCTCCACATTATCTGATATTTTGAGGTAATTGATCAACTTCTTGGCCTCTAGCTGTCAGAGCCTGAGATCTAATAGATGACCTGTTTTCTCACTCAGGTATGTGTGCTTTTCCCTAAAGAGGGCCCATTCTGTTTTTCCTCGAAGTAAATACAAAGTATCAGGCTCTCAATTGATATAGTTTGTCCAAACCTGAGCTAGGGTAGATGCTTTTAATGGAAACCTACACCCCCTTATTTTGTCAATTTTCTTTCCATGTCAACAGAAACCTCTTGATGTGGATGTTAAGGATATACAGTGGTAGCCATAGACATGGTCAGATATTTTCTGCTATGTCTATGATATATCTGGACATGTCTTGCCTGCCTGCAGTACCACTATGGGCCACCAGAGAGAATCTCTTTATATATTTCACAACATTTCTGGAAATATCTCATCATATCATGGCTGCCACTATTGTCACTGTTCATGCTAGTCCCTGTAACTATCATGGGATCTCCATTTTCTGGATTTTGAAATCTAAGTGTTCCTGATAGCTGCATTACCATATAAGAACATGATGTTTCAGCACCTTTTAGACTCTACTGTATGTCTGTCTGCTTAATTTGATTCCAACAAAACAAGTTGCAGCAAGGTGTGAAATACCACATTTACCTTCATTCAACTTTGCAAACTGTTTGAGTAGTAATGTAGGGCATTTCCCTTTAAACTGCTTTCAATGTGTATGTTTCCAAGGGGAATTTTTTCACGGTATTTGTATTTTCAGCATAGAGATACATGGTATAAATAGGTGATGCAGCATTATGTTCTCATATGCTAACTCAGCTCTCATGGACAATGACATTTCAACAGCAATAAAATGGAACCCCCAGGATAGTTACAGGGGACTACCATGAACAGTGAAAACAAACTAAAGCAAACACGTATGTCCCCCATAGCTACTTGAAAAGAGTTGTCTATTGACAAGGGCACAAATAAATCTTACAAGATATGAAGGTGTAATTTGCCTTTAAATATTTTTTAATGTCACAGATTCCCTCCAATAGCTGGGTCACCTGCCCCCCCCCCATTTCAGTATCTAGGCTAATAATCTCTCCCATACACATGTATATAAGCGCACCCCAAATCTGATTCATATAGGGTATAGTACTTTGGTTTTCCTGAATAGAGATTTGGAAATATTGTCTCAACCTATCCACTAGATCGGTGTATTGAAGTAGTTGCAGGGTGAAGGGTCTGGTCCTGTCTTTTTCTAATCCTCTCAGTAGCCTAGCTTGAAGCATAAATAAAGCATGAGCCAACAGGACCTGGACTTCAATCTCACAAGTGTGAAGGGCAGGAATAAGTTCTCAGCTGATGAGATAGTAATCATTCTGAGAAAATGAATCATGAGGAATGGATGAAAAATATATACCTGTACTGTGGAGTAAAGCAGCCTCTACAGATACACTAACCCTATTGATCAATAAATTCCAAGAGGGCCCTTTGTGCAGAGGAGAAACCACTTTGATTCTGAAAAGTGCAATATATGTTTGATAAATCAAGTTCCAGTGCCCACCTAAAATAGTTGGGATTTGGATGTAATGAGCCAGATCTGAAGCCAACTTATGAAAAAAATGATGGACAGTCTCCATTTGGTCTATATATGGAGCTTAACAACACCTCACATTGGCCCAACCACCCATGTACCAAGACATATCGACCCTCACCATCCCACACCTCTCTAATAAGATGTAAGGGGACAGATCTGGTGAACAAAATTCCAACCACCTCTCACACTGTTTCCCACCTCAAACACTTGACCCACCCATTCCCTTCAGAAAACAAGTGTCTCCTCATGCTGCAGATGGTTTTCCTGGAGAAATGCAATCTGCATATTTCATTTAATTTCTTCAGGTGTCCTTGGATGCTGTAATGTTTTTCCATCATTTGCTCCCATATTTATATTCCACATGATAATTCCTCAGGAACTACCCATATACCATCAAAAAAAGAGTGTGGTAATAGAGTGATTCCACCAGAGACCCCCAACGATACCCTAGAGTCCTTCAACTGCACTTCTTGATGAACCTGCTTTCCTCCTGTCCTCTACAGAAATCCTATTATCAGTATAAAAAACTACCCCAATAATAATAAGAAAATGTCCAATCTATAAGACTTAGCAAATGTACCCTTACTAAAGACCAGTAAGACCCTCTCATTTCTATCCAGTCCATGCCTGGCTGTAGGTTGCCATCATGTCCCCATCAAGAACAAATGTTAGAACCAAGGCTGCCACATGGCAGAATCCTTTTGACTAAAGTAATTATTCTTGATTAGCAAAAAATGTGGAGAAGGGAGGGGAGTAACATTCTGTCTTCCCTAAGAAAAAAACTTCACATAAGAAAAAGACATTATCATATGAAGTAGACAGGAAAGACCATGCCAATTGGTAGCCACTGAATAGAAGGTCCCCCATCCCCACACCAATATTTTAACCCCAATCTACTATATTTATAATTTGGAGGGGATCCTGATAATCAATACAGCTTAATTCCTTATCACCTCTAACAGAGGAGAACAATATCTCAAGGATCTGTCTTGCAGGTACATTTAGTCTCAAGGGATCCCCACTAAAAGTATGAAGGCCAGCCTAGACAGTAAATAGGGCATGAAAAACTGATTGTACTACCCACAAAATTATAAAGAATATTCTTCTCACAAGGTGAAGTCCTCTTATAACACAAAAGCCACAAGAAAGAGTGTCAGTATCAGCAAAGATTAAAATCAACAAGTGCAAAACACAAAATTTGCCTGCCTGAGAGGGAGTACCTCTTGGTGATTCCATGCCAGTGCTGTCACTGTGTCATAGGGTGTGGGATTTCACAACAGCAGTCCTACCTGGGGACTTCTTTGGTGTTACATCTCCATTGTCCTCAACCCAGTACATTCCTGGAAACATGGGCAGGATAGGAACCTCTGAATTGAAACACTCCAAATGGGCCTCTTACAGTTCCAGAATTCCAGGATTTTCCCTCCTGGATATATCCCTGACCTGTTCCATATGGATCTTCAACTCATGTCATCTCCACTCTGCCTCTCTCCAGCATCGCTCCACATCCAACCACCATTCATTCATCCATTGCAATATCCTCATCTGGTCAGCCATTTGGTTTTGTGGTGCCTTGCCAAGGTCACTATCTCCACACATCCTCAACTCCACTGGCGCCATGAACTTTTCTGCCTTACCTCTAACTGAGTTCTCCCAGGTATCCCTCAGACACTCAGCCAGGACATCCCACTCTAACACCAACTGTCATAGGCGTGCTTATTTAAGAGATAAATCAGACAGACTACAAGAATTTAGTGCATAAAAATGCCAGGTTGGCATTTGTTATTTTATTGTCTTGGCATGAAATGATAATCAAATGTAACAGAAAATAAGAACATTGTTGTTAGTTCTGTAAAGACACAAGGCTTTCTAGTATGTAGACACACGTTCTCCCAGCCTAAGGTTTACACCTCACACAATCAGCTCTAGACTGATTCCCTATCTTTTTTTTCATACCACCTCAACTAATTCCTCTGTACTGCCCCATTAACCTTCTTTCCATCCTAGACTTTAAAATGTGTTCTACCCATTCCCATGAAATGTGATGATTTTTTATTGTTGATTGGGAAAAACCACAGGTGGGAGATCCTGAAATCCCTAGGTTAGAGGGGTATGTTAGAGTCCAGGATGGAAAGAAGGTTAATGGGGGAGTAAAGAGGAATCAGTTGAGGTGGTATGAAAAAAAAGATAGGGAGCTATTCTAGAGCTGACTGTGTGAGGTGTAAGACATTAAACTGGGAGAACGTGTGTCTACAAACTAGAAAGCCGAGTGTTTACAGAACTAATGATAATTTTTTTTTATTTCCTGTTACATCTGATGGCAAATGCCAACCTGGCATTTTTTATGCACTAAATTCTTGTAGTCTGCCAGATTTATCTCCTGAACAAGTGAGCCTACGACATACTGGGGTAATCTTGAGGGAGAATCTATATGCTGTTAGAACTAAATTATTGTGGTTTCAAACAATGTCCTCAGGAGACTTGTTCACATGTGAGTTAACTAGTTATTAAAGCAAACCCACACCATATAAACCAAATAAAGTTTCTAAATCAGACACAGTGCTCCACTGAACAAGTCTATCTCAGCAACTGAGGAGATGCCAAGGTGCAAACACATCCGTGTCACAGGTGCCATATTAATTGCATCTATCAAAATACTAAAGGTTGCCGTATCACCCATGTAAACAAAGAGCAGTCAAAACCAAACAAATGACCATGTATAGTGAAGAATAATTACTCCAAACCTGCACAGTTAATAATGGAATCCAGACTTCTGTCTACCTATTACACTACTAAGCTATGTACTGTTCATGCCCACAGGTTAATAGGTGCTACAGAAGAGCAAGGAGTAATGTCCATCAAGTTTGGTCAAGGAGCTTTCCCAATTGCTGGTCTAGGGGTTGGAAAAAGGACTGAAAAGTTCAATCATAATTCCTGGGCTGCCTGACCTGCTGATACAAATTGCCTTTGGCCTGTGGGAATCATAACTGTCAACTTGGCATGGAAAATAATGCGGTATCTAATTTGTGCAGCAGATAACTAGTCTCTATAGGCTGCCAATTTTGACCGGACCCATGGACCCAGATCTTGGAACATGTAGAGCCAGTGGCCTTCCCACTGCAAAGTCTGAACCTCTCTCACATTATTAAAAATATGAACCTTGTCCAAGTAGTTCAACAGATGGAAAATTACTGGATGGAAATGGTCACCATTTGCAGGTATTGGTCTACAAGCCCTGTGTGCCCTTTCAATTAGGAAGGGACATTTGGCAAATGGCCTGCTATCTTCTGGCACAATTTCTGGATAAAGGCAAAGGTTTGGTACCTTTTGCATATTCTGTGAGGCCATTAACACTAAATTGTTGTGGTAGCTGTGGCCCTTTCAATCTTGTAGCCACTTTTCAAATATTACCACCTTCCAATGTAATGCTACTACCTCAGGTTCTGTGTGGGCTTGACAGTCCTGAACTCACTCATGCCTCTGTGTCTGAAACCCATCCGGTGAGCTCTTGCAGAGCAGGGAGGAAATTTTGAAAATTGGCAATCAGAGCTAATATTGCTTCTTTACTTGCACTAATTTCTAGAAATAATCTTTCTGTGGTCAGCTCAGTTGATGCTGGGGTAGTGGGTTGTGATGGTAAGTCACTAATTTTTGCTAATTTATGTTCCATGGCCAAGGCAGATAGCTCCAGCAGTGTCTCCAGGAAATCTGTAGTGCTGACCTCCATGGCTATACTCTCCAAAGATTCTGATATGGTGGTAAACTGGGTAATACTTTAGCCATGTTTTAGAAAATGGCAATAGAAATTCTAGCATCCTCAATGGCTAGTTGGGTTCCATTGTCGTGCAGGTATTTTTCAATAGAGCCCTGTGAAAAACAAGTACCAGGAACTCTGTCTCAAACTGTTATCCATGTGTCAGTTTTTATTTTAAACTTAATTTGCTGCCATTTTTTTGCCCCACTCAGTAAGTGAGACACGCAAGTGAAAGGCTCCCAGTTACACGGTACACAAGGTACATTACAGAAAACAGTAATGTAGTTACACAGAACAGCAACAGAACACAGTAATGTTCCTTTTTTTCATAAAACTCCAGCTGACTCTGCCAATGACACCACTACCAACCTTCCAACCTCTGAAGGCCCACTCAGTCTCATAAATGCCGTTAGCTGACACCACGACTACAGCTCCAGGACCCACTACACACAAGTTCTACTCCTGTCTTGCCTCACCATTCTCCTCCCCCAAACTCCAAGCAGAAACACAAAAAAACAATAACCTTAATAAGAAAACAGCTCACGCTGCAGGCAAAACCACTCAGCTGCATCCTCTCCTCACTCCCTGACTGTTCCTCTTTTGCTTTTAAAGAAAAAAAAAAGGACCAGATGCGGCACTGCCAAACTCTACTGCAGACTTGTATGTCTTCCCCATTACTGTCACATTGGACTACAACTCCCAGGTAACCACAGGACAACCATGCATCTAAGTCACACAAGGTCTACTAAACAGCAGCACTCTCTGCTGGGAAGAATAGCACAGTACAGAGACTGCTTTGCAAAAAAATGTATTTTGATTTGCATTTATTATACATGTTTTTAATATTTTATTATTTTTTATTTAAAATGTTACTTATGAGCCATTTTCAAAGCATGATAATACCCTCCAAGTTGGGCGGTATTGGCAATACTGGACCTTCCAGGTGCTATAAGTTCCTCCACCTGCAGTGTCATGCCTCATTACACTCCTGGACATTCTGGCATTTCACAATCCTGCCCCCCGTTGGGTATTATTGCTTACATGTAACAGTGGAGGGTAGCTGAATGACAAAAAAAAAAAAACAATTTAAAGCTTTTGATAGGATGCCCCCAGTGGAGCAGATACAGCTCACTGCTACCGTGAGGAATGCATCATGGCTCATAAGCTATTCTACAATGACAAGAAAGAATGCTGGACTCTGGTCAGTGTAGGACTAGACCCATGATGTTATTCAGTACAACATCACTGGTCTAGTCCCAGTACATAGAAGACTGCAGTAATTGTATGGAGAATTACTCCATGCAGCTCACTTCTCTAACCCACTTGGCAGCCTGCTTCAATTATTCTCACTCAGCAGCCACCTTCAGTAACCCTGAGCTGCCTTCTGTAATTTTCTGCCACCACTCACAACCACACACACTGGCAACAACGCCCACCCCCAACCCCCATACACAGAAACAGTATGCCACCAAACAGATAAATGTTTTCAATTTAAACAAAAAAAAGCTGTCATCTGAGGTGGTGTTTCCATCCCTCTCAGCTATAGCATGAACACTTCCAAATACCAATGCTTGTCGCTCACTAGACAGGCCTCTCTCGCTATCACTACATCTTTCAGGCTCCAAAAAAAAAAAAACACCAAAACACAGTCAAACACATTTTATTTGTCCCAGAGTAAGCAGCGGGACCGGTCTGGAGCAACCAGCATCTTTCTTTTTTATGATTTATACCAATCACTTCTGGTATAATACAGAGTGCACCACAGAAACATTTCACCCATACTCTTCACCTGAACCATGCTTCTGCTCTCCCTCAAAACTGCCAGCACTGAAAGTTGACTGAAAAAATAGGTCACAGTCTACCATACAATTTACAAACAGGAAAATAATGGTGAGTGTATGGGGGATGGGGGGCAGCCATTTGCAGATGGGGGGCTCATTCATTTGCCAGCAGCAACACCTACTGGACAAAAACTGAACTATTTTTTTTCTTCATATACCTCCACATTCATAAAATTAACTAATAATGTCTTTAAAAATGCTTTTTTATTATTATTATTTTTTTTAATGCAAACGAGCTATTGTGTAATAGCAGTAATGCACTCCAGGGTGTGTGTTGTGCTGGGATAATGTCACTTCTGGTGCATTGGATGCACTCGGCCTGTGGCCTCTTGCTCAACCACCCTTGGGTGATGTTATCCCAGCACAAGACACACACTGTCATGCATTATTGCTTAAACATTGTATGTGGAGGATTCTCAGCAATATATTTGTAGTTCTCTTGCATCGTCTATTAAATCATTGTACATCACCACACGGAATTGATATTACAACCTTTTGCACTTTGCAAAATCTTCCAACACTAAACATAAGTATACATCAACTGATAGTCTTCATGTCTTACTCTGCCTTAGCAAAATCATTGTCACTTCATTCCACTATTAAGCAATACTCTTAGGTATTCAATTCTTCCTGTCATGATCTTGTCAGGACTTTCCTTCTCTGTTGTCCAGAGCTACAATTAAAGCTTTCATTTTTGGATTATATAAACAGGCCTTGAAGACTTAGTCTGATTGACAACCAATTGATGCAGACCTGCTCCATAAGCTGATCTGCCTTTTTCTGTCCCCTGTCTTTCTCCCCTAGATAAATTTGATGCACCAAGCTGCTATGATACTGGTCTTCCATGGTTTCTTTCCACCAGGTGAATTCACAGCTTCTACTGAAATTTACAATCCATCCATTCATCTACAGAAAGCAGATCTCCTCAAATCATTATCCACTTCCTATACCTTTTCCCTAAGATATTCAGAAATAGAAAGAATGTCCCATGCTTTTACTCAACAAATATTTTTGTCTATCAAATCTTGGCATTCAGAGCAATGTTTTTTCATCTCTGACAAAGGAACGGTAATGACATCCCGCAGGTTCACATGTCACATCTGGATCCTGCTGACCAGACTTCAACTTAGCCATCATTCCTTTTCAGGTCTCATTTTCAGGATTGAAGCAGAAACAGCTGCTTCCAAGGAACAAATCCCAGCCCATATAATCAAGTCAAAAGGTAGATGCTTAACTTCCTGTTTCAATGCATACATTTAAGAAATATTCACCAAAATCAAACTAACCTATCAAGTTGTGTCTTCTTAATATTGTAGTGTCTGGAGGAGAGGCATACCTGAGACTTTGGGTCCCCAGAGGTTACCCCTTGTTTTTTTTCCTCTTCGCTATGTCAACTGATGAATTAATGCATGAGCTGTAGAAGGGTGCTGCAATTTCAACATCCTAACCTTTTGGCTCCTTACCAATGAACTCCATTTTTCATAGCAGTAGTTCTCCACCTATCGCACCTCCATCAGTGTAGAAATAATGAAGAAATAACCCAAAGGTACATTCCACAAGCACAATATACACACCAGAGGCCAGATGCACAGTGAATAATAATTAAGCTAGTGTTCAGTGATCAGCTGATTAACCACTTCTCACAGTCAGTACTTAATCCAGCAGGAGATGTCCCTGATGACTCTAGGTGAATTCCCCCCCCCCAGCACCTTCACATCCAATATTCTTCAAAGTCTCCTGGACTCTTTAATCAGGTGCTCCATTTCCTTTAGCTATATGTCTTCATCTATGGCACCCTATCAGGGTGGAAATAATGAGGAAGTAAGCCAAAAGTATTGCATACAAGCACAATGCAACACACACAAGCAACCAGATGCCAGTGAACTAATATTAAATTAAATTGTTTTCATTTTTTTAATTAAAGATTTTATAGTTAAAATGTTAATTGTTCTGTTGTTTGTAAGGGTCTCTTTCTTAATTTCCACCTGTCAGCTTATATTTTTTTAATTTTTTCAGCCAATCAGAATCCTCCATTTCCTTTACACTTTATGCTCCCAACATCCAGTCTGGCTCTCATCAAGCTAACCCCATCTAGCCCCGGCTTCTCCCAGACTTAGCTACCAAAGTTCCCCCATAACTTATTTCCCTGGGAGGGGAGGTGGTGGTAGTGTACCTGACCTACTGCATTTGGATCCATTGTGTATATTACCTGGATTGCCAGTGCAGGGCATTTGTTTTTATTTATTTATTTATTTTAACAAATCGGAAAGACCTTTACAGAGGTTCCACGTCAAGTCATAAGAATGGCAAATTACAATGGTTTCAGTAAGTAGTACAACATAAGGAAAGTAATTACGTAAAAAAAGAACAATATGACAAGATAAATATTGTCTCAAGTGTAGCCAGTGGCTTTGTCTGAAGAGGAGTGAAAGGGCTTACAAGGAGAGAAAGTACAGAGGGTGAAATGGGGGGTAGAAGGAGCAAATTAAGAGCAAGGAGGGATATTCCACAATGAAGCTTAAGCAGGAAAGACCCATGGGGCTGAAGGTAGAGGGAGAGAATGAGGTGAGGAAACAGATGAGAGAGGGGGAAAGTGGGAGTGGAGGGGCAAAGGAAGGAGGGGATGAGGTAGGATGAAAAGAGGATAGGAATGGGAAAGGGATAAGGGGGGATATGCTGGGAGTGGAATAGTGCAGCAACAGGTAGGGCTATACAGGGGTAAATGGTAAAACAGGGAGGTCCCAGTGCATTTAGCTGTCAGAAGAGATTAGGTATAGCAGACACAAGATGCTCTGGAAACTAGGAATTGCCACAGCTTCCGCTTAAATGGTCCCAAGGTTGCAGTCGTTGCAATCTCTGGAGGAAGGGAATTAAATAAATTAGCACCTCTAACTGCAATGGATCGCTGTCGGATAGTAAAAGTTTGGCTTACAGAACTTCATGTGCTCCGAGAACCCCGGAAGGTACAGAAAAGCTGAAGGGAACCTGGTGGTAGGAGACCGAGATCTGCCTTCTTTGCCAGAAGGCAGGCTTCATATTCAAAGTGAGCCTGGAGTTGAAGCCAGTTTGCTTGTTAATAAAGGTCACAAGTGTGAGTACGATATGCTGCACCAGTTAGTAGATGGCATTCCTTATTCAGAGCTGAGGTGAGCCGACATAGGGTTGTGTCTGTGGCGGAACCATAAATGACTAAACCATAGTCAATAATAGACACAACTGAACTTTGAATAGCCAATCTGAGGTCTTCAGCAGTAAGGAAGTATTTATGCCTGTATAGAAGGCCTAGGCAAATGTTAACTGCCTTGGCAACATTTTAAACATGGCTGGAACAGGAGAGCATACTATACAGAGTAACTCCTAGGTATTTAAAAGATTGAGTCTGATCAAGGATAACACTTGCACTGTTTTTAATCACCAATTGTTTGGCTTTGTGCTTGCTGTGGGTACCATGGAAGAGCATGGCCTTAGTTTTTTTGCAATTGAGCACCAACTTATGAGAGATGAACCAGGACTCCGCTTCAATAAAACTTTTCTGAAGCTGGGCCTGAAGGATGGTAGGGTCAGCAGTCTTTGAGAAAAAGACCACATCATCCACGTAGAGGAGTACTGGTTCAGAACAGGATGCTGGGAGATTATTGAGGAAGGTGCTAAATAAAAGGGGTCCCAGTATTGATCCTTGAGGAACCCCAGAGCAGACGTGCAGTTTACCATAAAGGGCAGACCCTATTCTTTCCTGTTGTGTGCAGTTTTCTAGATAGCTGGTGAACCACTTTAGGTCTTCTGAAGATATACCAATCCCAGAAAGCTGATGTGTCAGCAAATGGTGAATGACCATGTCAAATGCTTTAGGCAGGTCAATAAAGGTTGCACCAACAAGTTGACCCTGATCAAGAGTATGGTGACTGAAACCTATGAATTCCAGTAGGGCCGTAGATGTGCTGTGCCCCTTTCTGAAAACCATGTTGTTGGACACATTGAAGGTTGTATTTTTCCAGGTACTCCACAAACTGGTCAGCAACAATCCTTTCAAGTGCTTTGGACAATGGGGGAAGAATAGATATTGGCCTATAATTTCCAGGTAGTAATCTGTCCCCACTCTTAAAAACTAGTGTAACCAGAGCGGATTTCCAGATCTGGGGAAATTGTGAAAGTATGAGGGAGCAATTGAGAAGCTTGTTGAGGAGGGATAGGACTTCATCTAGAGTTAGGGTAAGAAGTTTTTTGTCAAGGGAATCACTGCTTGTCCTAATTCCTCCTAGAACGTTATATAGGTATGTCTTGGTCTTACTTTTCGAGATAGCTTTGATGTAGAAACATGGGTGGGTAGAGGCCTCTTCTGATTTGGTGGATGTAGGAGCTGTGCTGGGTGGTTAAAAGAAATTTGGGGGGCAGAGTTTGGCTAATGTCTGTGAAGGATGAATTAAATGTGTTGGCAATTAACACTGGGTCATGGATGTTAGACCCATCAACATTTAACATAGTTGGAGCCTGTTTGGATGCTTTCCCAGTGATTTCCGAGAGGTTTTCTCAGAATTTTTTCCCATCAGCCCAGGTCTTGGCAAGGATGTCCTTATAATAACATGCTTTGTGCGCGTGGATAGCCTTAGTACATGCGTTCCTGGCCTTCAGCCTGTATGTCAGGCTGACTGCCAGAGGTCCTGGCCCTATGCCAGAGGTGATCATGATCTTTCATTTGAGCCACAAGGCTAAAAGAGATCCAGGGATTGTCAAGTCCCCTTATCCTACATGTCCTAAAAGGGGCATGAATGTCACAGTCTTCACTGAAATGTTCAATGAAGTATTATAGAGCTGAGTCAATATCAGGTGCAGTTTCAATGTAAGACCAGTCTTGTTGTCAGAGGAGAGACTTTAGTGGCTGCAGGTGGCCACAGAAGAGCACTCTACTTGTGATTTTTCTGGCAGGGGGCTTGATACATTTGTTAGACCAATAACACTTGATAGGAGAGTGATCACCGATAATGTCTGGCAATACTTCAGAATGGGAGATATGTGTTGGACAATTTGTTAGGACCCAGTCCTGGAGTGTGCTAGTCCCAGTCTTATAGTTTATCCTGGTTGGAGTTGTTATTAACTGGGTATTTTTCTGGTAACTGGTAAGTTTCTTTATCCTGCTAGCTGGAATATTTGCCTTTTTCTCTTTTTCAATCCACAGGAAGCTAGCAGTCAGGGGTGCAAGCATGAGAATGTACATATGTGCATTGCCCACTGGCTTTTGTCCCTCAGTATGGAGATCCACCTATACTGGGGTCACCCAGGTGGCAGAATTGCAATGGAGCTTGCTGCCCTCCCTCACTCTCTGGAGGAGAAGAGCATATTCTGTGCCACCTGAGCCTCCTCCCCCTGGCTGGCCCCAATAATTTGAGCCCACTCCCAAACTCAAGTCATTGATGTTGTGAGTGGTAGTGTTACCACTGTGCCAGTCAATGTGCCAGCTTCTAAACTACTCCATTTCCAATCACTGTTTTGTAATAGGTAAGCATTAAGATATAACCAGGTGCTGAGTTACTATCAGTTTATCTAACCCTAGAGGCACAAGAGGCACGAGGTAACAGGGGCTCAGTTTTCAAAGGGCTGCTAGATCAGCACACAATCCGATGATCCACAGATGTGGCAACCTCTGGGTGCATCAAGTACCTAGTGCCCTATTCCAGATCAAAGGAAGTCCCTGTGCCAAAGTCCTGGGAGTTACTGCATCAGTAATGCATCAAACATTTGGTGCACCAGCGGGGTTGATGGAGGGTCCCATCAAGATCCCCCAGCCTGGTACAACCACAGTACAGATCTGAGATGTTGGAGTGGACAGGTTGCATGGCACAGAGCTGCCAGACTGGTGGGGTACCAGCACTGGGTGGAATGGGCACAGTGTGGTGTGAAAGGGAACACCATTGGCACTGGGGCAAGTGTGCCCTAAACAGTCACACACAGCTGTGGAGTGACAAAGGGAAGTATGCTGCCATTGAATGTGCCCTGAACCCTGATGGCACCACCCCAACAAGGGGTGACAGACCATGGTTGCATGGGCTGAGGTGCTGCACTCTGTGGGGGACATACCCCAGGCAGATCCCCCTGCCCCAATGCACAGGCACAGGTGCCATAAAAGTGACAAAGGTGGCTACATCAGGGGTCTAGGACATAGTACATGGCAGCATGCTGCCCATTGTCAGTCCATGGCTGTGTGTCACTGCCCTGGGCATGTCTGCCTTGGTGGCACCAGTGTTCCTTCCCACACCCCACAATGCCCATTTCACCCAGTACTGGCACCCCACCAGTCCTGATGCTCTGTGCCACATATCCTGTTCCCCCATGCTGGCTTACGGCAGTCACCCAGCACAAGGGCTGTTAGACCAGCTCATGGCTGGTCTAAAATCAGAACCACATTGTGTCCACAGTGGGTCTTCCAAAATCCAAAATAAGGGAATGCTACAGTCCTGCCATGATGTAAGATCCCTTGTGACCTGCCACACCAGTACATCTAGTGCGGGGGAGGCACAGGGCAGTTTCATCAAAAGGCATCCCGATTTCAATGCACTGTGTTCAAAAATCTGGATTGCCACAAAATGTGGCATAAGGTGCCACTTGCGTCAAATCCTTTTGGCGCAGGCACCATGTGCCAAATTTCAGGCTTTGAAAATCAGGCCCAAGGTCCTTATACTGGTAGGGTTACAATAAGAAAGGTTAATATTTTATACTTTTCTACCCTCATATACTTATTCAAGCTCTCCACCTCCTCATTACCTCTTCTGTCTTCTCTGTCTTTTTTTTCCTAGTCCTACTCCCTTTGAAAAGCTGACTACTGCTGTTTCTCCATTCCTTCCTTCAAAACTACTAGTGGGCAGTCCTCCTTTTTCTTTCTACTGTATCTTAGCTAGAATAATCTTCCTTTCCCTATGCATATCATACCTCTGCCTTCTTCATCCTTAAGCTCCTTCTTTCCAACTTCATAGTCCACTCCTGTACTTATGTCTAGTGTCTCCAACCACCACCACCATCAAGGTTTCCTGTTTTGGAAGTTTCTGAGGTTGTTTTTAAAATTGCCTTTCTACTGTTGTTCTGTAGTCACTTGCTGTACATTGTTATAAATTCTTTTAATCTCAATAATTTATACTGGAATTGCTTGTAGATTTCTGTATTACTGTTACATTTTGCATCTATATCCATGCCACCTCTCCTCAGGTCACACCTGGAAATTAGCCAACACTCAGTGTGCTTTTCCTGGAAAACATTTTTAAATAAATGAATGAATGATTTGCATAATTGATCTTTACCTGGTAGAGTGCCTTAATGCTATTATTTAACTAAAATGTTTTAATTTTTATTTAAAGGATTTTTTATAGCTACATTTATAATTTGTCTATTGTACATAAATGTTTTCAGCCATCAGTCTTAACTCTTTTACAATTGGTATAACCAATTAGAATGCCTCTTTTGCAGCTATTATTTTATAAGTGTAATTAAACCAAACACAATGGCTTTATTTTGTAAAGTGAGCTCCTAGTGGGAGAAACAGAATACCATTTTAAATGGATTTCAGTTTTAAGGAATACATTTTTTTTAACTAACTTTTGTGGCTGGCTTTGTAAAAAATAAGTTATATTGCGTGTTCCACTTAAACACTATTCAGCATCCTGCTTGCTTCATTACAAGGATTGTATATAAATAACACCAATGTTTCTTGTATTTCTGATAGTCATAGTTGCAGCTGAGTATGCCTTGGGCTACAGTAATCTGCTAATCATCAAATAACATGGCATTGTTTCCCCATTTGAAGAGGGAGGAAGTGGAAGACACAGAAAACATAGCTTTACTGAATCTGGCACATTTCACGGCAGGAATGTGCATAACTGTTTATTTTATTTCTTGATTGCTGTTTATTTATTTATTTATTTGATATCTGTAAGAAAATATACAGTGCCAACTTTACCAGTACAGGAAATGCACATAGATAATATAGATAAGTATTTGAAATATTTGGACGCACATTTCCCTTCATTTGGTGCCTGAAGTTTGTGTTCCATAACATCTAATGTATGCACAATATTGATACATGCTAAAATTATCTCACAGTATTCAATTAGATATATTGTGCAGAAACATACTGGAAACATAGGGGATGAGTACTCAGTTTGGGGAGGAAGACACAAGTCAAGGTCATTTTGCACTGGTGCAGCTGTGTGATGAAGCCTGCACTACACATCTGCAATAGACTCTACCTGGCATGGAGATAGAGAAGCTTCATTTTTCAGCACTGTCAGGCCTTTATTTTTAACATTGTTAAAATCCATTCAACTAAAAGGTTGTTGCCCTCCTTCTTGTTTGAAGGAAAACGCTGGTGAATTGGCTTCAGTAAGCATATTTAAGTACCTAGCTGCTCAACTTTATCAATTTTTGATTGACTTCATGCATTGAAAGTTTCTATAACTGGTGCTCTTACAGAGCGTGTCTGTCTGACTTTATATGTAAGACAGCAGTTTAACACAGCTGCATTGACAAATGATGGATTACAATGGCAATACAGGTATAACTTACTCAAATTCTGCTTTACGGAAGCTGATGCACTACTTAGGATATATGGTAATATTGCTGCAGGAGTATGGTACACACCACAGCATCTGAAGTATAATGCTTCATGGATGGGGCTAGCCTCAGTGCAATGATTAATGTAAAATGGCTTGAGTTTCTGTGATGCCATAACTGATCACCTTGCACTTAATATCTTACCAACATTCAGAGGTGGAGGAATAAACGCCCAGATGGCCTCTCTGAAAATATAAAGAAACACAGAGATGGTTGGGTGAGAACACAGGTCTTCATGCAAATTGAAAATGGTTTCTACAGAGGAGCCTTTTGTGCTGTGTAACTAAAGTCAGAGGTCTGTAAAGCTGGGATGAGTTACAGCACTTGTTTTTAGGAGTGGTGATCAACAGTGCTGCAAATTGAAGTGTTTTGCAGGGGTAACAGGGAGCCATGCTCTAAGTTCTCACAAAAGTGTTGTGGTAACTGGGTTTTGTGCAGCTGGGTTAAAGCTGAGTTCATTATTGAGTGGGGTTACTGTAAGATGAGCTGCCATAGTCCAAAGAGAAAGTTTTGCTGAACAATAATGCTGAATGCAACTAAAGCCAAACTAGTAGAGGACTGCTTTAAAAAAAAGACTCAATTTTGTGCCCTTTTGAGCAAGACAAGTGAGAGTGTGGGTGTTATGAGCTAGCAACAAACAAGAGATTTAAATCCATAGGGAGCACCCTGGGTAGCAGCACTGAGCAATTATGAAGTAAGTGCCCAGAAGGGATTTGTGCAAAATTATAGGATTTTCAAAGGGAACCCTTTGTGCTGTGGCAATAAATGTCAGAGGGTTGTGTAGCTGGGATGGATCTGCATTCAGTTTTGGGAGCAGAGATAAACAGTGTGCTTACTGAAAAAAAATGAAAGGTTTATAACTAGTCTTGCATGATTTTTAACAAAAGCATAATAATTCTTTGCAGTGCTGTGCAACAATTGTTTGTTGCATGAATAAATACAAGTTATCACAAAAATAAACATGTTTTTTGCAAGATCACAATATAGGTTTAAACACTAGTCAAGATATCTGCAAGTTTAAAATGTAGTATGGTACACAATTACAGTATACATTCATGTTCCTTGACTACTGTAAGCACTTGATTTTTGTTTCTTTTATTATTCTTACAAACATGTATACATTTGTAAGAATAGTACATGAACAAAATCCTGCTTTTACCCTAATCAAGAAGCATGCAAGTACAAATTGTATTTAAGGATGAATGACACCTTGTAAAAACTGTGCAAGGAATATTGCTCTACTCTGTACAGATATGGGTAAGAATGCCTGTCTTCATAGTGCTGTTACAATTTTTATACAATCTGAGCTACAAAAATGTATTATTTAGGTACAATTCAACTAATGTTACATACTTTACATCTTTTTTAGATTTCTTCTTCCTGTCATTTCTGAGGAAATTTGTATGGACACAGGATTTTAATCCCTGACCATTTATCTACCTGTGTATTGTAATCCCTTCCTAGAATTAATATCCCACTACAACTGCAACATAATTTTTAATGATAATGACTGCAGTGCCACAAATAGAATTCAGCATTATGACCTCAGGGGGTTGATATTCAAATATGGGCAAAAAGAAAGTGCAAAGGTTTGCACTGTGATTGCTCCTGTGCTCGACCCTGAGGATGCTGTGTTTTGTCAGATAGTGTACTGGCACTGTCCACCTGAATGTAGAGCCATGTTTGCACAGTGCTAAATTGAGTAGTACTGCCCTGATAGAGATCTGCACTGCATACTGTCCATAGGGAACTCAAGGAACTGTACGCTTAGCTCTGAGAGCACCAAGAGTGACAACATGATATTCAGTCCAATATATGCAAATGATCCCATGGGGCATGCAAGGTGCCCATTATGGGTTCATTTGCATGGGAAGCAACAGTGGATTTGCACTCCTGCTGTGGCCAGCCACCATGACTGGCATGGTGGTGACTGCCTCCACAACCCAACCACCCATTGTTGGAATATTCATGATTCCTTGGTATCTAATGGTAAACCCCACCTTTGAAGACCCATCTTTGCTATTTGAAGATATTCCCTGGTGTCTAGTGGCACACCTTGCCCTCTGAGGTCCAGACCCCTTATTTGTTCAAATATTCCCTAGTATCTAGTGGCACCCTCTTCCCTCTGAAGGCCCATCCCCATAATGTATAGGTCTTCCCTGGTGTCCAATGGCACACCCCACCCTGCCAATCATCCATCCATGTCATGTCTAGATATTCCCTGCTGTCCAGTAGCATGCTTCACCCTCCAGTCACCAGTCCCTGTAATGTAAAATTCCCTGGTGTGTAGTGGCATGCCCTGCCTTGCAATCACCAGTCACTGTACACATAGTGATGCCCCTGGTGTACAGTGGATCATCTCCAAGCACCTGTTGCCACAGCATGTTGTCCTTGGTGGCAAGTGGATCCCCCACCCTCCAATCACCTGCCATTGTATGAAGATGGTTTTCTCTGGTGTCCAGTGGCAACCCCAGCTTTGAGTATCTATTTCTGTAAAGAACTTACAGCCCTGGTGTCTAGCAGTCCCCTGTACCTCCCACAATGAGCACCTCACCCTGCAACACACTGCCACACCCCTGCCACCATACCTATGTCCCTGGTGTCATGCACTGGATCCGATACATGACCAGCATATCCCTCCTCTCACCTCCTTGGCTGGCTGCTGTTTGGAATGTCAGGGAGCACATGTTCAGTGTACAGTACAGTGTATGCACACTTCCTAACATTCCATATGGTGGCCAGCTGAAGAGGTGAGAAAATGGCTGTGCCGGTCACTGTATCAAATACCTGTGCAGCACCAGAAATATAGGTACTGTGGTGGGGGGTGTCAGGGTGGTGTGCTCATTGTGGGCACTGTGGAAGGGCCACTGGACACCAGGGATTATGAACTGTCTACAGGGATGGGTATTCAGGGATGAAGGGTGCCACTGGACACCAGGGAAATCCTGTCTTCATATAGCAGTGGGTGACTAAAGTGCAGGGAATTCCACTGGCCACCAGGGACAACATGCATACAGCACCTGCAGGCTCTCAGAGGGTGAGGAGTACACTGGACACCAGAGACATTTCTATGTGTATGGTAACTGGAAATTGGAGATGGTGCCACTAGACACCAGGAAATATCTTCACATTACAGGGACAGGAGATCAGAGGGTGGAGGGGTGCTATTGTAAACCCAGGCATCCAATGCTTACAAGATCCAGGATTCAGGGGTGGGGAGGCAGCTTCTGCAATACCAATGCCAAACCACAAGGGCCTTGAACCCCATTAAGCTGGGGTTTGCAAAGCTGGTAATATGCACCCATTTGAGTGGCATTTACCACCTGTGCAAACCTCTGAATTTACCACTGCACCCATATGGATGGGAGGACATCCTCATTTGCTTGGGTGCAGCAGTAAATTAGTGCTTGAGTGCTAATGGGTTTTGCCTGCACTGTAGGGGTGTCTGAATGTTGACCCAACCCACAAATTGAGCTCAAAATCCTGTTATAGTGGAATAACACCCCTTACAGCCTGGGCTAATGTCTCTTAATACTGATGTGAAGACCACTCTAAGTGTTGTACTGTAAGTCTGGTCTTGTGAATTCATATCTAAAATACTGGGAGCAGAAAAAAGACATTTTCTTTTAAAAATGCAAGAAGTATTTAGGAATATTTCAAGATTATTGCTTGTATATCTGTTTACATACAGTACTTTTCTGAAAAACACATGAACCACATTCTCCCAGTAGCTCAGTAGAAGCATAAAATTTGACGGCAGATAAGGACTGATTGGCCCACCTAGTCTGCCCATTTTCCTACCCAACAGATAAACTGCAGATCCTAGTTAACCAACAGCTTACTTCCTCCTACCCCCCACTAGGACTGCCTTATGTCTGTCCCACACATTCTTGAATTCCCCCACTGTTCTTGACTCCATGACCTCCTCAGGGAGGCTGTTCCATGCATCCACAACCCTCTCTGTGAAAAAATACTTCCTCACATTACCTCTGAGCCGTCCCCCCTCTATCTTCAAATAGTGACCCCTTGTTCTTGCACATCTCTTTTTCTGAAAGATGCCACCCTCTTGGACTTTGTTGATTCCCTTGAGGTACTTGAAAGTTTCTATCATGTCTCCTCTCTCCCTCCTTTCCTCAAGGGTATACATAATAAGCTCCTTTAGTCTTTCTTCGTATGTCTTCTGGTGCAGACCCTGCACCATTTTGGTTGCCCTCCTCTGGACAGCCTCCACTCTGTCTATGTCTTTGTGGAGATGGGGTCTCCAGAACTGTACACAGTACTCCAGATGGGGTCTCACCAACTGTCTGTACAGAGGGATAACAACTTCCTGTTTTCTACTATTGATGCCTCTCCCTATGCATCCCAGTATCCCCCCAGCCTTCCTTACTGCATTCTCACATTGCTTGCCCACCTTTAGGTTATGTGATATAATTACCCCCAGGTCCCTTTCCATTTTTATTGTTGTCAGTATCTCTCCCCCATTGTGTACTCTTCCCCTGGGTTTTTTGTTTCCCAGGTGCATTACCTTGCACTTCTTTGCATTGAATCTGAGCTGCCATACATTTGACCATTCCTCCAACCTTGCCAAGTCACTTCTCATCCTTTCCACTCCATCTGGTGTATCAACCCTGTTGCAGATCTTTGTGTCATCTGCAAAGAGATAGTTTTCCTTTCAGTTCCTCTGTGATGTCACTTATAAAGACATTAAAAAGGACCGATCCCAGTACTGAACCCTGCGGTACCCCACTATTAACCCTCCTTTCTTCACTGTGGACTCCATTTAATACTACCCTTTGCATCCTGTTGTCTAGCCAATTTTTTATCCAGGCTACCACCTTGGGACCCACTCCAAGGCAAGCTAACTTGTGTATTAATCTTTTGTGTTGAACTGTATCAAATGCCTTGCTAAAATCTAGGTAAGCCATGTCCACAGCCCCTCCCTGGTCTACTACTTTGGTCACCCAGTCAAAGAAATCTATTAGATTTGTCTGATACAACCTTCCCGTCGTAAACCCACGCTGTCTTGGGTCCTGTGCCCCACTGGCCTCTAGGTACTCAACAATTCTTTCCTTCAGAAGTGAGTTCAACATTTTCCTGACCACTGAGGTCAAACTAACTGGTCTGTAGTTTCCTGCCTCTGTCCTGCTCCCACTTTTGTGAAGAGGAATCACATCCGCCCTCCTCCAGTCCTCAGGTACCATCCCATCCTCACATGATTTGTTAAAGATAGTAATCAGCGGTGTCACTAGTTCTACCCTTAGTTCTTTTAGAATTCTTGGGTGAATCCCATCAGGCCCCATTGCTTTGTCCAACTTCAATTTTATTAGTTCTTTCAGAACCCTTTCTTCTGTAAATGGACTGGTATCGACCCACATCTTCAGAGTGTTTCTCTTGTTTGGTTTAGGTATCTCCCCCTCCTCTTCCTTTGTGAATACTGAGCAGAAATATTCATTCAGTATCCCTGCTTTTTCAGTGTAACCCTCTATCCACATTCCCTCCCCTTTAGTAAGCCTCAATATCCCTCATTTGGTCTTTATTCGCTCCCTAATGTAGCCATAAAAGGTCTTATCCCCCTTCTTAACAGAGTTGGCTATCCTTTCCTCTGTTTGGGCCTTTGCTATTCTGACTGCCTTCTGGTTTAACTGATAAATTTATCTGTCCTGCTCCTTCTGTGTTTCCCTATATTTCCTGAATGCTATCCTTTTCTCCTTAATCTTCCCTGCCAACTCTTTTGAGAATCATAGCGTTTTCTTCCTTCATTGTGTTTTGTTGATTTGCTTTACACAAAGGCTTGTTGCCTCTGTGATGGCTGTTTTGATTACTCCCCATTGTTCCTCCACCCCTCCTTCTTGCCTGGATGCTAGTGCTTTTCTGGGGCACTCTCTCATTTTCCCAAAGTCAGCCCTCCTAAAGTCCGATACTCTTGCTTTTGTATGGCTTGGTTATATGGCTGTGTTTATTGTGAATCACACTGTTTGGTGATCGCTTGTTCCCAGATGGCTACCCACTTCTAAATCTGAGATTCTTTCTCCATCCCCATTTGAGAGTACCAGGTCTAAGATTGCTTCATCCCAAGTGGGTTCCAATACTAGCTGTCGGAGGCATGCCCCCTGTAGGGCATCAAGAATGACCCTGCTCTTGGATGTGCCTGCAGCAAAGGTGCTCCAGTTAACATCTGGCATATTCTGGTCCCCCATCAACAATATCTCCCCTTTATCTGCCATTCTAAGGAAGCCTTCCATCATTTCCTTGTCCATTCCCTCCCCCTGAGATGGTGGTCTGTATACAACCCCCATGAGGATTGTGGTGCAATTTCCTGTCTCCAGAGTGACCCAGAGTGTCTCATCTGCTCCCTGTTTACTCTTTAGTTCTGTTGCTTTGATCCCTTCCTTTACATATAGAGCTACTCCTCCTCCTCTTTTACCCTCCCTGTCCCTCCTGTAAATTGTGTATCCTGGTATGTTGACATCCCAGTCATGGTTTTCTGTGTACCATGTTTCTGTGACTGCCACAATATCCAGGCAACCCTCTTCCATCAAGGCCACTAGTTCAGGGAGCTTGTTGCACAGACTACAGGCATTGGTACTCATCACCCTCAACTTTTTGATGGCCTTACCCCTTTTAGCCCCATTCCTGTCCTTACTGCCTTTGCCTTTTTTTATATTTACCTCTGTCCTGCTCCCTAATGACTTCTCTACCTTGGTGTGTACCTCACTAATTACCGTGTTTTGTTGGGGGGGGGCTGGGATTTCCCTGCTCTTTTCAGTGCCTCCCCTTTGGCTGAGTTTTAAATGCTTGCCAATGAAGCATTTAAACCTCTTACCTAGGATCCTGGATCCCCCCTGGACAGATGCAGACAATCACACCAGTATAGGTCTGCATCCCTCCAGGTGGCTCTCCAGTCCCCAATGAAGCCAAAACCCTGAGCTCCACACCAGTTTTTCAACCATTCATTGAATTCCCCGGTGAGAAGTACCCTAGCATCACCCTTGCCATAGACAGGTAGCACCTCCGAGAAGGTTACTGAATGCGCTACTTGTCTAAGGCCCATCCCAACTCTACAAACTCCTCTTGCACTGCTCTGATCCCATTCCTAGCCAGGTCATTTGTCCCTAGGTGGACAATGACATCCAGCTCCCTCCCTTGTGCAGCTGCTCCCGTGATCCAGAGGATTTGCTTCCTGTTCCTCCAAGCTGTGGTGCCAGGCAGGTGCCTTACCTCCCTCTCTCCTTCCTCCCCCATTTCTACCTCCCTAATGATTGAGTCCCCCAACAGGAGTTGTTTCCTTCCCCTGTGGTGTCTCATGCCGCCCTCCTGTGGGTCTCCTTTGTGAAGGTTCCCAGCAACCTCCTTGATCTCCACTGCAGGTGCCTCCGTATAGGAACCACAATCCACCAGAACAGCGAAAGAATTGTGGAGAGGTACAGCTGGAGGTATGAAACTCTGTTCCACCACCCTCTCCCTCCATGAGCCCACCCTGGTCCAGCCTCTCCTCTTTCTTGGCAACCTCTGAGGTAGTGGCATTGGCCCTGGTGGTCCCTGGGTGGGGGGAGAAGGTTTCACGAATCCTAGCCAGGTCAGCCTGGAGATGGGCAACCTCCTCCCTCAGACCAGAGAGGTGCCTGCAAATAGGGCAGCATAGCAGCCTCCAGAATGTCATCTGGAACACTGCTGCCTCACAGCCATTGCACTGCACCACTCCTATCATGTCTTATTGTGTGTCCCCACTCCTGTTTCTCTGTATGCTTACTCTCTCCTCTCCTTACAACTCTCACCCTTCCTGTTCTGGGACAGCAACTTCCTATATTCTTCAGTAGCCTCCTTCTTCCTTGCTCAGTGTCAGACCACCAGCAGCTGGGGGGGGGAGACTGAGATACTTTTTTCCTTTAGGGTTGACAAAAAGAATGTTTCGCTATGATCCTTCCCTTCCTACTTCCAAACAGGAAGTTGCTGTTGACAGTCAAATCCAGTGGCTATAAAAGTAGAACTGGCTTAGGATGGGTGGGTGGAGGGGTGGGATGGAGGGCAATTAGTAAGAAAAAAGACTAGCAACAGGAAGTTGTAATTTGAGTCACCTGCTTTTATAGTGTCTAAGCCACACCCTCAATTAAGCTTTCTCTCCTCCTACTGGTTTAAGAAAGTAAACTGAAACAGTACCCTTCCCAGCACAGAACACACACTGACTTTTATTTTCTTTCTTTCTTTTTTTAACCCTAAATAAGACCCCTTCTACTTCTAATAAAGTATCAGTTTGCTTAATTTCAACAGGCAGTGACTCCTGCTGAGATATAAGTGTTAAATTCATATGAAAATGTAGCTTCTTTTAGTTAGCTGTTTTCTGCTCTACAAGCAAGGCTAGCAACAGCAACAGTAGGTTACACACCCTACTCCAGAACAAGAACATGGTAGGTTCTAGTCCTACATCAGCATGCAAGTGCAATACTGTAGTGCAGTAACCCCACACACAATGTTTCTTGTGTCTCATGATATTGGCAAGCAATTTGTCTTGCATGAAACAAAAATTATTCCTTGCATGAAGCAAGAACTGTTTCTTACATGAAGCAAGAAATGATTTTGCTATACAAGTAAAATGTCACAATGCTTACTAGAGTTGGACAAACTTAGCAAATTCCAATTTTGATGAAATGTCACGAAATTTTGCAGAATTTCATTACATTTTTGGAATTGTCTGAAATTGTTATTTGGGCATAACTCAATCCATGTTATAGCTAGAGTTCTACAAATTGGAATGCATATTGTTTGGAAGGGGCACTAAAATTATTTTAAGTTTCAAGTTGGTGTGTTGAGAGGGAAGACTAGGATTGCTGGAAAAAATCACCTAGCTTTGCCTGAGCTTTGTTTTCTCTAGGTTTGTTTGAAAGGACAGGGCAAGGAACAACATTAACAGAGCAAGGAGAAACATTAAGGCTTCTTTTGGTTAAGCAGAGTTACTTTTGTGTTACTATTTTGTTTTGTGGTTACAGATTGTGCTTACAGGGTTTGTAGCTGTTTTGAGCTCACAGATTTAACAGTTTACTGCTTTATTTTTCTCTGTTTTAAATTGTTTTTGGCAGGGTATATTTTCTGTTAAGTCATTGTGCAGGTTGTCTAGCTGAAAGGAAGAAAAGCACACACTGGGGTAGTGGGTCAGAGTTGAGCTGATTGTTTCTGGAGGGCACAGGCTTGGTTCCACCAACTGTGCTCCTCATCCCACCAGCCCCAAGTGCATCATTTCCTTTCTGACATCACTTCCCCAAATGGGTAAAGGACATACACCTTTCATAACCTTAACAACCCAGCATGCTGCACAGGGGTAAACCCACGCTCACACTAGCACACACTAACAAAAAAAAGGAAAACAATTAAACAGAAAGGAAGAGAGACATGTGGGGAGTGGTGCAATGCAATGTGAGGTGGCAGTCTTCTGGGAGACATTCTGAAGACTTCAATGCTGCCCTATTTGCAGGCACCTCTCTGGTCTGAGGTATGAGGTTGCCAATCTCCAGGCTGACTGGATGAGGTTTCAGGAAACCAGCTCTCCCAACTACAGACCACCAGAGCCACCACCACTACTTCAGAAGTTGACAAGTAAGATGAGCGGTTGGACCACAGTGGGCTCAGGGAGGGTGAGGGTGGTGGAACAGAGGAGCATCCCTCCAGTTGTACCTCTCCAAAGTTCTCCCACATGGGTTACTCTCCTGCTTAGCCCTTCCCCAATTCAAACATTGCTTTAAAGAACTTTACTTTCCCCACCTACATGTACTTACTACTAACACCCCCTATCACCCCTGTCCCCTCTATCTGTTTCTGTACATCCTCTTCCCCCTGTTCTTCTTTCCCCTCTGTACTTTCTCCTCCCCATATTCCAACACCACCATGCTACCTCTCAGATTTTTACATATCCCATTGTAAACACTTCTATTACAACTCTAGCTATTGTGGCCCATGATATTCCATGTATATATGTATATATGTAAGTATACAATTGATCTTGTTTACTGTTTTATCCTAGTTATGCATGAATCAATTCCCTATGGCTCTGTAGAATTATCGGTCTACAATTGTTAGCCAGATTCTAATTTGTTATCTGTAATCTCTCATCCTATCTTACAATCAATCCTCTGTTACTGGAATTGTATTTCCCCGGGCCACCTCTCAAAAGGGGATAAGATTATCTCAGCAGGCATACCCAGTCATCAAAATTCAAATAAATAAATTCATATGTCATTCTGGCAGAGCGTGGTTCCTCTATGGAGGCACCCAGAGAGGAGCCAAGGAGGATCCTGGTAACCATCACAAAGGAGACCCAAAGATGGGTAGCATGGGACCCCACAGGTGAAGGAAACAACTCCTTTTGGGGCACTCGGTCATCAGGGGAGTAGAACTGGGGGAGGGAGTGGAGAGAGAGGTAAGGTGCCTGCCCAGCACCATAGCTTGGAGGGACAGGAATTGAATCCTCAGGATCATGGGAGCAGCTGCATGGAAGAAGGAGCTGGATGTCATTGTCCACCTAGGGACTAATGATCTGGCTGGGAATGGGATCAGAGCAGTGCAGAAGGAGCTTGTGGAGCTGGGGAGGGGCCCTTAGACAAAAAGCATGCACGGTAATCTTCACTGAGGTGATACCTGTCTGTGGCATATGTGAGGCTAGGGTACTCCTCAATATGGGATTCAATGAATGGTTGAAAAACTTGTGTGAGGCTCAGAGTTTTGGCTTCATTGGGTACTGGAGGTCCACCTGGAGGGATACCAGCCTATACTGGCATGATGGTCTGCATCTTTCCGAGAACAGAACCAGGATCCTAGGTGACAGTTTTAAATGCTTCATTGGCAAGCATTTAAACTAGCCAAGGGAGAGGCACTGAAAAGGATCATGGAAATCCCAGTGCTCCCACACAAAACAGAGTAGTTAGCGAGGTAAACATCAAGGTAGAGAAGTTGATAGGGAGCAGGACAGGGGTAAATTGAGAAAAAGGTAAAGGCAGTAAGGACAAGGATGGGGTGAAAAGGGTTAAAGCCATCAAAAAATGGAGGGCAATGAGTACCAATGCCCATGGTCTGGGTAACAAGCTCCCTGAACTAGTGGCTTTGATGAAAGAGGGATACCTGGATATTGTGGCTGTCACAGAAACATGGTATACAAAAAACAATGGCTGGGATGTCAACATACCAGGGTGCACAATCTACAGGAGGGATGGGGGTAACACAGGAGGAGGAGGAGGAGGAGCTCTCTACATAAAGGAAGGGATCAAAGTAATGGAACTAAAGGATAAACAGGGAGGAGAGGCAGCACTTTGGGTCACCCTGGAGACAGGAAATGGCAGCACAATCCACACTGGGGCTGTATATAGACCCCCGTCTCAGGGGAAGGAAATGAACAAGGAAATGATAGAAGGCATCCTTAGAATGGCAGAAAAAGTGGAAATATTGTTGATGGGGGACCTGATTATGACAGATGTTAACTGAAGCACCTTTACTGCAGCCACATCCAAGAGCAGGGTCATTCTTGATCCCTTGCTAGGGGCATGCTTCAGACAGCTAGTGTTAAAACCCAAGAGGGAGAGATCTATCTTAGACTCGGTACTCTCAAATGGGGATGGAGAGAGGATCTCAGATTTAGAAGTGGGTAGTCATCTGGGAACAAGTGACCACCAACCAGTGTGCTTCACTATAAACACAGTTGAAGAGTCAAGCCATACAAAAGCAAGGGTATTGGACATTAGGAGCACTGATTTTGGTAAAATGGGAGAGTGCCTAGAAAAGCACTCGCAAACAGGCAAGAAGGAGGGGTGGAGCAACAATGGGGAAAAATCAAAACTGCCATCACAGAGAGAATAAGCTTTTATGTGAAACAAATAAACAGAACAAAATGAAGGCAAAAAATACTATGGTTCTCAAAAGAGGTGGCGGAGAAGGTTAGGGAGAAAAAGATAGCATTCAGGAAGTATAAGGAAACACAGAAGGAGAAGGACAGAGAACTGTACCAGTTAAAGCAGAAGGAAGTGGGGAAGGCAGTCAGAATAGCAGAGGCCCAAACTGAGGAAAATAGCCAACTCAGTTAAGAAGGGGGATGTAACCTTTTACAAGTATATTAGGGAGGAAGAAAGACCAAGGAGGATAGTGAGGCTTAATAAAGGGGAGGGTGGGTGGGCAGGGGTGACAGTGAAAATCCAAAGTTACTGAACAAATACTTTTGCTTAGTATTTACAAACAAAGAGGAAAGAGAGGTACCTAAATCTGTCAATAGAAGCACTCTGAACAGCAGGGTCAATATCAGTTCATTCACATAAGAAAGGGTCCTGAAAGAACTCCTGAAACTGAAGGTGGACAAAGCAATGTGGCATGATGGGATTCACCCAAGAATTCTAAAAGAACTAAGGGGAGAACTAGTGACACCTCTGACTACCTTTTTTGACAAATCAAGGGAGGATGGCATGGTACCTGAGGACTGGAGGAGGGCAGATGTGAGTCCCCTTCACAAAAGTGGGAGCAAGGCAGAGGCAGGAAACTGCAGACTTGCTAGTTTGACCTCAGCGTTAGGGAAAATGATGGAATCACTTATGAAAGTAAGAATTGTTGAATACTTAGAGGCCAGCAGGGCACAGGATACAAGTCAGCATGGATTCACAGTGGGAAGGTCATGTCAGGTGAATCTAATAGATTTCTTTGAATGGGTGACCAATGTAGTAGACCATGTAGGGCTGTGGACATGGCTTACCTAGACTTTAGCAAGTCATTTGACACAGTATTACTTGGTATTACTTGGTATGAAAGAACAGAAGAAGGTCAGAGCCCATCAAGACTGTTCCCCACACTATGTAGGACACTATTTATTTATTATCCTTCAATCAAACATCTAATTTGTTTTTAAAGACAGTGGCATTAGTTGCCTCTACCAATTCTTGTGGTAAGGTGTTCCATACAATGGATGCTCTTATTGGAAAAAAGTTTCCCCTCTTGCTGGTTTTATAAGTTTTTACTTCAATCTGTTTATTATGCAGTCTCGGTACATGTCTCCTTTTAGAGAGCATTAGACCACATTTTTCTATTAGATCTGGTGAATTTATTAAATTAAAAATCATAAGCATATCACTTCTTAATCTTCTAGTTTGAAGAGAGAAGAGACCAGCAGTTTTTTTTTTTATATAATTCATATTTTATTAACAAATTTTCACAGTACAGGGGACAGAGAGTTACAACATACTCTGCATATATTCAAAGTGTTACATAAGCTGTCCCCATCCCCCCTTCCTCCCCACCCCATACAGCAATGGAGTCCATAAAGTAATAAGATAGGAGTACTATATAGTATCACAAATCAAAGATCATTGATTACAGTAACTCATATACCTGATCTGGTCATGATTAGCATGTGAAGGGGATTCCAAGCATTCTTGTACCACTGCAACTTATTATGGAGACTCGCTATTGCTTTCTCTGTATGTAGGTTAGCTAGAATTTCATTAACCCATTCCTGATATGATGGGCTTACTGCATCCCTCCAATGCCGAAGTACAATTTTTTTAACAGATAATGCTATCATGGAGATATGAAATCTCCTGATTCTCACCTTGATAGATGACTGATCTCCCAACAAACATATGTCTGGGGTGAAACAATCTTGCAAGCCTAATATAGGATCTAAGTTAGTCTGTATGGTTGCCCACAAAGACCTTATCCGGGGCATGACCAAAAGGCATGAAGAAGTGTGCAATCTTCTTGACATAATCTGGTACAAGCCCCCAAACTTATAAAACCCCATTTCTTCAGCTTCACAGGAGAATAATACATGTTATTCATAATGTGATATTGCATAAGGTGGAGTCTATCCTGAGAGATGTATTTATGACAGAACCTCCATAAAACTGACCAGTTGGGAGTATATTGGAGAAAATAGGAAGCCCAGAACCTAGTGGGGCCTTCAGGTCTCCCATATTTCCAATAATATAAAACACGATATATTTAGGAAATAGCGCCTGGTGACCCCAATAAGGAGGAGAGATCAGATGCAAATAGAAAGGCAGGTGGGCGAGGAGGAAGGTTACCAAATACTGTACAGAGCAAATGCTTTAATTGGATCACCCTAAAGTGAAAAGCTAACGGGATGTCAAATTTACGAATTATATTGGAAACTGAGAGCCATTCCCCTGTGTCATCCAGAAAAGTGGCGATTATCCCATCCCCAATTTGGGGTAACCATTTATGAGAAATCATTCTTTTGTATATTGTAAAAGATGGGGAATTCCAAATAGACTGAGACAAGTCCAAGTGTGGGGAGTACCGCAAAAATGAATAAAGCTGCACGTGAACTCTGAGGGACCTTCGACTAGTGGGACAGCTGCAGGTGTCAGAAAGGGATGCCATTTTAACATAGAGCATAGACTGGGGGTCTATGTTCTCGGACTGAATGAAGTCTAACTCAATTTTGAGCCAGACTGGCCTTAAGTGTTCCGGACCCAGATTCACTCAATGCATATATTTTGCAATATGACTAGCCCAGTAATAAATTGCCAGATGGGGGATCTGCAGCCCTCCATCCATTTTCTGAGTGGCCAGCTTATAATATGCTAACCTGGCTTGTTTATTGGACCAGATAAAATTTGTGAAAATTCTGTGCATTTTCTGAAACCATGATAGCGGAGTGAAAGAGTTAAGGAGCAAGAGGGGATAAAACAAGTGGGGAAAAACATTTATTTTAATTATATTAATGTGACCCCAGAGAGAGACAGGAAGTTTATACCATCTATTGAGATCATGAACTATCACATGGGAAAGGGGCCCCAAGTTTTCCTTTAACCAGCAAGAGGGGTTACGCATCAAGTTAATACCGAGATATCTGAGAACATGAGGAGACCAGCCGAGACCAAAAGGGGAAGACCTTATGGTTAAGAGGGAAAATAGAGGATTTATTAATATTCAGTTTATAGTTTGAGAAAGGACTGAACTTAGTAATTTCTCCTAACATGATGAGGATAGATGTTTTTGGATGAGATAAATGGAGGAGATCGTGGGCATAAGCCGTGATCTTCACCACATTATTATCTACCGGGATACCTCGTATCTCCGGATTAGTGACAATATTTCGGATAAGGGGCTCTAAGTATAAATTAAATAAAAGAGCAGAGAGAGGACATCACTGCCTGGTACTGGAAGACAAGAAAAAGGGTTTGGAGAATGCTCCATTGCCGGAGACTCTGGCAGAGGGAGTTCGATATAAGGCCTGAAACCAGTCTATAAACTTGGCTGGGAAACTAAATACTTTAAGGACCTGAAGCAGGAAATTCCAGTTAACACGATCAAATGCCTTCTCAGCATCCAAGGAGACCAATCCCGTGGGAAAGGCAGCATCCCTGGGCACTGAGACAACATGTGATAGGGTGCATAAATGGTCAGCTGATGAATGTCCCTTCATAAACCCCACCTGAGACATACTAATTAGGTCTAGAAGGACCCGTGTTATTCTATCGGCCAATATCTTTGAGAGAACTTTAACATCTTGATTCAATTAGGAAATTGGCATATAGTTTTGCACTAGTTCTGGATCTTTATCAGGCTTAGGAAGGTGAACAATCAGGGCTTCAAACAGATGTGTATCTACTCTTGCACCAGATAGAATGTGACAGCACAACCGGTGAAGAACCGGTAATAACTGAGAACGAAAAGTTTTATAGAATTAAGCGGAAAAGCTGTCTGGTCCCGGGACCTGTCTGAGGGAAAAGACCCGGTGACCTCTGATATTTCCTTCAGAGATATTAGGGAGGATAGGAACTTCCTCTGTGGTTCAGATAAAGAGGGTAGAGAAGAATCCCTCAGATATGCCTCGAGTGCTTCTAAGGAAGGGGGGTTATCCATGTCCCTATATAAATGCTCATAGTATGAGGCAAACTCCTGCACAACCTCAGAAGGGGATACTTTCATTGATCCATCTGCCTGGGCCCTAATTGGAGGTATGAACCTAGCAGATTCCTGCTGTTTTAACTGTAAGGCTAGCAAGCAACCTGGTTTTTCCCCCTGATCAGTATAGCTTGCTTTGGTACAAATAATAGATAACTCTGCTTTCTCCCTCAACAGATCTAGATATTTATCTTTAGCTATAGAAAGCCTCCTCATATCCTCTTCCAAGGTATTAGAGGATACCTTGGTTTCCAGTGACCTAATGAGAGATAAAGAAGCTAATAATTCCACCTCTCAAATCCTTTTCCTCTTTGTGGCTAAGCTAATAATAATCCCTCTCATGTAAGTCTTGAAAACACCCCACAAAATATCAGGTGCCATGTCTTCAGAGGAATTAATAGAGAAAAAGAAATCAATCTGTTCTTTCATTAGGTTACAGTATTTGGTATCCTTCAGCAGTTGCCCATTTAATTTCCATCGGGTATCTTTATGGGGAATGTTAAGTAAAGCCAGATTGGAAGTCACCAGAGATTGATCCGACACTGGACCTGGCTGAATCAAGGCAGTTAAGACCCCCAGTAAGAGGACCTGAGAAAGGAAATGATAATCGATGCGAGACTGGGTTCTGTGCACAGGTGAGTTGAAAGTATACTCTCTGTCATTAGGGTGTAGTACACACCACACATCACACAGTCTGCATCAATCCAGAAAGTCCCTGAGGGCCCTCAGCCCAGGCAAAAAACTCCTCGACCCACTACCAGACCTATCCACTTCAGGATCAAGAACCAGATTGAAGTCCCCACCCATAATTATACCAATGGGAAGCATGGGAAGGAGTAAGGAGATAAGCATCATAAAAAAAGCCTAGATCATTTGCGTTTGGCCCATATATGCTACCAAGTAAAACTGGCATAGACCAGAGATTCCCCTGGACCAGGACATATCTACCATCCGGGTCCCTGAGAACCTGTTTAGAGATAAAGGGAATGCCTCTGTTGACCAGAATCATAACTCCACGGCTGTTAGTGGACCCCGAGGCAGTAAATACCTGCCCTATTTGTTGCCTCCTAAGTTGCAGAGATTCACTTTCTAGTAAATGAGATTCTTGTAAGAATGTGATCTGAGAAGACAATAAGCTTAAGTGATTTAACACTTGGCATTGTTTGACTCTTTTCCTTATCCCCTTCGCATTCTATGTAGCTAGATTTATACTACTGGCCATCTAAATAAAAGAAAAAAGAGTGTCTTATGTAACATCTAGGGATTACAACAATCAGAATTAAGTGACCAGAATCCATGTTTGCTGCTGTATTTCCCTCCCAACCCAACATCAGCTTCCCTCCCACCACCACCCCAGCCTCCCCAAAATATTCCAAACCCACTCAACGAGCAAATAAATGAAAACCATGAACACACTATCATCACCCCCTTCCCCATCCCAACTGTCAAGAGTAATGTTCAGCACAATGCCGTTTTCCTTCCTCCCTCTCCAACCTCCCAAACATATGCCCAAAAACCCTGCCCTAATATGCAAACTTTCTTGTACAAACAATGATCAGTAATATCAAAACAAAGGTAGAAATAATATGAGCGATAATAGACAACTACTGGACTCCTGGTATCCAGAAAAGCAGAGAATGAGAACGACAAAGGGAAGAGAGAGCATCCCCCACTTGGAAGCAGTCCAGAGAACCCGAATACCTGAGAAAGAAAAGGGCAATATAAAGTGTGATAGCAGAATATGTTATCGTAACTGCTGCCACTAGCAAGATTGAAAATTTTCCCAGTAACATTTGTTAGCAAAAGAACTAAATGCTCCCAAGTATCGGATCTCCACCTGTTCCCAAGCCCCCACTATTATATTCAACTGGGGAAAATAGATTCCCGAGACAAGTAATGGGGTTTATCCACCATATATACTGCAAGAGCACCCTCTGGTGATATTATCTCAAAAACGCATGCCCAGCTAAAGCTGATACCAGAAGGTCGCTCTCTTGACTAATGCCTTAGCAATCAAAAATACCCAATCTGAGGGCTTGCAATATAATAAGTACATCATGAGAAATAAATTGGTGTCCTTGTAAAAGAAAATCAGGAAAATGTGATTCACGTGAAAAAAGGGGATCTTCCTCCTAGACAAGACACAACTCCCTAGAAACAAACTCCTGGGACATGGAGTTGCTCCAAAACACAGAGCGCTAAGATGGAAAGTGTAAGAGAGCAGGATTCCAATGAGAATAGTCCCCTCCGCCATGGCATTCAGGAACCTTCGAGACCAAACAGATATTCATTCCTCATTTTGTATAGTAGTACAAGAAAAACCTTCTCCCTTCCATCACAGGATAGGATGAGACCAACCAAACAGATCAAGTGTCCCGAAACAGATCAGACAAAGCAGCCTTAAGTCCCATAAGAGCAGCTTCAGGATTCTCATATGTTGACCAGGTACCAGCCACTAGTACCTGTAATCTAGCTGGATAACCCATTTTAAAGCGAAGGCCTGCTGCTATGACTTTCGATACAATAGGGTGGAAAGCAGTGCGCTTCACTCTGGCCGCCCCGGTAAATCTTGTGCAATTCTGAGCCTGGTATTTTCCCATTTCACTTCTTGCAGTTCTCTCACTTTAGCCAGAAAATGTTGTGGCTGCAGGTAATTTAAAAAGTGACAGAAAATGGGACATGGCGTTGCTCCTGAAGATGACTTGGGTGGCAGGGACCTATGCACCCTTTCAATGGTGTACTTGGCCCCAAAAGGAGAGGGGCCAGCAATCTTTTCCATCAGTTTCCAAACAAATGCAAGTGTATTTTGGCCTTTTTCTCCTTCAGGGAGGCCCAAGATAACTATATTATTTCTTCGGCTGTGGCCCTCTAAATCTTCCATCTTGGCTTCCAGACTAGAAATCCTTTGCCGCATAGCCACAAGACCAGGATCGATTTTGTCCACTTGCTTCTCAAGAGAGGAGATTCGAGCTGCATTATCTGAAGTTTTCATTGAGACCTCTTCGAGTTTTTTAGAGAGGTATCTAATTTCAGCTGAGATTTCTTTAACTTCTTCCCGGAAGGGTTTAAACTCTTCCAAAAATCTGCTCAAAGTTAGGGGTTCTTGCTCAGTGATCAGGTTTTGAAGCTCTGGTTTATCCACTGCACTTGAGGCCCTTGAGTTTTTGGGGTCCTTCTCAGGAATGACTGGCAGTGTGTGCTTCTGCGGAGGCTTCTTCATGTAGACCTCCATAATCAACGAAAACAAGCTAGCAGGCACCGAGGATATTAAGAAGGTGGTAATCAGCAATCTTTATGATTTTTAAGGAGAAATAATGGCCAAAATAGTGATATTTTGCAGTTAGGAGGCTGGAGCTATGCAGAGGAGCTTCTACCCGGTACCCTACATCACGTGATCTCAAGAGACCAGTAGTTTTTAATCTGTTCTGATAATCCAAGTTTGTTAATCTTGGAATCATTCTAGGTACTCTCCTTTGAACCTGTTCAAGAATTGCTATGTCTTTTTTTTGGCTTGGATTCCAGAAAGGGGAGCCATAGTCTAGATACCGTCTAATGTATGCCCTATACAATGGAATAAGGCATCGTTCAGTGCGATTAACAAAAGTGCATTTTATTTGCCTCAAAAGTCTGATGGTCATGCAAGCAGTTCTAACACCGTGATCATTTGATGTAAGTTTATTATTAACATATATCCCTAAATCTTTTTCACAATTTGATGAGTGAAGTAGTAGTCCGTTTATATAATATATCGTTTTTGGATTATTTACACCGAAATGCTCTACTAAACATTTGTCTTGATTAAACTGCATTTGACTTTCATTTGCCTAAAGTGTTAATTTTTCCAAATCCTTCTTTAATGCAGAAATATTTTCTTATTAACCTTGCCCCCCAATTTAGTATCGTCTGCAAATTTAACCATGAAGTTATTTGGCCCTGTTTATAAATCACTGATAAAGAGATTAAACAATGTTGGTCCCAAGACCGACCCCTGTGGTACACCACTTGTCACACTACTTGAATCGGACGAGATATCATTAATTCTGACTCTCTGAGAACGATTTGTCAACCAGTTTAAAGTCCAGTTGACAATATCAGGTGACAAACCTAGACTGTGCATTTTAGTAATGAGTTTTTCACGTGAGACTTTGTCGAAAGCTCTACTAATGTCCAAAAGAATTACATCAGTAGGGATACCCACATCTAGTAGAGTACTTGTATTACTGTAAAAAGATATCAGATTGGTGGTGCAGGAATATTTTGGAGTAAACCCATGTTGATTTGAATAATAAATTCCTAATTTTTTACAATCTTGATCTGTTAGAGACTTCATTTCTCATTCCATTAATTTACCAGCCACTGAGGTCAGGCTAATTGGATGATAATTTTGCACAGAACCTCTATTGCCTTTTTTAAATATGGGAGAAAATGTTGCTGAATGCCAATCATTTGGTACAATGCTTTCTTGTAAAGATTTGTTGAAGATAATTGACAAAGGTATATAAATATTTTAGAGGTTTCGATCAGAAACCATGGATGAATACCGTCTGGGCCCGGACTAGTATTTTTTTTTAGTTTTTTGATAGCCTGTATAATGTCAGTTGGATAGAACCTATGATAGTCTATGTGGTGAACTTTAAAGGTACTAATAGGTGATTTTTGAGAGAAGTCCGAACAGAAGTACTTATTAAAGAGATTCAAGGTTTCTATATCAGATACTGACACAAAAGATTAATACACAAGTTAGCTAGCCTGACAGTGAGTCCCAGGGTGGTAACCTGGGTAAAAAAATATCTGGACAACAGGATGCAGAGGGTAACATAAAATGGAGTCCACTCTGAAGAAAGGGGGGGGTACTAGCAGGGTACCGCAGGCTTCAGTACTAGGACCGGTCCTCTTTAATGTCTTTATAGGTGACATTGCAGAGGTACTGGAAGGAAAAGTGTGCCTCTTTGCAGACAAATCAAAGATCTGAATCAGGGTTGATACATGGGGGGGGTGGAAAGGATGAGAAGGGACTTGGTAAGGTTGGAGGAATGGTGAAAAGTATGGCAGCTTAGATTCAGTGCAAAGAAGTGCAGAGTAATGTACCAGGGAAACAAAAACCCAGGGGAAGAGTTCACAATGGGGGGGTATTAACAACAACAAAAATGGCATACAGATTAAGTTTTTGACATATAGGTCGTTGTAAGAACAACTCCAGAAGCAAATGGTTTGATACCTTTTATTGGACCAACATAGATGTTACAAAAAAAAAACAAACACTGTAAGTGCTTAAGCTTTTGGACTAACAAAGTCCTTCCTTGGAAAATTATGACAGTTATTTAGAAACTCACATACTATTAACATTCAGATCATACATAAAAAATGATAATTTAAACCATCACTGAAGTTAGAAACAGTTAAACCAGACCTCATCAGTTTGCTGTTAGCGGAGATGCCTTCAAGGTCAAGTGTCATCAGAATAAGATAACAGCCTTCTGCTCAGAACTTAATTTATGGTCTCGTCCTCACTAAGTATTGGGTGGAGATCCTTAATAATCTTAATAATTAATGGCCTCCACCCAGTATCTACTGAGAATGAGATTCTAAATTATATTTTTCAAGAACTACCACTACTATCTTTTAAACAACCACCTAATTTAGCCAAGCTGATTATGAGGAGTAAACTTGGACCAGAACAGAATTCCATGGCTTTAAATGGTACACAATCCTGTAATTATCTCAGATGTAAAACTTATGCACTCATTTCCACTTCAGATTGTGTAGTTACATCACAAAACAGACAATTCAGGATACAGGGGAATTATACATGAACCATCAAATAATGTTGTTTATTTCATTCAATGTAAGAGATGTCCTTGCACAGAGTATGTAGGAGAGATGAAGCAAGCACTCCACACTTGAATGAATGCACACATACTAGTAATGAAAAAACAGTGGGGTGACACTTTTCTCAGAATGACCACTCAATCTCAGATATGTCAGTAATGGTCTTAAAAGGATATTTCAAAGGTACACAGCAGAAATGAGTTTATGAGATCAGGCTTATTTTACATAAGCAATAAGACACAAGGAGGTGTGTATTAACATTTCTGATACATGGCCAGGGGCATAGTAAGGCACACAGCTGCAGGCCGAGTGCCATCAGCCTCTGACTGTGCATTAGAAATATCTAATGCACACCCCTGGAGTGCCTTATTGTGCTTATAAAATGGGGCTGTGTATTTTCCATGCACGTAAAAGTAAAAATCTACTGGTTTACATACTAAAATAATAAATATATATTTTTTTTTGATCTGAGTAGTTGTGTACTGTGACCACTATAGTTCTGGTCTTGATTGTCATGGTTTTACTATACCCTCGCACCATAGATTTTAAAACTGTTATTTTTATTGAATAAATGGTTATATGTTTTTATGTTTCACTAAATCCTTTTAGACCTTAGAACCAGAGAGCAAGTGGACAAGAGGTAGGGAAGATACAAGCACAGCTGCATAGACATGAGCTGAACTATTCAGTATACTTGTGATTTTATTTAAAGAAATGTCCGGTTCTATAGATAAGCAATGTCATTATTATTAATTATTAGGTACAGTCTTCTGCCAGCCGGTACTTTTCTAATCATGATCTGAGGAAAGAACTTGTGTAAGTGAGTTGGCGGGCAGGTACGCTGGCAAAGAATAAGTATTAGATCAAATGAGCAGATGGGTGGGCTGGTGGGAGAAATCCAAGAGCACAGTGTTCAGTGATTCTAAAATGTTGAAACAAAACTGCACCAGCTTATTATCTTAAGTGGCTGAGAAATGATTGTGTAGGATTCTGAATCCAACATCATCTTTTTTGTTCGGTGTCAGAAATCTGAGGTAATTACTGAAATTGAAGGGACATAAGCAAGAGGATTGCAGAGATCGTTGTCAGTAAACCTATTTAAACACTGAAAGAGAGGAAGAGGCACAGATTGTGAGTACTTTCAACTGATTTACAAAAATTTGCTTGCACGTGTTAAGGGAGCCAGCAGACATCCGGAGCCCTGCCACTGGTGGGAGGGGTCAGGGGCTGGCAACTGATCACAACTTTGCTCAGGTGTATGAAACCTGAGAGAAAAAAAAGTAAAACTAATGGAGGTTGCACACTAAAAGAAGTATGCCAGAGAGCAACTGAGGGTCTGTCCACATTAGGATCACAAAAGAACTTGAATGGGAGGCCAGTAGTGAGCAAGTGTATGGGCAGGCAGCAGCTGTGAGCATTTGAGCGAGCAGCAGGGTGGAAGGTTGTTCAAGTGCTAAATTAAATCTGATCACGAATGTGGGTTAAAATAAAACAAAAACTGTTGTCCATAACTGTGTTCTGCTGGAAAACAGGGTATTATGGAGTTTTTTTTGATAATTTAGTGAGGGATTTACTCAGTTTAAAAAGAAAACAAAATTGTGTTCCTTAAGGGGACACTGTCAACCTGTTTTTCATCATATTATTTATAGTTGAAACCCCACATTTTATGATTGCTTACCCTCTCTAAAATTCATTGATGTTGCTGTTTGTTTTGTTTGTCTCCTTGCTTAGCAGAACTGAAATGCATGGCAATGTATATTTATAAACAACTTTGTTTTGTTTACAATCCTGGTTCTGTTCTTACTGCATACTTCCTGATCATTAGAAACACACCCAAACAGTGCAGTCACTCATAGGAAAGTAGCCTCCTAAACTCCCACTGCATAATAAGGGGCTAGATTGTTTTGTGGGTGTTCCAAAGTCCAGGAAAGATGCATTTAGAGTTGATCAATGAATGTAAACGAACCTGTTTTGGTGTGATAGCACCAGTATGTTGGGCAGTCTGTTTTTCACTTTTTTATAGAAAATAAGAGTCAGAATCAAACTACCAGCTATATCAACAATCTTTACAGAATTTTGGAAATCATAAAATATGTTTTTTAAACTAGGGATACTTTGAGACTTAAGGGGGTTGACAGTGTCCCTTTAAGATTCTTAACATTTCTTAACATTCTAAATGCTCATTTATATTTGTTTGTGTGGCTGTGTTCAGATTGTCTGCACTTGTTTTTAGCTGTGCATTAGATGGATCTTATGCACAGTTACTAGCCAATCAGCACACAGGATTCTCCTTCCCATTTTATAATTCTGAATATGGTGGAAGATGGCATGAATATAATAGGACTTCAGCATGTCTGTATTGTTTTATTTTTTTGTTTTAATATGTATGTAGTCCATTTTCAACATGTTGGTGTCTCACCAAAGAACTATTTGTGGGTGGGGATAGTGTTTTTTTAATGAGGAGAGGTTGTGTATGTGAGGAGGGTATGGTGGGCGTTTATAGTTATATTGAGGCAGACTTATATTCAGGTACATGACATAATGATGTTGCAGTGTGTTAGGATTCTTAGTTCACATACATAGTGAATATTTGCTTTCTTCGAACTAGTATTTTTCGACGGGGGAGGGGGGTTCATTTCATTGTTTTTTTATTCTGTTTCCTTAGACTGTTGCTTTACATATAGCAGTTTGATTATACACTGTCACTTTTCTGAACTCTGAACATATTAGGAGGCATGATCTCACTCACTTAGGGGTCTGTGATAGGTTTAATTTCACTGGGTAAATATTGTAGTGATTGGTGTAAATGATGGTGTGTTAGGACTCTTGGCTCACATTCATAGTGTAAATTTACTTCCTTCTAACTAATTATCTTCCCTCGGGGGTTGGAGGGATGGTTTATTTTCATTGTGTTTTTATTAAAATTCCTTAGAGTCTTACTGTACATATAGTAGCTTGATTATTTACCAGGCTACACTGTTTTTAGGCTGGACCAGAAGTCCAAAAGAGGTGGTAGATGTGCAATTTACCTTAAAGATTCGCTACTGGGACACCCCCATCACTACCCCCCTCCCAGCCACTGCTGCACAGATTCTCCCTATCTGACTCTTATTAGGTGACCATAACAAATCCCTCACAGTTGCCTCAGTGTATGTCCCCCCCAAACGAACAAGGGAATGGCCTTAACGCTGTCTTGGAATTCACCAGGTCCCAACCTCCTGACTCTGAAATGATTCTACTTGGAGACATTAATATAACCTGGCTCAGTTCTGAGGCAGGGGCCCATAAGGATGCCATCTCATCAGCCAATTTCACCCAGATGGTCATCTCTCAAACCAGGAAAAACTACAAATCTGGCATTGGTACCCTTCTGGATTGGGTTCTTAACAGCCACCAAACTTGTATCACAAATACCTCAGTCCTCCCTGACTCACTTATCGACCATTCCCCTGTCATCTGTGAATGGTCAAACAAATTCCACAAACCCCCTCCTAATATCATAACTAATAGAGTCCTACCATGCGGGCAGTTGTCACACCTCAAAACATGCCTAAACCTCGAAGACTGGTCCCCTATCTACAAAGCAAAAGATGTAAATACTGCACTGTATTACTTCATCAACACTTTCAGTGCAGCCTGTGACTCCTATGCTCCTTTTAAAAAGCACAAAGCCAAAGCCCTTTGCAATCCTTGGTTCTCAGCCAATCTCTTACATCAACTAAAATCTAGAGATTGCCGCTGGGCTCTGACCAGAACCACACTGGTAAAGAAACTGACATCCCAAACTATAAACGTTCACATAATGACTGTACCAAATATATCTGGCAAAATAAATCTACCTACTTCAAGAATGCTCTCACGGATACCTGGGGTAACAGGAGGGCATTTTGGAAAAATATTAAAGAGGTCACTGGGAATCAGCCAAAAACCTCCCTTACCTTGTTCAACATAAATGGATCTTCTACACCTGATGCTATAATAATAGCAAATACCTTCAACACTGCATTCACCAATCTCAACAGAGTTCCCCGTTCTGACTTTTTCAAGGACTATGACTCTCCCTCTCCTCCCCCAAATGCCTCCTTCTCCTCTAGCCACCCACCTTTATATTTCAAAGCAGTCAAGATGCATAATGCCCCCAAATATATTACCAAAGCCATCACCAAATCCAGATCCAGCAGTGATACACTTGACCTTAAACTAATGTCCCTCACCCTTGATGAGGTGTTACAGCCACTGACATAAATTTTCAGTCTCTCACTTAGGCTCAGCCAGTTTCCTGACAATTGGTTATCTGCCACTGTTATACATGTCCATAAAAGTGGTGACAGTGTGACTCATGGAAACTACCTTCCGATCTCTATATTGCCACCCCTCTCCAAGGCCCTTGAATGTATTGCCACAGATCAGCTCGCAGATTTCCTGGACAAATACAATATCCTGTGCTTGCAACAATATGGCTTCAGGAAATGACATAGCACCTCATCTGCCCTACTGGAATTATTTGGCCTTCTTTACAACTCAGTGGACAATGGTCAGTTAATTGGGTGCATCTCTATCAATCTGACTAAGGCATTCAAAACTGTCTATCACCACCTGCTGCTTGTGCAACTTCTGAAAGCTGTGCTCTGTCCTGACTCCACTGCCTGGTTCAAAAACTACTTAGAGAACTGGTCTAAAGAGTAAAAATTGCAGATGTCCTCTCTGATACCAGGCCTGTGCACTCAGGTGTTCCCCAGGGATCCATTCTGGGCCCCCTACTATTCAGCCTGTTCCTGAATTCCCTTCCAAATTCTTGCTCCAACACAATCATCCTCTATGCAGATGATGCTGTAATGTTTGCCTCCCACTAGAATCCTAAGCCTCTACAAGACAACCTTCAGCTTGGCCTCACATTCTGTTAAAAATGGGTTCTCAAATCACAATCTGGTTATCAACAATAAGAAAGTATATGATGTTCAGCAGCTCTCATAACAAGGATTAGCTGCACCCCCTATCCATCACAACCAGTCATGGAGTCACCTGGAACAGGCTCAAGCCTTTAAGTACCTTGGGATCACTCTAGACCCTCATCTAACTTACAGTGCACACGCTGACTCTGTAGATAAAGCAGTAAATACTCAGCTTGGCCTTCTCTTCCGGCATAGGCAACATCTTATACCAGAAGCCCTGATTGGCATCATTCAGATCTCTGTTGTCTCCATTATTGACTATGGGCTTATCACCTATGGCTCTGCCCCGCTACTGCTCTTATATGCATATCCACCTTCCTCAATAAGGCCTGCCGACTTCTCACTGGATCCCACCACCTCACACATACATGCAACCTCTATGTACAAACTGGATGGCTGCAACTCATCAATTGCATAAAGTACCTAACCTGCACCATGGTGAAGAAAATAACTATGGGCCATGCACCACCTGGAGTGTGTGCACTCCTGCACTCTAGCAATAACCCCCACTCAACCAGGGGGTCTGAATCACAGCTCCTGCAGGTTCCATGTTGTTGTACCTCACAAGGTCAAAGATTTTTTGCCTACAGGGTGCCCAGCTGGCTAAATGGTCTAAACCATTAAACCTCCTCCACTCCTACCCTTGATGCATTTAAATCAAGGCTCTGCCTTTCTCTCTCACTGCCTCTAGCTCCTGTGACTGCCTCCACTAGCTGACCCCATGAATATTTCCCTAACCTTATGCAGTTCTCTCTCCTATTAGCACTTGGTTACCCCTCAGCATGCACTTCCCAATGTTATGTCTACGACAATGTCTCTGGCAGCGCTTCTCCTCTATAGCTCTCCACCCCCTCTACTCTTCCTCTCTCTTGTCCTCTTTCTTCTCTGCTCCTCATCTGCTATCTCCTTGTAACTTAGCCTCCAAAACTTGTTTTGTTTCTCAGATGCTTTGTAACTCTGTTTAGCTTACACTTTTGTAACCTTGTACTATGTATTGAATTTGTAATCTGACTTGCATGTCTTATGTTTTGAATTGTAACCTGACATGGAACGTTTGTAAAAGAGCCCTGGCTCAAAAGTATTGTAATCCTAGACCTAATAAATAATAAAAAAATAAATATACTGTCACATTTTTGAACTATTTACATATCTGGATGCATGATTCCATTTACTTGGGTTTCCTTGACAGGTTGATTTCCATTGGGTTATATAGTAGTGATTGGTACAGTACATATTGAACCCATAACATATTAGGATGCATTGTCTCATTTTCTTGGGGGTACGTGACAGGTTTGTTTTTCATTTGGTTCTTTTGCTGACAGGTGATATTTTCTTGTATGATACCATGTTACAGATCTGAAGATCTTCAGGTTTATGGAATATAGTAACCAGTTGAGTGTATAATGGGAAAATGTCTCCAGATAGATTGTATAATGTATAAATATGTGAAATAGTTTCTCACACTACTGAAACTTTACTTTAAACCCTCTTTATGCCATATATAGAAAATTTCTGTTATGTATATTTTTAACTTGTTTTAACATACATATAAATGATCTGATGAAGCTCAATGGCAGTTAAGAGAAACATAACTGTTTGACCTTTACTCTGTGTAGGTTTGGTACTATGATGGTCGCACATCTGCTCGGTTAAAACGTTTGTGATTTTTAAAAGCAACTGTGACGGTGTCTGTTTTGGTGGGTGCTTCATTTCTTTCTTGATATTTTAACATACATTAATATTGCATTTTAACATGTACTTAAGGAAGTACTGAAACTAGAGTTCTTATCTTTCATTAGAATGCATTCACAAAGCACACTGAGACATTTAGAGTTTTTGTTAATGGAGCTTTCTGCTTGAAGAGTTCTTATCTCATATTAGTGGCATTCAACCTTCAAAGGCTCTTCAGTTTAAAACAAACTGGTGAAATGGGATTCCTCTGATGTAAACTGCTGTTATGATTTAAATGAGTATTTTAAACCAATGATAATTCGTTCTGTTTTTTTTATGTATGATCTGCTTGTTAATAGTGTGTGATTTTTCTAAACAACTGCCATAAGCTTCTGAGGAAGACTTGGTTGGTCCGAAAGCTTAGGCACTTTGTTATTTTTGTAACATCTAAGTTGGTCCAATAAAAGGTATCAAACCATTTGTTTTGGGATCTGTTCTTGCAAGGACCAATATGGCAACTAAACTACTGTAAATCTTTTTGAATTTACCAGGTGATTTTCTGCTTTTTGTCTGAACAAGTAAACTTTGTCAGGATTGGAATAATGCTGTCTACTGTAGTTGACTACTGCTGGAACCCATGCATCAGCATATTACAGCAAGTAATGTACTTGGAATTTATTTCTTTGTGCTATTTTTTATGTTGACTTGCGCTTGCACAGCCAACACATTGAAGTAGTAGCACATTTGGAGGTACAGACACTGTGGGTGAATGCAGGGCATGCACCAGTAGATGCGTCCCTCATTCCTCAATAAGGCAGCTGCAGGTGCTGACACCAGCAACACATAAACTGGCCACCAAATCAAAGAAATGGTCCACTGCAATGAAATCCAAGCTTCTCATGCAGCGGCATGCCTTTTCTGGTGACCACTTTATTTGACGATGGGGGAGTCCACTCCCTGTTGGCATAATGCAACCCTCCCATTTACAGTGTGTGTCAAGCAGGTGCCCAATCCCCCTCTGTATCATGCCCCCCTTCCTAGTTTAATTTGCTGATGTGGGAGCCCACTCCCAATCAGCATAATGCCCTTCCATTTGTTGTGTGCTGACAGAGGTGCCCAATCCCCGTGGGCTACAGAACTCCCCCAAAAAGGTAAACACTCAGGTGGCATGCTGGGAGCCCACCCCAGTGTGCCAAATAAATGTCCCTGTAAAAGAAAAAATGTCCCACAATGGGTTTTTTGTTTTGTTTTACACCTGCAAAGCAGAAAACAGTCCCTCGTTGACTCAGGTTGCCCGCCCTCAACCCGCACCCACCTTCTGTGAACCCTGCCTCCCCACACCCCCCTCACCCGATACTTTCCTCTGGAGCACGGCGTGATGATCTTCGGTGGAGCAGGAACACGTCTGCGCTCTTCAAAGCAACCGTGAAATGAAGAAATGTCAGTAAGCTGTATAAGGCATAAATAGGGTTTTTTCAACTTTGGTGCATATCTCAGTCATTTTTGGGAACTTCGACATCACATTTTCAGCATGGGGTTATTGGGACCCCTCCTCATGAATTCAGTCACTGTCATGGTGTTATTTGGTCCAGAAAGGTGATTTCATGGTCACTGTGCGGAATCACCTTTTGGGAATGATTAATGAAATGACAGTGCCCTTGTTCATGAGGTGGGCTCTCAAAAAGGCTATATTGCAAATTTAGTGAAATTAATCCAAACAATGGCTGTTTTTCACACGTGCATTGCACAGTTTCCACGTACGCTCGTAACTTCCTAAATTTGTAATATTTTCACTCCAGATTTTCAAAATTGCCATTTTTCACACTTCCTTATGAACAGTATAGCTGTCATTTTACATATCCTGACCAAAATGTGTTTTCACACTTCCAGAGCAGAATAGCGCGGTCACCGTGCAAAATCAGTTTTCAGGACAGTTTGAGAAAATGACAGTGACACTGTTCATGAGCAGAGGTCGTAAAATGTCTATGTTGAAAATTTGGTGATGAAAGTCCATAAAATGACTGTGTTACAATGTGCGTTGAGCAGTTTCCATGCACCCTTGTAACTTCGCAAATCTGCAGTATTTGCATGCCAGATTTTCTACACTGGCATTTTTTCACATCTCCTTATGAATGGTACAACTGCCATTTTTCACATCCTGTTCAAAATGTGTTTTCACACCTGTGGAGCAGAATGGTGTGGTCGCTGTGGGAAATCTGCTTTTCGGACAAATTAACAAAATCACAGTGCCACTGTTCATGAGGGGAGGTCCCAAAATGCCTATGTTGAAAATGTGTCTCTTCAGGGTGGGGTTGAGGTTGGCATCAGTTCAATACTTTACTGCCATTCTTATTATGCATCTCTAACTCCTGCACTACCAATGCCAATGCCAGCGAGATAGCATTCGGCATTGACAAATGCTTGTTCATTGTTTGTCTGTCTTGTGAGTGGTCCTAGCTTTCTGACTCCAGTTTAATGTTGCAGTGTTAGTGCTGCTGCTGCTGCTGCTATCTCTGTCATGTGAGCAAGTCAGCAGACTGGAAAGTATGTTACACCAGTTCTTTTTATCTAAAAAGGTTGGTGTCCAGCAACTACCATTAAACTGTATGATACAAGTCATGCTTATTGAATACTGTAGCTGAAAAACAGTGGTGCCCAGACAGTGATTTATCTCATGGTATGACATGTCTGCTTATGTTCTGAACTGTGGCATTAAAGGGGAAAGTACCAGATAGGGTCTTTATCAAGAATTTATTTGTCTGCTTGTTTGGGAGGTAGGCATAGGAAGAATAATGTGGCACCAGAAGGTCATTTAACCAAACATTTTTTTTAAAAGAGAGCACTTTGCAAAGCTAGTTATCGAGTCCAGCAAAAACAATTCTTCTTTGACTGCAAAGACTGCCTGGTAAGTTCCATTTGGCCATCTCTCCCACATTTGACCATAGAAATCTATAAGTCTATCCAGACATTTATTTTTAAATTAGACTGCTGGCTGAGGCAGGAAAAGCCATTTTTAAAATCAGCATCTGTGAGTTACTCATGTTGTCCAGCTGTGTCTTTGGCTAACATTCAACAGCATTTAATTACTGATACATACATTTTATTGGCACCTTGAAAAGCTAAATCAGTAACAATATTAAAATTTCTGCCAGACATCCAAGAGTTTAATTGCCTGTTTTTACTGTAGGAGCCCTTAGCCCAAAGGCTCTGGATATATCATACTTCTGCTATTGAATTCAACATTGTGTCTTAAAAATATCTAAATGAGGTTTATAAATCTCATGGAGAAACAGTGTTTAAATATAGTTGCAGTTTTTCTTCCAAGTAGTCAGTTTATGACAACTTTTATTGTTGTTTGTCCAAGTAGCATTTTTTTTGTATTTTTCTCTGCTCTGTCTTCCTTAAGTACATTCAGTTCCACAACATGCAATTTAACAGGTCTACACACATTTCAAATATATGTGTCTTCTACAGGGGCGTTCTTAGATGATTCAGTAAAAACTGACTTTTTATGACAGTCATCTTGTACCAGAACAACAGCCAGGTCTGAATTTTGGGGAGGTTTATCACTTATTCATATTGTTTATTTTTCCCCTCAGATGTGCTGTAAAAGGTATTGGCCTAGATCTATTGTGAAAGTATAAGTGTGCCTCCTGTAGAGTGATTCACAACTGAACATTGTGATGAGGTTCTATGGTATCAGAAGTAGTACAGGCATGTGGTCATTGGGGAATAATGCAAGACCATGTGCTGTCTTTAGATGAGTATTTTTCTTTCCCATTTTATAAATCCATATATATGCTGCATATTATATGGGCTTGGTAGCCCCTATGTTTAGGGTTGAGCAGGGATTTCTTTGTTAAACCTTCAATTTTAAACTTCAATATCTTCGCAACCATTCAATGGATTTGCACATAATTTTGCAAGTACAGTCTTGTAGGGTAGATCTATTGAAGTGCTAGGTTTAGTTCCAGTTGGATATGTGGATTCCAAGATGTAGATAGTGCAAACACATTTTGTTTGTTATTGCTTTGCACCGAGACAGTTTTGAATTTTGGTCTGAAATTTTCTTGATAGAAAGACCTTGGCCCACAGATGTACCTTTCTCTTTTTTGGTGAAACAATAATAATCTGTTAAAAAGTTATTTAATTTTAAATGATCAGTTTTGAAGCATTTCATTTACATTTTTCATTTTTTTTATTTTTAACCAGGAGGTGAACTGGGCATAGCCCTTTTTCAGTCATGCTTGACATTTAACATTCAATAGTATTGGCAAACAGTGAACAATATACAAATGAATTTACATTACGAGTACAGGGATAAGAAGTATCATAATGTGCTCTCAACAATCTCTTAAGGTAATTTGAATTATGGACAATCTTGATTATTGCTGTAAACCCAGTTAATAAAGTGGGACCATACCAAGTAAAGGTTCAATAAGGTATAGCCACTTTTATACAATTGGGATAAAACAGCATGCCTGTACCATTGCTTGTTGAATAAGGTGTATGATGTTTAATTAATTTCTTAAACAAACACTATGGTAATGTGCATTGATAAATCATCTGTACAAATACAGTGGCACAGTATTCTATTCTCTGCAAAGGAGGCAAATTTGTCATTCTGTTATATAATAGACAATGATGGGTCCTTGTAGGAGCCCTCTCACCAAACCTACAAATGTTATACAAAATCATTTGGTATTTTGAAATAAATGTACTCCCTTGATTTACAAACATAATTGCTCCATAGTCTAGAACTGGAATTAATATTTGATTAACTATTATTATTATTATTATATCCTCATCAGTCAGTTAAATCATTAATATTTCTGTATAAGAACTCTAATTCCTAATTTATTTTCCTATTGATCTTACCTAGATGTCCAAGTAAATTCAAGGTGGAGTCCAAACAGACTTTTGGATAGGTGTATGGAACAAAAATATAATTTGGTCCATAAGAAAAAGGATCTTTTTTCATTTGTTGCCAATCCTTTTTCATTTGGAAAAATACTTTTTCATTTGCTGCCATCTTATTTTCTGTTTTCTTTAGAAAACAAAAATCAAACCCCACTAAAATTACATCCTGTTGAGTGACCAATACATGCATCTTTCTCATCAGGACATCATTATATGGATTATGTAGTTAAATGTTCAAAAACTGACCACCGCCCAACCCCAATTGCTTTTTGTTTGTAAATCCTTTTTTGTCATCACTTCCGCTTTTTTTCATATGGACTTTTTTATTCAAATGTAAAAGGATCCCTTGATATGGAAAAAGATTTTGGACTTAGTTTTTTTCTCCTGTTGTTTCCATATGACCTCATTCAAATGATAAAGGGTATGTTCAAACAGAAAAAGAGTTTTGACTTAGTTTTGTTGTTATTCCTTTTTCATTTAAAGGAATCTTTTTTTTGCTTTCTTTTTTGTTTGAAACAGAACAGGAATCCTTTAAAAGATAAAAGGATTTTGCAAGCTGTCTCTGTAATTTTGTACATTTTTCCTGGTGTCTAGTGGTACCCCTACCCTCCTATCACTGACCCCATAAGCTTTTTTTCAATTGTCTCTGGTGTCCAGTATCACCCCACACCCTCCAATCACTGTCTGTCCCTGAAATATTTTAACTTTTCCATTGTGTCTAGTGGCACCCCCACACTGCAATTGCCATCCCCATAAATATTAAATATTTCCCTTGTGTCTAGTGGAACCCTTCACCCTCCAATTGCCATCCTGGTAAATATTGAATATTTCCTGGATATGAGAGGCACCCCCACCTTTGATAACCATCCCAGTTGATATTTTTTTCCTCTGGTGTCTACTGGCACCCCCCCACCCTATGATGTCCATCCCAACTGAAGTAAAGAAAACTGTCCCTCAATGTTTTTTCTGTAAAAAAAAGCAGACTCTTCCAATCCCACCCCACCCTGATCACACACTCAGCATCCCCCTCCCCACAACATTCCAGACCCCCCCACACCATCACTCACCTGAACAGATCCCAGAGTGAAGATCTGGTCTCCGATCAAAGACAGGCATTGCTGCTGGAACTGCTGACTGCAATATGAGAAACTAAGGTAAGTGCGGTTCAATGTATTTCAATGGGGTTTTCAACTTTGATGCATTACTTTGCCATTTTTGCATATTTTTATGTCAAATTTTCAGCTTGGCCTTTTTGAAGCACCCACCTCATGAACAAAGTCAGTAGAATTGCACAAATCTATCCCAAAAGGCAATTTCACCATCAGTTGGTGAAATCACCTTTTGTGCAGAATTTGAACATTTTCCCTGCCCTCATTCATGAGATGTGGTCATGAGAAGGGTATTTGGAAATGTGGGGTCTAAATAAGTAAAAATGGCAAACTTATGCACATTAGTTGAAATTTTGCTATGCTCACCTGTAAATTTGGTAATTTTACATATTTTGACACCAAATCATCAAAATAGGCATTTTTTACACCACCTCATGAAAGTGGTGGCTGTCATTTTTCAAGTTCTGCCCAAACTGTCTTTTCATATCTGTGGCATGGAATTATATTGTGGTGGTGCGGAATCATATTTTGGTAGGGATCTGAACATTTTCCACATACATAAGGTGGGGTAATAACAAGGGTATTCTGACAATTTGATTGCTATTGTGCTACACAGTAACATACTGTATATACACATCTATGGCAGGATTGGAGTACAGGGTCTGGAGGGAAAATAAGCATATGATTACACTATTTCAAAAACTTTGGATGTATGGGAGTCTAGGGCCCTCTGGACCCTGTGCTCTGATGGACAAATAATATTATGATTACGATATCTCAAAAAGTAAGGACATTCTTTGCAAAAAAAAAAACTGCATTGGTGCAACATTAAGGGTTCAGACTAAACTAAAGTGATGAAAGTAGTGAAATGTGACTTTAGGGGTTTTCAACCCTAAAACCCCACCACCACCCCCCTAAAACAAACAAGCATTTGTCAATGGTGAATGTTGATTGCGTTGGACCATATGAGCTCGCTCATTGGCCCTCTGTCAGTCGCTCATTGTGGTTCTCCCGGTGCTGCAGGCTGCTGTTTAGTACTGGATTCCTGCCTGCATTGGCACCCTTTTCTGTCCACAAAGAAATCTGCAGCTGTCCCAACAGAGCTCCCTTGAGGTGTGTCACTGCCCCTCCCTGACTCGCTCATTCTGTTTCTCCTGGCACTGCAGGATGGCCTTTTGTACTGGGCTCCTGCCTCTGTTGGTGGCTTTTTCTATCCACAAAGAAATCTGCAGTAGTCCCAAAAGAGCTCCATTGAGGTCGGTCACTCTGCCTGTCTCACTCGTTCATTCTGTTTCTCTTGACGTGGCAGGCTGCCATTTTGTACTCACCTCCTGCCTCTGTTGGCACCTTTTTCTGCCCACAAAGAAATCTGCAGCAGTCCCAACAGAGCTCCGTTGAGCTTGCTCACTCCCCCACTCTCACTCACTTGTTCCAATTTCTGCCAGTGCTACAGGCTGCCCTTTTGTACTGTGCTCCTGCCTGCATTGCTGCCTTCTTTTGCTGACAAAGAAATCTGCAGCAGTCACGATAGAGCTCCGTTGAGCTCGCTCTTTCACTCACTACCCCTCTCTCACTCATTCATTCTGTTTCTCCCTCCACTGTAGGCTGCCCTTTTGTACTGGGACCCTGCATGCATTGTTGCCTTTTTCTGCCCACAAAGAAACCGCAGCAGGCCCAGCAGAGCTCTGGTGAGTTCACTCACTCCCCCTCTCTCACGCCCTTGTTCTGTGTCTCCCACTGCTGCAGGATGCCCTTTTGTACAGGGTTCCTGCCTGCGTTGGTGGCTTTTTCTGCCCACAAAGAGATCTGCAGTGGTCTTGGCACAGCTCCATTGAGCATGCTCATTCCCCGCTCTAAGTCGCTCATCCCGTTTCTGCCACTGCTCCAAGCTGCTCTTTTGCACTGGGCTCCTGCCTGTGTTGCACCTTCTTCTGCCCACAAAGAAATCTGCAGCAGTCATGATAGAGCTCCGTTGAGCTTGCTCACTCCCCCTCTCTCACTCGTTCATTCTGTTTCTCCCACTACTGCAGTCTGCCCTTTTGTGCTGGGTCCCTGCATGCATTGCTGCCTTTTTCTGCCCACAAAGAAATCTGAGCAGTCCCAACACAGCTCTGCTGAGCTTACTCACTCCCCCCCTCACTTGCTTGTTCTGATTCTGCTGGCGCTGCTGGCTAGCCTTTTGTAATGGGCTCCTGCCTGCATTGCTGCCCTTTTCTGCCCACAAAGAAATCTGCAGCAGTTACTATAGAGCTCTGTTGAGCTCACTCACTCCCTCCCCCTTTCTGACTAGCTCATTCTGTTTCTTCCACCGCTGCAGGCTGCCCTTTTGTACTGGGTCCCTGTATGCATTGCTGCCTTTTTTCTGCCCACAAAGAAATCCACAACAGTCCCAACAGAGCTCCGTTGAGCTCATTTACTCCCCCTTCCTCACTCGCTGGTTCTGTGTCTCCCGACGCTGCAGGCTGCCCTTTTGTACTGGGCTCCTGCCTGTGTTGGCGCCTTTTCCTTCTCAGAAAGAAATTTGCAGCTGTCCTGACAGAGCTCAGTTAAGCTCAGTAACTCCCCCCTCCTCTCACTCGATACTAATCTGTTCCAAACACTGATTTCTGACAGTGACTGCGGTATCCTGTGCTGGAAGCGTGAAAACACATTTCAGCCAGGATGTGAAAAATGACAGCTGTACTGTGCATAAGGAGGTGTGGAAAAATGCTACTGCTGAAAATGTGGTGTGAAAATATTACTAATTTGTGGTTACAAGGGTGCGTGGAAACTGCACAATGCATGCTCATAACACAGTCATTTTATGGAGTTTCATCACCAAATTTTCAACATAGGCATTTTTGGACCTCTGCAAATGAACATACGAACATATGAAATTTGCCAGCAGATAAAGGCCTAGAGGTCTATCAAGTCTGCTCGAATGTACAGCTAGCACCCCTTATTCTGTAGCTACTCCTTCCTTCTACCCTTCCCCTTCATTAACCCTCCCCCTTGTCCTGTCCCATTCTCATTTGAAGCAGTCCACTGTTCTACTGCATATCACTTCAGGAGGTAACGCATTCCACCCAGCCACCACCCTCTCTGTAAAAAAGTGTCTCCTCATCTTCCTCCTGAACTTTCCTTGCTCCAGTCTCATATCATGGCCCCTGGTGTCCCTCCCCTCCCTTACTTTGAACAACCCCTCTGTACTTGTCTTGTTTATTCCTTTCATGTATTTAAAGGTTTCAATCATGTCACCCCTGTCTCTTCTCTCCTCCAGTGAGTACATGTTCAACTCCTTCAACCTCCTCTCTCGTATGATAAGTCCCCAGCCCCTTGATCATCTTTGTCTGCACTGCACCCCCTCAGTAACTTAATGTCCCTCTTCCAGATACGACCACCAGTACTGCAGTACTCAGGTGTGGTCTAACTAATGACCTATACAGTGGCAGAATCACCTCCTCCCTCCTCGAGGATATACCCTTGCAATACAACCCAGCATTTTGTTGGCCTTTGCAGCTGCCTTCCTACATTGTGCTGAGTTGTTCATTGACCCTGTAATGAGCACACCCAGATCCTTCTCCTCCTCTGTCTGGGCTGGCTGCACTCCCCCAGCTGGTACTCCTCCTTGGGTTCTTCATCCCAAAATGCAGCACCTTGCACTTTTGGCATTAAAGCCAGTTGCCAGGTGTCTGACCAGGTTTCAAGCTTTACCAGATCATCCTGCAACCCCTGCCATCCCCTAGGTCATCCACCACCGCGCCTACCTTGGTATCATCAGCAAACAGACTGATCTTGCTCTTGATGTCCCATGATATGTCTGCAATGAATATCCCAAACAACACTGGTCCCAACACTGAGCCCTGTGGAACACCACTCATCACTGCCCTTGGGTGTGAGAGCTCCCCACCCACCAACACCCTCTGTTGCCTTCCCTGCAGCCAGTTTCCTACCCATCTCACCAGCTTTGCACCCACCCCTGTGCCTACTAACTTCCTTCCCAGCCTTCCATGTGGCACTGAGTCAAATGCCTTACTGAAGTCCAGATACAGGACATCTGCTGCATGGTCCTTGTCCAGTTGCCTAGTTAACCAGTCATAGAACTAGACCAGGTTGGTTTGGCAGGATCTGCCACATATGAAGTCATGCTGTCTGCTGTCCTGTAGTCCTTTGGCCTCTAGGAGGGCCACCAGCCTCTCCTTCAGGATGGTCTCCATTAGTTTTCCCACGATGGATGTGAGGCTCACTGGTCTGTAGTTTCTCGGTTCATCCTTGGGGCCACTCTTGTGGAGGGGCACCACATGAGCCATCCTCCAGTCCTGAGGTACACACCCTGAATGTAGTGAGGCATTAAATAGGTCTGCCAAAGGTCCTGCAAGGACCTCTGCCAGCTCCTTCAGTACCCTGGGGTGGATGCCATCTGGGCCTGGCACCTTGTCCACCCTCAGTGCCTTCAAACCCTCTCAAACTCTGCTCTCCATAATTTCCCCATCTGTCACCACTTCCCACCCTGCTTCTGCCATTTCCTGCACCTTGGGTGTCACCCCCCTCTTCTGTTTAGTAAATACTGAGCAGAAGTACTCATTTAGTGCTTCTGCCTTATCGCACCCTGCTTCCACCCAAACCCCCTCCCTCCTAATCCTTACTTTGTGGTCCTTACAGCTCCTTTTCTCCCTGATGTACTTAAAGAAGTCCTTCTCCCCCCTTCTTAATGCCTTGTGCCAGCCTGAGTTCCATAGATGCTTTGGCTCCCCTTACTGCCCTTGTCACCTCCTTCGATTCTGTCAAGTACTCCTCCCTGTCCTCCCCCCTTCCTGTTTTCTTGTACTTCCTAAAGGCAGCTCATTTCCTCCTTACCTTTTCCATGACCTCCTTGCTCAATTAGATCAGTTTCTTAGCCCTAACCTTCTTGCTCTGGGCTTTGCAGCAGGTTTTGGTTGCCTCCACTATCCCCAGCTTTATGAGCTCCCACCTCTGGTTAGTGTCCATTCTAGATTGAATTCTGGTCAGGTACCCTTTTACCACTTCCCCCATCCTCCCAAAGTCAGCCCTCCTGAAGTCCAACACTATTGTGCCAGATTCCACTCCTTCCTTGCCCATATCCAATGTGAGCCATACTGAGTGGTGGTCACTCCCTGACAGCAGTTCCTCCACTATAAGTTCTCTCACAAAGCCCCCATTTGCCAGCACAAGGTCAAGGGTATTCCCTAACCTGGTTGGTGTCACTGTCATTTTCATAAAGTCTCCCAAACATGGATTTCTCACAGCGACCACGCTATTCTGTGCAGGAAGTGCGAAGACACATTTCAGCCAGGATCTGAAAAATGACAGCTGTACTGTTCATAGGGAGGTGCAGAACAATTGCAATGTTGAAAACCTGGAGTGAAAATATTATAAATTTGCGAACTTACGAGCGTGCATACAAACTGCGCAATGCACGCTCGTAACACGGTCATTTTATGGAGTATCGGCACCAAATTTTCAACATAGGCATTTTAGGACCTCAGCTCATTAACAGCATCACTGTCATTTTCATAATCAGTCCCAAACACTGATTTCCCACAGTGACTGTGCTATTCTGTGCCAGAAGTGCGAAAACACATTTTGGCCAGGATGTGAAAAATTACAGCTGTACTGTTCACAAGGAGGTGTGGAAAAATGCCAATGTTGAAAATCTGGCATGAAAATATTGCAAATTCGTGAAGGTCCGAGCATGCGTAGCAACTGCAAAACACACGCTCATAGAACAGTCATGTTTTGAATGTTTTCCACAAAATTTGCAACATAGGCTTTTTGAGAGCCCACCTCATGAACGCTGGCACTGTTGTTTCATTAATCAGTCCCAAAAGGTGATTCCACACAGAGACAGTGAAATCACCTTTCAGGGCCCATTAACGCTATGACAGTGGCAGAATTCATGTGGAGGGGACCCAAAAACCCCATGCTGAAAATAGAAACATAGAAACATAGACTTAACAGCAGATAAGGACCACTTGGTCCACCTAGTCTGCCCATTTCCCTACCTACAGGATAAGCCACAGATCCCAGTTAACCAACAGCCTATTTCTTCCTACCCCCACAAGAATTGCCTTATGTCTGTCCCATGCATTCTTGAATTCTCCCACAGTTTTAGACCCCACAACCTCCTCAAGAAGGTTGTTCCATGCTTCCACTTCCCTCTCTGTGAAAAAATACTTTCTCACATTGCCCCTGAACTGCCCCCTCTATCTTTAAATTGTGTCCCCTTGTTCTTGCACCTCTCTTTTTCTGACAAATGCTACCCTCTTGGACTTTGTTGATTCCACTGAGGTACTTAAAAGTTTCTATCATTTCCCCCCTCCCTCCTTTCCTCAAGGGTATACATATTAAGCTCCTTTAGTCTCTCCTCGTATAGCTTCTCTTGCACACCCTGCACCATTTTAGTTGCCCTCCTCTGGACTGCCTCTATCCTGTCTATGTCCTTGCAGAGATGGGGTCTCCAGAACTGGATGCAGTACTCCAGATGGGGTCTCACCAACAGTCTGTACAGAGTGATAATAATTTCTTGTTTTCTACTGGTGATGCCTCCTCCTATGCATCTCAGTATCTCCCCAGCCCTCCCTACTGCCTTCTCGCATTGCTTGCTAACCTTAAGGTCATCTGATATGATTACCCCCCAGGTTCCTTTCCTTTTTTGTTGTTGTTACTACCTCTCCCCCATTGTGTAATCTTCCCTTTGGTTTCTATTTCCCAGGTGCATTATTTTGCACTTCTTTGCATTGAATCCTAGCTGCCATACTTCCGACCATTCTTCAAACCTTGCCAAGTCCCTTCTTATCCTTTCCACGCCTCCTTGTGTATCAACCCTGTTGCAGATCTTTGTGTCATTTGCAAAGAGGCATACTTTTCCTTCCAGTCCATCTGCAATGTCACTTATAAAGACATTAAAAAGGACTGGGCCAAGTACTGAACCCTGCAGTACCCCACTAGTAACTCCTCTTTCTTCAGAGTGGACTCCATTTACAATTACCTTCTGTGTCCTGTTGTACAGCCAGTGTTTTACCCTGGCTAGCATCCTGGGACTCACTCCCAGGCTGGTTAATTTGACTATTAATATTTTGTGTGGGACTGTGTCAAATGCCTTGCTAAAGTCTAAGTAGGCCATGTCCACAGCCCCTCCCTGGTCTACTACTTTGGTTACCCATTCAAAGAAATCTATTAGATTCTTCTGACATGGCCTTCCCACTGTGAACCCATGCTGCCTTTGGGTCTGTGCCCCACTGGCTTCTAGGTACTCAACAATTCTTTCATTCATAAGTAACTCCATCACTTTCCCTACCACAGAGGTCAAACTGACAGGTCTGTAGTTTCCTGCCTCTGTCTTGGTCCCACTTATGTGAAGGGGAATCACATCTGCCTTCCTTCAGTCCTTGAGTGCCACACCATCCTTCCATCATTTGTTAAAAAGGGTAGTCAGTGGTTTCACAAGTTCTCCCATTAATTCTTTTAGAATTCTGGGGTGAATTCCATCAGGCCCTATTGCTTTGTCCACCTTCAGTTTTAGGAGTTCTTTCAGAACCCTTTCTTCTGTGAAAGGACTTGGATCTACCCCCCTATCAAGAATGCTTCTGTTAATTGGATTAGGCACCTCCACCTCCTCTTTTGTGAATACTGAGCAGAAATATTTGTTCAGTATCCCTGCTTTTTCACTGTCCCCCTCTGCCCACCCACCGTTCATTCTATTCAGCCTCACTATCCCTCCCTTTGTCTTTTTACACTCTCTGATGTACCTATAAAAGGTTTTATCCCCTTCTTAACTGAGTTGACTATATTTTCCTCAGTTTGGGTCTTTGCTATTCTGACTTTCCTCCCTGCTTCCTTCTGTCTTAGCTGGTACAGCTCTCTGTCCTGCTCCTTCTGTGTTTCCTTATACTTCCTGAATGCTATTTTTTTCTCTCTGACTTTCCCCACCACCTTTTTTGAGAACCATAGTGGCTTTTTCTTTCATTTTGATTTTTTTATTTGCTTCACACAAAGGTTTGTTGCCTCTGTGATGGCAGTTTTGATGATCCCCCATTGTTGCTCCACCCCTCCTTCTAGCTTGTTTGCTAGTGCTTTTCTGAGTCACTCTCCCATCTTGCCAAAGTCAGCCCTCCTGAAGTCCAGTACCCTCACTTTGTATGGCTTGATTCAGTAGCTGAGTTTAACATGAACCACACTGTTTGATAGTCACTTGTTCCCAGATGGTAACCCACTTCTAGATCTGAAATCCTCTCACTGCCCCCATTTGAGAGTATGAGGTCTATAATTGCTCCCTCATGAGTGGGTTATAAAACTAGCTGTCTGAGGCCTGCCACCTGTAGGGCATTGAGAATGGCCCTGCTCTTGGATGTGGCTACAGCAAATGTGCTCCAGTTAACATATGGCATATTCAGGTCTCCCATCAACAGTATCTCACCTTTCTCTGCCATCCTAAGAATGCCTTCTATCATATCATTGTCCATTCTGTCCCCCTAACATAGGGGTCTGTACACAACCCCTGTGCAGATTGTGGTGCCATTTCTAGTCTCTAAGGTGACACACAGTGCCTCCTCTCCTCCCTGTTTACTCTTTTGTTCAGTTGCTTTTGTCTCTTCCTTTAAGTAGAGAGCTACTCCTCCCCATCTTTTCCCCTGCCTGTCTCTCCTGTAGGTTATGTATCCTGGTATGTTAACATCCCAGTCATGGTTCTCTGTGCACCATGTTTCTGTGACTGCTACTATATCTAGGCATCCCTCTTCCATGAAGGCCACCAGTTCATGGAGCATGTTGCTCAGACTATGGGCATTGGTACTCATTACCCTCCATTTCCTGATGGCCTTACTCTTTTTTGCCCCATCCTGTCCTTCTTGCTTTGTCACTTTCTCCATTTATCCCTGCTCTTCTCCCTATTGACACCTCTATTCTGGTGTTTTCCACACTTACTACCATGACATTTTTTGGGGGACTAGGATTTCCCTGCTCCTTTCCGGTGCCTCCCCCCTTGGCTAGTTTAAATGCTTACCAATGAAGCATTTAAACCTATCACCTAGGATCTTGGTTCCCCTCCTGGACAGATGCAGACCATCATGCCAGTATAGGCTTGCATCACTCCAGGTGGACCCCTAGTCATAAACATAGAAACATAGAAACATAGAATTTGACGGCAGATAAGGACCGCTTGGCCCACCCAGTCTGCCCATTTCCCTACCACTGGATAAGCTGCAGATCCTAGTTCACCAGCAGCCTACTTCTTCCTACCCCCACCCCCAGAACTGCCTTATGACTATCCCATGCATGCTTGAATTCCACCACTGATTTTGACTCCACAACCTCCTCCAGAAGGCCGTTCCATGCATCCACAACCCTCTCTGTGAAAAAAATACTTCCTTAAATTACCTCCTGAGCCGCCCCCATCTTCAAATTGTGCCTCTTGTTCTTGCACACTTTTTGAAAGATGCTACCCTCTTGGACTTTGTTGATTCCTTGCAGTTACTTGAAAGTTTCTATCATGTCCCCCTCCTCCTTCCTTTCCTTGAGGCTATACATATTAAGCTCCTTAAGTCTCTCTCTTATATGTCTTCCGGTGCAGACCCTGCACCATTTTAGTTGCCCTCCTCTGGACAGCTTCCATCCTGTCTATGTCTTTGTGGAGATTGGGTCTCCAGAACTGCACACAGTACTCCAGATGGGGTCTCACCAGCTGTCTGTACAGAGGGATAATAACTTCCTGTTTTCTACTGGAGATGCCTCTCCCTATGCATCCCAGTATCCCCCCAGCCCTCCTTGCTGCCCTCTCACATTGCTTGCCCATCTTTAGGTCATCTGATATGACTACCCCCAGGCCCCTCTCCATTTTTGTTGTTGTTAGTATCTCACCCCCCATTATGTACTCTTCCCCTGGGTTTTTGTTTCCCAGGTGCATTACCTTGCACTTCTTAGCATTGAATCTAAGCTGCCATACATTTGACTATTCCTCTAACCTTGCCATCCCTTCTCATCCTTTCCACCCCATCCTGTGCATCAACTCTGTTGCAGATCTTAGTGTCATCTGCAAAGAGACATACTTTCCTTCCAGTCCTTTGCAATGTCGCTTATAAAGACATTGAAGGACCGTCCATACTGAACCCTGCGGTACCCACTAGTAACCCTACTTTCTTCTGAGTGGACTCCATTTACTATTACTCTCTGTGTCCTATTCTCCAGCCAATTTTTACCCAGGCTGTCATCTTGGGACCCACACCCAGGCTGGCTAACTTGTATATTAATCTTTTGTGTGGGACTGTGTCAAATGCCTTGCTAAAGTCTAGGTAGGCCATGTCCACAGCCCCTCCCTGATCTACTACTTTGGTCACCCAGTCAAAGAAATCTATCAGATTTGTCTGGCATGACCTTCCCGCTGTGAATCCATGCTGCCTAGGGTCCTGTGCCCCTATGGCCCTAGATACTGGACAATTCTTTCCTTTAGAAGTGATTCCATCATTTCCCTATCACTGAGGTTAAACTAACAGGTCTATAGTTTCCTGCTTCTGCTTGCTCCCACTTTTGTGAAGGGAATCACATCTGCCCTCCTCCAGTCCTGGTTTACCACCCATCCTCCCATGATTTGTTAAAAGGGTAGTCAGTGGTGTCACTAGTTCTACCTTAGTTCTTTTAAATTCTGGGATGAATCCCATCAGGCCCCATTAGCTTTGTCCACCTTCAGTTTTAAGAGTTCTTTCAGAACCCTTTCTTCTGTAAATGGGTCGGTATCAACTTCTGTATCCAGCGTGTTACTACTGTTTGTTTTATTTACCTCTCCCTTTTCCTTTGTAAATACTGAGCAAAAATATTTGTTTATTATCTCTGTCTTTTCACAGTCTCCCTCTGCCCACCCTCCCTTGCCTTTATTAAGCCTCACTATCCCTCCCTTGGTCTTCCTTCGCTCCCTGATGTACCTATAAAAGGTTTTATCCCCCTTCTTAACTGAGTTGGCTATCTTTTCATCGGTTTGGGCCTTTGCTGTTCTGACTGCCTTCCCAGCCTCCTTTTGCTTTAACTGATACAGTTCTCTGTCCTGCTGGTCCCCAATGAAGACAAATCCCTGAGCTCTGCATGAGTTTTTCAACCACTGATTGAATCCCATGGTGTGGAGCTCCCTAGCCTCTCCTACACCATAGACAGGCAGCACCTCCAAGAAGGTCACCACACGTGCCACTTGTCTAAGGCCCCTCCCCAATTCCACAAACTCTTCTTGCACTGCTGTAATCCCTTTCTTAGCCAGGTAATTTGTTCCTAGGTGGACAATGACATCCAACTCCCTCCCCTGTGCAGCTGATCCAGCAATCCTGAGGATTCGCTCCCTGTCCCTCCAAGCCATGGTGACAGTCAGGCACCTTACCTCCCTCTCCCCTTCCTCCCCCAGTTCTACCTTCCTAACGATGGAGTCCCACACCAGGAGTTGTTTCCTTCCCCTGTGGGGTCCCATGCCACCCTCCTGTGGGACTCCTTTTTGGAGGTTACCAGCATCTTCCTTGGTCTCCACTGCAGGTGCCTCCATAGAGGAACCACACTTTGCCAGAATGGCATAGGATTTGTGGAGAGGTACAAGTGGAGGGATGCGCCTCTGTTCCACCACTCCCACTCTCTCTGATCCCACTGTAGTCCAACCATTCCTCTTTCTTGGCAACCTCTGAGGCAACGGCAGTGGCACTGGTGGTCCCTAGATAGAAGAGGAGGTCCCACAAGTCCTGACCAACTCTGCCTGGTGCCAAATTTGGTGCCAAAATTCCAAAAAATTACTGAGATATGCATCAAAGTTAAAAACAAAGTATGTATGTCATTACATAACTTACTGGCATTTCCTCAGTTTGCGGTTGACTTTGAAGAGGGCAGACATGTTCCCGGTTCACCAAAGATTATTGCACCGGGCTCTGGAGGTAATTATGGGGTGAGGGGGTGTGAGGAGTTTGGGTATGCAGTGGGAGGGCACGGGTTGCAGGAGGAGGGTGCAGACGGTGAGGGATCATTTTCTTCTTTTTAGGAGTAAAAAAACAAGATGTCACGGAATGGCTTTTTTTTTGCAGGTACTTTTGGCACACTAAGGTGGGCTCCCAGCATGCCACCTGCATGTTCTGGGGTAGGGGAACACTGGAGCTGATGGAGATTGGGCATCCCTGTCGGCACATGCTTGGGGAGGCTCATGAGCTGAGGGGGATTGGGCAACCCCCTTGGCACACAAGAAATAGGGGGTTATGCCAATGGGGATTGGGCACTCCCATCAGCAAACACAAAAGGAGGGGGGACATAAGCCAATGGGGACTGGGCACCCCCCTCAGCACACAAGAAATGGAGGAAACAAGCTGATGGGGACTGGGCTTCCCATCAGCAACAGCCCTGTAATGAGTGGTCACTTTCTCATTGCAACGGATGACGCTGCAATGACGAGGCGGCCCTTGATTGCAGCAGCTAAAACTTTAGATGGTTGTGGCACGCTGGCTGAACTAGAGTCAGCAGCAGTGTGCCACACCACTGGGAACACTAGGCCAAGCCTTTAAAGACCGTGGGGGCATTGGCCACAACAATGCTGCACCTCCACAACCTGCTTCTTACTAAAGCTGCCGCAATATGTTTCTTGCACTTACGTTCAATTAACATAAAAAGGGATGCATGTTTTCCTTAGAGTTGTCAACTCTAAAGCTCTCCCCATTAGGTGTGTATGTTTCTAGAGTGTATAGAATGGGGTGAACTTTAGGTTTGACAACCCCAAGGAGGACTGTACCCCAGATTTGTTTTTGGGATGGTGTGGGGTGAGGGGTGGGGTTAGGGTTGGAACCCTAAAGCCACATTTCCCAGATTGCATCACTTTAGCCTGAAGCGTTAGTGTTGCATAAATGCAGTTTTTTTGCAAAGAATATAATACATGAATGTAGCTTCTTCTCATAAGATTGATTAGCAGTTATTTCCCAGTATAACTATCAATAAAACTATCAATTGAAAGTATAAACCTACACTAATCAATGAAAGAATATACCACAGAAATTAAAAGTATGCACAAAAAGTACATAAAACCCAATACTACACACAAATATCTACTAATTACAAAATCAGTTAACTAGTTAATGCATAAAATGACATACCTACTAAACCAGCTTTGAAACCAAAATCACAGCATTACCACCTAAATATCCTTTCAAATCTAAACCACAAAAATTGTAACCTACCCCCTAACACTAAGCTAACAATTCACCCCGTGTCAAACAACTATGTCACTTGATGCACCAGCTCTTTCTCTGTCTTCTGATGCCAGGCATTTCATGTTGCTGTTGGTTCATATGATATTCAGCAGCAGACAAAACAATTATTTTATTTAAACTGTGGTAACCAGGAAAGGCACACTGAGCCAGGGCTCTTTTCCAGATGCAACATGGAGAGCTGGGTAATAATAAAAACATATACAAGAAAGTGACAGTGCTTTAAAAAATGCAATATAGTCGCTCACATGCCAAATATGATCAAAACATAAAGCACCACCATCCTAAAGTATTTAAAAAATGAAGAATTGGTACTTAAAGTAGTTGCACTGGGTGCATGAACCCATCTTGGGGGACTTCTGAAACCATAATGACACTTACCTGCCTGCTGACTTCACTAGGCCCAATCAATGGGTTTATTTACCTGTAAACCACTATATATAATTTAGAATTTGTCTTTTTTTTGTTTGTTTTGATTTGCTGGCAGATAAGAATCATTTGGCCTACCTAGTTTGCTGCTTTTTTCCTGCCTATACCTATGTCTCAGACCCTATCTGATCTCTGCCCCAACCCCATTTCCCAATTAAGAGTCCCTATTTGCCTAACCCATGCATGCTTGAAGACCACCATTGTTCTCTCTCTCCCACTACCTCTGCTGGAAGACTGTTCCAGGCATCAACCACTCTTTCAGTGAAGAAGTTCTTCCTTACATCCCTCCTTAATTTTCCCCCTTACAGCTTCGTTGCATGTCCCCTTGTTCTCATGCATCTTCTCCTCTGAAAAATACTCGCCTTTTGTATCTTGTTCAACCCCCATGAGTTATTTATAGGTCTCTATCACATCCCCATCTCCCTCCTCTCTTCCAGGGAGTACACACTGAGATCCCTTAGCGTCTCCTCATAGGGCATCTGATGCAGCCCCTACACCATTTTAGTTGCCCTCCTTTGCATAGCCTCCACCCTATGTCCTTCCTAAGATATAGTCTCCAGAGCTGGACACAGTACTCTAGATGGGGTCTCACCAATGATTTGTACTGTGGCAACACCACCTCCCTTCTTCTGCTGGTAATACTCCACCCTATGTATCCCAGCATCCCACTGGCCCTAACTACAGCCCTGTCACACTGTCTTGCCATGATGAGATCATCAGATATGATTATCCCCAGGTTTCCTTTCTGTTTGGAGGCCATCAATACCCCCTCCATATTATACTCTGCCTCTGGGTTTCTGTGTCCTAGGTGCATTATTTTGCACTTTTTTGCACTGAAAATCACCTGCCATACCCTTCACTATTCCTAGAAATTTCTCAGGTCCTTGCACATTTTCACTAAGCCATTTGAGGTACCATCCTATGGCACATTTTTGGAGTCATCTGCAAAAACGCATACCTTCCCTTCCATCTCTTACTGTATACAAGGTCACTTATAAAAACGTTAATGAGAACTACAACCAGTACTGAGCTCTGAGGTACATGGCTGGTCATCATCCTTTCCCCCAAGTGAATTCCATTTACCACCACCTATCCTTCAACCAATTATGTACCCAATTTACCACCTTAGGCCCCCCAAACTGCCCGGTTTCCTAATGAGCCTTCTATTTGGCATGGTGTTGCAGGCCTTGTTGAAGTATTAGTATGCCAAATCCAATGTCCCACCCTGATCTATTTCCTGGGTTACCCAGTCAAAGAAATCTATTTGTTTCATCTGACACGACCTCTACCCAATAATTGATGCTGACTCATGTTTTGTAACTCACTGGATTCAAGATACTCCACAATCATTTATTTTAATAATGACTCCATTAGCTTCCCCATCACTTAAGTCAGCCTGATTGGCTTACTGTTGCCACCTTCCTCCCTGCTACCATTTTTATGAAGAGGGACTACATCTGCCTTCCTCGAGTCCTTACGAACCTTTCCTGTTTACAGTGAGTTGTTAAATAGAGCTGTCAGCATTGTATCCAGAACCTCCTTGAGTTCCCTCAACACCCTTTGCTCTACCCTGTCTGACCCCATAGCTTTATAAATTTTCAGATTTGCGAGTTCTTTCAGTACTCTGTCTTCTGAAACTGGACTTGTGTCTACCTCCCTCACCCCAGCATTCCTGCTGCTTCTTCAGGTATGTAGTCCATCCTTTCCTCTTCCACTGTGAAGATTGAACAGAAATATATGTTCAGGATATTTGCTATTTCCTGATCTTCCTGTGCACAGTCTCCCTTGTCCTTTTAATCTCAAATACCTCCTTTTGTCTTCCTCTTCTCATTTACATACATAAAAAGGTTTGCATCCCATTTAGTTACTTCATTTGGCTAGCCTTTCCTCAGTTTGTGCCTTTGTGCTCCTCACCACTTTCCATTCTTCCCTAAGCCGTTCCTGGTACAATTTGCTGTCCTGTCCCCTCTTATTCTCTTTATGCTGCATTTACAGCGTTAACCATTTCAGCCACCACCTTTGAGAACCACAGTGGTCTCTTTTTGTTGTTGTTGTTTTTTTCTCACTTCTTTGGAGCAAAGGTTTGAGGCCTTCTCTATTTTCTCTAGTAATCTGGCCCATTGTTCCTCCACCTCACCCTGGTTATTTCCCCTTTCTGTCAGAGGCATTTATCCATTTATTTTTAAATCTCCCCTCCTGATGCCCAGGACCCTCATCCTTCTACTATTGCATCTCCTATGTCCATCTCCCACACTTGCCTATCCAGGTTTGGGTCCTACAGGGCTCCATTCTTTGTCCAATCTTCTTCTCCAACTTCCTAAATGTTGTCTCCTCTGCCTGTGTCAACTTTCAAATTCACATGTATGCAGATTCTTTACACCTCCAGTCCCTCAACTACATCACTGGAAGTCTCGCTCCAGGAAGAGTTTCATAATGTTCAGTTCTTTTTCCAGTCCAACCATCTTTGAGTCAACACAAACAAAAAAATCTGTTTTTATGATCTTTGGTACAAGCCAGATTCTTGCCCAGTTATTTCCCCTCCACATCTTCTCCATGCTGCATGGCACACTGTTTAAATTAGTCCCAATTTTCAAGTACCATGTTGTGTCTTTAGATAGCTGATTAGACTTTTCTGCCCACATTGATATCATGCCAAACTGTACCCCAAACCTGGTGCCCTGTACCACAACAATGACTGCCTTTCTCCACAGGTAGGAAGGGATCTGGTCACCAAAATGGTTATCCTGATTTTTGACTATGTCACCACTCTTACACCTCCCTTGCTGTCATCCTACCAGAACCATTTACCTACGAGTTTAAATGGAAGTATTGCACCCAATGGCTTGCACTGCATGCCAGGTTGGTGTAAGTATAAAGTGGGATGTCCAGACAATGAGACCCTGCCCCCGATGAAGACTATAGTCAAAGCACTGGGGCATTTTGTGGTTGACCTTCACTAACTCAACCACATTATGCACCATAGAAAAATGAACAATAATTGGATATATTTTCTATTGTTGAGCCTCTTATTTCAGAAGTCATCTGTTGTTCAACCTTTAAAGTGTTGCTCTGAACTCCATTCCCCAGTGCCTGAATTCTGGATTTGTGTAACCTCCTTTCCCAGACTGGACACCCTTTGCATTGCCTTCTGCCACTTTACTACCTGCTCACCATTCTCATATCAACCACTGATCCCTTTACTGTTCCCGAGCCATCCTCCTTCTCCCGTAATGTGGCCAGTCCCACTGTGTCTCTCTCATCTCTAAATACCAGATTGCATCACTCCACTCATGCCTATTCCCATCTCCTCTCCCAATCTCCTCCTCCTCCTATTACATGCACTCAAGGGACATCCGCACCTCCACTCTTCCCCACTTACACTCATCAGCTGAAAAATCTGCTTTCTCACACTGCCTCCTCTCCTTCTGAATCCAGCTAACCATCTCTATCTATCGCTTCCCTCTCTCCCTCAATTAGATGCCTACTAAAATTCATCCCCCTTCCCTCTCCTTACCCTTGCCTTGATTCTGAGAACCCCATAACTCTCCCTTCTCCCAAACCTTATAGTCTGAGAAATCTTGTTTAGTCTATCAACCTGTTTTAACTCCTTTCAACACCAGCTCAGCCTTCCATCTCTCTGGAACTATGCATTTTGTGAATTTACCCAATTTGCACAAGTGATTTGTATGCAAGTTTTTTTGTCCTCCATATACAATGTTTTGCCATTTTGTCTGCACCACAATCAACTTATGCTTTTTATGTCATTGTCATTGTAACTACATCAGCAGACTAACTGTATTTTGTTTGTAATTGTGCTTCTCCCCTTGCCCTTTCCCAGAGTCACACCTGGAAATGAACCTAAGCTCAGTGTGCCTCTCCCTGTTACCAATTCTTAAGTAAATAAATATGTAAATAAAATAAATTAACTGTGTGGTTTGCTTCTGCTGCTGTCCTTATGCTGAGCCACACTGTAAAATGATCACTGGACCCAAGATGGCCTCCCACCTTAATGTCTATGCAATTGTCCCTGATAGTGAGGACCAGATCCAGTATTGCCCCATTAAGAGTGGGCTGCCTGACTAGTTGCCTAAGACATGCCCCTTGTAGGGAGTCTGCAATGTGCTTGTTTTTAGCTAAGGCCATGGTTGAGATGCTTCAATCTACATCCAGCAGATTGAAGTCCCCACCAGCAGCAGCTCTACTTTTTCTGCCATTGTGCATTTTTCTGCCATTGTGCTCTCCAGTGCCTTGTCCAGTTCTTTTTCTGGGTTGGACGCCTGTAGATAAACCCAGTGTAAACAGATGCTCCAGCTCCAGTCTCCAAGTTGACCCACAGTACCTCCAGCACCTCCTTTCCCCATTGGTGTCCATCCATTTCCATTGCTTTTATACCATCCTTTATATACAACAGCAACACTTCTCCTTCTCCTTTCTTCCTCACCCTATCATTCCTGAACTGAGTATAACCTGGTATGGCCATGTCCTATCATGATTCCCTGTGCACCACAACTCAGTAATGACCACAATCTCCAGGTCTGCTTCTGCCATGATTGCTACCAGCTCTGGATTTTATTTCCAGGACTCTGAGCATTTGTACACAAGGCCTGTCACACCTTTTTCATAGTTTGTCTACAGCCCCCCCTTTTACTTTTTGCCCTGCCTCCTAGCCCCTCTTGGTTTGCTACTTTTCCCCATCCACTTTTTCTACTACCACTGTGCTGTTTTCATTGTTCTACTCTCTGGGATAGTCAACTCCCCTCAGGTCCTCCCTTCTTTCTGTTTCAGTCTGGGTGGGGGCAATTTCAGCCTCCTTTTTTACTTCAACTTCCTTTGTCTCCATTTGTAACTACTGTATCTACATTCTGTGTTCATTATGATATAAAAAGCTAAAATGGTACATTTACTGTGTGTACTGTATACAAATACCCTGTGCAAGTGTGCATTGTACATATTCAGACACCTGCTCAGGTGCTCTGAAGGCAGCATATTTGAAGTGTCTTTGAGGTACAAATGAAATTGTGAGTCACACACCTGCAAAATGAATACAAATAAAAGTGCCACAAATGCTATATTCAGCAGGTCATTTAGGGATTTGCAAAACAAATAATGCTGCAGCACTAATGTAAGGAATGCACCCATGAAACTGAGAAGAGACACATGCTTACCAGGTGGCATGCTAGCCATGCATTGCCATTGGTGCTGATCTATATATAGCCTTCAACACCTGTGTTTTACAATGGCCTGAATGGCTACAGAAAATCAAAAACAGAATGCAGTATTGGGGGCAAAGAATGTCCACTACAGCTATGGTGGGAGTTCTAGGAGATATGGGGATTTATGCCCTACTCACTCAGTATGCAGATGGGACAAATATTGATTGTACCCACAAAATATAAAAGTGCCCAGAAACTAACTGAATAGGCCTCAGAGGTCTGTGGAGCCATATATTTTCTACCAAAGATGTAAGAATATATAAGGGATGCACAACAGGGACCTGGGAAATACATGCTTTATTTTCACTAGTGCTGTTTGACCTTGGGTAACCTCATGAGTGGCATAAGCTATGAGTTATGTGCCCAAGGTCAAATAACACAAGAGAAAATAAATGATGCATTGCACAAGGTCCCTGTTGTGTATTTCATTTGTGCAATAGGCAGGGACTTTGTTTTTTTAATTTTCAGGTGAGACATAGTTTTTATTTTTTATAAATAAAAGTTCAATGGCTTTTTGTAAAAAAAAAATGCTCCTCCATTTGTCAGCAGCATTGTTGCAAGGGTAGTTGCCATGGACGCCACATCATAACACCATCATAGACAATGGGACGTCTCAGCTAGTAGTGCTTATGGAGTGAGTAGCAGTTCTTGCAGAGAGACTGCTGTTTAAATTTTTGCTTTTTCAGTTATTTAATAAAGAAAAGAAGAATCATGGTGTTTTTCTGCAGTGTGACCAATGATTTTGGAGTGTGCCAGAAGTAAAAGGAGATCACTGATAAATAGAGAGCATTGCTGGCAGCTCGAGAGGAGGAGGAGGAGAAAAGTGGATTAGCTTTAGGTAAAAATCTAAATTTACATATATATATATATATTTTTTTTTTTTTAAAGGCTTGCTATTTTCTCTGTGGCAGTGTTAGAGTTGATAATATGATGGCACTGTTCCAGGACACTGTTCGATGCCTGAAGGAGAGAGCTGAGGCAACTGGGTGGGTGGGTGCATGAGAACAGGAAACAAGCAGCTTGTGGTGTCATGGGCAAGTTTGACTACAAGCAGCAAAAAAAAAAAAAAAGACAAGTGTTTAAATTGGCTATGTGCTTACATGATGCTAGCAGACTTTTTTTAAACAATTGTGGCAGTTTGAGTGTTTGTGTCTTTGGCAGTTAAGAAAGTGCTGGAGAAGTGAAAGTGAAGCAAGTAGTGCAAGCCGGTGTTGAGGGAGACACATCATGATGACGTGCCTACTATGTACATAAATGCTACATGATATAGCTACTATGTACATAAATCCTGATGACGTAGCTACTCTGTACATAAACCAAATTTATTTACACAGTAGCTCAACTATTAAGATTTATGTAATAGATTTTGGGTCCATGCCTATTGCATAAATCAGAATATGTCCTATAGTTGTGATGGAGCTGTTTAACAACCTTTTTTTTCCCTTCTGTTTCTTCTCTCCCAGGGTGTCTGGCAGATGGGCTTCAGTTCTCCCTTCAGAAGGGCTCACATCCACCCCAAGACTGCGTTGCTTTCTCCCCCCATGAGTTCCCCCATGTATCCCCCCCCATGGCTGGGCCAGGGAGGAGAAGGCCATCCACACAGTACATTTGTGGGGGTTGAGCTGGGCACTGGGAGCATGGGCCAGGCTTCATGTAGCCTGCCAGAATTCCATGTTTAAATTTAAATTGTTAAGTTTAAATTTTATTCCCCTCCCTCATTGCTGGAGATGTACACATGCTATGGAGTGCTGCAGCACCCTCCCATCGTTGGCATCTTCTTGGGCATTCTGTACTTAGGCCTCCACCTGGGGAAGTCTTTCAGCAGGACCACCAAGCCCCCCCCAAGACAGCAAAACTGTCCTCTGAATGCTTGATCCTCTCCCTCCCCAGCTGCCCCCCTGCAACCCTCATTTGCCCATGAATATGGGTTGCTAGTGTGGCAGAAGGTAAGTGCAGTGCTTTAGCCGTCCATGACACCAGGCTGGCTTGTCACCTATGTGGCAGGAGGTAAAACAACCTTTTTTAATACATCTTACCAGACTCATTAGTTTCAGCCCACAAACATCCTCTTTTGTGAGGAACAAAGTGCCTTATTAATAAGCAGTTAATGATATGGTAAAATGAGGAGTTAACGTCTAGCATGCTGCGTGAGTACATTGGCATCTGTAACTTTGAATATGGCATGCTACTGCCCTGGCAATAATAGCTAACAGCCAGCAACTTTGCAAATAAATGGTTTGTTCTCAATTTTCCTAGCTTAGTATCCTGTCAGTTATGTATGACTAATGCTGCTAGTACTAGCGCTAATGTGATTAGCAATTGTCTATTGAGTATTAAATCAGGTATTTTAGTTTTTGCACTATTTACATTGTGAATGTCTGAACGAAGCATCTTCATTACACCTTCACTATTTAGCAGATGCAATAAACATTAACTCCACATGTAGTGCCAGCTCTGAATATGCTGCCCTGAATGCATTCTAAGTCACTTTAATAGCCTGTGATGGCATTCTAGTTTTATGAAGAAAAGTGGGCATATTAGTGAGGCAGGGAAAGTGGCCTTTTTAAATCATTATGTCATATTGTAATGGTAGGAATAAGGATTTAGTATGCTAAAGAAGCACAAATAGCTCCTGGTTACAGATTCTTTTTCTCACCAAGAGTTTCAAGGGTCAGACTTGGAGTTTCATGTTTGATGCACTGTGTATGTGGTATTTTTATTTGCAGAATCCATATTTTAATCTTCTGTAACATTTCAGTAAAAGAGCAACACTAGATGTACTGTAGCTTCTAGGGGATATCTGAAATGCTGCTTCTATCAGCTCCAGGAGAATTGGCATTGGGTGCAAGCAGGTTGTACTGTATATTGTAGATGCGCAGCAGCATAAATTAGCTCTCAGCTGCCCCTTGTTTTCCGACCATGCACTGTGGAACATTCAAATGAGAAAATAAGAAAAGGTGAAAAAATGAATCGAGAACTTGGCCTCAAGGCTTCAAATAGTGTTATAAATCACTTTTCTTCTACATTTGGAGTACTAGATTTCATTAAATCATTAAAGCATGAACAAATCTGCTTTTTGATGTAAATTTGAGAATACAAAAGTAACTTAGTAGTCCCAAAATGGAAGCTAGAGGTACATGAAAAATGGCACATTAAAATTCAGTGGTCATCGCTTTCATAACAAAAATTACATTTCGATCTGTGCTTAAGAATAATTGGTACAGGTTTGAATACAGCTGAATTACTTGATTTAAATATACATGCATCATATTGAATCATTTTGGATCATCTTTACAAATAGTAAAACGATACTGTAATTGAAATCATAGTTGCCTTAGAGGTTCGCCATGACATGTATAGTCAGTACTCCTGTGTGTCTTGATAGTCTGGTTACTGTAGCAATATTAGCACATACTGTAGTCATATTGTTTTCATCTTTTTGTTTATATTTTGACATTTGATTCACTTGCCTAACTAGTGTCTTGTAATAATGCATGCTGCAGTGTCCCAGAAGACATTAAAAGTGATCTGTTTTGTCTCAAAGTGTTCATGTTAATATATGCCCCACCATATAATGAATAAATAAATAAAATTGTATAATGAAGCCCATATTGAAGTTACTCACATTATATATTTACTTTGAGAATACATACAATGCTTCCTGATTCAGTGCTGTCAATATTTTATTTTTTCCAGCAGTGTATTTCTAAAGTAGCTCGTCCTGCATCCACCCACACAGTACTTGACTTATGGATAAATGGATGGTTTCAGCCTCCAGTGGTATTTTTCAGCCTTTATGAACCTTAAATTCATTGCAAGTGTAAAAAAATGAGATACAGTTTTTCCTTCCACAAACAAATAAGAAACCATTTTCAGATTCTGTTATCATCCAATAGATAGTACTCAGCTTGAATAGTATCAGATACAAAAAATACTCCAAAGTAAATGCAGCCTTCTCTTCAGAAAAAGTCTGAAATGATTCATGTTTAAAACTTGAAATTAGACTGCAAGACTAACCTGTGAATTTGACCCCCGTGGAGTTGTAACCCACATTTTTGAAACTACTGAATATGAAATCACTGCTTTAACTGAAGTAATCATGGAATCAGTTCTGATCTCCATACAACCAAGCAGTCGTTTTGTTTTTGTTTTTGTCATATAGTAAATTAATAACAGGGATGAAATAAATAAGAAAATGCAATATGCTTAACACGAGATGCTTAACTGTGAATATACTTCTTCAAGAATTGTCAGAAAATGTCACTTTAAGCAGCAGTGCAATGAAAAAGTTATTCCAAAAACTAATTTTCTGCTATGGTTATAAAAAATATTGGAAAAACTGTTGATTTGTTTTTTTTTTGGATGCTTCCTATGTTGTGTAATGTATATTTGCATTTTTATCTGGACTCTTATCCTCCTCAGATCCTCAGTATTATTTCTATGCAAAAATGAGGCAGCCATCTTTTTTTCTTGAGAATCAGTTACTTTAAAACATTCATAAAATTCTTAAATGATAATGAAAGCTGAAAATGTTACCACCAAAATAAACTGGAAGACATTTGGCACCATTTAGGAAGAAAAAAGATGTGATTAAATTTTAACCCATTTTTGTTTCACTGCTGCATTAAAAGCATGTAAATTAATTATCTAAACAGGCCTGGGTTTGATTCCAACAACTTCCACTTGCATACTGTATGACCCTGAGAAAGTCACTTGCCCTCCTCAGTACTCGAGGGTCACCCCTGAAAGTAAGCATTGTGTCTAGTGGGCCTTATCCAGTTACCAAAGGTAAATAAAAACTCAGGCTAGCAATTCACTTATAAATCAGTGTGGCACAAAGTGGCCATTTTTTATTTGATCGCCTGGCAACAGTAAAACTAGAATGCCTTAGGTAACAAAACACAATAATCACTTGCCAATGCGTAACTCTTAACACATTTTTCAAATTGCTGTATCAAAAAAAAAACAAACAACAATTCACTTATTTTCTGCCCAACATTTCAGACAAGGGTAGTAGATTAAAGTGGAAGAGAAAATGGGAACCTCCACAGAGAGATCTATGTGTGTATCTTAGCTCACATTTCATGCCTTGCCGAAGTGTTTAGGTCTCCTGGTAAAGAGGGCTGCCCAGTTAAAGGGCAGACCCCATTGTCCCAAGGCCCAGACAAGAGGTGGGAAGCTCAGGAGAAGGGGAAGGGGGGAGAGAGAAGAAGGGGAGGGGCTTTAAAGAAGAGCATAAGGTCACAAAAGGAGAGGACCTGATGAGATCACTGAAGGAATGGGCAACAGGGAGTGGTGGGAAAAGTGACGTGGCAACCTGTGATTGGCCAGGGCAAGCCAAAGGGCAGGACCTAATTGGGCAGTTATAAGGGGTTGCACAGCTAGGGGAACTTACGAATTTGCTCCATGAGTTTTTACCTCTGGATGCACATCACTTTTGGCAAAGTTTTGAGCCAGTGAGCATTTTGATAGTGATGGTATTCCGAGTTAAAAAAAATAGTAACAATAAAATAAAATATATTGCAGTTAAAGTTAAACTGTGGGGTTACAGGAAAAGACTGAGCAGATTTAGAAGGCTTGTAAGTGAGTAAACCAAGAAAACCACAGTGAGCTAGGTAAGGAGCCCCTTTTTTGGTTTATGTGCAAGATCTGGACAGAAGGAACGAGCTGCAAGAAGCAGATGAGGGCAGAGATTTGGGGAGTGTGCGATAGATGGGGTAGGAGACTGGAATAAGAAAAACAGGATGTGTAGACAGCGAGTGTTGTGCCTGTGTGGGCGGCAGAGCAAGGCAAACACACAAGGAAGTGGTGTTGTTGTTTAGGATTTGACTGGCATTCTGAAAGCCAGGGAATCAGAGCACTCAAGGAGCATTTTGGGGCTGAGGCAGGGTCCACGGGATGAGCTCTTCCAGGCAAAAGGGTATGGAAGGGGTCACCACGAGCCACTGAGCAGCTGATGTAACAGCCTGTGATGAGGGTTGCTGCAGGAGAGTGAGTAGAGAGACCAGCTAGCACCTAGGTGGTGCAGCCTCAAGGGGAAGCTGAACAAGGTTTAGATTAAGGAAGGGGTTTCCTCACAGAGAAGCAAGGTGTTTGTTAGGTGCAGGTAGCACTGAGGGAGTGCGAGCAAATATGGGATGTTGAGAGTGGAAGGAAGCCTGGGCCCACAGCGGGGGATAGTGTCTGACATCATCACCATGTGGTACGATGCCCAGGTGCAGAGGTGAAGAGCTAGCCAGGGGCTGTGGGGGATAGTGGGACTCCTGGCTACATCATGGAGCTCCCTTCCCCTCCATTTTGTTTCGGTAGTGGCTCATCAGGTAGCGCTTTCACTTCTGAAGCCAGAGGTTTGGGGGGTTGAGTTAGTCTTACAACAGTTACTTACAGGACACCCCACAACCAACAGTAATGGCACAATTGTGTTTGGAAGGGATGATGAATGGGCCCTGAGGAGGCACTGCATGGCATAGCATCTGACGTCCTCACCACACAGTGTGGGGTTAAGTATTATGGAGGGAAAGCTTGGGGCAGCATTTGAACAGGACTAATGGGACTGTGCAGGGAGCCTCCCCCTCTCCTCTGGTGGCCACAATTTAGGAGCTGCCAAAATTGAAAAGCCGAAGGGGATTCTCTGTGGGGCATAGCGAGGGCATCACCACCACGTGGTGCCAGGGAAAGGTCAGAGACAGTAACAGGTGCAAAGGGAGATCTGGAAAGGGGGCAGTGAGGGTCCAAAATGTGGTGATGGGCAGGCCCGGTGTACTTAATAGCAGCCCTTTTTCTGCTGCAAAGTCATGCACAATTTAAGAAGAAAAGGGCATGTTTAGAGACACTGCATGGTGATTGGTGTCTGATGTCATCGGGGTGCAGGATGCTGTATAGTAGGCTGGGAACAACACGGAGGTGGGGGAGATTTTGCAATACCCTATCCCACAGTGCAGCGGGGAGCAGTGGTTGCAGCATGCAGAAGACCACATCGAAATCCTGGTGGAAGCACAATTATGGTGAGATGCCAGGAGTGCATGAAGGCTTGGTGAAGCAAGACAGCCCTGTATAGCCTAGGTTATAATGGTAGGGGGGAGTCCATGGGTGAGGGGTGCACCCTCCAACTTCCTAAATTCCGCTGCAGCTGGTTTGGCAGGAAGGGATAAGGGATGCAGAACACATGAACAGGGAACCAAGGGGGGGGGGCAATGGGGAGGCCAAGGGGCAAAACAGCATTTTAGAGAAGGACAGTGGATGGCAGCTTGGGGCCTACAGGACTGGCTGAAGAGTGGCGGGCCAGCAGCAAAGAGGAACGGTAAAGGCTCTGGGATACAAATCTGGGCACTGGTGCTGATATAGCATGTAAGAAAAATGCTGACCTGTGGTGATTCTCTTTTTATTAGATACCTCAGACCAGAAGGATGGCACGAAAGAAATCGAAGTCGAGCAAAGAACACTGTTATCGGGCAATGATGGACCTAGTGGACAAGGCAAACCAGCTGCTGGAGGTGGTGGAGTCAGATGAGAGGCAGAAGGGTATGAAGTGTAAGGAGAAGCAGGGGAATGGGCAGGAGAGGAATAGAAGGGTGCCAAAAGGGCCTGGTGAACTGGAGCCCAGGGCAGTGGCCCCTGTGCCTATGCCAGTGGCACTTCTGATTCCTCCTCCCAGTAATCCTGTCCCAGAGCTGACCCTGCCCTGTGCCAGAGCCAGTGCCAGTGCTGGATCCTCCCACACCAGTGTTTCTGCCCCCTGCCACAGCCAGCAGTGCCACCACAAGGCCCGATACCCATACCCAGCCAAGCAGGTGTGCCCCAGCCGGGACAGAGCACCCCACAGCCAACTACAACAGGTAATCAGGTGGTGACACTAGAAAGCAGTGTCAAAGAATATGTTAAGCAGATGTTGAAAAGCATGGGGCATAATGGTTTGGAGCAGCCAGAGAAAGGCATTAGGAGAAATAAAAGGAACTGAGGCAGATGAGGAAAGTGGGGTGGCACCAGGGAGCTCCATGATGGGAAGGAAGGTCAGGGCGGCTAGCTGACAACATGCCTACGGCCATGAAAGAAAAGATCTGGAAAGGGGAATACATCTACATTTTCGCCTTGGCAAATGTCGACAACATGGATAAATATGAGGAGAAGGACAGTTTTGAGAAGAAAGACATGATGGCTGTGGTAGTCTTGTTAGGAAAGGGGAAGGATGACAAATCATGGAAAGGGGAAAACATGGGAAAATTGGTCCATGGCTTTCACCTACTTCTCTGCCATTGTCATTGAAAAGTGGCTGGAACTTGCTACCATACTCTTGACCTATTCCCTCATTATAAAAATTGCATATAAAAAAGGTGGCCATAGTTGGTTAAAATATGCCAAGAAATTTAGGAAAAGGATGGTGCATTTTGGGGACAAAAAATGGGATGCCAGACATATAGACCTGTGGCTGGAAATTTACATGGGGCCAGCTGAGAAGGAGGCCGAGGGGGAAAAGAGAGGGGGGGATGACGTTGAAGGCCTGTTGGGGATACAATAGGGAATTTTGCTTGTAGCCTAACTGCTGATTCTGACACGTATGTTCTAAGTGTGGGAGGCATCATCCAGCATCCAAATGCAGATACAGTTGGGAAAAAGGATCTGGCAGTCAGGACAACTCATACCAGCAGCTCTTTCGGACCAACCAAGACTCCATTAGGGGCCAGCACTAGGGGAAGAGAAACAGAGAGACAGCAATGGGAGGGAAGGGACACAACTACCAAATACAGCTCCAGGACAACTGAAAGCCCAACAGGCAGAGGTTTCTGGCTGGCCCATCCACCTATCAGATTGGAGGTACTAAAAGGGTGGTTGAGGGACTACCCAGACCAGGAGGCTGCTAAGAAGTTGCTGACAGGTTTCCGGCCAGGTTTTAGTCTACGTTTTCAAGGATTTAGGAAAGGGATGAGGGCAAAGAACCTCAAGTCCACACAGGGGAAGGAAGCAACTCTTGAACAAAAATTCAGAAGGAGGTGGCAGCAGGAGGGTGAAAGGCCCATTTGCCTCCCCCTGTTGCCTAATATGTGGATTTCTCCTTTGGGATTAGTGCCCAAGAAACAGCGAGGTGAGTACCGGGTGATACATCACCTATCCTACCTGGAGGGGGATTCAGTTAATGACTACACTGTGGTGGAGGACAGCAAGGTAACATAAGCAACCCTGGAGGAGAGGGTACAGCTAATTAGGTCTAAGCAGAGAGCCTGGTTGGCTAAGACAGACACAGAGTCAGTGTTCCTTTTACTTCCAGTCAGGCCAGAGGATTGGGTTCTGCTTGGTTTCCAGGTGGGGGGATGTATTATTTCAAAAAGGCCATGCCTATGGGGTGATCGTTAGCATGCACCATATTTGAGATGTTCAGCACCTGGCTACAGTCGGTGTTTCTGAAGCGGTACAGGCAACAGACAGTAGTGCACTACCTTGATGATCTCCTTTTCTTTGGGGAAGGGAAAAAGGAGACAGAAGGCATGCTTCAGGATTTCATGGATTTATGTCATGAATTGGGGGGTGGCACTAGCGGGGGATTAGACAGAAGGGCCTTCAGATGATAGAGGTTTTTAGGGCTGAAGCTGGACACAATCTAGGAGCTGTACAGATTACCAGTTAAGAAGGTTAGGAGATTACAGGAGCTAGTGGGGAAGGTAGGAGGCCATAGGAGGGTACAGCTCCAGCAGGTGCAACAGCTGCTGGGACATCTGAATTTTGCATGCATGGCCATTGCCCCAGGGTGCACGTTTACACGGCGTTTAGCCTGGGCAACTCGAAGGGCAATACAGCCCCATCATTGGGTAGATATTAATAAGGGGACCAGGGAAGATATGGTGGTCTGGGAGCATTTTCTTGAAGCATACAATGGGCAGACTTTCTGGAAGGAGGATTGGCTATACAATACTGACCTGCAGCAGGGGGCATTGGCATGGGGGTTATTTTCAAGGAAAATGGTTCACCAGACCATGGCCTGAAGAATGTGTGCAGGTAAAGGTGATGAGAAACATCACCTTTCTGGGGCTGTTCCCCATCTGGGTTGCAATGTTAATCTTGGGGAAAACTCAAGAATAGGCAAGTCACATTCTGGAGTGATAACCGGGCAGTGGTAGAAGTGCTGAACAAGAAAAGGACAAAGTCAGAAAGAGTGATGAGGGTTTTGAGAAGGAAGTGTGTTTAGGCCTGATCTTGAACATGTCATTTAGGGCCAAGCACATTGGTGGTGTAGACAATGTGATAGCTGATTGCCTCTCCTGAAAGCAGATGGACAAATTCCGGACTGTCGCACCCAGACAGAGGTTTGTCAGACCACCATCTCAACATATGTATGGACGATTGGATTGGGGGAGCTGGATTATTGTTCTGCAAATCCTGGGACCCAGGATCCTTAGAGCTTATGAAACCTCTTGGAGGGCATTTCAAAAATTTTTAGAACAATACGATGGACAGGTAAGTGGGGCAGTGACAAGGGATCAGGTGGCCAGATTAATTGTAACAGGGTGGAACCAGAACATGACACAGGCAACCATGGGGGCTCATCTGGTGGCTATAAGGCAAATATGCATGTTGAGAGGGTGGGAGTACCCTACAAAAAGCAACCTGATCCACAGAATGATACAGGACTGGCTACAGGGAGTGGATAAGAAACAAGACAACAGGAAGCCAATATCGGAGGGCTTGATGGCAAGGTTGATGGGGCTGCTACACCACATCTGCAGCTCAAGGAGTGAAGCCATGCTGTTTAAAGCTCTGTACGATACTATGTATAGTGGGGCTCTTAGAGTCAATGAGGTGGTGGGTCACAGCAGGAAGTTAGATGAGGGGTGTAACATGGGACAACATAGAATGGGCCACAGAAGCAATAGCAGTGCTATTAAGGAGATCAAAGACAGATCAGCAGGGACAGGGCAGTAGGGTGTGGCTAAGGAAACATTCTAACTCTGCCATTTGCCCAGTAGGGGCCCTGCACGTGTATGCAGCAGACTGTTCAAAAGTAGGAAGTCCACTGATGTTCATACATGGGGACTGCAGGCCAGTCTTCGGGTACCAGGTGACAGTGGTTCTGCACAAGGGCCTCAGACTTCTGGGGGAACTGCAGGAGGGATATTCCTCCCACTCATTTAGGATTGGGGTGGCCTCAATGATGGCAGCACAAGTCAACAGGCCTGGGGAGATCAAGCAAAAAGGCAGGTGGACTTCAGACTGTTATAAAAAGTACATGTGCAATATAAAACAATAACGATATCTCTCTTTTTCCCATAGCAGGTGCAAGAAATAAGGGAAGAGGGATGGGATAAGGGGAGAGGAGAATGGGGGGGGGTTGAAGAGTGTAATATACTAACAGTGTGCTTCTGGTTATGCAGAGACGTCCAGAAAGCTTGAGGCATGGATCTGTGGGCATTCATTGATTCAGTAGGTGGTGAAATGGGCAGCCAGAAGACAAGGGGAAAGCAGCTATACCTGAATAACGACACAATCCACTTGGTATGGAGAGCCCAGTGGGGGGTGAAGTGGGCTCAGCTCCTGCGAGAGCTCAGGGAGATTAGGAAGGACCATAGGTGGCCAGACCTGATTGTGTTACATCTGGGTGGCAACGACCAGGGGACAAGACCCTGGCTGGACATATTTTATCAAATAAAGCAGGATTTACAAGAAATAAAAGAGTGGTGGCTGGAGGTTACTCTGGCCTTTTCTGAAATCACACCTCAAAGGGTTTAGCAACAAGCGGAGAGCCACAAAAGGATGGACAGGGCCTGGAAGCACATGAATGTATGGGTGGACAGATTGTTTGAGAGCATGTGGGGATTAGTCATCCACCATGGAATCCTGGAATGGGTAAATGAATACTAGTGGGGGGATAGGGTGCACCTAACAGGCCTCAGCCTGGCCCTGTTCAGTGCAAAAATGGTGAACGGCATCGCAGCATGGCTGAGTCAGAAATAAAAAAAAATAATAATATATAGATAAAATATAAAGGTCGAAAGGGAGGGTATAAGGGAGTGGGGAGGGAAGTCCACTGTCCATCATAAGCTGGAGTTGAACTAATGGGAAAGGGGGAGGAGGACAGGAAAGAAAAGGGGGGGGAAAGGAAAGCACTAAAAAGGACACAGAAGCAAGAAGCAGGGGTGCAGTGTGTACACTCATATCCCTTTACAACAGAAGTGGATGAGGCTGGGCCCCTCATGATGTATGTCTTGGGGGGTAGAAGAAAAAGAAGAAATTAATAGAATGGATGAATTGAACAAGAATGTGGCTGTATATAATGTATATAAATATTATTGAGAAGAGATTATAAAATTAAAATTGTGGAGATGTGCCATGTTATTGTAAACAATGATATCTTTGAATAGTCAGTAAATGAATTGCCAAAGTGAACAACCACATACAATCTTGCCTATGTCTTTATTAGTGGGGTTCTGGGGACAAGGAGGATTATTGTTTTCCAGCGTCCACATGCTCCTAAGGGCTGACCATAAACAACAGTCACTTCTCCACCCTTTCCACTAGAGGAGGCGATGATTCCACAATGAAAGAGACATATAGCTAGTTAAAATGAGTGTTTGTACCACTGGTAGGATTGTTATGGATCTGGAAGCATCACCTCTAGACAGCTTAAACATCTCTTTCAAGCTCACTATCTCTCTTACACATAGGATCAAAAGCTAGGTCTCCTAATCACAATCTTCCAATAAGAAAGATGGATCTATTCCATAACGTCACTGTCATGAAAGTATTTGAAATATTTCTTACCACTTTAGCACACACCAGCATCTTGTTCTTGCCTCTCTCTCACCCAGTATGATCACAATGCTTGAGTTGCAGGAAGCACAAAGTTTTGGTAGACATTTGGCCTCCAACTGGACATCAAGGGCTATGTAGCCTTAGCTGCTGCATGCTCAGTATAGCCCAGCTGAGAAGCAGCACCTCAGTATCATTTGAATCCTGCTTTTACTTTATTTTAGACCTGGGAGTTTTAGAGCATAGGGCTGGTAGGTCATTTGTTCAGGATCACACAGTGAGTAAATAACTCTGGTGGAATTAGTACCTTGAGCTTCTGAAGGTCATCTACAGAAATACCATTTCTTGTGTCTTAATTCTTGCACCTGGTCATTGGAAGTCACAGTATTGCACACCTCATTCTATTTTGGTCTTTGGGATTTAGTAAATAAGCATTTTGGTAGCTTTATGCTGGTCACACCTGGGACTGCAAGAACTTTTTCTCCCACTGGTGATATTCTGGCAAAATTATGATTTTGCTTCCACAAAAGTTTGCAAAATTTCCACAAAACTTTTGTACCTTTTGCCAAATATTTGATTTCAGTAATTTCCAAAGTGTTTGTCCAAATTACACCAAATTTAGTATATTAACTTTGCAAAGGCCAGTGCTGACATATACCATATTGCCGATCTCTATCATTAAAGATGACTGAGTTATAAGCCTCAATACATTCAGAAAGTTTGAACTTACGTTTCACAATTATGTAAACAGTAGAATTTTAAGCCCCTATAACTTTGAAATTAGAGAATAGAACATCACTAATTTTGTTGGGTTCATTGACCCTGCATATTAGGCTTTGAGGCTACTCCCATGGCTCAGCAGCAGACTGTCAGTTTGCCATGCTGACAACCTGGGTTTGGAAGTGAGCCCATGAAGTCACACTGGGAGGCAGGTCATGACATGACAATTGCTAATTGGCATTGCATCTCATTCAGAGAGGGATGGCAGTGGGTTCCACCAATGCAAGGACCCCTGCAACTAGACCAGGGAGCTTGTTTCTGCTGCAGGGAAAGGCGTGGCTGTGGTGCTGACAGAGACACCACCCCCACCAGGGAAGGTGGGGGTGAAAAACATCCAGCAGTAACCTGTATGATGGTTGGGTTAAGCCTCATCAGGGTATATACCTGAGAATAGGATTTACCCCTGAGAGACGAGCTGCCAGCCAGGAGAAAAAAAAAATATGGAAAAAAAATAGGCTGTGTAAGTCAGCTGTCTAAAATCTTGCTCAAAGGCTGATCAGGTTTTAAGCAGCCAGAAATTCCAAAATAACTTAATTAATAAAAGTTGGATTTCATGAGATTTTTGAAATTGTGGAATGTTGTGATACTTCTGTCACAGCCATGTTCATACATTTTCCATACATTTTGCTCATTCGTGCACTTGATTTGCCATTGTGGAGGAAGGTAAAGGCTGGGTAAAGTGGCAATATGGTAGCTTTCATAGGATAATCCATAGTACAGTGCTGCCTCATTTATCCTCTCCTCATTTATCCACCACCCTCACTTACCGCCAACTTACTCCTGTGCTCCACTTGTCTGCTGTTAATTCCCCCATTGAACTGCCACACTCACTAGGCACCATTCACTAGATATTGCTGGTGTACCGATTGTGTTGCGATCAATGCTAAGCTCCCTCAATTATTCCCCAGGTGGCGCAAGTGTGACGTGAAAACCTCTGCGCTGTCATTGAGACAAAAGACTGGCCATTTTGCCATGAAATTATTTTTGCAATTAAAATGTATTATTTCTGTTAAATGGGTTGTAATTTGTATGCTTACATGAGATGGCAGACACTGTGGAACCTTTTACCTTTAGCTGACAACAATTTTGACATAATGCTGTGTTCAGTTACTTACTGTTTGAATAAACAGACACAGCTCACTATTTATCATGCTGTGAACACCTTTCCATGTACAAAGGCTTATTTCCCATAGTCTGTCCTGCCCTACAAACTATCAAACCACCCATCCCAACTCATGCTTCCACTCTTTCAATGTACACTCACAAACCACGCTGGCTTACTGACAACCCGTTCCTCAGTAATCTAAACTTGCAAATCACCCTCGCTTACCTCCAACTTGCTTTTCAGTTAGCTTAAGTAACAGCACTGTCACAAACTGCTATGAAGTGAAGGCAGAAAGCTCACACTTCTCACTGTTGGCCGCTCCAAAGTAAACACATTTAAATGAATACTTGTGAAACGTGTTTTTTAGTGCCTCCATCATGGAGAATGTGTACAAGTGTTGCATGAAACAACAGAGGAGCCTTAGCAGTGCTCTTGCTGTCTAGTATACCAGTTTCCTCTGTAATCATAAAAATGTAGCAGTGCTGTCACTTTGTAGCTACACCAGTTTCTTCTGCATTTCAAAAAAAAAAGGTTTTGAAATTAAAGAGGATCTCTTTCTTCGAAGCAAATTTCCACATGACAGCACTGAACACTTAAATTACGCATGTAAAAATCTATCCCAGAGTTTACAGAAATTATCACTAGTGATTCAGAGAAATTTAATTTCACCGGTGAAATTAGGAATTTCATCCTGTGAAATATTTCATGAAATTCGAGCATATTATGCAGGGATGAAATGCAGAATTTCCAATCCATGTAAATTAAAAAATATATATATGTTCCCCCCCCCCATCCAGGCTAACATAAAAATCAATGTTTATCCCCATGATCCCTGGTGTCCAGTGGTCACCCCATGGCCGATTGAGGCTCAATATTAAGAATCCCCTCCCCACAGACATTCACCCCGTGCCATCCCCCATCCAAAATTTTAAATAAAAATAAAGATGAATGTACCTGGTGTCTAGTGGTCCCACCCTCTGGCTCATTGCTCTCCCGATATGGAAAATGACCCCCCTGTGATTCACACTCAGTCCCACTGTTGTCCATTAGTGCCACCAGGTCCACCACCATCAGTCATTTAATTAAAAAAAAAACTTCCCCTTATGTCTAGTGGACCTCCCATCCTGTTCAGTAGTGAACCCCACTCCACACCCCCCATTCAGGACTCCAGCAGGCCACTGGCACAGCCCTCAACTCGCCTCCACAGCTGGCAACCTGACTGAACATTTTAGCAAGTGAGCCCGACTACGCCCTTTTGATGAGTGAGTGTGTGCATGTGCTCATTCATTGAAAGGGATCAGTCTGGCTCATTTGTGAAAGCACTAAGTCAGGCTGCCATCCATGGAGGTGAGTGGAGGGCTGTGCCCGTGGCCTGCTGGGGTTCTGGATGGTGGGTGTGGGGTGGAGTTTACTACTGGACATGGTGAGAGGATGGGGGTTCACTAGACACCAGGGAAAGTTTTTTTTTTTACTGAAATGACTGATGTTGGAGGGCCTGGTGGCACTAATGGACACTGGGGGGAACGGGTTGTGAATCTCAGGGGGAGGGGGGTTATTATTCTTTTGGGTCGGTGATTGGCCAGGGGTGTTGGACCACTAGACACCAGGGATATTTATCTTTATTTTTGTTTAAAATTCTGGATGGGCGATGGCATATGGGTGAATCTCGGCGGGGTGATGGAATTCTTCATATTGGGCTGGCAATCAGCTGGGGGAGGGTGGGACCACTAGACACCAGAGATTTTGGGGATAAACGTGTATTTTAATGTTGGCTTGGACAGGAGGAGGGGGGAACACTTTTTTTTTTCTTTTAACATATGCATGGATTATCATCCCCTGGCTTTCAAATGCAGAATTTCACCTTCTGGTGGCAAAATTCTATCTTTTGCAGGTACAGTAAAATTCTGCATTTGGTGGATGAAATTCCACATTTCACCAGGGGAATTTCACATTTTGCACTCACAAAATATTTCACAAATTGTTCAAATTTTGCAAAATATTTTGCAGAGTGAAAATGTTGAATTTTGCTCATCACTAATTATCACTTATATAGAAATTCTTGTGGCTCCATAATATGCTGGATACTTAGCATATACTGATGGGGTGTATGAGCGGTGCCATACTGTTCTTTGAAAAATGGCAGGAAAAATGCCAACCCTGTTATCCACCACCCTCTTTTATCCACCAAATATTATGATGTTCCAAGGTTGGCTGATAAAAGAGGGGGCACTGTATAAGTATAGTGGTTTCAAGTTTTAGGTCACTCTCTTGAGTAGCAAACCATGCAGAATAGTCATGGACATCACTGTACACTAGCCTGTCTTCTTGCAATATGCCAGCTAACCACTAGAGCTCACTGACTTAATGACTTGTGAAAGCACATGCAATTGCAGCATTGATTCTGTACAGTGCCACCTGCTGACTCTATAACAACCCTGTAGATAACAATGCATATTTTTGCAATTTAAAAACAGTACCACCAAGTGACACCAAGCTTTACAACTAGCTGCGACTTTGGCCAATGTGAAAAAAGTTTATAGGTATCTTTAATCCTAATAGTGCATGGTACTGGGCATCACTATCACAGGCATTGTAGGTGGCATTGCAGGGCCATGATGCTAGTGCAGGTAAGGTGATTCAGTGGTAATAAGTGCTTTGTGAAAGATGTATACGGCAAATCCATCACTCACTGGATCAGGATAAAAAAGGAACATGGTTCACAAAATATCAGTGCCCAAAGTTTTTTGAAGTGCCAGTTAAAAAGTGCCTTGACATGTTTCAAATGTATCAAAACAATCCTTTTTCAAAAGGCTTTTGAAAAAGGATTGCTCCTTTCATCAAAATGCATCAAAGGTGTTTTTAACTGGCGCCTCTATAAACTTTAGACTTCAATCCTGAGACCATTCTTTATCCTGGTTCGATGGTGCTGGATTTGCTGTTGCCCGGATATTCAAAGGGGTTCTACCTGGCACAATGGATTTGCACCGGTGCAACCCCACATTATGCCCTGGTGGGATATTGAGAAGGCTGCCTGGCACAGCACAAATCCTGATGCACTGGGGTGCAATGATATTGTATGTATCACAGATGAATGGGGCATGCCCATGCATATGTGGCACATCTCAATATTCAGCCCGGGGTGTGCAGCGCATATGGCGGTGCACCCCTGCACTGTGCTGCATAAGGGGGATCAAAGTTGAGCTCCTGCAGAGTAGGAGCAACTCTGGGCCACATAGAGGCAGGCTGCTGTATGGCAGAGCTCAACACAGCAGCCCAGCTGTGGATGGCCACCTGCCTGTCCAAAACACCGTCCGAAAGCTCACACATCCTGGCGGTCTAGTGGACCCCTGCCAGAAGCTGCAATTGTGCAGTAAATGTACCTAAAGATAGCTCTGGTAGTCTAGTGGCTCCCCCAGTCCCCAATTCCCCAATGAGTATGCAACATGCCGATCTCTGGTGATCTAGTGGTCACCCCTTCCACCCGAGTCCCCCATGCCCGATGTATGCCAGTATGACAAACCTGGTGGTCTAGTGGAAACTCCCCCACCCATTGTTGCAATCGTGGAACCATCCCGTATCACAACACCCTGGTAATCCAGTAGCACCCCTACCCCACATACACAGAACCTCTTACCAACCCCGCCCCCCCATCAGTGGTGGGTGGCTGCATCCCACCTGCACACCGCCCAGCTGCCTGCTGTTTGACAGGTACAGCATGGGCTGTAAACCCATTCATCCCCAGTGTGGACCAATGGGCTTGCAGGGCATACTGTACTAGATGATCCCAAATAAGTGAATGGAGTCATTCACAGATCTGGGACTGTCTAGTACAGTATGTCCTGCAAGCCCACTGGTCCACACTTGGGACCAATGGGCTTACAGACCATACTGTACCTATAATTTGGTGGGCAGATGGGCAGTGTGCAGGTGGGATGCAGCCACCCGCTGATGATGGGGGTGGCGGGGGTGGCAAGGGTTCTGTGTGGGTGAGTGTGTGGGGGTGCCACTGGATCACCAGAGTGTTTCAATATGGGATGATTCTGCAATCACGGCAACAGGTGGAGGGGTTCCACTAGACCACCAGGGTGGTCATATTGGCATACATCAGGGCATCAGGGACTCAGGTGGGAGAGGAGATCACTAGACCACCAGGGATCGATATGTTGCATACTCATCGGGGAATCGGGGACTGGGGATGCCACTAGACTACTAAGGCTATCTTTAGATACATTGACCATGTGATTGTGGCTACAGGGTGGGTGATGCCCCGGGATCCCAACAGCACATGTCATGCTGTGCAGGGCACCAGGCACAAGTCTCCGGCCTGCCCTGCACAAGGCATGCAAATGGGGCCATAATGACATGCAAATGGCCCCATTTGCACCTTGCATATATTATGGCCTCCTTTGCATGCCCCCTGCTGAATATTGTGGGTGATACAACCAGTGCAACTGCACTTGTGCTGGCACATCTTTGTGCTCCCTATCAGTGGCTTGCACTGGTGCAGTGCTACTGTGCCGTATGCAGTGTGTGTGATGCCCATGCCTCATTCAATGGTGCTGTGCCATGGCACAGCACCGTTGAATATCATCTGGACCTGGTCCTGCACATCACAAGTTGCACTGGACCCAGGCTTGTGCCACTGCTTGGCACAGTCTGAATATCCCTGCCTATGTGTTTTACTTTGTATCTGATTATGAGCACCCCAGGCTTAGTGCACTGTTTTTCTAGTCTGCATGCTTTGTGAAAAGTAAATTCCACAAATGAAATTCTAATGGCATTAATTTCTATGAATCCATGACTTTTTGAGCAAATTATGCCAATTAGTGGTTTCTAAAGTATCCACAATAAAGTTTAACCTACTAAGCCCCATTCATCCAGCTTAATTAAATTCCAGTATATATTTAAACTGTGTATACATGACAAATATTGAGTGTACAGTAATGGGGTATTAGGGTATGTAGTTAAGGATATGGTAAGTAGAGGGATAAGGGAAGGGTATGGACCAAGAGAAGGGTTTCACAGTTCACGGGATAATACAGGGAATGGAGAAGGATGTCAACAGTACAAGGGTAAGGTCAAACAGTATTCCTTTTTTCACATACTAGGTGCTTTGTTTATGGTGAGGTCTTGTAGATTGAATCTGGTTATATGATGTATCCAATTAAATTTGGTTCTTGGAATATCAGCGGTGCAAGACACCTTGCTAAACATATAAAAATTTTAAAACATATTAAGGCCTTGAACAGTGAGATCACATTCCTCCAAGAAACTCATCTCTATCTTGCAGAGGAGCTCCTTTTCAGGAGGCAACAAGTGGGGCAGGTTTTGCTGCAGGTAATTCCCGTGCTAGTAGGGGGGTTGCTATTCTCTTTAATAGACAAATTCCTTTTACCTGTGATAAATGTATATGTGACAAGGAAGGAAGATATGTCTTTCTGTTTGGCAAAATTTACACATGTACAATGTTGATGGTCCAAATGTCGATTCCCCCTCCTTTTTTATGACAATTCTTAGAATTGTATCACCTTATTCACATATATCCATGGTAATTGAGGGAGAGTGGATTCTACCTTTTGATCCTATACTGGATAAACTGGTAGGGACGAGATCTCAGGGCCTTACTCCAGCCCAAAGATCCTGTAGATACCTGATTGATAATTTAAGATTATGTGATCCATGGCGAACTCTCACTCCATTTTCCCAAGAGTACACCTTTCATTCTTCCATACGTGACTCTGATTCTCGTATTGATTATTTTTTTGATCAGTAAGTCCCTTATACAGAACTTAGCAGATACAACTATAGAGCCGGGTGTGAGTTCAGACCATTCTGTTGTGACCTGTCTTCTCTCCTTGTTGCTAAACTGGGGTTCCTGCTCTCTTTGGAGGCTGAATAATTAGTTACTAAATAAAAAAGTGTAACAGGTAACATTAGTTCTGCCATTGAAATGTTCAAAGAAACTAATTGGGGTTTGAACCAATCAAGGTCTAATGAGTGGGGGACTCTGAAGTGCTTTCTTAGGGGTGAATTTATAAAATGGGCCTCAATCAAGAAAAAGAAAGAAAATCAGAAAGCAAAAAATTTACTACAACAATTTAGGATAAAGGAAAAAAACTTATCTAATCATATGACAGATTCTGAGAGGGAGACATTAACAAAACTCTAGAACTCCTATTTAGAGATTCTCAGGGAAAAGGCAGAATGGACGCTTCTTAAAACGAAGGCCACATATACTGCACAGGGTGAGAAAGCTGGGAAACTTCTTGCCCTCCACCTCAAAAAGATTGAAGCAAATAAATGTATCCCTGTATTACAAAATGACCCACATAAACCTCTCCTGATGAAGGTAGAGGACATCAACAGGGAGTTCAAACAATATTATAAAGTATTATACTCTAGAGACATTCACAATCCAAAATAGATACCTATCTTGCTGATATTCCTTTACCAACCTTATCAGCTACCCAAAGGGATTAGCTATCTGTGCCTTTCACAGAAGCTGATATATATCAGGTTATTAATACCCTCCATTTGAACAAAACACCGGGCCCAGATGGGTTCACCTCTAATTTCTACAAAAAAATGTGCTCCCCAAATTGTTCCATTACTCCAAAAGGTTTTTATCAATATGCTTAATGAGGCCAACATTGATCCACTAATGTTGGAAGCCACTAAAACACTCATCCCCAAACCAGATAAAGATTTAATGAAAACCTCCAGTTACCGTCCGATCTCTCTTCTCAACACGGATGTTCAAATACTTGCTAAATTCTTAACGACTGGGATACAGCAAGTGCTCACTTCACTAATCCATGTTGGAGAGGTCTTCCTCAGATCACCTCCTTTGTTTATCCCACATTTTCTCAGCCTCTGGGAACTCCCCTCTAGGCATGGTCCTGGTATCTTTAGATGCAGAGAAGTCATTTGATAAAGTAGACTGGCAGTTTCTATTCCATACACTTCATAGATTCCACTTCCCAGAAAAATTTAGATCTTGGGTTCAGACATTATATTCCACTCCCATTACTAGAGTTTTTATTAGTAGTGTCCTGTCTCCTAGTTCCCCTCTGGAGTCCGGTACCAGACAGGGGTGCTCATTATCGCCTTTATTATTTAACTGATACCTAAACCACTAATAGTCACAATTCAAAATGCCCCAGAAATACAGGGTGTGCAAATTGGCCCCATTGAATCCAAAATTATGGTATATACAGATTATATTTTGCTTCAGCTTACCCATATTAAATCTTTGATCAACAAACTTTTAGAAATAATATCTGATTATAGCGCCTTTTCAAATTACAAGCTCAACACTGATAAATCCCTTATTTTCCCACTGAATTCTAAAGTCCAAAAAACAAGAAGTACTTGAGTTTGGACTCAAATGGACCCCAAAAACAATAAAGTATCTAGTTATCCAGCTTGCCACCAGCACTACTCAATTAAGGAAACTGAATCTAGATGATCTCTTCAAAGTACTCCAACAAGATCTTTCAAGATGGCAAAACCTTCCCTTGACACTATGGGGTAGAATTAATATCATCAAAATGAATCTTCTGCCATGGGTTTTCTTCCCATTAAATCTCCTCAATATCTGGTTACCCAAAACCTGGTTCAAAATTATTCATCGTCATGTTAACAATGTCATCTGGAAGAATAAACCTTCACGAAGAGCATATAGCAAATTAGCAGCACCAAAATTGTCAGGGGGTCTTGGACTTCCACATTTCCAATTATATCACTGGGCCAGTCAGTTGAGTAAATACCTTTGGTGGGAATCCACAACTTCTAATACCTACACCCCAGTATGGCTTACTACTGAAAAACATTTGTTAGCTCAACTTGGACTGCACTCTGGGATGCCACTTTTCCTCAAATATAAAAAACTCCCACCTGACCTTAAATTCAACCCCTTAGGGCACTCTATACATACACATATTCAGTTATGCTCCACATTAGATTATGATCCTGCTCAGGATTTCTCACAACCGTTGTTTCAAAATCCAAACCTACCAACAATTGGTGGGAAAATGGTTCCTAGAAGCTGGATCCCTCTACCCTACTCATGCACGGTGCAAGATTTTTGCACTTCTGACTTACAGTGGCTTACTATGCAGGAAATACTTGCAAAATTAAACCTCTCTCAAAATTGGGTATTCAAAATATTTCAGTTAAGACACGTACTGGTTGGACACTTTAAGACAGAGGTTAAAAGAACAGACATGTATCAGTGGATTAGTTCTGCCAAAATCCTAGCTAAAGTTCCATACACGGTATCTTCCCCTTACTCCCTTCTTTACACACTACTATTCCCCAACAAGGAAGGTATACTTCTATATTGGAATAGTGCCAGCGTGGCTCAGTTGGTAGCACATCTGCTGCTGGACCAGAAGGTCATGGGTTCTCATCCCACACTGGGATTGGACTTGCACCTAAAAATCGCAGGCATCCGAGTGCAGTATTGGGGGGTGCTGTACTGCCGGGGTGTGCCATCCTTCGGATGAGATGTTAAACTGAGGTCCCTTCTGCCCATCCTGGTGTTGTCCTGGTGGGTGTCCAGGTGGAAGTAAAAGAACCCAGGGCACTCTTCGCAAAGAGTAGGGAACATTCCCGGTGTCCTGGCCAACATTCCCCTTCCCATAAACTGGTTCATGTAATTATCCAGGCTGTGTGTGGGTGATGGTCACCACCACACATTCAGTCACTTCACTACCAGTCTAGCATTGCTTGTAAAGTGCTTTGGGATGTATGAAAAGTGTTATATAAATGCTGATTCTTCTTCTTCTAGTCTATATCAGAATCCCAAATCAGTGTGAACCAAAATCTGGGAGACCTGTCATAAAAAGATCACACAAGATCAGCTCTGTTTAATGCAATTGCAAATACTGAATAATATGTACTTAACTCCAGCTAAGTTATTTAAAATTAATAGAGTATCATCCCCTGTTTGTAATAGCTGTGGTCAAGATCAAGGCACTCTACAATACCTATTTTGGGATTGTGACAAAATAGCCCCACTATGGGATCAAATAAAATCCAAACTGAATCCCCTGTTAGGATTACAGGAGTATTTTACTCCCCACGAATGCCTGTTAGGGGACCTCACTACATTCCCTTCTATGGCTAGGAATTATCATAAATTGATGATATCCTTGTCTGTGAAAAAACTTGTCCTTAAACACTGGAAGGACTCCATTCAACCCTTCTACAATGAATGGCTTCAGGAGTCATTATTCAACCTTCATATAGAGAAGATGATGGCTAGTCTTAATAATAGAATGGATACTTTCAAAAAGAGATGGGACATCTTATGCACCTTGTATTCAATTTGATGACAATGGGTTATTTAATATTGAGTTCATGAGTCATACTTTCTAATATGTGTAAACCTCCTTCTCATTACTTCAATACATGGTCCTAGTGGGTGGAGGGAGGTATGTGGGTGGGATGGGGTAAGGGGTGGGGGGTTTAGTTAAGTTAGTATGTTTGTCTCTAGTTTTTTTGTTTTGCCTTGTTTTAGACTAGTTAACTGTATTAGGTTTGGTTTTTAATAAGTTTTCTTTTGTAGATGTCATGTTAATAATTATCTAGATTCCCCCTGCCGGGTTGCATTTTCCTGTATCCTTAATGCAAAATCAATAAAGTTGAAATTAAAAAAAAATATTGAGTGTACAGTAAGCATGTAACAGCCGTGGAGCTATAAACATCCATGTATTCTGCACATTTTTACACAATTTAACAAATAATAAAATGAGATATTTTCAACTCCTGTAACATACAGTTCACATAACCAAATACCTCTCTATTTAGCAGTTTCAATGATTCTTCCAAGAAAGTATGTATACATTTTTAATTATCTACCTACAAAGGTGGTGAATTGTAAGCATATAAATATTTTCAGAAATGTTCACATGAATAATAAATTGTCAGAGGCTGAGCCACTATAACATCCCTACCCCTCGTTCAAATGTCATGAAACTTTGTATCAATTTCGAAGCAGTATACTTGTCATACCACACCTACTCCCTTCCCTAAACACACAAGTATTTTTTTGCTTGTTTTTTAATGTGCATGATTGCTAAGCATATTCCAATACCACACATTATAAAATGAGCAGGAACAGCCTGCAAATCTGATTGCCTGGCACTCTTGCCAGCCATACTTTTTGTTAGCTTATACCACATTAAAAAGTCCCCCAAAACAGCAAGCACCCCCAAAACTGTATTCATGGCCACCCTTCTTTTACACCTTGGAAACGCATCATCTTGATTCCTCGCTAATGGCACAGTTTCAGTGAGCAAAAATGGAATCCAAAAACACAAAATAAAAGGGTCACAACACTTAAAAATTATGGGGGCCTGTGCATGATGCCCATTCACCTTGTGTAGTGGGTGCAAGAGCAGTGCAGATGAATATACATGTGGCAGGTGAGCACACCACCACAGAGCACCATGCATGACATGCACACAGGACACCGAGTAGTGTGTCGGCATGTTGATAGGTGGTCCTATTGTGCGTCATGCATGCAGGGGTGTGCCCATGCAGGGTCACATATTCATGATCACTGCACACATGCATGATGCCGTGTCTGACACCCAGGCATGTGGCACAGGGCATGTACACATATGTGGCCTGGAGGGCTGCCATAAGTACCTGCGTATAGAGGCTACAATGCCAGCAGACCAATACAGCAGGTGCAGGAGGAGGCACAGGCCATCAGACCCCCCCAACCCCAGGGCAGCTGCACTGTGCCACCATGACCAGTACACCAAGTATGCAATGACATGATCATGGTGGCAACCTGTCCACCAGGATGGGCAACTGGCACAGGCCCAGCGGCTGAGTCCTACTTGAACCACCAGCCCATGTCTGAGCAAGCAACACACATGTACCTGACCCAACTGTACCACCTGCGGCCCATGACCCACCACATGCAATGGCCACAGAGGCCCCGTGCACCATCAGGGAAGTGGCACCATCACAGGTGTTGTACAGTGAATGGTGGACATGTGAGGGTGTGCGTCCACCCAGGCCCCCCTCCACTGCACAGCACACTGGAACACCTGCTGTGGGCATGGCATGGAGTGGAACATGACACGGCACCCACCCAGGGCACAGCCACTGCACCTGGAAGGGCATACAGGGGTGTCCCATCACCAGCACAGCTGATACACAGGAGTCGCCACTGGCCATACACCCATGGCCCACTCACTTTCCCCAACACCACACTAAGGAAAGCCTGTGTGGTGCACAACCATAACATACACAAACACACACACACACACACACACACACACGCACACTCTGGAGTCAGTGACGACACAAGGGGCGTATATCAAAGACTTTATTCTTGCACACAGGCATAGCAAACATTGCAATGGAAACCAATACATGAGAAGGAGGGTCAGTGGTCAGTACTGGTGGAACTGGTACCTGCTACGCTGATTGTGTCCTTGCTGGTGGTCCATGTTGCACCCTCCATGGCCACTCCTTATTGCTGATGTCAAAGTGGTAATCTGCAATGGTCAACAGTGCCCTGACTATCCACTCAAGCATCATCTGGCGGACGTGTCCCTGGTACTAATGTGGAGAGAAGGTATACAGTAATGTCACCCCACCCAGTGCATGCACACCACCAACAGCCCCTGCACCCATGTGCCACATGGCAGGTCCCTCCCCAATCACCTCCATGGTGTGATGGATACCACTGGACACAGACATCTGCAGGGGCACGCCACTGTGGGCCCTCCCGATCACATGCCCAGTTGCACCAACGACATGGACAAATGTCCCCATGTGTATGCCATGGTGATGTACGACACCCACACAACACCAGCACACAGACCTGTACACCTGGCTGCGCCACTTGGGATGAGCCAGGCCACACAGTGAGTGCAGTGTACACACAGTGACATCTGACAGATGTGTGGCCAGTACAGGCTGCCATAGAGACAACAATAGATGAATGCTGACATTACTGTACCACACAGTGACCCAAGCAAGAAAGGCCATGGCCACAGATGTGCCCCACCTCAGCCGGCCCTGTGACCCATGCCACCCCCAGTGTGGGGTCCCCTGGCACCTATACTGGTGTGGCAACATGGATGGCATGACATGAGCAGCTGCCACTGTGGCCTGTAGTGAGGGCCAGTTCCAGGAACACACAATGAATACACATCTGGCTGTGCCCAGCGTTTCTAGTGCCATGCAGCACTGGCAAGCAGCCTACACAGGATACACCAGTCCTGGCCAATGTACATGTCAGATGCATAAACAGCTCATGGGATGGCCATAGGGCAGGGCTGACCATTGGTCCACCATGGTGTGCAGAGTTGACCCCCTGTTGCATGGCACCTGTACAAATGGGGGTGCCATGCATCCATGGACTCATGGCAGTACACAAATGTGTTTGTATGCCCTGCACCACACACACTGTCCCCGGGGTGCCCCTGGGTTCTGCACACCATGGCACTGGACAACCCAGGCCACACCAGGATCCTGAGTCAGACGGATGACCAGAGGCCACCGGACACATCTGGAGCACAGGGGGGTGGCAATTACTGCAAGGTGACACTCTTGATGGGCAGTAATGGCCAGGCCTGGACCACTGCCACACACATAGGGTGGGCCATAGAAACTGCAGGCTCAATTGTGTGACCCTTCATGTGGCAGCAACACAGACTGCTACTCCCCTGCCCATGCACACACTTTACCCCATCCACAGCATTACTCTGCCCAAGCCAGGCACTCACCCTTGATGGGACAGTCACCCTCCACTCTGTCACTGTCCCTATATCATCCTGCTCCCCCTCATATAGGAAACACCTGTCCAGTACCTTCCAGCTCAAGTACCAGGGGAAATGGAGCCACCACACCAGCCTCCTCCTCCTCCTCCTCAAAGGTGCCATGACCATAACTGGGGCCCAGTCTGGCTGCTCCACCCTTGTAAGCTCCATCCAGCCTGCTATGCCTGTCTTGTCCTGTGTGGGTAGATAGAGAGAGAGAAAGAGAGAATGATCATCGTTTAAGCTACAGTACATCATACACATCCCACACATTACCAAAGCACAGACAGACAGACAGGTAATCAGCAAGTCATGACCCTGCACCTCACACAGGGTCCTGAACCTCACTGAGTCACAGACATCAGACTTGGAGACCCTCCACAGATGAGGGGGGTACCACTCCAACGTGACCAAATCTACCACCACCATTATCACAGTCATCCACTCTGTGCAATGCACAATGCAATAGGCTGAGGGCCTGCAGGCCCACAGGCCCTCACGTGTCCATTTCCCATGCAGGGCCATCAGGAACATGCAATATGGCATGCTCCCTTAAAGGCACATACATGCATGCATGGTAGTATCTCTTGGTTGCACCAGCCACATGCACAGTGCACTGGAAATGTGACGACGTGGCCAGATGTCTCCCAAAATGCTGCTGCACCTTGAATTTCTCCATGAGGAGATGCTGTTACTGCATCAGTCATGTCCATGGCCCAGGGTATTCTGGATGCTGTTGGATTCTTCCATGCTGTGAGAGGTGCACTGCATTGAGTGCTTCCATATGCTGTGTCCCATGATCATCATGCACTGTGACATGGTCCGTGACAGAATTGGCCCACTGACTCGCCACTTGAGGGCAATGGCCTTGGAAATGAAGGTGCTATGTGTGCTCGAATACTATGCTACTGGCTTCTTTCAGAGAGTGATCAGCAGGGCCACTGGAAAATTGAGGAAGAGGTTACCCAAAATTGCGGAGCATTTTGCAAAAATTGCGGGAAATTGCGGGGGTTCTACTATAGACTCTAAGTGCATCACAAAAAATCTTTTGAGGTTTTCTGCAGCATATATTAGTCAGTATAAATTGCTAAATGAATACACTGACACCTGAATATGTTTAAAACATAAAGAAAAGCTTATGTTCCTAAAAAGAATAGTAAACTGATAAGCTATCGTAAACATTGCCTATCTTCCAAAATATAAAAGCATCTGCCTCAAACAGTGCTAAATAGATTTTATAAAGTGAGCCACAGCAAATCAGTGTTAAATAAAGTCAGAAGAAATATAGTTTGTTGTTTCTGGCTATAGAATAATGCAGCCTAATCAACAGCTGTTTAAAGAGCGCTGCCAATCAATCAATCACTTTATTTAATCAGGCATAAATACCATTGAGCAAGTTCATTTTCAAGGTGGTCCTGGGCATTAATACAATATAGTACACTTCATAAGATTACAATTATGGTGGACAACGGTGCAAAAAAAAAAAAAAAAAAGAAAAAACACTGTGAAGGTGCCGATCAATATAGGCCTATACATACCGGTCAACATAATTAACATGCAAAGGTACATAATGATAAGCTTTACCGAAATGAGAAGAGACAACAATCACATATGGTCTCTGCTAAGTAAGAGCTCATACCTAAGTGATAAAAAATAAGGAGGTATTAAGGAATAGGGTAGAAATTGGGGTGAAAGAGTAGGCAGCCAGAAGGGAGGCCAGAATAGGTAAAAGGAAGAGAATAGACAGGGCCATCTTGGATTAAGAGAACTAGGCTTGTAGGTCCTAGGTTTCTATTAGGAATGTGGAGTGGATGAGATACTTAGGTGTAGGATTTGAGAGTGGCACCCGGGGCTTAGGGGTCATCGGCATCTGAAATAGTTGCATGATTCCTTCAGCTATTCACCCACTTTAGTACAAGAAAAAACAAGCAGACAGAGTGGTGATTAATTGAATTTTAGTAACATGTTAGTGTTTAATTATCATAATTTGTACTATAGGTACTGTACACTATTTTTGAAATCACATATTTAAACATTAAATCTGGGGGTTATTGGGGCTAGCAGTATAATCTAGAGGATAGCATAACAAACTGTGAATGAGCTGACAACATCTAGCAGACCTGGGTTTGATTCCCACAACCTCCACTTATATACTGTGTGAGTCTGAGCAAGTCACTTAACCTCTGCAGTGCTCCTGGGTTGTACCTGAATACAGGCACTTGTGCCTAGTGGGCCTTACGCGGTGACCAAAAAATGTAAAAAAACACCAATATACTTTTACTGCATCATACAGTAGTCAGGGTACCCTGTAATTTACCTTTATTTTACTCTGGCTGCAATAATTTTGTTTAAAGATAAATGTTCAGATACATTTTGTGATTTATAAGCTTGTTTTTAGACTTTAGTCAGCTTTTTAATGTAGTCTTTGCATGTGAGCATCTTAGGGGGTAGATTGCTAAGAGTGAGATCACTGTTAGCAACTACTTATTCAAGTTTAAAATCTGCAGGGCCATGCAAAAATCCTCAGCTGTTTGAATCAAAACTAGTCTGAATGAAAGTATGCTCACAAGGAAAAACTTGCCCTGCCACTTACAAAAAGGCTTCATAGTTCGCACCCCATTTAAGTGAATGGGATAATTTGTAACTTTTATCTCATCTTTTGTTTCAATCTGTGTGGCAACAAAAAGTTTTCTGATAGACTGCTTCAACACAGCACAAATGTTAAGTGTTTAAGTGTACTCATGTTTGCCCAGTGGATTTTGAAACCAAACAAGACAAGGATTCAAAAGAAATCAGTGTCGCATAAAACCCTTGCCCTACCTTACACTGCATTAGTTTGGCCAAACCCAAGTCTGCATGCAAAATTGTCAATATATTTGAGAGTATTTTATTAAAAATGTTAATACTTTTTACACAGTTCAATATAAAAACTAAAAATTGCAAGAAATTGCAGAACATGTCAGTTTTTGCAGAGAATGGTGAAAATTGCGGATTCCGCAAAAAAATTGCGGGCGCAATTTTCCAGTAGCCCTGGTGATCAGTGACACAGTGGGCATACACCAGTCCTCAGTGTCACAAGCCATGACAAAGGTCATGAATGCTCTGCTGCTGCACATGCACACACACACACATATTACCCTCACTACATCCACTGGTAATGTCTGTACATACTAAACAGGCATTCTATGAAATGCATGGCATGCCCAATGTGTTGGACGCAAGTAACGGCACCCATTTCACCTTCCTGGCACTGCCAATGGAGGAGGAAGCATACAGAAACCATAAAGGCTTCCACAGCATGAACTACCAGGTGGTGTGTGATGCATGCGGCATGCTCACCAGCATCTGCATGAGGTAGCCAGGGTCGTGCCACGATGCATTTATCCTGGATGCATCACGCATTGGAGGCCTGTTCCATGCAGGAGGCATAGACGGAGGACTGCTGGTTGACTATGGCAATGTCACCCTGTGTGAGTAGGCACTGTACAGTGGCATGTCTGCATGGGTGTGACACTGTTCTTTCCATCCCCCTCACAGGTGACTGTTGATACCCCCTGCACCCAGACCTGATGACACCAATCATGGCACCCATGAATGCTGCAGATAAGGCATACAACCATGCACATCATAAGATGTGGAACATTGTTGAGAGGAGCATCAGCCTTCAGATGATGCACTTCTGGTGCCTGGACCATACCGGGGCAACGATCATGCTGGCACTGGGGAAGGCATTCAGGGTGTTCACTGTGTGTGCCATGGTGCATAACCTCACCCTGCACTGTGATGTGCCCATACCAGGGACTCTGCAGCCATATGGGCTACACGAGGATGGTGATGCAGTCAGCTGCCGGGTTCCAGAGACTGCTGGTGGATGGGAGGCGAAGGCAGCACTCATGTATGGTGTGTTTCAGTGGTAGGTGCTGCTCTATTGGTTTGAAGGTCCCCAGCAGTGTGTGTGCAACAGGGAGGGATGTTGTGTGTGTGCAGGACTGCAGAACCATCATGCATGTGCAGCCATGTCAGAACACCTCATGGGTATCATGGGGCAATCCCTGTAAGTGCATCAGCATTCACTGGGTCATCACCGTGCTGTACTGACTCAGTCATGTCCGGCTGTGCCACCTGTGGTGTGCCTGCCATACCTGGGGAGTCCATTCCATCCATCCATCCCTGTACTGGTGTAGTCCTGGGTGTTTTGGCACCCTGCTTTGCTCTGTGGTCCATGTACTGTACCACTGAGTTGTGGACCATCCACTCAATGGCATCCACAATGCAAGCTATTTCACAGTGCATGCTACACACGTTGGTGGTCAGCTCATGAATCACCTCAGTGTTCCAGTGCTGCTCCACCAGGTGATCGGTTTTAATCTGGGGGACCTCATGGTACCTGTCTGCCAATGTGGCATGCATGCACTCCCTGCAGTGCCATCCAGGTGCACACCACGAGGGATCCTTGCTGGGACTGTCCTCTGGATTCTGCTTCTCATGGACACTGGGGGACAGGGTGTCAGATGTTGGTCCGCCATGCACGGGTTGTGACAGTGGTGTGATAGACACTTCCTGGTCTGGGTGTGGCTGGCCAATGCGTATCTGGTGCTGTCTGATGCTGCTTCTTCTGCCCCACCATCCACTGCAGTGGCTTGCAACCCTTCATCGGGCTCTTCGTGGATGGTGTCTCCCTTGGTGTCGGTCTCCATTGGGACCTCTGTGTCATGCTCGTTACCTGTGGGGAGAGGGTACACTTAGTCAGGCTGGTCAAAGCATATGGTGCTGTCTCAAAGGGGTGCTACTGCCACCACCACTCACCATCGTGATGCCCTTCCTGACTGGCACCCTCCCCCATCGGCAGCATTCTCGTGGTGTCCCACCGATGAGTGTCCATCGCTGCTATGGTGCCTGTCTGCCTTGTCTGGTCTGGGGGGGAAGAGTACATTTAGTCCATCCCTGTGGACAACACAAATGTGTCTTCCTATCCACCCTCTGCCTACATACCATCTAGGGTGTCCACACATTCCACCTCCCCATGGACACCGACGTCTGTCAGGAAATCCGCCACGATGTGTTTCACTGGTGTAAGCTGGCTGTCCTCACTGGGTGGGCCACTTCCGGTACCCTGGTAACTGCCATGGTGGTAACCTTCCAATTGACAGTGGGCCTTAGGTCCCGCCACTTGTTTATTATCGCCTCGAGGGTCCATGCCTCAGGTCCGGTGGCATTGACTCTACTTTGTGTCTCAAGCCACAGTCATGCCTTCACCTTGGTGGGTGTGCTCAGTGAGAAGGACTCATACTGCTGTCAGAAGTGTGCCTGGATATCAGCCACCATCAATGCCACCTGGCCCCCACGTGATGTTCAGAGTGTGGGAATGGACTCTGGCATGCTCCTTCACATGGGTGCACACTTGGCTGGTCACCCACTCCTCTTGTAGGGTCACTCCATGCCTTGCATTTTTGCTTATGCACATCTGTCCATCTCCACCATTGTCTCTGCACTGCTCTGTTACATGCTATTCAATTACGTGCAGCAATGCGGGGCAGAGAGTACTACCATATATGGTGGGGTCAAGGGGCGGTCCTACGACGCTGCGATCCACCTCTGTGCACTGCATGTCTCACTCCACAGATCACTTTGGAATGCCCCCTTCATCCATATGGCATGCATGGCTTTTGTGATTACAGCCTAGCTGGGGGACCTTGTGTACTGTGTTATTGAGTGCCGCATTTACAACATTTGTGCACATTGTGCATGTGCCTTCATGCATAGGCCCCATTGTTTTAGTTACAAATTGTGCTGCTGACCCTTCCAAGCTGCTCCCTTCCCCTCTTACCTGCATCTTTATGAATGGTCCACATTCCCTCCAGAGCCCCAGGCAGAGGGAGACCATCAGGACTTTCACAGAAGCTCCGAAGCAAAATTGCAATTTGCTTCTGGCCTGATGTAGTGACTCAGCGGCTATCTTTAGCACCCCTAGTGACAGCAGTTAATTTAACAACATCACTAGCAAGCTATGGAAAGAAGAGGGACTATTTCACATGAAGCAAGATTTGTTTTTTGATTTTAGTATTTTTTTTAAATATTACAATTTAACAATAAATACCCATTTTTAAACAAAATAACACACTCTGGGGTGTGGGTTATACTCTGATAAACACACTTCTAGGTGGCAGTAAGGCACTCCTGCCTCACTACACCCCTAGGCATACATTTATCAGAGAATAACTCACACCCTGTCATGTGTTATTGCATACATGTCAACAGGAGTCCATATTGCTGATTGGCTTTGCATTGAAACCATTCTGTGTTCATTATGCTGCATGATTTTCATAAACTGGGACCTTTATTGTTAATCTGTGAGCTCTGTTCACTATGAATTTTTTTTCTAAGTCCATTTCCAGATTGTCATCACTTCCTTGAGACCTGATCAATAACCCACTGATACAATCCAAGTAAGATTTTTAGATTACCAAACTCTTGGTTGCCTTTGGACCTGGTCAGTGCTTCTGCCTCATTAGCACACTTTCTGTGATAATTTAACTGCCAAGTATAAAGGAGCAGTGTCTCCCCTTTAACAATATGCAGGGTGTCTGGCAAAGAATTCATAGTTCCACAGAGACTCTTAAGAGTTTTATGCAGTTCTTAGTACAGTTGTAACAAACAAGGTAGGTTACACAAGAGATCATAGAAATACCAATTTTGGGTCATGTAATATTGCAATTTATAGTACTTAACTGGGCAACTGTGAAATCAGGGTAAATACTATTTTATTGCTAACTCCCTACACTTAAGCCCACCAGAATGAAACACAGCATCACAGTTTCTTTTATGAAGAAAGGGGTTAACTCCCTTTGACAATGCCTTCTTTCCTTCAATAACTCTGTTACAGCATTCTGTATATTTCGATTGCATCCTGGTGGGCTACACTATATCTATGGTAGGGTATGATACAGAGTAACTAATGTTTCCTAGCATATATGTAGAGAGTAATTTCCCGGAAATTATACCATTCTGCTAATAGCTGCCTATTCTGGGTGTCGCTCCCTTGGCAGCGGCTCTGTGCTGCTTCATGTGGGCAACTCCGGGGCAGTGCTAGCGACTCTCAGGGCTACAGTCTCTTTTAGGCTCCCCTGAGGGAAGCTTGTGGGTCATAAGGGCAGGAGAACACAGCCTTCCCCCATAACCAAGTTGGAGCAGCAGACAAGGTACGAAGTAAGGAGCTGGGCACTCCTAGAACGGCTAAGTGTTTTGGCCTCGCTGCCCCCACCACCACCCTTGGTTGACACTGAGCTTTATAGCAACTACCACGTGGCTGCCAGAACCAATCAGTTGACTTTCCCATCTGTTATTTTCTTTTGCCACTAGTGGCTGCTTCACTCATAAATCCCTATGCTGTACAGCTTAATCTCAGCAGCTGATATCCAGCTCATCCAGCAGTCTATCACTGCTTTAGGAGTCAAGGGGATACCAGGGCCACCTTGCCCACCACCCAACCACACAAACAGCCGCTGCCTGCCCCCCCCGAACCCCAGTTTTGTGATAGCATACAAGGGTGCTGTCAGCTCTCTCCTGAACACTGTGGACTGTCAACTAAACCTATATTGCACTAATCTGCCCCTGTCCTGGCTGATCCTGGCAAAGCATAGATTGGGGGGACGAATCCTGATCCTGATACTACTATTAGGCTTACAGTACATCGGGTATCTACCTCTGTTCCAATTAACAACCTCCATGGAGAGAATAACTCAAAACACAATGGCTTTACTTTCTCCAACCAAATTGCAGAAACACAACACGTGCGTGCCCATGCCACCCTTATCCTTCTAAAAGGTTGCACCTACAACTCATGTAGCATGCTCAGAAAATACAAAATGAGACAACTGGTACATATCCCATTCCACACTATTAAACTGTGGTTTCTCCTACTTCTTGTCATCCTATTGTCAGAGGACATAGAACTTAACCCTGGCCCCTCTGTCCACCTTTCTTCCACTGACCGATCGGCTGTCTCAGGGAAAGGACTTATCATTGCCCATATGAATATTAGAAGCATTACCAGGCACTTTGTCGATCTCGAGGCATGGATGAAAGTGCACAATCCTGACCTACTCTGCCTATCTGAAACATGGCTCAAGCCTCACATTCAGGACTTCTTATGTTCCTTGCCCAATTACTCCTTGATACAGAGAGATGGGCCTTCCCAAAATGTGGGGGGGTGGGGTGCTCTTCTCTATAAAAAACATCTTGATGTTACAGTCTGCCCTCCTACTGGCTCCCCTTCAGTCTGTGAGTCCCTACACACAACCATTGCCCTTGGTGCAAAAAAACCCCACATTATCTGCAACTACAATCCGCCCACTGGCGGTATCGCAGGTCTTCAGGACTTACTTAACCAAACAGCCACAAACGGCAAGCAAATCAAGGTCATAGTCTTGGGTGAGTCTAACCTAAATTGGCTGGGACTTACTCACAGTGCACTGCTGATGCTAATGCAGAGCTATAACCTGCACCAGACCCTAACTGAACCCACTAGAACCACCCCTTCTCTAACTACCTCCACCCTCATAGACTGGGTACTGGTGAATCACCTTGACCATGTGCAAACCGCAGGCATCTTGACAGATGCTATCACAGACCACTCCCCCACTTTCTGTGTTTGAAGTCCGGAGACTGCTCCCTCGCCCCCTCCATGCTACATCACAATTACCAACTTTGCCAGACTGGACGTGGAAGCTTTCCTCTATGACGTATCCTGTATCGACTGGTCTGATATCTATCACTCCCATAATGTTCAAAATGCCCTTGATATCTTCATTAATAATTTCACAGCACTCCAAGATAAACATACCCTGAAGGTCACCAGAAGGGTCAGGGGTAAACAATCAAGATGGTTAAACAAGGACCTGCTGGCCAACCTGCGCACATGGGACAAACTCTGGAAGAAGTATAAAGTGTCCAGACTACCAGTGGATTACAATACCTAAAGGGCCTCTTAGAGTGCCTGTAAAAAACAATTCAGAACTGCAAAGAGCATCTGCTGCAAGGAACTGCTCACGAACTCTGCTGGTGACCCTAGAAAATTCTGGACGCACATCAAGACCTTTCTTGGGGCTGCCCAGACATTGACCCTAGGGGATATGATCCTAAATGGTGTGCATTGCAACAACTCAAACACCATAGCAGATGCCTTTAACAGATTATTCATGAACATGTCTAGGTACACCTTGTCCTTCGCCTCACCTCCCACAGCAACTAAGCCTTACTGTTCACCCCAGAGATCGGCATCTGGTGCTGACCACTGCCTGCTAAATACTAACCCCCCCCCTTCTACTTTAAAGCTATATCTAGGTCTGAGGTCTAAAGGCTATTGCAAAACATATCTGACAACACTAGCCCCAGCTCAGATTCACTCGAGCCACTACTCCTGAAGCTAGCGGCACCATTGATTGCCTTGCCTTTGGCCAAGATTTTCACTCTGTCTCTCTTTCTTGGCGTTGTCCCAGATCTCTGTAAGATTGCCTGAGTTATGCATATCCTTAAAAATGGAGACCCAAAGGATATTAACAACTACAGGCCCATAGCTATACTCTCTGTTCTAAGCAAGCTACCGGAGAAGCTTGTTGCAACCCAAACCATTGCCTATCTCACAAAGAACAACCTTCTCTCAGACACTTAGCATGGTTTCAGAAAAGGACACAGTACCTCGACTGCTCTTCTCAAACACTTTACCGATGTACTCTGCAACATGGACAAAGGCCTACTCACTGGAGCAGTATTTATCAATCTTAGCAAGGCATTCGATCATTTTGCTCATCCCCTGCTTCTCTCAACCCTGCATAGACTTAACTTCTCATCATTAGTAGTTGACTGGTTTAGCAACTACTTATCAAACAAATTACAGCTTGTTAAATTCAACTCCACTCTCTCGGATGTGACCAGCACTGACATTGGAGTACCCCAGGGCTCCATCCTGGGACCCCTTCTTTTCTCACTATACATCAACAACATAGACTCTGCCATATTCTCCTGCTCAGCTATTCTATACATGGATGATCTCATCCTCTTCTCCAGTGCTGACAACGTCAACATCATTAATGAAAACCTCTTCTCAGATTTCAGGAATGTACAAATATGGCTAAATGCTAAAAAGCTTGTCCGCAACACTAGAAAGACCCAAGCTATGCTATTTGGCACTGCCCCCTAACAAAGGGCTCGTAAGGAACCCCTCCTAGTCCATGACTCGGGGGGGTCCTTATCGACTGTGTCACATCCTTCAAATACCTGGCAGTCCTCCTTGATAAATTGTTGTCTGTTGTATGCCTCCATTGCGATGTCTGTCTCTCATATTGTATCAATCTTGTTTTATTTCTGTCCAAACTGTACTTAATCTACTGTTTAATCCGTTTTTCCATACTCTAAGCTTGATTTAACATGTTGAATTAATTGCTTTCTCAAATTTGATTGGATGTATTTTCCCTTCTAACTGTGCTGCCTCTCCCATAAGCTGCGTCACATGTATACATATGTATTTCAAGCTGTTTTTCCTCCCAGGTCGTGCTGAAAATAGGCATTCCTATGCCTAGAGCACACACCCAGTTACCAAAATCAAATAAAAATAAAAAATAAAAATCCCTTGACTTCAGTGTGCACATCCAGTCAATCTGCAAAGAAACAAATGCCAAACTTAGAATTGCCTACAAGATTAGTCACCTGCTAACACCATCCTCTAAATTGGCTATTGCCAAGGGAATTCTGCTTCCAGTGCTGACATATGATGTCTCCACTTTTGCTAATGCCCATAAGACTGCTCTCAATAAATGGGATGTCGCATATAACAATATATGTCGGCATGTCTCCTCTTCACATCGCCTCAAGCGCCACTGCACACTGTATAGTGACCTAGGCTGGCTCTCCCCTACTGCCTACCAACTACACTTCCTAGGGACACTCACAGACTCTGTAATCCATAATCAAACCCCCTCCTCTTTTGTAGCCCTACTTGTTCCACAGACACCTGCCCATGGACTACGCTCAGCAAACAAATTTCTACTTACTATACCCCGGTGTCTCACTTTAAAAGGCTCTGGAGCATTTCACTGCACTGTCCTGGCACCTGGAACTCCCTCCCTCCTGCCCTGAGGCAGGCAAACTCCACCCAATCTTCAAAAAATAACTATATCACCACCTATCCTGGGACCCTTGCACATGCTTTGATCCCACTTAATGCCTCACAGCTGGCCACCCTATTTTGCCTGGAACACTGCTGCACTTCTAAACAAGCATAGCTATAAAATGTCTTTATAGCTGCCACTTACCCAGTCTCAGTTGTTATTTGCATATACTAATGTCACCTTGTGTCATCTCAGCCTAAGCTATATGTATTATCTAAAGTACTGTCTGACTTGTATTCTTACCTACATGTACTATTTAGAGAAAAGTGCATGGGGAACCATGCACAACCAGCCTATTGTACCACAGAGGGGTACTGATTACCTCAGACCTTGAGAGCGCAGCTTGAGAGGTCCATGGTAATCAGAACCTCGAGGTGAGGTTAATAGGCTGGCTAAAATAGGAGAGGTTCCCCATGCACAATTTTTAATAGTGTATAGTCTCCATTTTTGATTACGGTTTTAATTTTTAAAATAGAAAAAAAAGTGTGTTGCTCCATCCTGCTGTATAAGTTAGGGCATGCTTGCTAGGTGGTGTGCATAGTTGCTAGGGAACCGATGTTATGTTGTTTAATGAGCAGCCTTCTATTGGCTGTCATTCCGGTGTGGGAGAGATTTTCAAAAAAAATAACATGGCGGTCGTTGTTCTTGCTAAGTGAGCAGGAGTTGGTTTGGGGATCGCTCGGTCGTTGTTTCTGTTAAAACTAAAAATATCTGGTTGATCCTGCATTTTCACAGTATCTGGTTGATCCTGCATCTTTTGAGGCTGTGATGTGACTGCTTCTGCTGCTGCAACCGGGAGTGTGGAGCCTGCAATTTCCGCTAAGTAAGGGTAGGAGACTGAGTGAATGGAACCTCTAGAGGTTTTCAAAAATGTTGTTCTGTTGCAGTAGGGTACAATCACATTCCATGACCTTTTGAACTGCAGCAGAACAACATTTTTAGAACCTCCAGTTTCCATGAGCAATAAGGGTCCACTATACACTATATGCTATGCATTGTATAATCGCATCTCGTTTTATGTATGTATTCTCCCTGGTCATGCCTGAAAATAGTCAACTTTGGCTAGCGCACCTAACTCGATTGACAAAAACGAAATAAATAAAAATAAAATCCAAGTATGTGCTGTGTATAGGGACTAGGCAGACAGTACAGGGCATAGCAGGGAGTTAGCCGCAGTGACTGTGAGGTGCATCTCCTGGGTTAAGCTCTAGGGAAAGACTAAAAATATCTACATTTTTTTGTAATCCATTTGGAAAAGCTGGTGTCACTTTATCAGCACACAAATTTCCACTGGCTATTGTTTGACTCCAGTTGGTGTGCAGAAAACCATTTTGTACTGTGATTGTGAGATCGCCCTCTGCTTTGGGAGTGAAGATTTCTTCCCCATAGAAAAATCATTAGTTCAGGTCATCCTCTTTGTCCCACATCTGTTTTTCTTGTTTGCATTGGACGGACACACTATTTCAAATTCAGTTAATTTTACTTTCAGTTTTTTCTATCTACAAATTGGGGGTTATCTTTCAGGTCATTACTTAATTTTTTTCCTTTTTAGTTCATCAATGATTTAAATTAACACACAGTGTTTCTCTGCATGTTTCTTAATTGCTATTTAAACTAATTTCTGAGAACATTCCATAAATGATTGTCTGTCGCTTTGGTTTGTGTTTAAAGTTCTTAAATCCCCCTGCTGGTGTTTTCATTATCTTTAGGCCTTTTAGGACCAAATATTGTCCCATGTATTTTACCAGCATAATAAAACTGTGAGTGTGACTTCCAGGAAAAGTCATGCTTCTGATTTTTAAAATGTTTTGCTGATGGTGTCCAGATCAGAATTAAATTTCCCCACTCAGCAATTCCTTTGCTCTTTGACACCTCTGCCGTGAGCCTGCTGTCAAATCTAACAATAGGAAACAAACTCTAACCAGAGCTGATAGGGCTGTGAAAAGCTACCAAATGACCAAAGTCATTTTCTTGTCGGTGCCATGTAGTGCTGTTTAGTCACAATCATCACAGTGCTCCCAGATACAAATAACCATTTTCCTGTAACAAGCCCTCATTTTCCCTGTAGATGAAGCATCAAATCCCTGTATAAATCATTGTAGATTTTTTTATAAGCCACTATTTCCTTATCTGTGACTTTTTAATTTATTTAAATGTAATAAGTTGACAGCCTTTTATCAGGAAAAGGGCTCTGAGTTGCTGTCAGGTATTAAAATTATTTGTCAAGAAGGCCTTTGAATGATTTGGATTTATGTGGAATCCATAAGGCATAATGGGAGAATTTATTTATTCATTGAATTTTGTTGACCGGGTAGGCCCGCTAAGACTAGAAGTCTCTTTTTCAGGTGTGGGGGTTGGGGACAGATGGTAACTAACTGAAATTGTAACATGGCATAAATCCTTACTTGAACCAGATTAAGTTGTTGGTGGTATTTTTAGTGAATGGGGGAATTTGGCCAGGACACCATGGAAATTCCCCTACTCTTTGTCAGGGGGCGCTGTTCCTTGGTGACGGAGATGGCTGCTGCTAGTCCAGGTCAGACCTTGGAGCAGACAGGAGGTGCTTCTGTTCCGCTGCAACAGGAGGAATATTTACTTAACATGGATTTTAGATTGGAGGAAGAAATGCTCTTAGCCAAGGACATTGAACCAGGCCAAAAGGAAGGAACCGGTATTGGGTCTACAGAGGAAATGGCTGAAATTGAGCAGGAAGAGAAGGCGTTACAATTGGAAATAGAAACAAATAAAAACAACAGTTCTTAAAACTGATGCAAGAAGCTAAACAGGAGTCTCAAACAAATATTGCCAGACTTGATGAGGAGAAAAAAACAGAAGAGATTGGGTGTCAGCCCTGTGCTTTCTTTGGGTAAGTGGGTGATTCTTTCAGCAGCACCAGACATACCTGCAGATGATCAGAATGTGGTTGAAGAGCCTGATGTGGAGCTGAGGACTGCTATGAGTGGTTCTCCTGTCATCTCCCCCCATGGAACCAGAATGAGCTCAGGATACCTCACTGCAGCAAGCAGGCTGGATTCTAGTAGGTGGTATATGGATTCTGGATTCCATGGTACCAATCCCAGGATCGCTGGACTGGTGGAAAAACACCATAGTGGACAACAGAGGGTGCATTCTCAGCCCAAAGATAGTAGTCAACAAACAGATGGCTGGAGGATCGATGGTGACACAGGGTGCAGCTTCTAACTCTCCAAGTGTGCCAGATATGCTTGAGACATGCGGACCATCAGAGGCTCCCAAAGGGGAGATTAGGACTGGCCCAAACAGTTCCCCTAAATGTGACAAAGGAAAACAGATGACTACACAGTCAGAACAGGTACAAGAGTCTCAGGGGTATACAGATTATAATAATGAGAATACTGAAAATGACAAGGGGGAACAGGTCCTGGGTTCTGCTACAGGAGCACAACCGGCTAATAATGCAGAAGATACCTGGCAGCCTAGCTATGCTAGTCTTTTTCCATTGACCTGCTATTGCTGCCATGCACAGATTTGCAGTTCGAATCTGGTTTAAAGGGGGTATTGGGAAAATCCCCGATAGGTTGTATGTGGGGAGAACGTTATTACTTGAATCTATGAAATTCAATAAAGCAGAAGTATATGCCTTTATTCATGCTCCAGGGGACAGCAATTATTATGTTAGTTTCTGCTCAGACTTAATGTTAGACACATTCTGGAAGTTGTACTATACGCTGAAGGAGTCCCTTGAGTGGCAGAAGTTCTATGCCATTCCACTTTTGAAACCTTCAGTTAAAACAGTGACCATACTTTTCTGGAACTAAGGAGTCAGGGTCAATTACATTATTTTTTGGTTAGAAAAGCAGGCTGATATCCAAGACAATCATCAACCCATAACTGAAACACAGAAACATAGAACATAGAAACAAAGAAGTTGATTGCAGATAAGGACCGCAAGGCCCATCCAGTCTGCCCATTTCTTTTTCTACCTTATGAGTGTGCCATAGGCCTTTGCTCGGTCAATGGCCTATCAACTCATACTCATCTGCATTGCTCCCTTATGCCTATCCCATGCCTGTTTGAAGCCCTGCACTGTATTCATATCCACCACTTCCTGAAGTAGACCTTTCCATGCATTCACCACCCTTTCTGTGAAAATGAACTTCCTCACATTACCCCTTAATTGGCCTCCCTCTAATCTCATGCTGTGTCCTCTTCACCTGCTATTTTTCTTATAATGAAACATGTTAGACTCTTTCACCTTGTTAATGCCCTTAAGGTGCTTGAATACTGTGCATCTCATTAGGAAATTGCACACTGGGGCAAACGCCTGTGGGAAGCACTTGAGAGCTCATTTTAGCAAAGACATTTTTATTGTGTGTATGTGTGTGTTAAGGAGCCCTGTTGTTGTTCACAGGCAGAAAGTGCTGATTATACCCATACAGTGCTGAGTACCTTAAACTGTTCATTGTGAAACAACTGTCACTGCGTGCCTTTTCCATGAAGGAGTGGAGAATGCATGGTGTACTAAAAGCATTAAAACTTTTATTTTTGCAACTTTGTTGCGAGGAGCCAAGTGACCCCTTGGCAATTTCACTTCCATGTGAACACTGTCTTTTATTCAGCCCTGCAGGGAGTGAGCGAGCACATGCTGTGGATCTGATTAGGAACTACACACTGGGGCAAACATCTGTGGGAAGCACTTGAGAGCTCATTTTAGTAAAGACATTTTTATTGTGTGTATGTGTGTGTTAAGGAGCCCTGTTGTTGTACACAGGCAGAGAGTGCTGATTATACCCATACAGTGCTGCGTACCTTAAACTGTTCATAGTGAAACTGTAACTGTGAGCCTTTTCGATGAATGAGTGGAGAACTTTTATTTTTGCAACTTTGTTGCGAGCAGCCAAGTGACCCCTTGTCAATTTTACTTCCAGGTGAGCACTTGCTTTTATTCAGCTCTGCATCGAGCAGGGCGAGCGCATGCAGGGCATACATGGAGATGCGTGCAGAGACACGTGCATCTGCGCGTGTCAGCTGTGTCCACTGAGTATGTGGAGCACTAGGACCCAGACACTTGGTGTAAATAAAACAATCTGTTGGAGACTAAATTCAGGCCATCATCATGTCACAAATAAGGGTAAGCATGGTAGCAAACACTAACTGACAAAATGTTTACTGAGGCACCAGCCTGTAAGGAGTTTGTGTGTGAGAATTGCATTTTATTTGCAAATTTAAGGAAGGAAATTGATAGTTTATTACAGCGGTTAGAGACTTAAACAGAAATCACCTGCCTAGAAAGATTTATAGATCAAGCTGTCCAGGATATTACAGTTCTTGAATTCCAAATTTCTATTGTTAAAGCCAAAAGCATGTTGGAAGGGGAAAACCTAAATTATGCTGGGGGGTGCCTGCAATGCCTGTGATTAGCACTCCGTGGTGAAAACACAAAAATCGTATGAAGATGTGTTGTACTAGTTGCAGCGAGAATATCCTGCCAGTTCAAAACATGTTTGATTGTTTGCAAGACAATGTAGACCTTAAGGATAATTCTATGCAAAATCTCTAAAGTGTTCAACAAGAGTTTGACCCTGCAAATAATCAAAACACATTGTTAACTAATAAAATCCTGACCGTGGACATATTAGTCATAGGAGATTCAATAATCAGGGGAATGGATACTGTGGTATGTGAAGGCAGGAAGAGCAGCATTACTGTCAGCACCCTTCCCGGAGCTAAAGCAGGTGATGTGTCGAATTTATTGGAAGGGCTCATGGAGCACACAGAGAACCCCTTAGTCATTGTTCATATTGGCACCAATGATATTTACAAAACTAGCCTGAATGTATTTCAAGCTAAAATAAGTGACATAACAAAAAGAATTAAACAAAAAGGTGGGGACATTATATTTGTGGGCATATTACCAACACATGGGTATCTCAAATATAAAAATGGAGCAATCAAGTCAATTAACAACTGGCTAAGAACCTTTTGTGAAAACAACAATCTTGGTTTTATGGATAATTCCATTACATTCTGCAACAAATCCCTATTTAAACCAGATGGTCTGCATCTTAGCTTGGCAGGATCTAGTATTCTAGGCAGGAAATTGAATAAAGTTATTGATTTCCATTTAAACTGGTGCGGGGGTGGGCAGCCCATGTCAGCAATTCATTTAAACACAAACATGGCAAAAGATTATAATGTTGTTAATGACTGGAGAATTTTACTTATAAATTCCAGAAGCCTTATGAATAGATATGATGATCTTAAAAACTTTTTGGTATCACAAGATATACAAATAGCTTGCATCACAGAAACCTGGTGGGATATTAATGATTCTTGGGAGAAATCAATACCAGGTTATAATCTATAACACAAGTCTAGATTATATAGGAAAGGTGGAGGTATAGCAATATATGTTCATAATCCCATAAACAGTATACAGTTACCTTATGATGACCTCGATTTAGAAACCATTTGGATTAAGTTAATACCATCAAGTGGCCCCAAAATTATAATTGGGTTTTTTTATAGACCACCATCTAATCCACAAGATAAGGATGTTATCTTTTTGGATTTACTCAATAACTTAAATCCAGCTGACAATTTAATAGTGTTGGGAGATTTCAATCTCTCTAACATAGACTGGAAGCTAACAAAGAAGGACAAGATGGGGTAAAAAATGATAAAGCCAACATTAAATGGAGGGCAATGAGTACCAATGCCCGTAGTCTTGGAAACAAGCTTCCAGAGCTAGTAGCCCTGATGGAAGTGGAACACTTGGTTATTGTGGCAGTCACAGAAACATGGTACATGGAGAACCATGACTGGGATGTCAACGTACCAGGGTACACAATCTACAGAAGGGACAGGGAGGGTAAAAGAGGAGGTGGAGTAGCTCTCTACATAAGGGAAGGAATCAAAGTAACAGAACTAAAAGGTAAAGGGGGAGGACAAGAGGAACTGTGGGTCACATTGGAGGCAGGGAATGGCATCACAATCCGCACAGGGGTTGTATACAGACCCCCGTCTCAAGGGGAGGAAATGGACAAGAAAATGATAGAGGGCATTATCAAAATGGCCGAAAAAGGGGAGATACTGTTGATGGGGGACCTGAATATGCCAGATGTTAACTGGGCAACATGGACTGCAGCCACATCCAAGAGCAGGGTCATTCTCGATGCCCTACAGGGAGAATGCCTTAGACAGCTAGTGGTGGAACCCACTCAGAAGGGAGCAATATTAGACCTGGTACTCTCAAATGGTGAGAGGATCACAAACTTAGAAGTCAGTAGACACCTGGGAACAAGTGACCACTGCACAGTGTGCTTCACGATAAACACAACCATGGAGACAAGCCATACAAATACAAGGATACTGGACTTTATAAGGGCTGACTTTGGCAAAATGGGTGAATACCTGAGGAATGCATTAGCAAATGGCCAGAAAGGAGAGGTGGAAGAACAGTGGAGAAAAATTAAAACTGCCATCATGGAGGCAACAAGCCTTTGTGTGAAACAAATAAAGAAAACAAAGCAGAATAAAAAACACTATGGCTCTCAAAAGAAGTGTCAGGGAAGGTTAAGGAGAAAAAGGCTGCATTCAAAAAGTATAAGGAATCACAGACAGAGCACGACAGGGAATTGTCTCAATTAAAGCAGAAAGAAGTGGGGAAGGCAGTCAGAAAAGCAAAGGCCCAAACTGAGGAAAGGATAGCCAACTCAGTTAAGAAGGGGGATAAAACCTTTTATAGGTACAATAGGGAACATAGAAAGGTTAAGGGAGGGATAGGGAAGATTAATAAAGGAGAGGGGAGGTGGGCAGAGGGAGACAGTGAAAAGGCAGAGATAATGAATGAATACTTTTGCTCAGTATTCACAAAAGAAGAACAGGAGGAGTTACCTAAACCAAACAGTAGAAGCACTCTGGATAGTGGGGTTGATACCAGTCCATTTAAAGAAGAAAGAGTACTGAAAGAACTTCTAAAACTCAAGGTGGACAAAGCAATGGGGCCTGACGGGATTCACCCTAGAATCCTAAAAGAGCTAAGGGATGACCTAGTGACACCACAAATCATGGGAAGATGGGGTGGTACCCGAGGACTGGAGGAGAGCAGATGTGATTCCCCTTCACAAAAGTGGGAGCAAGGCAGAAGCAGGAAACTACAGACCTGTTAGTTTGACCTCAGAGGTGGGGGAAATGATGGAATCACTTCTGAAAGAAAGAATTGTTGAGTACCTAGAGGCCAGTGGGGCACTGGACCCAAAGCAGCATGGATTCACAGCAGGAAGGTCATGTCAGACAAATCTAATCAATTTCTTTGACTGGGTGACCAAAGTAATAGACCAGGGAGGGGCTGTGGATATGGCCTACCTAGACTTTAGCAAGGCATTTGACACAGTCTCATACAAAGATTAATAATCAAGTTAGCCAGCCTGGGAGTGGGTCCCAGGGTGGTAGCCTGTGAAAAACTGGCTGCACAACAGGACACAGAAGGTAATAGTGAATGGAACACATTCTGAAGAAAGGGGTTACTAGTGGAGTACCTCAGGGCTCAGTACTGGGTCCAGTCCTCTTTAACGTCTTTATAGGTGACATTGCAGAGGGTCTGGAAGGAAAGGTATGCCTCTTTGTGGATGACACAAAGATCTGTAACAGAGTTGATACACAAGGGGGGTAGAAAGGATGAGAAGGGACTTGGCAAGGTTGGAGGAATGGTCAGACATATGGCAACTTAGATTCAATGCAAAGAAGTGCAAAGTAATGCACCTGGGAAATAAAAATCCAGGAGAAGAGTACACAATAGCAGGGGAGGTACTAACAACAACAATAATGGAAAGGGATCTGGGTGTAGTCATATCAGATGACCTAAAGGTGGGTATGCAATGTGAGAAGTCAGTAGGAAAAGCCAGGGGGATACTGGGATGCATAGGGAGGGGCATCACAAGTAGAAAAAGGAAGTGGTTATCCCTCTATACAGACAGTTGGTGAGACCCCATCTGAGTACTCGTGCAGTTTGGAGACCTCATCTCGCAAGGACATAGACAGGATGGAAGCAGTCCAGAGGAGGCAACTAAAATGGTGCAGGGTCTACATCAGAAACCATATGAAGAGAGACTGAGAGAGCTTAATATGTATACCCTTGATGAAAGGAGGGACGGGGGACATGATAGAAACTTTAAGTACCTCAAGAGAATCAACAAAGTCCAGGAGGGTAGCATCTTTCAGAAAAGAGATGTGTAAGAACAAGGGGCACAATTTAAAGTCAGAGGGGGGACAGCTCAGGGGTAATGTGAGGAAATTCTTTTTCACGGAGAGAGTGGTGGATGCATGGAACCGCCTTCCAGGAGAGGTTGTGGGGTCTAAAACAGTGGAGGAATTCAAACATGCATGGGACAGACATAAGGCAATTATAGTGGGGGGTTGCAGGAAATAGGCTGTTGGTTAACTAGAATCTGCAGCTTATCCAGTAGGTAGGGAAATGGGCAGACTGGGTGGGCCAAGTGGTCCTTATCTGCCATCAAAGTCTATGTTTCTATGTTAATAAAACTGAACACCTCCATTTGGATGCATTTGACCAGCTGGGTTTAGTACAAATGGTACATGAAAATACAAGAGGAAACAAAATCCTGGATCTCGTATTAACCAATATGGGTGATTCAATACATGGGGTACAGATTCTCCCCCCATTGGGTAACAGCGATCACTTCAATGTTCTATTTACAATAAAGGGGATGGAGTTAACTCACAGTTTAGATTTATTTTCTAAATCCAAAGGAGAATCTAAATAAAATTTGGCTAAAGTAAACTTCTCCCGATTTAGGCAAGATCTGTCATTGTGGGATTGGACTAAGTCTTTTAATGGAAGAATACTGAGGATATGTGGATTACACTTCTTAACCTTAATAATTTAATTACCTTGAATATTCCAACATATAAAATTAAACATATGAGAGGCAAAAAATCCAATCCAAGCTGGTTAAACAAGCAAATTAAACATTTACTCAACAGCAAAGCTAGACTATTCAAAAAATATGTATGAGGGAAAAGACCCAGAAGAACTATCTAGCATACAATAAATGTGCTAAATTGGTTAAGTTAACTATAAATAGAGCGAAGGCTGAGCAGGAGATCATTTTGGCCAATAAGATTAAAGATAACAAAATTTTTTTTTTTCTTATATTAACAGTATGAAGAACCATTTTTCAACAATAGGACCTTTTAAAGACTCTAATGGTGAATTGGTTAATGAGGAAGAGACAGTAAATATTCAAAATAATTACTTTTGTTCAGTCTTCAACCCCAGAAATACACCTTCTATTTCTGATAAACTAGTATCTTTACCAGGAAATGTTAAAATAACACCTGCGGAAGTTAGGAGTAGACTAAAAAAATTAGACATCAATAAATCTCCAGGTCCCGATAACATTCACCCTAGAATCCTTCAAGAACTTGCTGACCCTTTAGCAGCTCCACTCAGCTTTTTATATCAAACATCCCTGGACAGAGGTGAGGTCCCTCAAGCTTGGAGGAATGCTTTGGTGGTCCCTCTCCACAAAAAGGGATCAACATCTGAGCCAGCCAATTTCAGACCCATTAGTCTGACATCACTAATGGGTAAAGTTATGGAGTGGATTTTAAACGATATCATAGTTGATTATATAGCAGTAAATAATTTGTCTGACCCTGTGCAACATGGTTTTATTAAGTCTAGATCATGTCAGACTAACTTGTTATCCTTTTATGAAAATGTTAATACTGAGTTGGATAATAGTAAAGCAGTGGATGTAGTTTTTATTGACTTTGCCAAAGCATTCGACAAGTTACCTCATGAGGAATTAATACAATTATTGATTAGGGTGGAAACTGACAGCAACATCATAAAATTGATAGCTGGTTGGTTGACTGGGAGGAAGCAGAGAGTGGTGGTTAAGGGTGTGATGTCAGATTGGTCGGCAGTTACCAGTGGTGTACCTCAGGGTTCGGTATTGGGACCCTGTCATTTTAATGTCTATATTTCGACTTTACAACTTAGTAATCCTTATATATGGATTTCTAAGTTCACAGATGAATGCAGACTAGGTTCAACTGTGACTACTACAATTGAGGCCCTTTCTCTACAGCAGGCCATAAACGAAATCTATAAGTGGACTATATCCTGTAAATTAGAACTCAACATCTCTAAATGCAAAATCATGCATCTGGGCCAGAACAATAATAAACATATGTATTATATTGGGGACAACAGTCTTGTATCAACATGTGAGGAGAGCGAGTTGGGAATAAAAATTACCACGGACTTAAAGTTTAGCTCAGACTGCAAACAACAGGTTAAAAGAGCAAACCAGAACTTAAATTGCATCCTGAGGCATATTTCTAGCAGAAATTAGAGTGTTATTATGCCATTGTATGGTGCCCTGGTGAGACCACACCTGGAGTATTGTGTCCAGGTGTGGTCTCCCCATAAATCGGAGGATATTATTAGAGTTGAGAGTGTACAGCGCAGGGCTACCAAATTAGTGACTGGACTGAAAAATCTATCTTATGAGCAGAGATTAACTAAACTCACACTGTACTCATTACATTATAGAAGATTAAGGGGAGACCTATGTATGATGCTTAGATTATTTCAAGATACTGCATTAAGGCAAGATCTTAAGCTGTCCTATAAACCTGCTTTGACTAGTGCTAGAAAGTACAGCATGCAACTCGATTTGCCGAAGTGGAATACAAACCTAAGGAAATATTGGTTTACAGTTAGGGTGGTGACAGCATGGAATAGTCTACCAACAAATGTGGTTGAGAGTTCTAACATGGACACACTTAAGTCTAAACTTGGCAACTTTCTGTATGGTAAAACTACATGTTTTAACAAAAAGCAATGGCGAGCATCATGGACGCAAGTCCCATAGCTTGACTCAACTTATGAAACTTGTATCACCTCTCTCCTTCCTTTGCTCTAAGGTATACATATTGAGTTCAGATAATCTGTCCTCATATGTTTTCTGATGCAGTCTCTGCACCATTTTGGTTGCCCTTCTCTGGACTGCCTCAATTTGGTTAATGTCCTTGTGAAGGTGTGGCCTCCAGTACTGTACGTAGTACTCCAGATGGGGCCTAACCAGTGTCTTGTAAAAAGGGATTATTATCTCCATCTTCTGACTTGTGATACCCCTATTAATACACCCCAACATCCCTCTAGCCTTACCTACTGCTTTAGAGGTCTGCTTGGATGATTTCGGGTTATCGGTGATGATGACGCCCAAGTCTGTTTCTTCCCTTGTGACTGCCAGCAACTCCCCTCCAAGCCTATAGGTGGCTTCAGGGTTTCTCTTCCTCATGTGCATGATCTTGCACTTCTTTGTATTAAACCCCAGTTGGCTCTCTTCTGACCATTTTGCTAGTTTATCCAGATCTCTTCTCTTTCTGCCCACACCATCTGGATCATCTACTCTGTTGCAGATCTTGGTGTCATCTGCAAACAGACAAACCTTACCCTCCAGTCCATCTGCAATATCACTGATGAAGATATTGAAGAGGACTGGCCCTAGAACCAATCTCTTAGGTACCCCACTTGTAACTTGCATCTCAAATAAAATAAAATAGTGGCAAACACTAATTTTGCTAACCTAATGATAAAATGTCACAAAAATATAAGCACCACCTGTAATAATTTCACAGAAGATTTACCCTGTAAGAATCCCTTTGCTACATAGAAAAAAAAAGCAGTAACAGAAGATATACCTTGCAAAAGACAATTTGAATGAGAAGATTACGGCAGTAATCTGTAGGCACACACCTGTAGGCACACCCTGTAATAATGCAGCAGAATGTATACCCAGTAAACAACAACAATTTGAATCAGAGAAAAATAAAACAATAAAATGTTAGCAACAAACAGTAACAATCCCTTGTGATTACAAAATAAAAATAACAACACACAGTAAACCTGCCTTGCCAAAAGAAGCCTTAATCCTTATTGTTGCTCTGGTAAGGTTCTTTGCTCTGTCCTTTCAAGCAACCTAGAAGAAAAGAGCTCAGGTAAAGCCAGGTGCCTTGGCCTGCAAACCTAGTCTTCCACTAATGATAATGGTTTCTGGAATAGAGCTTGGACTTTCAGGATACAACTTCAACATAAGGATGATGGATTCAGAAACCGCCCAACCTCCTTTTTCTTGGGCCTTGGTCGTGGAATTCTTTTCTATCAAGGACAGCCAAAGAGTTGTGAAATGTGTGGTTCACTTACACACTTGACCTCGGATTGCAGTCAGATTAGAGGTTTTCATTGTGGAGAACGTGGACATACAGCTGCATTATATACTGTCCCCCAGATTTTAACCTGTGTGGATATAATGAATGTTCCTTCCAGTCATGCCTATGGGCAGTCCATAATTCAGAAGATACTCTGGAACAAGAGCTCTATATAAACAGAGCTAAATGCTCACATGGTTGAGAGTACTCTTATGTCTGACCCCCTTCTGCTCCCTCTCCCCCTCCAGCTGGTCCAGAGCCAAGATCCTCAGAGCAATCTACAGATACCTTTCAGGCTTTGGAACCTCCTATGCCTGCAGCTGATGAAAGTGAACTATTATGCCTCACCCTGCTCCTCTTCCAGAATCTACATGTATGCCCCCCCAGTGAGAGACCTCATGCTTCTCATGCCATGTCATCTGTGCAACTAGAAGGGTTCAAGTAGATGGGAAAAGGTCAAAAAGGGCCAAAGAAGAAATGAGACATTACAACAACACCTCTGATTGTTCCCATGAGCAATGCTTATGAGGTGCTCCAAAGTTGGAGTGAACAGATGGAAGAGGAGTCTGATACCTCCTCACAATCCTCCATTCCTGACCCTTTGACAGAAGGTCATACACTGCCTGTGCCACAGAGGCCAGTGAAGCCACTGGGTAGGATAATAAGAGTCAGTGCTAGGAATCAGGAATCTCTTTAAAACATCAGGATGTTATACCTCTTAGAATGGCTAGTCTTAATGTAAACAGCATCAAGTCAGATACTAAGAGAGACACTACCTTTATGACATTACAGTCTTTACAATATTACATTTTCCTTTTACAGGATACAAGGCTACGGTCAGTGAATGATGTGCAAATTGCTGAATCTGCTTGGTTCTTAGGAAAATCTTTCTGGTCTATTGGTGAAGATTTATGTAGTGGTGTAGGAATTTGTTTTTCCAACCCCGATCTCCTTTTACATAAAATGGTGGATATATCCCTGGACAGGGTTCTACTGTTAGTTGTGGGGTATGCAGGGTGTGTTTATAGCATTATTAACATTTATGCCCCACAGACAAAAGCCTTAAGGGTGGAGTTGTTGAAACTAATTCAACCATATTTATGCATAAATAAACAAGTATTAGTTGGAGGTGATTTTAACATTAACTTACTGAATTCTGATACCAAAGGGTTGAAAATTAAAGTTTATAGTGATACAGCATTTTTAAGGGCCTTGATTAAATAAACAGGATTATGTGATGCACAAGCAGTGTGCTTTCAGACATCCAAACATACTTAATATCAGGGATTTTTATCCACATGACTTGATTATTGGTTTCCTTCCCTGTCTATACTGATCTATGCTTCAGAAACCATTCTGATTAAACTTCAGATCATGCTTTGATTGGAATTTCTGTCTCTACTTCTCCACCTAGGGCAGGGGGATGAGGGATTTGGCAGTTAAATTCTAGTTTATTAAAGAAACCAGATGTTAGCCAAGATCTGATCTCCATAATGGATGACAAACACTCAGTAACTTTTTTATCTGAGTCCTCTTTAGAGTGGTGGGAGGATACCAAATTAATGCTTATTGGGTATTTTAAAACTGTTGCTCGGGAACACAGTGCACAGAAGGAAGTCCATTATTTTTCCTTATGGCATAAATTTCAAACAATTTTGCCTGAACAAATTAATGAAGGGACAGATAATATGGATACATTAAATGATGTAAGAAAGGAGATGTTTCAATTACAGTATAACAGACACACAACACTGGTTATGGACCAATGGTTTGGCACACAGGGGTCTAAATCACAGACAAAACCATTGAAAGAATTTTGTAATCAGGTACAGAGACACCGCTTAACTAGCATATATGACTCTAGGGAACAGTTAATTACAGGGAACATAAATATGTTGGAAGACATGAGGAAACAAGTAAAAGAACAGCAACAGGCTGAAGCTGGATGTGTTGAGTGATATCATCACATATTACAGGCTGCAAACACCCCGCAACTGCATTCAACACCGGGAGTCAGGAAGTGGCCCTTTTGGCCACCCTGTCTATGTTGGAACTCACAACAGCAATTAAGTCTGTACAGAAAGGGATAGCCCTGGGGTCAGATGGGCTGACTAGTAAATTTTATGTTAGATTGTTGCAATTAGTTCCTCAGGAACTACTTCAGATTTTTCAGGCTTTTTTTTCAGAAGCTAAGCTTAATATTCAAATGTATGAAGGCCTTTTAACTTTTCTGTATAAAAAGGGAGAGAAGACCAACTTGCAAAACCGGAAACAGATTTCATTACTTAATACTGATTTTAAAATATTCATGAATATTCCTAGTTCCCGGATCTCTGGAATACTTAATACCATAATTCACCCAGCCCAGGTCTGTGCAGTCCCAGGCAGACATATTACTGAAGCCCTATTCTTACTTCGGGCTTTTATAGCACACAGGGCACAGGGTACTGCAGATAAATTTTTGATTAGTCTTGATCAGTCAAAAGCCTTTGATAATGTCTTCCACAAGTTTATGTGGGCTTGTTTAAAGAAATATGGGTTTCCACAGGAATTTATTACTTGGATACAGTTATGTTACAAAGAGTCCTTTGTTCATCCTTACAATAATAAATGGGTGGGGGAGAAGTGCATGGTATTGTGTAGAGTTCAACAGGGCTGTCCCCTAAGCCTCCTATTATATGTATTGGCTTTGGATCCTTTGATCAGAATTTTATATTCTTCCCCTAGGATTGAGAGGATTTGGGTTTCTAATTTGTCAGTGATTAAATGCATAGCATATGCTGATGACTTGATCCTTACAGTGGCAAATTTAGATTCAGGAGACCGTGCCAATGCTCTAATCTAGTCTTTGACTATTGTTTTAGGGAGAAAAGTTAATACTGCTAAAAGTAAATGCATTCCCTTACAACAGGGACTTCGCACACAGCATAGTGTGGAAGGAGTTCAGGTGTCCCTAGCACCTATTAAGTTGCTAGTTATATTTTTGGGGCAAGGATATGTGGGTAGTAATAACTGGGCCCTCCAAATTTGGAGGAGATAGCAATTGGTGACTAAATGGAATAGATGACATATGGGGAAGTTAAAAAGGGTATAGTTGGTAAAAAACCTTTTTAATTCCAATTTTTCTATGTCTATGTTGTGTGTATCCTGTGCCTAAACATATGGAAACCAGATTATATTGTTTTGTTTTCATATCTGTGGGGGAGCAGATTGAACCCTATAAAACTGGGAATTACCTATTTATCACTTAAAGAGGATGGCATGGACATGATACAACTGGTTGTTTTCTCTTGGAGTACTTTTTTTATACAAACCTAGTGCCAATAATAAAGAAGAGTGCTGTACCATGGGTAGCATGGATATCTCCTCAGCTGACAGAAGTTATGCAGGATTGGAAGGACATGGCATTTAGACATAAAAATAAAAGAACTGTCAAACTGGACTCTAGTTTGATGCCTTGTTTTGATCATTTGAAGAAGTGGGAAGTGTCACAAACTTCATTATTATCCACACCCAGAAAACTCTTATATCTCCAGATAGTGAGAGATACATTTACAGAAAGGCCCTTTGAGACATTAATAATAATAATAATTTTATTTATATAACGCCTTTCAATATATCAAGGCACTGAACAAGTTAAACTCATAAATTCAAATTTCAATACAAGACATCAAAACATATAAAAATACATCATAAAAACATAATAAATTACAATAAAATTCCAATCATATTACAATTAATGTAACTGTCCAAGAAGGCCATTTTCCATAAATATGATTTCAATTCTTTTTTAAATGTCTCCACAGAGGTGCACTTCCGTAACTGGCATGGTAGAGAATTCCAAAGAGTGGGTGCAGCATTAGAAAATGCTCTGCTGCTTGAAGATTTTAAACTCACTCTTGGAATCTCCAACAGCCCCATGTCAGCCGAGCAGAGCGATTGGCCAGGGAAGTAAGGAACCAGTAGGTCTTTCAGATAGGACAGACCCTGATCATGAAGGGCTTTAAAAGTCAATAAAATGACTTTGAAAGTGATCCGCCACTGTATAGGAAGCCATTGCAGTTTGCGCAGCACCGTGGTAATATGACAGGACCTACTTGTCCCAGTCAGAACCTGGGCTGCAGCGTTCTGCACCAGCTGTAGGCAGCAGATTTCAACCCCAGAAAGCCCAAAGTAAAGGGCGTTGCAGTAGTCTAGGCGTGAGGACACAAATGCGTGGACCAACGTTGGCAAGGAGTCAGACGGAATAAGGTGCTTAACCCTGGCAATTTTCCTAAGATGGTAAAAGGAAGTCCTGACGATGGCTGACACCTGAGATTGAAAAGTCGGCCTATCGTCAAGGATTACCCCAAGGTTACGCACCCATTCAGAGGTCGGTAGTGACACGCCGCCAAGAAAAATTCCAGAAGGTGCGCCAGTATGTGACCTCTCAATCTGACCACCCAGGTTCACCACCAAAACCTCAGTCTTCTTCGAGTTCAACTTTAACCAAATAGAATCCATCCAGTCTTGGATTTTCCCCAGACAGTTGTTAAACACCGAGAGAGCTCCATCCTGGTCGGGTGCAAATGACAGGTATAGCTGGGTATCATCTGCATAGCAGTGAAACCTCAGCCCATACCATCTTATAATGTTTCCGAGGGGCAGCATATACACTGCAAATAACATGGGTGACAGCACATAACCCTGAGGCACTCCACACAACAAAGAGACTGGGCCGGAGGAAAAAATTCCCGACACAACTCTTTGTGATCTCCCAGTAAGAAATGAAGTGAATCATTGATGTACGGTTCCCGAAATTCCACAGATTTGACTCAGGCATGCTAACAACACCACGTGATCCACAGTGTCAAAAGCTGAAGAGAGATCAAGGAGAACCAAGATGGAATGTCTCTTTTGATCCCTCGCCCTCAGAAGATCATTAAGCACCCGAACCAGCGCAGTCTCGGTGCTATGTCTTTTACAGAAACCAGACTGGAAGGATTCGTAGATACTATGGATGGTTAAATGGTCATCCAATTGGGCAGCCACAGCCTTTTCAATAACCTTCCCAATAAAGGGAAGGTTAGAGATAGGTCTGTAGTTTGAAAAACAGTCTGGGTCCAAGGAAGCTTTCTTCAAGAGAGGTGTCACCACCGCCTCTTTCAGGAAGCTAGGAAACTCACCTGACTCCAAGGAGCACCAGACTATTTGCACCAAAACTGGACCAATGATATCAACACAACCCAAAATTAGGGTAGTCAGTCCAGGGTCCAAGCCACAGCTTGTGGGATGCACACTATGGATGATCCTCATAATATCCACGAACTCAGGTTGACAAAAGGAACTCCAAGAGAATCGAGGCACTGTGTTTTTGCACACTCCTACAACATCACCCTTAGAGGTTGTCGGACACAAGTCCGCCCTGATGTCAGCCACCTTAGCTGCGAAGTGTCGAGCGAGTTTGTCACATTCTATTTGCGAAAAGGCTTTCCAAACTTGCAGACAGGCTGGGTTGCACAGTCTATCTACAGTTCAAAACAGCTGAGCCGGTCGATTCTGAGCAACTGCAATCTCCCTGGACAGGAATTCTGCCTTCTTATGGGTGATTGCAGATTGATAGCTAGCATAGTGTTCTATCAATCTAAGGCAGTTGGCTTCAAAGGCGGACTTACACCAACAACGCTCTAACCTTTGTCCTTGTCTCTGCATCTCCTTCAGAGTCCCATCAAACCAAGGGGCCCTGGGGTGAAGGGATAGGGAGTGCTCACGAACAGGAGCAATAGAATCCAGGGCAACTGTGATGGCCTCATTATAGGCTAGCACCAGTGCCTCTGGATTACTGCTCACCAACACAGGGGATGATAGATCAAGGACCGCCTCTAGGCCTTGTGAAGTAACATTCCGTAATGGGCAGTACCTAACCATCTCCACAGGGGATGGCCTTCTAAGGGGGGTGTAAAAATTGAACCTCATGGTGTAGTGGTCAGACCAAGGGACTGGTTCCACCCCCACATCGGATGCATCAATCCCTAGAAGGAAGACTAAGTCCAGAGAGTGTCCAGATTTGTGAATAACAGTGGAAACTACCTGTGTAAGGCCAAAGAAGACATTAATTGGAGGAAGTAGTTATCAAATTGTGAGAGTTCATCGTCAACCCAGGTGTTGAAGTCACCCAGCACCATCAATCTGGGTGACTCAAATGACATGTCGATGAGGAAGTCTGCTACTTCCTGTAGGAAGTGTTTCCCATCTCCAGGTGGACGGTAGATGAGAATGATTTGAATACCTACACCTGCTACAACTGTACACTCGAAGGACTCAGCCTCACCTATTATTACATTCGTGAGGCCCAATTCAGTCTTAAAACAGACTGCAACCCCCCCTTCCCTGTGGTCCAATCTCGGGCGGTGTATCACCGAGTACCCGGCCAGAGTCATGGCCTCCACTATAGGGCCAGAATTTTCATCCAGCCAGGTCTTGGTGATGCAAGCCAGGTCAGCCGAGCCAACAAGATTGGCAATAATAGTGGTCTTATTCCTAACAGACCTGGCATTGCATAATACCGCCCGAGTTGGACAAACCACGGAGGTTGTTGGGACTATCTGCCTACTGAAATCAGTAGTGCCCTTGGGTATGGATACCAGACAAGGCAAACCCTGATCTGGATTCCATTTCACCCCAGGGTGCCTTCTGGACTTAATAACCCTGATACGATAGCCCCGCTCATTCATCCTCCCCTGTTCATGAACCCCCTCCCCCTCACTCTCCTATGAGCAATCCCTAATGCTCTACAATGCTGATAGATATTAAATTGTAAGGAAGGAGTATAAAAGGGACGGAGGGCGCGAAGAGAGGAGAATGAATAGTGCACCACCGTGGGGAATAGAGGCCAGCACATGTCGCTACTTAACTAAATAATAAACACTAAAACACAAAAACACAATCTTATAACAATAAAAATTATCAAATAATCCCTAAGCACATCCAAAATTAAACAAAAACAAAACAAAACCCAACCTCACAAAAGTATTCAAACTAGCCTAAACTAACAATCCTACTAAATAATAAACAAAATTAAATATACAATTACAATAAAATACAAATTTAAACAAAAATGAATAATAAGTTCCTGTATAATACCCTCCCCCCCAGTCCTCTCACCACTGGGGAAAGAGGGTACAGTGACACTCTCACTGCCAAACCAACATGGAAACATACAATTTTAAACAAAAAAGTTATGAACTCCCCCCAGATTCTCTCACAACTGGGGAGAAATAATATTAGTCTTTCTCAGTGCCAGGAGAAAGACACAAACTGTAAAGTCAAACAAACAAAAAGAAATTAAATAAATGGACAAAAGTTTATGGACCCAGGGTCCTCTCACCACCTGAGTGTCCAAAACAGAATCCAGGAAAGAGAGAGCAGTCAGCAACCTCTCGAAACAAGTCCAGAATTCCACGTAGATTCAGAAAATCCAAGTCCAGGGAAAGGCAGCCAAATAAACCCGAAAAGGGAAAACAGTCCAAGGAGGAGATCCACAAAAACTCTATCCAACAGGTTCAAAAATCCACAAAAAGGTTTTGTCCAAAGAGGATCAAACACACTCCAACCCCTTTACTCCCTGCCAAGTGCACTCCAGGACAGTTAATGCCACTGACACCAAAGGACCATAAGAAAAGCCACTATTGCAGCAATTTCCATGGTCCAAGGGAGCGAGGTACCCCACTCAATTCCCCAACTAGAAAATACCCCAAACCCCCTGTGGAGTAGCAAACCCAAGAGAGCACCTGCCAGAGTAAGTAAGCAGCTGAAATGTCCACCTGACCAACATTACCGACAACCAGACAAAAGGCGATAGGGGATTTATTGGCTGAACCTAGAACCTCCCCCCCTAAAAAATGTGGGATGTGGTATGGTTGGGGGTGCATGATAGAATCAATGTCAGGGGGAATCAAAGGCATAAAGAACTTGCTGAGCATTGTTGTCCCTGAGATCAATGTAGTGATATAACTGAGACAATGGAACACTTGTATTTTTGGTGTCCTTATATTATAGAACTTTGGAAGGAATTGTCTCTAAATTGGGAGTCTGACATTTGGCTATTTCTGTCCTCTAACAATTTGCTTAAAGGGTTGTTCCCCAGGTGGTGGGTTCAATATGACATAGGTCCATTAAGGGTCCTGATGGCATGTTTTGTTTACTGGATATGGCAAGTACGTTGCAGGCTGGTACTCCAACAGCAACACATTCCCCATGCGGAACTGATTCAACTTATCCAGTCCGACTTGCAACATCTGAAGATGGAGGATTATAAAGTAGTGGATAGATAATTATGGCATACCAGGTGGGATGCTTTAAAGTGGTTACCATAAATTATAAAAATAGTTATTGAGATTACAGGTAGGGAGTATGTTTACAAAGTTTGCTTTTTGAACATTTATTTTTTATGATTCGATGGCTGTAATAACATTGTTTAATTAACTTTTTATTTTTTTATTGTTGTTGTGATGTAAACATGCTTGTAAATTTTTTTTGAAGATTTAATAAAAAAATCCCCTACTCTTTTAGAGAAGTGCTATAGGATCTTTAACATCCACCTGAACAGGCAGAAGCCCCCCCACCCCATGCTGCACTACAGTGTCATTATTGGGATTTAAAGAGCTAGTAGTGCTAAACCAGGCAGACAGAAAAGTAATATACATTTTAAGAAGTAATTGGTTAAAACATTTTCTTTCTGAAGTACCTTTCTTTTTCCTTTTGCCCATCAGAGAGTCTTCTATGTCATAATGTTTTGGTGGATGTGTGGAACAGCTCTTAGCATAGCAGCTGACATATCTAGCTCTACAGCCCCCCCAACTACATCATCAGCATTGTGATTTCGCTGACAGTGGAACTCACAGGTGAATGACCTGGCAGTCACTGAATTGCTGTTCCTAAGCAGCGTTTCTGTCAGAGTCATTGAGGTCATGATGCTGGTGATGTAGTGGGGCAGTATAGCTAGCTATGTCAGCTGCCACACAGAATGCTGTTCCACACATCACACATATTAACATCAGGTAAACAATGTTCGAATTAAACAAAGGGAAAAGATAAAGTACCTCAAGTATAAAAGGTAATGGCTGACTGCTTTTAAAATCTAATATTAGTTTTAGGCAGTACACAAGCTCTTTAACCCACATACCTAGCTTGGGGATAGAACCCACAGCCTTCTGATCTTCCAGTCTCAGAGGCCAGTGTGTATGCTATTTTTTGCATCTTTCATTTGTTAGTTTTTGCACAAATTCACTCAGACTTTTTTCTGACCACCTTATGGAATCTTAAATTAGTTACATAAATGTTATTATTTTCTTCAAGGCCCTGACCCTGCAACTAAACACACATTCAGTACATCATATTATAAAATGAGAAAAATAAGTCTTCTGTTTCCACTCCTTGCCTGCAATCTGTGCTGTGGAAAGGAGTGTCAGGCAGCTAGCAATCTGCATTCCACAATATGTAATCTGACACTGATTCTGACTTTTGTTTTCACAAAAACCAAGAAAAAATGAGTCCCCTAGGTGTTACACTGAGCTGGACAAGCAGTTTAAAACGTTTTTTTGTTGATAACCTGAGAAGTTCTGAGGTACAATACAGTAGCATCACCTCCGCCTTTAAGATGCCTTTAACATAGAGCAACAAATAACAAATATCGTAGAGGGGATGCACTACTTTGCAGCTGTGGAGGAATATATACAAATGTCTAAAATGAAAGTTCTAAGAAAAGCCATTTTAGAGCTACAGATGACCGAAGTGCAGTAGGCTCTGCCCACAGCCCTAAAAATCAATAGTGTTTTCCCTATTCACTGAGTCTGCTCCAGACATTCTTTACTATAATTGTAAGTGGTGTTTGCTTCTCACCAATTGGCAGCTTTCCAGTCACAATTTTCCAGTTTGTAATGACCTTCATCCAGAAACTGTTCTCTTGTCGATGATAAGCAATGTTGCAGCTGATCGAGTTTCATAGAGGCAACTCAGTGAACTCAGCTGAGCAGAACAGGCACAAGAGCTGTGCTCAGGGCATAGAGATGGATGAAGTGGCCCCAATTCACTGCGTGACGTGATTTGCCGATTGAAGGTGAATTCATGGAGTGCTCCGCAACGTGAAACGGAGTATTTCGCATTATAATGGGTAACAGGAAGTCCATTGAAAACAATGACTTTGCATTACTCCGCCTTCCCAAACCACTACTCCACCAGTTCTTAAGACAAAGTGCATTGAAAACAATGTACTTCGCCTCACTTTGCCTTGTTTTTAAGCTCCAAAGGCAAATTTTGCAGTGATTAATGAGAATTTAGGTCACATGGGCTCTAGATTGTTCTGCACAGCCTCAGTTCAGGGTAGCGTGTGTAGGAAGCTATAGGAGACAGTCTGCTGTGAGAGCTCTCTGTGATTCAAACCTTCTAAAATCTGTTAAAAAAGCCTTTTTGAGTCTTTTATTTTTGCTGAAACTTCAGTTCATCGATTGTAGGAAACCCTCCTGTGCTCATATCATCAAATGTTTATTGTCTGTGTGTGGATTTTGAATGTTAATGTACAACATTCAGTCTGTGTACTGAGATTCAGTGGAAGTGTGCTTTGGGGGAGCGGCATATCTGTGGTGTAGGTAGATTAACTTGGAAAAAAAGACAGTTATTTCTGTTTTGGTGATATTTTTCTTATGACTGTGTTAATGTACACGCAGTAATATTTTCAATAATTCTTGCCATTTTTTGGCTGATTGTTGTGGTGCATCAGTGCATAATTTTAGTTTGTTTAAAATGTGTAGTTATATTACTGAAGTTTCCAATTTGCTTAGCATTACTTAGGGTGTGTGTGTGTATGTGTGTGTGTGTGTGTGTGTGTGTGTGTGTGTGTGTATGTTTGTGACATGTGTCATCAAATCAGACACCTTTCATTATGCCACATAATAATTTCAGCAATGTGAACCTGCTATCCACTGCAGCTTTATGATTTGTGTACTTCTTTGTGGTATCTTTGCTGGTACTAGTACTAGTAACTGTTACTGCAGAAGTGCAGTACAATGCCCCCCCACCCCAGCCTGCCCCAACCGGCAAAGGTCTTCTTTTCCAGATTTGAATTTCTGATGGTGAGCACTGGTTAGGTGTTGTGCCTTTGTGTCTGCATCTCTTCAGTGCACAACACATTCTTAATCTGTCTGTGCATTTGTATCTCTTTAGGGCCCAATCTCCATCTGTAACTTAAGTCACAGTTGTTTCTTTGGCTTCCCTTCAGAGTACTGAACAGGTGTGGTGCATAATTCTGCATGAACATTGTACTCATTATTATGCGTATGCGTTTTTAAGTCAGGACCATCATCATGAGTCACTCGTGATACAAATCACATTCTTCATCATCACGGTCACAAATGCAGTCACAAATCACGATTCACGATCACATCATGAATCACAACATTCATTTATTTACTAGTAACTTGGATGTATTGTAAGCCTGTTTTGTAGTATCTCTCCAGGTTTTACCACCCCACCATTGTACTCACTGATACGTGTTTTTAAGTCTGGGAGTTTTAAGCTACAACTCATCGGGGAAGTACAGCCATAGGCATTTGTGTTCCCAATAGTTTCATATTTGTTATCTCACACCATTGACATGAATCACGTTCTTCATTATCACGGTCACAAATGCAGTCACAAATCACGATTCACGATCACGTCATGATTCAGAACATTCATTTTTTTTTTCTGGTTACTTGGATGTATTGTAAGCCTGTTTTGTAGTATCTCTCCAGGCTTCATCACCCCACCATTGTACTCATTAACACATGTTTTTAAGTCAGGGTCCTGGGGAGTTTTGTGCTGCAGCTCATTGGGAAAGTACAGCCATAGGCATTTGCATTCCTTCCTGTACAGCATATGAGTTACAGTACTATAAGTAGTGGTGGGTGAAGTGCCCCCAATTCGCTCCATGAAGTGATTCACGGAGTAATGTGGAACCCGAAGAGTACTCCACAATGTGAAGCAGAGTACTTCGCTTCATAATGAGGAACGCGAAGTCCATTGAAACCAATGACTTTGCGTTATTCCACCTTCCCCAAACCACTTCTCCACCAATTTTAAGATGAAGTACATTGAAATCAATATAATTCACCTCACTTCTCCTTATAATTGAGCTCCAAATGAAATTCTGCAGTGATTCATGGGATTGCAGGTCACATGGGCTCTAGATTGTTCTGCACAGTCTTAGTTCTGGCCTGGCTAGTGTGTGTGTAGTGGTAGCTGGACACAGTTTGCTCTCAGAGCTCTGCGATTCAAAACCTCTAAAAGCTGTTTAAAATGTCTTTTTGAGTCTTTTTTTCTGCTCAAAATTTACTACATCGATTGTAGGAAACACTTCTGTGATCATATCATCAAGTGATTATTGTGTGTAGATTTTGAATGTTAATTTAGAACAGTCAGTCTGTGCACTGTGAGCTGTGCTTTGGGGAAGGGGCACATTTGTAGTGTAGGTCCACTAACTGGGAGAAAAAGGCAGTCTTTCTGTTTTGGTTATATTTTTCTTGTATAACTGTGTTAATGTACACACAGTAATATTTTCAGTAATTCTTGACATTTTTTTGCTGATCGTTCTGGTGCAGCAGTGTATAATTTGTCTGTTTAAAACATTTGGTTATAGTACTAAAGGTTTTCAATTCTCTACGCATTACTTGTAGTGTCTGTGTGTGAGTGTGTGTGCAATGTATGCCATTAAATCAGACAACTTTATTGTGCCATAGAGTAATTGCAGCAGTGTAAACCTGCTATCCACCACCTGCATGAGTTTTTTATACTGCTTTGTGGTATCTTTACCGGTAGTGGATTGTTACTGCGTGCACTAATCCCCCAATTGGCAAAAATGTATTCCTTTCTAGATCTTGATTTGTGACTTACGTGCACTAGTTAGGTGTTGTTGTGCCTTTTTGTATGCATCCCTTGAGTGTGCAACACAATCTTAATCTGTCTGTGCATTTGCAGTGCACCAGTAATTCTGGGAGACTGGATTTCTTGTTAAGCTCTCATTTCACTTTGTCAGCACTGGGGAGTTTTCAGGACACAAGACAGCAGCACTTTGGGGATGCACATTAATTCTGGTGACTGTGTGGGTGGGGTGCTGACAATATTGTTGTCACTCTGCCTTACTTCACATTTAAAGCGGAATAAGAATGCAAAGTAATAATACTTGTTATTATTACTTTGCATTCTTATTCCGCTTTAAATTGAAGTGAGCCTTTTCTATGGGGCACTTCTTGTAGCGAAGAGCCAACGCGAAGTGGCCACTTCGCGTTCACTTCACAGGGAGATTTTAAATTTGCTGCATCTCTATCTGGGAGTGGGTACCCAGTTTCCTAAAACTGAATGCAAAACTAAGTTCTCAGAGCCCTTTAAAAGTCCAAGAGGGTGGCAGGGTGGGGGTATATAATTTCTAAAGATTTGGATGATGAGAAGTAGGAGATGTTTTGTCACAGTGGGTAGGTGACAGGGTGGGGTACGTCACTTTAAAAGGTCCGGATGGTGGGAGGCAGGAAATGTTTTATCACAGTGGGTGGGGGTGTGTTAAAATAAAAAAAAATTAAAACAGAACTTTGCTGCACAAAATTTAGTTGAGGATGGGAAACTTTGCCCTACTGAGTTTTCTGTTTTCTTTTTTTTTCAGTTAATCTTTTTTATTGCTTGTTTTAACTTTTCTGAATACAGACATGAATGTTAAAGATGCAATCTTCCTGACTTTGCACAAACAACACTGGTAAAATTAAAATACACTGCATCTTTATTTGCGACATCCCTAAGTTCTTAGTTTGCTCCACTGATAAACCCCCTCTGCATCCTGCCCCCAACCAGTTCCCAATCCACTTGATCAGTTTTGTCCTCTGTCCCAAGGTCACCACACCTTTTATTAGCCTTCTGTGAGGAATAGAACTGAAGGCCTTGTTCACGTTACGGTACTACATGTCCCTGTACACCACCATTGTGAACTCTTCAAACAAGTTGAACAGCTTAGTTTGTATAGATCTCCTTGCTACAAACCCCTGCTGCCTCCTGCTCAGCAACCCATTTACATCCCTGAATTCTACTCTATGCCTTAATGATGGTTAACAGCAGCTTACCTACAACCAGGGTTAGCCTGACTGGTGTGAATTCTCTCAAGTTATCCCACTCTCCATTCTTGTGAAGTGGCACAATAGCAACACTAGCCATCTTCTTGAAACACTTCTGCCATCAGGGAGCAATTAAACATATTTGCTGGGTTACACATGGAGGACTGCAATGTAAGGTGGTGGCTAGTGGTGGGGATGAGTGCCAATGGGGTCCATGGTGACCCAAAGGAGTGGCCAGTCAGGGAAGCTGGGGGGAGCAAAATAAAAACATATTTGCCAACAGCGATGCGAGTATCAGCCCTATCTCTTTCAACACTCTTGGATGCAATCCACCAGGGCCAAGCACTTTGCCAGCTTTCAGGCATTTAGAAACCCTGAGCATCCATTCTTCTGAAAATGGTCCTAACTCCAGTCCTCTTAGCTCCTTGTTTTGGTCTGCATCCCATACTCTGGCAGTAGACCACATTCTCCACGGTGAGTACTGAACAATGTAATCATTCAGTATTTTAGCCTTACCACCACCTTCCTCCTCCATTTATTGCCCACCCTTCCTTAATCTAATAGTAATCTCTGTATTTTTTTCTTCTTTCCCTAATGTACCTAAAGAAGGTGTTCTTTCTCACTCCATGTACCCCTCCATTATTCTCAGCTCCATCCCTACTTTAGGTGTCAATGAGGTTAAGTTAGTAGCATATCTACCTCTGGGCCAAAAGTTTTGAGGTTCTTGTCCCACTTCTGGATTAGGTTCATAGCATAAATGCTGGCACCCATGGGCAGAACTAGGGAGGTGCTTTCTTGTTGGGAGTTTCCATCTCTGGTGCTGTTCTGGTGGTGTCCGTGTGGAAATGAAAGAGCTCAATGCACTTTTCGTAAGAGTATTGGATTTTCTCTAGTGTCCTGGCCAACATCCCATGAAACTGATTCATGCAACTGTTCAGTGCTGAGTGTAGGTGTTGATGGGTGAAATGGCTGTCATTACACATTTAGCCATTTCATTACCTGTCTCGCTTTTCTTGTAAAGTGCTTTGGACTACAATGTGTGTGAAAGCATTGTATAAAGGCTGATTCTTCTTCTACTTCATCTACTTCTTCTTTACCATTTTTATCCTAATTCTGGCCTTTATGATCTTTGTTAGATAGTCTTTCCAATTTGCCTCATTCTGCTTTATTTAGTATTTTCAGAATTCTACCCTTTATGCTCTTATAGCCCTTTGACCTTTCTGGAAAGCCCAATTTTTGTTTGCACTTTTTGTTCTATCCAGCCTGTCTCATGCATGATGTTGTCACTTTTGTTGTTACATCTTTTTTTGGATCGAATTTGCCCTCTGCCTCTTGCATTCCCTCTTCCCCTGCCAGATCATCTTTTAGCATTTCCTCCATCTTGCATATGTCCACTCTTCTGTTGGCTAGGGATACCTTTTTTTAACTGGAGTAATGTGCACCTTTGGTTATATAGTACCACACTATATTGTAGTCCCTGGAACTCAGTGGTTAGCTTCCCTATTCTTCTGTATCTCAACATTTGACAGAACCACATCAAGTGTAGCCCCCTCTTTAGTTGGTTCCATGACTCACTGTATGAGCCTGCAGTCATTAATTACATCTACCAACACCTAACTTCCTGCCTTGCTGATTGCTGGAATTTTATATTTCAGTTCTAGAATATTTAGGTGTGGTAGCTGCTGAAATTTCCTGTTCCCCTTCTGGCATATTTAGGTTACCCACCAGCACTACTTCTATTTGTCTGATCCCCTCACCTAATTCAATGTCCTCTTCCTCCCTATGGTTCAACAGTCTGTGCACCATTCCCAACCCTAATCTTTCTGCCCCCTACCATTGTCAGTTGCACCCAAGCTCCTTCTATTATTTGTCCCTCCAGAGTAGTATCCTCTGTGGCCCCATATCTTTTCTAAAATACAGTGACACCACCTCCCCTTCCTATTTGTCTGTCCATCCTATAGAGTGAGTAGTTTGGTACTGCAAGGTCCCAATCATTGTTTTCTGGTGCCCAAGGTTTTTGGTTATAACTAACAGGTCCATCTTAACCTCTACCACCACTGCCTGGAACTCACTAATGTTGTTCCCTAGGCTTCTCGGCTTTTAACCTGCCCACTCTCTAGGATCATTGTCTCCTTTCCTAATCCCTTCTGCTAAGCAGACCTAATGTTTTCATTTCCAACATTATTTCACCAATGTTAACCATCCATTCTGATGTCGTTCCTAGTCTCTGACATATGCCATTTTTACCATCCTTATCTTCATCCCACCCCCATTGCCATTATTAGTTGGTGGTACAAGTCTTCCTCACTTAAGTTCACCTTGCCGATGTTCCTAACCCCAGTCACCCCCTGCTAGTGTGCTAGCTGAAACACCCAAAATGCATATCTCAAACCTCTGGCAAAATGTTTTTGTCCTTTTCCTATTAAGATGAAGGTTGCGTAGTTTAAATTGGCCTTTATCCCATCAAAAAGTTTCATATTCTCCTATGAAGCAAAACCAATTGTTAGCACACCACTCCTTCAAACACTTGCTAAACTGAACAGTTTTCGGATTACTTGCCTCCCCCTGCCTGTGCACTTTAAGAACAGCAGAAAATGTCACAGTAGCAGCCAAACTTTCAAACCAAGAGCCCATTGTCCCAGATTCCCCCCCCCATTCCCTCACAAAAAGTCAGAGACCATTGTTTGTTGTTGTGCTCAGATTGGCAATTAATTTATTTATATGTCATAATTCCATGTTCCATTTCATCATCTTTTATTATTATATCTCTCACAGTTGCATTTATTAGCATCCATATATGCATCTCTGATCATCCCTCTTTCTTCCTCTTTTTATTCCTCCAGGTGAAAACCTGGGTGCCTTCTTCTTCTCCTTTTCTGTTAGGTAACAGTGAAAACCGAGACCGCTTTTCTCCTTCAGCTTCGTCTTCTTTTCACCTTACTCCTTTTTCTTCCCTCCTCCCTCCCCCTTTTTCCCATTAGCTGATCTCCAGCTCACGTTGGACGACTGGCTTTCCACTCAATTTAGAGTATTGCTCCCCCCTACCTCAGGGAACCTCCTTTCCAGTCCTTCTCTCTCTTTTTTTTTAACTTCCATTTTTTTCATGCCTCCTCCATGCTTCTATAAAAGCTATCATTTCTGTATTAAACATGTCTATGGCTAGATCTGACAGATGCATGCCATCTTACCTGTAGAAATCTTCTACCCACTCTTCCACACCCAGCAGTATTACCTGTCCTCCCATTTTCCTTCTCAGTGTCCCTACCCTTCTGTTCATCTTTCTCCTGGCCCTATCCACAGCTCTATGGCTGTGCTCATGTCTCCAAACCCTTCTCGGGATCATATCTGACCAGGCAAGGCATACCCTAGGCCACCACCATTGTACTGTCTCTAGGTCCCTTTTACCTGCATGTATGTGTCCACCCACGGCTTACCCCCTAGGTCATTACCCCCTAGATGTATAATAATTAGGTCTGGAATGGGTCACCACTCCTTCAGCTCTTTCAGAGTAGGAAGCAGTTGTGCCCATCTCATCGCCTGGATGCCATGCCAAACCAAACTTCATTACTCCACATCTTGGTAGAGCTGCTTTCTCCCAGCCTTTTTCTAAGCTCTCCTTTCTGCCCAATAAATATAAGAGTGGCCACAGATCCAGACTTCCATGGTCCTCCCTCTTCCTATAGGGTTAAAGCAAAATAAATATCTTATATATGGTCTTAGCTTCCTTTTTATAACATCCTCACTCCCTGCCCCCCCATGTGGCTCCAAATCTGTAACAAAACTCAGGTGATACGTTAGTCTCCATGCTGCAGTGTTCAAATGTATCTCTTGTAACTGGCAGATCACCAGCGCCCCTTTTCCAAAATATTATTCACTGTCTCACCTGCTATTGCCCACTGTGAGGCAGCCCCTATCCTTAGGGAGTGGGATGAGTAATTAATTGGATCCTCCCCCAGGAATTGCATGTCTTTTTTGAGCAAGGCTGTGACTTGATAACTTGTGACCTTTCTTCCATCACCATGTACAAATAATCTCCCTGTCCTATTCATATACTCTGCGGTGAAAGCCCACAAAGCCTTCACTGGGCACACTGTTCCCTCTACATGTTTCTTTAGTGTTACCATGCAACCCTGTCCTCTTTGATCCATCTTTGACCTCTTAATCATGATTTGTATCTCCTTCATCCCCAGCTTATATCTTCCCATTCCAATCACCCTTCCTTTTCTTTACTGCCATACCCCACCACCTCACTCACTCTCATGGCCCCTGCAAACATCACCACATAAATTGTGTGAAATAGTTGGGCCTTGGCTTTCGATCTGCAGATTGCCAGTAAAACATCCTATAGCTTTGCAAGCCACTGCTCCCCTATTGGTCTTCTATTAGCCATAGTCCCCTGTCTTAACCTACCCCACCCTTGCATCATTTTTCTAATGAACATCTATTTTGTCAGGTCCTTCCATCCCTTTAGGCTGCAAACTACACTAATCCCTGCCAAATATACCCCATTGTGGTGTGGGCAGTTCCACTTTTTCATTGTTCTACTGTGAATTTTCCTGGTTGCTGTTCTGTGAGTGGCTTACTTACCTTCCTGTGGTGTGTTGCCCTGAATATTTGAAACACTTGCCAGGCACCATTGTAGGCCCTCAGAGTCCGTGGTGCCCATGAACTGCAAAACAACAGTTCTGCTCCTTCTTGCCAATGTCCCAGGTGTTCGTTGGTATGGGCATTTTTTTGCTCCACTGCTGTTGGTGCCAGCCTCCGGAAACGATCCAGCTGCAGACGGGAAAGGCTGTCAGCCAGGGTATTGTATACCCCTTCTATGTGTTTTGCTCTGAATGACATGTCCCTTAGCACCAAACATCGCAAGACCTGCATGACCATTTCTGACCTGGGTCCCCTGTTGTATAAAACCTCTACCACTGCCTTATTGTCACACCAAAATGTCAATTTTTGATTCGGTAATCCTTCCCCCCACACCAGGGTGCAAGTCCAAATGGGCATGATCTCCGACAGTGTTATATCTTTTATCTTACTATCCTTCACCCTGTCTGCAGGCTATGGCTCAGTGAACCATCTGCCCCTCAAATAACCACCCATCCCTGGGCCCCCGACTGCGTCTGTGTAAAGCTCAAGGTCTATGTTATAAACCCATTCCTCCTGCCAGAAAGAGCAGCCATTATAGGTGCTGAGGAATTCCTCCTATACCTTAAAATAATCCTTGACTCCTTTCATCATGTCTACCCAGTGGTGCGGTCTGATCACGCATCTGTAGCCCTTGCTAACCTTTCAGTGAAAGCCCTTACTGGCCCAATAGCCCTGCATGCAAAGTTCAGATGTCCCAATACTTGCTGTACCTGTTTTAAATATACTATTCTCCTACTGGTATGTATTTGAATAAGCTCCTTCAGTTTTTTAACTTTTTTGTCCTGCAGCCTATATATTTCTCTCTGGGCATCTATCTCAAAACCCAAATATTCTAGCACCTTACTGGGCCCTTCTGTTTTTATTGGTGCCAATGGAACCCCTAATTCTCCACACAGTTCTTGAAAACTGTCCAACATTTTTTATGTCTCCTTTTTCCCACTGCCTATAAAAAGGAAATCATCCCAAATAGTGAATGACTGTTTTGCAACCAGTCTTCTCTTGAAATATCCACTGTAAACATGTGCTGAATGCTTCAAATGTCACACATGCTATAGAACATCCCATAGGCATGGCTTTGTCAAAATAGTACTGTCCACCAATTTTAAACCCCAGCAGGTCCCAGTCTTCTCTCCTAACTGGAAGTAACCTGAAAGTGGACTCTATATCTGTATTTGCCATCCATGCATCAGCAGTTGATCAGATGATCCTGACTGCATCTTCTAATGTGGCATATGTTACTTTACTATATTTCCCACTGATAAAATCATTCACCGAATCCCCTTCAGGAAAGGATAAGTGTTGAATCACCCTGTATTCTCCCTCCTGTTTTTGGGGTACCAAGCCCAATGGGGGAAATCTTCATATTCTGCAATGGGGGGTATCATATTGTCCTTCTATTCTCCCCACTACCTTTCAGTCTCTATCTTTTGTCTTAACATTTCTTCCTTCCCTTTTACCGAACCCAAATTGTTCGCCTCTCTAGCTCACCTTGGGCCCTCACACTACAATGAAAAATCTGTGCAAAAACATTTCCTAATCATCTCTGCCATTTGTCTATTTGGGTATCTGTCCAACCATTCCTTCCATGCCTCTATCCTGATGGGGGTTCTTACTTCTGTAAATTGCCCCTTTGCTTTCTTCCTTTCTCTTCCACCCAAGTTTCTCCCATTGCTCGGTGCCTGTCCTTGCTGATCAGTGATTCTGACTCCCTCTACTTGCATGACCCCCGCCTTCCCCCCCCTCTATTCCATGCCTGCCCCCTATACCCCTGCCCCTCATGAAAAAACTGATGACCTGATCCTTGTGCTCCTGATCCTTGTGTTCCCTGGAACCATGTCATCCTGCATCTGCTCGGTGGATGTGTTCCCCTGCATTTTGAACATGTGTGCTGAAAGCGGCATTGTGGCAGGGAACAAAAGGCCTTATTGTAGACCCAGCAACACATCTGGGGTAATGTTCCTATCTTCCCAAACTCCCCCTCGGGCGTGGACTGGTTGGTTACATAGTCTGTCCACAAATCTAATTGCTTCATGTCCCATCTTATATCCCCATAAGTCGCCATTCTCTGCCGAAAGAATTCGTCATAATATATCTACCCCACACCCCCTTTTGCCTTTGCTCGCCTTATTATCAGGGAGTATGTGATGAGTGGGATACCCAACTCTGGTCTTTTCTCCAATACTATGGCTGAGAATGTGGTGAAACCTTCAAACCATCCTTCCCAAGTCTTCCCTTCAGTGAATTTGTCCTCCTCTTTCTTACCTAACAAAACTACTGCTGCTGCCATTTCACTCTTTCCTATATTCTCTGCTTCTTTGTGTTTGGCTGATGCTTCCCGGCTTACTAAGGCAAAAATGTCCACATTCTCACCTTTCCATATCTTTTCTTTTGTGGCCAAAGGGACGTGTTCTACTACCCTCATCCCATGAGCTCCTATCTCCCTTGTTCCTTTTCCCTCTTTCTCCACTCCCCCTTCCTTTCCTTTAGCACATCTTTGTCTGACCTAATCTCTGCCAGTGCTGATGACTCCATCTGCCCCAAACCCCCAGTCCTGAGTGCCGAAACTATTTGGCTTATATACTGTTTGATGCTGTCACCCACGGAGCTGGGTAAGTTAACTGTGGCCTTGTCCATTCCTTGTTGCCTGCTGTCTTCCTGGTGTCCAAGCATGATCCCCAGTGATTGAAGGGGTGGTTGTCCTAATAGTGGCTATGGAGGAACTACTGTGCACTGGGGATCCAGTCTGGGCTGCACTATGGGAACCACAACCTGGTCTTGGGGAGGTACTGATGGTACTGGGTCAACAGGCTGCAGAGGTACTGGACTAGCCACCCTGGTAGGTCCCACTATTGGAGGCTGCACCCTGGTAGGGCTGCATGGCCACTCAGCCGGCTGTTTTCCTCTGTCCCCTTTACCCTTCCCACTTTCCTTTTCTCTCCGGATCTCCCAGGTTCCTTTCCTTCCACTAGTTCCCACATTTTATTAGCTTTTTCCACCAGCTCCACTATAGTCCTGTAGGCATCCTCCTTCAAAAACCTGCTCTTCTTAGGTGCCATGTTCCTTGCTTCTTGCTACTGTGAAATATAACTGAAGAAAAGGAAAAGAAAATTCCGTATTAAAAAACTCTGCCTGTAGTAGTCTCTCACATGGCCAGGTCTGCTTTCAAAAGACCGTTGACTAATAGTCAAAAACGTGCCTTTCCTGTCCTAATCTGCACTCCTGGCTGTCAAATTATTTATCCTCCACCATTTAATACTGTCGGACCAAATTATCCCCCCAATTGCACCACCTTCTCCTCCCCGTTCTTGTCAAAATGCTGTAAAACATGTGGATAACCCTTTTTTTCATATATATATTATAGTGGCACAGTAGTGCCACTATAGTTAGGGTTGAGGAGACATTTCTATGTTAAACCCCAAAACTTTGTACCATAATAACTTTGCAACCATTTGAAGGATTTGCCTGCAATTTGGAATACATGATCAAGAACCATAGGCCTTGGGATCTGCCAAGTTTTATACTGGTCAGATATACGGCTGTGGAGTTATTAAGCGTGATCTGTGCGCGCAATCACGCTTTTCTGTAATTCTACGGTCGTGCCTACGTTAAAATGCGGTTTGCTGACCAGCCCAAAATCTTCAGGGAACATGCGGTAGGGTCCCCAATGTGCCTTTGAAGATTTTGTGAAAAAATATTAAGCGGTTCAAAGTTATTCAAAAACAATTTCCCATTATAAGTCAATGGGAAAAGTCAACAAAAAGTTCGATCAGTCATGAAATGCACTTTAGTGTATAAATGGCCCTGTTACTATCGCAAATCCACCATCTTGTTTTCAGTTAGTGATCAGAAAAATGCTTGGCATTTAAAATTGAGACCCTCTAGCAACCCAATTCTTTTTGTGCTCACCTAGTCAGGCCCTGAGGATGCGAGCCATGTCTTTATTTTGGAGTAAAACACCCCAGAAATATGTTTTTCAAATTTCTGGAAAAAGTAGTGTCACACTCATGAAAGTGTGGCAAATTTTTGCTAAAGCTTTCGAAAATTGTGACACTACTTTGCAACACTATACCCAAAATAACAGTAATTATTTGGCACTCCGCTGCAAAAGAACGGTTGGGAGTTTTGGGCTAAAATTTGGAGAAACGCAGATGACATCTCACAGATGTGCCTTTCAGTGTTGTTTTGGAAAAATATTACCCGCGGCAAAATTCTGACACTCCAAAGTTGACGTTTTTCCCTTGGGATAACATTCGGCTGACGTTACAGAAATCCTTTGGATCCCTGCTGCAAAATAACAGTTTGGTCTTTTTCCTGAAATTTGGGGCAGCCAACAGCCCACAGATGTGCCTTTCAGTGGTTTGGTGAAAAAATATTACAGGGAGGCAAAGTTATGGCACTCCGAACTTCTCTTTTTTCCCCATAGGATAACATTACGGCGTTCGCCACACATTTCAGGGCCCGTATCTCAGAAATGGTGCGAGATACGGACTTTTCGTCGGAAAAATGCTTAGCCTCCTACTGGGGGCTAAGTACAAAATTAGCCAGGACAGTTCTAAATCATACGACTTTTAAATTTTTTTTCTACGTTGTACAGTTCGTGAGATATAACGTATTTAGTATTCCAAGTTCTCATTTTTTGCTCCGATACTCATTATTATGCATGCACTATTTGTACTTACTGTCTTTCTCTATGCAGGTTTTGCAGAAAACCAGCCTGTGCACTCACATTACTGTTACTGTTGCCCTTTCCGCTTGCGGTTCCGTACCCATTTCACTTACCGTTGATGTCTGCGCCACCATGTGCCATGTGCCATGTGTTATCCTTTGTGTTTTCATTTGCGCTTGCGTTTCTGTTATTTTTTGTCATTTCTGTCTACAGTACTGTTTATCTTTCTGTTTCACTTTACGTCACCATGCCCATTGACATTTCTGTTTGCAGGCACCATGTTACTATGTGACAACACATCACGTGGCAGACCGTTCCCGTCTACGCCACCATGTGCGTTACCCTTTCGGTTCTCATTCACGCTTGTGTTACCATGTGGGCCACTGTTAGCATTTCTGTTTGCGTTGCTGTCCCAGTTAGTATGCCACAAGACATCATGTGGTGGGAGCGCATGTGGCAGGCGCTCCCGCCGCTGCATTACATTTACTATTTCGTTATCATTCTCAAAAATAAGGAAATTAGAGGCAAAACTCCATTTAATGCATTATTTAGGTTTGTTCCACAGCGACAAAGTGGGGAAATTGCCGGTAGGGTTGAAACCCCCTGGAGCCCCATACACCCCCAACCGGCATTGGGGTGTGCATTGATTGTGGGTCCTAACTCTCACCCCATTCTCCTATACTTCTGCTGCTTTACTCATGTCATGGGGTGAGAGTTAGGGCTGAGGCAGTGGAACAACCCTAACTAATGCATTAAGCGGAGTTTTTGCCTCTAATATATATATATATATATATATATATATATATATATATATATATATATATATATATATATATACCTCATACCCAATCCCCTGCCTGAGGCCTTCAATCTCGTGGTTCCCTATGCCTTTCCTAGGCAAAACACATGACAAGATTTTTTTCTGTGTGATCTCACCACTCCTCCAGTATTCCCTGGTTTATATCCCCCCATCTCTGGCCAGTAAATCCTCTTTTTGTGCTCCCTCCGGCCTCTGACTGCTCATAGCCACCAAGCACCTCATGCGTCACCTCTTGTGGCCCTCCAGGCCTAGACATATCCCCCCAGCATGCCTTTGCATGCTTCTGGCTGCTGTTCCTCTGGGTCTATTCCTTCCCCTTCCCCTTTTTCTCCGATAACATCCAGGGTGCGCCACAAGGCATCCCAGCATAAGTGCTTGCCCCCATCCCCTTGAGGAGCCCAAAATATGTTCTTGCACCCCTGTAGCTCCCACCACCATGCTCCTGGCCTATCCAGCCTAGCCTCTCTTCCTGCGCCCCCCAGCCAGCCTCTGACCACTTATGGCCAAGCTGCATCCCTTGCCCTTCATCTTGCGGCCATTACATGCTCTTGCATGCCTCTGGTTGCAGGTTCTCAATGTCTGTTCAGTCTCCCCTGCTCCCACATGCCTCATTGGTCCCACACAGTCTCTAGGCCTCACCCCCCCACCTCAACCATTCTCCTGAAGGCATCAAATATCTGCCACTTTTGGTGTGCTTTGGTGTGCCCAGAGTCTTGTCTTCCCTTGCTGTTCTTCCACAGCCTACTGGACCTACTAGCTTAGAAAATGCTGCCCCTCGACGGTTGCACCCACGTTGTCTGACATCACACCACATGGTCTCCACTCACGGGTGCTCTCCTCACTTGCTCATCTGCCTCCATACCCTACATCTTAATCAGCTTGCGATTTTCTTTAAAACAATTTAAATCACTACAGAGGGGAAACAAACTACTGGACCATATGCTTAGAGAAACGCTACCTCTTGCTGAAATGCACCCGAGGTGTCTGACGTCACACCACGTGTGCCACTGCAGGGTCTCTGCCTGGGGAGTAGTATGCACCCTGGTCAGTAGGTGAAATAGTTGCTTATTGAGGACCCCTTGTATCCCCAGTCGTTGTCACTGCTGACCTCATCCTTGCCCACTGCCTTCCTACCCTAATTATGAACCCCTGGAGTTCTCTGAGGAAAAGGAGCAGCAGTTGACACCCCCGTCTCCCTCTCCAACCTGCTCTGCAGCTTATGAATTATGGCCCAAGCTGATGTCAGTTTAGAGTGGACTACTGTCAATCCCTTGGTGACCAGGCAGCCTCCACAGCTACACAATGTACCCTGGAGAAACATTGCACATCATGTCCTTCAGCTAACTCAATCCGTCTTTGAAGGTCTCCACATCTGTCTGCTGTACATAGCTCTTCAAGGTCCACTCTGATATCTTTTAAATTTGAAATGCAATACTGCAGATAGATACACAGTATTATCTTCCTATATACCTCTTTGATTCCTTTACTTTCAGGTACACTTTAGACAGGGCTTTACTTCTGAGGTACTTCCAAATAATCCCCAAGTAAAGGCACCTACACAACATCATCTCAGATAGGGTCTGGCTAGAACTTGCCAATTCACTAACAAGAACAGCATGTTTAATTAAAGAGCTACTGACGCCTCAAAGAAAACCTAACAAAACATTATAATTAGGTACAATTCTGCTTGCATTCTATTTAATTTCTCTTCTCCATAATTTATTACTGAGGAAATGTGCATGAATATATGATCATTGTCCCTTAGAGTTTATTTTGAGTTCATCTGCCTCTATAGATTACTCCCTACACCAAGTCATAATCCTTTGTTGTGACATCACATTCTGTTACCATGGGAGTACTTGTGAGATCACAAGCAGTACTTTATGACTTCAGGAAGAGAGAAAGCAGCAGGAATAGATGAACTCTTCAGGAGCAGAAATCCTGTTTTCATACAAATGACTTCACTAATAAATAAGGGGGTGGAGAAATACAGAACTAATACAAGCTGGACTTTGTCTAAATATTATGTTTTGTGAAAGTTCATCTGAACATGCCACCAGCTTTTTAAGAGAATGCAGACACCTTTGCTGCTATACTGTACTCCAGATGATTACGGGAGACTACACCAAGTGGTTGGAACTAGGTGACTTTTACCTTGGGCCAGACTTAAAGACTGCCCCGCAGACATCTCCCTCCCTCTTCATGGTCCTCATGCTCTGGGATCCATCGCATTCCAGGATCATTTGATCATACTGATGTTTTATAACACAGGGAGCATCTACCTAGCCCTAACCAGTTTCACCTGGCCCTTCAGATCAAATCAGACACCGCTCTACTCCTAAATGAAAACACTTTAGTCTTATCTCCTAAGAACTATATTACCCCTTTCAATCCCCAGTTTTTGCACAAATTGAACTGCCCAGCAACAAATTACAAATCTGTCCCTTTACAAATGCACAGAGCCCCTTCTCTTGCAGAATGTGAGCTACTTACAAGCTCTTTAATTCAGAAATCCAACAGCATACATCCTACTATAGCTGCCATAACATTCCCCCAATGTGGTTCATTAGTCTCTGGTTAATAGAAAAGGGTCTGAATAAAGGCAAACATTATGTGACAACTGTCAAAATGGCAAACAGAATGCTTTTGGTGCATCACAACAGTGGAGGTCACCAGAATAGAAGAAAAAAATCCAACAAAATTTAAAGTCACTGGTCAGATATAAACTGGAGTACTGTGTGTACTTCTGTGCTCCTCATACAGTAGGAAGAACATTAAGGCAGCCACCAAAAGGATCAGGTGTATGAAGGACAAAAGCTACAGCATGTTGAGAAGGTGAAGGCCCTTACATGTTCACCATGACAAAAAAGACATTGGGGAGCATGATCTTAGACCTTCACTTGTTCAAGGTTATTCACAAGCTCAAGATCAGACAGATATTTTTGGCCTGGTGTGCTGCAGCATGACATAAAGGCATGTCCTGAAGCTCTAAAGATGAACTGTAAGAGGTAACAAGAATGAACTTCTCCCTGAGTGAGATGAGCCTTCAGAAATGTCTGCCATCTGGAAAAGAGGATGTAAATACAGCACAGGACTACTAGGTAAGTCTAGACAGATATATGAATACTGAGGTAATTAAAATGTGCCTTGGGTAGATAGAGTGGGTGATGTCTCCCTCTAAACTAATATATGGTTGCACTGCAGGCTGATTAATCCTTGCTTCCCGAGCTGGGGGAAGTTCTACTGGACCTAGAGTACCTAAGTGATTGTATAATAGTTAATATATTGTATAGGTTTACTAAATTCTGTTTCATTCTTGTTAGAGCTATTTGAACTTTCCTTATTGTCTAATAAGAATATCCTTTACTGTACTAATGTAATATCCTCATTTTATTGTATACAGTGTAGACTGGTCTGAATGACAATGAATATATGGTTCAACAGTGATGGCATTGCAATTGTGTCCATCCATTTTGTATTCTACTGTATCTATACCTTTTTACTGTATGATGTCCTATCCAGGACTTCCTTGAAAATGAGTTTGCTCAATGGAGCCTCTTCCTGATATTACTTGATATTACTTGGTATTATTTGGTATGAAAGAACAGAAGGCCGAGGCCCATCAAGACTGTTCCCCACATAACGTGGGACGTTGTTTAGGTGTTATCCCGAATCCAAACATCTAGTTTATTTTTGCAAGTTGTGGTACTAGGAGCCTCAACTGTGGCAGGGTGTTCCATACACTAGAAGCCCTTACTGAAAAAAAGTGTTCTCTCTTGCTAGTTCTATAGCTTTTGACCTCAAGCTATTTGTTATGCAGTCTTGGGACATGTCTCCTTTTGGAGAAAGTTAGACCACATTTTTCCATGAGATCTGGTGAATTTATTAAATTAAAAGCCATGATCATATCGCCTCTTAGTCTTCTGTTTTGAACAGAAAAGAGACCAGTAGCTTTTAATCTGGCCTGATAGTCCAAATTTGTTAGTCTGGGAATCTTTCTGTTTGCTCTCTTCTGGACTTGTTCAAGTATGGCAATATCTTTTTTTAGGCTTGGATTCCAAAAGAGGGAGCTGTAGTCCAGGTATGGTCTAATATATGCCCTGTGCAGTGGGATACGACATTGTTTAGTGTAATTAATAAAGGTGCCTTTCATTTGCCTCAAAAGTCTATTGGTCACACAAGTGGTTCTAACACAGTGATCCCTTGACATAAGTTTATTGCTGATATAAATACCTAGATCTTTCTCACAGTTTGATGAGTGAAGTGGAATTCCATTTATATGTTATACTGTTTTAGGATTTTTGGTACCGAAATGTACTACCAAGCATTTGTCTTGATTAAACAGCATATGATTATGATTTGCCCAAAGTATTAGTTTTCCCAAGTCCTCCTTCAATGAGGAGATATTTTCTTGATTATTAAGTTTGCCCCCCAGTTCAGTATCATCTGCGAATTTAACCATGAAATTGTTAGGCTCTGTTGTAAATCACTAATGAAGAGATTAAATAATGTTGGTCCCAGGACTGACACCAGAGGCACACAACTTGTCACTCTACCCAGATCAGACAAAGCATCATTAATTCTAACTTTCTGGGAGCGATTTGTTAACCAATTAGAAGTCAAGTTGACAATATTAGATGACAAGCCTAGATTGTGCATTTTAGTGCTCAGTTTTTCAAGTGAAACTTTATCAAAAGCTCTGCTAAAATCCAAAAGAATTACATCGGAAGGGATACCTGCATCTAGTAAAGCACTTAAATTATTATAAAATGATATCAGGTTTGTGGCACAGAAATACTTGGGAGTAAACCCATGCTGGAGTGAATCATAGAAATCTAGTTTTTTACAATCCTGATCGATCAAGGTTTTCATTACCCGTTCCATTAGTTTGCCAGCCACTGAGGTCAGGCTAATGGGATGATAATTGTGCACAGAACTTTGATTGCCTTTTTTGAATATTGGAGTAACTATTGCTGAATGCCAATCATTTGGTACAATACTTTCTTGTAGAGATTTGTTAAAGATGATTCACAATGGTATAAAGATATTTGTAGAGGTTTCAATCAGAAACCATAGATGAATACCGTCTGGACCCGGACTAGTGATATTTTAGTTTTTTAATAGCCTGTAGAATGTCTGCTGGATTAAACCTATGACAATCTGTATGGTGAACTTTAAGTGTATTAGGGAATGATTGTTGAGAAAAGACAGAGCAGAAATATTTATTGAAGAGATTTGAAGTTTCTAGGTGGGATATTCAGAAGGGCTGTGCATAGCACAACACAGTTGCGCCATGCGCAACACACTGATGTGTCCCGGTGTGATATTCAAAAGGGGAATGTGTGTGGCAAATCCTGATGCGCTTGGAGTGCATCAGTAATGTATGTGGTGCAGTGGGGGGCGTCCATGTATTACACCGCTACATCCCGATATTCAGCTCCGGGATGTGCTGAGCAGATGCAGGCACAACCCATACCTGCACCGCACAGAGTTGAGCAAAAAATTAAAGGAGCAACAGCTGGCCACCCACAGGTGAGCTGCCATATTGCAGGGTGCAACACAGCAGCTACCAGCTGTGGGTGGCCACCCGAGCTCTGGCAGCACCTTCGTGGTAGCGCCCCCCATGCCTGCTCATGGGCATTAGTAATGTATTCATGGTCCAATATCCCTGGTGGTCCAGTCAACTGCTCACAGGCCGATCGCAGGCAGAAATATAATTAAAATGCTTCCTATATCCCTGGTAGTCCAGTGGACTGCTCACAGACCGATCTCAGGCGTCAGTTATAGAATATTAGAAACCAATCCATCCCTGGTGGTCCAATGGTATCCCCCTCCCCACTCACACACTGAGCCCCACCACCCCACTCCCCCCCTGTCAGCGGCGGGCAGCAGCTCCCCACCCGCATGCCGCCCTGCTGCCTGCCAACTGACTCCATACAGTAGGGCTGTACGCCCATTGGTCCACAGTGTGGACCAATGGGCATGCAGCCCATACTGTACTACACAGTCCAGAAATGTGAATGGTGGAATTTGAGAGGTGTGTCACCATTGGTCCAATGCAAGGTAGTCTTCAAGGGGCTCAACAGTGTTAGACCAATCCTCAGTCATGCTGATCATGAAACTTTTCTGGTCTTGCTAGGTGGAAACTTTGTGTAGTTTAAGGAAAAAAGCTTCCCAAATCATAGGGTGGCTCTTTCCTTTGATCTGCATTAGCCACAAATGTAAAATTGCTTCCCCCTTCTTAATTTTCTGACATTGGAGTGTCCAATCCCCGGTGCCAGCTAGTGCTCCCCCACCTTGCCCCTTTTCATTGTGTAACATTGAGGAGCCCACCTCCACTGCTGCAAAACATAACACCAGCACTGGGGTGCCCAATTATGAGCATCAGTACCTGAAATAAAGAAAACTGTCCCTCATTGGCTTATTTCAATTTTATATATCCTGTAAAAAGAAAATTGTCCATCAATGTATGTTGCCACGGCAGACACCACTGCCGTTACCCCACCCCACTAAAATGACCCTCCCATTGAGCACCCACCTCCCCACATCCCTTTCTTGCCTATCGGTAGTCCAATGCCATAATCCTTTCTAGACTAGACACACATCTTCTCTCTTCAATACAAGACTGGAAACTGAGGAAATCAGGCATGCAGGTCAATGTATTTCAATGGGTTTTGCCTTCATAACTTGGTCATTTATTAATATTTTTTTCACCAGATTTCAATATGGCCTTTTTTGGAGCCCACCTCATGAAAATATTTAGTAAAATTATGCAAATATGATCCAAAAGGTGATTTCATTATGGCTGCACAAAATCATCATTTGTGCAGGATTTGAAAATGTTCTCCTGTCTTGTTCATGAGGTGGGGTCATGAGAATCTGAGGTAAAAATATTAAGAAAAAATAAAATTATAAGTGTACTTTGAAATGTCTAAATGCACATTACTATCTTTGGTCATTTTCAATATTTTTATCTCAGATGATCAACATAGCCATTATTTCACACCACCTCACGAACATGACAGCTGTCATTTTTGAAATGCTGGATAAAATATGCTTTTGCACTTGTGGCAAGAAATCACTTTCCAGGTAGGATTTGAAAATTTTCTACATCCTTGTTCATGAGGCTGGGTCATAAAAAGACTATGTTGAAAATTTTGAGCTACAAATATTAAAAGAACAACAAAATTATGAATGTAGATTCGAATTTCTCAGCACATGCTCTTAACTTTGGCAATTTTCAATATTTTGACTCAAATTTTCAACATAGCTGTTTTATCACACCAACTCACGAATGTGAAAGTTTTCATTTTTCTAACCCTTTCCAAAATGTCTTTTCACACCTCTGGATCCAGGGTCAGACAGGAGTACGGAGGGCCCACCCAGAAAGTTGATACAGGGGTCCATCTGGAAAATCAATAGGGAAAGGTCCAGAGTGACAGAATCATATCAATATTCCTCTTCAGTTTGATAGAGTAGTTCTGTGTTTGCATCATGAATTTGTTTGCAGTGCTAAAAATGACCCATTTAATTAGCAAATAGATGATAAATACAAAGATTTTCAACATTTAGAGGGTGGCCAGGTATCCAACAGAGGGGAGCCCACCTGGAAATTTTTGAGAATCTGACTCTGTGTGATGTGAAATGATGTTTCGGCCACTGTTTTATAAATGACACCTGTCATGTTTAGAAGGAGTAGTCATAAACAGACTATAATTTAAAAATAACATCCAGAACTCCAGGAAAAATTTAAGGAGAATTTTTTTAAGTTTTTTAAAATAAATAAGAATACTTACAAAATGTAAGGAGAAAAAGCACAAAGTCACAATACATCAAGTTTCAATGATTTCACAGCCCCATCCAATGTCGGTGCTTCTGGGCAATGCTGCCCCTTCATCATAAAACGATTATGTTGAAAATTTGGGTTCAAAATGTGAAAAAATAAATGAGTTATAAAGAAACATTAAACTGTTCCAATGTTTATTATGCCTCTATTTTCATAGATTTTGACCCTAATGTTCAATATAGCCCTTGTGTTACCCTACCTCCTGAACATGACAGGTGCATTTTTTCACGTCCCCTCCAAATCTTGTTATCACAGTTGAATTGTGAAATCACCTTTCAGATGGGATTTAAGAAATTTCACCTGTCTTGATCATAGCATCAAATTATAAAAAGACTGTTGGAAATTTGGGGTCAAAATATGGGAGCCCACTGAAAATCAGATATTGCCTCTTTACTGGCCTGCACTGGGTAAATACAATCTAAAATGTGCAAAAGCAGGACACCACTGAAAATGAGATATTGCATCTCACCTAGCCTATTCTAATTAAAAATACAGTAAAAATGTGTATAAGTAAGACTTGGTACATTCAGCATTGAAAAATGCTTGTTTATTATAGGTACCACTATTGCCTCCCTCCAGTATCGAACCACTTTCCCTTCATTTAGTAATTTTTCAAAAAGCTGTTTAAGTGGACCTCCCAGATCTACCATCTATTCCTTCATTATGATTGGCTGTATTCCATCAAGAGCCTGAGCTTTAGTAACATTTTAACTCTCTAGCAGGGATATCAATTTGTTCTTATCTATCATAAATGTTGGTGTTTCCTCCAGTATCTCTATTTATAAAATGGGGATGGGGAATCCTGTGTCCTGATTGGTCAATAGCCATGCATTAGAAGTGTCAAATGCACAGCAAAAAATAAGGGCTGTCGACCTGGGCACAGGACATCAAATTCTTGAGCCACTTAGAATGCTCAAAAAGTAAAAGCTGCCATTTTGCCCAACTTAGCACGCAGCCCAGCTGCCTGCAAACAGAACCTGCTTTCTTCCCTGAGTATCAATCATTCTCAAAAACATTTTAATTAAGCATTTAAAACACAGTTCACACTTTTTTCTGTCTGATGTGATTTATTGCCTTCTGTTCACAGTTCACTACTTCTTTTCCCAATCACCACCATCTGTTTCCTTAACAGAAGTTTAAACTGACATCACCACTTATCTATCTTTCTGGCTGCCCGGCCCACTAGCCCACTCGCTCTCTCTCCCATTTTCTTCAATAAAATTTAAATGGAAAAAAAACAAAAGAACTCCATGGAACAGTTACATCAGCTGGTGTAGCCACTCACTGCTCCCCTGCAGAAGGCAAACATCAGCTGCAGCATCTCTTCCCTCGCTCTGCCCATTATAATCGAGATCCTTCTTTGTTGGACCTGATCTGTGCTGCTGGGGGATTGGCGCTAACAAACTTTTATTTATAATAATAAAACATTGTAAGACGATGACTATTGCCTTTGTGTTTGTGTTCCAGATATCATCAGGATGGCAGATAGATGATCTTTCTTTCTATTATGCTCCTAAATAAAATTTAAAATGGGTAGAAAAAAAAAACACAGAGCAATTCTGGCTGGTGTAGCCACTCACCTGCTCTCCATAAGCCACAAACATCAGCTGCATCTCTTCCCTCACTGCCTACTAGTAACTGAGCGATCGTTTCTCCATTAGAGACATGGCAATAATATATACATCCACTAGTTTTATAGGCAGCAAGAGTAACTGTTGTGTATAGTAAAAGATATGGCTTTCCTCCAATCTGCCGGCCAATTACTCACGTCTTGCAGCTTTGACTTGTGTTTGTGCTGTTACAAGATTAGCATTCTGCAATATGCCCTGAACTGCCAGTGCAATTTTTAAATGCTTACTGTGTGCTGTGTCTTGTAACAATGATATCTATGTGTTTGGGGGGGGGGCATAACAATGGACATAACAACCACAGACAAGTTTAGCTATGGTGGCTCTAGTAGGTCAGAAAGTGAAAGCTAATGCTGGTGGAGGAACTATTTGACATCACAATACAGCAACAAATTATTGTTTTATTATAGAAACCAAAATATTTTAATTTCTCCCTCCAATGTAAATTAATAAGCCCCATTTTATAAGCGCAATAAGACACTCCATGGATTTGCCTTAGACAGTTCAAGTGCATGGCCAGGGGCTGAAGGCACTTGGCCTACGGTCTTCTACCTTGCTATGCTCCTGGCCATGCATTAGAACTGTCTAATGCACATCCTGTCATGTCTTATTGCTTACTCCTGTGGTTACTGCTGTACAATGGTGAAAAGTGGAGCAGAAGTATTGGATGAAAACTCCAACCATCTCATTTTCCCTGGACATGACATCATCTCCCACCATCAGAGGACCTATTCCCTGGTTGGAGCCCATTACACTATTGATGTACTTATAGAATGTTTTTTAGGGCTGCAGTGGGTGGGAGTCCTGCAGACATCTTGCTTTGAGAAAAAGCACTTACGAACCAACAGCATGATAGGGTGTCAAAAAAAGTTGCCTCTGCCACATCAGAGTATTCCATGCTCATACTATGTTTTTTTTTTACTTTTGGCAGTCCATCACCTCAGAAATACATAACCCCCAACCCAACCCTTCCTCTCACCACCCACCACCCCACTCCCCTCAAGAAATGCAACAGTGGCACTGGGGGTGCCTTATCCCCTAGTGCAGGAATCCTCATCCCCCAGTACCAGACATGAGTAGTTCATTCTTATTTTAATTTTTATTCTGAACATGTGCTGTTCATTTTATTTAAATTTTATTTTTTTTTCTTTATTACCCCAACCTGACCCTTCCTTTCAGCACCCAGCATGCCCCCAGAATCATAATAATGACAGAGGGGGTTCCTAATCCCCAGTGTTGCAATCATCTTCTCGGGCATCTCAATTGTTTTTTTTTTATTTTTATTTATTTTACTTTATAACAAGAAAACCATCCATCGATGTCTTTTGCACTGTTTCACACCCCCCACCTGACCATCTCACTCAGCAACCACCACCCCCCAAGCCCTTAGTTACCCATCAGGGGTCAAACAATGTAATCCTCTCTGGATCGCAGAAACATCTTCACTCTTCAAAGCCAGACCATGAACTGAAGAAATAGGTATGCCTTTCAATGTATTTCAATGGAGTTTTGAACTCAGAGTCATAATTTGGGCATTTTTGCCGAAGTGGTCACTTGAAAGTGAGGGTGACATTAGGCCCAGATACAAGAGTAAGTGCAGGAGTTGAACAGTACATTTAGCACATGGCATGTCCAGGAAAATGGACTCAGTCCTCACATGTCCTGGCCTAAAGGAATAAGGGATTATTGGACATGAACCAGTGGGCTGCAGAAGGACAGAGAGTGGTTTCTCGAGGGATGGTAGGGATCCTGGGTGACAAGCCCTTATGATGTGTGTCTTGATGACTTTTGGGGTTTGGTGGGATGCATAAGAAGAGGGATTCAGAGGTGCTGGCTGAAGAGTCAAGGAGAACCGGTCCAAACAACTGAAGATACAACTAGAGGAAGTCAGGGCATTGGGTCCATAAGGAAAGTGTCTACAAGAGTACAGTTGGGAGTAGGGGTGTGTGAAAAAAAATTTCCATATTCAGAATTTCGTCGAAAGTGAGAATTTCACTTCTGCAAAAGTTTGCAAAACATTTTCAGAATTTTTACAGAAGTTCCACCTTAAAACTGCAAAATAAATATACAAACTGCAGGTCAATTTATTAAACTGCGGGATAAAAATCTGCAGAAAGAATCACTGCCAGTAATCAGTCCTGAGGCTTTTTTTAATCTGCAGTTTAACTCATTAATCCACCCCCACTGATCAGGGGTCCCAGTAAATAAATAAATTCCTCCAATTCCTTCCTCGGACCCTCCTCATTTCTAGTGACCCACCCACTCACCAATCATGGCCCTCCCAAAAACATTTTATTTCCCTGATGTCTAGTGTACCCTTCTCCCTATCCTGGATTCCTTAATCCACAAAAAAACAACGGGCAGTCCACTGACTTATCCCCCTCTATTCCCAGTATTCCCTGGTGTCTAGTGGACCTCTCCATCCCTGATCCCTTATACAAAATTAATCCCAATTCCTGAGTCTGGTGGACCCCACCCCCCACCCTGGCAGTGCATATGCCACCACCCTGCCCCTGAGTGGGCCACCAGCGCAGCCCTTTTCTCTCCTCCACTACCAGTGGTCCACTGAATTGTCAGTGAATGACCGCATGGTTGTACAAGCAGGCGCTCATTCACTGATAGTTCATTAAACTGTGGATCTAATACATTCTGCAGTTTATATGCATTTTACTGCAGTTCACAAAAAAAGTCTGCTGAACCTGGCAAAAATCCTTGGAAAACCCCAGTTTCTCCAATGGTGAAATTTCCAAAATTCAGCAACATTTCTGAAATTTTGCAGAAGTTCTGCAAAAGCGGAATTCCCAACTTTTGCCCACGCCTAGTTAGGAGGATCTCTCAAAAAATGTCTGGAGAGGGTCCCTGCAAATGAGGTGTCACTGGGCAAGTTTGGATGGATGAGCAGGAATGCCATGAGAGGGCAGTCAACAATGTGCCACATCAGATATGGGTCTCCAGTAGATGCCAGCTTTGCCACATGTGCTGTGGATATCAGAAGTTACTGCCAGTCCTGGTGGTGTCAGACCTCTGGAGGGCATGGCAGAGGTGTATGACCCTCACACAGGTCCCAAGAGACAACTGGTAACCGCGGTTGAGATACACGCCACTTTGGAACAACCTGGATACACATGTGGGGGAAGGCCTCTGTCCTGGCAAACATGGAAGGAGAAAGGAATTCTCACTATTGCAGACCTGATGGATGGGGGCCAGAACCTTCTGATATCATATCAGCAGATATGGTGGTCATACAACCTTCACAAATCAGATTTTTGGAGGTACCTTCAAATCAGGGAGGTGGTATGGGAGTGTCAGAAAAACACAGACATAACACAAGGCTGGGAATGGCCTGCACAGCTGCATAAATCAGGGAAGAGTAAAGGTCTAGCAGGGAGAGTATGCAGGATGATTAGAGATGCTCAACTGAACACCACAGAGTAATGCAGAGTAAAATGGGGGCAAGAACTTCAAACAGATATCCACCCTGGGTCTGGGAGGAGCAAACAGGCAATGCACACAGCGTCTTCACTGATGCTAGAAGCCAAATACTGCAGCTGAAGGTGCTGCTGAGGTGGTACAGGCCCCCTAAGGCACTACAACAGATGGGATTTTTGCCACATACCCAGTGGTGGAGATGTCTGGGGCTTGAGGCCAGCTACTACACGTGTTATGGGAATGCCCCTCCATGGACACATTTTGGAAGTAAACAGAACATTCATTGAGCATGTACTGTATACAGTAGTATGCACTCAGTGGGAGCTCAGTTGGTGGCTGGCCATGGAGGTGAGAGGTGAGAGGTGGGATGTGCCAGTCGCCAACTGGGAATGGGTGCTGGGGGTGGGGTGGACTGGAACTGCCAGGGTGGGGGGTGAGGGCCACTAGACTACCGGGGAATACTGGCAGACATTATATTGCCAGTGAGCTGGCAATTGGGGATTGGGGCTTAGAGACCGGGGGATATATTTGCCCGAGGGCACTTCTTGGGTATGAGGGAGGGGCACATATTCAGTCCTGTGGGGCAATTACTGAGGATCAGGGCTTTGGTGGAACCAAAAGCCCACTGAGGGTAGGTATGTGTGGTCCCCAATGGGGGAATGGGTGGGGCATATGTGGGTTAATGGGGGGGTGGCCGTTGGGTGCACATGACAAAATGGCACACCCCCGGTGGATGCAGAGTATGGTTAGACCAGCTAATAGCTAGTCTAACTATACTTGGACCAGTGTCCTCCGGGGTGTCTCCTGGAATAGCAATTGTGCTTTTCAGGTCATCATCCTCCCAGAATAGGGTGCAAAAGGGGCCGTAATCCCCCATTGCGCCATGTTGCAGGGGGTTTATGACATACATGGGGGCATAGGGCCACTTCAGCACAGGCAACCTGCAACATGTGGCAGGTTGACATTTGGAATACCGAATGTCAGAACTCATGGCACAAAGTGCTACTTGCACCATTTGTTTTGTTGCAAGACACTTTGCGCCATGAGTATCTGTTCTAGAATCAGGCCCTTTATCTTCTACCCAGAACAACCAAGATGCTGTTTTAAATGTGGGTCTGCTAGACAAATTAGCACAACCTGTGAAGCTTTGAAATGTAACCAGTGTGGAGAGCTGGGACACACAGGCTTCCATTATCAAAACACCCCAAAAATGTAATCTTTGTGATGGAGGGGGGTATACTTTTACAGACTGTTCATGGGCATCCCATAATACAGATGATGTGGACTATGGGGTACAAGATTACTATATTTATAAAAAGAAAGCAGTTTGGGGGTATTGAGCTACTACCCCACCCACGAACTCCAGATCTCAGCCAGCTGCAGATGAACTGGAATGAGGGCTCAGCGGCATGAAAAAGGTTCCCCACAATGGGTACAACAAGAACAGCCCACTGTTGCTAGCCCAGAGACTCTGGTGGGGGAAGAGAAGGAGGCACCGGTTATGTGAGGAGAAGACATAATGGCACCTCCAAGGCCTCCCTTCCCCCCCAAGGAGGGAGCTACAGAATTCAAAACAGTGGCTAAAAAAAGGAAAAGGAAGGCAGCTAAAGTGGTGAAAAGGCCAGACCTCCTTCCTTTACACAATCTTTTTTCAATTTTAAAGGAAGGCATCAGAGAAGATGATACAGACTCTGATGCTGCTTCTTGGGCATCGTCTCAGCCGGACGTACTTCCCAAAACAGAGAAGGCTGCATGCCTGGCTACTTCTAAGCCCAAGGGAAGAAGGATGGACACCAGAGCTTCATTCAAGAAAGTACCATGACTCACCCATCACTACTACATCTATGAGACATTATGAAATAAAGTTAGCCTCACTTAATGTCAATAGCATATTGTCTGAGAGAAAAAGATTGGCAACTTATGCCTTGTTTTAAGACTATGCATATGACATGGTTTTCTTTCAGGACACTGAGTAATTCATGGGTTTGGGGTTCCAGCTTTTGGTCAGGGGGGAGGAGGTTTGTAGTGGAGTGGGTACATGCTTTCCGGAACACAACATCAAAGTGACTCATATGGTTGAAATAGAACCAGGTAGAGCTTTATTACTCAGTGCTTCCCTTCAGTGTATTGATTTTCGGCTGATAAATGTTAATGCATCTCAGTCCAAAACTGCTAGGATTGCTTTATTGAAACTCATTCTACCATATCTCTACACCTCTAGAAATATCCTGTAAGGGGTGAATTTAATGTTAGTAGATTTTTTGGAAGATAGAGGTCTAAAAACATATAAAATTTTCTGCGATTATTCATGTTTGGATCAGGTCTTGCATTTTACTGGGTTGGTGGATGTGTTTGCTGTGGATCAAAGTAGGGCCCCCTAACTTTTTTGGAATGGTAGCTTTCTACTTGGATTGATTATTGGTTTATTTTGCCTAATTTGTTGATTAGGATGAAGTGTGTATTTCCAGTAGCCTCATCAGACCATGCGCTCCTTAGGGTTACCGTATCTGATTTGCAGGAACTTCTAGGGGGCATGGTAACTACAGAATGAATCTCAGCCTGTTAGAGGCTACAGAGATAAAAAAAGGATTATAATATACTACATTAAAAGCTAGGAAGTAAGCTTTCTTTCTTTATGATTCTCTTGATGAGAGGTGGTAGGACAGTAAAAAATACATTTGCAATTAATGAGAAAATTAAATGGGAGGGGAAAAAAAGGAGATATTTTGAATTATGAAATCAATCATTTATGTTACATCAGTTACAACAAGAAAGTGCAGTATGCCTAGCTGACCAAATCAGGGAACTAAAGGAAGAATTCATTGACATCCAATATAACAGGATGAAATCCTTGGAGATGGAGCAGAGATTTGGGCAGCAAGGGAAACAAGGTTTTGTTAACCCCTTTGAGACATGTTCTCAACAGATGCAGAACAAAGTAATTTTACACCTGAGAAATGCAGAAGGCAGAGAGGTACATACAAAACAGGGTATCCTAGAAGCTATGGAAGATTACGTAATAACTTAATTTGCAGAAGGGTCATTCTCTGAGCAGGAGGCTAAGACGTGGTTAACTTCTTGCGAAGTACAAAAAATACCTGATTATTTCCTGGGTTCACCAACAGTTGAGGTTGCAGAATTAGAATTGAAAACAGTGGTTACTAATCTAAGGTCAGGTGCAGCACTGGGTCCTGATGGCATCCTCAGTGAATGTTATGGTTATTCTCTTTCATTTATTTTATCAGAATTGTTAAAGGTATTTAATTACTTTCTACACACTAATACGCTTCCCCAGAGTATGTATATGGGGTTGATAATCTTTCTTTATAAGTCAGGTGATAAGAAGGTATTGCACAATTGGAGACCAATTACACCGCTAAATGCAGATTGTAAAATGTTTGCTAAACTATTGGGTAATAGGCTAGCTATAGTTTTAAATTATGTTATTCATTCGTTACAGTTTTGTGCAGTCCTATTCTGGAAGCCTGAATATTACTCAGAGAAATTATGGAAAAGGGAACTAATGAGGAGATTACTGGGTATCTAGTTAGTCTTCACCAGGTCAAAGCCTTTGATAAGGTTAATCATGCCTATTTATGGTTATGTATGGGGGCCTATGGCCTCTCTGGAAAATTTATAGACTGGATGAAACTTTATGTCCTATATTCTGGGTAGTGAGACACGGTTGTCCACTTAGCCCTTTACTGTATATCCTGGTATTGAATCCTCTATTAAACAAACTACATAAATGCACTGATATCACAGGAACTGGGATTGTGTTTAATGTTAGTAAAATTTGTAGTTGCACACTGTGTTAGTCCACTGGAATAAATTTTCCAACTCTTAAGGTGGTACTAACATTCATTTTTTGTTTATATTTTTTTTGTTTACCACAAAGCATTCTCAATTCATAAAAAGAATAGCTTCAATTTTCTTTTTCATTTTCAGGATCAAAATGTAGTTTAGTGTGTACTGTAAGTTCATTTCAGAAAAGTTTCTTTACCATACTTGCTTTGCAGGTTCTGCTCATTTTTTCATCCCTCCATTTTGTTCTTCTTGGCTCTATTGCCTAATCCTTATGATGCAAGTGTTGTGTTTGCCTTCATTTTTAGATTGTAAAAATATAAAAATTAAGGTAAACACAATACAATACATGTTGATCCTAAAAAGGAAAAAGAAAATTGAAGCTATGCTTTTTATAAATTGAGGCCCAGATATTCAGAGCAGTTGCGCATGGCACAACTGAGTTGCACTGGTGCAAGTGCAAAAATGCACCAAGGATCTATATTTAGCAGGAACCAGTATGCAGCGCAAAATCCATGGCACTAATGCCCAACTATAATTAATGCAGGCGTAAGTGCAGGGGGCATTCCCTTGAATATCCAGCGCAGTGGCATATTCAACTGTGAAACCATGGCACAAGTGTGGAGCAAATTGAAGTTGCTCCGAGCAGATTTCTTCCTATAAATACAGGGCACAAGCACACAGACAACAGTTGCATCAGGGGTAAGAGTGAGAGGGAGATATAGACAAAGACAGACAGAGAGACAGACAGACAGAAAAAAGTCCACACACAGAGGGACAAGGACAGAGAGGTGGCCTGGGAGAGGGAGTGAGGGTCAGAGAGAGAGACACACACATACACACAGCCTGAGCACCAGGATTGCACACAGCCAGCAGCCAACCATCCAGGGGGACAGTGGACAGCAAGTGCCATGGATAGTGCACCCTTCTTGATAGAGGCAGTAATGAGGGGTGTGAGGGGGCAGGAGGAATAGTGACGTGGCCAAGGAAGAGCACGGCGGCGGTATGCCTGATACAGGTGGTACCATGCCTGCATCACCTTTGAGAACTAGAGTGACACTGAGATTGTGGGCCGGTACCACCTGAATAGGGCTATTTTGTGGCAGCTCTGTAGCTGTGCAGTGAGGAGATGCAGGCACCCACCAGACAGAGCCACGCCATGTCCATGGAGACAAAGGAGACTGCTGTCATGTGCCTGCTCGCCATGGGCACCTTCCAAAGACCAACAGGGGACACACAGGCATCACCCAGTCAGGCATGTTCTGCTTCCTCACACAGTTCCTCAATGTTCTGCAGGCACATGCTTCAGAATTTATCCATTTCCCCAGCACAGGTGGAGTGTACAGGAACCATGCAGGACTTCCACAGGGTGGCACACATGCCTGGCATGACTGGGGCCTTTGACTGCACCTACATGGGCATATGCATGCCACCTGGCTCTGAGGGTCTGGCATATATCAACAGGAAGGGGAGCCAGAGTGTCAACTGCCAGGTGGTGTGCGATGCCACGGGGTGCTTCACCAATGTCTGCACCACACACCAAGGGAGTGACCAGGACACATTCATCTGGCACAGCTCTGCACTGTGCCACAGGTTTAAAAGTTGGGACATCCCCACGGGCCACCTAGTGAGTGAGTATGGCATTGGCAAGGGGCGATGGGCAGAGCAGAGCTGGGAATGGGGTGGGCAGGGTGTGCATGGTGGCATGGGTGCCAGGGACAGGCAAGGGGTGCAGCACAGAACAGCAGAGGGCTAACCATGTCATTCTTCACAGAGGTGACAGCGCATACCCACTGAGGCCCTGGCTGCTCACCCCCTACCAGCGGCTATCATCCCCAACAGAGGAACGGTACAGCGAGGCACACACCAGCACGTGCAATATCATAGAGCATTTCTTTGGCATGATGAATGCATGGTTCCGTTGCCTAGACAGGTCAGGCGGTGCCCTACAGTACAGCCCCTTGAAAGTCTGTGGCCTATTCCTGGTCTGCTGCATACTGCACAACATGGCCATTGACCATGGGACAGCTGTTGAGGCTGATGAGGGTGACAGTAGTAGGGACGATGGGGCGGAGGGTGGTAGACAGCCTCCCCTTGGATGGAGGGACTCCCATCTGCTGCAACAGGCACAACACCACCAGGACACCATCGCACAGGAGCTCTATGGTGCCCACAGGTAAGTGGTACGGTGCACATGCATGGGCCACACAAACTGGAACAGCACACATGCAGGGGCATGTATGGCAGTGGGCATGCACATGCAGAGGAATGATGCAAGGGTAGGGGAGTCAGTGGCACACAACCACACATAGCACCACACACACACACACACATGCGCACACACACACACACACATATGCACCCACCTACCCAGGCATTGGTATGTGGCATGGATCAGATGCATTGCACCTGTGCACAGGCACAACCAGTGCTAGACTGCCCTCATCATGCCCATGCTACATGGTCCAGCAGCTGGGCAAGCACACACACAGGCACAACACCAGTGATAAGGCACATACACATCACCCATGTGATCACAGGCCAGCAGCTGCAGACTGCGGTCAAGACAGAACACAGATCAGGGCTGCTGCATGGTACCATGGTCACCATGGCCATGAGGCAGGCTCTCTCATCTGGGGGGGTGCAACTGCCCCCCAAGGGTGGAACAACAGGACTGTGACTGTGTCCTCTTGGAGGTGTGCAGGTGCCCAAACAGGCCAGCCCAAGGTGTGCCTGGGATGCCTACATCAGAGCCCAGTGTTGACTGTGATGGGGTCCCAAATGCCAAGTCCGTGGGATGGACAGCACACTGCAGGGGGTCACCTGTGCATTGCCATGCCCTGTTGCATCTGGCAACACTAAGCCATCCATGATTGCACTGGCAATGCGAACCAAGGATGCAGTCATGGCCTCCTGCATGCATTGTATCCCCACCAGGATCTGCACAGTGCCCCTTTCCTGCTGCTCAGCTAACTGGCACACCTCCACATGCAGTGCACTCACCCCAGCGTCAAGCAGCACCTGTTGCTGAATGGATGCCAGCAGCAGCCGGGTATGCTCAGCCAGATGGTAAGTGTCCTGGGGCTCCCGGGGGGGGATGCTGTTCCTCTTGTGGTGACCAGCCATGCTGCAAAGCCCCCACTCTCTGGTGGATGCTGCACGGTGGGGTCTGCAGGGAGAATGGGCACAGCAGGCACACCGGAGGTAGACCTTGTGGCTGGCTGCCCGGTGGCAGCTGCAGTCTGCTGCCGTTGCCCAGCTGGATGCTGTATGCCACCCTGCTCTTGCACTGCCACACCACCACCACTGCAGGGCACAGCCATGGCAGCACACACCGCTGCACCCACAGTGGTGGCAGGCAGCTGTTCCACCACTGGCAGAGCACTGGATGTGGTACCTGTGTCTGAGGCTAGCAGGGGTGACACACCCACAATGTCACCCATGCTGTCCATTAGCTGTGAGTAGTCCTCATTGGAGTCAGACCCCCACCCCGATCTGTGTCTCCACACACAGGACACCAAGGCTGGCATCCTGCAGGATCACATCCAGGGCTTAGTTCAACCCTAGGTCCAGGACATCCACTTGCACCGTGGAGCTGAGCTGCAGGCTGTCGGACCTCTGGATGCCCATGGATGTTGATGGCTGGTCCTCTGGGGCTGTACCAGTGTACACAAGTGCTGCTGCTTCCGGTGAACCATCCTCTGCATGGAGGCATGCTGGTGCTGCAAGAGAAGAATGGTGTGTCAGTGATGCAATGCCCACATGTGCCCCCCCGTACACTGCCACTGCATGTGTTCTGCAACATGGCATGCACATGGGTGTGCACACATGCACATGACGTGCATGATGGCTGCATGCATGCCAGCATGCCAGTGTGCGCACCCACCGTGCCACCAACAGAACATGTCTGACATACATACCATGCAGTGATGGACTGCCACCCATCTGGAAGCCTCCACCAGGCACACCCTCCAGCATGGTGCTGTGCATGGTGGCTGCCACCAACTCCTCCTGCAGTGTCAGTGCGGTGGCATCTGCTGACCCTCCTCCGGTGGTAGTACAGGATGCCCTGATTGCTGCCACCTTATCCTTAATCCACCATTTGTCCAACCTTTTTGTGGCACTCCTTTGCCTACCACTAGTGGCTGCCATGCTTGCTTACATAGGTCGCCACCTCCTCCCATGCACCATCCCTGGCCTGTGGTTTGCCCATGGCAACACTCAAGAGGGCCTCCCTATCCAGGTAGGCCTCAAACAGGGCATCGGTCTTGGACTTTGTGAATTTGGGCCTGCACTTCCAAGCAGGCCCCGCTCCTCACCCTCCTCATGTGCCGACATGTTGCTTTCTTGTGGACATGGACAGCACAGTGTGCCAGTGGCAGAATCTCCCTGGTCTGTTCCACCCTGCAGTGCTGTCTGCTCCCAGGGTGCTGCAAAGGTATCCACCACTTACCTATCAAGGTTGCAATACTGGTCCATGGCCTGTGCTGTTCTGTGGTGCATATGTAGTGCAACACATTGAAATGAGATTGGGCACAACAGTAATGACATGCTAATGCACCCCACTGTATCACGCATTGGCTGATGAGTTCATTTTTATGTGGTGTCTGAATATTGAGAAATTGCACCGTGCACAATGGGATTGCTCAGGAGCAATGAGCGGTACACAGGCCTGCAGTGCACATACACATCATGCTATCATGGTGTCAATCATGCACTGTGCATGGACAGCAAGATGCAGTGGCATTGCACATGTTGCACATGGCCAGCTACATGGAGGCTTGCAAATGGGGTACCATGCCATATCGTGCACATGAGCACCGCGCAATGGTGGATGACCACTGACCCCTGGATCAGCCCTCTGTGACCCCGTGACCTCTCATAACCATGCTCGCTCTGCGCAACTCCAGCACTGTGTGATGGGTGTGCACTGAGCATTCTCCAGCAAATTGCACGTCAAGCACATATTGCAGACAAGTGCACCTCCTCCCTCCATTTTCGCTGTCAAACCCGCTACAGTAAAATGGTGCAGGGAAGAGGAAGACATGCTCCTAACTGGTTGCAGGTGGAACTGATCAACCTTGTGGCCTGCATGGAGCCCCACACCCCCCAGCTGTTTGAGCAGGTGCCCCTGCAGCAGGACAGGGGCACTGTGTGGCAGGGGATTGCTGCCAGCCTGGAGCATGGGACTGGTGTGCCCAGGCCTGGTGAACAATTCAGGCAATGTTATGGTGACCTCAGCAGGTGGGACCCAGAGAGGCTGAGGAGGCTTCAGGCATGTGCCAGGTGTGGGGCTGTGCCACAGTCAGGTAAGTCATCCCATGTTGCATGTCTAACCTGGTGCTGTACTGTGGTGTTGGCTTGGCTGCCTGGCATGCCCTACAAAGGGGTACACTGTCATTGTGTGCATCATGGTGTGACATTGCCAGCTTCCACTTGCATTGCAATGTAGCCATGCAGGCATGCAGGATGTGTCGGGCAGAGGCACACCCTGTTCACAGGGTTGAGGGGGTGGGGCAGCTGCTGTGGTAGGTTACTGATGTGCACCTGTCTTCTTTCCATTCCCAGGGCCAGAGGACTGTAGGCAGGCCAGGGCCGCAGCAGCACAGCACAGAATGGTGCGCCATGATAGTGATGGACCAGCACCAGCAGGGCAGCAAGGGGCAGGTAAGCACTGTCATGGTCCTTTGCACTGTACACGGGGGGTGGCAGGAGGGAGTGGGTGCAGGCATGGCTGCCTGTGCCATGTGCTGTGGCAGCTGTGTGTGTCACTCTGTGCATGGTGCATGCCACTGTGGTGCATCCATTGCACATGTTTACTGGCTGTTGGTGGGGTGGGTGTGTGCCCAGCTGCCACTGTTGCTGCTGTGGTGCTGCTAGTGCATTGTGCCATGTTACAGTCATTGCACAGTTATATGGCCATTGTGCAGCAGGGACCACCTCTGTGCAATGTCGTGGTGCACCAAGTTGCTGTCTGGCATTGGCCCACCTATCTACAGGTGGCTAGTATGGGCCCTCCCGGGGTGTGTGTGTTCCCACTGCCATTGTGCATTGTGGGTGGACATGGTTCTATGGGCCATTGCACTGATCACCTGTCCTGTCCCTTGCAATAGGTGTCTGGCGGCCAGTGCACAGACCACCGAGGAGGATACTGAGCCACCCAATGTGGGAGATGCTCCTAGTGGTGTCCTCAATCCTAAAGGTGGTGGTGGTGATGAGGTGCATGATGGCAGCAGAGAGGTGGGAGTGGCATAATGCCAGGGCAGCCGGATGGGGCCGGCATTGATGATTCCACAGTTTTCCACTGTCTCCCCTGTTTAACCTTCCCCTACAGTCCCCCCTCCCACTGGACAGTCCCTGTTCCCCATCCCTTTCCCTCACTCTGCCTACCCTATCCCAGCCCCTGTTTCTGTAAATAGTTTACTTAAATATATATTATTCTGACATGCCTGCCTGTATCTGTGTCTGCTATGCAGGTGTCATGAGGAGCTATTCTGCAGTGGCCCAGTGTCTGTCTGTGTGGTATGCATGAGCAGGAGTGCCTGTTGTGCTTCTGTGGTTCACTGCTGTGTGCTGTGGTGTCCCACCATGGTGGTGTCCATCCTCTGGGTCAGTGGTTGTGCCTTGGGGTACCCATGAGCAGCTGTCAGGGGTATGTGGTAGGTGTGTGCTTGGTGGTGGCACTTGGCCGTGGTCATTGGTCGGGTACTGTCCAGACACTGTGTTGGGGTCATCTGCCTGGTGTAGTGCAGCCTATCCCATGTGGTCTGCCATGCTGCCTGCAACCCAGCATGTTCAGTGCCTATTGTGTGGGCTTCCTGTGTGCCTGCGTGGCATGTGTGTGCTTGGCTGCTTGGTCCTGGGTGTAGCCTGCCATGGTCTGGGGGGCCACGGCCAGCAGCCTGCCAGGGGGCATCCCTTGGTGACCCTCCATTGGCCGCTAGCACCTCCTGTCACCTGCTATCTCTGCCACTGTTATGTTCTGGGGTCACTTGTCTAGGTGCCTATGTGTGCCCTGCTGGTGGCGGCCTCCAGTGGTCTGTCACTGTGCTTCCATGGCTGTGTCCCTGGGTCCATTCTCTGTGCCCTGCCCCCCTCTGTTGCTGTGCTGCTCTGCTCCAGGGTTGTGCTGGAGCATCTCTGTTTGTACCATGGTGCACCTCTGTTTGCACCATGGTGCAACTCTGCCAAATTCAGCCGGCTTGCGCTGGAGTCGTTCAACCAGTGCAGCCTCTGAATATGGCTCCAGTTGCACCATGGCACATTGGATTTGTGCTGGGCCGGACCTGCAGCTGGCTTTAGCACATTTCTGAATATCTGGGCCTGAGAGTGCATTATGGTAAACAAGAAATATAAATAACAAAAGAATGTTAGTACCACCATAAGAGTTAGAACATTTATTCTAGTGGGCTAACACAGTGTGCAGCTGCAAATATTTAATAACAGTAAACACAATCCCATTTCTTGACTTTTGTCCCTGGCAGTGGCACCTGTAAAACCACCAGGTCCTAAAAATGAAAGTATGAGCTTAGCTACAAATAAACATTTTCTGATATCACAAGAGTTACAGATCACAGTGAAGTTCAGGAAATAGAAGCTGTGGCACATGCGGACTATCTCTGCCTGATATTAGCTGATCGGGAATCAGGTAAGAGGGCGGGAAAAATAGTAACCTCCTTTCTGTCAGCCACACAATCAGAAATGAATTTAAATAAATGCAAATGTATCCCTACTGAAGATATAGAGCATGACAGAGCCATATTTCTTGATATCCAGTACAAAAAGGCCCACAAGAAATTTGGGGAGTATCTTTTGGCCCGTGGGATATGTGCCATTTTAACTGAAACCTTTTGTTACATGATAGCTTAATAAATATCATACATTGAAACTTGTGGCACATGTCCAAACCCAAACGAATTTTCATGCTTAAAACCTTTTTTATTTATTTTTATTTATTTAAGAATCAGTTTACAACCTTTGAGCCAGAGGCGTGTTTCCAAAGGTACTTCGTCACATAAAGACATACATTGCGTTTCGGTTACATAGCAAAGATTTGCAAAAAATCAATAGGCATTCACCAGAGGTGCCACGTCACATTGTGGTCAGACAAATACAATTAGGTACAGGGTACATGTAGTTGATAACAGGTATTACAAGTCGGTATCAAGTGAGCATTCTGGTAGATAAACATTGAAAACAGCTGGCACTGGCCAGGTTAAACCTAGGCATGGTGTACAGGGAAGTGGTGGAGGGGATGGTTGGGTGGAGAGCTGCCCGGGGGGCATTGTCAAGAGAAAAGAGGTGGAGGCTATGTTCAGAGACAGGAGCAGTTATGAGTGCTGAAGATGTGGTTTTGAAGTGCGGTTTTGAATGTGGAGATGGTGATGGCATTGGTGATGGTGGCAGGGAGAGAGTTAAACCAGGTTGGGGCTCTATAGCTGAAGGACCTCTGGCCACGGCTGGTTCTCGTTCTGGGGACCTTTAGAGTGGTCTTGTAGGAAGACCGTGTTGCAATGGTGGGAGGGCTCTGGTGGATGGATGCCATTACCCCAGAGAGCCCGAGTAGGGTTTTGGTGAGGAACAGGTCTGGTATGCGAGCCATTCATCCAGGGTAAGCAGGTTAGCATCGACATATAGCTGACAGGTGTGTGTGAGCCTGGGGGCACCAGTAATCAATCTGCACGCTTTATTCAGGGTTAGGTGAATTTTGTTGAGTGCAGTGGTGCCGGCAGCACCGTATACTGGTAGACCATAGTCTACAAGGGACAGAACGGACAATGTAACAGCTAGCCGGAGAGCATTTGGGGGAAGGCAGGTTTTATGGTGGAATAGGATGCCAAGCCATGTGTTGGTGGTGGATGTTAGGGCGTCGATGTGGTTGTGAAATGTGAGGGCTGAATCGAAGGTAACCCCAAGGTATTTGTAGGAGCAGACTTGTTCCAGTGGTTGGTTGGTGCTTGGAAGGATATAGAGTGGGTGGTTGCTAACTTTGTTTTGGGGGTGTGAAAAGAGCATAGTTTTGGTTTTCTTAAGATTGATGACAAGTCTGCACTCCTTAAACCAAGCCTCGGCACTGTTGAAAGACTGCTGTAGGGAGTCCTGTAGGTAGATGGGATTACGGTGGGTGGCAAAAAGGACAGCGTCGTCTGCATACAGCAGAATTTTGCCAGAGCATGCACTGGGCAGGGTGTTCAGATACAGTGAGAAGAGAAGGGGGCCCAGGATGGAGCCTTGGGGGACCCCAGAGAGAATGGGATGGGTATTGGAGAGTGTGCTATTAATCTTGACACACTGGGATCAAGTGTCAAGATAGCTAGCACACCATGCCAGGGGGCCAGCCGAGAGACCAGTGAGGCAGAGTGCATTCAGCAGCAGTGGATGGGAGACAGTGTCGAAAGCCTTTGAGAGGTCAATGAACACTGCACCAGCTAGGAGCTGGTATCCAAGGAGGAGTGTTGGAAGTTGGAGAATTCATTAAGGGCAGTGCTGGTACTGTGACCCGCATGGAAGCCATGTTGCTCTGGGCATAAGATGTTATGCTTAGCCAGATAATCAGTGATTTGAATGGCCACCACTTTCTCCAGGGCTTTAGAGAGGGAGGGAAGATGGAGATTGGCCGTAGTTGTTGGCCGATGACCTGTCGCCTCCTTTATGAATAGGTGTGATAATGGCTGTTTTCCAAGCTGTGGGAATTGTCCCAGGCAGAGTGACTGGTTAATTAGGCTTGTGAGAGTGCAAGGACTTATGTAGCACCAGCCTGAGGATGCTGGGGTCCAGTGAGTCACTGCTGGGATTGTTGCCATTGAGAGCTTTGATTAGGATGGGTCTGGCTTCCCGGGTGGAAATCTTTCGCAGGAGGAAGCTGGGGTGCTGGAGGACAGGGGAGTTTGGCTGGGGGGAGGGTCAAAGAAATTACTACGGAGGACTGAGCTAAGGTCAGTGAAAGTGTTGTTGAACCAGTTAGCTATGGTGGCAGGCTCGGTGGAGGTTGTGCCATTTCTAGTGAGCTGGGATGGGGCAGGGGAGCAAGCTTTACCATTGAGTTGCTTAATATTATCCCAGAAGGTCCGGGCTGAGCCCCAGGAGGAGGTAAGGGAGGCCTCGTAATGGTCTGCCTTGGCTTTCCTGATGGCCCATGAGCATTTATTTCGGGCTGCATTGTATGCTTTTTATTACCTACTTTTCTGTACGTATGGTACTGTCTTCCTTCCACCAAAACAGTTAGAAACCACAGTTTATAGCTGCCTCTTCCAATGTGTGTGGGGAAGCAGATTGAATCCTGCTAAGAGAGGGGTATGTTATTTACCTATCAAACATGGGGGTCTACACATGATTCAGCCCTTCATGTTTTTCTTTACCATGCTTTTGTATACTAATATAAGACCTATACTACAATCCATAACTAAAATATGGAGTCTGTGGGTGATAGATCAGATTAATCCCTGGTTACAATCCTGGGATTTAAAAACTGTTATACTGTTATACCAAAACAGAGGTCGTTACAAGGATTACCATATTTTTTCGATATAGTTTTGGTAAATTGAAATTGTGGGGGATACAGACGCATATGATTATTGAATACACAAGGAAAGAACTGTATCAATACATACTAACTCATCATTTTGTAGAATATCAGAAAAAGAGACTTGCAAGAACAAGGGGACACAATTTAAAGATAGAAGGAGGGTGGTTCAGGGGCAATGTGAGGAAGTATTGTTTCACAGAGAGGGTAGTGGAAGCATGGAACAGCCTTCCTGAGGAGGCTGTGGGGTCTAAAACTGTGGGAGAATTCATGAATGCATGGGACAGACATAGGGCAATTCTTGTGGGGGGTAGGAAGAAATAGGCTGTTGGTTAACTAGGATCTGCGGCCTATTCTGTAGGTAGGGAAATGGGCAGACGAGATGGGCCAAGTGGCCCTTATCTGCCGTCAAAGTCTATGTTTCTATATTGGTCTAGGGATAAAGAAGAGGTACAGCAGATCAGCAATATGCTCTCAAATTGTTGACTACGAGGGAAGATGTGGGATGTTTTATGGCTGAACGTTCATGGTAAATTGAACATCAAAAATAACTTGAAACATAAGCACATGTCAGAAAGATTATGCTCAAGGGTATTCTGTCAGGATATTCTGGAAATGATGGAAATGATGGAACATTTGTTTGTAGAGTGTTATTTTATTTTGCTGTTTTGGACTTTGTTGTATTCAAAGTGGCTGAAATCACCTTTCAGACTAATTACAAGAGATATTTTGATACTTGTGGTGCTATGCAAAGTCTGGGACAAGTATGAGGCAGGGACTTTACATTTAGTCCTGTTGCTTATCAAACATCACATTTGGCATATCTGTTGTTGGCTTACTCTGTATAAGAAAATGGTTTCACCACAATTGTTCTGAATCATTCACTATAGCCTCTTAGACTTTAAATGGAAGGAGGAAAAAACACGCTCCACAGTCATATATCAGTCTTGATGGAAACACATTGGGCCTGATTCCAAGTCCCATGGCACAACTCACAGGCATATGCGAGTTGCATCATGAGCCACTATGCTGGGGACCCTGCACCTTATTCTAAGCCAGGCAAGGTGCCAGGCACCTACGACCAGTGACTTGCAGCAGCTGCATGGTTGCGTCATGGGAATGGTGCAATGGACCTGGGTGCCGCAAGTCACCGCCCACATTCAACTGCCCCCAGCAGAGCCCCATCACTCTGTAATACTCCTGTAATCCCCTTGGGGCCTTGGAAGGGTCTGGCTGGGTGGCACAGGTTCATGGGGGGAACAGCAAGAAACAGACCCAGGTGGCTCCCTGAATTTCAGGGAGTGGAGGGCACGACTGTGCTGGGGGGGTAGGTGGGGCAGGAGAATGTGACATATGCAGCGCTGTGGGTGGCATCCATCATTTTGCCAGGACAGATGCCCCTTAGACCAGCTAAGGGCTGTTCTAACCAAGCAGCACCATATCTGGACCTGGAAAAGTGTAGGCAGGTTACAGCAGCCATCCATTTGGAAGAGGGCACAGGTTCTACCATAGTTCACCCTTGCACCATTCTGCAGTGGATTGTGGGTGGTGTAGCCCATGTTTGCTGCAACTTGAAATCACAACTTGCTTAACGCGTGGTGCAAGGTACGATTTGCTTCATAGGGTTTAGTGTAAATCGCCTTGTGCCATGTGTAAGGTAACTTGGAATTGGGCCCATGGAATGGATAGAGGAGGTATAGAACTATGGTAGTGTTTACTTTATGGAAGATGGATAGTAACCTGTAATATATTTCACATAAGAACATTGTTAAGATAAGGGTTGAGGTCTGTGTTATGAATTTTTCCTGACCTTCGTATGCAAAATTGAAATATACAGTTTTAGGAGTAAGTAAAAAGGAAAGTCACCTTATGAATAAGTGTATTCTTAGCAATGTTTCCTACGTATGATATTGTGTTATCCTTTTTGAGGAATCTGAAGAGAAGGAGATCTGATGTAGCATTTTATTGATTTATTATTATTTTGTAACAATTTATAATTGTTTTTAGTTGCACCGACTTTCTAGTGGGGGTTGTTGTTGTTTAATTATTTGGTTTTGCATTTAATTTTGATTTTCACCTTTTTTTAGCTTATTTTAAGAAGTTGCATGCAGAGGATATGCTTGGAATACTTATTTGACTTTGATTTCTTTCTAATTTCTCTATTTCTTTGGTGTGAAGCAACATTATTTGTAAACGTTTGACTTTCAGTTATAATAAAACCTTCCCCAACTCTTTTAGTGGGGGTGGGGGTGGGGATGATGGTGTTTAAATTTTACCTTTACTTTTAATGTTTTTTAGTTTTGGAATATACATTGAGACGTGATCTATAGCAGGTATGACTGAAATGCATATTTGATTTTCTTTGCTTTTCAATTTATATGTTAATTTCTGTGTGAATTAACACAGTTTGTATTCATTTGATTTGAAGTTATAAAAAAAAATCCCCATCTCTTTTCTAGAAGTGCCACGGGATCTTTAACATCCACCTGAACTACCACCAGAACAGGCAGATGGGACCTCAGTTTAATGTCTCATCCAAAAGAAGGCATTTCAGGATTGCAGCACCCCATCATGCTGCACTACTGTGTCAGTATTAAGACTGAACCGAAGTGACTGGAGTGAGGATAGAACCCACATCCTTCTAATTTTCTAGCCTTAAAGGTTAGTGTGCAACCTGCTGAGCCACTGAGATAATATAAAGAAGTTAAAATATTTCACATCCACAGTATATTAATAGAAATGTAGCACATAGCATGGTAGACAGGTATAAGATTATATACTTATATGGTTGTTAAACAAACAGGATTTCATGTTGTTGATGTGTGCCAGTACAGTGCACTCCACTTATAACAGACACTGTTATAACACAGGCGATTACAGTGGACAAAGTTGATTTCCCAAACCAAATATATCAAATACAATGCATTTTCCTCTGGTTATAATGGACAGCAACTTTGCTTATAATGGACACTTTAAAGCTTTTATAGTAGATATTTGTAGTGCATTTTTGGGGGGTGGGGGGGGGTGCAGAGCTGGTGAGGAGATATGGCAAATGAAGAATTTAGATGAAGGAGCTACAGACACTACATTTCTTACAAAACAATTCTCCACAAGCTATATAAACTTTCATTAGATGATTACACTAAAAAGGAAGTGATTTTATTTTTTAATAAAACCTTTGCAGTGCAATTGCTTTTGTTCTTACTGTCCTGGGACCCCAACATCCAACCACTAGAGTTACTATCTTACTTTCTGCAATAAACTTCAGAAAAAAAAAACTCATGTTCCCTGACCGTTAAATATCTCTAAACACACAAAATGCAGAAACATATATGCTAGGCAGGATTTTGATTAACTTATGAAGTCTTTATAATAGGGTTTTAATCACTCTGAGACCCTGCTCACACACATAGGCACACCTAACGCAAAGGCTCCACCTCCTCTGGATATAATGGACACTGGATATAATGGACAAAAACTGTGTGCACAGATGTGTCCATTATAACAGGCTTGCACTGTATTCTTATGTATTAGTATGACACTCGAGGTCCATCTGGAATCAGATGGAAGGTATGTTATTATATTGAAAATAATAAAATTTTACATGATAAAAAAACTAGGTTACTGCCAGAGTCCAGTTGACTGGTTCAGTGCTTAGTTACGCAATCAGTAACTGACTGGGTGCCTTGCTTATTCCAAGTCCATAAACATAGCTTTACAAGATTGTTATTAATTCTGTGAGTCGAATGGCAGAATTCAGATTCCAATACAGTAGATTAGGCAGGACCAGAAAAGTGTCCAGCTTGTCTGGTTATGGATATGAATAATATATGGACTGAGATAGTGTGGGGAAAGTTTAAAATTCCGGTCATGGAACATTATTAAATTCAAAGAATAGTCATTGGAGTAGCATAATTAACTGTGTAGAAGGTAAACTAATTTAAGTCCATGGACCAGTTTGAATGTAACTGTTTTTATTTTTATTTAATTTGTTTACTTTATTCACCTCACCCGACTCTCCCTCTCATCACTCATCACCCCCTCAAAAATAAGTAATAGTGACACTGGGGGTGCCCAATCCCTCAGTGTTGTGATCATCATCTGGTGCATCTTAGGCATGTGTTTTTATTCCTTTTTTTTTAAATTTTATCCTGTAACAAGAAAACCATCAATCAATGTTTTTTGCACCAATTCAGACCCCCCCCACCTGAACATCCCACTAAGCAACCACCCCCCCCCAAGCCCTTACTTACCTATCAGGGGTCCAACACCATAATTCTCTCTGGAACAAAGACACATATTCACTCTTTAAAGCCAGATCATAAATTGAAGAAACGGGTATGCCGTTCAATGTATTTCAAAGGGGTTTTGAACGTAGGGCCATAACTTGTTCATTTTTACATATTTTCAGCCCAAATTTTCTACATGCCTTCTTTGAGACCCCACCTCATGAACAATGTCACTGTCATTAGACAAATCTGTCCTAAAAGGTGATTTCATGGTCTTTGCATTAAATCACCTTTTGGACAGGAGTTGAACATTTTCTCTGCCCTGGTTCATAAGAAGGCTGTGTTGAAAATTTGTTCTAAAAATATTACAAAACAAAGTTATGAGCCTATGTTGAATTTTGTGAATGCAGCCTCATAACTTTGGTAATTGTCAGTATTTGTACCCCAAATTTACAACATAGCCACATCTTTACAGCACATCATGAATGTGATAGCCATCATTTTTTCAAATCCTGCCCAAAATGTTGTCTTGTTTTTTTTTTTATATCCTGAAAGGTGATTTCATGGTCCCTGTGCAAAATCACCTTTCAGGCAGCGCTGAAAATTTTCTCTGCCCTTCTTCATGAGGTGGGGTCATAAGAAGGCTATGCTGGAACTTGGTGTAAAAATATTAAAACTCAACAAAGTAATGAGTCTATGCTGAATTTTCCAAATGCGGGCTTGCACATTTGGTAATATACAATATTTTTAACCCTAATTTTTAACATAGCCATTTCTTTACAACACCTCATGAATGTGACAGATTTCATTTTTCAGCTCCTGCCCAAAATGTGTTTTAGCATTCCAAAAGTTGATTTTGCAATCCCTGTGCAAAATTACCTTTAAGCCAGGAGTTTAAAATTTTTTCTGCATGTTTTCATCAGGCAGGTCATAACAAAGCTATGTTGAAAATGTGGTGTAAAATTATTAAGAAACAAATGTTCAATATTTTTACTCCACATTCCTCAGCTGTTGCCCTATTGGCTCTAGCCAAAGTTTGTCTCCCTTGGTTATACTTTGCTGTATCAATTATTCTGAATTCCAGAACTTACTTTCCTATCCTTATGTCATTCTTATCTTGCTTCTCCAAGGTTTTATACTTAACTCAATGTGACAATTTGCCACTCCTTTTTGCCCTACTGAATGCTCTATTTTCTCTCTGCATACTCCTTTGGATTTTTTGTGTTAACCACTGTGGGATTATACTTTTGTTAATACATGTGTATGAACAAGATTTTTTAGTTTGTGCTCAGTACTATCCCAAATATCCTCAACATCTAACATATGTAATTCAACAGCCCTGTTCCACTGCTTAATGTATTCCCTCAATGCATTGAAATCTGCTTTTCAGTAGCACACAATGGAGGACCACCCTCTCACTAGAATACATACAGTATTGAATTTGAATTTTACTTTATTGTGATTGTGTAAGCCAGGGTCTGGGTGGGTTGGTGTTATTATTAGTGCCTGGTGCCTCCATTTTTGTAACCCACACCTGGCTAGCCTGGGTTCAGGGAGAAAACATTCGCTTGGCATCAGGGCTAGGTTTGCACTTCTGTACGGGACACCCAAGTAATTCCAGACACCAGAAGCAAGAACTGAGAATGTCCAAACCAGGAGTGGGATTCAAGAGTGGGGTTTTTATTCACATCAATGCAAGAATACAAAGCAGGATGGACCCCCACGGGGCTACACTCACTGGTTATGCAGATCTATAGAGGTCAGAACACATCTTCTTCATCATCACACAACCCTCATGTTTTGAACACACTGGGCTCTCATGCCCGAACTGGAACTCTCACTCTTGGAATCCCAGGCATGGCACTTGGCCAGCACTAGTACACATTTCCTCACGTTCCCATAAGTCATGGAATTTCCATTGGTTGCTCCCTGAACCACACATGAGTGCTTCTAGCTCTAAAGGGAAAAAACACATCTTAATCCCATGTCTGTGTACTTTCTACAGACACTGGCCAAGTGCCTGGGAGAAAGCTATAGGTGCCCAAAGTGAATCCATAGAGGTAAATCTGGTTACTCCAGATGAGGGGTCTCCAACCTCTTTTTTCCAAATCCATACCCAGCCATTCATTTGGAGTCAACACCTTTTCTTTGAACTCTGTTTGTAGAATGCTATCTTGAAATGTATATCACATTTTACAGTCTACTGTCCATGTAACTGGTGTCCTGACTTGCAACGTTCTCCAAGTGGCTATGTCCATCCCTGTAGACCCCCACTGTTAGATGCATTTCAAGCCATACACTTAACTTCAAGTATTGTACTTGGCTGTCCTTTCCTGACCCCACAGTAGCAGATACTTTACACAACTGTCTTGGTGAAAACATGGACTCTGTGTCAGAGCAGATTCATCATGGTTCACAGGTGCCCCAGAGCTTCTCTCACAGAAATTACACATCTGGTATCACAGTACAAATTCTCTCATAAGGCAGCTTTTCCTCCTCCTGCAGGGCCAGGGGATTGGCCCTGGAAAGTTGGTCTTCCCCCATCCCTGTCAGGGATGGGGCACTGGAATAAACCATGAAATGGTCTCAACCACATGTATTAGTTTTCTTCTGTGTCCTTCTCTAGGGCAAGAACACACACCCTCTTCCTGTAGTGGCTGTATTACAGAGCTACGCTCAGAGGGGCTGCCAACTGCAGTGCACCTCCTCCTTCCACTGAGTCTCCCACTAGACTTTTACAGACTCACTTGAAAACACCCAGCATTCTAACCTAACTCCCTGCTGCAACATTCCACTGTGGCATATTCTGCTTCAAGACTTCTATAGTGATGTCATCCTTCCAGCTCAGCTGAGGCTGAGGACAGAGTGAGACAGTGTGAAACCCATTTAACTGGTGTCTCGTAAGCTGCCTTTCCCTGTCTGCCACTAGATCTAAGTGGGATTCTAATAACCCTGGGTGACAAGGGGGTTAATCCAACCCTCAGCCAGGAAAATGACTGTCAGCAGTCATTACTTATCCAGACCTGGCCTTCCTACCCTCTGTGCTACCTACAGAGAGAGGTGACCAGACCCTCTCCTACCATGTGCTAGGCAGAGGCAGACAACACTAAGGGTCCAGAGGCCATCCACTGATGCATCAGCCTCTACTCTATTATCTTGCTATGGTGACCTAGTGGCCCTGGTGGAATTGTCCAGAGCATAGCCCTCAATAGATCGGTACTGCAGCCCCTACTGCCAGTCAGGACCACAGCCTGTCTATCCCCCCCTAGCCCTCTAGGAAAAACCTATCTGACCATAACCCAAATTACCCCAAAACAGGAGAACCTCTCCCCAACCCAGGACACCTGCAACCAAACACAAGGAGCTAATACTATACCCTAGGTATCACTTCCACACTCCTCCACAACCATACCTCTGGAAGGAAAACTTAAACACAGCAAACAACACTGCACTTTAAACTCTACTACTGTTAAAGCACATGAAGGACTCCACTGAGTCCCTCTTCCTCTTCTTGCCTTCTCTTCTCATCTTCTTCAGGATCACCTACAAGAGAAAAGACAAAACAACCCCCTTCTGCAAACACAGTACTATCTAACCCCTGCTATCAAAACACTGCAGAATACCCCAAATATATATATTTTTTTTAGAAAAGTAAAAAAAAAACAGTAGAAACAGTAAAAAAAACAATGACATTATTTACAATGCACATTTTTGGGGATGGAGTGCCCTAAAAGTCCCAGCTAGTGACAACAGTGCCCGAAGGCAAGTCTAAGAAAGAGTCTCTCCTGGGCCAGAGCCTGGTGAAATATAGTTCTGGTAGGACTGTACTCCCAAAGGGGAGAGTCTTTGAAGATAGTTCAAACAGTCTGAAGACTGCTAGGTGTAGGGTGTGTACTGCCATGTCATTAAATTAGAAAAGCCTGGACTTACCAGTCCCTTGAAGAACAAAATCAATATGACACCTGGATTTCCAGCTGAAGACTCTCCCTGGCAGCATTTTTCAGACACAGCTGGGCAGACATCTTCCGTTAAATGACAGGATGGCACATCTGGAATTGCTGGGTTGATGTCATCTAGGAGATGGAACCTTAGAACAGGACAGGAAAACAGCTTGTCTGAAGTCATCTGAAATCCCAGGTGATGAATCAGGATACAGTTGGGCTGGTGTCCTCTTTGGATATTAAGTCATCTGAAAGGACAGGTGATGGAATCTGGAAAGCCAGTACACTGCAAAGCTGATGAATCTGGGGCACCTGGTTCCTGGAACACCAGTCTGGCAGAACAACATAGGTACAGCAATGGCTGAATGGCAGCACTGGCTACCACTGCTCTGCTTTCCACTCGATAGGCATGGGCACATTCACAGGAAGTTGCCTGCATTGTGGGAAGTAACACAATGGGTCAGGTGTAAGAATTATTACCCCATCTGGGTGCTCATAATTCAGATTGAAGATGGTTTCATGTCCCCCTACATCCACAATCCTAACAGTGTCTATAAGCAGTATTCTTCCCACTTTCTATTGTCTGAATTTCTCTTGTAACACTCTGTCTCGGACATACCAACTTGCACCGGGGTGCACATATCTTGTTGCCTCTTCCATTATCCAGGATTTCCTGTTTCTTTCAATCTCCTCCAAGACTGTCCAAGGAAAGGTAGGAAAGGACATCCCATAGATCTCATTCACCTTCCTACGAACCAGTCTTTTCTCTTTACTACACTTCGTCGACTTGAGACCTCTGGCCTGGATTGGGGGTGGCTAGTCCTGGTTCTGCCAGCTACACATACATAATGTTACGTAAAATGGATCTTTGACTCCTCCTTGTGGGGACAGGGATGTGCAGTCACCAATCTCTCCTTCCATTTGCTCTTCCAATGCAAGAGCCAGAGGCTGTGGATCCACACCTACTTCATAAGGCCACATAGGTTCCCCCTCATCCTCTTCCTGTCTGAGGCTCTAAGGCCAGGAGTGAGCAGTCGTCCTCACTCCTGAGACTAGCCACTGCTCTCTGGGTGTGGAGGTCGACACCTCCCAATCAAGGGTGTCCCTCATCTCATCTTCTCCTATGAGACTTGGGCTAAGCCCATCTCTCCAAGGATCTGCTGATGCTCCCCCTGCAATGTCTCTCTGTGACCCAGACTCGAATACATCAGTACTGTGCTCTGCCTGTAGATCTACACCCTCCTGCTTCTTGCCACACTCTGCTGAGCCTCCTCCAACAGGCTTTACCTGGTTCTGTGTGCTGTCAACTACAGGTTCTTGAAGATTTGTCCATGTGGGAGCCTAATGAATCTTGGGTGCTTTGGTTAGGCCATGTCTCTCTATGCTCCCAGAACAGTGAGGAACCATGAAGACATCCCTTCCAGCCTTTAGCACATTATGCACACTATTACTGGATATCCAGGAATCGCCACATGAGGAAGCACATGTCCCCTGTAGTAACATCACTCAATATCTTTCAATCTGTTAACTTCTTCTAATATCATAGCCTGTGCACGATCCAGGTAGTGGGCTGATCATGAAGCCATGACTGCAGAGAAAAACAAAACTCACTGTTATCTCAAGTCCCACTCTCTTGGAAAAACTTTTACAAAACGGCTCCCCTCCTGCTGTGTTTACTTTACTACCCCACCTTGTAATGGTGGCAGCAGCACTCCTGCGCATCAATGCTCTGTTTCTGACTCAAACCACTGCGCATCCAATTTACACCCTTTACTGATAAAGTTCACTCAAACTGTTTAAACTGCATTTCCTGTTCTCTTAGCACATTTATATGATTTTTACTGGACTTTTTATTTGTTGTAAATCACTGTTCTTGCTTAAAAGTCCCTAAAGCCACAGTATTTCATTTCTCAGGATTGCCTGTATTTCTTGTTGCATCTTTCATACAACCCCCAGTCTCTCACATGACTTTGAAAATTATACTGTTGCTGATCCCACAATTATGACACAGTCCTTTTTTTCAAAATTATCGCACTGCTTCACACAGATTCAGCTGGCTTTAATTAAAATCACACACAGTCTGAGTGGCTTTTTAGGATGGTACTCACTTAATCAGTAGCTGGTTATTGCGATGGAAAAATTCAGCCTACAGCCGGTCTTGGAGGCCTCTGGAATGAAGCAGGCTGACATTCCTGTCGGTTGTCCCTCCGAGCACCTCGCTGTCTTCCCAGATAAATCAAAATGCTGGTTGAGCCTGATTTTAAATGGAAAAGTCAAATTTTACTACTTTTATAACGTTCTCGGTCACTGCAGCGCTCCTTCTGGCAAGTCAGTTCGCACACTACTCTCTCTTTCCCTCTTGAACACTGGGCAGTCACTCTAGAGCTGGCTGGGGGGTGGGACTGATTGCAGTCTCACCAATCACTTGACGCCATGCAAATGAGTCTCTTTCTTCTCATGCTGTTCCCCTCCATGGCGATCATCCAGCAGGCAAAATTTAAACTGCAAACCACACTTTTTTTTTCAATTGTAGCTCCTCGGAGGGGACACTATTTCGACCATTTTTCATGCCATTTCACTCAGAGACTCTCTCTGTCCATACAACAAGCACTTCCAATGTCTAGGGCACACATCTCTGTTTCCCACAGTTTTCCACACTCTTCTTGTCACACATTACTTTAAAAAGCTGGCAAACATTATATCTTTGATGCAGGACAAGGGGCATACACTCTGGTGCTTTACCTCTCCTCAGTAAACTGGTGGCACAATTACAGCAGCACATGAACAGCAGCACACAGCAGGACATTTAAGTGGCAATGCTTCCACCTTTTGGGCTACATACTGCAAGACAGTCAAAATGCTAGCCCTAATCTGAGCAAATCTTTCTTGTTCTCCCCATAGATTCAAACCCAAACCCTCAGCAGTACTTCCATTTTGTAAGCCAGCTTCTTGGTGGCGTGCTGTTATTATTTGCACCTGGTGCCTCCATTTTTGTAACCCACACCTGGATAGCCTGGGTTCGGGGAGAAAACATTTGCTTAGCATCAGGGTTAAGTCTGCACTTCTGGACAGGGGCACCCAAGTACAGTAATTCTGGACACAGGAAGCAAGGACTGAGAACGTCCAAACCAGAAGTGGGATTGTAAAGTGGGGCTTTTATTCACTTCAACACAAGAATACAAAGCAGGATGGACCCCCACGGGGCTACACACACTGGTTAGGCAGATCTATAGAGGTCAGAACTCGTCTTCTTCATCATCACACACCCCTCAGGTTTTGAACACACTGGGCTCTCATGCCTGAACTGGTACTCTCACTCTTGGATTCCCAGGCATGGAACTCGGCCAGCACTAGAACACAGTTCCTCACTTTCCCATATGTCATGGAATTTCTGTTGGTGGCTCCCTCAACCACCCATGAGTGCTTCTAGCTCTAAAGGGAAAAAATACATTTTAGTCCCACGTCTAGGTACTTTCTGCAGACACTGGCCAAGTGCTTGAGAGAAAGCTATAGGTGCCCAAAGTGAATTCATAGAGGTAAATCTGGTTACTCCAGAAGGGGGGTCTCCCACCTCTTGTTCCCAAATCCATACCCGGCCATTCGTTTGGAGTCAACACCTTTTCTTTGAACTCTCTGTTTGTAGAATGCTATCTCGAAATAATATATCACATTTAACAGTCTATTCTCCATGTAACTGGTGTCCTGACTTGCAGTATTCTCTAAGTGGCTATGTCCATCCCTGTAGACCCCAACTGTTAGATGCATTTCAAGCCATACACTTAACTTCAAGTACTGTACTTGGCTGTCCTTTCCTGACCCCACAGTTGCAGATACTTTACACAACTGTCTCAGTGAAAACATGGACTCTGTGTCAGAACAGACTCATCATGGTTCGCAGGTGCCCCAGGGCTTCTCTCACAGAAATTACTTATCTGGTACCTCAGTACAAATTCTCTCATAAGGCATCTTTTCTGAATAGACTGTTAAATGTATAATATTATTTTGAGATAGCATTCTACAAACAGAGAGTTCAAAGAAAAGTTGGTGACTCCAAATGAATGGCCGGGTATGGATTTGGGAACAAGAGGTGGGAGACCCCCCCCATCTGGAATCGCAGAAGGAGCAGGGCAGAGAACTGTATCAGTTAAAGCAAAAGGAGGCTGGGAAGGCAGTCAGAACAGCAAAGGCCCAAACCGAGGAAAAGATAGCCAACCTCACTTAAGAAAGGGATAAAACCTTTATAGGTACATCAGGAGCAAAGGAAGACCAAGGAGGGATAGTGAGGCTTAATAAAGGGAGGGAGGGTGGGCAGAGGAGACTGTGAAAAGGCAGAGATACTAAACAAATATTTTTGCTCAGTATTTACAAATGAAGAGGGGAGGTACATAAAACAAACAGTAGTAACACTCTGGATACAGAAGTTGATACCAACCCATTTACAGAAGAAAGGGTTCTGAAAGAACTCATAAAACTGAAGGTGGACAAAGCAATGAGGCCTAATGGGATTCATCCCAGAATTCTAAAATAGCTAAGCGTAGAACGAGTGACACCACTGACTACCCTTTTTAACAAATCATGGGAGGATGGGGTGGTACCCAAGGACTGGAGGAGGGCAGATGTGATTCCCCTTCACAAAGTGGGAGCAAGGCAGAAGCAGGAAACTGCAGACCTGTTAGTTTAACCTCAGTGATAGGGAAAATGATAGAATCACTTCTGAAGGAAAGAATTGTGAGTATCTAGAGGCCAGAGGGCACAGGACCCTAGGCAGCATGGATTCACAGCGGGAAGGTCATACCAGACAAATCTGATAGATTTCTTTGACTAGGTGACCAAAGTAGTAGATCAGGGAGGGGCTGTGGACATGGCCTACCTAGACTTTAGCAAGGCATTTGACACAGTCCCACACAAAAGATTAATATACAAGTTAGCCAGCCTGGGAGTGTGTCCCAAGATGACAGCCTGGGTAAAGAATTGGCTGGAGAATAGGACACAGAGAGTAATAGTAAATGGAGTCCACTCAGAAGAAAGGAGGGTTACTAGTGGGGTACCGCAGGGTTCAGTAATAGGACCAGTCCTCTTCAATGTCTTTATAAGAGACATTGCGGAAGGACTGGAAGGAAAAGATGTTTCTTTGCAGATGACACTAAGATCTGCAACAGAGTTGATGCACAGGGTGGGGTGGAAAGGATGAGAAGAGACTTGGCAAGGTTAGAGGAATGGTCAAATGTATGGCAGCTTAGATTCAATGCTAAGAAGTGCAAGGTAATGCACCTGTGAAACAAAAACCCAGGGGAAGAGTACACAATGGGGGTGAGATACTAACAACAACAAAAATGGAAAGGGACCTGGGGGTAGTCATATCAGATTACCTAAAGGTGGGCAAGCAATGTGAGAGGGCAGCAAGGAGGGCTGGGGGATACTGGGATGCATAGAGAGAGGCTTTACCAGTAGAAAACAGGAAGTTATTATCCCTCTGTACAGACAGCTGGTGAGACCCCATCTGGAGTACTGTGTGCAGTTCTGGAGACCCAAACTCCGCAAAGACATAGACAGGATGGAAGCTGTCCAGAGGAGGGCAACTAAATGGTGCAGGATCTGCACCGGAAGACATATGAAGAGAGACTTAAGGAGCTTAATATGTATAGCCTCGAGGAAAGGAGGGAGAGGGGGGACATGATAGAAACTTTCAAGTACCTCAAGGGAATCAACAAAGTCCAAGAGGGTAGCATCTTTCAAAAAAAGAGGTGTGCAAGAACAAGAGGCACAATTTGAAGATAGAGGGGGGGGCTCAGAGGTAATTTAAGGAAGTATTTTTTCACAGAGAGGGTTGTGGATGCATGGAACGGCCTTCCGGAGGAGGTTGTGGAGTCAAAATCAGTGGTGGAATTCAAGCATGCATGGGACAGTCATAAGGCAATTCTGGGGTGTGGGGGTAAGAAGAAGTAGGCTGCTGGTTAACTAGGATCAGCAGCTTATCCAGTAGGTATGGAAATGGGCAGACTGGGTGGCCAAGCGGTCCTTATCTGCCGTCAAATTCTGTTTCTATGTTTTCTTCCTCCAGTAGGGCCAGGGGATTGCCCCTGGAAAGCTGGTCTCCCTCCCATCCCTGTTAGGGATGGGGCACTGGAATAAACCAGGGAATGGTCTCAACCACTTCTATTAGTTTTCTTCGGTGTCCTTCTCTAGGGTGAGAACACACACCCTCTTCCTGTGGTAGCTCTACTACAGAGCTAGGCTGAGGTGCTACCAAATGCAGCGCACCTCCTCCTTTCACTGAGTCTCCCACTAGACTTCTACAGACTCGCTTGAAAAACCCCAACATTCTAACCTAACTCCCTGCTGCAACATTCCACTGTGGTTTATGCTACTGCGAGAATTCTCTAATGATGTCATCCCTCTGCTCAGCTGAGACTGAGGACAGAGTGAGACAGTGTGAAACCCATATAACTGGTGTATCACAAACTGCCTTTTCCTGCCTGCCACTATATCTAAGTGGGACTCTAGTACCCTGGGTGACAAGGGGGTTACAATTGCTTTCACCAAGTGGTTCTTCTACTGCACAACTTATGACACCTCCTTCCACTTCCACATTTCCAAGAACCAGATCCTAGTTTTTTGTCTCTTTAGGGGGTTGCTGTACAGACTGGTCCATGTTCAGTTCAGTCTTGATACTAATAAATTTCCATTCTTGACCAGCTGAAATAGTCTTTAAGTCCCATTCAAACCCTGGTATGTTAAAGTCTCCCACAAGGTATACTCTGTCCTCTATATTAAGTGATCGCAAGGAGTTTAATTTTTTTTTCACCAACTCACTTTACATTGACAGGGGCTTATTAAACAACACAGAAATGTAGAAACATAGAAGTTGACGGCAGATAAGGACCACAAGGCCCATCCAGTCTGACCATTTTTTCTACCTTATGAATGTGCTATAGGCCTGTACTCTGTCAATGGCCTATCTATTCATACTTATCTGTATTGCTCCCTTATGCCTGTTCCATGCCTGTTTGAAGCCCTGCACTGTATTCATATCCACCACTTCCTGAGGTAGGCCATTCCATGTATCCCCCACCCTTTCGGTGAAAAAGAACTTCCTCACATTACCCCTTAATCAGCCTCTCTCTAATCTCATGCTGTGTCCTCTTGTCCTGCTGTTTTTCTTATATCAAAACATGTTAGACTCTTTCACCTTGTTAATGCACTTAAGATATTTGAATATTCTGATCATATCACCTCTATCCCTCCTTTGCTCTGGGGTATACATATTGAACTCTGTTAATCTGTCCTCATATGTTTTCTGATGCAGTCCCCGCACCATTTTGGTTTCCCTTCTCTGGACTGCCTCCATTTTGTTAATGTCCTTGTGCAGGTACGGCCTCCAGTACTGCACACAGTACTCCAGATGGGGCCTAACCAGTGTCTTGTAAAGAGGGATTATTATCTCCCTCTTACAACTTGTGATACCCCTACTAATATACCTCAACATCCCTCTAGCCTTACTACTGCTTTAGTGGTCTGCTTGGATGATATCAGGTCATCTGTGATGATGATGCCCAAGTCTCTTTCTTCCCTTGTGAATACCAGCAAGTCCCTTCCCAACCTGTAGGTGGCTTCTGGGTTTATCTTCCTCATGTGCATGATCTTGCATTTCTTTGCCTTAAACCCCAATTGCTACTCTTCCAACCATTTTGCCAGTTTATCCAGATCTCTTCTCATTCTATGCACCTCATCTGGTTCATCTACTCTGTTGTAGATCTTGGTGTCATCTGCAAACAGAAACCTTACTGTCCAGTCCATCTGCAATTTCACTGATGAAGATATTGAAGAGGACTGGTCCCAGGACTGATGCATGAGGTACCCCACTTGTGACTTGAATCTCTTCTGACTGTATACTGTTTACCACCACTCTCTGTTTTCTACCCACCAACCAGTTTGCCACCCAGTTGACCAGCTTCTGACCTACCCTGAGCCTACCCAGCTTATTAATCAATCTTCTATGTGGAACAGTACTGAAAGCTTTGTTGAAGTCAAGCTAGGCGACATCAACTGCACCCCCTTGGTCCAACACTCTGGTTAGTCAGTCAAAGAAATCTATGAGATTAGTTTGACAGGACCTTCCAGTTGTAAACCCATGCTGTCTTGGATCATGTTCTCCTATGGATTCCAGGTGTTGTACCATCCTTTCCTTAAGGAGTGCCTCGATAATCTTGCCCATTACTAAGGTAAGACTGACTGGTCTGTACTTCCCTGCCTCCTCCCTGCTACCACTCTTGTGGAGGAGGATCATATGAGCACTTCTCCAGTCTTCTGGGACCTCTCCTGTGCTCTGAGACTCTCTAAACAGTTCCATTAATGGCTCTGCTAGTTCCACCCTTAGCTGCTATAGTACCCTGGGATGTATGCCATCAGGTCCCATTGCCTTGTTCACCCTGATCTTAGCAAGCTCTTATAGGACTCTTTTTTTCATGAAGGGACTAGTGCACACCTCCCTCCCCCTGTGCCCATGGTGCTGAGCTGTGGGCCCTGCCCTACCTTCTGTTCAGCAAATACTGAACAGAAGTATCTATTTAGGATAGATGCTTTTCCTTGCTCCTCCTCCTCCACACACTTCCCCTTATCCCCTTTGATCTTGGCAGTACCCCTCTGGACTTTCTCCTCTCAGTAATGTATCTATAGAAAGTCTTGTCCCCTCCTTTTACTGTTCATGTTAGTGCTTCCTCGGTTTGGGCCTTGCCTGCCTTATTACCTTCCCTGCTTCCCTTAGGGAAGTTTGGTATGCCTCCTTATCTTCATTCCACTGCATTCCCTTATATTTCCTGAAGGCCACACTTTTGGCTCTGTTCTTTTCTGCTACTGTTTTTGAGAACCAAAGTGTTTTCCTTCTTCTTTTGCTCTTGCATTTCTCCCTAACACAATAGGATGTTGCTTCAAGTATTGCATCCTTAATGCTTGCCCACTTTGTCTGTACCCCCTCATCTGTATTTCTTCTTGCCAATACTAGCTTAACTCTGTTGGCCATCTTATCAAAGTCAACTCCTCTGAAGTCCCATATTTATGCCGTAGGATGGGCTAATTTACGTCTAGTGGCCAAACTGAACTATACCATGTGATGGTCACTGACCCCCAAGTGACCTTCTACCTGCAGATCTGTGATCCTTTCCATGTTAGTCAGTCCAAGATCTAGGATAGCTCTGTCTCTTATGGGTTGTTGTATGAGTTGTTTGAGGCCCTCCTCCCTGTGGGGTTTTTTACGTATGTGCAATGACTCACGCATGCTCATTGAACTCCGACGTCATGGATAAAGAAAATACTTTCAAATACATATTGCATTTTAAGGGTACTTGATTCTGTTTTATTTCATAGCATTATAAACACAATGCATTTGACTCTTTGCTCCTCCTAGCACAACTACAAAAGGATGAGTTCCTGTTATTATTAGTGTAATTTCTGGTGTGAAAAACATTTAAATAAATACCTACTTTTATCTGGTATGCTGGCACAGCACTAACTAAAATTCCATTTACTAACTCTCTCTGAATGCTTAAACACACAGAATCATTTGAATTTCTTGTCTTAACTTTGGGGCCGATTCATGAGACAAGGCCCAGATATTCAAAAGGATTGCACATGGCGCAACCTACTGATATGCCCCAGCATGATATTCAAATGGGGATTGTGCCTGGCACAAATTCCAATGTGCCAGAGCCCATCAGTAATGCATGCGGCACAGGTGGGGGGGGCGTGCCTATGCATACTCTGTACATTCCGATATTCAGCCGGTGATGTGCTGAGTCCATGCATGTGCAGCCCCTACTTGCGCTGCACACAGGTGAGCCAAAAAAAAAAGGAACAATGGCTGGCCACCCACAGGTGAGCTGCTGTATTGCAGATCAGGGCACAGCAGCTGCCACCTGTGGGTGGCCACCCGAGCTCCGGCTGCACCTGGCGGCACCCCTCCATGCCCGATCATGGGCATATGTAGAAAAATGATCCTCCAAAATCCCTGGTGGTCCAGTGGACTGCTGTCAGCCCAATCATGGTCTTAAGTGTAAAGAACATAGGTTCATATATCCCTGGTGGTCCAGAGGACCACTCACAGCCCAATCGCAGGCTTAAGTATTAATAAAATAAAGTCAAATATCCCTGGTGGTCCAGCAGTACCCCCCTCCCCACCTTCCCACTGAGCTCCACTGCCTCGCTCCTCCCCCCGGTCAGCAGCGGGTGGCAGCACCCCACCCACCTGCCACCCCGCCGCCTGCCGACTGACACCATAGGTAGGGCTGTACGCCCATTGGTCCACAGCGTGAGCCAATGGACATGCAGCCTGTACTGCACTACACATTCCAGATATGGCACAGTTTGAATATCTGGGCCAGGATGTATCAGTGTGATGTTTCAAGTTGCTGTCCTGTACAGCTCCAAACATAAATGGATTCTACATATTGCAGAATCCACAGACACTGGACACCCCAGTACACAAGTGTGAAGGTCTGTGTCACAGCTTAGGGCATTCTGAACCATACCTGCATTTGGCACATGCAAACCACATGGCCGGGTGGGACACCAGCATGGTCAGGACTCATGAGACTGACTGTATAATGAAGTTTTGAGGAATGCGGGGAGTAAAGGCTTTTATACTATGGCACAAGCAGGTGCAGTACGATACCACATTTTCTGTTTCTGTCAGAACTAGTGAAAGCCTCATCAAAGCACATAAATAGTTGTGCTCACAAATGGAGGGGATGCAGCAGGCAGTAGTTCTGCAAATCATATAATTAATTCTATGCAGCCATATTAAGGTGGGTACATTGGGAGGTGTGGAAATTTGAAAGTTGGTGGGAGGAAGCAGTTGCTGCATCCAGGAGATGGATGGTCATAGTGACATGCTGTGACTGTTTGTTTACTGTTGGAGTCTGGCCAAGGGAGTTGAGGGAATGGTGAGGATGTGATACATCATCTTTGTTATTCACCATCACTAGAAAAAACTTGAATGCGTCAGAGAGAGAGACGAGAGACCATGCCCTTGCCCAGGCATTGACTGTGGTAAGTTGCTCGACTTCTACCATGTGGTGAGACTTCCCAAACTGCTTTTAGTATTGTACTTATTTATTTAGTTGAAAGTTGGTGATCACAAGAGACACGGTGAGATAAAGCTTGCTTCCAAGTGTGACCCAGAGGAAAGGGAAGGGGAATATGTTATTTGAAAGACACTGTGTGTTTAAGGAAAATAGGCAGCAAGTCTTCCAGTCATACCACTCACACCAAGATACTGGCATCAGATTATAAAGCATACATTTCTTTTTACTTACATTAATGTTAAATTTAATTAAAGGCACACAGCTTTGTGTAAGCATAACTGGATTATTCAAAAGGGGTATGTTTAAAATATGCATGTTGATGGGGTGGTTTAATGTGGACTGCTGCTTTAAACCAGTATTCAAAAATGTCTGACTCATTTTCTGAGTACACCTGTATCTCTCTGTCTTTGGAGATTATCTGGTACAAAAACAGGTAATGGTTGAACTCTGTACTTCTTCCCTTATGCTGACAAGTAACTGAGATGTGTGTTGCCATTGAGTTCAGTCCCCAATCCTGATATTTCTTGGAACTACTGTGTTCTGCACACTATTCTGTTTTTGTTACAGCTGCAGGGGGTGTAGCCCTGCATATGTGTTGGAATCACTGTAGAGAAATGGGAGCTCACTGGTTACTAAATGGACCTTTTAAATAGTGGAGGTGAACGGCAATCACTGCTCATTCACTGCACTATTTTGTCCATCAGTATCAGTGGAGCATGACGCTTTCTGCCATGTAAAAGATGGCCATTTGGAGTTGTCTGTGTATGCATGATGACTCAAGCATGCTCATTGAACTCTGATGACGTGGAGGTACAGTGTTTAAACAAAGAAAATACTTTCAAATACAGTTTGGACTTCTATTGGTCCATTGAAGTCAGTTACGAGAGAGTAGCTGGGGTCCAGTATGTACCCAACTTGCAAGTGTCTCATAATAGCTTGTCATTTGCTTCTCCACACATCATTTGACACTATTAGTGTTAATAGCAAATGGTTTATGCATTGAGATGTTTCCTGCATTTAAGTGTAGTCAGAAAAATTTGAAATGCTGCAGGATGAGTCCATTGGCCTTGCAGAGTTTCTTGCCCAAGCAACTCGTTTTTCTAGTAATTGGTCCACTCTCCTTAGACTGCATACTATAGGTTGCAACAAAGTTCAGTCTGTTTGAATAATTTTCACCTGCTCTCTGTATGTCAGCAAATTACTCCTCTCTGTTACTGTTGCCCTTACTAATGCCATGTCAATATCACCACTGCCATATCTCCTTTGCAGAAACCTAACACCGATTAGGGCCACATTCTCCACAAAATCTGTCTGTGAACTGCAATTTTGCCATGACCTGATGAATTAGCCAGTGAGTATGGCTTTAAAAATGTGCCTTGCATGACATGAGCAAGTGAGCAAAATTATATTGTGATCCATAGATTTGCAGAAGTGAGTGGTATCAATACCACTTTCTGCATTCTTAACACATATATCTAGAAATTATATACTGTATGTGTTAAATTGCATGGAAACACAAAACATAACTTGGAATTAGTGGAATGAAAGTAACGTACTAATACATCCATTTCTTCCCTGGACGCCTGCCAAATCATAAAGCAATTGTCATTATATCTTTTCCACAGTAAACATTTGTCCAGAAAGAGATTTCTATTTTCAGCATACATGAATTGTTCCTCCCACAACTCCATATAAAGGTTCATGTAATCTGGTGCAAAAGTGTTACCCATTGCTATCCCACTAATCTGGAGAAAAAAATATCCTAAAAAGGTAAAAGTGATGCACTCAAGTACAAACCTAGACAGCTACAGGAGGAATTCCTTCTGTGGCATACTTGGAGGGGAACACTAATCTAAATAGTATCTCAATGCATATAGATCACCCTCATATAGGATATTTGTATACAATGACTCCATATCCAGACTGACCCAGTAATGATCACTCTCCACATGGATGTCTTTCAAAATTGACAGTATTTAGGGAAAGGGAACATTGTTTAACCAGGAGTAGGACACTAAGCCAAAGCTTGTTTCCAGATGTGACCTGGGAGCACAAGGAAGTTAAGTGACTTGCTTAGTATCACACAGTATGCACCTAAGCAGTTGTGGGATTTAAAACCAGGTCTCCAGATCTCCAGCTCAGAGCCTTAACCCACTGCGCTATACTGCCTCCTCAGATGGAATCATGAACATAAGATCTTAATCCATAAACAAAAGGTTTGATGTATTGGGATGATGTCTCTGTCAATGATCAAATACTTGATATTATTGCATGGCCAGGTGGATCAGTGATACTTTTGTGTATCTCTGGCAGGATGTAGGTGGTAGGATGAATTGTATTGGATGTAACAAGGAAACCTTTAATGTCTGATTCTATAATATTAGACACACATGCCTTTTGATATAAACATTAATCTTTCTTTTAAAAGAACACATGGGGTCTCCATTCAGAATATATAAAAATTACAATTACTAAATTGTCCATTTACCTCAGATTCATAATTCTACGTGTTCTTACTCACAACACTCCATCCTTTATCCTCTTGTTAGATTGTATTCATAGTTTTTACCAAAATTCTCAAGTGCCTTATTATACTCATCTATCGTCATATTAATGCAACTGCATTTTGTACAATTTGTTGATAAATGCTGCAGATCAGGTTCACAGGCCTTGTGAAAAACACTTAACAGTCAGGTTGGTGGGAAGCATTAAAGTTGATCTTGGGTGAAATTTATCATACAGAGTTTCAGTGTTATGTGTATCCACATTGGAGGCAGTTAATGAGCCAGATAAATCTTCTTTTTTACCAGAACCTGAATTGTGTAAGAACACACAGTTCTCCACCCCCAATATTGAATTCACACCATCCGATCTACACATCTCAAAGTTGAAAAAAACACTTTCAATTCATTGTCCTTACATAGTTACAGAGATGTGTACGTGTCTCAAATTAATTGAAGCTGTGAGTAGGTGCAAATTTCAATCCTATGTTTAATACAACTTTTTCAGTTTCAGTTAGTTGATAATTAGAAAGAATAAAAATGTTATCCTGAATTAGTAACAATTCCTCCCCTGATTCCTGCTGTTGTCTCTGCCCCTGCCTCTGTTGTTGTACTTGGGACACCTATTGTGCCTACTGCCCCACCTTATTTGTTTCTTTCTTGGAAGATTATCCTGGGGATCCACTGTGAAGGCAGTTCTGAGCTCTCCTCCAAGCTGTAACTGCCCTTGAAAAAAAAGCTGATGAAGCTGCATTCGACTCACTGTCTTGATTATATACCACAACAGGTTAACCAGTTTGGTGTTTTTTTTCAAAATAGATTTTACAATCTGTTCTTTTTTTGTGACAAATGAAAGACTGCTTTTGATGAGAATGCAGCCCTGATGAGTGTTAAGTTTTAGCAGTGACATTATTGACAGGGCCTGGCCGAGGGCAGCAAAACCAATGAGGAGTAATTTGCTGACAGAGAGCAGGCGAGAAATGATTAAAACAGATTTAATTTTAATACAACCTACAATGTGCCATCAAGGGAGAGTGAAGCAGTTATCAGAAAAATGTGCCATATCTTCTTTAGGGATAGCAGGTTGCAACCATTTGTTTGTGAATTCACTTTATGGATAACTGACAACTGAAAATGATAGGGGATAATGCCACCCATAGTTTTCAGCTGTAACAGAGTGTGGATATGGATGCCAGGGATACTGTTGGGATGTCACAAATGTCATCATTCTTAACACTGCCATGTGATCTGCACTGCAATTATATTTTTGAATTCCAGTAATGGAGAAGTTCTTGATATTAGAAGGGAACACATTCAGTGATGACTGGATGCACATACGGAACAGTGCATCATCCAAAACAGATGCAATGGCTGGCACCGATGCCATATTCAAAGAGAATGTATGATCATAACAGATTGCACTTTCTATTTAAATGTTGGACTCCGAATGTGCAGCACAAAGCAGGCGGCCACCATGTTGAGCATCGAGGGTTCGGGCCAAACACCTCCAATGGGGGAATGTGTGGTGTATAGCAGAATGCGCCATTCCCCCAAGAGTGTTATTCAGCCCAAATATGCTAATGAGATCATTGGGCATGCATGGCACAAAGGGGCCTCATGAATGCCCATCATGGGCTTATTAGCATAGCTGCATCTGGCAGAATGTGCTGGGCCAGCCCACTCCCAACCCCAATAGCTATAAAGGGAACTACAGCCCTAGACCCATTGTGTAGTAGATGCCCCCACCCCACCTGATCACAATACTGTTAAATATAACCCCCGTCCCCATGTTTCCATAATGTAGAGCCCCCCTTCCCTGCCTGAACACAGATTATAAAACATAACATCCATCCCCATGTTTCCATGGTGTAGTGTCCCCCAACCTCAGTCCAAAAACAGAATATAAACCATAACCCCATCCTCATGTTTCCATAGTGTAATGGCCCCACACCTGCTGCCTGATCCCTTTTAGAATGAAGGAAAGTTATCCCCAAGCCCCCTTTTCTGTAGTGTAGTATCCCACTGTATTGTTGACCCCCCCACTCTGATCACCAGTGCAAGGAACCGGCCCCGATACTCTGTCCCTGGTGTTTAGTGGCCCATCACCCTGGTAAATGGTAACCATCCCTACACCTCAACCCCAACTGGACCAGTGGCAGTGACTGGAACAGCCTTCACCTCTCTGCCATGGCCAGCTGCTGACTGATCTGGACCACATAGGTACAGTATGTAGTTTGCGCTCATTGGCTGTCGTGGGGGGCCACTAGCCACCAGTGACAGGGGACTGGAGCCAGTCTCTTGCACTGGTGATCAGTCTGAGGGGGATCAACATTATAGTTACCAGGGACAGGGGCAGTGGTTGGGGTGTATGGCAGTGTTTGGGGCTGTGGGGTGGGGGGACACTACATTACAGAAATGTGCTAAGGATGAACCTATTCTATGGGGATCGGGCAGTGGGTGAGGGACACTGCACTATGGGAATGTGAGGGTGGGGTTTCTGTATTATATGCTGTGATCGTGAGGGGGTGGGGTACCTATCCTATGGAAAAGGGGGCATGGGGATAACTATATTTTATTCTAATGGAGATTGTGGATGGAGAAGGGGGTTCATGTGACAGGACCTGGACTTTGCATGGGGCACAACCCTGATCAGCACAAAGTTAGGACTGGGTTTTGGGAACCTAACTTTGTGCTGCCACATCCAGTGGTGTCTCCGCTAGTGCCAGTTTGAATATTGTGATGTGGGAATTATGCATGAGGGACCCCTCATTTGCATGCCCACATCACAATAGTCTGTGAGGTGGAACAGTCGTGTATGTAGGGTGCATCAGGGCTTCTGAATATTGACACACCCCCAATGGCTCTTACAAGTCAGGGATGCATGGGTACATCTAGAGATGTGCTGCTCATCCCTTTTGAAAATGTGCCTCAGGAAATTTATTAATTGTGATTCCACATATGGCATTTTATTTATTTATTTTGAAACTCGGATTTACAACCTTTGAGTCAGGGACTCATTTACAAAGGTACCTCGTCGCAGGGAGGGTAGACATGGTTACAGTGTGAGATACAACAGTAGTAACATACAGGTGCAATACAGGTAACAAAAAGAGCACAATATAACAGTAGTTTATGGGGTAAAGTTACATGCTGTAAATAGCAATCGAATAAAAAAAGGGGGGGTGCAGTACAACTGACGTTGTTAAGGCTATGGGCAAGAAATTGGGAGGGACCCCAAATTAGGTTGATTAAGGGCAACTACATCTTCGGGCGCCAAAGAGGTGGTTAAGGAGAGCGGCTTTAAAGGGACCAATTTTGGTAGACTTAGTGACAGAGAGTGGGAGTGAGTTAAACCATGTGGGGGCACAGTAGTGGAAGGACCTTTGGGCTAGGGAGGTCTTGGAATGGGGCACCAGAAAGGTGGCCTTAACTGAGCTATGGGTGGCAATGGATGGGGATGCAAACTGCAGGGATGCAGAGACCCCCTTGGGGGGACAGTCCTAGCAGGGATTTTTTGGCAAGTAAGCAGCATGCAAGTATGGGTGTGGAGAGATGCACCGGTCAGGATTCTGTAGGACTTGTTTATCGAGGTCTGGATTCTGGTGAGGGCAGTATTGTTGGCCGTAGCATAGATAAGTAGGCCATAGTCCACTAGGGACAGGACGGAGGACTTGATGGCCAGTCGGAAAGCGGTTGGCGAGGCAGTCTCTGTGGCTATAGAGAAGGCCAATCTGAGAGTTTATGGCTGAGAAGAGGGTATTGATGTGAGTTTGGAATGTAAGATCCAAGTCGAAGGTGATGCGCAGGTACTTGTAGGATGATACGTGCTCGAGAGGGTGAACATTACTGGGAAGAATGCAGAGGGGGGCATTTTTGGCCTCATTCTGGTGATGTGAAAAATAAAAGCATAGATTTGCTTTTTTTTTTTTAGGTTAATGAACAGCCAGTGATCAAGGAGCCACTTTTCAGCTTGGTTGCATGTGCGTTGCAGGGATTCCTGTAGAGATGAGGGTCAGAGTTGGAGGCAAGGAGAACCACATCATTGGCATAGAGTACCATATTGCCTGGGCAGGAGCTGAGGATGGTATTGAGAAATAGGCTGAACAGAATAGGGCCCAGGATGGAACCCTGGGAGACCCCCAAGCAAACAGGCAGGGTATTGGACAGGGTGCCACTTACCTTCACGTGCTGTGATCTGGCAGAGAGGTAACTGGTGAACCAAGCCAGTGGGCCAGGGGAAAAGCCAAGCTGGTGGAGTGAGTCAAGTAAGAGGGGGTGACAGACAGTGTCAAAAGCCCTGGAGAGGTCAATGAACACTGCACCCGCAACATGACCAGAGTCGAGAGCAAAGTGGAGGTGCTGAGAGAACTCCAGGAGGGCTGTAGTGGTGCTGTGTCCAGGGCAGAATTCATGTTGTTCTGGACACGGCAGGTGGTATTTTGCCAGATACTCAGACAGCTGAAAGGCCACTATTTTTTCTAGTGCTTTGGAGGGGGGAAGAATGGAGATGGGCCTAAAATTAGTTAGGGTAGGTTCTATCTTCACTCTTATGGATAGGGATGATTTCTGCAATTTTTCAGGCACTGAGAAATTGCCAAGACATAGTGACTGGTTTAAAAGGTTGGTGAGAGGGGCTAGTACAGTATCTAGGACTAATCGGATAATCCTGGAGTCCAGGGGATCACACCTGGGGTTGTTGCTAGCTAAAGCTTTCTGCAGATGAGGCCTGGCTTCAAGGGGTGATATGACACGCATGCAGTTAGAAAGGGAGGGGGGCGATCCGAGGTGGGGAGGTGGAGATAGGGATAGGGTAGAAAAAGTAGTTGGGGCTTAGATCTGAGAAAGCCATATTGAGTCACTCAGCTATGTGGGGAGGATCAGTAGTGACGGTACCATCTATGGAGAGTAGTGATGGTGGGAGGGAGCGTGTCTTTCCATTGAGCTCTTTTGTATTGTCCCAGAAGGCACAGGATGAGCCCCAAGTGGATTCAAGGGTGGCTTGATAAAATTTGGCTTTAGCCTGCCTTATAGCCAAGGTGCATTTGTTACGTGCTGCATTATAGGCTTGTCTATCAGCCAGTTTGCCTGTCTTGACAGCAATATGCCAGAGATTATCTTTTTGTTTCAGTGTTTGGATGAGGGATGGGGAGATCCATGGGGCGTTGTGTTTCTTGGTATGGATTCTGGTTGGGGGGGTGAAAAGATTGTAGGCCTTGCTGAATGCACTGGAGAAAAAGGCTAGGGCAGAGTCAATATCCATTGCGAGTAAGATCGGGGACCAGTCAAGCTGGGCTAGGTGCATTTTTAGTTTACTGACACCCCCGGGGTGAATGCACTGGTTCGAGGTGACCTGGTACGCTAGTTTTGGTGTGGGGGATGACCAGTGGCAGAGGACAGGAGAGTGGTCACTGAGACAGTCTGGTAGCACATTAATATCCCTTTTCTTATGGGGGCGGTTCAGCAGAATTACATCTAGGAGGGTTCTGGAGACACCTGACCAGTTAAATCTAGTGGGTGAGGTAACTAGTTGGGTCATATCTAGGGCAGCAAAGGAGTCCCTGATATGGGGGGCAGTGGTATTCAGCCAAACGACTTTAAGGTCACCTAGGATGAGCTGCTCTGCCTTGTGTGGGAGTGTGGTGAGGTAATCAATGAGGGAGTGGACAGCTGGTCCCTGGTCCCTTGGGAGTATGTAAGAGACTGTGAGGAAAAAAGATGGCCCTTGGCTGGGTCAGGAGTAACCTTGAGGGTGAGGGCTTGGGCACTAAAACTGAGCTTGGGGGCAGGAAGAGCATGCCTAAAAGTGTGTCATGCATAGCGAGTGCACACCTGCCACCATGTTTGCTTATACGGTCTTCCCTGAATAGACTGTAGCCAGGAAGAGAGATAACCAAGTCAGGAGTTTTTCTCGAGAGCCAGGTCTTGACTAGTGCTATAACATCAGGACAGTGTTATACAGCCCAGCACTGGAGAGCGGTGGATTTTTTTAGGAGGCTGCAAATAGTCATAGATGCAATGCTGAGGCCAGTACCAGAGTGGGGTGTGGGGTGGCTAGTTGACAATGGCCCAGGGTTGGGGTGTATGTTCCTGAAGAGCAGAAGGAGTACAGCAATTAATCTGATGAGTGGTCTGTCATGTCCAGGACCCTTAACCAGGTACCAATGTGAGGTCCTACTAGTGGGGGTACAAGGGATGGTTATGGTGCAGAGGGAAGGTATGGCAAGGATGGGGTGGGCCCAGGGTGTCTCGGGGGTAGGGGTATTGTTTGGAGGTGGATGCTGTGATAAAATAGGGGTGTCCAGGGTGGGGGGTTGGCTGCTGTGGGGTGATAGAGTGGAGTGGGGCTCATGGTGGGGGATAGGGGAGCAGGATGGGATGTGGGCAGAGCAGGAAAGGAAACCATGAGTAGGCTGAGTGTGATAGCCGTGGTGCCCATTGCTATTTCTATTGGGGGGGGATAAGGGGAATAACTGACCTTCAGTGAGTGTGACTGCCACTCTGGAGTAGTCTTTATCTTTTCTTCAGAGTACAACATGCTAAAAGTGAGAACAAGGCAAGGTTAGAGGATTAATAGGAAAAATAAGATGCCTCCAGTGGCAGATCAGTATAAACTGCAAATGGGAAATTTATAAGCTACATTGTAATTGCAGTCATAATACATAGGGAGAACTAAGCACAGACAGAAGGAATGTGTGGGAGAACATATGTGTGAAATTGAAAACCTTGATTTGGATTATGCTATGGCTTAACTGGCAATCCACCCCTGGGTCTGTGTGGGTGGCTGTTTGTGTTTGTCTGCATCAGTAGGTTAGTTTCTGTGGCTTTTCACATTTTACTGTTTGGAGAAACTGTGCTGTTATTGCACACAACATCAGTCAAAGTCTCCTGGACTGAATTTCTGCAAACCATCACCACCAGGTATCAGCACTTTCATTTTTTATTAACTTTTTGGAAGCCATCTAAAGCAAAACTAAGTCTAGCAACTATACCTAATAAACTCTGTGATGATGGGTCCTGTGCTGAATTCACATTTTCATCTGACCTACTACTAAATACCTGTACTTGTCTCTGAGGGATATTGAGCAACCACTTTGAAGAACAAAGGAAACACAGACAAAAGGTTTTCACATTGTTCATATGCCCAGTCCACAGATCATCAGCTCCAAGAATTTTTGCAAAACATCAACACCAAATATCAACATTTTCATTTTTAATCAACTTTTTGGAAGCCATCCCAAGCAAAACTAAATCTAACAACTAAGTCTGACAAACTTTGTGATGTTGAATCCTGAACTGAATCCACATTTTCATCTGACACGCTCCTAAAGGAACTGTATTTGTCTTTGAGGGCTATTCTACAACCAATTTGTGGCACAAAGGATACATACAGACAAAAGGTTTTCACATCCTGCATACACCCAGGCCGCAGTTCATTACATTCAGGAATTTAAAACATTCTGTAACTCTGGACCTCAGCAGTTCACCATTTCCTCTAGATTTAATTTTTCTTTTTCATTCTTTGACTCTTGTATCATCCAGAGGAAGCAGTCAGCTCAAACAAATACTTTGAAGAACAAAGGAAACAAAAAACTGGCAAACTAATGTAATCATTGATATCGCTTAATATTTAACTGCCTCTCCAGGACTCTTCCTGATTGGGCACTCCAAGCCTTTACTTGTAGGGCTCAGAGCGGCATTCCTTCACCAGCCACATCTCTCCTCCTGCCCACCAACAACATTTCCTTCTGCCAGGACTCACCCTGATCTGGAGCTCCAAGCTTTTCCCTGCATGGCTCAGCATGGCTTTCCTCCGCTGGCAGCAGCTCTGCTCCAGCCCACCAATAGCCAGGACTCACTCTGATTGTGTACTCCAAGCCTTTCCCTGTGTGGCTCAGTGCAGCTTTCCTCCACTGGCAGTAGCTCTCCTCCTGCCTGCCAGCACCTCCTTCTGCCAGGATTCACCCCGATCAGGCATTCCAAGTCTTTCCCTGTGGGGCTCAATGCGGCTTTCCTTTGCGGATGATGGCTCTCTCCCTGCCCACCTACAATATCTCCTTCTGCCAGGACTCACCCTGATTGTGCACTTGAAGCCTTTCCCTGTGGGTATCTGTGCAGCTTTCAACCACTGGCTGCAGTTCTCCTCCTACCCACCAATGACATCTCCCTCTACCAGGACTTGCCCTGATCAAGCGCTCCAAGCCTTTCTCTGCAGGTCTCAGAGTGACTTTCCTCCACTGGCCATGGCTCTCCTCCTGCCTGCCAACATCTCCTTCTGTCAGGTACACTTGCTGCCTCCTGAGGACTTCAATTGCTGAAATATGATTGGCTTTTGGTAGCCCCCTCGAGAAGCACTATTGGGTCTATCTCTGCTCTGCTGCTTCTCACTGGCTACTGTCTCTTTTGTGGCTTATTTCAAACTGTGCCAGTCTCTTGGCTAATTAATAGACTGTAATTGTTCTCCCTGACTTGATTCTTCTTCTGCCCCTCACACCTTCTTGGCACACTTTAAACCTCCTTCTTCCCTGAGCCTCCACCCCTTGCTTCTCCTAATTAGGCAGCCAGGATACAATGACAGCCCATCATTTAAAGGGACAATTCCTGTTTTATGAGAGCTAATTTCTCATATAAAGACACCTCCTCACTTAAAGAGACAATTCCTGCTTTAAGCTAGTGAATTTCTCATACCTCTGTACTCTGTGCTCTGTTTGGTACTTCTGAACTCACTCCAGGCAGCTTTTTGCCTTGTAGTTTATGTGGCTCACATATACCTCCATTTGCATACTGTGTGACTCCAGGTGACTTTTTGCCTTGTAGTTTTTGTTGCTCACATATTTTCCCTGTGCCTCCACCCCTCACTCACCCTGAATAGGCAGCTTGGTCTCAAGGACACCTCCTCTTTCAAAATGGCAATTCCCTGTTTTTTTTTTGGAAGGGGATAAAACTCCTCTTATTACTGTACTTAATCCAGGCAACTTTTGCATGTAGTCTCTTCTGATCTCCTATAAACCCTACGAAGATGGCCACCTCACTCCCATACCTTCATCTACTTCTCCTGATAGTAATGGCTCACTAAACCGGCCTGTTAGAGGTCATGCATCCATCGCAAAGACACCTCGTAATCTCAGGCCACTTGCACTACGCCACTGGCACATCAACTTCGGATTCTGTTAAAGGACAAATTCTCTTAGCAACCCCTCTAGGGACACTGTTGCTACCTCCTGGAGGACTAACATCAGGCATCAGACATCACCACTCATACCTGCTAATCCTTTCTAACTTCACTGCAACAACCAATACAATTAGCAGTACCTCTACCTGAAGAAGAAATTGAGAACTGTACTTTAAACACTTAAAGGCCTACCTACTGAAACTAACATTATTGCTTCTACTCCTGCCTGGAAATGTGCACCCTAACCCTGGCCCCACTAGGACTATGGACCGTTGCAGCACAAAAATGCCCTGTATGCTCTCCCTTGCATCTGTCAACATATGTAGTCTACTGTGTAAATTAGACAACCTCAAGGTATGGGTTACACAACACAACCAGGAAATTCTCTCTGTTGTAGAGACTTGGTTGTCACCCCAAATCTCTGACTCTGCTATCGCTCTACTTGGTTACTCTATTTTTAGTCTGGATAGGCTCACTAAAAGAGGTGGTGGCTGTGCTATTTGTTTAAAATATACCCTTATGAGTCACACCCTAAAACTGACCTTCATAGGTAACTCCTCTCAGGCCCTGGCCATCAAGGTCATTCTAGGGGCTAAAACAAAACAATAACCATGTTATCAGTATACATACCACCCAAAGAATCTGCCACCGGCTTTCATAACTTCATGGAATATATTCAGAATGTGCCTTTGGAACACTAAAGCCATAATCCTGGATAATTTTAATGTAAACTGGCCCTCACCTGACACTGGACACATTAAGGATGTCATCTCCACCGTGCACCTTACCCTGCTAGTTAGCACCCCCACTAGAATAAATTATAGGACAGGATCAAGTACCCTACTGGACTGGTTACTATCCTGTCATCTGGAAAGTATCACAAATGTTACTGCACTCTCTGACAACTTATGCGACCACTCCCCCATACTTTGTTATTGGTCCAATAAATTCAACAAACCTCCACCTAAGGTAACCCTCAGTATGGTCCTTACTCCAAGACACCTAGAGCCACCCATATCACACCTACAAAACCAGGACTAGTCACCACTGGACTCTACCAATGATATTGACAAGGTGAAAGATTTCTTCATCGAACATTTTAATGCTGCCTACGATATGCACATCCCCTTAAAAAGGCAGAAAGTTAAAGGGGTATGTAACCATTGGATAACAGCTGAACTATTAGGATTTTGGAAGACTAGGGACCACCTCTGGCACTGTGCCAAAGCCACAGGCAAGCAAGCAGCTATACAGGCATATAAAAAGTCCAGAAATGATTGTACCCAAGCAATCCGTCTCACAAAAGTCAATACTGTAGGAAGGCACTCTCCAACTCCTGGGGGATAGTAAAAACTTCTGGAATAACATAAAGGATGTCACCAGCAAAGATCCCAAGAGAGCACCCACCTTGTTAAACATTGATGGAACCCCAACACTAGACCCAATGAATATAGCCAGCAATTTTAACACCAACTTTACAGACCTCAGCAGTGTCCTCCACCCTGATTCTTTCACAGTCTCTGCCTCTGCCAGCCCTCCAGTCAGTGTTGCCCAGCAAGAGCCCCTCCCCTTTACTTCAAAAAGGTCACTAAACATGAGGCTAGAAAGTACATATGCAAACAATTAGAATCCTTCAAATTAATACCTGCTATCCAGTCTAATATAAATGGGGTTATCAGAACCTCCCCTAAAGAAATTGCTGATGAGTTCAGCAACTACCTTGAGTCATAGCAGGGACCCATCTCAACCCATGAGAGGTAATCCCTGTTTCCTAATTGGAGGTAAACCCCTTAATACCACTTGGCTTTCTCAACAGGGAGAGTGTCAATTAACTGATTTAATCATGGCAGATGGACAATTGCTCACTTCAGTTGATATTTTGAATAAATTTCAACTCCCACATATGGATATTTTTAAAGTGTTCCAACTTCGAAATCTTTTATTAAAGGCATTGGGCTCACATTTGATAACTGTCTCAAAAGTGGACTTCCAAACAGAATTAGGCCCCTTAGCAGGTTTGGCACATGTAGTTTGTAATTTATACTTTACTTTATTTAATTGGGCCTACTCCCAAAATGTTGCACCGACTTCTTTTTGGTCTTCATTATTTCCTGACAAATTGTTTAATTGGACATCGTTATGGTATAGTTGCCACAAATATACTCTCCAAGATCGGCTCAGACTGATGCAATTTAAACTATTACATAATATCTATTACTCTCCCCAGAAGTTGGCTAGGTTAGGTATGGTGTCCTCCTCTGTATGTATTAGATGTCATCAAGGTAAAGGGGACCCTCTACACATTTTTTGGTACTGTCCCAAGGTAGTACCACTTTGGTCTAATATAAAAGGGAAGGTGGACCCCCTACTGGGCTTGAACGACCTCTTCACACCAGAGATATGTTTGCTAGGAGATGTTGCACATATCCCAGTGAGGAATAGAAAATACCATATTGTTCTAATTTCGGCATCTCTTAAAAAAGTGGTCCTTAAACATTGGAAAGATACCTCAGAAATGACTTATACAGAGTGGTTACAGGAATTACTTGCTAATCTCAGAACAGAAAGAACCATAGCTATCCTTCAGACTAAATTACCAAGGTTTGATAGGATTTGGGGCCCCCTACAAGCATTATATTCCTTACAAAAGTAGGGTTTGTTCTTTCTTTTCTAATGGTATCAGGGGCAGGTGTTCACCCGTGGTGCTGGGTGGATGGGTGGGGGAGGGGTGTTGGGTGGTAGTTGGGAGTAGCTGTAGGATAGGCAGAGAATGGATCCTACCGTTAAGTGATATACAGTATGTATATATATATCAATCAGTGTATGCTTCTCTTACCTGGATGTATTTTCTGCAATGTACATTTCAATAAAATTTGAATAAAAAAAAGTACATACACAAAGTAATCAGTAAATATAGATTTAGTGGGGACAATTTAGATCTCAAATTTATTGCCCTCACCCTCAAGGAAACTCTTATGCCCCTTACCAAGATACTGAATCTTTCTCTAAAACTTGGGCAATTCCCCCAAAAATGGAAACAGGCTCTAGCAACCCCAGTGCACAAAAGTGGAGATAGGGCACAACACACCAGCTACAGGTCAATATCCATTCTCCCTCTGCTATAGAAAGCCCTAGAGCATATAATAGTGGATCAGTTTCTGGAATACCTGGATAAATACAAACTTCAATGTCTCCAACAGTATGGTTTTCGAAAAGGCCATTGTACAACCACTGCACTGTTAGAATTCACGGGATTCATATGTAACTCACTTGACCAAGGCCATCTGGGAAGAGCTGCCTTCATCAACCTAACAAAGGCCTTTGATACAGTGAACCACACACTGCTGCTAGAGCAATTATCACGCACAAGGATATCAAACGATGCTGTCAGCTGGTTCAAAAGCTACTTAGAAGACTGCTAGCAGCGGGCCAAGATAACCAATGTCCTCGCTGAAAGGAAGCCTGTCTGCTTTGGAGTGTCTCAAGTATCCATTCTAGGTCCCCTACTTTTTAGTGTCTTCTTTAATAACCTCCCACGTGCATCTCAAGAACAGATTCTGCTCTATGCAGATGATGCCATGATCTACTCAGGTAACCCGACCCAAAGATCCTCCAGGATAACCTTCAGCTCAGTTTCTTGGAAGTGGAAAAGTGGTTTAGCTCTCACAAACTAGTGCTAAATTATAAATAGACCAAAGTGATGCTTTTCAACAGTGCCCATAATAAACATAAGTCCAAATCCTTGATCATCACAAACTGCATTGGCACCCCACTTGAACAGATCCACTTCATCAAATGTCTTGGGGTCACTGTCGATCACTCACTAACCTATTCACAACATATAGAAAACCTAGCTGAAATTGTCAACATAAGGATTTGTCTACTCCACAGTCACAAGCATAGCCTGACTCCAGAAGCACTTACAATAGCAATTTTCAGCTCTGTCATTTCCATTATCGATTATGGGCTGGTTATATATGGCTCTGTCTCAGCTAAATCCCTTTGCATTATTTACTCTCCTGGATTTTTGACAAGGCCTACTAGGCTTCCCACTCATCTGGTCATTAACTACATTCCTCCCCCTTTACTGCTATATTGAGTAACATACAGGGCTCGTGTAGATTACTTATGATGTATTAGTTTCAAATTATATTCTTGATTTTCACTGTTTGCTTTACCTGTTGTTTACCATTGTTTTCTTTATGTCCTGTTCTTACTGATGTGGAACATTTGTAAAAGAGTTTGATTGCTCAAAGGTATTGTAATCTAAGACTTAAATAAATAAATAAATAAATACAGGTGCTTTAGCTGGGGGGGGGGTGTTTATGTTTTAACATGTGCCTGCAGGAACTGCAACTAGATGGTCTAAGTCAATAGATAACTTGTATCTTGGCGTTTGGGCATTTTTGCTCACTTATTCCCCAGTATAAAATAAAAATGGATTGAGTGATGTCTAGAATACTTGACAATGGGATTATCTTTGAGTTTTAGGTTTCTAACCCTAATCCTAACCTCTTATTTATTACTGCTCACACTCTACTCCAAGTAGTCTAGTGGTGCCTAGACCCCATTTTCCTCATTTTTTCCCTTCTGTCTCTTCCAGATCATTGGGGGACAGGAACTTGGCCCTTACGATGAAGCTGCTTGGCTCCAGCTCTGCAACAGAGGTGGGTCTTCCTCTTATGCTTGCCTGTGTTGACCTCTTAGTGGTCCCAGCTGCTCACTGCTCACCACAATGTTGCTCAGCTAAGCCCTCTTTTATTTACTCAAACCTCCTTCGCTGGAAAATGACCCTTCCTTGCAGCCACATGTACCTGAGCTTCATAAATCCTGCTCATATATCGTACTAATTCTCCTCTACTCCTGGTATTACTTCTTGGAGTTGCTCCCAACTTAAGTAGTACTAGGAAATCTGGATCTACCTATTATGGATTTATTTGACCAGAGATGTTGAGTCAAACCCAGTTCCTCCATTTGTAGCTTCACCTCAAAACACCCCCACATGTTTTTTCTTCAAAGGGTCTCAAAATCATGCATATGAATATTATCAGTCTCACAACTAAGTTTGCTGAATTGGAATAATTGGTTGTCACAAACCCCAGATATACTTGGCCTAATGGAGACCTGCTCAGACCTACAATACCAAACCCACTGTATGCACTAAAAGGTTACAAGTTCTTGAGGGCTGATTGCTCCACTGCTAAACGTGGGGGTGGCTTTGTGCTGTACCTTAAAGAGCATCTCTTAATCAGCCTCTCTCCAGACCAACCTCCAACCATCTGTGAGTTATTGCATGCCATGCTTCTTCTGGGAAATGCCAAGAAAATGAGTATCATCTGTGGCCACAACCCTCCAAAGAATGGATTGAAAGGATTGACAGAGGTCATTCAATACCTTGCATTACTGAAGTGGAATTTGGAATTACTCCTCATTGGGGATTTTAACCTTGTTGGCTTGGGTGCAATACTGGTTCATTGGAGGAAGTCCTAGGCAAGCTCTATCTCTCTCTCAAATGATAACAAGTCTGACCAAAATTGTGCCCAGTAATAACCATCAATCTCTTATAGACTGCTTCCTCACAAACTGGGAGGATAGGATAACAAATGCCGGAATGCTGCGTGTTGCTATCAGCGACCATGCACCTGTCTTTGTATATGGTGTGCTTGCTCTCATAAGCCTCCTCCCAAATAAATCCAGTTCCAAGACTTCTCTGGCCTAGACTATGGATCCCTGGCTAAGGCTGCCCAACCCACTGACTGGTCCCTACTCTATCATACCAGTGACATAGATGAAGTATTCCACTTCCTATATGCTACCCTTCTTAACTTCCAAGACGCATTTGTTCCTCTCAAGAAACAGTGTATCAGAGGCTTCCAGACCAGAAGAATAAACAATCAACTACTTACACTAATGAAAAGGAGAGGTGAAGCATGGTTCAATGCTAAATGCACCCTAGATCACTCAGACTGGACCACATACAGGAAGAAATGCAAGAAAACTATCTGCAATGCTAAAAATGCCTATTACCAACAGTTAATTCATTCATCTACTCATGACCCCCTAAGGTTTTAGAACCATGTGAAATCCTGCATGGGACAAGGTATTAATTCATTTATAACCAACATGACCCTGGATGGCACCAATTGCAATAACTTAGTTGCCACTGCTAATGTTCTAGATGGACCTATCCCTTTACTGCTGCCAGTTTGATCATGATTTGACCTCTCCTGTGGAATCCTGTTCCCAAACTCCCCAAGCCTCGACCTCAAGCTGGTCACCAAGAAAGAAGTTTTTTGACTTCTCAAATCCATCCCCGACTGTGGCTCTGTTGGCTTGGGTGGGCTCTTACTGAAGTTTCTTAAGCTGAACATCCCTCTCATAGTGGTTCCAATCACAAGACTGTTCAATCTTTCCCTTGCCTCAGGGTCTGGGCCCGTGCTCTTGAAGACAGCTTGGGTCATTCCCATACACAAAAAAGGTGTATGGATAATTATTGTCCCATCACAATTTTCTCCACCCTCAACAAATGTCTCAAAAAAATTGTCATCTCTCGGGTTACAGGCTTCCTGAAATAAACAGAACAGAACAGATTACTCTGTGCCAACATGGTTTCAGGAGTGGCCACAGTACCACTACAGCTCTCTTAAAACTGCCTAATGACATCAGAACAGCTATGGACAAGGCAATGCTCATGGGAGCAATATTCATTATAGACTTAGCCAAGGCATTCAACCTGGTAGTTCACACCCTGCTGCTAGAGAAACTGCTTGCTTTAGGCTTTTCATCTTCCACGCTGTCTTGGTTCAAAAGCCACCTGTCTGGTAGATGGAAATTTGTCGAAATAAGTAGTGCCAAATCAAGTCTTGCTTCCATTGAGGTTGGAGTTCCACAGGGGTTCATCCTTGGGCTGCTACTATTCTCTCTCTATGTGTCAACAACCTGCCCAAATCTATTAGCTCCTACAAAGCCCTTCTGTATGCAGATGACATGGTCCTCTACACCAGTATTGCCAACATCACTGACATCAACAACAAATTCAACTTGGATTTTGCCACTGTCCAATCATGGGTATTGTGCAACAAGCTCCTTCTCAATGTGAAAAAAAAAACAGTCACTATGCTCTTTGGCTTAGAGCAAAGACTCAGAGCCTGCCCTTCTACGCTTACTATAAGAGGGCATGGATGCTCCTCTCTTGACATGCTGAACTCTTTCAAGTAACTGGGCATCACTCTTGATCATCTCTTGACTTGAACCTTCATATTTCAACTGTATGCAGATCTTCCCACATTAAGCCTGGCTTTACATATAAGACTCACCACAACCTTACCTCCACTGTGAGAGTCGCAATCACTCAGGGTGTACTAAGGTCTGGTCTCACATATGGCCTCTTATTGTACATAGATGAAAATTAAGCTGTCTAAGCAAATGGGAGACCTGTTATAACAGCATCTGTCATTTTGCTCTATCTGTGCCAAGCCACACCCACCACTGTGTGCTTTATGCTGACCTTGGCTGGCTCTCCTCTCCCTCATACTGGACATATGCTGCTGGTTGTGCCATATAAAAAATAATCAGAGATGGCCTTCCTGAGTCTATCACTTGCCTGTTCAAGCCTTCCTTACCCATCTACTCCCTGCACTTGATGGACAGCTCTCTACTGGATGTTCCCAAATGCAACACTAGTATGGGCAAGTATGCCTTTGTGGTGTCTGTACCAAAATTCTGGAACACTCTCCCTAAGGAACTAAAACACATGCAATCCCACCATATGTTTAAAAATGGCCTCAAAAGTCATGAACATATGAACATATGAAAGTTGCCAGCAGCAAAAGGCCACCCTAGTCTATCTAGGCTGCTCAAGATTGCAACTAACTCCCTATACAGCAGCTGCAAATCAGGGACAAATGCTCTTGCCCCTAAACTATATGGAGTACTGACCTGGTTCTTGTCTTTCCCCAAGGTCCCACTAGCACTTCTAGGACTCCTCTATCCCAGCTGACTGCTCTTAGAACTAAACTGCTGGCCACTTACTCTTGACTCCCCTATTAGTCTTCTGGATAATTCTTCCCACCCTCTGTTTCATAGTGCCATCTGTACTTACATGCGTTATTTTTTTTTCTTACAGTGATTATTGCCTGTTGAATTCCTATTACTCTCTGTTTATACTCATTGTATACCATGTGTTTATCATGTACTCCACTAGTGTCTGTGGTGTATGCTGTCTGGAACTCCCCTTTTATAATATGCTGGTTTTGTCTATAACTCTCCCAGGTCATGCGTGAAAATAGGCAATGTTGTTGTTTAGTGCACTTACCTGGTCAACAAAAACTAACTAAATAAAATAAAATAAATAAATAACATATTACACAGTTTTCTGACAGTGGCCAAAATCTTTGGAAATTCATTGGGACTGAGAGATTTTGTAGGCCCTTGGGGTAATAACAGGGATGTATAGGTAGCTCATTGTTAGTCCTTTTGGATATATAAATTAAAGGCTACAGTTCCACCATGACTCAACAACAAGACTGAAGCGTTACCATTCCTCTAAGATATATTCGGTAGACATGATAATGTTACTTGGTAGTTCACTGGTCCCTTGATTCTGCTTATCTGAATGATATTCACAGTTATGGAATAGGACCAAGCTAGCATTAGAATTAATACAGTCTTCTATCAAAGATTGTGGCTATTCATTAGCCTATTAATACTGTTTTGTGTGCCTGTACTATCAATAATGTATTAAGGTACTATTTTTTATCAGCTGCAAGGCTCCTGTCTTACAGTGACTAAAGAAATAAAATTCCATGTTTGTTTTTTTCACATTTTGTTATGTTGAACACTGCTTAGACTCATTACCCATGATGTGCATAGGAGAATATCCCTTTAAGTAATACTACTATGTAAGGAACACCTTTGAAGTCATGTGTTACGGTTTGACAAAGTGTGCAAGCATGAAATGTTGAGGATCTGTATAAAGTGGTGGATTACATTTGCCTGCTGTATTGTGGGACCACTATAAGCTATTCCATTTTAACACTGGACATGTCTATGTTGCATGACGTGTGCTTTCTGTATACAGCAAGGATTCTTTTGGTGACTGAGTGCAGTGTGTCTGTGTGTGTGTGAGTGTTTTACAGAAAAAAGTGCACAGCCATGAAACAGAGAGCCCACAGGCACTAACTGACATTTTGGGTCCTGCTCAATGCATCATCATTTGCAATGAAATGTTGGGAAGGACAAGAAAATGCCCTTAGACAAGTCACTTGCTTAATCTCCCAGTCTCAAGTTCATACAGTGAGTTGTTGCTCTAGTGGGGTTTGAAATTGTGAGTTCCTGGTTCCCGACAATGCTCTAACCATTAGAGCAAATGGGGCACTAGTACAAGTCACTCACTCCGATATCAACCAATGGACTTGATAATATAAGTTAAAGAAAATACCGATGATAAAAAGAAAGATACACAGTTTTAAAACAGACATTGATTACAGAAACACATACTGGCATTTCATGAATATTTATCAGTTATCGATTAATACCGATTCAGTATTCCTTTTCAAGCTTTCATCACAGGATCATCAGCACTGAAGAAACAACATGAAATAAATTTCAGAGGGCAACTGTATCTTTTGAAATTAATTGACAACCATAATTTTCTGTTTATTTTTATTAGCTAATGGTAGTTACCAATTTGCATATTTTGCACAGAGCTTATATAAGGATTTGCCTGTATCCGGTAACAGTGTTAAAGAAAGAGTAGAACGCTTTGTATATTTCAAAAAATAAATATTTTGTTTAAGAGTCAAGATACATTTTCACTATTAAATAAATAATACAGGATTATGGAGAGGGTTTGAGCCCTACATAGGGATCAGTGTTCAGTGTTTAATTTTTTTAATCCCATTGTTTATTACACGATGCTTTACCTTATTTTTAATTTTGTGAAAACAGCATTTTACTGATATTTAAAAATGACATTCAGCCATCACACTTTACAGCTATGCACAAAGGTGGCAAGCTGTGATCAAGGAGTGGAATCCCCTGTGCCAGAGTTCCCTTGACTCATTAAGAAATTGCATTACTACAATTATAAGGAGGCACAGTCTAACATGGGGAAGTGCGACAGGCATAGAGGTTAGTTCATGGAGCAGTGCCAGTGATATGGTGCTATGCCATGTACAGAGCACTAGCCCAGTGGCTGTACCATCACAAGCTTCCTCTACCAGCCCTATGCCCATCCCTTAAGATTGCCTTGTATACCTGGCATAAGTGGAAGTGACATGGGAACGGATGAATGTGGGGGAGCAGGAAAAGTTTGAGGTTGAGCAGGAGACTGGGAGAGTGAAGGGTGCCACAAGTTTGTTAGCTTGGAATGCCATCAAGTCTAACACTGGCCATGTTTCTGGGTGAATATTGGAACTTGGCAAGACACTGAGTAATCAGTTAACCATATAGTAGATCACCTGCTCGATGTGAAGCAAGGGAATGTGGGGTAGTATATGGCACTCTTTCAAGGGCTACAGTATTCTGATTGGGACAAATGATTTCCAGAAGCAATATCATTCTGGACATTTCTGGTGCCAGCAATCCATGATTTTGAAGGGCTGGTGATGTATGCTATAAGGGTCTGTTGGGCACGACTAGCCCAGTAGTGTCTTTGGTGGTCTGAACCATTGGATGTAAAAGACATATGGTGGGGGAGGTCACCTGATGTAGTCTCACACCCTCCAGGAGAACTCTGTGGTTCATATTCTTGGCTACAAAAGCCAGCCATACCCCTTGATGGCATCAAACTGTTCACATAAATGCATAGATTTAACAGGCTACCATAAACAGGCATACAACTGGTGCTAGGGATGCACAGATTCCTCTGCATATGTAACAATGGCCTTCTGTGCTTTTGCAACTTGAGCTTCAGGATAGATTTGTGTACTTGGTCCAATAACTATGCAATCTAAAAGGTTGAATGGAAAAAGAACACTAAATAGCCTATAGGTCCAAAAACAAGACTAGGCCCTTATGAAGAATCAACTATGGCATTATAAAAAAAATAAAAAGACACCCTTCTATAACGATGGAGATGTGCACATGTTATTCTGACCTTAGTAATAGAGTACAGTATGTCATAAAGTTATTTACTTTTAAATATAGAAGCTTACAACTAATAATCTACCTTGCAGTCTTAATCCAATTATTGCAGGGCAGTTAACAATTTTGATTGACCTGACAGAGAGCTAAATACTGTATCTCTAAACAAAGATTCACTCATTGTTGATGGAAATGCCTCATGGAGCACCACGTAGAAAATCTGTTTCACTGTATGAGCTTCCAATTCACCTCTGGGAACTGCCTCCCTTCCCCATATGTTCTTAAATTAGCACTCAAAGTGAAAAAAGACACTGAACTAAGTAGCAAAGATCTTTAGTGTACTACAGTTGCTTGGCCGGACATTGGATAATGAATACTTAATAAATTTTTACTTGGGAGCTTACCTTGTGTGGCAGTCTTTCTAGGTCAGGATTGATAAATATTGGGAAAATGTCTTTCTTTACCACCCTCACTATGCATGCAGCTAGAGTGCTGGAGTTTCTATTGTTATCCAATAGTTCATTGCATCTCACCAGCCCTAAACAAAATTAAAAAATACCTAGGAAAGACAAGGGAATAGAACAAGGGAGGGGGCTAGCTATGACAAAACAAAGGACTTGGCCTTTTTTTTGTTAACTCTTCTTATGGTCTCCCACACCTGGGCATCCTTCTGGGGTGTACCCTCGATGCCAGCCTCTACTTCCTTGCCTGAACCCTGCTACTGACCGGAGAAACTCCCCCCAACCACCCAGGCAGACCTAGCCCCCCAGATCACACCCTGGGGTGGGCCCATCCTCCCCTGACAGCATTTCTGAAATTAGAGAGGTCCTACCTTGGGTGGTGGGCTGGGTATGGAGTCCTCCAGTCACAGGGCTGACAGTTGGGATGTGGGCCACATCTCTTGTACCCCCATCATCTCTGCAGTGCATGGCAGGGATTTTTTTCACTTTTTTGTCCCCTGCAGAGCTCGGCCGGTGAGGCAATGTAGTGGCATAGCTCTGCCCCCCAGGCATATGCTGCTTCACTATGTTGGCAACCTCTAGCCACCACCTGAGGTCATGAAGTGAACAGACATACCACTAAGCCCTCCCTAGGGCTCAGAGAGAGTGAGCAGTCCATTAAATGCTTGATCTTTTCCCTCCCCTGCTGACCCCCGACAACCTGGGCTTATTCCTGAACCTGGGTCACCAGCGTGGCATGAGGTGTGGCATCCAGTGCCTCAACCCCCAGTACCACTAGGCTGGCCAGAACTTTGCCTTCTTGTATAACAATATGCAGGAGAGGCCACTTTCTGTGATGAGATGGTTTCCATGGAAATAACCATATACATGACGTTTAATAATTTAAATGCAATGTGATTTTTTTGATATAGTGTTTTTAAAACAAAGTATTGCACAATAATTTTCATGCTGGTTTAAAGAACACAATAACATTAGGAGACATGACCAATATGGGGATGATGGGGATGACAGTAAAAGGTCAGGAGCACTAAGAAGGCAGAACTGCAGTTAGCCAGGAGAGAGTGCAGAGATACTGTACAGGCATATAACAAAAAATTGATTTTGTTGTTGCATTCTACAGTAAAAACAAAGGATTTCAAGAGGGATTAGAAGTTTTCCAGCTATGAAGCAACATCATTAAGTTGTTTCAGAAAATAGCCATAATGCTTAAAAGCCTTACCACTGGTAGTGATCAGGGAGAAAAACAGTAACATATATCAAAGTTTACGAATGTAATGGCAGAGAAGGGCAAGAATCAGATATGAAGCGTATTGATATATGATATTTCTGAATCAAATTAGATAACACTCTAACCAGGTTCTGTGTGTCCACTCCATTGTGCTGTTGCCCAGTTCCACCATACACTTTCTACATGTGGTCCCATACCATGGGGTGGCAAGGGGAGTAGTTACCCTTGCAGGTGCAGCAGAATGTATAGAAAATCACCAAATATGCCTGTCTAATGAGCAAATAAAGGACATTTTCTGAGAAAGCCAAAGATAGAAAGAAGGCTGTCATGGATCTAAGCACTCTGAATGGGTATCTGTATGTCAAGAGAAATGTGTTGTCATACAACCTTTTACAAAAACTTAAATGATGCCTACTTTTGGAAATCATGAGAGTAAAAGGTCCTCTAGTGGAGTGTGGGGGGGGGGGTGAATAATTAATTTTAATTGTTTCAGCCAGTATTCATATTCAGGTCCCAATCATTCAGTATTTGTTATTTCATCACATTAAATAGTATTTATTTATTAGCAACAGTATAACACATTGCTACACTTTACTATTTCTGTCTGTTGACTCAGTGTTGTGCAAACAACAAAGTAAAAGAAAACGATGTACTGCAAATGACTATGGGTTCTACTGTAGAAACAATTATGGTTTCCAGCAACAAGCACAAATAACAGTGCATACTCAGCTCTACAGAAAAGGTACTGTACTTGCAAAGTCCTGTGCATCCAAAATGTTACCATTTAATACAAGTGCTCCAGTCATACAAAAAAAAAGTTACAGACCAAATACGACCTCCCAAATATTTCACATCATACTGGCACTTAGTCAAGAGCCATAGTTTCAAAATGAGGCAGTTCCCCTTTATACTTGCATCCTAGAGGTAATGTAAATCTAGTTCTTTAATTTTATTTACTGTAATTGAATTGGAAAAGTTGCCATATGTGAAGTCAGTTTAACATCCTTGGTGTATTCTTTTGTGTGGTTATTTTAAGACAGTCTTTTTTTCTTATTTAGGGCTGCTTTTCAATTCTTCCTTTTCCTGGTCAGTGTTAAATTTTTAATTCCTTGTCATTTCCATAGCCCAGTGATATCACTTGAGCATATGTGATGTACGGAAAACATCACTCTAGGTCTTTACTTAATGAATGTCAGATTTCCTCCACTGATAAGATATTTAAAAAAAATAATAACAGGCAGGAAAAGTTGTCTTTAAAATTAAAACAAAAACAAACCAAACTCTGGCTAGAGCCAATATGGCTGCAGGTGAGGAATGTGGTGTAAAAATATTGAAAATTACCAACGTTATGAGCCATCATTAGCAAAATGAAACATGGATGCCTAAATGTATTATTTTGTAATATTTGTACACCAAATTTTCAACACAGCCATGTTATGACCTTGCCTCATGCAGAATGACAGGGTAAATGTTCAAATCCTGCCTAAAAGGTGATTTCACACAGATACTGCAAAATCCGCTTTCATGACACAAATACACATATTGGGCAGGAGTCAAAAAATGATAGCCATCACATTCATGAGGTGCTGTAAAGAAATGGCAATGTTGAATATTTGAGTTAAAAATATTGAATAATACCAAACTTATGAGCCTGTGTTTGCAAAATTCAACATTGCCTGATAATTTTGTTTTTCTTGTTTTTAAAAATTTTTACACCAGATTGAGAACATAGCCTTCTTATGACCCAACCTCATGAACACTATCAGACAAAACTTTCAACTCCTGGCCAAAATGTGATTTCATGCAAAGACAACAAAATTACTTTTTGGGATATAAAAAAAAAATATGGATAGAATTTGAAAAATGACAGCTATCACATTCATGAGATACTGTAAAACTATAGTCAAGCTGAAAATTTTGGGAAAAATATTGAAAATTGCTAAAGCTATGATCCTGTGTTCACAAAATTTAACAGGATAATACTGTTCTTGTTTTTTTTTTATTTGTACACCAAAGTTTCAACATTGCCTTCTTATTTCCCCAAATCATGAACTAGGGCACAGAAAATTTCCAACATCTGCTTAAAAGGTGATTTTGCGAAGGGACCACAAAATCACCTTTCGGGATGGAAAAAAGATTTCGGCTAGGATTTGAAAAATGACAGCTTTCAAACTCATGAGGTGCTAGAAAGATATGGCTATGTTGAAAATGTGAGAACAATATTGAATATTATCATAGTTACAAGCCTGGGTTCATAAAATTTAATGTAGGCTCATAACTTTGTTGTTTTTAAACATTTTCACAGCAAATTTTCTACACAGCCTTCCTATGACCCCATTTCTTGAAGAAGGGCAGAGAAAATGTTCAACTCCTGCATGAAAGGTGATTTTGTGCACGGACCGGAAAATCACTTTTCAGGGATATAAAAAAAAATAAAACAATTTGGCCAGGATTTCAAAAATGACAACTGCCACATTCATGAGGTGCTGTAATGATATGGCTATGTTGTGAATGTGGGAACAATATTGAAAATTACCAGACTTATGAGCCTGCATTCATAAAATTCAATGTAGGCTTATAACTTTATTTTTTTATATTTTCACACCAAATTTTAAACATAGCCTTCTTATGACCCTATCTCATAAACAAGGGTAGAGAAAAGTTTCAACTGTTGACCAAAAGGTGATTTCATAAAGGGTATGCAAAATCACCTTTCGGGATGTACAAAAAAATTGGCCAGGATTTGAAAAATGACAGGTCTCACCTCATGAGGTACTGCAAAGATATGGTTATATTGTGAATTTGAGAGAAAAATACTGAAAATTACCTAAGTTGTGAGTCTGAATTCACAAAAATTCAATGTAGGCTCATAACTTTGATGTTTTGTAATATTTTTACTCCAAATTTTCAAAATAGCCTTCATATGACCCCACTTCATGAACTAGGGCAGAGAAAAGTTTCAACTTCTGCCTGAAGGGTGATTTCATGCAAGAACCACAAAATCACCTTTCAGGATAGATCTGTCCAATGACAGTTTAATTGTTTAGGAGACAGGATCCCAAAGCAGGCTTGTTGAAAATCTGGGCCAAAAATATGAAAAACTTCCCAAGTTATGCCACTAACTTCAAAACCTCATTGAAATAGATTGAAACACATACCTGTTTCTTCAGTTCGCAGTCCGACTTTGAAGAGTGAAGACGTATCTGTGGTCCAGATAAGATTATTGCATTGGACTCCCAGACAGGATGTAAGGGCTTCAGGGGTGTAAAGGGAGGGGTGGGTGCTAAATGGGTGGTTGGGTGGGGCAGTTATTGCCACAAAAGACATTGATGAACTGTTTTCTTTTTACAGGGGTTTTACATAAAAAGAAAGAAGGCATGGAGGATTTCTCAGTGAGACATTGGGGGATTGGGCACACTCAGCATCACTGCCATGTTTCTGCGAGGGGGTTGGGTGGTTGGATGGGGTGGATATCAATATATATTCAAAAAAAAGAAAGAACCATGCATGTGCAGTAGTGCAGTGACACTGATAAAAAAATAAACATTGAGGATTCTTCTTGGGGAGACAGGGGGATTGGGCACCCCCAGTGCTACTTTTATGTTTCTAGGGGTGTGTGGGGTGGTGGGTGTTGAGAGTGAGGGTCAGGCATGGGGATATCAATATACTGTATGTATTTTAAAAAAAGAAGTAGAAATAGCCACACATGTGCAATAGCGTGGATTGGGGTGTCGCTATAACCAAAAAAAAATAATATGAGAAGTCCTCATTGAGATACTGGGGGACTGGGCACCCCTAGTGTCCCTGTTAAGTATCTGGGGATGGGGTGGGGTGGTGTGTGCTGATGGAGAGGGTTGGGTGGGGATAGTGAAGTGCTACTTTCTTGCTGACTGCGAGCAGAGTGCTTCATGGTCATGGAGGTGACTGTGGTGACACTCCAACATGTTGTTCCTTTGCAAAGAATGTAAGGAATGTGCAGTCCTTTTTTGAAAGCAATAGGTCTGCAGGGCTCCACCCACTGCAGCCCTAAAAAGTTAGACTATTTCAAAATGAACCAACCAAGTAATCCACTAAGATTATTAAACAGACTTTTCACATTAGGGACTTCCTCAGAGATCTATGTCTCCCCCCACTTGCAAAGGAGCAAGCTGACCATCTCAATTGACCCATAGGGGATGTGGAACTGATACCAATATTAGAGGGTTAAAGTCCCTCAAATGCCATGGTACAGACAGTCTACCGGAGAAATTTTACAAGACATTCTGCCCAGAACTTGTCCCCCACTAGGTAGAGTGTTCCAAGACTTACAGGGTGAGGAGGGACAGATACCACCCTCATGGTCACAGGCCATTGTATCTGTAATCTCCAAGTCAGGGAAATACCCACACTTCTGTTCTTCATATCGTCCCATCTCAATATTAAATATTGATTATAAAATACTGATCTCAATTATGACTAAAAGGTTCCAGGTACTGATCCCAAATTTGGTCAGTTTAGACCAGACAGGCTTCATCCCAGAGCGTCAGGCCCAGGACAAACCTAGGAAGACCATCCATATAATTGACCATCTAAATTCCACCAAAACACCTGCTCTTTTGATCAGTATTGATGCAGAAAAAGCATTTGATAAGGTGTCTTGGACTTACTTGGAAGAGACCCTGTCTCATTTTGGGGTAAGGACTTCCTTTTTATTGTTATCTAAAATATATAAAACACTGATGGCCTATGTCCGAGCAAACAGACATCATGCACTGGGGTTCCCCTGGAGCATGGAACTAGGCAAGGGTGCCCTCTGTTACCCTTTTATTTGCCCTATACATTGTAGCCCTAGCTCAATGTATTAGACAGGATGTGGGAATCAAGGGTGTGCAGTTTGCTGGGTGTCAGCACAAGGTTTCCTTATATGCTGACAATGTATTATTATATCTTGAGGATACCATGGACTTCTTGGTCCAGATGATGAACAAACTAGCACAATTTTCCACCTTGGCTGACTACTCTTTAAACACCTCCAAAACAGAAATATTATCTTTCTACTACACCCTCCCCCCCCACTTGAGGGCTGCTCACCTGATGAGATTCGATTCGATTCGTGTTTATTTATAAAGCGCCTTTCAAAATCAAGGCGCTGTACATAATAATAAAACAGAAACCAACATTAAACAATCAAACTATAAAGAAAAAGCCAAGTTAAAAAGATATGTTTTTAAAGCAATTTTAAAACTGTCAACGGTCGGGCATTCTCTCAACCAATGAGGTAGAGAATTCCACAGGGTAGGAGCTGAAAAGGCAAAAGCACGAGATCCTGATAACTTCAAATGAACCCTGGGAATCTCTAGCAATCCCTCATTGGCAGAGCCGAGGAGGGGCCGAGGAGGGGCAATAGGGAATCAGAAGATCTTTCAGGTAACTGGGTCCCTGATCGTGTAGGGCTTTAAAGGTTAGTAAGCCAACCTTAAAGGTGATTCGCCACCGCACAGGCAGCCAGTGCAGTTCGCGAAGCACAGGCATAATATGACTGGTTCTTGGAGTCCCAGTCAAAAGCCTGGCCACAGTGTTCTGCACCAGCTGCAGGCGGTGGATATCAATCCCTGGTAGCCCTAGGTATAGGGAATTACAGTAGTCCAGACGGGTGGTAACAAAGGCGTGAACCAAGGTCGGAAGGTCCTCCTGGGGATTCAGATGTTTCACCCAGACGATATTCCTCAGATGATAAAAAGAGGATTTGACAACAGCTGACACCTGTGATTTCAGGGTCAGACCATCATCAAAATTAACGCCCAGATTTCGCACCTGTCGAGAGCTAGAGAGCGGTACCCCACCAAGTAATAAGCCTGATGGATGTGCCACACCCAAACCCCTCCCAGGATGACCTGGGCCCACAACCAATACCTCGGTCTTATCCGGATTAAGTTTTAACCAGCTCGAACTCATCCAAATTCTGATCTCATCCAGGCAGTTGTTAAGTACGGAGAGTGCATCACTCTGATCAGGGAGAAAGGATAGATACAACTGAGTATCATCTGCATAGCAGTGAAAACTCAAGCTGTATCTCCTGATGATTTCTCCTAATGGCAGCATTTACACTGCAAACAACATGGGAGCTAAAATGGAGCCCTGAGGTACCCCACATGGTAGGGAGAAGGCGTCAGAGGAATAAATTCCGGTGATGACTCTCTGAGACCTACCAGTGAGGTAAGAACAAAACCATTCGTGGACTGTACCAGACAGCCCACAAAAATCCCGCAGCCACTCCAGTAGCACCTCATGGTCTACAGTGTCAAATGCAGCAGAAAGATCAAGAAGGACCAGAATGGTATAAGCCTTTCGATCTCTGGCCATTAGGAGGTCACTCAATACCCGAACAAGGGCAGTCTCAGTACTATGCCTTTTCCTGAAGCCAGATTGGAGAGTATCATAGACATTATGAGAGGTGAGATATTCATCCAATTGCAGTGCAACTGTTTTTCAATAACCTTACCAACAAATGGCAGGTTAGAGATAGGCGGTAGTTAGCTAGACAGTCTGGGTCCAAGGAGGATTTTTAAGGAGTGGATGAACTACTGCCTCCTTAAGAGATTAGGAAAACCCCTCTCCAAGGATTTCCAGACAATGTCAGCAAGGATTGGGTAGATAACTTCTACACAACCTACTAACAGAGGTGTAGGACCCGGATCCAAACTACAACTAGTTGGACACATTGTTTGGATGATCTTCACAATGTCAGTGAATTCTGGGCAGTGAAAATCCAACCAGATAGGCCGAGGATTAAGTACAACCGGTTGTCCACCGTAACCCCCCAAAGGAGAGGTCGGACCGATGCCGGACCTGATGCCGGCAACCTTATCTGCAAAGAAGCGAGCGAACTTCTCACATCTAAGTTGAGAAAAAGCTTCTCTAGGCTGAAGACAGACTGGATTGCACAGCCTGTCCACAGTCCGGAAAAGTCGAGCAGGTCGATTCTTTGCAGCAGAAATCTCTCTGGACAGGAATTCTGCCTTCTTACGAGTGATTTCTGATTGGTAGCCATCATAATGGGCTAACAATCTAAGCCTGTCGACATCAAGGCCCGATTTCTGCCAGGCTCTCTCCAGCCTTCGGCCTACTCGTCTTAATTCCTTCAAGGAGCCATCAAACCATGGACTCCTTGGACGGATAGTGAGAGGCCGAACACGAACAGGAGCAATTTTGTCCAGTGCATCTCCCACAGCCTTATTATAGGCAAGTACAAGATCATCTGGACTCATGCACTCACCCGACAAACTCGATAGGTCCAGCACCGCTGTAAGGTCACTGGGACCAACACCCCTTAAAGGGCGGTACTGGACCATCTCCGTAGAGGCAGACCTATTAGAGGGGGCCCTGAAACTGAACCTTATGGTGTAATGGTCCGACCAACTGACTGGTTCCACCCCCAAGTCAGTGATCTCCATACCCAAGAGGAAGACCAGATCTAGTGAATGACCTCCTATATGGGTAGAGGTGGTAACAACCTGTGTCAGGCCCAGTGTATTCATCAACTGAAGGAGACTTTGACCAAAATGAGAGAGTTCATCATCGACCCAAGCGTTGAAGTCACCCAGAAGTATTAATCTGGGAAACCTCAACATAAGGTCGACAATGAAGTCTGCAATCTCCTGTAGGAATTCGGCGCTGTCACCTGGTGGACGGTAGACGAGGAGAATCCCACAACCTGCACCCTCCCCAGGATATATTCAAAAGATCTGGTGTTCCCCAATGGAACATCCACAAGGCCCAGTTCAGATTTAAACATAATGGCCACACTTCCACCCACGATCCTGCCTTGGACGGTATTACCGAGAACCCAGCTGGAGTTGCCATGGCCAATATAGCGAGTATTTCATCCAGCTATGTCTCGGTAATGCAAGTCAGATCAGTTGACCCAACAAGATCAGCTACAATAGCTGTCTTGTGTTTTATAGATCTGGCATTGCACAACACCGCAAGGCAGGATGAGATAGTCGAGGAAGACCTGGTACCTGTCCAATATTTTCGGGACTCTTGGGTATGGGGACAGATAAGAGAGCAACCTCTATCTTGACCCATTTCACCAGGGCGTCTTCTGGACCCTAAAACCCCAATCTGCCTTCCCCACTCCTGTCCCCCACAAGGCCCAGTTTTCCACCTTCGTCCTCGCCTCTTTAGAATGCCCAATGCCCGACACCTAAAATAGGTGTCGGATGATAATGGTGGGCACTCAAAAGGACGAAGTTCCCTGAGCCTAGTGGGGGAATAATGCCCAACCGTCATTATTAAATAAATCACTAAAATAAACCTAATAATAATAAACCTAAAAATACCACACTCATAAACGCACTCTCCCCACTCTCTCTCACAGAGGAAGGGAGAGCAAACCAAGTAAGCTAACATAAACCAAAAATCAATTCAAAAATAACCAAACAATAGAATTAAAATAAAATACAATAATTTAAAACACAGTAAAATAACTTATTAAATATTAAACAAATTTGAATTTTAAAACAATTTTATATCTTGAGATGGGATTTGAAGCAGATGAAATACCTAGGGGTTAACATCGGCACTTCATCCTCACAGTAATTTCAACTCAATTTTGTACCCTTATAGAACCAGTTGAAGTTGGATATCCAAAAATGGAAAGTCCTACCACTCCCACTCCATGCCTGAATACATGCAATGAAGATGAATGTACTGCCTTATTTTTTATACCTTTTCTAAGGTGCCCCATATATCACCTCAAAGATTTAGAAGTCTGGCAACAAATACTTATGAGACACGTATGGGCTAATGAGAAACCCAGAATCCAGTAACAGACAATGTTTCTTCCTAAGGAGCATGGGGGTATGGCTGTACCCCTTCTTGTAGGTTATTGGATTGCCACCCAGATGCAGATTAGGCTACTGTGGGGTCATCCAACCTATAAGGCCACTTGTAAAGAGCTTGACATGGGAACATATGCATTCCCCCCTTGTCAGCCCTTTCTTTTCACCCTAAGGATCAACCAGACAATGGACTGGGATGGCTTACAACCACCTGGACAACACTAGAAAGTTAGAAAAGGGAAACCTTAGGTAAAGTAAATCTTGATAGGGCCTGGATGTACCAATGGTGGGCAATGGACCCTGAATTCACTCCAGTGGCACTGGACTCCTGGTTCTGCATTAAGGCCAAGGCAGGTCTCCAGGCACCCTGGCAGCTGTTACAAAAGGGAGGATTGTTCCCCTTTGAGGTAGCTCAGAGATGTTTAAACCTTACTCCAGCTGATAAAATGAGAAATCTTCAAATTGGTAGCTACATTATCCAAAAAAGTAGAAGAGACCAGCTCACAGGGGGTCTGGGGATTAGGGAGACTTTTGAACAGCTTTGGAAATCTGATAATGCCCCAGGTGCAATAACCCAGCTGTATAGGAGATATATCCAGCAGTTTAATGCCAACACTGAGTATATTAGACAAGAATGGGAAAAGGAAATTAATATAGTCATCTCAGAGAGACAATGGGAAAAGATCTGGAGGAATATATGAAAGGTGACCTCCTCACCCTCATGGAGGGGGTTTCTATGGAAACTGAAGACCAGATACTTCAGGGGACCCATGACAGTTTCTAGGCAGCAACCAAGTACAACCTCACATTGCGGGAGACACTGTGCGGAGACTAGAGCTACACACCCACATCTTTTGGTCTTGCCAAAGCCTACAATGATATTGGACACATATAGCCAACTCCCTAAAACAGATATTCCAGGTACAGGGTCAGCTAGGACCTGAGGTTCTTGTACTGGGAGAGATTCTGGGGGAGGTTAGGGGACTGGAAGCTGTTTACCATTGTCAGGTACTGACAGTGGCTGCATTGAAAGCAATAACTAGAAAGTGGCTTCAGGCCAGTCCTTGACCAAACTGAAGTGGCTGGAGGGGGTTCAGCAGATACAGCAACTTGAGGAACTCAATTTTAAGCTTCAACAGAGAATCACAGCTCTTCAGAACCAATGGACAAGATAGGTGGTTTAGAGGGATCAAGATAATTAAAAAATACTTAGAACATGGGATGAAATTTCCTTTGCCCCAGGTAAATTCCTGATGGGAGTTCTCTCCCCAAGGCCAGGAGATGCTGGGTGCCTCTGGCATTAGGGGGAACTGAGAACATCCTCTCATCCTTGAGAGAACAATGCAGAATGATAAATACAGACAAGCATACAACTGGTTGATGTATTCTATAACTCTGATTGATTATAAAAATGAATTTCTTTTAAAGAGATTAATGACCTTAAAGTTTGGTAAAATTCTTTAACTGTTTTTTAATTGCTTTTTATAAATATCATTAAGTTTTGGATAACAATATTCCAGGATATGAGACTGTCTACACATGACTGGTAAAGAGATTATAAATCACTCTTTAGCCTAGACTGGAACTGTTACAGAAGTAGTCTAATGTGGGAGAAAATACTGTAATGGACTCAATGTTCTGTCTGGGCTGGATGTATACCTTAGAGGTTAGAGGAACGAGGTGGGAAGGAGCTTGATACATCCAGCTGACGAGTCCTAAGTGTGATACTCACAACCTCCACTTGCATACTGCGTGAATATGAGCAAGTCACTTAACCGCCCAGTGCTCCCAGGTCACCCCTGAAAACAAGCACTTGTGCCTACTGGGCCTTACCCGGTTACCAAACACTAAAATAAAAAATAAAAAAAATAAATTGTCTTTGTGGACTATATCCATAATGGTTGTTTAATGAGCATGTTTGTTTTATTCAATGTAAAACATCTAGTTTGGTTTTATGTAATGAAACTAATCAAGAAGTATAAAAAAATAAACAAACTTTTCATACTATATGTCTAAAGTTCTTATTATATTTAAAATATATATAAAAAAATAAATGTTTTTCTCCCTTTGAAAATGGGTTAGAAAAATTCTGAAGCTTGCTTGGCTGACAGCATTCCAAATCCAATGGTTTATCAGCCATCAGATCCCTCTAAAACAGGCACTGGCATGGTACCTACATATTTTACATAGAAAACATTTTCTTTAAATGTTTAAAAATACTTTAACATTTTTTTACAATGGAAATCCCACTTTTTTCGTAGAATAAGACCCTTTAGGGTGTGGGTATAGTGAGATACCTACACTTATAGGGGCTGTAAAGCCCTCCACCTTGGGTGTTGGACCTCACTATGACTTAGGTGTGTGGGTATTCCCCAGCATCCCATGTCTTGTTGCTTGTTATCACTTACTTAAAGATACACAGCCTTACTGTTACTTAACACTCTACTAATATAAGAAATTGACCTGTTACAAAATGTACACCAGCCAAGCAGTGAAATGTTTCTGAAATCGAAAGACTGAGCCAGCAAAGAGAGGGTGCTGGTACAGTAAATGGGGTCCACTCTTGAGAAGGCAAGGTGTCAAGCGGAGTGCCACAGGGGTCAGTACTAGGCCAGGACATCTTCAATATTTTTATTAGTGACATTGCGGAAGGGCTGGCTGGGAAAGTATGCCTGTTCATGAATGACACAAAAATCTGCAACAGAGTTGACATACCAGGGGAGGGATGGAAAGATTGAGGGACAATCTTAAAAAGCTAGAAGAATGGTTCAGGGAATGGCTGCTGGATTTCAGTGCAAAAAAGTGCAAAATCATGCACTTGGTGCAAATAAACCTGGGGAAATGTGCCAACTGAGCAGGGAGGTATTAGCAACCAGAAAACAGGAAAGGGACCTGCGGCTATTCATTTTTGATGACCTGAAAGTAGCCAAGCAGTGTGATAATGATGTGGGGAAGGCAAGCAGGATGCTCAGGTGCATAAGGAAGGGCATCACCAGCAGAAGGAGGGAAGTAGTATTACTCCTGTACAAATTACTGGTAAGACCCCACCTGAAGTACTGTGTCAAGATCTGGAGGCCCCACTACTGGAAGGACATAGGGTGTAGGTGGTACAAAGGAAGGCTACCAAAATGGTGCAGGAACTGCATCAAAAACCCTATGGGGAAAGACTCAAATAACTAAACATGTATTCTCTAGAGGAAAGGAGGGAAAGGGGGATATGATAGAAACATTCAAATACCTCACAGATGTTAATAAAGTACAGGAAGGTAGCATTTTCCTCAGAAAAAAGATGGTACAGGACAAGGGATCATGCTATGAAGCTGGACGGAGGCAAGCTCAGAGGAAGTGTAAGGAAATTCTTCTTCACAAAGAGGTTGATAGATGCCTGGAACAGACTCCCAATAGAGGTGGTGGGTTCTAAAACAATAACAGGATTCAAGCATGTAAGAGATGGGCACAAGGGACCTTAAAAGTAAGATAAGGGAGGAGAAGACCAAAGTTCGAGTAGGGTCTGCAGTGGCATAGTAGGTAGAGAATATAGGGCAGACTAGTTGAGCCAAGAGGTCTTTATCTGCCAATGACTACTATGTTTCTATGTTACTGGGCACGGGAAAAATTGTAGCAAGCCTAAATGTGGTGGTAAGTAAGTAAGTAAAGCTTTATTTATATGTTGGCACCCAATCCTGGAGGCTCTGGACACTGTTACAGATAAAAGCAGGGTTCAAGGGAGCATTAAAGAGGGAAAGGGGGATATTATAGAAATGTTCAAATACCTCAAAGATATTAATCAAGTACAGGAAGGTAGCATTTTCCAGTGAAAAAGATACTCCACAGCAAGGGATCATGCTATGAAGCTGGATGGAGGGAAGCTCAGAGGAGATGTAAGGAAATATTTCTTCACAGAGAGGCTGTTAGATGCCTGGAATAGACTCCCAACAGAGGTGGTGGGTGCTAAAACAATAACAGGATTCAAACATGCATGAGATAGGCACAAGGGACCTTAAAAGTAAGATAAGGGGGGAGAAGACCAAAGTTCAAGTAGGGTCTACAGTGGCATAGTAGGTAAGGAATATAGGGCAGACTAGTTTGACCAAGAGGTCCATATCTGCCAACGACTACTATGTTTCTATGTTACTGGGCATGGGAAAAATTGTAGCAAGCCTAAATGTGGTGGTAGTAAGTAAGTAAAGCTTTATTTATATTTTGGCGCCCAATCCCGGAAGGTCTGGGTGCATTACAGATAAAAGCAGGGTTCAAGGCAGCATTAATAACACAGTTATAATTACTAAAATAATAACTTATATAACATCAATTTAAAAGCTTTCTGAAAATGCTTTGTTTGAAAAGATAGATTCTCAAGCCCCCTTTAAATGCCTCCACCATTGGGTCCTCCCTCAAAGATTTTGGTAGTGAGTTCCAGAGGGCCTGGCTAGCCACCTCGAATGAGTAATCCCCAGAGGTTTTCAGCCTGGCCCTCATAACTGCCAGGAGGCCCTTGGTGGAGGAGAGCAGGGAACATACCGGGACTGCTGGATTAAGGAGATCAGACAGGAAACCAGGGCCTAGGCTGTACAGGGCATTATAGGCGAGCAATACTCTGGGTATATGCCAACATGCCATGCTGGCAATGAAAATTGTATCTGGATCACACACAGGTCAGAAAATTCTAGAACTGCACCTGACTGAGATTGATGGATGGCTGCTGCCCCACACTCTAAAAGTGGGTTTCACTGTATAAGATCATGGCTCAAATGTAATGAAATGCATCAGTGACAAGGGGTTTCTCAGAGTGCCATGTCTGTCACATTGTATAGATCTTGTGCTGAAGTTTCCTAGCATCTCCTAATATCAAGTCTGTGTTGACAGTGGCCTGTCACATCTGTGCCCACTTTGCCCATTTCAGAAAGGCATGTCACCAACAAAGGCACCTGCAGATCAAAAACAAATTGCCTCAGCACTGCAGTAAGCCGAAAGTCATCACCAGTTGGAACTCACCACTGCACATGATTGAGTACTTGTCTGAGCAGTACAAGAACATATTTGAATGTCAGCTGTTGCATACAAGTCATGACATTGCTGGAGTATGCATGTCTCTGACAACAGACCAGTGGTGATGAATATATGACCTGATCATGGTGCTAAGGCCATTCAAACATGCAACACAGGCACGTGAGTGGGGACACTGCCTGTATCAGTCAGATCATCTCACTTCTACAGGTGCTGAGGCAGATGTTGTTGAATGTACAGCAGGTTCTGGAGGCAGATGTTGATACTTGAAGTTGTACCTTACTAGAACATGTCTCATGTCATGTGTTGCAGTACCTATATTTCCAGAATTCTGCAGTCTGCAGGTTTTGGTATTGCCACCATGATTTACCCAATGTATACATATGGCATGTCATCAATACTTGAAGGTGTACAGTATGTGATCAGGTCTAAACATTAACCTAATAATACATGCACATGGGGCACAGCTGCAAAGGTCACAGTTATGTAATGGCACAACATGAAACTCAACAAAGTTCAACTGTTATCACTGCCTTGCAAGGTAAATGGATGGAAAAACATGCAATGTGCAAGATAAAATCCCAACAAATCCACTTTGGGATGTTTTGTGCAAGGTGGGTATTGAAGACCTTGAGGAAAAGGGAAGGGATGAGGCTGATGATGAGGCAGCTGGATTGCATTCAACACAACACATGATGATGAATAAATGGCAAACAAGAGACACTTCACCATCATGGAAGAATGCTTGCAGTTCTGGGGTAGCAAGGTTATGATTGCCTGCACTGATCACAGTAGCCATCAAATACCTGACCTGTCCACACTTGAGTGTCAGTGTTCTGCCAGTGCATTTGTGTATGAGAGGCATACAAATCTGTCACTTGGAAATGTCGGCATGCTGATGTTTAATAAGACGAATGCAGGGCACATTCCACAAAACACAATGATGTCTGTGTTTCTACCACATGAAGTTGGTGGTTAGGGTGAGAAAAAAAACAGAAGAGCCTGAGGCTGTTGGCACTGGAATGTTGCCTACTACTGAGGTCAATGAAGCATACATGGAGAAAGAATTCCCATGTGGGGACAACTCCAGTCTGGAAGACTGTGACAGCTGCACCCTTGATGAGGATGACTAAAACATAAAAAATGTGTTCTGTACATCACTTCCTCCTCATCGGTTGAATCCTTTGTGTAATGAATGGTGTTTTCCTTTAATTTTATTTTTTCCCCCCAAGTTGTGATACTGTTCCTGACGTAAATCCTATTACATGCCTCTGCCTTGCTATGTTATGCCCCTTAGACAATGTAGAAAATGAGTGGACACCACATCCTTAAATGCAAGATTTGTCAAGATTAACAATGACCATCATTGTCCCAACTGCATGCATCCAGACTCAGAAACAAAGCCTTTTAAGTAAAGCATGAATGTCACTTTCAGACATGAAGAACATGGAACATGCATCCAAAACGTATCAAGACGTATCAACTTCCCATCTCCTCCACCTCCTATTTCTGAATCCTGCTTGTATCCTCCACATACACCAACAATGTGTCCCATCATTGCCTTCACTGCATGTTTCCAGACTGAGAAACTCAGACTCTTCAGCAAGTGTAAATGTCACTGCCAGACATGGAGAACAAGCATCCTCAACCAATCAAGACCCCTTCATCTTCTCCTTCTCCTCCTATTTCTTGGTCCTACTTGTAGCCTCCACATATACCAACAATGTATGCCATTGTCACTTACACTGCATGCATCCAGACTGAGAAACCAGGACTGTAACACTTCAAGCCAGTGTAAATCCTATTGCAAGGCAGACATCCAGTCAGCCAGCCATGCCTGTATCTGAGCCTCTAGCAAACCAACACAGCAAGCTAGGCAGCAATACATGAAGTCAAGCAAGGTCCACCTTTATCTGCTGTGATAGTTTTCGCTGTTGATCATACTCCATATATTCACTCAGTGATAATGGTGGTGCCTCCGTCTGCACACATGATAGGAGGTGTTTCCACATTGTTAGCAAAACATTAAAATTTATTTTTCCTTTTTTCTTCTGTTTCTCTTTCACTGCAGGTCTTACTATTCAGAGTGAAACTTGCAAGCCAGTGGCACAGCAAGACCCAACAGACACACAGATTTAATTTGCCACTGTATATCGCACTGTATGAAATCCATTGTGCTTGCATACATGTGGCCATCACACTAACCTGATGGTAAATATCAGTACATGATCTTTTTCCTTTTGAAAATTTTAATCCTAAGTTTTCATTTCCTATGTACTCAGATAGTGACACAGTGACCAGGTGATGCTAAATAATTTCTCATTTTTCTTCACAAGTGACAGGCATAGGAAATCTACTACTGGACAGTAGATTTCCTATGTGGTCACCTACAGTGGCTATTTAAGTAGAAAATAAATCCTTTCTGTCTTGTATTTACAGATATCCTTCCATTCAAATGGTTCCTCTCCAGCAAGCAGCTATAACCCTATTCTCCACCAGGTCGCTGATGTCAACACTGCTGCATCTGGTGTGAAAAGGGCTGAAAAATAACAGAAAACAGAGAAACAGGAGCAGAAGGCTTTTAGAGAGTGGCAGAGACAAATAAAATTTTAATTATTTAAAAACGCTGACTGAAAAATGAAAAAGGATACTTGCCTTCCCTGGTCGGCAACTTTGCTAAATTCAGAAAGCAGATTTGAGCTGGACCTTGCTGCAACATGATTTCATCAACCCAGTGATAATACTTGGAAAGAGAGGAACAGTAACATAAGATGGTTAGAAATACAGTAGTTTATGTTCTCCTACCAACCCCAAGCCAAAAAAAGCAAAAACAAAAAAAAAATTACCTTTGCTAGTAGGTCACAAGAAAGTGATACTCAAGTCGAAGATCATAATGTGGATCCTGGGCACAGAAGAACCATATAATTTTGTTCATTCTGCTGTTGTAGATTAGATTACTAAGTGCAGCTGTGGAAGCATGTGAGTTCCTGGTTCCCGTCATATTTCAGGGCATCATAAAAAAAAAATTCCAGCCACAAGAATATACTGTGATTCTTCTGGCACTAAAGTTCATCATGATAGTTGTGATTGTACACTCACACAGCCCAGCATCAGCTGGAAACAGCAGCAACATTTCTTTATTTGGGTAGCTCATCTCATTTCAGTGCTTCATATGAAAGATTCCAGACATGAGAACATACTGTGATTTTTCTGGGCACTAAAGTACATTATGACAGTAGCTATGGTTATACACTCACACAGCCCATCACCAGCTAGCAGCAGCACATGATAATTTGGGTAGCACATCGTTTTAGGGCATCGTAATTAAAATTCTAGCCATGAGAATGCACTGTGATTTTCCATGCACTACATTACATCAAGACAGTTGCTGTGGTTGGAGAATCACACAGCCCAGCAGCTAGCAGCAGCAACAGCATACAGCATATAAATTGGGGGAGCCCATCTCATTTTGGGGCATCATGATAATATTTCCAGCCATGAGAATCTATATGGGCACAAATGTGTATCATGCTATTGAAAAATGGAGGGAGGAGATCGAGAATATAATTTATTGTGCTTTAAAACAACCTGGTAACTAAAGTGTTTTACAAGAGGTACTTCAGGTGAAGGCTCACACAGCAGCAAAAATAGCAGATAGATTCTAGTAGTATAGTTTAGTTGGGACAGCCTATTGGTGGGCTTTTCATCCCAATTAAGTGTCCACCCCAATTATCAGAAGCAAGCTTTTTTTCTGTTTGTCTAGATGCCTGACACACTGCATAAAGCCACTGAATCCTGTTTTTTGTTTTATTATTATTTTTGAGCACAGTAAAAGACATTCATGAATGCACTGTAGTTAGAGAACAGATACAGACACACTGCATAAAGCCACTGAAACCCATTTTTTATTTTTATCATTTTTATGTAGCGGTTTAAGTTGTTTGTGAATGCTGTTCAGTGCTGCATACTAAAACCTAACCAACCCTAATTCAATGCTGCAGTCTTTCCAGCTTGCCAGCCAACTGTTCTTCCACATTGCTGTACCTCAGGTCTGGTCTATAAGCAAGCAGGGAGTAGAAAATATATAGAGCTGGCCTTATTCAGTGCTGTGCTGAATGCGGATACCTGTTTTGATTTTTCTCCTAGTCTTTCAAATCACCCTCCTGATCACTTGGTAGATCATCACTCAACATTTGATTGTTCCAAAGAGAGACTGCTTGCCAATTCAATACTGTTTTTTTCAGCCTGCTGACCCAATTACCCTGCTCTACCGTACCTCAGGTCTGGCGCAGAAGCAAGTAGGTTGTTCAACAGAGGGAAAGGAAATGAGAAAAAGAGAGAGAGAGAGAGAGATTTTGAATAATATGAGTAGTTTGAGATGTTCATGTCAGGAGTGGTGGTGAGAGGTGGACATAGCTTACATAACAAAAAAAAAAATGAAAACTACAGAGGAGGAATCACTACCCACAAGGAGGGAGGAGCAACATGGTGCTGTTGGAGTATCCATGTAGGTGAATGCTACAAGTTCCAGCCCAAAATCAGCCCAGGTCTCATTCTCGCTATGCCTTTGAGGTATGAACTTTGTGTCAGTTTATGAGGCCCTTACTGAGTAACTAGAAACAAACAAGAAAAAATCCAAACAGTTTAAAAATTTGGGATAATGATGCCAAAAAAGGAAACAAAGATAAACTACAGTGGTGTTAAACTGAAAGCTATTAAACCACCAAGTGTGGCAATGAGGAAATTGATTGCTTGGCAACTAAAACAAAAACCAGATGAGGTGCAACATGAAAAAGGTACAGCACAACAAAATTTAAATACCCCTGCTGGCTTTTTTCTGAAGTTTCAAGCCGATGGAGGAGGAGTAAAACAACTAAAAGGAGCCAAAAACATTTCCTATGGTGACGGCAATGGACAACAACCAGAGGAATCAAACATCTCCAGGGCTTGGCCTACAGTAGTTCAAAGTCCTGTTGGAATACCCTAGAAATCCTACAATGAACAAATAGAAAGTCAGAGTTTCAGGGTCCAGTCTAAAGCAGTCAATAACTGCGCTGGAATGCCCCCATCGGCCTCTTCACAGAGTGTTTCCAATGCAAAAAAAAGCATTTTTGGAGGTGAGGCCTCAAAATGCTGTAAACAAAGAACAGGAATGTTTACAGGTAGAATTTTCAATTGACTTTGCTGAAACTAAGAAGAACCAGCTGCCGAGAAGTAATGTCAACACACCAAGTGAGAATGACACTTCTAAGTCGATGCCTGAAAACACAGAAGAATTGACCCCAGGAGTAAGCCACTTTGTTTTTAAAAGCCCTATTAAAAATAGTTCACTGACACAAACTGTTCCTCTTGCATCTAAAAATGTTAACCATTGTAGCACTCAGAGTGGTGGGAGTACTGTATAGAATCAAAGTGTGTTTCAACTAGTGAAGTAAACCAAGCAGAAAATACTTTAGACAAACATTTTATACAAATACAGTAAATTTATTAAAGGAAAGATGAGACCAAGAACTACCACAGGATACAATAGGAGAGGAGGATGAAGAAGGACAAGAAGGAGAAGGAAGAGGGAAAGTATACCTTCCCAAATGGGCACAGATGTTATTTACAAAAATAAACATCTCAAAAAAATGGAAACTATGCTGTTACACCAAAATAATCTTGATAACCACAGTGAAAGCCAAAGACATGGTCAGATATTTCCTGAAATTTCCGTGATATTTCTAGAGAAATCTACTGTTTTCTGCAATTCCACAGTAGGGGCAGCAGAGAGAAACTCTTTAGAAATTTTGCAAAATATCTGGAAATATCTGACCATGTCTCCGGCTACTACTGTATTTCCAATTAACAAATGACTTATTAAAAGACAATCAAGAGCTAAAGGTTGAAGTTGGGCAATTAAAGCAAGCCATGAATAATCTTTCAGATGAGATCACACCCTTCTCTTGTAGAATTACTGCATTGAAAGCAGCAAATCAAAAATCAAGTGATAAATTCTTAGATTAAGAATTGAGAGCAAGGAGAAACAATATTCACATCGTTGGCGTACCAGAAGCATGGGAGACATCTAAAAATCTGTTGGATACTTTTAAAGACATTGTGGCAGCTTTCTTAGGTATAGCACCTCTAGAAAAAAAACTTTGAAATTGAATGAATACATCGTGGGCTTCAAGCAAAACCAGCAGACTTGACTCCCCATAGACCAATAATTTTGAGATTTTTAAAATCTTCAGACAAAGAAAAATTGATGGCTTCAGTTTATAAAAAAAAAATAACTTGATGGGCTGAATATTTCTATCTACAATGATCCCCCACAAGAGATAATTGTAGGCAGAAAAAAGTATGATGTAGTGTAGAATAAACTTTGGTCAAATGGCTATAGAGCCACAATGATTTTCCCAGCTTTAATGCATGTGTTAATTGATGGGAAAAGCCATATTTATGACACATTGGAAGATGCTCTGAATGATCTAAATTAGGTTATTAATGTTGTTCTGAACAAATGGATGCAAATGGAAAAAAAAGATGATATTAAGGGAAAGGGGGAGAAGAAACCTGAGTTAAAAAAAAAAAAGATCCATTGTGGGGAAATGGCGTGTTTTGTCAGTTTAATTACTGAGTTAAAAAAAAGGAGGGGGAGAATGGGAACTAGTAGGGTGGAGAGCAGGTAACTACCCATAAGGAAATGCATGAGCAGGACACGCTTCCACTAGGCTTAGATAGTTATTGCATATTTATTTATTTAAGCATGTATTTATTTCTTTATTGGAATCTCAGATTGAATACCTTTGCGCATAACAGCTCATTTACAAAGGTTTCACATCATTGAAGTACAGACAATTCACAGTTAACAAACATGGCACAATGGCAGATACACACAGTGTTGCTGATTAACAAAAAAGGAAGAGAAAAAAACTACAGTAACTGAAAGAGAGACAACTAAAGTGTAATACTTCAGTGGTACAATGTTTCAATAGTTCAATGAGTTGCATATGCATGTAAGGGATGACCCATAAGAGGTTTCAGTGACACTTTGGGAGGCGAGGGAGTCCCTGCTCCAACAGGCCCCCCTGCACTGGACTCCTCTCGCTGTGCTGATCCTCTGGACGTTCCAGGGTAGAGGCACCGGCTTGTTTGCATCGCCGGGCGGACCTCCCCTGGCACCTTAGAATGGGACTGTCTTGCAATTTATGAAGAAGGGGATTGAAACCACTTACCATGGTGCTGTTTGTTTAGGACTGCCTTCTTCTGTTGGGACAGGACACTGCAAAGGGGAAATCATGTCTGAAGCACAAAAGACCACAAGGATTTGCTGGCAAGTTTAAAAATAGGAGCACACACAACTGCTTGGCTCCTCGTCCTCCGACTACTGCATAAAGGCTCCCCTTACTAACCCACTAGCTCACGAGTTGCTTTTGGTTTCAGCATCACTTCGGGAGGTGAGAGAGTCCCTGCTTCAATGGGCCCCCCCCTGCACTGGACTCCTCTTGCTGTGCTGATCCTCTGGACGTTCTGGGGCAGAGTCGCTGGCTCATTTGCATCGCCGAGCAGACCTCCCCCAGTACCTTAGAACGGGACTGTCTTGCAATTTATGAAGAAGGGGATTGAAACCACTTACCGTGGTGCTGTTTGTTTAGGACTGCCTTATTCTGTTGGGACGGGACACTGCGAAGGGGAAAAATCACCTTCCCACCCACCCCGTTCCCTCCTACCATTAAATACTCAGCTAGCTCCTCCCACCAACTTAGGGGCTGGCCTACATACTCCTAGATATTGCATCCTGCCATTTACTAAATGCTGGCAATTGTTTTTATCCTAGGGAACATATCTCTACTGGTGTTGTGTACTGTTTGTCCCCTGTTGTTACAAAGTGCTATCAATACTGTTGTTTAAGTGCTTGCAGCTGTTCTACTAAATGGCCTGGTGCATGTGGTATTTTTGGATCTGTAACAACATCTTACTGCAACTAGAGTTATCGCCAGCTGTTCTACTGTAAACTTTGATAACCTTGTGACCTAAGCAGCTATCTGTTGCTTTTCTCCTTTGTTGGGGTCACCTGGTAACTCACCAGTGCTTTCTGTACCAGTTGTGTCACCACTAACTAGTCATGAGTCTCCCTCCCTTAGCCTCCACAGCCCCCCTCACCTCCCTCAGCCTCCAGTCCCCCCTCGCTGTTACGCTGGGAGGACTAATCTAGGGCACTCCACCCTTCACCCAAGTGACCGCTACCTGTGTGCATCACAGATCTAAGGTCAGTAATGTGGAACCTCCCTCCTTGAGGCTGCCAAATATGCCACCTATGACTGGTTGCGTGGGGGCCTCATTCCAATCACATGGGCTACAGGCCACCAGGTCCCCCCTGAAGTCCCCTTCCACCTGGCTATCTGCCAAAGGTATGAAGTTGGTTCACCTGAATGTTAGAAGTTTACTACCTAACATAACAGACTTGACAGCATGGGTGGCCCATTATAACCCAGATATTATGGGGATCTTGGAAACCTGGCTGAAACCACACATCCCAGACTCTGCATATGCCCTCTCGGGTTACAACCTCCTCAGGCAGGACAGAGCTGGGAACAAAAGGGGGGGTGGGGTGCTTCTATACTACAAGGCTCACCTTAATGTATCCATTATAGCGCACAACTCTCTCCCACCCCCTGCTGCTGAGACCCTACATGCTCTACTCCTGCTTGGCAATACCAAAAAGATACACTGGTATGTGCTTACAACCCACCTAAGGGTGGCATGCTAGGGCTCTCTTCACTCCTAAATAGTCTTAGTCCCTCTGTTGGCTCTAATGAGCTGCTGGTCCTGGGGGACTTCAATCTAAACTGGGTGGGCAACAACGCCCTTACTGGTGGGTATCTCCCTCAGCCAACTCATTGAGGACCCCACAAGGCTCTCCTCAAGAGGTGACAAGGGATCCCTCATTGATTGGGTGTTGAGTAACAGACCAGACAGAATAGTCTGCAGTGGCACCCTCCCTGATGTCATCTCGGACCACTCTCCTATCTATTGCATCTGGAGCATCTCTGCTCCTAAAATTCCCTGCAAAGTGATCCAGATGAGGGACTTCTCCAAACTCATTGTAGAAGATTACCTCTCTGACCTGTGTCAAACTGATTGGTCCCAGGTCACGGGTGCAAATGACCCCTCTGTGGCCCTAGACAACTTTCTTGCTGTCTACACCCTCCTGCAAGGCAAGCATGTGCCACTAACAAAAAGGAGGGTAAGGGGTACAGTCACTAAGTGGCTTCATGGAGATCTTATCTCCCTCAGAAAGATCAGGGACAAATGCTGGGTTTGCTACAAGGTCTCCCTCTCCAATAATGACCTACAGGAGTACAGATGAGTGAGAAACACTTGCAAAACAGCCATTCGCTCTGCCAAGAGTGAATATTGTCAATCTGCCTACTCTCCTCTGCCAGAAACTCGAGGAGCTTCTGGTAGAACATCAATAACCTGGTCGGTGGGTCCACTAGAGCTCTGGTCTCTGACATGCACATTGGTGGGGTACATTGCAATAACCCCCATATGGTTGCCATTGCTTTCAACACCATGTTCACTGAGCTGCCGGCTCTCTCCTTCCTCTCCCATATCCACAAAACATGGGACACTACCCCAGTTGAGGCAAGCCCTCGTCCCCCCTTCTACCTCAGGGTCATCTCTGTCCTGGAGACCCAGAAGCTTCTTGATGGGCTACCCCTCATTCTACTGCGGGGCATGACAGCCTTGAGCCTTACCTACTCAGACTTGGGGCCTCCATACTTGCCCGCCCTATCACCCACATTTTCAACAGATCCCTTCTGATGGGTGTCATCCCTGACACTTGGAAGGTGGCCAAAGTCATCCCTGTTCACAAACAGGGTGACCCCAAGGACCCCAGGAACTACCAACTGATAGCGATACTGTCAGCGATCAGTAAGCTTCTAGAAAGGATGGTTGCTTCGCAGATCTCCCATTACCTGCAAGCCTATGATGTATTCTCCCCTGCCTGACATGGGTTCCAGAAGGGCATAGTACTTCCTCTGCTCTAGCGGTTGTCTCCTTTGAGATTAGAACTGCTGCTGATCAAGGCAAACTGACTGGTGCCATCTTTGTGGACCTCTCTAAGGCCTTTGACCATGTTGACCACTATCTCCTGAGCTCCTCTCTCCAGTCTCTGGGCTTCTCCCGGCCCGTACTAGCCTGGATCAGCACCTACCTCTTGGGCAGACAGCAGTACACCTCATTTAACAAGGCCCTGTCAAAGCCTGCCCCAGTCAACTGTGGGGTCCCTCAGGGTTCTGTCTTAGGGCCCCTCCTCTTGTCCCTCTTTATTAATCAGCTGCCCTTGGCCCTGGCCCATGGGCGCTTAGTCATCCTGTTCAGCTCCCAGGATAGCTCGGACATCAACAACAAGCTCAAAGCTGACTTCAACCAGATCCAAACATGGCTGGTTGAACACAAGCTTGCTATCAACTTGCTGAAAATCCAAACCATGCTTTTTGGTTCCACAGCTAAACTAAAAGTGGCTCCTTCCCCTCTAAGGATCTCATGTGCTGATGGATCCTTCCTACATGATGCTAAATCTGTCAAGTACCTGGGGGTGACTCTAGATCCACAACTGGACTGCACTCTGCACATTCGCAATGTCTGCAAGGTCTCAAACCGTAAGTTGGGCCTTGCATATAGAGCAAAATGTTGCCTCATCCTGGCAGCATGTCTCACCCTAGCCAAAGGCGTCCTCTTACCTACGCTCTCCTATGGCCTTGTCTCCTTTGCCCTCACCACAAAAAACAATCTCTCCAAATGGGATACGGCACACAATAATATATGTCACTTTGCTCTCTCTGCTCCCTGCCTCACTCACTGCTACCAGCTCTATTCTCAGCTGGAATGGCTTCCTCCTGAAAAACACTGTTCCTTTGTACTAGGCAACTTCATTGATAAGGTCATCAGAACTGCCACCCCTACTGTCCTTGCAGCTTCCCTCATTCCTCCTTCCTCCTCCTACCAGCTAAGGTCCAACATCTCCCATGTCCTTCTGGTGCCTAAAACACGTACCCAGATGGGTGACTGGGCCTTCACTACCCTTGCTCCAAGGCTATGGAACTCTCTGCCAGCGAGCACTCACTCCTCCTCCTCCACCTCCCATTCCTGTTTTAAGGTTTCCCTCTGGGGCTTCCTCAAATCTGACCTTCCCTGCCTCTGCACTTAAGTTACTCCTGCTGCTTGCCCAATGTTCCTTCGGCTCTATGGTGTAGGGTATCCTGTCCTTCCCCTCCAGTGAAACATATAGGGGTTCAGTGTATCAGATAATAAGGAGCCTTCCTTGCTCTTCTGGATCAAGCTATGCTAGGCCATCTAAGTGTTCCTTTTGACTCTCCTATCCCCCTCTCGTAATCTCCTTGATGTACGCCTCAACCCCTAGCCTCCAGATGTTGTGTTGGCTGATATCCCCAGCTGACTGCTGGCCTCCTATGTATGAAGCTATTATCTTCCTACCACTGGGTAGTTAAGGTCCCCTGGTATTGCTTCATTTACCTCATTTATGTCTAATGTTCTTACTTGTACCTGCTCTTATTGTTTTCCTGCTGTACCTGATTGTATCCTTGTAATCATGTATGTAGCTCTGTAAAAATCATGTATGTATCTCTGTAATAATCATGTATGCATCTTTGTAATCTCCGGGGTCACACCTGAAAATAGGCATCTGGTTGTCTAGTGTGCTTACCTGGTAAACAAAAAACAAATAAATAAATAGTAAATGGAGGTACCAAGGTGATAGGAAAGCAAGTGTGAATTAGGAGAGGGGTGCCACCCAGATGGTATTGTCAGTGTAGAAGTAGGAGGTAAGGTGTAGAGGCAGCCCAAGGGGTTATGTTAGTGTTGAGGAGGTGTAGGGGTGATGCATATTTTTATGTTATTTTTTAGATACTATACAGTATGAAACAATATTAAAGGGAATTTTAGGATACATTTAGCTATTATACAGCAAAGGGAAGTAAATGGAATTGAAGGGAAAAATAAATGCTATGAATGTACTAGATAATTTAAGTCTTTTTTTAGTGGATGTTCAAAAATCGATTTAAGAGGTATACAATTTGTGATTTGGGGATGTAAAACTTTTAAGAATATTGGATGTATAAAAGATCTAAGGAGAGTTACAGGAATGATAGATTTTCCAGGTACTACAGGAAATGCAATGATTAATTTCAGTTTATTGTTGCTGGAATACATATTTGGAACAACATTGGCTCATTGTGGATAAAGTCATTAATGTCAAGATAATATCCTTAAATGTTAGTGGTGTTAATTCACTCTCAAAACGTTCTCATATATTTACATATTTTCAAATAAAACACCTAAATTATGCACATGCAAGAATTCCTTGCTAGAAAAAGAAATTATTATGATAAGAAAAAATGGATAGATACAAGCTTTCACAATACTGGCACAAAAAAGAGCTGAAGCGTGGCTATATTAATTAAAAAAGGCCTCAATATTAAAATTGATGAACATTTTTCAGACAATGAAGGAAGAATTGCCCTAATAAAAACAGATATAAAAGAGGAGGAATTAATTATTGGCTCAGTCTATGCACCATTTGAAAATACTAAAATTTTGGGGCAACGTTTGTAGAAGAATTGCAAAAAATTACAGTCTCCTAATGTGATATTAGCCGGAGAATGTAATGCAATGTAGAATCCTTATCAAGATAAAATGTCTCTTCCCATACATAATACACTTACCTCAAAAAAATTGTTTCTTTTCTAGAAAATGAATAATTAATATATGCCTGGAGACACAAGAGTCCTACCACAAATGCATACAAATATTTTGACAAAAAAAAAATCTTTACAACGACTGACTATTTCTTTATTGCTAAAAATCTAGTACAATATCTTAAATTATCAGATACTGATTCAATATTCATATCTGATCATGCCATGTCAGTAATAGAAATAATGCATACTAATAAAAATAGGAAATACTCAAGGACATGGACATTAAATAATGGACTAATAAAAGATGGAGTTTTTATTGAAAATATATAAACATCAATACATGAATACTGGATTTATAACTATAACGAACATAAGTCTTCATTAGCTTTATGGGATGCATTCAAAGCCACAATTTGTGGAGTTATATTATCATATAAAATCAAAATTAATAAACAAAGAAAAAGAGAAAATGAAGAAATAGACTAAGACAACTAGACACTTTAGTGTTAACAGATTTAAAAAAATATATAATAAGGAATGATACTTATATAAATAAAAAAACAGGAACTCAAACAGCAAGAGACTACAAGACTAGCTAGGGGTATAAAAGGTATAAGTATTACAATACAGATACATCTGGAAGACTTTTAGCATCTCTTCTAAGAAATGAAAAACACATAAAAAACACTACAATTTCTATCAAAAATGAACAAGGAATATCATATTCAACTAATGAGATCATTGCACAATGATTTTTTGATAAATATAAAGAAATGTATAACAACTTTATTCCAGACTGTTTCAATATGGAAAACTTCATAAAAAAGCCACAATTCAAACAAATAATTTTGCATATATCCCAATTACAACTCAATAAGTAAATGAAACAATAAAGGAACTCCCCAAGAAAAAATCTCCTGGCCTGGATGACTTCACAAATGATTTTTTCCAAAGTTTTGCAAATGAACTGACACAATGGATTTTAAAAATAATAAACAAGCTATTACTAAACAGTGAGAATTCTAATCTTCCACTCTCAATGTAAACAGCTAAGATAATATTAATCAATACCTAAGGAGGACAATCCACTAGACTGAACTGAAGGATATAGACCCATTGCAATCCTAAACTCGGATTGTAAACTACTTCCCAAACTTGCCAATAACAAAATTCAACCAAACTTGGGTTTATATATACATCAAAATCAGTATGGATTCATGAAGGGATGAACATTAAACCAAGCAAACAGGAAAATCCAGGCCCTAATTAATTTAATTAATACAAAAAAAAATACCAAAATGATGCATATTATGCAGTGGCAGTAGATGCCAGCAAGGCTTTTGATTTATTAAACTGTGAGCATACCGTATAGTGTGAAATGTTGGAGCAGTATGTAATTCCCCCAGAATTGATCCTCCGAATCAAAAAACTATAGTATGATTCCAAATAAACCCATACTTAACAGAAAATATCAATATATGGAGTGCACCAGGGTTGTCCCCTGTCACTAACATTATTTATTTTAGCACTAAAACCATTCTTGAACATAATCAGGAATAATACAAACATAAATGGGATTAAAGCTGACCAAGATCTCATAAAAAATAAGTGTTTCTGCAGATTACACTCTGCTAATTATTAAAAACATTAATACATAACTAGATGCATTTCAATAAGAGATAGAGTTATATTCCAAGATTTCATGCTATAAAATAAACAAAAGTAAATGTATTATTATGAATCTCTCAAGAAAGAAAATACATATTTAAAAATATAAACAAGATTTCAAAATGAAAAAAGCAATAAAATATTTGGGCATACAACCAACAGCCGACGAAGTATTAAATATTAAAATCAATTTTGATAAAGCAAAACAGAAAATACACTTATTATTAAAAAAATTGGAACAAACTTAACACTGTCATTTTGGGGTAAGGTTGATACCATTAAAATGATGGCACTGTCACATTATATATTTGTGGTACAAAATATACTAGGCACTCGTAATCTGACTTGGTTCCAGGATATTAAAAGAATCTTCAGCAAATTCCTATGGCAGAAGGGGGACCTAGAATTGCCTGGAATATACTAACCTCACCAAGAGAGAAAGGTGGCTTGGGATGCCCTGACCCATTAAAATATATGGAGGTGCATATAATATCACTGTATTACCAGTGGACATTCTTTCCAACTAAAGATGATGAAATATATCAAACTGTTATTTTTCCCCATCTGAAGATAAGCTGTAAAATATTTTTCTGAATTTAGAATTATATAAACAGAAAACACATGTCTTATCATCATGGCTAATACTATTTTAAATACATATACACCATTCTACTTTATTACAAATCCCATAGCTATTGTTAAAGATTGAATATAATAAAAGGATATGGGGTAAATTCCAAAATAATCTTTTTAATTTTAAAAACTACATGAAGAAGATATTATGTCTTGGAAAGACATATTGGCAGATGACCAAATCTGGACCTATGCACAATCTAGAGATAAAATGCAAATTAAAGAATGGAACCATCTACACTATTATAAGCAAATTCCAAAAAAATTAAACTATTTCCTTTTTTTTCATATGTATTTTTATCCTCCTCTGCAGGTAGGCATCAATCCTCTTCTCAGCCTCCAGTTGCCTCCCCTAGGTACCGCTGTGACCTGGTACCCCCACAGATTACCCATTGTGGTGGGGCAGGAGGGGAAGGGCCATCCCCCTGCCCCGTGACCATATCTGGAGCGGGCTATTACTGGTGATCATGAGGCGGTGGTGCTAACTTGCTAGAGGGGGCTTCACAGAGCCTGCAACCATTTTAGCTTCTTCCTGGTCCATTCCCATGGCCATGAACTCAAGCACGTGGAGGCATGCATGCATTATGAAGCCATGTTCTTGCATATCCTGGAGTTTGCTACTGCTCCCCATCCTCCACCAGGAGGCAGCCATGGAGCAGGATGACATGCCCATCCATCCCTGGGAGAGGAGAGCTGTTGTGGGACTTTCAATCTTCTCCCTCCATGGTCGACCTCCGGAGGCCCCAGTCTGCTCCTGAAGCCATGTTGCCAGCATGGCATGAGGTGTGCATCCAGCACCTCAACCCTCAGCACCACAGGGCAGGCTTAATGAAAACTATTTTCAATAACACAGTAATAAGATTACCAGTACTAATAAAGCAGCAAAAAAATCTAATTAATAAAGGGATATTGAAATTGTTATCAAGGTTTCACAGAGTTAGTTGTCAAGAAAAAAACAATCCTTTTAATAAAACTAATAACAAATGGAACAACAACACGGGAGTTACTATTACACATAAATAGAGGGAATTAATATGACAACAAAATAACAAACATTATATCTCTGCAAAAAATTAAATAAATCCAGAGAAACATAATGGACATAGCATACATAACTCGGGCTCAAATTTCCAAAATTAATACAGAATACTCCAATTCATGCTGGCATAAATGTGGCAACATAAGCTCCCTAATACACTGCTTATGGTCATGCCCCAAGATCAGATCATGGTGGGAGAAACTTCAAAACTACTTAAAGATATCATACATTTAGAGATAACTTTAGACCCTGATAAATTTCTGTCAAATAATCTGATGGAGATGGTTTTGACTATCTCACAAAAAAAAAATATTATGCTAGCAACTATGGTTTTAAAAAGGATGGTGTTGGAAAATTGAAAAAGTAAAAATATTCGTGATTTTGAAGTGAATAAATGGTGATATATTTTAAAGAGACACTACCAGTCAAGAAACTTGGGAAAGGGATCTTGGGGATCTTGGGGTTATCATCTCTGATGACCTCAAGGTAGGGAAACAGTGTGACAAGGCAGCAGGTAAAGCAAATAGGATGCTGGGATGTATAGGCAGTGGCATCATCAGCAGGAAAAGGGAGGTCATAATTCCGCTATACATGACACTAGTGAGGCCCCACCTGGAGTACAGTGTACAGTTCTGGAGACCATACCTACGTAAGGACATAGACAGGGTAGAGAAGGTTCAGAGGAGGGCAACAAAGATGGTGCAGGGAATGCATCACAAGTGAAGGAACTGAACATGTACTCCCTGGAGGAGAGGAGGGAGAGAGGGGATATGATAGAGACATACAAGTATCTTACAGGGAGGAACAGGGTGCAGGAATACACTATTTTTTTAAGTGAAAAAGATGTTCCAGGACTAGAGGGCATGGGATGAAGTTGGAGCGAGGGCGATTCAGAGAAACATGAGGAAGAATTTCTTCACAGAACAGGTGGTGGACAAGTGGAACACCCTGCCAGAGAAGTGGTGGGGGCTGAAACAATCATGGGATTTAAGAATGCATGGGATAGACATAAAGGAATTCTGGAGGTCAGGGATAAGGGGCAACAGACTTCTAGGAAAACATAAACTGAACTTACAAGCTCAAATGGGCAGACTGGGTGGGCCATAGGCCCTTATCTGCCGACACTGTCTATGTATCTATGTATCTATGTAAACTACTGTATGAATTAGATCCAAATCTTGCTGATCAATATGCTTCCAACTGGACAGATATTAAATCAATCCAGAGAAACATAATGGACATTGCATACATAACTCCGGTTCAAACTTCCAAAATTAATACAGAATACTCCAATTCACCCATTATGAGAATTTAGGGATAGAAATCTCAATGAAAGTTCCATCCCACCCTAGTTTTTGTACATATAATTAAAATGTAAATTATAAAAATTGATTCTGACAGTAATATCTTAGACAGATGGAAAAAATATAAGCTTACCCTGCTGAAGTGTAAATGTGAAGGGTGGAGAGAATGGTGGGAAGGAGGGATATACCCCATTTACCGATCAAGATATAGTAGTTTATTTTTATAAAACATGATATATCTTAAATCCTGAGATATAAACAAAAATGGTTCTTCTGAATGTGTAACTTGAATGATTATATGTGTAATAAAAATTATTGAACCTCCCAAGAAAGAGAAGCAATCACGAACTATAAGGGATGACAGGCAGGAAGTTCAGCTGTGAACAGTCATGACTAACACCTAATCACAGTTGTTAGAGGTGTCAGATATGTTAAAGAATTGCAGTGCCAGTGTGTGAGGCAAAATCATCCCCATTAAGCATCGGGGCATCCAGTATGAACAGAAAGGGATGCCATAGGATATCACTGCCACCTATAAATACTGTACCTGGAAGTTTGTCTAGATACTCACTGTAGATTAAATACCCACATAAACAACCTGGTCAAAACAATCGGGCAAAAGTTGGGTCTGCTGTACAGAATCAGAAGGGAACTCCCCCAGAGATCATGACTTCAGGTAGTTAATACTGTGCTATGAAATTCTTGTAAATATGTACACCTGTAACTATGTACCTATTTATGTAAGCAGTACTATGAATTCCCATGTAATCTATTGTGTATATGAAACTATGTAGCTAAGCAGTTATGAAAATAATGTTACCCATGTAACTATATGTAGTCATGCAGTTATATACATGTGCAACTATGTAAACTCACCACTGAAAAAAGTGTCTCTTGAAAATGAGTGCCAGCTCAATGGGATTGTACCTGTTTATGTTCTCAAGAATAAGATACTTTCTAGTAATACAGTAGTACTAATAGCTGCCTTGCAGAACATCCCAAGCTGACATCTCTATTATCCATGTTCTGATTAAGTGGCTTTCATTGTACATCTTATTTCAGGGCGTCATATGAAAAATTCCAGCCATGAGAATATACTGTGATTTTCCAGGTACTAAACTGCATCCAACCAGTTGCTGTAGTTGTACACTCACACAGTCCAGCTCCAGCTAGCAGTGGCAGCAGCATATATTTATTTTTGGTAGCATGTCTCATTTCAGGGTGTCATAAGAAAAATCCACAGTTGCTTGTAGCAGCCTGACTTACTTATTCTGTCACTTGTCGAAAAATATTGGAGTACAGAATTTATTTATATTTTGCATTTAACATAGAAACATAGACTTTGACGGCAGATAAGGACCACTTGGCCCACCCAGTCTGCCCATTTCCCTACCTACTGGATAAGCTGCAGATTCAAGTTAACCAACCGCCTACTTCCTGCCATCCCCCACTACAATTGCCTTGTGTCTGTCCCATGCATGTTTGAATTCCCCCACTGTTTCAGCCCCAACAACCTCCCCAGGAAGGCAGTTCCACGCATCCACCACTCTCCGTGAAAAAAGATTTTCTCACATTACCCCTGAGCCTTCCTCCCTCTATCTTTAAATTGTGTTCCCTTGTTCTTACACATCTCTTTTTCTGAAAGATGCTACCCTCCTGGACTTTGTTGATTCCCTTGAGGTACTTGAACATTTCTATCATGTCCCCCCATCCCTCCTTTCATCAAGGGTATACATATTAAGCTCACTCAGTCTCTCTTCATATGATTTCTGATGCAGACCCTGCACCATTTTAGTTGCCCTCCTCTGGACTGCTTCCATCCTGTCTATGTCCTTGCATAGATGAGGTCTCCAAAACTGCACATAGTACTCCAGATAGGGTCTCACCAACTGTCTGTACAAAGAGATAACCAGTTCCCTTTTTCTACTTGTGATGCCCCTTCCTATGCATCCCAGTATCCCCCTGGCTCTCCTCACTGACTTCTCACATTGCTTACCTACCTTTAGATCATCTGATATGACTACCCCCAAGCCTGGTTCCATTTTTGTTGTTGTTGTTAGTACTTCCCCTGCTATTGTGTGCTCTTCTTCTGGGTTTTTGTTTCCCAGGAGCATTACTTTGCACTTCTTTGCATTGAATCTAAGTTGCCATATGTCTGACCATTCATCCAACCTTGCCAAGTCCCATCTTATCCTTTCTACCCCCCCTTGTGTATCAACTCTGTTACAGATCTTTGTATCATCTGCAAAGAGGCATACCTTTCCCTCCAGACCCTCTGCAATGTCACCTATAAAGATGTTAAAGAGGACTGGACCCAGTACTGAGCCCTGAGGTACTCCACTAGTGACCTCCCTTTCTTCGGAATGTGTTCCACTCACTATTACCTTCTGTGTCCTGTTGTGCAGCCAGTTTGCAACCCAGGCTACCACCCTGGGACCCACTCCCAAGCCGGCTAACTTGATTATTAATCTTTTGTGTGCGACTGTGTCAAATGCCTTGCTAAAGTCTAGTTTCCACGAAAGTACATTACGAGAACTGTGCTGGGGACAATGACACACAGCACAGTACCATGTGGTGGCTTATAGTAACCTGTCAAAATTTACTTGATTACTTGAGGAAAATTCTGGGAGAACAGAATAAATGATAATTGTGATTAATGAACAACTAGCACAAAGTGCATTACAAGAACAGTGTTGGGGCAGTGACACACAGCAAAGTACTATGTAGTAGCATATAGCAACCTGTCAAATTTATTTAAGTACTTGAGAACAATTCTGGAAGAACAGTGTCACAAGGTTCAATTTCCAATATGTTTTATTACCCCCCTCCCAAAAAAAAAAGAAATTAAAACCAAAGCAAAACCATAATTCAAACAGAAAGGGCAGGATTCATAAAGATATTGCTCTCGGCACATCTCAGATGCTCAGGTGTAAATGAAATGCACCAAGCACAAACTGTGGTATTTACAGAAGATGAGCTGGGGGATGCTTCCTTGTGCATCCCATCTGTGAATACCACAGTTGCACCTAGCCAGGGGGGTGCCAGCGCAACCCCCTGGTCCTGCTGGGAAATTAATGGGGCAGTGCATTACATGATGCACTGTGCCCAAATGTGCCATTCAGAGCCAACAGCATGCAAATGAGGCCATTTGGCATGCATGGCAAAATAGGAACATTTGCATGTCATTATGGCTCAATTTGAATGCACCGAGCAAGGCTACACCCAACAGAATGCACTGGGTGCCCTGCATGTATGGCAGTACTGTCACATACCCAGCACCCCATCAGGTGAATGCAACCCCCCTCCACCAAAGACACTGTGTGAATGTTGACACAAGTCATTCAAAATGTGCATGATAGTTTATGGTACACACTGCAAGCCCATTGGTCGACACGGTTGACCAATGAACTTAGAATTGTACAGTAGCTGTCATTCACAGACAACTCTATTGGTGGGCAGCCATGGTGGTATGAGGGTGGGTTGAGCTGCCCACCAATGTTGGGGCTATGACAGGATGGGGGGAGCATGGTGTGTTGGGGTGTCTGAGTGGGTGGGGGGTGGGAGGTCTGCTAGGCTACTGGTGGGGGGACTTATGGATATGTCACCAGTGCATTAGAGCCAGGGTGGGGAGGAAGGGGTTCTGATGGTTCACCAGTAGTGCCACAGGGAGCGGCTTGTGAATTAGGATGAGGGTGGGGGGTTTCAGTGATTTTACACCTACTGCTGCAGAAAGCAGCATTATGATGGGGATGCAGGTGGGGGGGTTAAGTGATTTCATAACTACTACTGCAGGGAGTGGCATTATGACGGGAATGCAGTCAGGGGAGCACACTGGACTGCCAGGGTGGGCAGACTGCCATGCTGCTGTCTGCAGTACAGCAGCCTGCCTATGGGAGGCATGTGATTTAAGTCTACATGTTGTAGACTTATCGTTCGGGGGCATATCTCTGGACTTTCCCCGGAGATGTACCTCCTGGTTGTGCTGTGAATGAGGCTGGGCACAATATGCATGGGCACATCCCCTTTACTGACCCTTCATTTGTGCTGCATATCCTTTTGGGTGGTATGCAGCACATCTGCAATGCATTGGCACATCATGGATGGCAGGCACATCACCCCCCTGCCAGAATTGCACCAGTGCACAAGTCAGGGATGTGCCGGCACATCTTGGATTTGCTGGGTAAATCTCTTTTGAGAATCCTGCCAAAAGAATCCATACAGGATATTCAGACAGGTAATACAATGATTAGCATCACCTGGAGTTTGCCTAATGCCTGGATCCAGCACCAGTCCAGAGCTCTGTCTTGGATATAGCTCTGCCACAAGCAAACAGATGAGACTTAGAAGATATCAGCTTTATTTATATCCAGGTGTTGCATGATTGGCTTAAGGTTTGTCAGTTAGGACATCATTTGATAACAGAACTAAATAATAATACTAATATTTTAAATTCATAGGCCCAGATATTCAAAAGGGTTGTGCATGGTGCAACAGTGTTGCACCATCCACAACTCACTTATGCACCCTGGCACGATATTCAAAAGAGAAAAGTGCGCCGCACAAATCCCGATGCACCGGAGCACATCAGTAATGTATGCAGGCACAGGCGGGGGGGTGTGCCCATGCATAACCTGCACAGGCCGATATTCAGCCCGGGATGTGCATAGTCATGCATGCACAACTCCTACCTGCACCTGCACAAAGTTAAGCCCCCCAAAAAAGGAACAAGTGATGGCCACCCACAGGTAAGCTGCCGCATTGCAGGATGCAATATGGCAGTTGCCACCTGTGGGTGGCCACCCAAGTTCCTGACACACCTGGTGGTGCCCCCACATGCCCCATCGTGGGCATCCCTGGAGCAAAACTCGCATAATATCCCTGGTGGTCCAGTGGACCGATCACACCGATCAGGCATTCGTAACATAACAGACCCCTACTACCCTGGTGGTCTAGTATACCCCTCCCCACCCACTCACTGAGCCCCACCACCGCGCTCCCCCCATCAGCCAGCTGGCAGCAACACCCCACTCGCTTGCCGCCCAGCCACCTGCCGACTGACAGCTCAGTAGGGCTGCATGTCCATTGTTTCACAGCGTGAGCCAATGGGCTTTCAGCCCATTCCGTACTACTCAGTCCAGATATGTGAAAGAATCATTTACATATCCGGACTGAGTAGTACTGTATGGGTTGCATGCCCATTGGCTCACACTATGAACCAATGGGCGTGCAGCCCTAACAAGCTGTCAGTCGGTGGGCGGCAGGGTGGCAGGCTGGTGGGGTGCTGCCGCCCGCCGGCTGATGGGGGGAGTGGGGTGATGGGGCTCAGTGAGTGGGTGGGGAGGAGGGTACACTAGACCACCAGGGTAGTAGGGGTCTGTTATGTGTTACAGATGCCCATGATCGGGCGGCAATCGGTCCACTGGACCACCAGGGATATTGGACATGGGGGGACTATACAGATGCCTGTGATCAGGCACATAGAGGTCCACTGGATCACTAGGGATATTGGATGTTTTTTTTTATTTTACGTGAATTCCCGCAATCAGGCTGCAGGGGGCACCAGTCCCTGATGGCTGCTGCCTGGCAGGGTGCCAGGCACAAGTCATGGGGAATCGGTGCACCTGCATGCTAATGGCATGCAAATGGGGCTGTAATGAGATGCAAATGGCCCCCTGTGTGCCTTGCATAAATTATGGCCCCATTTGCATGTCCTCTTTTGAATATCGCAGGTGTTGTTCATGGCACAAGGGCACTTGTGCTAGCGCATCTCCATGCTCCACTCTGGCCACTTGCACTGGTGCAGTGCCACTGCACCATGCACAGTGGGGGTGGCCAGGGTGCGATATTCAAAGCTGCTGCACCATAGGGCAGCTCCATTGAATATAGCCCAGGCCACACCCCTGCGCAACAAAGTTGAGCTGCGCCCAGGCTTGCGCCATAGCCTGGCACAGTTTGAATATCCAGGCCATAGTGTAAAAAACATTTATAAATTAATTTCAGATCTTTATATAGATAAGACAAATAAATACAATAGGTATATATCATTCAGGTAAGTATATTTACAGTGTTATTTTTTTTTTATAGCATAACTCCACCTTCTTCTAGAAGAGTCCCCCATCCTAGAGCCTGCCTAAATCTAGGAGATGTGTGGCCAGCCAATCCTTAGAAACAGGGGACAAGGAAATGAAGAGGCACACCAGAGAAAGCAGGTAGGCATGGGGCCTATAACAAACATTAAACAAAAACAAACAAAAAATAGCCATGTCATCTCTTTATGCCAGCGTCCTGACACAAGTTACTCAGCATCTTTTTAGCATTTAGCAGTATTGCTGTTGACCATTCATCTTATTTCAAAACAAACTCTGGTCAGAGCCACTATGGCTCAAAAATCATATTTTATAGGGATTAGGAGCCATCTACAGGGAAATTCTTCACTTTGACTTGTATTGGTTTTACAGCAAAATACAATAATTAGGCTTCCATAGAAAACAATGTAATCTAAAGAAAACATGGGGAAATTGCCCTGGTGTTACAGACAAATTGCCAAATCATTAAAAAAATATGTGAGATGCAGATTTTTCATATGGAACCATGGACCATCTTCATCCAGCAGCCCATAAAATGGCTTCCCAGTAGCCTTGTGGATCCTAAGGGTGAAGTTGTGCTCATCGTGATCCACCCTAGACATTATGGGTGGCAACTTTTAGATGTAGATCAAAAATAAGCAAACTCATTTTAGAAGTTTTACAGTGTTTGTCCATCCTGGCCAGTGCTTTCTGCAGCAGGGTGACATCAGAAAACTCTTCTTACTTTGCCCAACCTGCTCCCAACACCTCTTCTCATAACCCCTCTCTACAGCCAACTGGGCTTGCCCTTCCCCCAACCTACCCTGCATCATCTTGACTTCATATCATTCTGGCTCCTGCAAGTCTCATCTATCCAATCCCAACACCAGCTGTAGCCCATTTTCTCCCTGATGCTGGCCTGTAGTTTTGTTCCCTGTTGATACTTACTCACCAAACTCTGAATCAACACTTTAGTCTTGGTCTGATTTCTGGCTGATGAGTGCTGCATTGTGGAGAACCATAACTCCTTATGCTCCAAGCTGTCCTTGCAAATTCTGTGCTCAGCACCTGGAGAGTTAGGTGGAGGTCTTGGAGTGAAGGATGCTACCTGGCATTCCAAGAAAGTGAAAACCTGTGTTAAGTATTGTAGCATCACATGGCAGTTGCACCAGCTGCTGTTCTGTTGTTGTAAGGAAGCCATGAGCCAGACTGGGTCTATGATAACAATGCTGGCAGTCTATCAGCTGAAAGTGAAGCTGATATTAGGTAAACTGTATGCACACTGTTCTTTCACAGTTAACCCAGCTGGTCGATGGTTGCATTGCCATGCATAGTTTCATATGAATGAGCTCATTCACACAGTGCTGTACATCAAGGATAGTCAACACTCCAAGATGGAAGATATGGAAAAGTGATGGTGCTGAGTCAAATGCACAGAGGCTAGTTTGATGAGCTGCTGGCTTGTCAGATCACTGCTGCTGAGGCATGGGAGCAGTTTATAATTCATGGAGAGAAGCAATTTGATCCTAGATTTGCTTAAAGAGTGAGAAGATATATTATTTAATGTCATTTTAAAAATGAAAAGTTTCATTGTCATAGCTTCAAAGTTGCTCTCACAAAAATAATATTTCATATGCTGAAACAGTGAAAGTTGTTGGTGAGTATATATTAGCATTTCAAATGCATAATAAATAACTCCTCATGGGTCAGATATTCAAAGCTTTATGCCCAGTGCAAATCCATAGTGCTGGAATAGTGCTGAATTTGCACTGGACTGAAATATTCAAAGGCCCTTTTAGCGCCAGCACTGTGTGATAGTGCAGATGCTAAAAGTTAATGTATGCAGGGGAGGGAGGGAGGTAGGAGAGTGGCCATGAATGCCGGCGCACCGGCATATTCAAAATAGTAGCACTGCACTTCAAGTTGTTGGGCCCCATGACCTCCCATCCCTCCATCGAGATAGTACAACAGTATCCATATGTCACATTGGAAGTGAGGGTATTTCAAACTCTTTGCTCCCATCTCTCCATCCAGATAGTACAACAGCGTGAAAAATGGGAAACACTGGCAAAGTTACCAGCGTGTGTAGAAACTGTGCAATGCACGGTCACAGTGTGCTCATTTTTTGGAATTTGTTTTATCTAATTTTCAGCAACGGCATTACGGGACCTCCCCTCATGAACAGTGCAACTGTGATTTTGTTAATACATCACAAAAGTTAATTTTGCACAGCGACCATGCCATTGTGTGCCAGAGGTGCAAAATCACATTCTGGACAGGATGTGCAAAATGACAACTGTTCCGTTCATAAGGTGGTGTAAAAAATGGCAATGTTGAAAATCTGGAGTGAAAATATGAAAAATTGGCAAAGTTACCAACGTGCATAGAAAGTATATAATGCACACTCGTAATGAACTCATTTTTTGGAATCATTTCACCAAATTTTCAACATGGGATTTATGGGTCCTCCCCTCATGAACAGTTGCACTGTCATTTTGTTAATCCATCCCAAAAGTTGGTTTTGCACAGCAACCTTTCTATTCTGTGCCACAGATGTGAAAACACATTTTGGGCAGGATATAAAAAATGACAGCTGTACCATTCATAAGGAGGTGTTAAAAAATGGCAATGTTGAAAATCTGGAGTGAAAATATAAAAATTGGCAAAGTTACAAGCATGCATAGAAACTGCACAACACATGCTTGTAACAAAGTTATTTTGGGGCTTTTTTTCACCAAAATTGCAACATGGGCTTTTTGAGACCCCACCTCATGAACAGTGACACTGTCATTTCATGAATCAGTCTTGAAAGGTGATTCTACACAGCAACCACAAAATCACCTTTCAGGACCAAAAAATGAAGTAACAGTGTCAGTGCTCATGAGGTGGAGGTCCAAGAACCCCATGTTGAATATTTGGTGCAAAATGTCCTAAAATTGACCAAGATATCGACCTAAATTGAACCCCCCCCATTGAATCCCATTATATGGCTTACATTGATTCCTCAGATCGCAGTTCGGCTTTGAAGAGTGTAGAACTATCCTGGTCCAGAGGAGATCGCTGATCCCAACCTCTAGAGGGTAAGTATGGGTGAGGTGGTGTGCGGAGAGGTGGGTGCACAGAGGGAGGATGGGGATGGGAGAGGGGGGAGTGAGGAGATGATGAGGGATGGTTTTATTTTTTGCAGGGTAAAATTAAAAAAATACTTTGAGGGATGGTTTTCTTTTTTCACAGGTTAAAATAAAAAATAATAATTGGGCACACTGGGGTGGGCTATCAGTATGCCACCAAAGTTGGGGGTGTCATGATGCTGACAGGTGGATTGGGCACCCCATCGGCGATACTTTGAAACAGGATCCTGCATCAATATTTTTGCAAAGGTTCTCTTCAGCTGTTTTCTGATGGGTCTTTTTTGTGTTTAAAACCTTCAGTACTTCAATATCCTCACTAAGCAGGCAGGAGGCAGTATAGCGTAGTTGGTTAAGGCTCTGATTTGTTGATCTGGAGACCTGAGTTTGAATCCTACAGCCATCTAGGTGCATACTGTGTGATCCTGAGCAAGTCACTTAACTTCCTTGTGTTCCCAGGTCTCATCTGGAAACAAGCTTCAGCTTAGTGTGCCACTCCTGGTTAAACAGTGTTCCCTTTCCCCTTAAGTGGCAACAATACAGCTTAATCAATTGCAGCACTGTGCACTGTGAGAAAAATACCAGCATTCTTTGCAAAACAAAGCTGGTATTTTTTGCACAGTAGTCCTATTGTTCAAAAATAAGCTGCTATTTTTCACACAGTACTCATACCGCATGAAAAATATATCTTTTGTGCCTGACATATCAATTTTCCCATATGAAACAATGGGAAAATTAAAAATGTCATAACTTTTGAACAGATTAATATTTTTTCACCAAACGTTCAAAAGGCACATTTGAGACCTAAAGGCTTTCTATGCTAAAACGTTCACACCACAACATAAAGGCATTCCTGAGATACAGGTGAGCAAAGAAATGTTAAAAAAATAGATTTTTCTGTTTTTTCAACACTTTATATCTCAGAAACCACTTGATGGATTCCCATGACATTTGGTAGATCAAGAGACTTACCCTAGAGATTATGCATGCCAAATTTCATTCAAATCCATTGAAGGGCTCTGAAGTTATAAAGGCTGAAAGTTTGGACTTTAACATAGAAGTGCCATTTCACCCTAACTATACTGGCGCAACTGTGCCAGTATAATATATATATATATATATATATATATATATATATATGTTATAGTGGCATGGTAGCACCACTATAGTTAAGGTTGAGTACCCCATTTATGGTTAAATCAGAAATTTGGCAGCTTAATAACTTTGCCCCCATATGACAGATTTGGCTGAAATTTGGAATGCACGGTTTGGTACCACAGATCTTTGGACTTGCCAAGTTGTCTTATGATCGGATGTACAATTGTGGAGCAAAAGAGCACCAAAAAATTTAGGAATTATGTTTTTTTTGTGTGTTTCTTTGCTCGCACCTAGAGACCACATGTTTTGCGTGGTTGGTCTGAACATGTCAGGGAAAGTGCAGCGGGGTCCCCAGTGTGCTTTTTGAAGATTTTTTGAAAATATATTCAATGATTCAAAAGTTATTCAAAATAACTGAATCCCATTATAGTCTATAGGAAAAGTTAAAATATGCAAAAGTGTCACAAATGCAGTTTTTAGTCTCACAAATGACCCTTGTAGTGTCGCAAATCAGCTGTCTTGTTTTCAGTTGGTGGTCACAGAAATGCTTGGCATTTAAATTTGGGGCCATCTAGGGATACATTTCTTATTGTATTCACCTAGTCGAGCCCTGAGAATGCTAGCCATGTCATTTTCTTGGGGTAAAACACCCCAGAAATATGTTTCTTAAATTTTTGTAAAATGTGTCGTGAAGTACTTTCACATATGCAACACTTTCATAATTTCATTTGCCAAAGTGTCGTGATTTGCAAAAGTACTTTGCAACACTATGCCCAAAACAATAGGGAATCTTTGCCACACTGCTGCAAAAGAACAGTTTGGTCATTTGGGCTGAAATTAAGAGGGAAGTATGTCAAGATCCCACAGATGTGCCTTTTAGTGGTTTGTTGACAACATATATGAGGGCTGCAAAGTTACGGCACTCTGAATTTGACAATTTTTCCCATAGGATAACATTACGGCGTCCGCTGCATGTTTCAGGGCCTATATCTTGAAAATGGTTTGAGATACGGACAGAAAAATGCTTAGTCCCCCACTAGGGTACTAACTACAAAATTAGCCTGGAAAGTCACAGATAATATGAGATTTTACATTATTTTCTATGTCGTATGGTTTCTGAGACATAATAATAATAATTTAGTATTACAAGTGTTCATTTTCTGCTCCGAGGGTCATTATTATGCATACATTATTTGTATTCACTGTGCATCTGAATACACCTTTTTGGGAAAAAAAGTGTGTGCATTTGAGTTACTATTACTACTAGCATTTCCACTTGCATTTCAGTGATTGTTTGCGTAACCGTTTGCGTTAGCATTTCCGTTTACATCACCATGTGCATTACCCTTCGTGTTTGTGTTTGCACTTACATTTGCATTACTGTTACCATTTGAATTTTCATTACTGTTTTTGTTTGTATTTACTTTTGCATCATCGTGTGCATTACCATTTGCATATGCCTTTGTGTTTGTGTTTCCTTTGGCATCATCGTTGGTGTTACCATAAGCATTTGCATTTCAGTTGTGTTACCATGATGATGCGGCGTTACCATGTGTGTCTGTGTGTACGCATGTGTGTTTGTGTTCTGTTTGTGTTAGTGTTTCCTTTGGCGTCATCGTTGGTGTTACCGTTACCGTTTGCATTTCCAATTGCGTTACTGTTACTGTGTGCGTGTTCATCTCCATTTGCATTTGCGTTTCTGTTGGCCTTAGCGTTTGCATTTTCAGTAGCATTTCCGTTGCCAGTTGCATTACTGTTTCCTTCTGCATCGTCGTTGCTGTTACCGTTTGCGTTTCTGTTTGCATTTGTGTTACTGTTTGCATTTTCATTACCATTTGCGTTTGCATTGCCGTAGCATTTGCATTACTGTTTTCATTAATGTTTGCGTTTCTGTTGCCATTAGCATTTGCGTTACCATTTCTATTTTCATTTACATTTGCACTTGCATTTCTCTTACCATTTGCTTCATCATTTACGTTTGCTTCATCATGTGCATTACCATTTGTGCTTGCGTTTGCATTACCATTAGCATTACTATTTTATTTTACCTCACTGTTTCCATCACTGTTTGCATTAACATTACCATTTGTGTTTTTGCGTTTCCATAGTGCAGTGCAAAACATTATGTTTTTGCTATTTTTCTGCACTGTCTTCTGTGACACATAGCACAGCCAGTGTGTGGTTGATTGGTCTGAAATGTGGCAGGTAGAAAGACCTTTGTTCAAGGAACATGCCAGATGAAAAAATGTTGTTCTGTTCCAGAGTTATTGGCATTTGAAGTTGGCCCGCTTCACAGTTACTGATTTTTTGGCCACCAGGTCCACCATTTTAGTGCATTTTCAGCTGCGATTTCCACAATTTTGTGGTAGAAGACTTCTTAAAGGTGCAGAAACATAAAAATTGAATATCTCTGGAACAGTTCTGGCTTTTCACATGAAATTTGGAGGGTGTTGAGTGAATGTCCTGGAGATGTGAATTATCATGTTCATATGTTTGAAAAAGTATTTGCTGCAGAGACACTGTGTGATGCAGTTAATGTTTTGTGCATAGCATTCTGCATAGTGCTACTGGTTTCAAATTAATAGCGTAGGTAGCCCTAGTGGTCCAGAGGTGCCTTGCAGTGGTTTGGTGTGTAAAACATAAACAGGTGTGGAATTATGTCACTCAGATTAATGAAAATGTTTGTTCATTCTGATTCAATAACTTTTGAATGGTGTATCCTATTTGTCTGGCATTTGGAAGGTAGAAAGATTTATAATAGGTCTTTGACTGTGACAATTTTCGGGTCACTGGCCATTACGGTTACTGAATTGTGCCTGCACAGTTGTTTGCTCGTGGCACTGAGTGACCCTTGAATTCACACAGTTCTGGACACATGTGTACTATGAGACATGTCTTCTTTTACTAATTTTTTGTTCCATCGGCTATATGGTTCTTGCATAGCGAAGTGGCAAAAATGTTCTTTTTGGCACTTCTGTGCATTTTTCCTGCCATGACGCTGTGCAACTGTTGAACAGATTCAGTTAACATTTGTTATACATGTTGTGGTATGGTACATGTCTTCATTTACCAATTTTCATTTCATTCGGTCATACAGTTTTTGTGCAGCGAATTGACAACAATTCACATGGGGATCGTGGGGTCCAAAGGACCCCATTCTCCCACCACCACATTCCATTCACTATTTATAGTGCACATTCTCAAAAAGAAGGGAAATTCATGGCAAAAAACTCCATTTAATGCATCAGTTATGGTTGTTCCACAGTAACAAAAGTGAAGAAATTCGGTGTTAGGTTGAAAATCCTAACTGCGCATTCCTCCCAACCCCACCACCACCACACACAAACATACATGCAAGCAGGGGAAGGACCAAGGTAACACAACCAATCACACACAACCAGCAGCAGGTAACAGAAATAACATACAACTATCTAAACCACAAAACCACATGCCCATGCTCCCGTTGGGTGGTGGCTTGGGGTCGTCACTGCTAACTCTGATCCCGGATATTCTACAACCGCAAAACACATATCACTATGGACAACTGGGCATCTTGGGCCATACGCTGCCACCAGCACATGAAATAGATGACACATATGGTATTTTGTGGTTCACAAGATCTGGAACAGGATTTTGCACATTACCTGAAATACTTTAAAAAATCACTTTTGCAAATGCGACAGTATCGTGCTATGCATTTGTGACACTTTCATGTTTGCAAAATCATTTTGTGACACTATTTTGCATGCTTTTGCAAATGCAACCATGTCATGTCTTCTGTTTGTGACACTTTCATGTTTGCTACAGTATTTTGCAACACTATTTTATATGCTTTTGCACATGCGACACTTTCATATATTCTGTTTGTGACACTTTCGTGTATGCGAAAGTATTTTGCAAAAGTATGCTCCTGATGAATGCACATCTTTGCCATCATCCTGCAAGCAAATGGTTGGGTCCTTTGGGCTGAAATGTGTAGGGTGGCAAGACCTGGTCCCACAGATGTGCCTTTTTTTCTGCTTTGGTGCTAAAATACTTAAAGTTGACAAAGTTACAATGTTCCAAAACAGAGAAATTTACCATAGACTAACACTGTGGCACCCATGACACCTTTCACCACCCATATGTTGAAAACGAAGCGAGGTACATCGTTTTTGCTTCTGCCAGCTTGGCTTACCTTTAGGTGAACTAACCTCATAGAACAACTTTGTAAATAATGTATGATACCTGAAGTTGAATTTCTCCTCTTCCCATGGTAACACAGGTATACACCTCCTGCTGGATGTGTGTGATTGGTTGTGTTGCCTTGGTCCTTCCCTACTTGCATGTATATATGTGTGTGTGTGTGTGTGTGTGTGTGTGTAGTGGTGGTGGTGGTGGGGGTGGGGGGATGCACAGTTAGGGTTTTCAACCCTAACACAGAATTTCCTTGCTTTTGCAATTCTGACCTTCTTAGTACTCTGCACAGTTAATTCAGTTGTGGCAGCTCATTTTCTCTTTTTGCCAGGTGAAGCTGTGACTGTAGATTGTGAGACAACCACATACGTAGGTAGTGGTATTAAAGACATCTGTGGCTGATACAGAGCAAGTACTCTGTTGTACTCGACAATACAGTGCTTGTCAGTGTGTATCTTCTGAGGCGTGAGTGTTATGACATGCAACTCAGAAAGAATACGGACACATGAAAATGTCTGTTTCTATGTCCACCATTGCTGAATCCAAACTCCAGCCCTGGAACTTGTGTATTGAAACAGCATATGCAACACATATTGGGAACTGTTTTCTGTTCACATAGATATCCTTAAATACCTGGAACTTAACACAGATATGATCAATCTGCACTGGCTGTTCCATGTTGTCAAAGTGAACATCAAGTGTTTCAATAAACATCTTCTGAACATTGTAAATGAAGGTTATGATGTGACCCACGGCACCATTCACCATGCCATGCTCAACATCAAGATTACACCATAGCATGATGTGTGCATTCTTATAAACTATAAGAACTGCTTCCAGGCAAGCTGTGTGTGAAACATCCGACTTCAGTTCAGAGAGTCATTCAGTCATCTTTGCTACCAGCTTCTGACTTAGAATGACACCATCAATTGTATCAACAGCATGCAGTATGATAATTTCTTGATTCTCTCTCTGCAACATAACACTGTTGAACTCAGCACATTTCTTAAGTCGTGGCATGAGACACACAATGTGTGTGCCACTAGAGTATACATCACTAGAAACATCGCAAGCTGTTTCTATAGATGTAGTATCCATTCTGATTCTTTGACCATGTAATATTGAAAGATGTTCTGGTGACAAAAACCAGTACAAGCTTGATCCAACAATGCCATGTAAGCCAGATCACCACTCTGCCGCATGTTTTGGCACAGCTCGACATAGGTAAATAACTTCCACAGGTTAAAACCTCCAATGCAGCCTAGTGTATTCTTAGCCTGCTTGACAGTCAGAGCTGCAAAGACATGTTCTGCATTAACTGGTGCAAGCTGTAAAAGGTCTCTAAATGCAACAATGATTTTACCACCAAATGCATTGCCATAGTCAGTCCTCAGACTCTCCTGTAGATGCAGGTGTATACAGGCAAGCATAAAATTAGAGACCATACTAATCTCATCACTGATGAGTAACTTCATCTTAGTAAACATAGAACGAAGCTGAGATACAACCGCAAATGACAGCTTATGGTACTCTCCTGCTTTGCCATGCTCTACTGGCAACATGAAGAGATGGTGTAAAGCAACCCCACAGATGTTGTATGCAGCCAGTCCAGTAGGAGCACTAATAGCAACGGACATTGATAAGCCTGTAAGCTTCTGTATTTCAGCCATAATGGTCTCTGTAATGAAGTTCTTTTCTGTACCTGCTGAGCCACTAACATACATCAGTAGTAGTTTGTGGTCATGACAGTCACATTTGTTTTAGTTCATGTTGTATCCCATGATGGACATCACCAGTAACTGCTGAGTGCTCCACACATTGCTGCTCACTGAGTCTCTCAATTCTGCTGGGTCAACACTGCAGTGTGTGCCATGCTTCATAGCACTCTTGACTTCTGACATGAGTACTTCTGTGGCATTCAGAGGCAGAGGTTTTCCAAGGATACCTTCTCCTTTCTGTGAACTGGCAGGAGTGTCCTCCTAAGGTTGTTTCTGTGCCTTCTCAAGCTGTTCCTTCTCAGTTTCTAGTCTCTGTATATATGTGTCTGAGTATTCACTTTTGAATGTCTCACAACTGTGATTGAATTCTTCCTAGAATGTATCACAGTCACCTTTTTAATTCAGACTCATTCATCCAGGGTCTAAATAAAAATAGAAGAGCAAAGTAGTAATGCTCTCTGCTCTCAGATGTGTCTAGATGTAATTTACAGTGGTCAATGAGCCAAGGCTTATGTCTCTTAACAAGACAGCTGTCCACTCCTTTGACCTTGTAAATGTTACGTGTACAATCAGGTAAGACATCCATCTTGTAGTCATACCACTTAGCCACCTCAAATAAACACACTTGATCCATGTCTTCATGTCTATGGGGGTAGCACATGTCAATGAAGTTATTCTTCAAGATATGTCTTGACGAGGGTCTGCTGAGAGCCAGTTTCCTCAATCTCAGCATGAGGAATAAGTACACGTTGTCACTTCTTTTTTGTAGTTTACAGTGAGAAAGTGCATAGCACCAGATTTGCTGTACAAACGTGTACCAATCAAATGATCACTGCCCTGATAAGCACCACATTCTCTGTGTGATAGGGTCTTCAATCCCAGTGACCCAGTGACCACAACTGAGATGTCAGATACTTGCTTGAACTGGTAATATCTTCCCAAAGATCTTGCAAGCTAGTCTGTTCATGTTTAGTAATGTACGAAGTGACATATCGAACCAGAACCAATGAGTTGTCAGCCACAAACTGAACATCTATGTTTGCTTGCCACATTAGAAGAAGAATGGGGTTGTAGTCATTGATGTACACCTCATTCTTATCTCTGGGTAACTCATATACCTTCTTGGTTGATTTTGCCTTCAAGTGGTGTCAGATAGCTGAAAACAGTTCATTCATGCAACCATCCTGACAGACACGCCTGGGAAATCTGAAATGACATCTTGTGTACCAATCGGATTTGTTCTTCACTATCTGGTTTCAGTATTTTGCACAAATATCGCATTGAAACTTCTGCACCAACTTCCACAGTGTAGAACTGTTGTACTTGTCTGGAATGCGGCAAGTGATGTATTGCTTAATGAATGCTAGCACTTGTGCTGCTTCATGTTTGCTTATGTGTGGGTCATCCTTGATCCACAGTAAAATATGAATATGAGGAGCACCTCTTGCCTGATATTCCATCCTCCAGAAGTAGTGCTCCACAATACCAGGAGGCAGATTGTCATTTGACAAAATGAAAGTCAGAATATCATGGAATCATTGTGAAAATGCCTAGTCACAGACACTGGGTCAAGTGAACACATTTCTCTGAAAGTCATTGATGAAATGCCCTCTACATCACAATTTTCCCACTTCAACAGTTCAGTGATCTCATCCCAGGCATACTTGGCACAGCTGAGTGTGACAAACCATGTGGCTGTACTATACTCTCTCAGCATAGTCATCACCTCAGAGTGTCTGCGATACCAGTATTCTTTGGTGCCACGTAGATTTGACAGAATGGAAGACAAATTCACTTGCACATTTTCATCCTTCTTCTTTAATTTCTCCATGAACTGTGCAGCTGTGATTCCATCAAGTGGAGTTCTGAGCCCAGTAGTATGTGCAATAGATGCAGACAGTGTGCTAATCTCTCTCTCCCACAGGAGATGAAACAGGTACTGTATGTACGTCTGAATTTGCCATCCTTACTAAGCACACAGCTAGTACAGTACTCAGCACACCTTCACAAGGATATTAACCAAATTGAGGCAGTCCAGACAAGGGCAACCAAAATGGTGTAGGTGCTGCATCAGAAGACATATGAGGACAGATTAACAGAGCTCAATAAGTATACCCTTGAGCAAAGGAGGGACAGAGGTGATATGATCGAGACATTCAAACACCTTAAGGGCAGTAACAAGGTGAAAGAGTCTAACATATTTACATATAAGAAAAATAGCAGGACAAGAGGACACAGCATGAGATTAGAGGGGGCTGATTAAGGGGGAATGTGAGGAAATTCTTTTTCACAGAAAGGGTGGTGGATGCATGGAATGGCCTACCTCAAGAAGTGGTGGCTATGAATACAGTACAGGGCTTCAAACAGGCATGGGATAGGCATAAGGGAGCAATACAAATGAGTATGAATAGATATGCCACTGACAGAGCAAAGGCCAATGGCACATTTATAAGGTAGAAAAAGAATTGGCTGACTGGATGGGCCTTGCGGTCCTTATCTTCCGTCAACTTCTATGTTTCTATGTTTCTATTGTACATGCACTTCTCTTTCATCTAGGCATTTGCCTGACCCTTTTGGGAATAAATCAGGGAAACAGCATGCTTCCACTGTTGCCTCCCAAATGTTGACAGGCTCACCTTCCATCTGTTTCATTTGATAGAGATCAATGTTGTCCCCCTACTGGTTCTCTGCCATGCAGTGGGTGAATTGTGAACTGTTTATACATATTATCATTTGTCTCCACATTGAGCTTCTCAGTCATAGGTTTTGTGGTTTTCAACACATCATGTTCAACAGACATACTAGTCATGTGATCAATATCAAGGTCTGAATAAAAGGGATTGTTGCTCTTTAAATAAGTAAGAGCAAGCTTCACCTTCTCTACATTGACAGCATTCTGCCAAATGACCTTTGACTTTGTTGGAATGCCGTTGACAAGGATCACCAAAGTGTTCTCAATGGAGATCGCCTCCACATTTTCCTGCAGAGGAAGTGGGAGATACATAACGGAACTCTTAAGAGATCTAATGAGTTATTTTTGTGGAATGCTCCATGTCTTTGTATTCAGACATAGAATAGTTTGAAATGGTTTCATAGTCTGAATAAGAATTCATTCAAACATATTCAATGTGGCAATCTCAGCTGGTGTAACATGTGCCTCCATATTGTTCAAGAGTGACCTTGGTGGCAGAATGTTAGCCTTCACTTTGGAGAAACAGTGCTTACTCATCACAATGATTGGGTCTAACTGAAAGTCACATTTTGACAGCAGAAATGCTGCCTGTCAAAACCACATGTCATTGTACAGTGCCAAGGTTTTCAGGTTCACTGTGACCGCTTGTGTTTTGTAACAGAGCTGATCACATGACACACATACAGAGTCAAATTTCTCTGTCTTTGCCAACTCAAATTTGGCAATTGATTTCCCAAACTGCTTGAGAATATGTTTCTAGGACAGAGACAGAATTTACATCAGCAATTGATGACTGACCAATCACAGTATTTGTCACAGTACTGACATGTCGCAGCTGTTTCAGAAATATCATGGCACCATGCATGTCATCAGACTACAGTAGCTCATTCAGATGAGCGTACTGAGCAACAACTTGTTGAATGTCTTAGACCCTGTATGCAAAGTTTTGCATGCCTGATTGATGCACTCCCAGCATCTGCATGTGGTGAAAGACACTGTCACAAACACCACTATCCAGACATGCAAGGGAGTGACCCATAAGTCCAGTATGTGGACAGATCTCACAAAGGTCTATACTCTCAAAAAGTTTATGTCTGTGTTTATGATCAGTAATGACAAACAGGTTGATAAAGTGCTCAACTTTATCAAATGATGATTGCCTTTGGTTTCAAGTTGCATTACACGTCCATGAGAGACAGTGATGCTTATGAAGCTGTGCAGTTGCCTCACACTCATCATCTGACTCCATTGTAATGTCATCACGCACACTCAGCACGTTACACAGATTTCCGGACTCATCAATGCAGAAGTTGCTGTCCTTTTTCTGTGAGTAATAAGGCTCCTCCCAGAAATACACCTCTGAGTGCTGTGTATGCAGCCAGCAACCTGTGAAAACATTACAGAAATTGTGCTGGTTCAAGACAGGATACCATTGTAGCCTCATCTTAATCTCATACACAACTTTTCTGAACTGCTCAAGTACATTTGACATCTTACGCTACAAGCTTTGAAGAACAAATACAACTCTATTAACAAATGAATGCACATAATTTGAGACACAATTTCATCAAAGAGAGATGACTGTTTAGTTTTTTGCACTCATGTCTCATCACAGCAACAAGTCCATCAATCTTAGCTTTAGAAGCTAGTGATCAAAAATACTTTTGTTTCCTCAGATGACCATCAGCAGCCACAGCTTTACACCGTCACTGCTTAGTACACTTCTTTTTGCTTGCCTTTGCAACATTAGAGTTCCATCTCAAAGATTTCTGAAACTGTTGCTCAACTACACATTTTTCCCTTGCAGTTGAGCAAATATAAACTTTTTCTGCAGAGCATGCGACCTGTGAGATCACTCCTTGAGTGTGACGCTCAATTGTTTTACGTCTTGAACTACCATCTGTGGTTTCTGGACTGCTCTTAAGCAACAGTGAACTACTATGATACCTGTTACATCTCTGCATAGAAGTCTGTCTGTGTTTAGATGGCATCTTTCTTCTCTGGAAATTCACAGTACTGTGGAACAATGTTACATAAGTATCAGACACCTGTATAATAAATAGAGAAAAACAAATATTTAGTGGTGAACTGTCTTTTCTGTCCAAACATTACATAGATACACACACTGTTAATGTCTCATGTAACAAGATAAATAATACCACTTGCAAAACATTGTACACATTATTACTCTTATAGCTGGACTCCAGTAAAACCAATATATAATGTTTTCAGGTGTCATAGAACAGACTGTCACTTATTACATGAGAATAAATACCTAAACATGTCAAAAGTAAAATATTTTCACAATCTAAAGCATCCACAGTATTTTTTTTAAATATTTAATTTTAAAAATTATCAAAAGTAGTGCCGAATGGATGACAGTGTCACAAAATATGGTGTCGCGAGCACGAAAGTGTCACAAAATTTGGTGTCATCAGCACGACACTGTCGTATGTAGTATCGCAAAATAGTGTCAGCAGCACAAAAGTGTCGAATAATAGTGTTGTGAGTGTGAAAGTGTTGAATAATGACACTAAAAAATAGCCTCCTTAAGGCTAAGCCAATCAGACACTGCTTTCCATTTGAGTGACAGAACGCTGACACCTATGGAAAGTAGCATTGATCAGGCCATGTCAGGCAACCAATCACAAATGCTTAAGAGTGGAGAAGAAGGACATAGCAGCCATCTTAAGAAAAAACAAGAGACCCTGCTGTAGACTGTGTAAATACATCACATTTTCTAAACAATTTTTCTAGCATTATAAAAACTTTTAGCAGCACAAAAATAGTATTAAACAAAACGTTTTTTGCTGTAATATTTGACTATGACAATCAAAATAACCTTCTATGCTGCAAAAAGAAGTTATTAGTGTTTAAAGTCAGAATGTCAATCAATACTTACTAGCACAGATAGAGCTGCAAATGGAGGCTGAAAGCAAGTAGCACATGTATCATAACAGAATAGGCAACCGATCATACACCTTTCTGTAGTTGTGACTGTTTGAACTATCCTATGAAAATGTAGTATTTTCCCACCTAGAAATCTTCCAACATTTCTGGTTGACAGGAGCTGCAGCCATTCAGTGCAGTCATATGCAGTGCATCTACTGTATTAGTTAGCCATGAGTAAGCATTAACCAATAACTTTTAAAATCACTGTGTTTTGGCACAGCCCAACAAAGCAATGTAGAAGGACAGAGGGAAATTTAACTTTCATATTCAGTTGTGTCTAGACACTGCAGGAGAAACACTGATTATTTTTGGTAGCTCTCTGTCCACTTCTCAGCTTAAAAACTCAGAATAGCAGAAAACAGCAAATGGACTTTGTGGGTCGTCAACAGCGGTATAGTAAGGTGAGCTTCAGTGTATGCTCAGAGGAGTGATTTTGACAAAGACCTGCATCTTCCAAATTGCTCTGTTAAGTGGTTTGGCAGGGATGGCATGAGGTGGGAGTATCTCATGCCAACAATGTACAGACTTCTGAGGACTCAAGCTCGGCCGGACATACAGCTGATTCATCTCAGAGGCAATAATTTGGGCACCAAACGATGGGTAGATTTAGTGTCAGAAACAAAATTGGACCTTTCTTCTATTATGGGTATGTTACCTGCCTGTAAGATCATTTTTTCTGGTATTACAGAGCATAGGGTCTGATAAGCAGAACAGCACATGTACCTGCTTGATACAGTACAAAGAAAGGTTAACATACAAATATCTGAACATCTGTGCAGGTCTGGGATGCACACCCATATGTCATCCTGAAATTAAGTATTGTGATGATTGGCTATACCTACCAGATGGTGTGCACTTCTCTCATGCTGGTAATTGCCTTTTGCTGGGAAACCTTTGAGATGGAATCCTCACAGTCCTCTAAGAAATATCAGATTGTTAAAGTGTGCACCTTTTAAAAAATGGTTCATAAGTTCATAGGTTCATAGTTGTTTACAAGTTCGGGAGGCAATGCCTATATATGAACTCGCCACCCTAAGGTGGTTTAGTTGCCGATATAAGTGAATTTAGTATTACCCATAAAATTGTCCAACCTACTTTCAAACATATCCATTGTCTTACTCTCCACGATGTTAACTGGTAGAGTATTCCATGAATTAACCGATCTCTACGAAAACCAATGATGTCTTTTTTTTTGTTTTACAAGTAAGCCCTTTTAGCCGAATGTTATGTGATCTTGTTTGTGATATTGTAAAATTTTTTTCAAGCCCTAAGGTTTTGGTCAATCCAGGTTCATTAATAGCTTTGTATATCAGACAGAGATCTCTACAAAGCTGTCTATATTGAATAGAAAATAATCCCAACAATTTCAGTCTTTCCCCATATGGTTTGTCAAACAGGCCCTGAATTCTTTTAGTCATTTTCCTATGAACCCCTTCAAATTGCTTTTTTCCATGAAGAGTGTTAGGAGTACAAAAGGGAGCACAATACTCCAGATGGGACCTGACCAAGCTAGTATATAGAGGAAGAATTACTTGTGGTTGCCTACTTTTGATGTTTCTCCATATACAACCCATTATTCTTTGACATTTTTTGATCTTTAACATAGTATTGTGATTGAAGCTCAGTTTGCTATCAATGTTTACCCTGAGATCTTTTTTATTGTCAGATTCATGGAGTTTTACATTATTTATCAAGTATTCAAACTTCATGTTATTACGACCAAAATGCATCACCTTGCATTTTTATTCATTAAATTTCATCTTGTTTGCTAATGCCCATGATTCTAAAGATTTTAATTTCTTTTGAAGAATGTTATTAGCCTCAATTGAATTGACAATGCAACCAAGCTTACAATCAGCTGCGTATTTTGATATCCACACATTCTCAGTTGTCTGCATTGATGCTATTAGAATGTTAAATAGTACAGGGCCCAACACAGAATCCTGCGGCACTCCACTTGTCACCCCTACCCATGAAGAGCTTGCTCCTTTGATGGATGTGCATTGTCTATGATTGGTTAACCATGATTCTATCCATTTTATTATGTTACCTGGAAATTTTTGTTCAACCGAACATTCTATCAATATCCTATGAAAACCCTGTCAAAAGCTTTTGATAAATCCAAGTACACTACATCCACTGGTAGTCCCATATCCAATGCTGCACTTACGTTTTCGAAAAAATTTAACTGATTTGTTAAGCATGACCTCCCCCTTCTGAATCCATGTTGGTTCAAGTCATGTAAATTATGAAGACTCATATGTTGCTCCAGTCTACTCAAGATTAATCTTTCAAAAAGGTTTCCTATAACAGTGGTCAAGCTTACTGGGCAATAATTTGACACATTTGTCTTAACCCCAGATTTAAAAATTGGAATCACTACTGCTTCTCTCCATGCAGAAACACATTCTCCTGTTTCCAAAGATAAATTAAATAATTTACAGATAGGGCCAAAGATGTATTGAGCAATTTATTTTAGAAAAGTAGGGCTCAGTCCATCTGGACCCACTGAGGAATTAGATTTTAATTTTAGTAATTCTTCCAAAACTTCCTTTTCTGATATTGGGTCAATAATCTCATAGTTGCAATTTATAATTACGTTGTTTAGTTGTTCCTCTGGGGAAAAAATTGTATGAAAGTAATTATTGAATTCCTCTGCCATCTGAATTTTGTTGTTTACCATACCAGGCTTAGTAGCTATAGGACCGATTGTTGCCTTGGATCCTTTGAGTGAACCTATATAATTACATTTTTTCTTATTGTCTAATGTATCAGTTGCTAATTTATTTTCCATCACTGTTTTAGCTTTTCTAATTTGTTGTTTTATGTTATTAACACAGTCTTTACAACATTGCCATTTAACGGGAGTCGGTTTTAATTAAAATTTTTTATAGATTCTCCACTTCTTAACAATCATTCTTTTTATCTTATTATTCCACCATGCTGGATTTCTATGCCTCTTATTATATTTTTTTCTATTTGGTACCCAAGTAACCAAACAATAGTTCTTTTTAATAAGTATGAGGTTCCAGGCTTGTTGTGAATCAAGACTAGTCATATCTGAATTCCAATCTCAAGTACTAAGGTACCACTAAGAAGCACAGAACTTTGGTAAAAAAATAGAAAAAACTACATGCATAACAAACATAACAGAAACACATGCAATCTCTCTTTCACAGTACTGCACCACACTGGTGCAGTACCTACTATGTGGACGGGGAGCGGCGGGGTGTAATTTTCTGCCTCATTCTGTTCAAATCCTAAGTATCCTAATTTGTGTGCATCTGTAATAAAAGAGATATAGTGTTGATATCCATTGCCTCAGTTTGACTGTGGCTCTTCACTCAAGATACACTTCTTGGTCTAGAGTGGTGAGGGATGGGGAATTATTCCTGTCCAATGACATGCAACTCCAAACTGTCCTAAATTGTGTGATCCTGCAACAAGGGAGGTGTACCGTTGATGTCGATAGGCTTTATTTTCCACTGGCTACTCACTCAGCATGCAGCACCTGGTGTGTGTGGGGGAGAGGGGGGCATTGTCTGTCTGACAGCATGCAACTCCTAAGTGTGCAAACTTGCATATCCATGCAACCAAGTAGGTGTACCGTTGATGTCCATAGACTTTGTTTATCCTGTGAGTTTCCACTCAGGATGCAATACTTGCTTTGGAGCATGGGAAGGGTGGGGGAAACATTTCATAGCTGACAATGTTCAATTCCAGACTATCCTAATTTGAGGTTTCCTGCAACCAAGGAGGTGTACCACTGATGCCCATGTGCTTCCTTTTCCACTGTGACTCTCCATTCAGGATTCACTACCTGGTGTGTATGTGTGGGGTTGGTGCGAGAGGGGGTAGGATTGTAGTAATGAAAGTGCATCCCCTAAATTGAATAGAACTGTCTAGAGATGTGCTTTGAGTATAGCTGCACACCACACTTCTAAGATAACATAGCACACATGGTACTGTGTCTGTCATGTGATGTTATGTAACTATAACTGTTGTAATATATCATTACTTGTAATCAGTACTGTACAATCGTAATAAACATGCTGACTGCACATGTTTAGTGTAAACGTTGAACAGAATAAAACCATACAGAAGCAATAATATATCATATTTACGTACTGTTCTCTCTGTCTATATTAATTGCAGACCTAAAAACTACTAAAAAAATGGGACTCTGGAGTCTAAGGGAGGTGTGCTGCTTGGTGGAGTCAGCCCAGGCCAAAGGAAATGCAAGAGTGCTAATGCACAGTACAAATAGGGAGTTGGATGTCATGTGGAGGAGCATAAGCAACCATATGCACTGCTGCTATAAAGTAAAAAACAAGAATGACACTATGTGTAAGCACAAGTGGAAGCTGCTGCTGCGACAGTGCTTTTATGTCTTGAAGAAGTGAAGATCGGTGCTGGAAAACTACTCTGGATGGTACTACCTCCCAATCCCGGGCCCTGGGCCCACTAATTGACTACCTTACCTCCCTACCCAACTCATCGGACCAAATCTTGGTGGGCGACTTGAATATAAACTGGCTCTGCCCCTCGTCCTCCTCCCACCGTGAGGCTTTTGATTCAATTGATCTAACTCAACTGGTCACACAACCTACTAGAAAAAACAATGGGGGGGGATAAGCACCCTCCTGGATGTGGTCCTCACCAACAGGCCAGTCCGCATCTGCAACATCCAAGTCCTCCCTGACTGCGTCAGTGACCACTCCCCTGTGCTTTTCAACTGGGAAACCCCCCGGCCCTCATTCCCGGTAAAAACCTCCTCCCGAAGGCAGCTTAGGCCAGGGGGGCTCATAGGCCTTAAGCGCTTCCTTGCCCATACTGATTGGTCCCCTCTGATGTGGGCATCCAACATTGATTTGGCCCTGGCCTTCTTTGTAAACACTTTCAACTTTGCCTGTGATATCTTTGCTCCATAACTGCTAGGAGGTCCAAGTGAGACAAGCCCCTTGGATCACCTCACCCTACTGCTACGGCCAAGCAGCGCGACAAGCCTTGGCACCTTGCTGTTGCTACTGGCCACTCTGCTGACAGGCAGTCCTATGCTGCCGCCCGCAACCAGTGCACCTGGGCCATCCACAAAGCAAAGGTGGACTACTACCAAGCCTCTCTTACCTCCTCCTGGGGGAACCCTAGGTGCTTCTGGGAAAACATCAAGCAACTGAACGGTCACTCCCAGTCCTCCTCTCCTTCTTTTCTCAACATCAATGGTACCGTCTCCACTGATCCTGCCATCATTGCCACCCACCTCAATAATTCCTTTACCGACCTTAGCTCGGTTCTTCCTGGCAATTATTTCAGTCCACCGACCCCATCTGTACATCCACCCATTGCCCACCCCACTTTCCACCTGCGTCATGTCACCATGCAAGAAGCTAGGCCATACCTGCTAAAAGCCCTAAAAGGTAACACCATCGGTAATGACTCACTTGATCCCTGCCTTCTCGTCAGGTTCTGGATCAGGTCCTCTCTCCCATTACGTGCATCTTCAACAAATCACTCTGTCTCGGACAGTTCCCTCTGCCTGGAAGATTGATACTTGCCCCTGTCCATAAGGCGGTGACAGGACTCTTCGGTACTACTACCATCTCAATCCTCTCCCCTCTCTCTAAGGCGCTAGAGAAAATTGTGGCGTCCCAGGTCTCTGACTACCTCTGTAAGTACAATGTTCTCTGCCCTGAACAACACGGGTTCAGAGCAGGTCATAGTACCATTACAGCACTCCTGGAATTCTCCAACTTCCTCCATACCTCCTTAGACTCTGGTGCCCTGGCTGGTGCTATTTTCATAGATCTGTCTAAGGCATTCGATACCGTTTCGCATCCTATTTTACTCTCCACCCTCAACCGAATTGGCTTTGCCTCAGGACCGGTTTCCTGGTGCACAAGCTATCTCTCCGACCACTCCCAACATGTGAAAGTCAACGGTACTCTCTCAGATTTCTGCCCCATCCGCTCTGGGGTACCGCAAGGCTCAATTCTTGGACCCCTACTTTTCTCACTCTTTCTTAACTCCCTACCCAGCAGTTGTAAGGGTAAGATTCTTCTCTATGCCGATGATGCTGTTCTCGTTGCCTCCCACAATGACCCCATGCTGCTACAGAACTCCCTCCAACTAGTCTTTGACTCTGCAGCTACCTGGTTTACTGAGCACCATCTTGTTATCAACCTTAAGAAAACTAAAATGATGCTCTTCTCCCACGACCAAAATAAGTACAGCAAGCTTCCCTTAGCTATCCATGCCACACCCAACTGCATCATTGACCAAGTGCAGTCCTATAAATATCTTGGTATAACCTTTGACCCGGCACTTTCATTCCATGGACATATATCTGCCCTAAATTTTGTCGCCAATACACGGCTAGGCATTCTTTTCCAGCATAAGAAATGCCTCCCTTCTGATGCCCTCCGCCTGGCTGTTACCTCCTCTGTCATGTCGCTCATTGACTATGGCCTTCCCGTCTATGGCTCAGCTGATCAGACTGCCCTCAATAAGGTTCGCCTCACAGTTAATGAGCGCCTGCAGACTTATCACTGGTGCTCACAGACTCACTCACACTTGAGCTGTACACCTATGGCTGCCATACTCAACCTGGAAGAGCGACTCATGTTTCAAACATGCCAGCTCACCTTTAAAGCCCTGTGTGGCCTATCCCCCATTGACCTATCCAACTCAATCCACCATACTACCCCGACCCTGGTCATGCACAGCTCATCTAAATCTACCCTAGTTATTCCAAGAGCCAGGACCTCCCAAGGTCAGAGGTCTTTCCCCTACCAGGCGCCCCTATGGTATAACTCCTTCCCTACCTGTGTCTCAAACTCATATAGCGTAGCATGCTTTAAGCTGAGGCTCATAACTTTCCTGCTTAGTTCTCGCAAGTGCAACTGCCACTAGACTAGAAATCTTCTCTTTATGACAATGCTCACTGAGTGGCTCCCTTCCCTTCCTTTCCCTACTAATTCCCCAATTTCCCTTCCTGCTACCCCCACCACCTATCCCCTAACCTTAAGTCTTGCACCCCTTGTGGTGATTGAAATCTATTGTAACTAAATTGTAAATGAACTGTAACTTTTCTGTTTGTATGTATTTTGTCCCCTGTACTATTGTTATTATGTCCTCTATGTGATGAGGTACCTTTGTAAATGAGCCTCTGGCTCAAAGGTTTCTAAACTGATGTTTAACTAAATAAATAAGTAATAATCTCACACATGAAATGTGGTAGGCTGCCGGCAAGCCCATTGCAGGGGAGTGCCTACAACACTGTGAGTATACAATGCATTTCTTAACCAGTAGAATATATATGGGAGTTATAAAAATGATGTGAAGTGAAACTTTGGTTCACTATGACTTATTCCATTGTATTAACATAGTATGACAGATAACCGTACAGAATACTGCATCTCTGTTGTAAATATAACTTTTTAAATCAAAGTACGTACAATAAGCTATTCTGACTAACCATAAGAAACAAATTGCTACAAAAGGTTAATAGAAACAGTACTGTACATGGATGTAAAACAATAGATATAAAACACTACTGTGAGTAGATTGTTTTACTGCATATAACTTTATATTTAATAAATACAAATTTATGTTCTGTATCTGAAGAGATCTTATAGTCATAATTTTTTAAAGCAGATGGTGTTACACACGGATATACACAATGACAGCAAACTGTAGAATAAAATTGTTAAACAGTTGAAAATACTAGCAGTATTGAAGCAGAATTGTACTGAATCAATGTAGAGATACATAGAACACTCACAAAAATCACTATCATTTTACATTCACAGGACATCAGAGATGCCCCCCCTCCTGTTGCGGCGGAAGTGTCACCAGAGTCTGAGTCTGTGGAGGCAGAACAGTCTGACACTGACAGCATCATCTTTGTCAGGTCAGAAGGTAAGACATTCCAACTGAAATTAAACAAATGCCTGTTCTGGTAGTTACTTTAGGAATAAGGCACGACATGGTGTGGGTTATTGGGGGATTTGCCCATGCCTTGTGTGGTGTGTCACGAGGCACACCTGAGTGACTTAACCACACAAGAAGTGGGTGAATCCCCCAATAACCCACACCCTGGAGTGCCTTATTGCGATTCTACAATGGACCCATGTGTAAAATACATTTTAAATGTGTTTAAGTATGTTTTTTATGAATGCCATTTATCAGCTGTGGGTTATTACATGATATACCATGGTCATGTGATGTGTTTTGACCAATGAGGTTACAGGATTTTCCTACCTCATTGTATAATTAGGGACTAGAATCAGTGACCATGTGCAAGTACTCAGTGTTCTACATTCTGATTATCATTTATGTACATAGGTTTACTTTCAATCTCTGTTCACAGTTATGATACAGCTCATGGTGTTTTGGGTGCGAGGAGGGGGGTGATTTAATGATTCAGGATGTGCAGCTCCTAACTGTGCTAGCAAGTGTGCTGCTGCAATCTGTAAGCTATACCATTGATCTCCATGGCTGTAGTTTTGCTATAGCTCTCTAACCCACATGCAGTATATTTACTGTCAAAGGGTGGAGGGGGAATGGATGGTTATAGCCTGATTGATGTTAGTCAACTACTAACTATACAGAAAACATGTGTGCAACTCCAGCTGCACCACTGATCTCCATGGTTCTACTTTTACTGCACATCAATAGTTTGGATGCACTTAATGATCTGTCTGTGTGTGTGTGTGCCTGTCTTTATGTGTGGAAGTCCTCACTGTAGTAAGCTGTGTATACCTGATACAGTAAAGACATCCTGATGATATTCATCACTTTTCTTGTGCTGTAGCTCTGCAGTCAGCAAACAGTACGTGTCATGTGGTGGAATGAAAAGGGGTAAAGGAGCATAGCCTGGCTCAGTCTCTACAACTCCTCACTGTAATCACTTCCATTCAGCTATAGTCAGGGCTCCATAATATTAATGTCCATTCCTGTATTTGGATTGTGACTGTGCAATCATGGCCTAGTATCAGATCAGCGAGTTTAGTAACTACATAACGTGTCTCAGACTGTGCAATAACTTAGTGTCCTATCTTGTTTACAGGTGATATTCAAGACGTATATCATGAATAGCCATCCTTGTATTTCAACAGTAGCTCTGTACTCAGTATACAGTGCATTATTTGTCTTACCATATATTTCATCTCAGACCTACCAGTTATCAGCAGGGACACTCTTAACTGTAGCACATAGTAGCATCCTAGAATAATAATGATATATAAAGAAACATGGAAGAGAATAACAGTCTTTTTTTCCATGAACATATTTTCAGGATGTGTATTACATAATCTATTTATGTATTCTACAGTGGCCAGGGAGACTGCAAACAAAACAGCTCAGAAACAGGTGAAAAAGGAACAGAAATAGACAGAGCATTGATACGCTCTGTTGCCTATTCTATAGTCAATAAATCATAGAAGTGTACCATACATGTCCATGCCATCAGTTTCACAGTAGCTACACACTCATGATGAACTACCCAGGGGGGAGGGGTGGGGTGAGGGCATTCCATGACTGAGGCCGTACAACCCCTAACTGTGCTAATTTGTGTATATCTTCAACCAGGGAGATATACTGTTGATGTACATGCCCTCACTTTACCTGTGGTTCTCCACTCAAGATTCATTTCCTGGTCTGAGATAGAGGGGAGTTGACTAGCTGAGTCCAAGAAACTCCTACCTGTGCTAGCTTGTCTGTGCCTGCAATCAGTGACATGTGCCGTTGATGTACATGGCATCAGTCCTGCTGTGCTTGCCCTATCACCACACAGTAGCTCGTCTGGCTGGAGTTTGGCAAGCAGGCATTGGTTACCTTACTGCATCCCACTTCTAACTATGCTAACATGTGTGTACCTACAGTCATGGAGATTTACTGTTGAGTTCCATACCCTCACTGGGGGGTCATTGCCTAGCTGATACCATACAACTCCTGTCTATATCAACTAGTGTGTTAGTGCAATCATGGAGCTGTACCATTTATATCTATTACTTTCGTTTTCCTGTGAGTCTCCACTCAGCATGCAGTGCCTGCTCGAGGGTGGGGGCAGATTGCCTGGCTGACGCTATGCAGCTCCTAACTGTCCTAACTTGTGTGCCCCTGCAACAAGGGAGGTGGACAATTTATATCCATTAACTTTCTTTTCTTGTCACTCTCCACTCAGGATGGACTACCTGGTGTGGCAGAGTGGGGGCATTACCTGGCTGACACCATGCAAGTCCTAAGTGTCATAACTTGTGTGTTACTGCAATCATGCAGGTGCACCATTTATGTCCATAACCTTTGTTTTCATGTGAGTCTCCACTCAGGATACAGTACCTGCTCAAGGGGGGGTATTGCCTGGCTAACACCATGCAGCTCCTAACTGTCCTAACTTTTGTGCTTCTGCAATCATGGAGGTATCCCATCAATCTCCATACCTTTTGTTTTCCTGTGTATCTCCACTCAGCATACAGTACCTGTTGTGGGAGGAGGCATTGCCTGGCTGTTGCCATGCAACTCCTAAGTGTCCCAACTTGTGTGTCCCTGCAACAAGTGAGGTACAACGTTAATGTCTATAAAATTTATTTTCCTGTGACTCTCAACTCAGGATGCACTACGTGGGCTTGGGGGGGTATTACCTGGCTGATGCTATGCAACTGCTAACTGTCCCAACTTATGTGTTACTGCAATCATAAAGGTGTACCATTTATGTCCATAACCTTTATTTTTCTCTGAGTCTCCACTCAGGATGCAGTATCTGCTCTGTGGAGGAGGAGGGGCATTCCCCTGGGTGACGACATGCAACTTCAAAGTGTCCCAACTTGTGTGTTTCTGCAATCATAGTGGTGCACCATTGATGTCCATGGGCTTCCTTTTCCTGTGACTTTCCACTCAGGATGCACTATCTCACCTGTGTGTGGGGGGCCATTGCCTAGCTGATACCGCATAACTCCTAACTGTCCCAACTAGTATGTTACTGCAATCATGGAGCTGTGCCATTTATATCCATAACCTTAATATTCCTGTGACTCTCCACTCAAGATCCAGTACCAGCTCTGGGGGTGGGGAGGTGGCATTGCTTGGCTGATGTCATGCAACTCCTAACTGTCCTAACTTGTGTTTGACCACCTGACAACTGAAGTTCTTGCCCTGAAACAGGGACAACAATCCCTGTTGACAGTGCAACATGCGAGTCAGCCTTCTGCTCGAGCTGGTTCATACACCCGCAGATAGCACTGCAGACACAAGCACTTCTAGACCTGAAGAGCAGCCATCCAGTCTCCCTGGCCAACCCTGAGAGCCTCCACAGACATCTGGTACTGGTGAAATGTATCAGCAGCTTCCACTTCCATTGCTGCCCATTCTCTCATTTTTGCTATTGTAGGCAGGGGGTCATTCCCTGACTAACACCATACAACTCTTAACTGTACTAACTTGTGTATACCTACAATCATAGAGGTGTACCATTAATGTCTATGGAGTCAGTTTTGCTGTGGGTCTCCACTCACTACACAGTATGTCCTGTGGGGGAGAGGGGGACAGCATCATTGCCTCTCTAACACAATGCAACTCCTAACTCTCCTAAGTTATATATGCATACAATCAGAGAGATGTGCCACTGATGTACATGACCTCAGTTTTGATACGAGTCTCCACTCAGGATACAGTATCTGATCTCGGGGAAGGAGAGGCATTGCCTGGATGACACCATACAACTCCTAGCTGTGCTAACTTGTGTGTCCCTGCAACCAGGCAGGTGCACCATTTTGCAATTACGGTTGTGTGTCATTGATGTCCATAGGCTTCCTTTCTCTGTGACTGTCCACTTAGGATGCACTACCTTGCCTGGGGAAGGGGAGGCATTGCCTAGCTGATACAGTACTACTCCTAACTGTCACAACTAGTATATTACTCCAGTTATGGAACTGTACCATTTATATTCACAGCATTTGTTTTCCTGTGAGTCTCCACTCAGGATGCAGTACCTGCTCTGGTGGTGGGGGGGGCACTGCCTGGCTGATACCATGCAAATCCTAACTGTCCTAACTTGTGTGTCCCTGCAGCCATAGAGCTCCACCATTGATGTCTATGGACTTTCTTTTTCGGTGATTCTCCACTCAGGATGCCCTACCTGGCCTGGGGGGCATTGCCTAGCTGACACTGTGCAACTTCTATCTGTTCCAACTAGTGTGTTACTGCAATCATGGAGCTGTACCATTCAGATCCATAACCTTTGTTTACCTGTGAGTCTCCACTCAATATGCAGTACCTGCTCTGTGAGGGAAGGGTGGCAATTCCCTGGCTGACAACATGCAACTTCAAAGTGTCTCAATTTGTGTGTTCCTGCAATCATGGTTGTGTGCCGTTGATGTCCATGGGTGTTCTTTCTCTGTCACTGTCCAATCAGGATGCACTACCTCACCATGGGGGGCATTGCCTAGCTGACACCGTACAACTCCTATCTGTACCAACTAGTGTGTTACTGCAATCATAGAGCTGTACTGTTTATATCAACAACCTTTGTTTTCCTGTGAGTCTCCACTCAGAATGCAGATTGCAAGGGAGACTTTGAACCCTAACACCAAATTTCCTCGCTTTTTTTGCTGAGGAACAACCCTAATTGATGCATTAAATAGACTTTTTTGCCATGAATTTCCCTTCTTTTGAGAATGAGGACTATAAATAATGAATGGAATGTGGTGGTGGAAGCGTGAGGCACTTTATGCCCCGTGCTCCCACCATGTAATTTTTTGTGACATAGTAATGGTAACAGCAATGCAAACGTAAGCAGTAACAGTTACGCACATGGTGACACAATCGTAAATTGTAAAGCAAGCATTAATAGAAACGCAAGTGCAAAGTGACACCAAAGCAAAAAGTTACGCAAACAGAGAAGCAAATGCATACAGAAACGCAACTGGTAACATGCACAGTCATGGTACAGCTATTGTAAATGCAAATGATAACTATGACAGGAACAATTACATGAAAGGAAAAAGAAACAGAAATGCAAATGCAAGCACGTACGGAAATGCAAACTGTAATGAGCACGGTCACGGTACCACATTTATAAATGGAAATGGTAACAGTAACAGCAATAATAATGCCAAAGGAAACAGAAATGCAAACACAAGCGCATATGGAAATGCAAGCCATAACGCGCATGGGCATGGGAATGCAATTGGAAACACAAATGATAACGGTACGAACAACGATGATGCAAAACAAAAGACAAACAAAAACAGAAATGGAATGGCGGCAGCCAACAGAAATGGTAATACGCATGGTGATGCTAAGTGAAACACAAACACAAACCGTAGTGGAGACACAAATGGTAACAGTAATGCAAACGCAAGCGCAAATGGAAACGCAAAGGGTAATGCCCACGGCGGTGTACACGAGAACACTAATGCAAACGGGCATGGAAAGAGAAGTGTAAAGCCTACGTGTAACAGTAAGTAAAGTGCACACCCTAGTTTTCCCCAAAAGCTCAATTGAGAAACACAGTGAAAACAAAGAATGTATGCATAATAATGGGCCTTGTAGCAGAAAACAAACAGTTGTAATACTAAATTGCAAATATCCCAGTAACCATATGAAGCAGAAAAAACATTTTAATTTCACATGATTAATGAGTTTCCTGGCTAGGTTTTCACTGAATGTGTAGCCCACAAGGCTATGCATTTTTGTGACAGAAATTCCGTATCTTGCACTGTTTCCAAGATACAAACCCCAAAAGGCACGGCAGATGCCACCATGTTAGTCTATGGGAAAAAATGTCAACTATGGAGTACTGAAACGTTGCATGCTTGTAATATTTTTTCACCAAACCACCAATGGCACATATGTAAGATATTATCTGCCTTACCTCCAAATTTCAGCCCAAAAGACCAAACCGTTCTTTTGCAGCAGGGTGGCAAAGAATTCCTGTCATTTTGTCCATAGTCTAGAAAAGTACTGTCATGATTTGTGACACTTTTCGCAAAAATTTGAGAAAGTATTGCAAGTGCGACACTACTTTATGACACTACTTTTCCCAAAAATTTGGAAAACATATTTCTGGGGTGTTTAACCCCAAAATAAAGACATGGCTAGCATCCTGATGGTCCGACTAGGTGAACACAAAAATAATTGTGTTCCTAGAGGGTCCCAATTTTAAATGTCAAGCATTTTTCTGATCAGTAACTGAAAACAAAATGGCAGATTTGTGACACTACTAGGGTAATTTGTGACACTAAAAAGTGTATTTGCAAAAGTGTCTAATTTTTTAACTTTTCCCATTGACTTATAATGGGAAATTGTTTTTTGAATAACATTTGAACCGTTCAATATGTTTTCACAAAATCTTCAAAAGGCACATCGGGGACCCCAGATGCACTTTCCCAGAAGTTTTCAGACCAGTCATGCAAACCGTGCGACCTATAGGTTCGAGCAAAGAATGTGCACAAAAACATAAATGCACCCCGGAATGTCGCTTAATAACTCCTCAGTCGTATATCCGACAGGTACAGTTGGCAGATCCCAAGACCTATGGTTACACTCCATGCCTGCCAAATTTCAGGCAAATCCATTGAATGGTGACAAAGTTATTAAGGTGCACATTTTCACCATTTAACCTTAAATGGGGTACTCAACCCTAACTATGGTAGTACTACGTGCTACCATAAAATATATATATATATATATATATATATATATATATATATATATATATATATATACACACACATGTACTTGCATAAACAGAGTTATACAGTCCTCTACAGTGTCCCTCAGTACAGGGGACATCCCTCTGTGTTCCTCTCACTATAGCCTTGACCTAAATTCGTCCCTTCTGGGAACAGTGGTGCACACACAGAGACTGTACTGTACATCCAGACTTTCAAGCAGGGAGTTATAGTATTCAATGGTGCTACATAACTCTTACCCTGTGTACAAACAAAGGTAATGGTTTCCACTGTGTCCTGAATTTGTGTCTCCATGTTTGCAGATGGGCCTCTCATTATGGAGATCAGTGTGCCTCTTTGTTCCACATTCAGAGTATCTGTGTCCCTCATTCCAGTGCTTACTGGGTGAGAGGTTTGACCTGCATATGCCTGCTGACACCCATTGCCTGCAGCTAACAAACTGTTTCTCATGGATGGCATACTGGTGGAGTTGTGTGCAAACCCCGGCCTGCGGCTTTTAGCCTGTACATCCAGTCTGACCTATAGGTGGAGCAGTGGGCACCATACAGCTTGTGGTTTTTGACCTGTAGTTCTAGTCTGACCTAAAGGTCAAGATGTGTGAACCATGGAATAGTACCTGGCAATCTTCAAGCTAATTTATGCTAAGCAGACCTTAATGAGATACTAATGTGGCTGTTTGCACATGGATTGCCTAAGTAGGCTCATTTGCATAGGAGCATTGAATATAGCAAACGTTTGCCCCCTTACTTGTTGCTATATTCAGAGCTGTCTTATTTCCTGGGCTATTTTAGCACTGACTCCCAGCCCTGTTTGCACTGCATCCTTTGCATTCTATATTCAGCAGATTTAGCCCTGGGACTGTTCCTTTGAATATAGCTTGCTACTGGTTCAGGGCTAATTTAGCATCCTATACAGTTCTAATTTAGTCCCAGGGCTATGTTTTTAATATTTGGCCCCAGGTAAGCTATTTAAATGAATAATTGAGGTTGAGTCCTTCTCCACATATAAAAGTCTTTCAGGTATACCATGTAATTTTGTTATGTAACTAATAAAAATGCTGACTCACTGTACTATCACTACATATTTTAATTTTCATAAAATCAGAATAAATATTTAAATGTAAAGTGAACAAATGCATCATACAATATTTAAACTCACCCGGATTCACATATACGATTGAGGAAATCGAGCTAGGTTTGGCAGTTTGGGGACTGACTTGTAGGTAGTTAAGCTTGATGTGTTGCCCTATATTATTAAACTACATGGCAGAGTAGCTGCTGTGTTAGGCATTGGTCCAGCACATGCATGTGTGAACATGCATCCCTGCAGCTGAGATGTAAGTAGTCTGTGGGTATACCTGCTGGCCATGTGCATTCTGTTGTTCAGGATGTTTTTTGTGCAGATGAGGACAGATAAGTTGTTGATACTTTTCTTAGATGTGAATTCAGTTACGCGGAGGTGTCTAGAGAGAGAGAGAGAACAATTAAGTCTTAGAAGTTTAAAAGGTGGGGGTTGGATGGGTGTGACAGTGATTTACAATCTCTAGGCCCCTCTTGATGCTCCCAGATGCCTTTCCATGGCACTTTGTGCTCTTAAGTTTAAATATTATTTGATTTAAAACCAATTCAACTGATTAATTTTCATGTTCAAGTAATATGATAGAATGGTCAATTTTAACATAGTTTTCTATAGAAACAGTGTTAATAAATAAACCTATAAGATGACATAAAACAATAGACATAATACTTGTATCAGACATTTATCAATATAGAAATTGCTACACTGGAACCCTGTTATGTAATAGTGGCCATAATACTATACTCTTTAACATAATAACATGAAGATCTAAAATAGATTGTAATACTGAGGTTTCCTTATACGACAAAGCCAACTCTTTTTTTTGTAGACTTTATTGCTACACCCCTCCAGAAGAACTCTTTCCAACTACCAACCTTACCTGATCTCTACCTCCTGTTGTGGCACTTGAATCCACTCTCTTCATTCTGACCGATGAAACCCCTGGATCTGGGCCCTCACAGGGAATGGCTGCCCTATCCTCCCAGGGCACTCTATCTTAAGTATGAAGTGCTGGCTGGAGTGACCAGAAGCAGAAAGGGTAGAGTGCCCAGCCATGGGAGTGTGGATCAGGAGGCTGCACCTTTGCCTATTCTACAGAGAGGGAAGTTTTGGTGCCCTGTTTCCCCCCAGAGCTTTGTCATGCAATGGCATCTGGGCACTGAGTGCTGATGCCTGAAGAAGCTCTTCCCCCTGCTTGCATGAGCACTGCATACGTGGCCCACCTCAGACCACCGCCAGAGGCTGCTCCTGTACGGCTCATCCCCAGAGCCCTCCCTGGGAAGAGAGAGAGCAGTCCTCTGGATGCTTGATCTCTTCCCTCTTTTGCTGACCTCTTGCTGCCTGAGTCTGTTCCCAAACCCAGGTCACCAGCGTTGTGTGAAGTGTGGCGTCCAGAGCCTCAACTCTCTGCACCACTGGGCCAACTCGACAAAGCCAACTTAAACAGCATAAATAAAGAACTCAACAACATAAATCGTAGTATGTTATTGTCAAACAAGGAAGTAAATGAGATGTGGGAAACCTTTAAGAAAATCATACTAAACATCTGCACTATGCAAGTCCCATAGATAAACAAACTCTGTTCAGAGCCGATAGGACAGCAACTGAGGAATTTGGGGTGAAAATATTGAAATTACCAAAGTTAGATTTATGGCATGCTGTTTGGTACCAGGTGTGATTAAGGAGTCCACTGCCAATCAGAAATTTTTAGGGTTGCCAAGCTTCTGGGTCTGAAGGTTTTTGAGATACTCAGCCTTGCATGATTTGATCTATTTCTTTGCAGAGGTTACACAGGTGTCTGTATTCATTCCAGAGGGAGGGGTAGATGTATATGCTGCCCATTTGGCATTCCTCTTCTTCATCTTCTGGAGGAGGTCTTTGGAGAGCCACCTGACCAGTAGATTAACAGATGACTTCACTCACTAATATAATCAGTCCCCTATTGTGAATTTTATTAGTTACTCACTGTAAATAAAATATGTAAGCCTGGTGAGCTAGAAAAGGCATTTAACACCAGTGACGACTATTTCACTAAAAAAAATTAGGCATCTGCACTATCATCTTTCTGTAATGTATTGAATATATAGGAAAAAAATATTAAAACAAAAACAAAATGTAATTATGAATGAATCTAATCATTGCAGTATTTAATATTAACACGTATGCTTTCAAGGTTGAATTTTCAATAGGAATCTTCCAATTTTATTTCTAAATATGATATACTTTAGTTGGAGAAACATTTTGTCTTCTGTGTGTATGTATATATCTCAAACTTTACCTCACCTCTACCACTCAATGTGACTGCTTTGTTGAACAGAGATCTCTCTAAACACCTCCCAGCTCACTCATGTCTCACAGCCCGCCCTTTCCCAATCTCATTCCCTCTGGCACTGGGTCTTCCTTGTGACTCCTTTCCTACTTCACATCTCCACTGGTACAAGGCATTTTCCACTACCATCGGACAGTGGCCCATTAGCCTGCCAACTTCCTCTCCTGGTCGCATGCCTGCAATACTAACTGCCTATGGTGCCCTCTTTCTCTTATTGTTACCGCAGCCAGCTGCCTACTCAAGCTGCTCGTTTTATGAATATTATCTCAAAGTATGTTATAACTGAGTATCTTTATTTTTTTCTTTTAGTTGTTTTGGTTGTTTATTGTGCATTCTTTTACTACCTCTGTATGTATGTTGACCCTCATCCTTTGACGTGGAACCTTTGTAAATGAGCAGTTTCTGCTCAAAGGTATTTGTAATCCTAGAATTTAATAAATAAAAATAAATAAAATAAAATAAAAAAATATATATATATCATCTTATGTGTGCAACCATGTTTACAGATTGCCTGAGTACCTTGGTTTGGAAACTAACCTCAGTATAATGTGATATTATTATGTCTATCCCATTTAATCTGCTGCCACAAAAGAGCACCACAAAAGACAATTGACACTAATAATTTACAGCAATAGTCTTATGTTTACTGTAAATATAAAAAAAAAATGATATTCAATACTGCTTTAATTTAAAAAAAATAATTACCATTGTGTTTGCTTTTCTGCCTTAAGCCTACTGCCCATTTCCTGATGTGGTTCCGTGTCAGTTCAGTGATGGAACTACAACAAGTGCAATATCAGTAATGACAATATGGCAAGTACAATTATGGCGCCCAGTACATATGTGCCAACAGCGTTATGGTGACAGTTTGTAAATTTCTTGTTTCATGGGGGGATTCACCTCACACCCCCCTTTGTGGGGGGCTTTTCCCCCTGTTCACCCTCTTATTAAAATAATCAACCCCAAGGTTACAGCACCTCGGGGAGAGGGGAATACCTTTGTCACTGTAACTGCTCCCCCCATCTTTACGGGTGACGTAATTACATTGCTGAGATTGCTGTTGCCAATATCGTCCTCACTATTATTCTATCGCTGAATTGACATGCTACCCCTGAAGCTGAACTTTTTTTCAGTAGAACATTTTCTCTGTGGGGTAGTGGATGTTTTTTTTTTTTTTTCAAGTTATTTAACCAGGTGAGACATACTAAGCTGAAAGCTTTTTTACAGGCACAACCTGGGAGCACAGGGAAGTTAAGTGACTTGCTCAGGATCACACAGTATGCAAGTGGAAGCTGTGGGATTCAAACCCAGGTCTGGTCTGCTGGATGTCACCAGATTTGCCACTGCGCTATACTGCCTCCCTAAACCCTTTTTAACCCCTGCTTGCTCTTTGACCGGCAGCCTTTACCCCGTGACACTTACCTGTCACTTTGTTATTCCCTACAGCTTGCCCTCTGTGACAGGGCAAGAAGGGGGAAGGTGGTCTTTCCACCCTCAGAGTCTGGATCCAGTTCCTTTGAGGCATGGGTCTCAAGGTGATGGTATAGGCTAGAGTGGGGCTTTTTGCACCAGTCCCCAATTTTCGCAGTTTTATCCCCAGAGTTGATGGCATGGTGACACAATAGTGCATGCATGTACAGTATCGGCTCTTGCCAAAGTAACTACAGACTGGCAAATGGCCTTGGACTCTAAGAAGCATGTATTTCCCCTCTTCCTTGATCTAAGTAAGGCCTTTGATACTGTGGATCATACCATCATGCTTACTGTATTGAGTAACATCGGACTTGATAGTTCTGCCATTAAATGGTTCACCAGCTACCTAACCAATAAGTTACAACAAGTCAAAGCCATAGGAGATCTGTCCCCAGAAAAATCCTTGTTACGAGGAGTCCCAAAAGGCTCCATCCTGGGCCCTATCCTCTTTGCAATATTCATCAATAATCTGGCCTTGCAGCTGGGCACAGCTAATGTGCACTTATTCGCAGATGATACTGTATTCTATACCACAAATTCATCCTTGGATTTGGCCCATGAGTACTTACAGAAAGACTTTGTCACCCTCCAATACAACCTTATCACTCATAAGCTCCTCCTCAATGTCAAAAAGACTAAAGCAATGATTCTCTCACCAAAGTCTACTTCAGATTTCCACATATCACACAGATCTGAACACTCTTAGATGAACCCCTTGAAGTAGTTGATATCTTTAAATACCTAGGGATCTGGCTGGAAAACAAGCTCAACTTTCTGTGCCCCTTAAATGAAACCTTGAAGAAACTAAGACAGCAACTGGATTGCAATCTGAGGTGTGGTAATTCTCTTCATGAGACCGAAAGCTCATATGCAGCCCTAGGCAGTACTAAGGACAGGGAATGGATGGTGGGGTGTTCAAGAGGAGGCAGGCCAGGTGCAGGGGGTTCACATGAAAAAAGAAAGCCTTATTTGTGGATCAACTAGAGAGCATGAGCTTTGGAACTGAACAAGACTGGTACTTTGCTGTGTGACACTAAGCATGTCACTAAACTTCCTTGTGCTCCCAAGCCACACCTGTAAACAAGCTTTCAGGTTAGTGTGTCTCTCCTGGATAACAATAAAAAAAAATTCAGTGTATGATATAACCACTAGATCATTTGGTATCTGAAGTGCTGTTCTGTAATGCAGTTTGCCAAAGAAAGTCAGCTGGATTGCAAAACATTTTCTGCAAGTTAAAGTAAACAAAATGAACAAAATCATAGCCTAACATGTGTACTGATCAAAATTAATACATGGGGTTGATCATTCTGGTGGTACAACAATTCAAAATAAAGAGGGAAAGAAGAACTAGCTAGCACTGTAGAAACATATGTGGATCTCTGGCTCTGGCTCTGATGATGTCATCATGACTAATCACTTAACACACTTGGTAGACGTCTTAGGGAGAAGCCAAGGCTGTTTTTTTTAAAGTAAAAGGCTGCTGTTTACATTTTTTAAAAGCCATGAAACTGCATTTATGTTAGTTACATAAATGCAGTTTTAGCCTAAATGCAAACAGCAGCCTTTACTTTACCTTGATATGAAGCCAGATTTTGGAGTTTGCAGTTTTAAAAAACTACTTGTTTAGGTGCCCTTTAACTGTTCCAGAAATCCCAAATAAAAATGTCTTTTTTTCTCCTCGCTTCAAAGTGGCTGTGTGTACAGTGCAAGGACAGGCGGCAAAATAAATCTTTGACTTGTGCCATCCAGAGGAAAGAGAGAGAGAAAGAGAGATAGAGAGATTGTGTTAACAGTCAGAGAAATTCCAAATAAATGTTGTTGTTTTTACCTGACTTCAGTGTGGCTATGGGTACAGGGCAATGGCAGGCTGTCAAAATAAATCTTTCACTTGTGACATCCAGAGGAGAGAAAGAGAGAGACAGACTATGGGGTAAGGAATCCCAAATAAAAGTTTATTTTTTTCACTGGCCTCAGTTTGGCTGTGTGTACAGGGCAATTGCAAGCTGGCAAAATAAAACTTTGACATGTGCCATCCAGAGGAGAGAGAGCGAGAGAGAGAGAGAGAGAGAGAGAGAGACTACTGGGGGGGGGGGCAAGAAATTTAACAGTCCCAGAAATCTGAAATAAAAGTTTTTTTTTTCCCCTGGATTCACTATGGCTTTGTCTACAGGGCAAAGGCAGGCTGGCAAAATAAATTGTTGACTTCTGTCATCCAGAGGACAAAGAGACAGATAGATGGTGAGGGGTTGCTTTGCCTGCTAACAATTAGTTGCTCCATTATATTTTTGTGCCTTGTGTGTAAGAGAGAGTAGGAGAGAAATTCTGTCTCTTCTACCTTTTTTAACATTAACCCCTCACTCCTCTTTCTGTAGCTCAATCTGTCAGTTAGGTTGGCTGCCAGTTGTGTTTGTATTAATATGTGTGCTGAGAACGGAGTAGTGTTGTGGAGCAGGGATGTGGTCTGGCTGATCTGTGATGTAGTGGAACAGGCCTTGATTGGAGTCCAAACATGGTTGTGGAATTCAGAATCCTGATGACAGTAACCAGTGCTGACAGAACAAAAGAAACATGACTTTTACAACAGTAAAACAAAGCATGTACAAGTGCAATACCAACAGTGAACTTTTGGCATTGACAAATGCTTGTTTTAATTTATTTTACAATGTACTTGCCTAAGATAGTCCAACTGAGAGGCAACATCAATGTTAAGCGGGGTCCTGCTTCTGTTCATTTCTGCAGCTGGGTGCATTGGACTACTTGGAGGTAAAGCTACCTACTCTAGGTCACACAGTGAGTGTTTAAAAGTGTGACCTTTTGCTTCCCAAGCTAGTCTTCTAAGAACTAGATCACCTTAACTTCAGTCTTTGGATACAAAACAGAGCTCAGTGCACACACAGTCTCAAATATTTTGATGGGCCTTCGCTACAGAGTATGGCGCTACACTTGTGCAACTTGGAACATATGTGACTGTTCACCTCTTTAGCTATGGGATATACCATCCTGAAGGGGCATGAAGGCAAGGAATCCTAGAGGAGCGCTCCACTCCAGAAGTGCAATGGGAATGATTCCCTTGGCTAAAGGTAGTTTAGGAAGGAGCTGACTGTACACATAGATGAGCTGGTGGAGGAGGAGAAGGGACAATGGTGGAGCAAAGAAGAAAAATGCTTAAGGAAGGAAGAGAGAGGTGTTGCCTTTATGGCCTGAGCAGGTGGAATGAATGGTTAGTTGCTCCACACCATCGAACTTCAGGCATGCCTTCCAATTCAATGGGTCTACGCATCAGAGTATGGTTATATGCTTGTACAGCTTGGAATATATGTGGCTGTTCACCTCTCTATCAGTGGGATATACCACCCTGTAGGGGTCTGAAGGCAAGGAACCCAAGAGGAGGGTTTCACCTCTATAGGTGCCGAAGAAATGATTCCCTTGGGTAAAGGTAGCTTAGGAAAGAGCCAAAAAAGAGTACCCAAAAAAGGGTAAAGCAGTGCAAATGGATGAAGGACACATGGCATTGTAGAAAACCGAATTGGAGGTTGGGAGGTGTAGTATGGTTAGGAGCTGGAGTAGAGCAGTGCTTCATGCGGAGTGGGCAAGGTGGCAAATACCAGTCTGGAATGAAGACTTGGATGAGGACAGAGGTGAAATAGTGTTAAGAGCTGAGCAGAGTAGGAAGAGATGATGGATGGATGAATGTGACATGCAGGAGGTATGAATGTAAGATACAGAGGCACAACTTCCTAAGGAGAGAGTGAACAGTCACCAGAACCTCCATCTGCCTCCTCCAACAGTGGAAACCTATTTATGGGACCTAAGAAATTACTTAATCTAGCTAGTATTATGACCAATGGCATGGAGGAGAGGAAAAAAAAAACCTTTGAGGAGGAAATCTCTGGGGAACCAAGGCCCAGGTTGCCTTCCCTCCAGGCTTAAGGACATTTTGGTTAGTGATGGCTCTGCTACTGTAATTTAAAACCAAATTAAGGGAAGTGGAAAATATTTCAATTAGAAGGAAGCTGTCACTATTTCCATCTAATGGGAATGCCCTTGAGGTTGTGAGTGATATCTCTGCAACTGGACACCCAAAAGCAAAGGAGGAGAGAGACAATCACAGAGGCACTCAGCCAGCCTACTTAAGCCTACAATTAGACCAGGTGAACCAGAGGCAATGTCAGGGAGAATAGCATAAAGGGTACCCCCAAACCTGCTCAGCCAGTCAAAGGGGCCCAGCTCATGTGGTCCCCCACCCCTCGCAGCTGAAGTATTAAATTCTGCATCAAGAGGTGTCACCAGTATGGATGATGACTGAAGGTCCACCCAGAGTGAAGACATTCTCACTATGGTTCAGTAGAGAAAGACCCCACTCCAGGGTTTGCATGCTCCAGATATGGAATTCATGGGTGCAGATTGAGACCATCAGCTGCAGGCTAGCCTTGAGCCAGGAGGTAATGGACACGGTTGTCATGTCTCTGAGTGGAGAGAAAGTAAATCTGAGAAGTAGCATGAGACCAGCACTTGAGTCATGATCAGATATTTGATCATGATGAGGAGACATTCACACAGGTCTGACTGAGCAATGGGGACCCTTACATGGGTCCAGAGGAGGCAAATAGCAATGTAACTGTGGGAGTGCATACCAACCAGGTCCATTAAGAAGCCACATTAGGAGTTGACTGGAGTGCATGAGTGGGGGAGATGGTAACAGCTGGGAGAAGCCCACAGCCAATGGCTGGGGTACAAAGTACCAGGAGTACAGCCAGGTAAAATGGAGATATGAGGGGTTAGTGGCAGCAGGAGGCTGTGAAGCCGGTAAGGATAGGTAGGAGGAGTTGCAAAGTCAGCATGTGAAGGGGTGAAGTTCGAATATGAATAGACATGATATGTCAAGTGCGTAAATGCCAGAAAGGCCAATGTATTGGTACTCATGTGAGAGATAGTAGGCCAGGCATAACCAGCAACCACTGGGTAGGGAGGATTGGTTGGAACTGCAGAGTGCATTAAAGTCATGAAGGCTAGGCAGAGCAGCATTAGAAGGATGGGCGAGCTAGTGACTGATTGAATAAATGATAACCATAAAGCTGCTCCCACTGCCCAGAGCCATGATGCCCACCATGACAACACAGTTCCCCACCACAGGAAAAACAGAGATGCCATGAACTGGGCACCATGACACCAAACAATGAAATAGAAGGGTTAAGAGGAATAAACTGAGGAAACACCAGTAGCTGAGCAGTCAATTAAAACAGTATAAGGAAGAAAATAATCGAATGCCAGCAGCAGTAGCCGGGGCCGACATGCCATGGGGGTAAGCAGTCATAGGCACGTATGTACTGTTGAGCAAATAAGATGTTTTTGAGGTTAGGAGGATATCCAATGCCTATGGGTCCTGCAGGTATGACTTGTATGCAATGATGACACACGAAACACTGAATGAAACTGAAAGCTACTGTATTATAAGGTACACTGGGCCTGCAGATGGGGCATGGACAACTAAGAAGATAGCATGAGAGACAGATGATGGTAGGGCAAAACAACCCAAAAGGACCAAGGCAGGCAGAACAGAGCAGGGGAGGGATCAAGGCAGGAGAATGAATGCATATGAGAGCAAGAGGCAGGACTGGGACACCAGCTGAGTTCATCAGGTACATGGAAAGCCAAGCCAGTAGATGGGAGGAAGGGAGGAACAGAACAAGTATGGGAAAGGAGCAGTGAATTGCAGGCATAGGACTGGCAACACAGGGTGGAACCCAGAAGGTGTGCCCAGAGATAGGAGCGGTGCACAATACACGGGCAGAGCACCAGAGCACTCCAGGAGGAAGTGGCAACAGCATCACAAAGGGATGGAGACAGGACGGGGTGGGAAGCACAGGTATATCCCCCCAGAGCCCAAAGCACATGAGGTGGATCTCAGGAGAACAGAGGCAAGCCATGAGCCAGGGTGGTAGGCGACATCATCCCAGAGTGCCAGCAGGGAATGGAGTGGTGGCAGAGAGAAGCCCAGAAACATAAGGGAAAGGAAAGAAGAAAATAAGCAGGCAAAACAGCTGGAAGAGGCACCGAGGGAGCAGACCAGGAAGTAATTGATGGGGGGGATGCAGCAGGAGGCATAGAGACATGGAGGGCAGAATGAGCAGTGACTGGAGGCACACAAATGGGGACACAAATGGGAGAAAACACAACCAGAAGAGAAACACAGATCACACAAACAAAGGTTTGAGGGAGGAGAACAACAGAAACAAGCAGTGTCCAAAACACAAGGAGTAAAGGAATGCAGAGCCTATGGCGGCAAAGAAGAAAAACACTTTAGGAAAGAAGAGGGAGAAGCGACCTTTATGGTCTGAGTGGGGGGAGTGTTAAGTTGCTCTGCCCCATTGAACTTCAGGCATGCCTTCCAAAGAAATCCCACAAATAGTAAGTGAATTCCAGTTAGAAAATAACCATTTCATTTAGAAAATAAGAGGAAATACCCAACAGAAAGCACACAAAAGGCAGGCTTCCCTACTTATGTTGTTCAGTACCCCTGACAAAGCTGTAGTGAACAGCAGTAAGACGAGGAGTCTGCTTTTGTTTGCTTTCTGTCAGGCATTTCCTTTTATTTTACAGATTAAATCTTTAATGGCTGAGGTTGCCATTTGTGTTTTTTGGGGGATCGGACCCTAATTGTGCATTGTTCTCTGCTTTATAGACATCAAGCAAGGCTTCTCAATACCTATGGTTCTACAGTCCAGGGATGGAATGGAGGACAAAAAAGCACTGATGTTTTATTTTACAAAGAAGGTGACTGGGCAATGGAACAGCCTACCAGCCGAAATGATGGCACTAAATATCAGTGTTTTTTTTAAATGTTTTAAATTTCTTTGGCCTGGACACCCCGACACTAACCGTCCATGGGCAGAGGCACTTCCATCCCTGTTGTCCGCACTACATCCCCATGCCTGGGCTTACTGCTCTGAGTGGGCCACAGGGTGGGTGGCCCCTTCCCAGGACAAATGGTCAAGGGAGCACCTGGGGAACAGTGACCACCAGTCACTGTGATTTGAAATCACAGAAAGAGCAGAACCAAACCACACAAAAACACGTATCTTGGATTTTAGGGGGGCAAACTTTGGGAAAATGGGGAGATACTTGAAAGAGGCATTAAGGGGAATGGGGCAGGAATCAGGGGTTGAGGAACAGTGGGAAGTATTTAAATGGGGATTACAAGAGCAACAGAATTATGTATTAAGCAGGTTAGCAAGAGGAAAAGGAAGAGAGACCATTATGGTTTTCAAAGAGGTAGCAAAGAAAGTGAAAGCCAAAAAGATTGCATTCAGGAAATACAAAAAGACACAGGCAGAAGGGATAGGAGAGAAGTACCAGGAGAAGCAAAGGGAGGCAGGGAGGTCAGTAAGGAAGCCAAAAGCTCAGACAGAAGAACACATTGCAAAATCAGTGGGTAGAGGGACAAACTTTACAGGTACATAAGGAAAAAGAAAGGCAAGGGAAGGATAGTGAGACTGAAGGGGAGGATGGGGCTGTGTGGAGATGACAACAGTAAAGCTGACATATTGAACAGGTATTTCTGCTCAGTCTTTACTGAGGAAGAGGAGGGTAATGGGTCTGAACGGAGTACAAGGGTGAGAATGGTGCAGAAATGGACACAAGTCCCTTTACACGAGAAAGGGTCCTGAAGGAACTGGAAGTAATAAGAGTTGATAAAGCAACGGACGGGGCCAGATGGGTGCACCCCAGGGTCCTTAAAGAACTAAGAGGTGGTGGCTGAACCTCTTGCTATCCTGTTTAGCCGATCACTAGAAACAGGGAGGTACCCAAAGACTGGAGGATAGCAGATGTAGTCCCTTATACAAAAGTGGGAACAAAGAGGAAGCGGGAATTACAGACCAGTCAGCCTCACCTCGGTAGTGGGAAAATCATGGAAGCACTACTGAAGGAGAGATTGGTGGAACATCTGGTTGTCAATGGACTACAGGACCCAAGGCAGCATGGTTTCAGCAGGGGAAGGTCATGTCAGACCAACCTCATTTAATTTTTGACTGGGTGACTAGGAGGTGGATCAGGGAGGGCATTGGACATGGCCTATCTGGACTTCAGCAAGGCCTTTGACACTGTGCCACATAGAAGACTATTGCACAAACTGGGGAATATGGGTGTGGGCAGGACAGTAGTGCGGTGGGTAGGTAACTGGCTGGGCAGCAGGACACAGAGGGTGGTGGTAAATGGCTGTTACTCCACAGAGGGAAGAGTGACCAGTGGGGTACCACAGGGATCAGTGCTGGGACTGGTACTATTCAATACCTTCATCAGTGACATTGTGCAGGACTTAGAAGGCAGAATTTCACTGTTCGCTGATGACACAAAGCTCTGTAACAGAGTAGACACACCAGAGGGTGTAGACAGAATGAGAAGGGACCTGCAGAAACCTGAAGAATGGTCAGGGGTTTGGCAGTTGAAATTCAATGCAAGGAAGTGCAAGATAATGCATATGGGGCACAAACCCTGGCACAATATATCAGTTGAGGTGAGGATATAGCATGCACCAAGCAGGAAAGGGATCTTGGGGTTATCATCTCTGATGACCTCAAGGCAGGGAAACAGTGTGACAAGGCAGCAGGTAAAGCAAAATAGGATGATGGGATGCATAGGCAGGGCATCACCAGCAGGAAAATGGAGGTCATAATTCCACTATACAAGACACTAGTGAGGCCAGCACCTGGAGAACACTGTGTAGTTCTGGAGACCTTACCTACGTAAGGACATAGACAGGGTAGAAGGTTCAGAGGAGGGCAACAAAGATGGTGCATGGATTGCATCACAAGTCCTATGAGGACAGGTTGAAGGCACTGAACATGTACTCCCTGGAGGGAGAGGAGGAGAGGGATATGATAGAGACATACAAGTATCTTACAGGGAGGAACAGGGTGCAGGAATGCACTATTTTAAGAAAAAGTTGTTCCAGGACTAGAGGACATAGGATGAAGTTGGAGGAGGACGATTCAGAGGAAACGTGAGGAAGAATTTCTTCACAGAACGGGTGGTGGACAAGTGGAACACCCTGCCAGAGGAAGTGGTGGGGGCTGAAACAATCACGGGATTTAAGAATGCATGGGATAGACATAAAGGAATTCTGGAGGCCAGGGGTAAGGGGCAACAGACTTCTTGGAAAACATAAACTGAACTTACAGACTTAAATGGGCAGACTGGGTGGGCCATAGGCCCTTATCTGCCAACACTGTCTATGTATCTATGTATCCCTGGCCTACAACCAGGATGGGGCCATGGGAGCAGGACACCCTCTGGTGGACTACTGTCTACAAAGGGTGGTGGCGAAGGTGGGAGCTTTATTCATGGGGATGGATTTTTTTTGTGTGGCTGCTGACCCTGGAGGCGGGATGTGCAATGACACCAACGGGTGTGCACCTGGTGTCTGTCCCAGATGCCCATGATGTGTGGTTTTGGTACCTGCGGTAGCCCCAGCCTCCACCAGAGGCCACTAATATACTGAGAGCTTGCCCCCACTGAGAATGAGAGTCACCAGAAGGCAATCAATCCTTCTCCACCCTGATTGGCCCTTCAACTCCCGGGTCTGTTCCCAAACTCTGGCCACTGGCATCTCGTGTGGACACCTTGCTGCTGTCCCAGTGGGCTGGCTAAAACATCAGTGGTTTTAAGCATGGCAGGGGGTATAGTTAAGGGATTATTAGTTACTTGGGTAGCATTTAGTCAGGGGGTAAAGGGAGATGAAGTCAAACATAGAAACATAGAAACATAGAAGTTGACGGCAGATAAGGACCGCAAGGCCCATCCAGTCTGCCCATTTCTTTTTCTTCCTTATAAATGTGCCATCGGCCTTTGCTCTGTCAGTGACCTATCTATTCATAGTCATTTGTATTGCTCCCATATGCCTATCCCATGCCTGTTTGAAGCCCTGCACTGTATTCATAGCCACCACTTCTTGTGGTAAGCTATTCCATGCATCTACCACCCTTTCTGTGAAAAAGAATTTCCTCACATTCTCCCTTAATCGGCCTCCCTCTAATCTCATGCTGTGTCCTCTTGTCCTGCTATTTTTCTTATATTTAAACATGTTAGACTCTTTCACCTTGTTTATGCCCTTAAGGTGTTTAAATGTCTCGATCATATCACCTCTCTCCCTCCTTTGCTCAAGGGTATACATATTGAGCTCCGTTAATCTGTCCTCATATGTCTTCTGATGCAGTCCCTGCACCATTTTGGTTGCCCTTCTCTGGACTGCCTCAATTTGGTTAATGTCCTTGTGAAGGTGTGGCCTCCAATACTGCACGCAGTACTCCAGATGGGGCCTAACCAATGTCTTGTACAGAGGATTATTACTCCCTCTTATGACTTGTGATACCCCTACTAATACACCCTAACACCCTAGCCTTCCTACTGCTTTAGAGGTCTGCTTGATGATTTTAGGTCATCAGTGATGATGATGCCCAAGTCTCTTTCTTCCTTTGTGACTGCTAGCAACTCCTCCCAGCCTATAAGTGGCTTCAGGTTTCTCTTCCTATGTGCTGATTTTGCACTTCTTGCATTAAATCCCAGTTGCCACTCTTCTGACCATTTTGCTAGTTTATCCAGATCTCTTCTCATTCTGCCCACCCCATCTGGATCATCTACTCTGTTGCAGATCTTGGTGTCATCTGCAAACAGACAAGCCTTACCCTCTAGTCCATCTGCGGAGGTCACTAATGAAGATGTTGAATAGGACTGGCCCCAGGACTGATCCCTGAGGTACCCCACTTGTGACTTGCATCTCTTCTGACTGTATACCATTTACCACCACTCTGTTTTCTGCCAGTCAACCAGTTTGCCACCCAGTTGACCAACTTCTGACCCACCCCGAGCCTACCTAGCTTATTTATCAATCTTCTATGTGGAACAGTGTCAAAAGCTTTGCTGAAGTCAAGGTAAGCGACATCAACTGCTCCCCTTGGTCCACCACTCTGGTTACCCAGTCAAAGAAATCTATGAGATTAGTTTGACAGGACCTTCCTTTGTAAACCCATGCTGTCTTGGATCCTGTTCCCTATGGATTCCAGGTGTTGCACTATCCTTTCCTTAAGGAGTGCCTCCATAATCTTGCCCACTACTGAGGTAAGACTGACTGGTCTGTAGTTTCCGCCTCCTCCTGCTACCACTCTTGTGGAGCGGGGATCACATGAGCCCTTCTCCAGTCTTCTGGGACCTCTCCTGTGCTCAAGACTCACTAAACAATTCTGCTAATGGCTCTGCTAGTTCCTCCTTTAGCTCCTTAAGTACCCTGGGATGTATGCCATCAGGTCCCATTGCCTTATCCACCCTGGACTTAGCTCTTGTAGGACCCTTTCTTTGTGAAGGGTAGTGCTCACCTCCCTCCCCCTGTGTCCATGATGCTGAGCTGTGGGCCTGCCTACCTTCTCTTCAGTAAATACTGAGCAAAAGTATCTATTTAGGATAGATGCCTTTACAGGGTCCTCCTCCCACATGCTCCCTTTTCTCCATTAAGCTTAGCAATACCCCCTCTGGACTTTCTCCTTTCACTAATGTATCTATAGAAAGTCTTGTCACCTTCTTTTTACTGTTCGTGCTAGTGTTTTCTCAGTTTGGGACTTTGCCTGCTACTGCCTTACCTGCTTCCCTTAGGGCAGTTTGGTATGCCTCCTATCTTCATCCCGCTGTGTTCCCTTATATTTCCTGAAGGCCAGCCTTTTGGCTCTGACCTTTTCTGCTACTGTATTTGAGAACCAAAGTGGTTTCCTTCTTCTTTGCACTTCCTTTTCTGTCTAACACAATGGGATGTTGTTTAAGTATTGTATCCTTAATGCTTGCCCACTTTGCCTGTACCTCCTCACCTGTGTTTCTTTTGCCAGGGCTAGCTTAACTCTGTTGGCCATCTTATCAAAGTCAGCTCCTCTGAAGTCCCATATTTTGCCTTGGAATGGGATGATTTAGATGTAGTAGCCAAATTGAACCATACCATGTGATGGTCACTGGCCCCCAGGTGACCTTCTACCTGGAGATCTGTGATCCCTTCTTTGTTAGTCAGTACTAGATCTAGGATAGCCCTGTCTCTTGTGGGTTGCTGTACTAGTTGTTTGAGGCCCTCCCCCTGCAGGGAATCCACTATGAGTCTAGTTCTGGCAGATGTTCCTGCTGGTATTGACCAATCTGTATCTGGCATGTTGAAGTCTCCCATTATCAGAACCTCCCCTTTAGCTGTCATGTTTTGCATATCTTCTAACAGTAATGTGTCTATGTCCTCCCTCTGGTCTGGGGGCCTGTAGACAACCCCAGTTCTTATGGCTGTCCCATTTCCTGTTTCCAGGGTGACCCACAGTTCTTCTGGCTCCTTATGTGTATTCTGAATTTCTGTGGCTTGTCAAGGCAATAGGTCCTATGGTATCATAGGGTATAACAAAGCAAACTATATGGACCAATTTTCTTTTTCTGATGACATTTTCTATGATTCTATGTTAAAGATATTGAGGTCAAGGAAAATAAAAAAAGGCAAAACAAGAAATATTTAATTGGCACCTGTCCCCATCATTGGTCTGTCAATTAAATACTGGTAGTGTATAGACTGTTAAATGATATAGAATAATAAGTTTCATGTTTATTTTTTATTTCATAAATGTGTATCACAAAAAGTATAACACGTATAAAATTTTCCAGTACACACATACAGTTTCACATAAATATCAATTAAAAACCATTAATAAATATCTAGTATAATTCCATCTTTAATAATCCATGGGTTGCTATCGAAAATTGTGCCACACTATGTAAAACTGCTATATCTTCTGTATTCAAAAGTGACCTTAACTGTAGTGTTGGCTTTATCATGGATTTTAAGTAAGTGTGCATTGAGATATTTTTCTCTAAGCCCAACAAGATTTGCACATTCAAAAAGAATGAGCTCTGTATTCCATTTCCCTGTGTAATTGCCCTTAAAATCTATAAGTTTTTTTAAAATCAGTTCATCCAAGAAAAGAAGATGGCAGTCTCATATTCACATTGAGCCTTTAATTAACCAAATCTTTATATTGTAAATTATACTCCCATTTATAAATATAAGGCTATCTATAATGTAAGGTTTTTAATTGTTTATATATTTTAAAATTAGTTGTCAAGATTCTACCCAAATCAATTTGTCTAGTAGTGTCCTGCATTCTACCCACCACAATATTTTGAAGGTTATTAATTTTGCCAGAACAATCAAGGGTTTCACAAGTAGGCAATCCCATTTTCTTAAGTGTAATATCAAGTTCATATGCCCATGTACAATTGTTTAATGATATATTATTTCATATGTCCTGAGTTAGGCTATCCGCCCAACAGGCATATAACACAGAAGATCTTTCTTGGTTGTTACATATTTTAACGAAGTAACTTACTTGCCTTATAATTGTCCTATTATACCAAGGATAGGCTTCCAGTTTCTGCTCTTAAAAATTCACCTGTATAAATTGGGCAATTTAAGTGTGAGCCTATTATAAAGACTCTGTATCAGCTCTAAAATTTCTACAACTTTACGTTTCCCCCACACCTCTGGCTCATATAGTATAGATGAATCCACTTTCATAGTACAAAGAGAATTGGGGATAGGTTAGTGTCCAGAACCTTGGGATGGTAGGACTCCTCGGTAATGGACACTAAGCTGTCCATTATTTTTTTTTAATATATGGATCCAAGTGAACTAACTCACCTCTGGTTCATGGGTCCAGTCAGAGGGTTCGTGTTGGTGTCGGTTGTAGTGTGGTTTCCCTTTAGTCACTTTTTTTTTTCGTTGTGTCTGTAATATCAGTTGGCCACAGTAATGGAAAGAGAAGCTGGGGAGAGTGGTGGATTTCTGAGCCCTTCATGTCCATGAATGGGCAGATGAAGTGGGATTACACAGCAGACTAACAATGCTGCTCGTAGAGTTGAGGATTTCTCTCGCTAAGCGACAGAGCAAGCTGCCATGTTTGAAAACTTGTTGTGCACGCCCAGACAGAAAACATGGCCAATCGAAGGGCACGCTTAGCAGCATGTCAAGGACAGACTTGCAGTTGTGCAGTTGAGTTTCAGTGATAATACTATCATTCAGGTCCTGTACCATACTATTATGGGACCTGAACGATAGTATTATCAGTCATGAACGGTGCTATTATCAGTCCAGCACCGATGGTATTACCAGAAATTTTTTATATGCTTTTCAGTACTATTAATTTGAGAATCTATATATTAAAAGTTTTTAGTATATGGATACGTAAAATAATACCCTTGTAAAGTGTACAAAAACTTCCTGGTAATACTGTTACTCCTGGAGTGATAATACCACCGTTCACTAGTGATAATACTATTATTCAGGTGCTGTAATACTGTTGTTTGGGACCTGAACAATAGTATTATCAATAAACCTCAACTGCGCAAGTGCAGCTTTGACAGTGGCATCATCCTAAATGTGCCTTCCTATTGGGCACTTTTTTTTTTTAGTGTGGACGAGCAGAACAATTTTGAAAAAGATGGTGGCTCTTTCACTCTCTTAGCGAGAAGACGTCCTCTTGGCTAGCACCATGCTATTTTTATTTTTTTAATTTTTCCTTTCCTTGTCCAGTGCATTGAAAAATATCTGGTTGATCTTGCTTTCACACATCTCACCACAGAAATGCAGGTAAGACTCAAAACAAGCTAGTCTTTAGTGCCAGTGCAGAGTAGTCACTCGAGCTGAAGGCTTACCGAAGTAGTTGGGCACACATTATTTTCATAAGAAAAATTGTTGGATCCATAAATAAAAAAAAATTAAAAAATAAGTGAGTGTGTATGACTCGGTAGTAAAACCATCTTGAGGTTCTGGGGACAAAGGAACCTCTCGAGCTTCACTCTTGAGGTTCCCTTCTCCCCAGAACCTCTTGATGGTCTTACTGCCTTGTAGTACACACTCACCTATTCATTTTTCTATTTTTAACAGAGTTATTGCTGAGTTATTACTCTATTGCTTGGATAATTTGTTAGTTGCTAGGACCAATTGCCTGCCATTTTTTTTCTTTCTTCTATATGAAGATTCCAGTATTTCTTATTATGAAGGACAACACCAAGATAGGTGTAACTATCAACAACTTCAATCTTATTATTATAAATTTTCCAGCAGAAGCCTAGGTTTTTTGGGCTTTTAATAATCACAACCTTGGTCTTTACAATATTTATTGTTAAAGCTAATTTTTTCAATACTGAGCCAACACAATCAAGCACTTTCGGCAACCCACTAACACTACTAGACACTAAAACTGTGTCATCTGCATATAAAAAAATATTTATTTTCATATTCATAATTCTTGGAGCATCTGTATTACAAAGATCTAATCTTTTTACTATTTAATCAAGACAGATATTGAATAATAATGGCACTAGAAGGCACCCTTGTTTCACCCCTTTATCATCTCTTAGAAGATCTGCATGCCTGCTATCTTTTGAATACCTTATCTGAACATATGTATCTGTATGCATTTTTTTGATTATTGTAAGCAATTTATTATCTATTGCCATGCCATCCAAATATTCCATAAAATATTCCTATCTACCCTATGAAAAGTGGTAGACATATCTAAAAAGGCTAAATATAATGGGGTTTTCTGAATTGCTGTCTTTCTGATCAAGTGGTCAAGTATAAATAAGTAATCTACAGTGAAGTGTTTCTCCATAAAACCAAACTGCTGGTCTGAAAGGATATTATTCTCTCTAACCCAAGTGTTTAATTCCTCTAATATTAAATGTGTAAATATGTTTGCAGAGATGTTCTGTAGATCTACTGGTCTATAATTAGAGGGTAGTTGTTTATCACCCTTCTTAATTAGGGGAACTAATTCAGTCACATGCCACAACTCTGGAATTTCTCCTGATATAATAACATGATGGAACAACTAACAGAAAATACTACTCCACCAGTTGGCATTAAACTGATAAACCTCTGCAGGGATACCATCTGTCCAAGGAGTCTTATTCCTTTTTTGTGCCATGATACTGTAGCTGGTTCTACTTGTATTATTGAAAAAGCTAACCAAGGCTTATAATCCTCATTCAAAAGGGACCCTATCTGGGGGCAAAATGCATATCTTGCCCTAACGCTTCACTATACAGCTTTTTAAAGTATGCTATCCAATCACTTGCTGGCATAGTTGCTTCAATATTCAACTTGTATTTACTTTCAGCAATAAGAATTAATTTCCAGAAGTCCTTGCTGTTCTTTTCACTAATGGCAGCTTGTAGTTGGGACCATAAAACTTTATTATAGCATCTTTTTTTCTTTTTTTTATAAGGAGCCTATACTCCTGTCTTAGTAATACAAGGCACTTTCTAAAAATACAGGTGAGGATATTCAAAGTGGATGTGCCCTGTGCAACTGAGTTGCATTGGCACATCCCTGAAATATGCCCCTGGGCCATATTCAAAATGGGTTGATGTGCCAGGCAACTCCGGATGTGCTGCAGCACAAAAATAATGTATAGAGTGCATCCATGGGGGCATTCCCCTGCATATGTGGCACATCTCCAAATTCAGCCAAGATGTATGGTGCAGCAGCCCGCACATCAAGGAGATGTGCCGCACAAAGATAGGCATGCCTAAGTCATAGCCATCCACAGACGGGCTGCTGTGTTGCACAACATAACAAAGCAGTCCAGCTCCTGGGTGGTTACACCTACCCCATCCCTGAACACATGCCAAACAAAAGGGCAGCCATCTCTGGTAGTCAAATGCCCCCCCTCGCCCATCGTCGATCGTAGAATAATAGAAATCCCTCTATCCCTGGTAGTCTAGTGGTCCCCCTACCTTCCCTGAACCATGTCTGAATAATAACTTATCCCCAAAACACCCTGGTGTCCAGTGGTACCCCCCTACCTTCCCTGAACAATGTCTGAATAACGATATTGCCCAATAACACCCTGGTATTCTAGTGGCCCCACTTCCTTCCCCGATAGTAAAGAAGAAACTCATCCCCAGACATCACTGGTGATCTAGTGGACCCTCACCCCAAACTGAAGACCCCCACCCCACCCTCCCCTGTCCCAGCATGTCCGAGGTTGACGGGCAGCACACCTACCTGACACTGCCAATGCTTGCCCGCTGACTGAGCTGTCAGTGAATGACAGCACAGTATCCCTGTAAGGCTATTGGTAGACACTGTCAACCAATGGGCTTGCAGTGTACTGTACACTTTCATTCACAACTTTGTGAATGACATGATGTTGTGAATGAAAGTGTACAGTATACACTGCAAGCCCATTGGTTGACAGTGTTGACCAATGGACTTACAGGGGTACTCTACACTGCCATTCACTGACAGCTCAGTCAGCAGGCAGCTGTGGCATTGTGTGGGTTGGTTGTGCTGCCCGCTGACCTTTTGGACATGCCAGGACAGGGGGAGTGGGATGGGCTGGGGGTTCATCAGTGGGTTGGGGATCCACTAGACCACCAGGGATATCTGGGGATGGGATTCTACTTTATGATCAGGGAAGGGAGGGGTGTACCACAGGACTACCCTGGTGTTATGGGGCAATAAAATTATCCAGACATGGTTTTGGAAAAGTAGGGTGGCCACTAGACAACCAGGGATAGGGGGATTTCTATTATTCTATGATCAGGGATGGGTGGGGGACATTCAACTACTAAGGTATGCTGTGGGATGCTGATGTGCAATACAGAAGTTGAAGGGCATCCAGCACATTCTATGGGGTACACATCTCTGCCTCAGACATGAAAATGGGGCCATAATGACATGCAAATGGTCCCATTTGTGCCTTGCATGGCTAATGACCCCATTTGCATGTTTTGGTGTGAATATCTGGATGTGTACTTGGTGTATGCACATGGTGTGCCACTCATTTCCATTCCAGGTATTCAGTTCTGGCAGGGGGACACACCAGTGTATCATTGGTGGCCCCCATTTGTGCCACACACATATCTTGATATTGTTTGAATATATTACTTTTGCTCTCTGGAGCATCTCAGTTGTGCATAGCAGCCACTTGCGCCTTTTCATGGTGAAGTTTGAATATCCTGCCCACAGTCTTTATTTTTCCTATGCAGCCTAGAAAGTTTGTTTAAAGTCTTCTTATACTTTATACATTGAGCATCATTCCATAGTGCATTATTATTAGTTTTTAGCACCATATTTTTTCTATGAGTATTTTATTGTAAGTAATTTTTCATTTGTGTAATCGGGTCATTAAAACAACCTATACGAGTTGAAACAACAGAGTTCAATATTAAATCTTTCTTTCACACTGTCTCTTCATTTTGCTGCATATCAGCCATTTTCATTGGCAGCAAATGATCCTATTTTATACATCTATTCATAATTGTCATATGTTGATCTAATTCCTTCTCCATCCAAATATTAGCTGGTACATTTAATTCATGTTCCAGATCAATGGACAAAGCAATTGGGAAGTAGTCAGACATATTCTTATGCAATACTCTAAAGTCACAAACTCTAGGAAAAAAGGCAGTTTCCACCATAGCCAGATCTAATAGTGAACCACCAGCTTTAGTTGGGTAAGGATATTCTCCCAGACTATCTTTCTTGCCTTGACAATTTAGTATACATAAGTTATGTCTGATCACAAAGTTCCTCAATACTTCTTTTTTATCCTTCCTTTTATCTTACAAGTTTCTTGTTGGAATATACTGATAATATCCAAATTCTGTGTTATTAATAAACATGTCCAATTCATTCATATTGCCTATGTGGGCATTCCAATCTCCCATAATAACAATATGTCTATATATTGATTGATAATACAGACCATCTAGCAATTGTGATAATTCTACAAGTTGTTTCTCAAATTCCACAATTTTCAGGTCAGGTGGAAAATACACATTTATCAAAAATAAACATTCATCTCTGCCTGTAATCATGTATATTGCAATCCTATTACCAAATGAAGACAAATCAGTATTCCTTATAGTCCATACATTTTTTTGTATTAATCAAAACCATCAGGCCCCACTTACTGCACCCTTTTAAATTATCTTTTTTCCCCGCCAAAACAAACTGGTTATAACCTTGAAAATAGATTTGGTTACTCGGATCCAGACTGGTTTCCTGTAACATAATAATATCAAATGGATTCCTCAAAGAATGCTAAGAACCATCATTTGTTTTACCATTTACCACAACAATATTCCAGGAAAGCAAATTTAAACTTTTAGGGGCCTTCAATGGTGATCTGATGGTTTTCATCTTATTTCATTCTGAAAGCTTCTAATTTGAGCCATCTGCATCAGAACTGATTGACAGTTATGATAGTAGTTCAAAATGATTATACAATGATACTTTTGTCAAGCCTTTGCAATTGCATTGACTTTGTTTGATTCCTTCAAAATAATCTGAGTCCTCAGTATCTTCCAGGACTACACTTGTATTAATCCTCTCTCCACTTTGCCTTCTGCCTCTTATTAGTCTATCATACCCTGGGGAACCTCTCATCTCATACTCAATAGTCTCTGGCTTTTTGAGGCAGCTGATTATGGTCTGATGTTGTTCACTACCCATTTTCTTTCCACTGTCACACAGCTCAGGGTGTTTACACCCTTCAGGCTGGCCTCCAAAGTTCCTAGTTGTTGCATCTAAAGTAATTCCCATCTTTTTAATTTTAATGTTTTAATGTTTAGTATTTCTGACCTTGTTGTCTGTTTTTTAACCACCAGACACACATAGCCCTTATCTGGTAGAGCTCTTTATCTATAAGCTGACACAAGTTCCTCCCATGGCACCTGAGACTTTAATTGACTTTTAATAATATTATACAATGACATCTTAAGCAGAAATGGGGTATTTTCCTCTTAGGTATACTATTGAAATATACAGTATGTAATTTCTCTATCTTTTTGTACATTCCATCATCCTTTATCAGATTATTTCCAATTGTATTGTAATTTTGGGCTCTGCTCAATCCCCTCTTCTTTTCTCAATAGGGCACACAGTTTGAATTTCCTTGTAGTGTATTCACCCTATTCTTTTTTTTGCATCAATCAACACTCTTCTGATTACACTTGCTCTTGCTTTCCCTCACAAGTGGCACAGTTTGAATTCCCTTATCCTTAAATCTAGTCTGCAATTTCTTTTTTTTTTTGCTTCCATCATCACTCTCATAGTTACATTTACTCTTACTTTCCCTTATAAGTGCCTTCATCTCCTTAAATTCCTTCTCTGCTATTTCTTCTGTGATTTCCCTATTACTTCTTGTACTCCCTTTCTTCCTCATGACACTATTTATTATCTTTTTCAATTCCTCCAGCTGTTTCCTATGTTCTCCTAATTCCTTCATTATCACTCCCAAAGATAGATTTCCATAAATGAGAGCAGTTTTTATACCTGATAGATGCTTTATAATAGATGTATTAACCTAGACATTATAGTACTCCTCAAGAAATTATTTTTTATCATATTCCATTTCAATCTCTTCCACAAACTCAGTTTACTGCTAGTGGACTCATTTATTCATTTCTCTCCCTCTTTATCTTTTCCTTTGTTTATAAATGGAGTAATACATTTATCAAAATCTACACGGTAGTCATAGAAACATAGAAACATAGAATTTGATGGCAGATAAGGACCCCTTGGCCCACCCAGTCTGCCCATTTCCCTACCTACTGGATAAGCTGCAGATCCTAGTTAACCAGCAGCCAACTTCTTCCCACCCCCACCCCCTAGAATTGCCTTATGACTGTCCCATGCATGTTTGAATTCCACCACTGATTTTGACTACACAACCACAACTTATAGTCACTATTAGTATCTGGACAGTCTATATGTTCATCTGGACCTTTCACCTGGTCTCCAATATCTGCTTTCATATTATACAACTTATCTTTTAATGACCAGCTTTGTGTTTCTTGAGCTGTAATTTTCTCTAAGATATAGTCACCTGCTGTGCTATCATTTTCATCAGCTACGTGAACAGAAATGGGTGATGAACTTCCTTGAGACTTCACTGATGTAGTGACACCCATGTAATTAGTAATTTTTTACTTCTCCCCTTTTCTTAAATTTGCATCTAGTTTTACTAATTTATCAATTCTTAGTTTCATAGCTTCATTTTTGGGTATTTTCTTCCACTTCTGCAGAATCATATAGTTCTGCCATATTACCCCAAACCCAGAAATATCACTTATCCATGAACAAGAACAAATGCTGTGAAGAAATGTATTTTTAGTAAAATCTGGAGATTCTTAAATATACTTAGATATCCTTGAGGTCATCCAGTAGCAGGCAACTTTCCAATATATATCATACAAGCTTTCAATAAAAAGGAATAACTTAGTTCCAGTATCTTTGACAAAGGTTACATGAATAAAACTGGAAAATAATACAAAAACCCCTATTTAAAATCTGAGTTTTTAACTGACATGAATAATAAAAAGAGGTAGCATCAGGTAACTGAATAAATTTTAGGGAAGCACAAAACGTACTTCTGCAGACCCATCTGATATTACTTATTTAAAAACCTGTAGTGGAAAAATCACTTACACCCAAAGCTCTTTTAGTGCAAAATGAACAGATGCTTCTGGCAAGTGAATAAAAATCCCAAACAGAAAGCTTGCTCCAAACACTTAGCACCACAGGTACACCAGCTGGGGATTCATGCACTACAAAGGAGCACTATACCAAAAAGAACTTTAAAATTAGAAAAAAATAAAATTCAGTGTGCTTATGCAACTTAATATGATGTATGGTTGTGTGACTTAGACACATTGTGGCTGTTCGCCTTTCTATCCATGGGATATACCACCTTATAGGAGTATGATGGCAATGAACTCTTAGAGGAGCATTCTACCCCTGTAAGTGCCACTGGAATGATTCCCTTGGCTAAAGGTAGCTTAAGAAGAAGCCAATGTGAAAGAGAGACATACCATTGGAGGAAGGGGGAGGATGGTGGGGCAATGCACAAATGAATCCTGGAACAGTCAAGGAGGAGTGGCCTTTTAAGGCCTGATCGGAGATTGACGTTGTTGCTCTGCCCATTGAAATGCAGGCATAGCCTTTACAATTCAATGTGCTTACGCAACTTGATATGATGTATGCTTGTGTGACTTAGATACATTGTGGCTGTTTGCCTCTCTATCCATGGGATATAAAACCCTATGGGGGTAGAGGGCCAGGAATCTTAGAGGAGGGTACCACCCCTATAGGTGCCACAGGAATGATTTCCTTGACTAAAGGTAGCTTAGGAAGAAGCCCAAAAAGAATACCCAAAAGGGTGTGGAGCATCGAAGAGGTGAGAAATCAGGAAATATTGAGACCAGAAATTAAGGTGATAGACATAGATGAGAAGGACAGGAGAAGAACAAGATATGATGAGAACAATGAATGAAATGAAATTTGGCAAGATGCAGATGGGCGAACTTCCTATGGAGAGAAGGGAACAGCTGAAGCTACCATCCAACTCCATCCAACAGTGGAACCTGATTATGGAACTTATGAAAGCACTAACCCTGTCTAATATTACTACCATCGGCATGGAGGAGAGGAAAACCATCCTTGAGGAAGAAACATCTGTGGATCCAAGGCCTAGGACACCTTCCCTCCAGGCAAAAAGATGGTTTGGTTAGTGATGGCTCAGCTACTGTAATTTAGAGTTGACAGTGAGGGAAGAGGAAAAGATTCCAATTTAGATGAAGCACTCGCTCTGTCTGAACAGGAATGCTGATAAGGGTCACAAGCGATGTCGAGCTACGAATTCAGAATGGATGAGTGGAGGATCAAGATAAATATATGAGTTTGCTGACAGAAGGAAGCTTAGAAAGTTGGCATGGACTGCCAAATGGGAACAAAGGATGCACAGAGTAAAGATGAGGATGGCCGGGTGAAGCCTGCAGCCTATGATGAAAGTAGAAGTAGATGCTGAAGGACAGAATGGTTGAGAATGAATAAATGATAAATGATGGTGGGTTAAAAGTCTTGAAGGCCTGAACAGTTGAGGGAGAGGAATGCAATGGAAGATGTATGAAAATGAAATAAAGCCTAGAAGGCTGGTACGGGTAAGATATAATAAGAAATGGATGACGTATGATGATGGAGAGAAGCTCTGAAGGCTGGAACAGTTAAGATGCAGAATGAAATGGACAATGTATGATCATGGAGAGAAGACTTGAAGGCCTGAATGGTTTAAGGTGTGGAATGAAATGGACAATGTGCGATTATGAAATGAAGCCTAGAAGGCTGGTACAGTTAAGGTAAAATATGAAATGGACAATGTACAATGATGTAGAGAAGCATTGAAGGCCCAAACAGTTAAGGAAAGGTATGAAACAGATGATGTACAATGATGGAGTGCAGCCTTGAAGGCCGGTACAGGTAGGGTATATAAGAGGGCAAGTAGGGTATAGGAAGGATGAGGTTCAGTAACGATGGAGGTTTGCCAAAGAGTGGAGGATATGCAAGTTGAAATGTATGAAATGAACGATGTAAGATGGCAAGGTGAAAGCCCCGAAGGCTGGTATGAGTGAGCATGAAGTAAGATGGCAGAAAGAATATGAGATGGATGAGGTTCGATATTGAATGGAGGTCAGTATGAAATTGAGGGAGAAACAAGGCAAGTGGTCTGAAATGTAGGCCCAGGGGAAGAGAAGAGACAAATAGGTATGATGGGGGTTGGGTAAGGAAACATCTCCAAAAGAAAAGATGACGAGAATGGAGAGGTGGCGAGGGACCATGAGCACCGAGAACCAGCGGAGTTGAGCAATAGAAAGTATGCCACAAAAATAAGCAACAAGCAGGGCAAAATGCACCCGGAGGAGAAACATAAGGAGGCAGGAAGCCTAGGCAAATGGCCTCTTAAGGAAGGACCCCGTAGGGTCCCAACTGACCGTATCACTCAACCACATGGCAGAAAAATCATAGCACTGGTCTTCAAAAGCCCAGGGAAGGGCCAGAATGTGTAACACTGCTTACAGAAAATGAGAAAATGTCTACAGATAGAAGGCCCCAGATAGTCAGAGATAAGGAATGGTTCAACAACTTAGGTCGATGATGGAAGAGAGTTGGTGTCCAGAAATAGCCAGAACATTGTAACGAACATCGGAAACCTAAGCAGAGTGAGGGTAAATGTGAGTATGAAAATCATAGTGCTATGCAAAAGTCATTGCAGAGGAGAGGAATGTGACTTACCACCCCTGGCTGACACTGCAGCACCTGGGAGCAGTCTCTGAGCAGTGGCCCCCGACGAGCGAAGCAGAAGCAAGCATTGTGTGGTAGCAGGTTGCAAGGTTCAAGGTTGCTGGAGAAGGGCTGCGAGAGGATCAGCCATGGCAAGGAGAGAGAGGGATCCCCAACACCAAGCACTACAGAGGAAGTGAGCAAAAGTGATGGCAAGGAGCTCCACCAGATGAAGCTCTTGCTCTGCCTTCTAACAGGAATGCTGGTAAGGGATGTGAGTGATGTCTCTGCAACTAGATGCCCAAAAGCAAAGGAGGAGAAAAATGACCGCTGAGGCACTCAGCCAGTCTACACGAGCCTATGCAACAGACCAGGTGAACCTGAGGTAGTCAGATACAGAATGGGGTAAGGGGCCCCGATGATGAAAGCCCCACCCCTCACAGCATAAAGTCATAAATTCTACATCCAGAGGTGACGACAAAACAAGGGACAACTGAAGGTCCACCTGGAGTGAAGAAATTCTCACTGTGGGCCAGAGAGAAGGACCTCACTCTGAGCTTCACATGCTCTAGATGCAGACTTTGTAAGTGCAGAGTGAGACCATTGACTACGGGCTAGTCCCAAGCCATGGAGCAATGGAAATGGAAGGCATGTTTCCGAGTGGGGAGTAGGTCGAGTGAGGTAGCACTGGACCCTCATGAAGGGCATGCTCGATTGGGCGATGGGAACAAGTACACCTACTGAGAAGTCTGATTGAGTGAAGGAAAGCCCAACAAAGGACCAGAGGAGGCAGGTCACAGTAGTGACCACTGGAGTGCATGCAGACTGGGTCCACTGAAAAGCCAAATCAGGAGTGGAGCAAGCTTGATGAAGGTAGGAACGAGAGCAACTGGGTGAAGCCCACAGCCAACGGGGAGGTACAAAGTAAAAGGAGTAGTGAGGTAGGAGCTACAAAGTTGGAGATGGATGAGAGGAGAATCAAGAAGGATATACGATGTTTGCTGACAGAGGGAAGCTTAGAAGGTTGGTATGGACTGTAAAATGGGAATGGAGGATGCAAGGAGAAAGATGAGGATGGCTGGGCAAAGCTTGCAGCCTACGATGAATGGGGAAGTCGATGCTGGAGGACAGAATGGTCGAGAACAAATGAACAATAAATGGTGGAATGAAAGCCTTGAAGGCCTGAATGGTGAAGGTGAGATATGAAATGGACGATGCATGGTAATTGGGTGAGGCCATGAAGGCCAGTATGGGTAAGGTGAGGTATGAAATGGATGATGTTCAGTGATGGAGTGAACACCTTAAAAGGCAGGATGAACAATGAGATCGGTAAAGATATGATGAGGTATGAGACAAAAGGAGTCAGACAGAGAAAGGAGGGTGATACAAGTCAAACAACAGATTAGGAGAAGGCTGATATGATGAGGGCCAGGAAAAATGGAGGTATCAGGGTGAGAGGAAGAGATGGTAGACACCCAGAAGCTAAGTGATGCAAAAGGGCCATGATGTCAGGAAACTAGAATGCAGCAGGGAAGGGTGCAATGGGCTAGGAATGGAGAGCCCAAAAAGGAAGATGAAGAGAAGGCACCAAAGGCAGAGGGTCAATAGAAAGGAAGCAGGAGGACCGGGCAAATGCCACAGCCCACAGATGAGGTGCAGGGTTACATGGAGTGCATTGCAGTGCATTGCAGGGTAAAGTATTGGGAAAGAGTCCCCAATACTAGATATCAGCAATAGCAGAAAGTAGGAATATACTCAAGTAATAGAGATTGTTCCAGGTGAACTGTGGAGCCGAGAGAGTAGCTATTAGTTTGGCCATGATATCGACATAGAGTTGGTATTTGAAGGATATCAGTAACCTGGGTACTAAAGTGCCACACCAAGTGATGCACAGGAAAAGCATATCAAGTGAAAGAAGAGATAAATCAGTGAGGCCCTCTGCATATAGCCCAAACTCCAAAAACAGGCAGCAAAAATTCTTGTCCGAGCCAGGGGCTGGGAAAGACACAGAGGCGCACAGAGTCTCACCTGAAAATGGAGGTGGCCATGTTGTAACCTGGTGATTATACAAATCAGCAAGCCACAGAGCAGGCTGTGGCAGGCTGCCGACACAAACTGAAAGTCCTCTTTAACATCTTTTTAGATGATATTGCAGAGGGTCTGGAGGGAAAGGTATGCCTCTTTGCAGATGACACAAAGATCTGTAACAGAGTTGATACACGGGGGGGGGTAGAAAAGATGAGAAGGGACTTGGCAAGGTTGGAGGAATGGTCAGACATATGGCAACTTAGATTCAAGGCAAAGAAGTGCAAAGTAATGCACCTGGGAAACAAAAACCCAGAAGAAGAGTACACAATAGCAGGGGAGGTACTAACAATAAAAAAATGGAAAGGGACCTGGGGGTAGTCATATCAGATGACCTAAAGGTGGGTAAGCAATGTGAAAAGTCAGTAAGAAGAGCCAGGGGGATACTGGGATGCATGGAAGGGGCATCACAAGTAGAAAAAGGGAAGTGGTTATCCCCCTGGACAGACAATTGGTGAGACCCCATCTGGAGTACTGTGTGCAGTTTTGGAGACCTTATCTATGCAAGGACATAGACAGGATGGAAGCAGTCCAGAGGAGGGCAACTAAAATGGTGCAGGGTCTGCAGCAGAAACCATATGAAGAGAGACTGAGAGAGCTTAATATGTATACATTTGTTGAAAGGAGGGACGGAGGGACGTGATAGAAATGTTCAAGTACCTCAAGGGAATCAACAAAGTCCAGGAGGGTAGCATCTTTCAGAAAAAGAGATGTGTAAGAACAAGGGGGCACAATTTAAAGATAATGGGGGGACGGTTCAGGGGTAATGTGAGGAAATTGTTTTTCACGGAGAGAGTGGTGGATACATGGAACAGCCTTCCTGAGGAGGTCGTTGGGTCTAAAACAGTGGGGGAATTCAAACATGCATGGGACAGACACAAGGCAATTATAGTAGGGGTTTGCAGGAAGTAGGCTGTTGGTTAACTAGAATCTGCAGCTTATCCAGTAGGTAGGGAAATGGGCAGACTGGGTGGGCCAAGTGGTCCTTATCTGCTGTGAAAGTCTATGTTTCTATGTAAATGCAAGTTAGGGAATGAAGGTGCTGTGGCCAAGGGCAAGTGTACCAGACTGTAGGGTAGTCAAAGGGTTGCACTGGAAAATGGAGGCAGCACTGCACAGAGCAGCAGGTGAGGAAAGTGGTGTGGGGAACCAGTAGAAGTGCAACCAGGGGCTACCAGAGCAGCCTGCAAACCAATGCAGGTGGAGAAAATGGGGCCCCAAGAAAGCAGCAGGCAGGGGAAGGATTGAAGAGATGAAAGCCAGGAAATGAGTGGCAGAAGCCAATGAGGAGCAAGGCCAAATGACATAGAGGAAGCCAATATGGTGGGTGGTGGCATTCGGGGAGCACAGACAGAGGAATGAGGCATGAAGTGCCAAGTGTGGTCAAGGATCCCAACAGAATGAGCGGCACCAAGATGCAGGGAGGAATGGAGACCTAGAACTGCAGCAGGTAAACAAGGGTACAGAAAGGGAGCTAGCACACCCAGAGCTCTGGCAGAGCTACAGCAAACCAAAGGAGGACTGGGGGGGGGAGGAAAGAGGAGAAACAAACTGAAGGGGAAGACAGAACTGAGCAGCCACAGCAGGCGGCAGCATGCTGAACGAAGGAGCATGGGGAGGGAAGCAGAGAGATGGGAGGGGCAAAGAGGGGAAAATGAGCAAACAACCACTAGTGAGGGGCAGCCGAGAGGGAGAACGGGGGCAGCTGGAGACCACAAAAAGGCAAACAAGCAGAGCAGGAGAGAATGCACAGCCGACAGATCCTCTGGTTGCAAAGAAGAAATGAATCCTGCAACTGTCCAGGAGGATTGGCCATCTAAGGCCTGATGGGAAACTGATGTTGTTGCTCTGCCATTGAAAAACAGGCATAGCCTTTACAACAAATGCTCCTGGTGTCACAAAAAGCAAAAATTTGCTATAAAACTTATTGCAAATGCAATGCTGCACTGAACTGTGCTGAAGTCCAACGCATTTGGTGTAGCTTGGGTGCAAAATAGCTACTGAGCTCTCAAGACAACAACTCATACGTGTTATACCATCAGCTAAATTCTCACATGCCCAACAGTGTGAAATTTAAAAATGGTTTTAAATAAAGGAATAATGTATGACAGGGTGTGTGTCGTGCTGGGGTACCATGCTGGGGGGGGGGTGTTGGGCACAAGGCCACAGGCCAAGTGCATCCAATGCCCCAGGCATGGTGCTATCCCAGCACAACACACACCCTGGAATGCATTATTCCTATTATACAATGACTTGTTGTTATATATAAAATAAAAAAAATAATTTTAAAGAATGTTTTTATTAGTGTGAAAAAATATTTTTGTTTCTTAAGAGGAGATGCAAAAAGAGAGGTGCTCTATGTCCATAAGCTCACGTATGTTGGTTCACATTGCTGAGACTAGACCCATGGCGTCATGCTGGGATAACGCCATGGGTCCAGCCCCAAACTGACCAATCACAGTCCAAGATTCTTTCTTGCCATTGTATAATAAAAAAATAAAACCTCCAGGATTTACGATAGCCCAGATTAAAAGTACACGAAAAGCACACAATATACACAGGAAAAAGAACCTAAATAAATGATTTGATTCAGAAGGTGAATTGTTTTTTTTCACTATTTTTTGGGGCGCGTCACGCTGCCGGCCATCTTCCCGGTCATGGATCCCTCTCCTGTGACTTTCCCCACATTAGTCACACTCCCGGGACTCTCTGGCTTGCTCCCCAGGGTGGGGTTATGGTACCCAGTGCGAAGGTACCATGAACGACAGGATAGGGTGGGAGTCGGCCTGGGGAGACGATTGCAGCCAAGGGTGGGCATCATTGAGGCAGCGGGCAGGCTTCATTTTTTCCCCCTGTAAGCGAGGGGTGGCAACGTGCAATGACGCCAGCGTCTGTCCCGCTCCCTCAAGTCATTGTAGGCGCCAGTCACTTGTGGTGCCCCTGGCCTCCACCAGGGATCCCTCATGCACTGGGAGCACACCACACCCTTCCCCCAGAGAAGGAGAGCAGTCAGTAGGGTGCTCGATCCTTCTCCCCGCCACTGGCCCTTTAGTGACCCAGGTCCATTCCCGAACCCAGGACGCCAGCATCACAAGCGGATATCCAACCATGCACTGACGGGCCAGCCACAGAAGGCCAATTTTAATGCCACACACAAAAAATGTGTTTCCAGTCCTCTTCACAGTTTAATAAAAAATTTCATCACAGTCATTTATCTTAACTTCAATTCTTTTCCTCACAAACCCAATGCTCCAGCACTCCTCACTGAATCCACCAAATTCATGTCTCCCTCTTGATGGTTAGACACCTCTACTCTTCCTCTGAACCACTCCCATTCCAGATAGCATCCTGACAGTTACTTACACTCCCAGAGATTACCACAGACTTTCTCGGTCACTGAATCACAGTCAGTGCATTCCACCAGAAGTTGAAATCCCTCACTAAGACACTTCGGTAACCTGTGGGAAGAAAACAAAAGCAGCAGATGAGGCAGCAATCAAACCAAGTGCAAACACTGGGTAAAAAGGTAAAATAACTAATTCATGCATTGACATTTAGCAGTGCTGAGAAGTAGGAGCACAATCGCAAAAGTCGGACAACAAAAACAGAAAAACAGCTCCAATGAAGTTCTGGAAAAACGATTCAACAATTAATTATTGCCGGGGCATTTGAGATGCACCGAGCGCAAGGTCTTTGTGAGTCCTGCCTGAAGTATCTGGTTTGTTTTGTTTTCCATATTCTAAATAAAAGCCACAGTCACTTTCTATCAATCTCTCTCTCTCTCTCTCTTTCTCACCAGGGGCCTCCCAACTCTCGAACACGGATGGACTGCCAGCTTGCCTCTGAGTCTCGATCCAGTCCTCCAACCCCCCCCCCCAATCCCTCTAAGCTGCTACTGGGATCCTGGAGGGATGCATAGTTTATTTTCTTGTTTTTCTGTTACACCATCAACACTGGTCTTTGAAGTACATGAGCAGGGCACTTCAAAAGTTCACACTCAAATATGAAACTGGAGTTTGTCAGTAAAATAAAGATAATAAAGTCTGGCCTGAATGTTCCCATTTAAAGGTTATGCTAAAAAGAGCTGAGGAAAACAGAAGGAGAATCTATTATAGAAGAAATGTGTTCCCTTCCCTGTTTTACTGTCCTTCTGACTGACTGCACTTCTCTGTTCCCTCACATAGCAATGAAGGGATTTCTCTCACTAGAAAAAAAATGACGCTGGGTAAGCGCTGGCCAAGAGAAAAGAAATAGTGCCCTGCAACACTTGTCTACTAAAAATTCTATCTGGGAATGTGCCAACAGGTTATTTTGGATTTTCACTCCATGGACAATATATAAAGTGCTTTTTCCCAAAGAACGCTAATGATTTCAGGCAACACAACACACTAAGGAAAATAGACTGCTTCTCAAAATTTAAAATGCTGCAACTCTTTTTTTTTAACAACTCACATTATCCACTGTTCAACAACAAGGCTTTGGACTTAGTTGTCTCTGTTTCCATGTAGATGAATACTATGGCTGAGGATTAACCTTTCTCCATTCACAGATGGTGGGGTGGGGGGTGGTAGGCTACTCCCAGAAATTCCACCCCCTTTAACAACCAACAGTCAACAGCCTCCTTCACTTTTTTTGGTATTGCACTCTAAACAAGCTTTGTTCACCATTTTATATTTTGTATTATGTTTGTCTCTTTCTATATATATATATATATATATAGTTCTTAGTTGACTGAGGGGGGGAAGGGAGCAGCTAGTCCCCGAAATCCTGCCAAACTCCATTTATCCCAATAAACTCCTTCTCGGACTTCCGGTTGTGTCACGCTAGTAGATGGTGGTCTAGAGAGCAGCTCCTGGCCCTGGTGAAAATTCAAAATAGAATCAGTCATCATCGAGAGTGCCATCCTAGTGAAAACTGTACAATACTGTGCTTTACAAGCTTACCATGATGGTTCCTACAAAAAAAGTCCTCCCTTTGGTACTATTAGCAAACAGGCCACCTCGGATGATTGTCAGACCGAAGGTCCAGCACTCTCCCGCTCCTTGATCAATACTGGCTCTGGCGAGGATTCAGACTGGTCAGGATCAGACACAGCATCCAACTTCACAAAGGCGGATGGGTACCAGTGGTGCAAGTTTGTGAAAATGTGGTTTCTGGTAAACAACTTGTCTCAATGTCACATGGAAGTGCTTCTAAAAGTCACATGGTACATCTCTATACCCTGCTTGTGCCTTACTTTAAGTTTTGCATTGTTAGTCAGATAGATTAAGAAGGAGAATGCGTACTAATAGAGACTGAAAACTGCTTAGCTGCTTAAAAAAGCTAGTTTCTGGGAAATTCTTTACAGTTTTTTTCTGTCTTGTATTACTTTTGTGAAAGGTACATTTTTGTTATGGTTAATATTTATTTTGAATATGGTTTGACTTATTTGGTAGTTTTATTTTCCTCTTTTTCTGAAATATTTGTCTTTCTCAATCTCACTCTTTTTTTGGTGATGGAGAAGTGAGAATGGGCTTGAACTCATGGCACTTCCATATGGCTGCATTGGCTGGTCATTTTTGGGATGCCTACCCCCCCCCCATAGATCCTTTGTATCCCATGCCGTTAGAGGTAGTCACAATCTAACAGCAGCACCAAGTGCAGCAGTTACAGCCCCAATGATCCTCTAATATGGCAGTGTCTACAGCAGGAAGAGAGTGAAAACATGCAGCTGACCACAGACCAGCAGCAACAGGAAACAATAGAGAATATGGAGGAACAGCAGCAACCATTTCCCCCTGAGGATGACTACCCAGAATCCCCTCTGCCCCATCATGGTACTACCACCTGCACCAGCTCACCCCCAGAAGAGGAGCCATGCTTGTCATCCCCATGCTCCTCTGTTCCTTCAACATCTGCAGCTCACCAGAGCCACCAGTACCAGAGTCCTTCCCTGGAGTGGGAATTTTTTGAAGATGATCCTGGTGATGACAGCATTTTCATCACTTGTAAGCTGTGTAAGGGCAGGGTCAGCTGGGTTAAGAAAGGTACCCACTTTGGTACTGGTAGGTAGTGAACCCTCCTTTAAATATGGCACTGGGGCAGTGGGAGTCATGGCAGAGGAAAGTTGCGAGGGGGTTACTGAGTGTACTGAGTTCAGAAGGAAAAAGGAAGGCTCAAGACCCATCAAGATTGTCCCCTACCTAAGTGGGTCATTAGATATTTGCTAGTGTGGAGTTAAGCCACATGTTGAGCTTCTTTTTGAAGGTATCAAAGCTTGTTAAGTACACCAGCTCTTGTGGTAATAAATTCCACTGTTTTGATGATCTTACACAGAAAAAATTGTTGCACTTGTTAGTGTTGGCCAGTCAACCATTAACTGCCTGTTGTACAATCTGCCTACCATATGTTTGATAGCAAATGAAAGTCCACATGGTGACATTAGGGTTGGTGATTTTAATAATTTGAATGTAAGTAGAATATCACCCCTGGGTCTTCTGAGCTCAAGTGGGTATAATCCGGTTGCATTTAATCTTGTGTTATAATCTTTTGTTGCTAGCCTAGGAATCATTTTGGTGACTCGCCTCTGAATCTGCTCTATATGGCTAACATTGCCTTTGAGGTATGGACTCCAGAATGGAGAACTGTAATCTATATAGAGTCTAATGTAAGCCCTATATAAGGGTACCACATAATGTTCTGATTTATTAATGAAGGTCTTTTTCACCTGTTTGAGAATGACAGTTGCTGTTCTTGCTACTTTGTTGCAATGGTTGGAGGAGGACAGTTTGTTATTTATTAAGGAACCTAGCTCCTGTTCTCAAACAGATGATTCAAGCAAGGAGTTGTTGAGGTAATAATTATTATGTGCAATATTTTTTCCAAAATAAGTACCATACATTTCTCAATATTAAAAATCATGGAATTAGAGTTAGCCCAGAGTTCAATAGATCTTATATCATTTTCAAGTAGTGATACATTGGTTGGGTTATCAACACTGCCACCAAGTTTGGTGTCATCAGCAAATTTGGAGATATTGTTGCTAGAGCTAATTTCCATGTCACTAATAAAGATGATGAAAAGGGATGGCCCGAGCACTGAGCACTGGGGTACACCACTAGTGACACAGCCAATTTTGGACTTTACACCATGTATTTTGACTACTTGGGTTCTGTTTGAAAGCCACTTGGAGACCCAGTCACCTAGATAAGTAAAGAAACTGAGGGTATGTAGTTTATTAATTAGTAAAGAATGCAACACTTTGTTGACAGCTCAGCTATAGCCTAATAGAATAATATCAGTGGGGAATATTATTATATAGACATCTACTTATGTTATTATAAAAGGATATCAAATTAGTTATGCATGAATATCCTGGCCTGAACCCATGTTGGGAAATGTCATGTATACCAAGCTGTGAAATTTCTTGTTCAAGAAGAGATTTGATCAAGCACTTCATTAATTTTCCAATAATAGATGTCAAACTGATTGGGCAGTAATTCTGGACATTGGATTTGCTCCCTTTTTTGTGAATAGATGTCACTCTGGCACTTCACCAGTCATCCAGAATATCATCTTTTCTAGAGATTTGCTGAAAAGTATTGTAAGTGGGAGGGCCAAGAAGTTAGATTTCTCTCTATTAGAAATCTAGAATGTATGTCATCGGGACCCAGACTTGTTGATTTTTAAGAGTATGCAGGATTTTAATTACCTCAGAAGAGTCAAGCTGAAAAGTTGAGGCATTATTATTGTGTGTTGTACAGCTGATGTCATTTTTGTTAAACTCTGTACTGGTAGAGGTGCCACTCACTGGGCAGCCTGTGAAGGGACTGTGTGCAAACTATACTAATGCAACTGCACTCGCTATTGTTCCAGCAGCAGAATCAGCAGCAACCAGACTGCCACTATCTAGAAGAAGAGCAGGCAAGCTCGCTGGTCTAAGGGAGGAAATGGAGGACCTCCAGCACAGGGTCACCACACTGGAGAAGGTAATGCAATGGATCCTCACACATTAGGAAAGATTGCTTGCAGGCATGGCTGAGCTCCACCACAGTGGTGCAGGTGCTGGCAGCAGTGGTGGGAAGTGGATTTGAGAAATACCCTGGCAACTATTTTTTTTATATAACTTAAACTCCTTCCTACCATGTTTCTTGTCTTTCCTTCAAACTGTCTTACTCATTTGTTTCTAAGAAACAAATAAAATAATTAAAAATACGAAAAAAAATAATAATTTTATCTTTACATTGCTTCTTTTTGCATTACAGAACTCAATCAATCAATCGAAATCTTTTTTTAACCAGGTGAACATCATTGAGCAAAGCTCAATTGCGAGATGGACCTGGACAGGATATAAAAACAATACACAGCACATTGAACTCAATAAAATCACACAATATTTAAAAAACTAACTAACATAGTCAGGGCTAAATATAACACACAGGGTAATGACAATGGTAGTGCATGAGTACTATACACACACATGAGCAGCTAAATACAAGTTATAGTACTCTCATTACTATCTTTAAAAAAGTTAAAAAAAAATAAAATCCTCCATTTAAATTCTATTTCTTATTTATAAAGTATTTAATTTAATGACACTGTGATATGTCATACCTTTCCTCTCTCTCTCTCTAGTTCTGTCTCATTCCTGATTTTTTCTCGACTACCAGAATAATTGTGTCAGACTGCTAAAGGTTGCTAGTAGTGCCACATGGTACTGCACTGTGTGTCACATCTCCCAGCACTTTTATAATGGGCATTGTGTTCATTGTGGTTTAATCACTGTTAACATTAATTCTGTTCTTCTGGAATTTTTTACAAATGTCCAAATAAGAAAGACAAGCTGCCATGTTTTCACATGGCACTGCAGTGTGTGTCATTGTCCCCAACACTGTTCTTGTAATGCACTTTGTGTTAATTGGGCTTTAATCACAATTTACATTAATTCTGTTTGTGAGGACGTGAACTTTTGCAGGTCTGTGACCACCTTCCTAGTTTGTGACCTTTTCTCATGTTTGTGACCTCCTTAGGGTGTGAGGTTTTCTGACCCGATTTTAGCTATACAGGTATTAAAAAGCATTTTCTTTTTATTTATTTTTAGTTGACCGGGTAAGTGCACTAGACAAATCCTGCCTATTTTCAGGCACAAGCCAGGGGAGGGGGATACAGAAGAATGCCAACTGACATTGAACCAGATTAAGCTGTTGGTAGTATTTTTAGTGAATAAGGGAAATTTGGCCAGGACACCGGGGAAATTCCCCTACTCTGTAGATGGGTGACACTGTCCGTCTGCCTGCAGGGATGGCTGAGCTCACTTCAGAGCTAGCGGCTGAAGGAGACAGAAGTGTTAGCAGAGAGGATGAAGTTTTAGCTTTTGGAAAACCTAGGTATGATACCTCCCCTGTGATAGACACTCTGGAGGAAAACAGGGTGGATGAAATTCGGCTATCAGCTATGCCGATTATTAATGAAGCATGCACAGACTCAGTGGCTTCCCTGTTGTAACAAAATCAAACCTTAGAGGAGAAACGCACCTTTTTACAACAACAACTGCTTCTTTTAGAGGCGGAATTATGTCAGAAGCAATTAAACATGGAGATGGAAAAAAAAAAAAGGAAACAAAGTCCAGAAAACACCTCTTCTTTTCCCAAAAAGTTTGTGGCAGGTTCAGTCTCACCGTAAGATGGAAATCAGTCAAATAAGGAACTATACAAGGTTCCAGGAGATCTGGGATAGTCACCAGATCAAGTCCTATGAGACGTCGGATGGCACCAAAAAATGAATGGAGAATGAAGCACTTAGGCTGTTCTGACAGAAAACCCTGCATTAGAAGACATTTTGATCTTTGATCATACCATAGATTCCTCAGAATCATTACCACCGGAGGTAGTGAAATCTACATCGGAGACTCAGGAGCAGCCTGCTCCTGAGAAGGATAAAACAACAGACTCAGGTAACAAAATTTTGAATCCAGATACTCCCCCCTTGGACATATTTGTTGATTTATTGGGGTTTTCTGATCAAAATAAGACACCAGAAAGATTTATAAGTACTGAGCCTGCGAATTTAGACTTGCAAGAACTTGCTTAGGCCCAAAAACCAGACAATACTCAGCATCCTTCCTATGCTGATTTATTTAGAAAACCGGCTGAACTGGCCAAAAGAAGGAATGCTATAAGACTCAGGTATTTGGGGGGCATGGATCCTGCCCCAGACAGATACTTTGTGGGGTATATTTTATTAAAAAAATCCTTAGGCTTCACGCCATCTGAAGTCTATGCTTTGATCCATGCCCCTGGAGAACATTCTTTTGATATCAGTTTTAGAACTCCTGAACTTTTAGAACATTTTTGGATTAAACACATCTGTCAAAACCAATCCTTTATGGACACCTTTTCAGGTGATCCCTTTAACAAAACAGTCATTTAGAGTTATTACTGTTTTATTTAGAAATGAGGGGGTTAATATTGCAGACATTCTTTACTGGCTGGAAAAATATTGTGATATACAAGGTACCCCGATCCTATTTTAGATAAAGATGGTTTCTGGAATGGGGGGTGGAAAATGAAAGTTAAGTTAAATCAGACTGCTGATGGTTTAGAACATCTACTTAATTATTTTTATATAAGTAGAGATAAGGGATTTATTTTTTACCCCAGACAGTCAAAAAGATGTTTTAAATGTGGCTGTCCCAGACATCTTAGTTCCACTTGTACTATCCAAGAATGCACATATTGTGGAGACAGAGGTCATATAAGCGTTCACCATGTAAACACTCCAAAGTGTAGTCTTTGTGATGAAGGAGGTCACAACTTTATGGAGTATCCATGGGCCGCACACAATACTGGTGAAGCAGATTATGGTATCCAGGATTTCTATATGCATACAGCCACCAAACCAATGCATATTCCCATACCTCCTTCCTTTCTATCTGAACCCCAACTACAGAGGAGACACCAGGGTCATACTGTACACCATACTTTAACAGACCCTACCGCTGTTACTCCCTCTGAAGGAACTAGGGCAGAAAAAACAGTTCAGGCTTTGCCAGAAGAAATAATGGTGGTGCCTCCACCCAAGTTTTCCAAACCCCAAGTGGACCAGGATACTAAAGGGTCTATGCCCCCTCCTCCTTCACCTTTGGTGATCTCTGTTTCCCCTGTTTCCCAACAAATGGTGGTCCCTGTTTCTCAGTTTCCTTTACAATTTTCTTCACAAACAGTAATGGGTCTGCCTACAGTATAAATGAAAATAGATACTCGGCTTTATCTGTTGATATTGATGAGGCAGACCTGGATTCAGATTCAGCCTCCATGACATCTTCTCAGATGGAGATTGTTTCAGATCCTGACATTGGTATAACTGTACCTAGTAAAGTGAAGAAGAAATGTAGCTCTAAACCTAGACCAGGTGCCAGAAAAAAACACAAGATTATCCATAGCTCCAACCTAAATTACTGCTTCAGCTAATGATTGTGCTAGCTATGATTTAAAAATAGCTAGCCTTAATACAAATAGTATCCATTCTGAGGTACGAATGCTAGTCACTTTTGACTTATTTTCCACTCTTATGTATGAAATAATATTTTTTCAGGATACCAGACTGTATTCCTTACAAGATTTTGCTACAGCTTCTGAAGTATGGATATTGGGTCCTAGTTATTGGTCAGTTGGTGAAGACCTTTGTTCAGGTCTAGGGATTTGCTTTACTACCCCTCATGTAAAAGTTACACATATGGTAGATATCTCTCCTGGTCATGCTCTTTTTTAGATGTCATTTTGGCTTCCATAGATTTTAGACTAATTAACATATATGGTCCGCAAACCAAAACTGGTAGAATTTCTTTATTGAAACAAATACACCCTTTTCTTTTTACTAGTAGTAATGTTTTGTTTGGGGGTGATTTCAACATTAACCATATGACCCAGGACAGACATTTTTCTACCTCAAAGTTATATTGTGGTACTGTTTTTTTAATTCCTTACTTATTCAATTTGGCTTAATTGATGTATATTCACTCCAAACAATGGTCCCTCATACATTTTTTTCAAGGGAAAAAAATCTTCCCGTATTGACTACTGGTTAGTTTCTTCCTCCCTGCAGACCAGGGACCCCAAATTTTTTTTTTTTTTGGCAGGACCCCGTCTGTCCTCAGCCCTGGTCATGGCCCCTGGAGACCTCCGCCACCGTCCATTGCTTCCAGAGTCCCACGGTCACCCCTGGCTTACCCGTGGAGGGTGGGGCCATGGCCACCGCTTCTGGTAGCCACGGGCTAGTGTCTGGTTGGGGACCCACAATGATGGTGGTGAATTGAGGTCCTCTGGGGAGGGCTTCATCTTGACGGTGGTCCTGGCCCACCTCCTTTTTTCCACCATTTTTCATTGGGGGAGGCGGGGAAGTGCAATGATGCCAGCGTCCACTCCGCCTCCCAGAACAGCATGCATTAGCCGCTTGTGTTCCACCAGGGGTCTGCAGTATGCCAACTGCTACCCTTGCCCTCCCCCCGGAGAAGGAGAGCAGTCCCTGGGATACTCTATCCTTATCCCCTTGGCCGGCCCTCCGATGATCCGGGTCCATTACCCAACCTGGGTCACCGGTGTCGCAAGCAGAAATCCCAACGCAGCGCAGACAGGCTGGCGAGACCCAAAAATTCTGCTAGTAGCCACATCAGATCACGTACTTCTCAGTGTTGCTCTTTCAAATTGTTGTAAAACCTCTAGGGGGTCAGGGCATTGGAAATTAAATTTGTCCTTATTAGATATCCCAGAGGTTATGGAAGGTTTCCAGGCCATTATCATGGCTAGAAAATCAGTATTTTGTTTATATGATAATAAGCAAATGTGGTGGGAAGACACAAAACAGAAATTTCAGACTGTCTTTCAAATAATAGGTAGATTATTGGGTAAATGTAAAACACAGGAATACTCCACAACCAGACTATCCTTACTTATATTCCAGGAGTGTATATTAAAAGGTCTTAAATGTGATGATCAAGAAATTCAAAACCTAAAAGAAAAACTTACTAAACTTGAATATGATCGTATGTCCTCCCTAAGGCAGGAACAAAGGTTCGGAATGAGTGCCACTAGAGCACATACGAATCCATTTGATTTTTGTAACACTTCCAGACAAAGAAAATATATTAAAACATTGAAAAGACCCACAAGAGAGGTGATTCATGAAAAAAATGATATATTGGAAGAAGTAGAGAGGCAGTCTAAATCATTATTTACTAAGGCAGTTTAAATCATTATTTACTAAGGACTCAAGGCTTACTGATTCCAGTATACAGGAGTAGTGGTTGTCTTCATGTCCCTTAAAATGGTTCTTGAATATTTATTTCCAACTCTAATACAACTCATCTCAGTACAGGAAGTTAGAGATGTAATTGCCCATTCTTCAGTAGGGAAGACACCGGGTTCAGATGGTCTCCCAAATGAACTATACAAATTTTTGGTACCTTGGTTGACAGACGAATTAGCCTGTCTTATTTCAAGTAGTTTGCATACTGAAAGATTACCTTCAAGTATGTATATAGGTTTGGTGATATTAAGATATAAACAAGGTGACAGGGATTGTTTAAATAACTGGAGACCGATTACTCTCCTGAATAGAGACTATAAATTGCTTACAAAAATTATTAGTAATTGTTTATCCATCTGTTTAGAGGATGTAATCCATCCTACCCAGTTTTGTTCAGTACCAGATAGATCAATCTCAGACGGTCTTATTTTATTAAGAGAAATATTTTCAAGAGGCCTTTTCGGGTAAGCTTATGGGCTTTATTCTTAGTTTAGACCAGAAACAAGTTTTTCATAGCATCTCACACAATTATATGTGGGCCTGTCTTGCACATATGAGTTTCCCGTCACTATTTATAGACTGGTTAAAAACCTGTTATAGCACAGCTATGGCAATGCCATTTGTGAATGGCTGGTTAGGAAATCCAGTAGCAGTTACCAGAGGCATTAGACAGGGATGCCCTTTAAGACCCCAATTATATATTCTGTCTTTAGAACTCCTTCTTGCTCTAATTAATGTTACTAATAGTATTAAGGGTCTATCAATAAACAGTACTTGTGCAGAAAGTAAAACGATTGCTTATGCTGATGACCTATGTATTATTTTGGCAGATCTCCCATCGTGCCATGCTAGTGCGGCCTTGCTGATGGCATATGTGGAGGGCTCAGGATCACAATTAAATCTATCAAAAAGTAAGTATTTTTCTCTCAATATAGATCCATTGGTGGCTATGGATTCTCCAAACATTCCGGTATGTACAGGTCCTGGTAAAATTTTAGGAATCTTTTGGGGTACAGAGGACCCAGCTAGATATAATTGGGATCTTCTTCTGTTAGTTGCTTAGTGTAAAGTCTTAAGATGGAATAAAAAGGTGGTCTATATGGTCAAGACCTTTTTATTAAGTATGCTTTTATTTTTGGGGGTGATCTTTCCTCCTCCAGCATCCTTAGATACAGCTATTTAGGGATTATTCTTCTCTGCAATATGGGGAAGTAGATTAAACCCTATTAAAAGAGGAATATTATATCAGGATTTCAAGCTGGGAGGGATTCGTATAGTTAATGCAATAGTTTTCTTTTTTTCTCTGTTTGTCACTAAAAACATGTGTCCATTGTTACACAAAGCTGGGAAAATATGGGAGGATTGGGTGTGGGATGTCATCTCCCCCTTGATTTTAGGTTGGGAATCTTCAAAATGCATCCCCAAACAAAAATCTCTGATAGGTCTTCTGGAGTATTTTAAATCTTGTTTTTCAAAATTTTAAGTCTGGGGAGTTTTAAAAATTCACCTAGAAACATATCAGAGAAAAACATTATATGCTAATATTATGGATAAATTTTTGATTCCCCCAGCTTTTGCTGCATAGTCACCCCCTAAACTTTCACAAATTAGTAGTATGTTGACATCTAAATGGATCCCAGCCTACATGTGGGTTGTAGTATGGCTTAGTGCACACCTGAAGTTGAATGTTAAGGGGAATCTAAAACATAAAGGTGTTTTACATAGGGGTTGCCCAAGGCGACACTTATGCCATGCTCCAGTTGAGACTGTTCAGCATTTGTTTTTTGATTGCCCATATGTGGTTGAATTTTGGTCATATGTTGTAAACCAGTGGAAAGATATACTTTTGCAACAACTTACTGAAGAAGTGTTGTTTTTTGGAATTTTGCCTCGCTCTTGGATTAAATACTTTCCTGATACGATTCATGTAATCCTATCATGTATGAAGTATCACATTTGGCAAGCGCGCTGTGCATGGTCCTTGCAACAACATTATATGACCCCGATACAGTTATTCTGGAAAATACAAATTACAATTTTAAAGATCAAACATTTTGAACGACTTCAAGTTCCAGAAGTTAGGTTTCAGCTGTATTGGAAACACTTAAATTGGTTAGATAGAGAGTTAACAACAGATACTGTATTGTTTCTTAGGTTTCCCCTTTGAAAATTATATTCATGTATTTTTCTTTTGTATTGACTTTATAAAGTTTAAAACATATCTTCTGTGTATCCCCTCATATTAATTTATAACTTCTATGAGGAAATTTTATTTTATCTTCTAAGTTTAGTTCTACTACATTTATTTATGATTTTGTATGAAGACATACGATTGTGTACAATATTTCAGTTTAGAATTCTTTTCATTATGTGGGGGTTTAAAGTACAGCTGGTTTCTTTGACTATGTTATGTTTTTTTTTGTTTGTGCCAACTTGTCTATATGAACGTTTTGCTATATTCCTCATTGTATGCCATAATACTTATTTTTTTCTTTATATTATGATTTTGTATGTGATATCTCAGTTTGCAAATTATGTTTCAAGTTTTCAAATAAAAAATACCCCTACTCTTTGAAAAAAAACATGCCTTGCCAGACCTGAACCCTGCACCTCCCATCTGACCACCCTCCCCACCACACTAGTGAACCAGCTCAGCAACTGCCCACCACACCCCCTCTCACATAACTTCCCTTCCCTTCCTATCCTCCTGTGTGTGTGCATGCACATATATGCGCGTAAGCTTCCCGTCACCCTACTTCGACCACCCAGACATCCGGTCACTACCCTGCCCAGTAGCCCTGAACACAGTCGTATTAATTGAATCACTATTTTTGTAAGTGATCAGTTACTGTCGCCATGTTCACTGGATACCACAGGGGCTATTCTGTATGCTGTCTTCAGTCAGAGATAGTTGACTGCCCGCCATGATGGTACACAGACATAATTTCTAGATGACATAAAAAAAAATCATACTTTAGTGAGTCATTCCTGACCCACTAAGAACTGCGGCAGATTTATGTGTGCACACAGCTGTGCACCCGTAGGGGTAACATTAAAAACATGTACAGGCAAGAAGTGCACTATGAGTTGTGAATTGTAGGAGTCAATTAGCTTTCCTCCAGTGTCTCAAAAGCTGGACTGTAAGTTGTGTTCCTACCAGATGACCATAAACAGTCAGTCAAGCATGACTAGCTCTATTTATCAATCAAAAGTTTCACCATAAAAATGCTCACTATAAAAGTATGGCTTTCTTCTCTTTAAAATTGCACAACAAATCCAAATTATGTCTCTAAAATTTTGTTTTCTTAGTACTTGAGTAATGTTTTGGATTGCGATCTGTAGATCACAATTGTTAGACATCTTTATTCCTTATGTTTTAGCAAGTGAAAATCACATGAGCGGGCTTTGGCAATCTCAGAAATGCTCTATTATTAGCCAAGAAGCACATGAGGCCTTGGACTGTCAGTGAATATTACTGTAGATAACCAAATAGTGCTACTATCTGTTTGTACCTGAATAATAGATATCAAACTGTTCAAGGTACTTGGGAAATACTATTCATTACTTATGCATTTCTGTACTCTAGAGCTTTTGGGGCAAAAAAAAATATATATTTCCGGATGCAGTTCACACAATCCAGGCATGAAGGAGAAAGCTGCTGTTATATTGGATTAAGGTCATAACATTTGCCACTAGATACGCACTGCAGTAACCCAGGAAATGTGATAAAGTTTGGCAGAATTTTTATTGCATTTTCTATGACCTGGACTAGCCCTCAGTGTTCCCTCAGATGAAAGTTGCCATGTTTCATTAAAAAGCATGGTATCAAACTCAGGTACGTCTACTCTGGAAGTTATGGAGTTGTAATATAATAGATTGTAGACTCCTGGTGAAGGTCATAACTTTTTGAACTAGGCAGCCCAAGATCAGACTACAGTAGTTGCATACAGATAAGTTTTAAACTTCAGTTGAACTAAACATTTTGGCCCTTACGTACTAGTGGGTCCATTATTCAAGGAGGAGCCGCATAAACCTTGACTGCAACTACACTGCCCTAAGATGCATAGCACACCTAGGCATGCACTAAAAGTGGTGGCCACCAGGCTGTGTAACAGCCACTTAACTGCACACATTGCAGTGTACAAGTATGGACAGGAAGTCCGTACTGACCCAAGAACACCCCATGACCCCACATAATATGGTGATACATGGGGCCAAGGTACATACCAGTCATGCATAGCAAGGAGCATACGGTGGGGTGTAACAGGTGAGTATGGGTACCACACATGTGTTCATAGAGGAACAGTTTCCCCATACAGGAGGCAGAATCCCACTGATGTGGAGGGGCTGGCTGTGGTCACATGTGCCTGGAATGTGGATGTCACACCCTGCCACTTCACACACACAGAACCATAGCTGCCCCACATCATAAATGGCGATGGCTATGAAAATCTGCCCCGATTATAAGGGTTGGGTTAGGACAGCTACCATTGGCAGGTCATGTACAATAATAGAGAGAAATACTAATCATGCATTAAAATTGTTTTTATTTCCTGAATACAGATTGCCTTGATATTGTATTGAAGAAGAACTAGATTATAACAGTAGAGGATTTCTACCTCCGGCATTAGATATTATAAAAAAACATATCATCAGCAATGGTACGAGTGATATGCTTTATCAGATATACAACAGACCTTATGAAGAATTAAAAATTGAAATCAAAAATAGAATCAGGGATATATATGTTTCATATAATATGGAACAGATACAAAAATATAAGAATTTTTTCTGGTATAAACAAATTAAAGAGGATCATAATTATGGATCTTATTTAACAACATTTAATGATATAAAACAAAAAAGAATTATGACACATTTTAGACTAGAACAGTTTAAGAATAATTATATATTATTCAAATAGAAATCGCAATAATAATGTAACCAAATTCTGCATATGTAATATGAAGCTGTACGATAATTTAAAGCGTGTAATGTTGGTTTGCCCTTTACTTGAATAATCCAGGAAAAGATGGTTGGGTCATACCTTGGGGAATATGAGTATACCGACTGAACAAATTTTGTTAACTCTGTTCAAATCAAAAACCCAAACAGTGCAAAGAGATCTGTAAACTGTAATGCATTAATATGAGCAATGATGTTTTATAACTATAACACAAATGGCAATTAATTTATCAATTACATATTATATCTATGTCTTGTATAAGAAAAAAAACATGTAGAAATTATGCAGTATGTTTTTATGATTTCATCCTTTTTGTATAACCATTGTTGTAATTAAATTGTAAAAGCAAAAGCTGAAAAATAAACATTGATTTGATTTGGGCATGAAAATGCTTCCCTATGCTATGGAGAGGATTGTGCACCTGTTTTGTGAGAAGGAGGATGACTGTTTCTGTGGTTTTGCCCAGCCTGCAATGGTAGGTATGCAGAGGGTGCACCTGTCAATCACCAGGGGGCTATGCCGCTCCTGGTGCTAATGACTGTGTTACTGTCATTACAGCCATTCAGGAATGCCTGGCTGAAATACTTCTGTGACCCAGGCCACAGGAGCCAAATGTGCTAGAGACAAGGCAACAGGTGGCCCGGACATAGTCCATGCAACTTCTGTATGGTCTGGAGGTCATTGGCAAGTACTATGCCAATGGCAGTGGAACAGCATGGTGCACCCTGGAACCCACCACCATGAGTACAACCCCCTGCCTGGGCCCAGGGACACATACAGGGGGATGCATGGTGGTATGTAGGGCATGCATATGGACATGTAGGCATACGGCCTGTTCAGGCTGGGGGGGTTGAACTGTCTAGGATGTGTGCACAGCTGTCTCATAACTGCCTTTTCCTCTGTAAGTTACCCAAGTGCCACAGACAGCAATATGACTGTGCAAGGATGGTTCAGATGTCTTGGACATAGCCCCCGTACCACCACAATGGCTACTGGAGGAGTGGAAAAAGGCAGCACAGATAATCATCAACTATAGGGTGGATGTCATCCAGACATGGACAGCACAGTGGCTGGGGCCACTGATGTGCACACTGATGGTGCTTATGTGTAGAAGGTACCCATCCACATAAAATGTGTCATGTTGTAGGATGTGGGCACCAGTAGGGCACAGCCTCTAACATCCACCCAAGCTGCGTGGAATGGATTATACTGGACTGTGGACATGGCTGTGTGTATAGACTATATGCTATATAGTAAAGCTCTACTGTCTTTAGTGCTCTCCAATGTTAGAGGAGTGATGTGATGGGTACTATCTGTGAAGTAAACAGTGTGTCAAATTCTAATTTTTGTGTCCCATGTCATTCTTGGGGGGGATACAGTATGCATAGTTGATTTTCAACTGCCCTTTGCACTGCATTGTATCTGGTGTGTCCTGCACTATGCTATTTGTCTGCCTACAGATGTAAGTAGAATTATGCATATGCATAGTGGTCCTGCATACATGGCCACACCTTCTTCTGCTGCATACATTAGCACCCCCACAGCTGCACATCAGTGCTGTGTGTGTGGTGCAGAGGGGGATGTGCATTGGGGTACAGCCCTCATCCCCATGTAGCCCACATATATGCCTTCATGCACATGCTATATGGCACGTCATGTCCACATAGCCATAGTGCATGGGGCCCCTTGTTTGTTAGATAAAAGTCTTTCTCATCCACTTGACAGATTTACCAGTTACTGCCCTGTTATTTATGTTTGAAAATTAGCTAATTAGTCATTTATCCATACAACTTTCAGTAAATATAAACAATAAAGTGCAATTCAACTTGATCAACTCTGGCCTCATAAACCAATTTTCCATTCACATGCTGATGGGATTCCATGAACATTTTTTGTTTGTTTGTTTGTCATATTTATTACATTTTTGTGTACATTATACAGTACTGACCACAGTCAAGGGATATAGTAGTAAATATTGAACAAGGGATGAACTAGTGATTAACAAGATGTATATTGCCAGGGGGCCAAAGGCTGAAGGCAACATGACTTTGGAAGTCAATAGTTGAGCCTGAGAGGCACAGATTTTACTGCTGTATCCCCAAACAACTCTGTTCAATATCTCTTAAACCTTGCCTGAGTAAGAGTACCATTCCCCTCTATCAGTACTGCAGTTTATTTTTGTTATGTGGTACCTGTAATTTTTCTTCTTCACAGATGTTCCTATAAACAAGTGACCCCTGTCCTGTTTGATTTAATAACAAAATACATTTTTCCCAGTAGCCCAGTTGCCTATCCCCTCCCAGTACTGGTGATCATCTGTCAGTCCTCAGTCTACCCCAAGATTACTGTTGCCTATTCACTCTCCGCTCACCTCCTATACTGTACGTCTATTTCACACTAGTATACTGACTTGAGTTATTCACATAATGTTCTCAATATGGTATTCAAGCAAATACAATATCAACACAGTTATTTGAATAACACAAGTCAGAATAGTTGCATGAGATGGCAACTGGTGGCAGAAGTGAGCAAAGGGTGAATATCAGAGGCCATCACAGGGTCAGTCTGAGGGGAGCGGATAGGTGATCATCAGGACAGGATGGTTGCGTGAGCCACTGAACTGCCTGGAAAAACTTTTTTTTTTAAATGGAGCTGAAAAGTGGATAGACACAGCAATAGGCAGTGCTCAGTATTGGGGACTGGCACCATGTTTTGTATAAAGGATTATGTAACAATGTTATGTCCTGGGATTGTTTAGTCCATTTGTCTTTTGCATCATGCATGCCTCTGAAACGTGTTCATTATGTGTAATGTAATAAGCATTTCATGTTAACAACCAAGTCACCTAATCATAAGGGGGGGGTGTATATAAGGCCTTAACAGCAGGGAGCTGAATCAGTTCCACTCTGATTGTGATAGAGGGAAGACAAACAGCCGGTTTCCATGCTGGATGTTGGGCTGTAAAAATTCTCCTTGAATCAGGAGCCCTGCCCACAGCTAATAGAAGGAATTATCCCTGTGCTGGAGACAGCATTATGGAAAACTGACCAAGACTGCTTACTTTCATAAATGAACATTAACCCTTAGAAGACTATATGTTCAAACATAATTAGCACTCAAATTAAAAATCTGGTCTGTGTCACTAAAAACGAATCTGAACCTGATAGTTTATTTTCCTTATAATAGAAAATAAACACATATCACGCTGATGTTTAACCTTATCAGCTGGTCTATGCTTACGCTCATACTTTCTGTAACAATGTACATATGCAAGTTTAGCAGGCAATAGTTTTTCAGACTATTACCTATTGTTAGGACTATTCCCCTGTAATGCTCAAACTTGTTTCCTCCATGATCGCCAAACTCTTCACCTTCACTTACAATCATGCCTTTCTACCTTCTCTATGCCCCCCTCTGGAAATCCACTAAAGTAGTTCCTGTCTTCAAATCTAGTGACCCCCTATTGTGTGACAACTATCAACTGATATCTATTCTCTCCCACCTCAGTAAGCTCCTTGAAAACATTGTGCATCATCAGCTCTCAGAGTACCTCACTAATTACAATATCTTGTGTAGCCAGCAGCATGACTTCCATAGACACAATAGCACCACTACTGCCCTGGCTCTTTTAACTTACACATACTGAGAAATATGGACCAAGGGTGTGCCGCTGGAGCTGTCTTTGTGGGCCTATCTAAAGCATTCAGTCTAGTAAACCATGATCTCCTCCTCTCCAGATTATGCCACATCAGTTGTTCAGAGGAGACCACTAGTTGGTTTCACAGTTACCTCTCTGACCACTCCCAATCAGTGTGCATTAGACAAGCCACTTCTCCAGCACTCTCTGCCTCTACTGGGGTCTAGCCTTGGCCCTCCACTCTTTAACATATTTTTTAACACCCTCTCCTCGGACTGCCTCACCTGAGAACCCCAGCTTTACGCGGATGACCTTTATTATTTTTCACAGTGACAAATCCCTTCCCCTTTTATCCTCTGCCCTAAACTACTGTGCTGTCCACAATTGGTAGACTGACAACTTGATGTTGGTTAATGCCAAAAAAACAAAGGCAATGCTGTTCAGGTCTAAACCATATATTGCCAGAACCAAGACATCTAACTCTTCCCCCCAAATCTACATCCTCATGGCCCTGCCCTGGAAGCTGTTATCTCCTTCATATAGTTGGGGTCATGCTGGAACCAACCCTCACCTTTATGGATCATGTTAACTTAATAGTCCATAGGACCTTTCCAAAACTTGATGCTACCTACTGTGTCAAACCCTACCTGTCTGCGAGGCTTGACTGGCTATTGCCAGAGGTAACTTACTCCCTATCCTTGACTACTGTTCCACAATCAATTCTCATGTATCCACTACCCTTGGGGGCAGACTCTTATCTGTTTATAACAGCGTTTGCCACTGTGCCCTGTCAACCACTTATTCCAGCCATCATTTTGACATTTACTGCTCTCCACGCTGACTCTCTATGCAAGGTCACTTTGTCTTTACCCTTAGCTGCCTCATCAATTCTATCACTAGATGTGGCCCCGTTTCTCCCTTGTCCAATCTTTAATTCATATTTATTACTGTTTCTGTTATATTCCTTCAATGTTTCTTCCCTTATGTGCAAAAAAGCGCACAAATTCCCCTTTGGAGCAGGTATTTATTTATTTATTTATTTATTTATTTATTTATGACTTTGATAACCAGGTAAGTGCTCTGATCTGTGGTGGTTGGTGTATGTTCACAGTTGGTGTACTGACAACTTGATGTTGGTTAACACCAAAAAACAAATGCAGTGCTGTTCAAGTCTAAACCATATATTGCCAGAACCAAGCCATCTAACTCTTCCATCCAAATCTACAACCTCATGGCCATGCCCTGGAAACTGTCATCTCCTTCATATAGTTGGGGTCATGCTGGACCCAACACTCACCTTTATGGATCATGTTAACTTAATAGACCTTAGAGTTGGGAGAATTCCCTAGCTACTTGAAAGAAGCAGTGGTGACACTGCTCTTAAGAAAGCTTCCTTGGACCCAGGCATCTGTGCAAACTACAGACCTGTCTCTAACCTTCCCTTTGTTGGGAAGGTGACTGAGAAAGTTGTTGCACTCCAGTTGGAGAACCATCTTACCATCCATGATGTCTTTGATCCTCTCCAGTCAGGTCTCCACAAGAGACATAGTACCGAGACCACTCTGGTTCAGGTGCTCAATGATCTTCAAATGGCGAGAGATCAGAAATGCCATTCCATCTTGGTGCTTTTGGATCTCTCTTCAGTATTTGACACTGTGGACAATGGGATTCTGCTCAAGCACCTGAGGTTCATCTGTGGACTGGCTGGTCCAGTTCTTGGATGGTTTCATTCTTTCCTAGCCAGCAGGTCTCAGAGGGTGGTTTAAGGGATTTTTTCCTCTGAACCATTCTCTCTGCCGTGCAGGGTTCCTCAGGGCTTAGTGATGTCCCCCTTGCTGTTCACAGTGTATTTGCTGCCCCTCTGAGACACTGTAAGAAGATATGGGCTGAGTTTCCACTGCTAGGCAGATGATACACAGCTCTATCTGTCTTTTGCTCCTGACGAGGATAGTGCGGTCTTGATGTTTAATAACTGTCTGGTGAAAATCCATGACTGGATGAAGTCCAGTTGGCTGAAATTGAATTCTGGGAAGACTGAGGAGTCAGTTGTGGATTGGGGGCACCGGATAGAGAGGTTGATGGTGTGGTTACCCTCTGGGCTTTGGCTCAATGGTGAACAGCTGCCTACCTCTCAACGGGTGCGTAATCTGGGGGTGGTATTTGATGATGGGCTGATACTGCAGGCGCAGGTGTCGGCAGTCATCAAATCTTCTTTTTACCATCTTAGGAATATCACCAGAATTAAGCACCCTGTTCCATCCGATGATTTGCCCATGTTGATCCAATTTTTATAACCTTGCACCTGGACTACTGCAATTCCCTATACCTAGGGCTTCCAGGGGTTTATGTCTGCCACTTGCAGCTAGTGCAGAATGCTGCAGCATGGTTATTGACTGGAGCCTCACACTCCAGTCATATTACTCCCATGCTGTGTGATCTGCACTGTCTGCCTATACAGTGGCGGTCCACCTTCAAGGTCAGTCTTCTGACCTATAAAGACCTACATGGATTGAGACTGAGTTACCTACAAGAGCTCCTGATTCCTTACAGCCAAGCTTGACCCCTCTGCTCAACTGATAAGGGGTTGTTAGGAGTTCTCAGGGTGTGGCTAAAGACAACTGGTGCCAGGGCCTTTACGTTCATGGTGCCATCCCTGTGGAACTCTCTACCTCATCAGATCAGAGAGTGTGGGACTGTGGAGAGCTTCAAGACCAGTCTGAAGACTTTTTTATTTAAACACGCATTCAGTATTTGAACTTTTAAGTTATTCTGTGGATTTTGAATCGGATTTGTTATTCTATGTGATTGTAATGAATGATTTGTTGTTTGTATGTGAAGCGCTTTGACATTGGAATTACGCTATACAACTAAAAATATTATTATTATTATATTATATTTAGATTTGCCTATTGTATAGACTGCATGTAATTTTTGTTTACTATGAACTCTGCAGATAGGTTGACCTATGGTGTACATGACATGATCGAAAATTATAAAAAGTAAAAAAAAAATCTCACATGCTAATGCCAGCAGACACTACAGTATGAAGAATCTTGGTGAGGGACCACAGTCACAGCACCAAGTATTGATGCATAAGAAGCTCAATATATTGTAACCCTACAAACTGTAGCACTGCACCTGTGGTGCTGGCCCCTACTCCATTTTTCCATTGCAAGTATGTCTATGGTGTTTAGTTGTACTGTACTATCTTCTCCCTATCTCCAAACCAATTATCCCTAGTGTACATTGTTATTTACACTCCCCCAATCCAGCACCATTCCCCCAGCAAACCTACCAATCAGCACACTTCAATCCCCTTACTTTGTTCCACACTTCCATGGAGTCCAGTGGTACACATTTTGGAACTCTCACTTTGGTGTCCAGTAACCCTTGACAGTCTATTCAGTTTGCCCCCTTAGCCTTACACATATTACTTCCCCATTATACCCGATGTAGTATGCTCTATACATCTAAGACAGATCCCCCTGTGTAGATCTGATGCAGGTGTTCTTTTATACTTGGGTAATACCCCCCTGATAGCCAATGCAGGCATATTCCATACATCAGATACAGGCCTCCCACCGTACATCCAATGCAAGTGCGCCCTTACATTAAATGCAGGTCACCAAACATCCAATTCAAGTTCCCCCTTACTTCTGATGCAGGTACCGAAGAGTACATCAAATGTGGTTCTCTCCCACATATCTGCTGTCCAGTAGGTCTTTCCTTTCACATCCAAGGCAGGCAGCTCCACCAACATATAATGCAGGCCGTCATGCATCTCATGTACTTCTCTGTCTACACGTCTGATGCAGACCCCCCTCACCTTACATACAATAAATCCCTTCTGATGCATCCAGTATAACCAACAGTGGAGAGAAATGAAAAACAGATATCAGCTGTTCGAGATGGCCTTACTCAACAACCCTTGGTGGTGTTTGAGGCAGCAGGGGTGGTGCAGCTTGGGAGCAAATATTGACAACCAGTTGACTTTTGTGTCAGAAACTGATTCTTTTTAATACTTTTTTATGGCTGCAGTGGGCACAGCCCTGCAGACCCGTGCTGTAGAAAAAGCAGGAAGCATGTTCCTTGTGACTGAACAATTTGTTAGAGTTGCAACACAGTCACCTCCATGACTGTGAAACACTCCGCTCACAGTTGGCAATGGTAGTCATAGCGCACTACATGTTTTTTGTCTGTGGGCAGTCACGGCAGAACACAGCACACTCTGCCATGTCCAAGATGGACACGAAACTGTATTGCTCATTCATAACTACTGGTGCATGCATTGTACTGTGTGTTGGCCATCTTGATCACAGCAGACTATACTGTGTTCAGCCGTGACCACCCATTTCCTTTTTATTTTTAAATTATTCATATCTCCTCCACCTGACCCTCACTCTCAGCACCCAACAACCCACCCCCCGAAATATTACAATGACACTGGGGGTCCCCAATCCCTCTGTGTCACAATCATTGCCACAACTGCCAATTTCCTTTTTTTTAATTATTCATATCCCCACCTGACCCTCCCTCTCAGCACCCCCTCCCTCCCCAGAAACATTACATTGACATTGGGGTGCCCAATCCCCCAGTGTTGCGATCATGACCAGAACAGTAGATTTCTTTCTTTTTTTTTTTTAATTATTCATATCCCCGATTGACCCTCTGTCTCAGCGCCCACTCCCCCACACCCCCAAAATATAACATTGACACTACGGGTGCTGGAATTGGGAATCCTCCATTGTTTTTTTCTTCCTTTTTTAGCCTGTAAAAAGGAAAACATCCATTGATATATTTTGCTTCATTACCATCCCTCCACCTGACCCTTCCACTCAGCACCCATCAACCCATACCCCCCAAGCCCTTGTTAGCCATTGAGGGTCCAACACCATAATCCTCTCTGGACCACAGACATGTGTTCACTTTTCAATGCCGGACTGCAAACTGAAGAAACAGGTATGCGGTTCAATGTATTTCAATGAGGTTTTGTACTGAGTGGCATAACTTTGCATTTTTGCTTATTTTTGGTCCTCATTTTCAACTTGTCTTATTTGGGACCATACCTCATGAACAATTGAACTGTCATTAGGCAAATCTGTCCTGAAATGTGATTTTGAAGTCCCTGCATGCAATAACCTTTTGGGCAGGAGCTGAAACTGTTTTCTGCCCTTGTTCATGATGTGGGGTCATAAGAAGGCTATGTTGAAAATTTGGTGTAAAAATATTTAAAAATAATGAAGTCACAAGCTTACATTGAATTTTTCAAACACAAGCTCATAACTCTAGTAATTTTCAATATTTGTACCCAAAATTTACAGCATAGCCATATCTTTACAGCACCCTATTAATGTGATAGCTGTAATTTTTCAAATCCTGGCCAAAATGTTTGTTACATCCTGGAAAGTGATTTTACAGCCTTTGCATGAAATAAAAGTTGCCCTGCCCTCGTTCATGAGGTGATGGTAATAAGAAGGCTATGTTGAAAATTTGGTGTAAAAATATTTAAAAAATCAATAAAGTTATGAGCCTACATTGAGTTTTGCAAACATAGGCTTGCAAATATGGTAATTGTCAATATTTTTACCCCAAATTTACAACACAGCCATTTCTTTACACCACTTCTTGAATGTGACAGCTGTCATTTTTCAGCTCTGGCCCCAAAATGTGTTTTTGCTTTCTGAAAGTTGATTACACTGTCTCTGTGCAAAATTACCTTTAGGCCAGGAGTTGAACATTTTCTTTGCCCTTCTTCATGAATCAGGGTCTTAACAAGGCTATGTAAAAAATGTGGTGTAAAAATATTAAAAAACAAAAATTTCCATATTTTTGCCCAAAAATTCCTCACTTGTAGCCCTATCTGCTCTGGCCAGAGTTTGTTTTTTTAAATGCTCTCTGTATGCCATATTAGCCCACTTGGTTGCCACTTACATTCCAACTGGCATCCTCCAGGCTGCCCTGTCCAAATGGCCCTAAACTTAGTCCTGCGGTGGAGCTCCCTAAAGGAAGAGACCATGATCCTCCTGATATCCTAGCTGAAACGTATGCCAGACATCATTAGGATGAGTGGCTTGTGGTTCCTGGCTATCATACTATTCTGTTCTAGAGTTTCTCCACCTTGCTTATCCCCCTGTGGAGGTGTGGCTGTGCTATGACATCTCTTGCATGCATGGTGTGCTGACTTCTGCTGTCACCTCTATCCCTGATCTCACAGTTACTGGCGACTGTTCTCCAAGCCTCTGCTAGGAGTCAGCCTAAAACTAGGAGCTGCAACTCAGCCACCACAGAGAAGAAGAGCAGTCCAGCAGATGCTTATCCTATCTCCTCCCAGCTGGCCCTCTGATGCTCCCAGCTCACTCTTGAACCAGGTTATCAGCTTCTTGAGTGATAACACTACTGCTGCACCTTCAGATCAGTCAGGCTGCTTGATTCTGCTTATCATGTCACCTTAGTAAATTCCCTCATTTGTTTCTCATCTCACCTACTGTTATTGTGCTTTATAAAGGCATACCTTGGGTCAATTATACCATGTACAGCTGGTTTAAAATAGGGCAGCAAGGTTCTTGATCTTTGTTCAGGATCAGTGCAGATCATTTCCTCAATATCAGCTCTGTGCTAACTGCCTGTTAGATGATGCACTGATTTCTTGGTTGTTTTACCAACATACAGATCCTTGAATGGGAAGGGCCCCAATACTTCAGTATGCTCCTGAATGTCTTCCAGGTATTTGACATCCAGTGGGCAAGGAATTCTTTGGCTGCCTCCTTCAAGATTAAAGTCCATTGGAGATTGGACTTTCACGGAGGCAGCAAGGTCATTTGGAATGGGTCAATGTAGTGCTACCTGAACAGTGCATAAAAAAACACACATGCATAACCTCAAAAGGAACTATAGCAACAGGGGGTTCTGAGCATACAGTAATAACCGCTACCCCATTGCTTTGGTTAGTAGTCTTCTTCAATATCTTTATTAGTGACATTGCAGATGGACTAGAGGGTAAGACTTTTCTGTTTGCAGATGACATGAAGATCTGCAATGGAATAGATGCTCTCGATGGGGTCAGCAGAATGAGAAGAGATCTGGATAAACTAGCAAAATGGTCAGAAGAGTGGAAACTGGGATTTAATGCAAAGAAGTGCATGATCATGCACATAGGGAAGAGAAACCCTGAAGCCATCTATAGGTTGGGAGGGGAGTTGCTGGCAGTCACAAAGGAAGAAAGAGACTTGGCATCATCATCACTGATGGCCTGAAATCATCCAAGCAGACCTCTAAAGTAGTAGGTAAGGCTAGGGGGATGTTAGGGTGTATTAGTAGGGGTATCGCATGTTGTAAGAGGGAGGTAATAATCCCTCTTTACAAGACACTGCTTAGGCCCCATCTGGAGTACTGTGCAGTACTGAGGCCACACCTTCATAAGGACATTAACCAAATTGAGGCAGTCCAGAGAAGGGCAACCAAAATGGTGCAGGGACTGCATCAGAAGACATATGAGGACAGATTAATGGAGCTCAATATATACCCTTGAGCAAAGGAGGGAGAGAGGTGATATGATCGAAATGTTCATTAACAATGTGAAAGAGTCTAACATGTTTAAATATAAGAAAAATAGCAGGATAAGAGGGCACGGCATGAGAAAAGAGGGAGGCCAATTAAGGGGGAATGTGACGAAATTCTTTTTCACAGAAAGATTTGTGGATGCATGGAACAGCCTACCTCAGGAAGTGGTGGCTATGAATACAGTGCAGGGCTTCAAACAGGCATGGGATAGGCATAAGGGAGCAATATAGATGAATATGGATAGATAGGTCATTGACAGTGTAAAGGTGTGTGGCACATTCATATGGTAGAAAAAATTGGCAGACTGGATGGACCTTGCAGTCCTTATCTGCTGTCAGCCTCTATGTTTCTCATTGAGGAGTGTGAAGTATGCCACTGGTGCAGTACCTGGTCAAGCCACTCCTGTGGTGGAATGGCTAGAGCATTGGCACCTAGTGGCAGCCGGGACCTAGGGCTGTGGTTCGATTATCCCCAGTCCCTTTTGAGGCATTTTTGTTTGTTTGTTTTGAAACCACAATTTTCCTGCTCCCAACCTGCACCCCATCCCCTATGTCCACACCGTCTTGGACTTAGATATTTATATTCTAGGGGTGGGGGGGGCTAAGTTCCACAAATCATGGGGTGCGCATGGCTGAGCCCATTGCAAAAACAAAGATATTCCTCCGGTGTGTGCTTTTGTTTCCTGGTTGGTGTGTTGTGCCAATGTTATTTTTCTGCACACTGATCTGCATGCGGCATTCTTGTTGTGTGCAGTTTTAACTACAACATTATGATCCTGTGCCTTTGGAATGCAATCCTTGATGGAATATGCACTGCTAGTGCAGTAACAACTTTTAAATATTCATTAAAGGATTTTCAACTTTTCAAAGCTTATGGATAAGTTCAGCTTGTTCTGAATTTTGTGTTGATATGTTTTGAAAGTTTAATTGATTTTATTGTTATGCAGGATGTGAATTTTATGTATGATCATTTCCTCAGTATGAGCTCTGTGCAAAGTCACACTCTGCCCCAACCTGCAGGGGGCATCATCCCCCACAACCCCTACTCAAGGATTCTCAACTCCAGGGGGTGCATGTTGGGGAAGTGTAAAACAAAAGAAAAAAAATACTCAACCCAGCTCAAAAAACACAAGCATGCCCAGAACCAAACCTGATACCCTCCCAACCCCAGCCTGCCATGAACCCACCACACCGCATGGCCAGCTCAGCAACCCACCATCACATTACACCCCACAACCTTTCCCTCCCTTTCCACCCATCGCACAGCGTATTCCCTCCCCACCCACCCCACGCGTGTGTCTACATAGTGACACTGTGTTGCTGTATTTGCCTACCCCCACATCTAGTCACTCCCCTGCTAAGCAGCCCTGTGCACAGGCGCTGTGATTGAGTTGCCCTTTTTGAAAGCATGCAGTCACAGCAGCTGTTATCAAAGGCTATCAAACATTTGACCTATACTTTTTTATTCTATTTTAGATTGCCTCTTATCTACTGACTTGTACAATACCCTTCTTTCCACAATTTGAGTCTGCTTTAGTACTTTTTTTTACATGTGAAATAATAAAAGGAGTGCTCCTTTTAATATGGCTCGGACCATGTTTTCATCACTACTCCCAACTGTTTTTGAATACCTACTTTTCCATAACATCAGAGATCACTGCCTGCTACATGCTAGTTCATTTTAATCACTACAAAAGTGATTTTAAATAATTGATGTACAAAAACAGGCAAGAATACTGATGAAAACCTGGTCCCAGCAGTATTAAAAGGAACACTCATTTCATTATTTCAGATGTGAAAAAAGTACTAAAGCAGACTCAAATTGTGGAAATAAGGGTATCTAGCAAGTCAGTAGATAAGCAGCAATCTAAAATAGAATAAAATAGGCCAAGATTTTCACCAGATTCTTGCACTGCTGCTTTAAATTATGCATCCTGTTCTTTTAAATTACTCCACATGTGTTCCACAGACTGTATTAAGACTTTGTCAATTTCCTTCCTGTGAGCAGCTTGACAAGTACATTAGTCTTCTTAACAGGTGCAGCCAATTAAGATATTTTGCCCCAGGGCTGATTTCCTGCTGGTAATTCTGCAAACAAGCTTGTGGAGGTCAAAATGCTTCTCAAGGCTAACTCTGTATTCCAGATAAACCCACATACAGTAGCAGCCTGTAATCATTTCAACAGTATAACTACAGTTTATACATTTGCAAACCAATGGATCTCAGTTTCACATAAATATTCATATTTTTTTTCACAGAGAAGGAAGGGAAGAAAGAAATAAATAATAGACACAGCAAGTGAAGGAAGGGAAAAAACAGGGAAATTGTGGGACCAGTGGTGTGGCCACTGCCTACCTGCCAGAAAGAAAATTTAATTGTGCAGTCAGACAGGCAAGAGATAGAAAAGTGGCAGAATTAGGGAGGAGAAAAAATAGATCCTAACTTTTATCACTTTCTGCATAAGAAATGGGACAGGGTCTTAACCAGCCCTGACACATACCCATGACTTTAAGAAGGAACCAATTATGTTTTTCTTCTTTTTAAAACAGGTTCCCTAAACCTCACTTACTATTCATTCAACTTTACCTTATAACATTTACAGTTCTTTACATATGCGGTATTCCTTTTTTCATACAGCAAACATTTCAGTTGCATGCATATTTTATTAACCTTCTGGATTCTCAATTTGTGAACCATATCTTAACAGGAAAATCAACACTGACATTCTATTTTCCAGATCTGTGCATCACTTTGAATTTAAATAGCTGTAGTGCCAGGTATCACCTTGTGATTCTGGGATTTTTAGCCTTCATTTGTCTAAGCCAACAGAGAGGATTTTGATCTTTTATAAGTACAAAACTCCTATTAAATAAAACATAAGGGACTCCATTGCCCATTTCACAGTAAGATATTCTTTTTCAGTAGTGAAGTACTTTTTAGGGCTGTAGTGAGCAGAGTTCTACAGTCCTTTTGCTTTGAGAAATAAGCTATCCCACATTCCTTGTGAATACAGAACATGTTGGAGTGCTAAAAAAAAGTTGCATCCACGTCAGAACACTATGCACATGCACTACTATTTTTTTCACTTTTGGCAGTCAGTGCTAGTTATTGTATACATACACACCTGCAGGAACACTCCAACAGTTTTGTAAGAGGTAGCTAAGTCGAGTTCCTGTGAGCTCCTATTCAATTTAACACCTGATTATGGAGTCTGCTTACCCCACAAAAAATCAAGTGAACCCCCACTAGCTTTCATGACTGCAAAGTGATCGCTATGACCCACGGGGCTGTGAGCTCCTATTCAATTTAACACCTGATTATTGAGCATGCTTACCCCACAAAAAATCAAGTGAACCTCCTCTAGCTTTCATGAATGTGAAGCAATCTCCATGACCTATGAGGTCTGCCTATGAGCCCTCTTTAGGCCTCAGTTTCAAACTGCTGAGCCACCATTGAAGGAGTGGTTTGTCCTAATGAGGTTGCATTCAAGGGTATGCAGAGAGTGAAGGGATGCAGTTCAGGAAGCATCACAAAACATCTAGTTTTTTCCCGGTGTATATAAAGGCCTGACTAGGAAATAAGGATAGACATTTCCCACACTGCTGCATGTACCTTCATGTGGTTACGTTTAATTCGGTGGTGTTTACTGTTGCTGCATGGTGTGGCCCCAGCTCCTTCACCTGAGCAGATTACATAAATGTATTGCAGACAGTCCCTTGAGTGTTGCATAGGGTGGTGGGATGGATGGCTGCCATGGTGATGGTGCTGAGGGGGACCTTGGTGTCATTACTGCCCTACTGGGACTCCAGGCTGCTGGCAGTTAAGTCTTAAAGGGGTTCTGGGGGCTGCTACTTGGGTGGTGGGGGTGACCCCAAGTGGGAGAGAGGGGCCTTTGTACCTCTCTGCCCTGGCCACTTCTTCACTGCAGTATATAATAAAGCAGGCCATAATTTTCAGCATCCACCCAGCTTCACCCGTGGTGTCTGCCTTGCAGTAGTAGTAGAAGTATAATGACATACTATTTAGTCTGTTCCTTTAGTACAGATGAAGCCAATGGACCACTGAAAAAGAAACAGTAAATTCCCAGGTTGTGTAGAAACAGCAAGTACAGGCAAATAAGATCTCCAGTGTTAGGGCATGAAAGTATGAAAGTTCCTCCTAGTAGCTTTATTTGATGAAGAAACACTTTATTGAACTTTTCTAGCCATACAATCAATCATAAATGATAATTTAATCAGAAAAAGCATTACGTCACAATCAGATGAAGACTCAGGCTTACCAACTCGGTAAATAACAATGAGCAAACTATACATGACTTAACGTAAGACGGCATTCAAGTCAAAGACCTGTGAAAAGAAGAAAAGTTATGAACACACAGTAACCTATACCTAAAAAGGAATCATGAAAAACATAAAACCTAATACGCACATTAAGAGCGACAGGCATAACAGTTTCCATGAACAGTCAGTAATAGAGGAATATAATACACCAAACTATTGTTAATAACTAGACACTCACTACCAAACAAGCAAATATAGCACCACCTTCAAACTCACACTCCTCCTTAATTAATAGACACAAAATGCAGAGAATAGCCTTCCTTATATAACAATAGAAAAAAATATTTCCCAAACGAATAACTGAGTAGAGCAGAGTTAATTAACAGTTACTGCCGAACCACAAAGTGTCTTAACCAGGGTTCCCAAGACTGGCAAAATACCTACATTGAACTTCTTCTCCAGTAAGTCACCTGTAAATAAGAAGCAGCATGAGATACTGCTTGGAACCACTGAGTGGACAAAGGGAGGTTAACAGAGCACCAGTGCAGAAGAAGAATAAGAAGCCTCTTTGCTTCCAAAGCAACTACTAGGATGAATTCCTTAAATTTAACCATTGCCCTATCTACTTAAGAAGAATTTCCTAAGATCCATAACCAAGAAGAACGGGGCAGCTGTACTCCCAGAACCCTTTCTCAAGTGCTGATAATGTCATTCCACTAACCTTTCATTGGAGTACAGCACCAAAGAATGTGGCATAGGGACCTCAATTCCCGATTATACCTCCAACATATGTTGGAGGCCGACAGACCCATTTTAAATAATTTAGCAGGTGTTCTGTACAACTGCCCCAATATGTTCTTTTGTTTGAGTTGTGCTTTTGGATCTGTAAGGGCTCTGTGCACCTCAACCCAGCATCTACTCCAACATTCTACATCCAGAGGCTTCTGACATTTATCTGTCCATTGTAACCTATGCATTTCCTAATCTGGAATATTTATTTTTTGCAAAAGTTTATAAATCAAGCTTGTCTGTCCCTTAGGTATTGAAAACCATTTCCATAGCCTACTTATGAACTCTGCCTGTGGTAAAGTACCACCCCTCAAAAATTCAGTTTCAAGAACATGTTTCAACAGCAAAAATCTCCAAAAATCTTGGTTTGGTAGATCATGCTCCTTTTGCAACTGGGAAAAGGAATTTAGCATGCCATTCTTGGAATCAAACAAATCCACCATCAAACATAACACTTTTATGGACCAAGAGGACCAGCAGATTGTGTGACCCCCTATTCGCAACTGCAGGTTATTCTACAATGGCTCATAGGGGCCCAAAAGGGAATAATTCCATCCCAATTGTTTAATCAATATCCACCAAATTTCTCTGATGAACCTCATGGGGGAAATATAATGAGAAGCCTCTGAAAAAGAATCCCAAACTAAAATAGCCAGTGGAAGATTCCCAGCAATAGCTTCTTCAATCTCAAACCATAACAGAGTATTGTTCTCGTCTTGCAGGAGCAATTGAAAACATTGCTTAAAACCATGTGCAACGTAGTATGCCGATGTCCATGGCAGGTTTCATCCTCCTTTGGTGACAGGTGCCCATTATATCCTTCTTCTAGATTGGGGACTTTTACTACTCCAAATGAAATTTGAAAATAACTTATCTAGTTTTTGCCAAACCTTTGAGAAAATGGGCACTGGAAGATTATGTATACATTGAACAATTTTGGGGAATGGCATTGATTTTATGGCAGCAACTTTCCCAGGGAGGGATAAATATGGTTTAGCCCAGAGATTCATATCTAAAGCCAAGCATTCCAATAAATCTTGTATGCCTTTATTACACATTACATTAAAATTGGGTGAAATAAACATCCCTAAATACCTAATCAGGACAGGGGCCCATTTTAAACCCTGCAGATATACAGTTGCACAGGCAAGGTCTACCTTATACAGGGCAAGGATCTCAGTTTTGATCCAATTCACCTTCAAACCTGACAGAGACCTAAAAGTGTCAAGAACCTCCCACACTGCTGGCAGACACACCTCTACCTTAGACGAAGTTAAAAGCAAATTGTCTGCATATAAAGAGGTAGTAAATAAACACCCATCCACATTTATCCCATGTAACTCCAGGTGCTGTCTCAAAGCCCCATTAAGTGGCTCCGACATGATTAAAAATAACAGGGAAATCGGGGGACTTTGCCTCATACCCCTGAACAGTGAAAAAAAGTCTGAGAGGACACCATTCACCAGCACTCTGGTTTTGGGAGATGAATATAAATAGTAGGTCAATTCAAAAATGTATGGCCCACTCCAAAAAACATGAGTGTATGAATCAGATATTGCCACTCAATGGAATCAAAAGCCTTCTTGGCATCTATTGCAACCAGTGCTGCTGTGTCCAGATCCCTAGAAGCCACTTGTATTGACTTTAGCATGGCAGAGAGATTGTCACTACCTTGTTGACTCTTAATGAACCCCACCTGTGATTTATGAATGACCAATGGTAGAATCTTTTCCAGCTGGAGGACAAGAATTTTAGCTAAAACTGGAGTTCAACCAGAGAAATGGGCCTAAAATTTGAACAGGCCATAGTGTCCTTATTGGGCTTGGCAAAACTGTAATGGTGGTTCCTGCAGAAAAGGGGTAAAAGTTCCAGAACCTTTAATGGCTGAAAAAAGCTTATGTAACCATGGGACCACAACTGATTCAAAAGTTTGGTAAAAGTTTGATCCCAGTTAATCTGGACCTGGGGCTATCCCTTGTGCCATAAGGCAGATTGCATGTTGGACCTCTTGTAAGGTTATGTCCTCTTCCAGACTTTGGACAACCTCCGGAGATAAATGGGGTAAATCTAGGTTATTAAAAAAGGAGTCATAATCTTCCACATTGGGAGTTAGTGCAGACCTATAGAGGGAGAAAAAATAGTCCGGCAAGAGACAAGCCATCTGCTTGGGATCAGAGCTCAGGTGATTATCATTAGATTTTAAAAATGGAATTGAGGTTTCTGAAATTTTCTTTTTAAAAAAATAGAGCCCTTCTAGCTTGCTGAGTATAAATTGTGTTCAGCTTATTCTTAAGAGAAGTGACCTCAGGAATTTGGGAATCTGAAGGCAAGGGAGATGCATAAATCACTTTTTCCAGCAATTTTATTTGAGCAGTGAGGTCTGAAATTTCTTGCTTATGCTGCTTATGAAATTGAGAGGCATAAGAGATTACTCAGCCTCTAACAAAGGCCTTAAATCATCCAATAGTGTAAGCAAAGAAACCTTAGCTGTTACATTGGTCTCAAAGTAACCCTGCATTCCCAGAAATCTATCAAAGATAAGAACATGGGACTGAGATGCCATCAAGGCGATTTAAAAACTGACATCCTCAGAACCAAGGCCTTGTGCATTGGAGCATGATCAATTATAATAATAGGAAGAATGGTCAACTCCAATAAATCTCTTACATTTGTAGAACTAGAGAGGAAATAATCCAGATGGCTATGAGACTTAAACCTATATGATCTGAATCTATAATCTAGTGTATCTGGATGAAAAATTCTCCAGTAATCTTGCAGTCCAAACTCAGGACATATCTGGTGAAGGGCAGTCCTGACCTTGCTGTGGGAGGTAGTATCTTTCTTTTGGGGTAACCTATCTAAAATGGCGTCAAAAGTGAAGATAAAATCCCATCCTAAAATAAGAATTGTGGATTCCTGAGACATTCAGAAATCAACCGAGTAATAGATAAGAACAATTCTGGGGAATCTATATTTGTGGGCATATATATTAACTAGAAGAAGATCTAAACTATGCAAGCAACCCTGCAATATAACCCACTGCCCCCTCTTTAACTGCTGCTGAGTTCATCACCTGCAAGGGACACCCTTTATGAATCAAAGTCAAGACCTTCCTTTTCTTAGTTGCAAAGGAGCTGGAAAATGCCTTCCCCACTCAACCCTTCACCAGTTTAACAGTTTTCCACTTGAGGAGTTGAGTTTCCTGCAGGACGGCAACGTCACATATGGTGGATTTGAGAAAGGAGTAGATCTTCTGCTTAATGGGGTGGTTCATGCCCTGTACATTCCAACTAAACATTTTCAACTATGCCATCTATTGAAAGACAAAATAACTATACAGGAATAAAAATAGGAAGGCCTTATAACTAATGCTATTCCAAAAGGGAAGAGAGAAAATGGAGCTGATGCTGTCTGTCTTATACTACTGTTCATCTCAAAAGATGCCCCAATGACCTGAGCAACTACAAGAATCCTTAATGGCAATACAAAACATCTGGCAAACTGTAAACCTAAACAATAAACTTTCAATACACCCAATCCACGTATCTCATAATGTAGAGATTCACCAAAATTATGACCCTAGAAACCCCATTGAGAACATAAAAGATGAAGGAAATTGGCTAATCTGTCCCCATGCTATATACAGTTATATATATATATATATATATATATATATATATATATATATATATATATATCCCCAGATACAGTAAAACATCCAGTTTCTCCAGCAGGAGTATATACTGGAAAACCAGAAGTACAAGGAGGGTGACCCAGAGATCTAGCACTTCAATACCTCCCACACCCTCCCCCTCTCCAGCAGGTGCAAGGCAACAAGTATTGCACATCTGGAGCATTGCCATACAAGGCTACTTAAGCATGATCCAGCTGTGCCCTAATCAGTGGCATCTTAATGAAAGGAACCCAAAATTGGCTGTTTGTTATTCCTTAGTGGGAAAATAACATCATTTTGAATAATGAGGAAGCAAGGGGGGTCTACTATAAACCACCCTCCCCAACTCCATAGGAGAACCAAAAACAATGCTACAAAATATTAGAACAACCCCCTCCATCTGAGGAAAAATTATGCTATAGCCAATGTAAGCCATATAAGGAGATGTCCAAGCCAGTTTTAATATAGTAACCATCAAGATCCAGAGGTTAGATTCTTATCAAGCAGGCTGTCTTTGGATAAGGTAGACTGTGTCCCTTCATTGGATCACCACTCCTGTATGGGACCTCGCCCTCAAGTACATATGTGGATTTCAGATTATCCTCAAACCATTCAGTGGACGACGAGGCAATTGGGTCTTCTTCTGGATATTCAGCCCAATCCATATCTGGAGGTTGTGATTTATTTGGTGGCTGGCCTGGGAAGAATTGTGGGTGCTCCAAATCAGGAGTTCTAGCCCATCCAGAATGGCTAGAAGTAGCAGACACTGAAAAGGGCAGTGAGGCATTCCACTCCAAGACTTAACCATCTGAAGCAGGAAAAAGCCACCATTGTGCTCCAGTACTTTTCTTCCTCTCCTGATGCCTCTTCAGTTTAGCAATATTAAATGAATTTCCTTCTAGAGATGACTGAGAATCAGGTACAGGCCACTGTTGATATGGGGGTACTGGTGTTGGCTTTAGTGACACAGAATGGGCCTGAGACATAGAAGGATGCTGAGCTGTAACATTGTGAACAGCAGGAACAGAAGCAGTATTGGGAGGAAAAGATCCAGACTTAGACTATTGTTTAATATTAGTCACAAATTGTTGCACCTCATGAATATGTTTAAATTTAATTCACCTGCCCTCCCATAAAACTTGCAATACTGCAGGATATTGCATCCAATACTGCATTTTATAATGGATCAACTACTTCCAAATAGGTGTAAAAGCCTTGCTCCTAGCTGCAACACCTTTAGAAAAGTTCTGGAAAATATATACTGCATGGCCATTCCATTTAAGAGGTTGCTTTTCCCTTGCCAGGCACAGGATTTGCTCCTTGATGCAAAATATAAGAACATATGCTATAATAGGATGGGGGGGGGGGCTCTAGCTGGCTTGGAACCTAGTGACCAGTGGGCCTATTCCACTCCCAAGGGAAAGTCCCATGTGCAATCCAGGAGCTTTGCTAGAAACAGTTGAAGGAAGGTACACAAATTTTGCCCCTCTGTTCCCTCCAGTACCCCAACTATACACAAAGTATTCTGTCAATTTCTGTTTTCCAAATCATCAGGTTTCAGTTCCAAAAACTGAAGTTGTTGTTCCAAATGGGCTATTCTGTCAGCCTGCTTTGCTGATTCCAACTCCACCTTAGATGCAAAAAAGCAGTATCTGGCACCTGCAGTTCACTGCTTCAACTCTTTGATCCAAATGGATCACCGAATATTTGATAAAAGGTGCGTCACTCACTAAGGAGTGCAGCATGACCTGAATATCATAAAAGTCTGCTAAGTCATCTGCAGCACAAAAGCAGCTTGCTGCCATTGTTTGCTGCACTGTCCAGGATCTTTGGTATGACACAGACTGGCTACTTATCGGAAAAGAGCTACTGTAAAAGATTTCACCACCACAGGTAGGTACTCTGATGAATTCCCAAGGTAAGACTTCTAACAATATGTGGAAGAGGCTAAAATAGTGAGAGGAAAAACACCGGGTTATACTACGGCACCAAGGAACTACTCTTTCAAGCTTCCATCTTGCTCACAGTTGTGCGTGTGACACCCCAGCTCTATTTGATTTTAGATATTTTTCATTTTTTATCAGTAAGAGTAGTGGGGCTTGCAGATTTACAGTCAAAGATGATATAAATAGTCATAGGTAAACAAACAATTGTTACATAAATGTGAACTGCAAAGCAGTGATGATCACTAATCATTCAAAATATTCATGTTAGATTGAATGACTTGCACAGATGTGAACTTACATATATATTTAACAACATATTTTTGAAGCTGTATAATGAGCAATTGAGATTAACAGTAGGAGCAAAACTATTTAAAATATTGGGACCTGCCAAGAAAATGAATTCCTACTGACCTGTACCTTACACTTGTTTAACCTAAAGACAGAAAATTTGGAGCTTCTAGTGGAGTGTGAAGTAGAATTCAACAGTAATTTTCAGTACATGAGCCACGTGATCCCAATGCCTTCCTAGCTGACCCTGAAATCAGTTACTTTTGAGATGTGAGGTTTGCCCTATTCTTGGAATTTGCTTTGTTGTCTCCCACAACTTGCAATGATATCTCTGCACCTCCCAAATGTTGTGAAATAACATACCAAGCTTCACTCATACTGTACAAGCAGAGTGAGTGGCTCATTAGGTAGTCCGCCTGCCTCTGAGGCCAGAAGATTGGAAAATTGTGGGTTCTAGCCCCACACCAGGTACTTGGTGTAATAATCATTACTGACAATGTAGTGCAGTATGGGGGGTGGTGGTGCTGAATTGGTGAGGTGACATCCATATAAGATGTTAAACTGAAATCCCTTCTGCCCATCTCTGGTCACTGTTCATGCGACTTATTGAAGAAGAGCAAGGGAGTTTCCCCAGTGTCATGGCCTTCATTCCCCCTGCCAATAAACAGTTCCATGCACCCCCCCAACGCACCTGGAAACAAGCTATGATAACATTTTGTGCCTATCCTGATCCAAAATCAAAAATAAATAAATACTCCAATAACCGGGGAAGATATATTGGTCATAAATGCCCCAAAAAATGTGAATATTTGTGCTTTCATGTTTACATGCATTGTCACCCTCTGTCTTTTCACTTCCACACCCCTAAACTCATACTCTGTCCTACAGAAATCCCCCAGATACATATAGTATCTCCCCAGCTCCCCCAAACATAAGAATTTTCTCACTCCTAAACTACTCGCACACATATGCTGTCAACATCCAGCATTTCCATGCATGTTTGCTGTCACAGACCCCCTTACATATGAGTTGTCATTCATAGACCACCCAAATACACTCAGTCACCCTCATACCTCCCCATAATATCAGTGTTACCCACAGACCCATATCCATTACTCTTCAACCAAAATGTCCCCTTCTCCTCAATTGTTTTCTGCATCACATACCACAACAAACAATGCTGCAATAAAATCATGCAAGCAAACGTTGTTGGATTTTACCAGCACTTATTAAGGCTGCAGTGGGTGTAGCCCTACAGACCTATTGCTTTCAAAAAAGGACTCCACAGTCATTACATTCTTTTTGACCAAACAACATGTTGGAGTTTCACCACAGTCACCTCCGTATCTGTGGAGCACTCCGGTTGCACTGCACTATTTTTTATTTGAAAAAAATCAGGCCATCCTGATCAGGACACTGGGGGATTAGGCACCCCCAGTGTCACTCTTATGCTTCTGAGAAGTGTGTGCGGTGGTGGGTGCTGAGAGGGAGGGTCAGGTGGGGGGGATGTTCGTAATTTAAAAAACAAAAAACAAAGGGTGGTCATGGAAGAACACAACTTACTCTTCCATATCCAAGATGGTCCCTGCACTCTACTGCTTATGCACTAACACTACCACATGCGCAGTGTAGTGCGGTAGCCTTTTTGGTCATAGCAGAGTGTGTTGTGTTCTGCTATGACTGCTGTTTGTCTTTTTATTTAACATTAGAGCTCTTCCCACCACCAGACCCTCCCTCTCAGCACCTGCCACCCAGTTTCCCTGAAACACAGCAATCACACTTGGAGTGCCCAAATCCCTAGTGTCCTGGTCATGTTCCTTGCCCCTTTTAAATATGTATTTCTTTATCTCCCCACCTGATACTCCCTCTCAACACTCACCATCACAAACAGACCCCAAAACATAACAATGGCACAGGGGGTGCTCAGTCCCACAGTGTCGCAATTGTAATTTTTGCCCCTTTTTGAATATATATTTCTTTATCAAACCATCTGACCTTTCCTCTCAGCACCTGTACCCTAACCCCCCTCCCAGGAACTTGCAAGTGACACTGTGGGTGCCCAATCATCAGTGTCATGATAACAATTTTAATCCCTCCACCCAACCCTTCTTTAAAACTGGGGGGTGCCCAATCCTCCACTGCAGAAATCCTTGGTGTGTTTTTTTTTCTGTAAAAAGAAAACCATCCATTGATATCTTTTGCAGCCAACACTCCCCCACCTGACCCTCTCACTCAGCACCCACCCCTCACCCCCCAAAGCCCTTACTTAATTATCATATGTCCAATGCTGTAATCCTCTCTGGACCACAGACATGTCTTCATTCTTCAAAGTCAGACCATGAACTGAAGAAACAGGTATGCAATTCAATGTATTTCAATTGGGTTTTGAACTTAGTGGCATTAACTTGGTCATTTTTACTTATTTTTGGCCCAAATTTTCATCATGCATTCTTTAGGACCCTACCTCATGAGCAATCAAACTGTCATTAGACAGATCTGTCCCAAAAGGTAATTTCATGGTCCCTTCGTGAAATCACCTTTCAAGCAGGAGTTGAACATTTTCTGTCGGACTTCCAGTGGTGCTATGGTGGAGTGAACAATGGACTTGAAGAGCTCCTCCACTGAATCAGACTCAATCTTCCACAAAAAGCATTTCACACAATTTAACTTTGAAATTACATTTTCTGGAACTAACATTTGTGGAGCATCAAACAACTATTTCCCATAGAAAATGTCCAAGAGCACCAGAAATCGATTCCAACCACTCACTGAATGCAATGATACCAAGGACTGAGGCCACTCAGACACTGAAGGGCCATAGCAAAGTTCAAACCTGGAGGATAGCAGGAAATCAAAAGGGGATAAAATAAATCAAGAAATCCCCCAAACAGAAATTGTTTTAAAGGCCATTCAAGAGTTCCAAACCAAAATGCAGAGCAAACTGAATGACGCTGATTGGCAGATCTCATCTAACTCAAGTCATCTGGATGATCTGGAATCCACAATTACAACACTCGCACAAGAACAGATGCTTATGTTCATGAGGCAAGAAGACACAGAAAACTGAGGCTGTAAGAAGAATATACGAATATCTGACCTCCTGGAAAACAAAGAGGGCCAGAACACACTGGCTTTTGAAGATCATTTGTTGCATATGGTGCTGGAACTGGGTCCTGAATTTCAACTTGACATTGAAAATGTTCATCGGGTGCAAGGCCCAAAACTGATCCGGCCTGATGCTTGCCCACGGTCATTTACTATGCGATTTTAAAGTTACCAGGTAGAAGAGCAACTATTGCAAGCTGTCTGGAGAAAACAAAATGTTCTTTATGGTTCTTATAGGCTCTTCTTCGACAATGACTGTGTTCTGGCTAATCAAAATACAAGGTGGAAATACATCCTACTTTTTTCCCATCGCAGAGCTCACAAACTAAAATTTTGAATGCCATACCCTGCAAAATTGGTGGTGCAGTACCCCAATGGACGAAAAACTTACACCTCAGCAGCAGAAGCAAGGGATGACTTGATAGCCTTGGGGTTTTATACAGATCAGAGTTCTAAAACAGGGACCTAGAGTTCTTCCAATGTCCTGATTTAGGCCTTGAGGAACCAGAAGCCTGGATTCCCACTAGCCGGAATTTTGAAAAAATTGCAACACTTCAGGAATCCTACTTTACAGATATGAATGAATAACTGAACTATGAGCTTTACCAGGTTAGTGGACTGTGTCTGGTGATAGTAGCTGCAGCTCAGCAGGGTGGGGCAGAGAACCCGAGTATCATCAATTAAGTAATTAATATCATCCAATACTGATGGATGATTACTGTCACCTCAATGGTGGGGTTTTATACCCTGGCTGGGGGACTGGATAGATCGAAGGGATCTCTAGTCTTGGCCATGCTAGTCTGGCTGCTCTCCTTTTTCTCTCTCTGGGGTGCCAGCCCTGGTCCCTACATTGCTATGTTTTACAAACTAAACTAAAAGACTGATATCTCCAATGGGAGAAGCTATTATTATTATCAGGCTGTCCATGTTTACACAAAGTTATTTTTATTCTGCTGGATCCAGTTCAGCAAGTTTTTCCTTCCAACGGCCCACTTCTTATTACATTGGAGAGTGAATCTTGTTAATCCCATGTCTTTATAGTAACTATGCACTTCAGCAGGTGCCAGATCATTCTTTAATGGTGGAGGACTTGCTCTGCTTGACCCCAGCTGATGGTGACACTCTTGGTTGGAGGTTGAGGAGGAGTGGAGAGGCCTTCTGGGCTGGAGAATGGATAACAATATGTCTTGGCTAAGAAGGGAGTGGTCTGCTGCTCCTCTCTCTTGAAATACAGATGATCCTACAATTTCAATTTGATCTTACACCTGCTGGGCATATTTCAGGTGCTGAACAAGGCAACATTAAACTAAAGTGCTAAACCCCATGTATTTACAATGAAGCTGTGGATGTGTCATTTAGAGACTGTGCACAGAAAGAACACAGGGGGTATGGAGACTTGTTTGTGGTTATTTCCTTGACTTTACCTAAAATTTAAATGGCTGTGTGCTCTGTACTTCCCTCTGCCTCTTCATTGTCGATGCAGCAGGTTGGAGTGCTCTTAAAGACACCACTGCAATAAGGTTAAAAGTAACTTCATAAGCTTTGACAACGTCATATTTAAATATGTATACAATACTTCTTTTCTGAGATGGAGGAGGCAGGGTCTAACATATCATCTGTGGTGTTCTTTTAAGATGTAGGGACCTTAATGTTTCCTAATGGTATAGAAAAATGTATACAGGAAATGGGAGGTATTTGAACAAGGACAGTAATACTCTAAAATGGCTTTCATGAGGGAGTTGTCACCCCTTGTTTCACCTTGAAGTAGGTCTCATACATTTTCTACAGACAGGCGGTGGTGCTCTAAAGAGCAGAGGCAATGATCTGGAAGTTTCCCAGAGGCCCTTGATATTAGGAGCTAGAATTAAGCAAAAATGGAGGTAAAACATTTCAAAACTCAAGCAGCTCATAAAGAAGCAGCTGTGATTAGAGTAGTTTCAGTGCTGAAGTTAGTGGCTACCACGTCCTAATAATAAAGGGGAATTGCTAAGCAATATTAAGGGGAAATTAATTCCAGTTTAGAAGTGGGGAGGGGCCCTCAACGTGAAGGAACAGCCATATCATGGAGTCACCAAACTGGAGGTTTCCACTGCACTTCTGCAGCACTGACTCTACTAGGGATAATAGTTACCCTGCAGTGGGTTGACATCACTAGTTTGGTGGTACTTACCTATTGCCCTAGAGTGGAGTCCATGGACAGGACATCTGCCCCAGGCTTCTGGAGGTGGAATTATTTTTCTGTCTCAGTGATGGAAGTCATAATGTAAATAGTTCCACTTTTGGGGGGGTAAGTTTTGATATTTTTTAGGTGAAAGGGAGGGGGGCTCAAGCAGAGAAAATGGGCAAGAAATGTAAGTGTAAGGCCCATTAGGCCAGACAAACAAAAGGTGAACAATTTTCTTAATCTCATCAGAGACGGGGGGGGGGGTAAAGTTACTGTTAATTGTTCTTTGTTTATTAGAAGTTAAGAGACATAAACAAATGAGGCACACAAGTCAGGTATGGTTAAATAGTTGGCTTGTATTGCTATCGGAGCTGCAGACTGATCAGTTATGACAGTTGGGTGTTTCTCGTGGTGCTGCTGCTGCTCCTGATATCAGTCCACTCTATAAGATCCTTTGTGATGGCTGGGAAGGGTGGTTGGGCCCATTGGATGCTTCTTCTTCTGACTCTGCCTCTGGGAAGGGGGTTGCATGGTTTCTTCACTGGTGTGAGAGGATTCCCTTTTCTTTTTGAAGATATGGCAACCCACCTGTAAAAAATATTTTTGCAGAATATTAATGGTTTACACAACCCCATCAAAATATCTTGTTTTATGCAATATCTCAAAAAATAGTCAGTGGATGTGTATCTTGTCCAGGAGACACAGTTTCCAGAGGCAGAGCATTTGAAGTTATGGTGAGGACAAAGATACAACATATATATGTCCTCACACCCTAGTGGATGCAGACGGGTGGTGGCCAATTTGGTTCTTTCTGTGACACCTCTGGAAGTATAGTACATAACTGTTATGTCGACAAACAGGACCAATATATAATACTGCAAGGCAAGCTTTGCTCCCAGAAGGTCACATTAATTATTGTTTACATGCCACCACACAACCAAGGTACTAGTACTTAGAACTTTCCTTAATAAGGTTATGGAGTTATTGCAGGGTCGACTTATTATGGGATGCTATCTCAATATGACTATGTTGGCTAATCTGAATTCTTCTAACCCCCAGGTGTGTCACACTTCAAGTACTGTTCGATGCCTAAGAGGGGTGTTGGAGCACCTGGGAATGGTAGACATCTGGAGGAAGGTGTTCCCTATGCTGAATGTTTATACTTATTACTCTGGGTGTCACCACACATATTCAAGGATAGATTATTTTTTCTTGTTGTGTGAGCACTTCTCACTTGTCCAAGATATCTCAATTGACCTGAGATATTATCGAGCCATCATTTACTGGTATTAAAAATTGACTTGGGGAAGGCTAAGAAACAAACTTTTTGGCACCTCGATTCCACTCTTTTAAAGGATCCACCATATGTAGATTATATTAAGCAGAGGATTCCCCAATTTTGGTGGAAATAATTCTCCCCAAGTTCCAGTGGTTATGGTATGAGAATCCTTGAAAGCAATGCTTCGAGGAGAAACCATTGCTTGTTCGGTCATAAAGATGCAGAAATTAGAACCAAGATACACGGATCTAACTAACCAACTTCTCAATTATCAACTTCTGTACTCAGAAGGACACAACGAGCTACAAATTAAAATTAGGGAGACTAAAGTTGCAAAGCAAAAAATTATGGACCTAAGAATACAACATGCATGTTTATATCTTAAACAATCAAACTATGAAGAGGCAGCAAGGGGGAACTCAGATGCTGACTCAAAAGTTGAGGTGCAGAAAAAAGCTGCAACTATTTTAAAAATAAAAAGCTTACATCTGGGATGGGTGGTACACGGTGAGGAGGAAATCAGGGACACCTTTGCCACACACTATAAAAACCTTTTTTTGGGAAGGCCCTTCAGTGAGCTCCATAGTCAGGAATCAATTGCTAGATGGGATACATCACCTGCATCTAGCGGAGAGGCAAATAAGAACTTTGGAGGCCCCAATAAGGGCGGATGAGGTTCCTACACAAATCCAAGCAACAGCAACACAAAAGTGCCCTGGCCCTGTTGGATTCCATGCAGAATGGTATAAGAAATTTATTAAAGAGCTTTTGACGAGCATGTTGTCCTTATTTAGATTGATAGCAGAGGGTAATTCCCCCACCCCTGTCCTGGGCATTCACAATTTTGGCAGCTCTTCCTAAATCTGATAAAGATATTATGGATACAGCATCATACCACCAAATATCCATTTTGAATGTAAATTATAAAATGTTTATGGCAATATGGGCTGCTAGATTGGAAACATTACCATCTCTGATTCATCCTGACCAAGTGGGATTCATTAAATAAAGGAATACTATGGATAATGTTCATCAGGTTCTCTTATTAATGTAATATAGCCAAACTAGGTTTATTCCTGTGGCCATCCTAGGCCATGATGCTGAAAAGGCTTTCAACAGGGTGTCCTGGTCATTCTTAAGGGTCACCCTGCCAAAATTCCATTTTCCCGAATCTTTTTTAAAGTGGATCAAAATATTTATTGGGCTCCATAGACTTACATCTGCAGGTGTGGAATGAGACAGGGGTGCCTTTTGTCCACAACGCTTTTGCAGTATATGTGGAACCTTTGGCAGCATCCCTGTGGGGAGTGGAGGGGGTGGAGGGTATCCCCTTAGCATAACAGGAATTTAGAGTGTCTTTATTTGCAGATGATGTCCTCCTGATGATTTTGTTTCTGGAATTGTATATCCCATGCATTAGAGAGGTACTTAGTAAATTCAAAACCATGGCTGACTTCAACTTGAATGTTTCCAAAACAGAAATCCTCCTTTTAAATTTTGCCACCTCAGAAGATTTGAAGCAAGCATACCCACTGAAAGAAAAAATTACTCACCTTAGTAATTATGTTTCTTCTAATGGAGTCTTACTGTATTCTGATTATTGCAGTTAGCCCCAGTACTCAAACTGCCCTGGAGAGTAGAGGGTTAATTTTCTATGCAGAGCATACAATGTTGAGCTCAAGCTCAGTTCAAGCCTATGTCAGCTGCACTTTGAAGTGCAACTGTCAGATTCTTACGGGCTAATATTAACTAACTACTATCTGGAAATTGTAAAATGTTTACTAGCCAAATGGCAACCAAATATTTTGGATCCCCAAAAGACTCAAGTCAAGAAATCCAAAATCAAAAACCAGGTAGTGAACAACTTAAGACTGTTAAATTAATAATATAACCCACTCCCCCTCTCTAAAAGGAGGGAGTACCCAAATGCACCCCTGGCGTGCAACACTGCATCTGCCAGCCCACTTCCCAAAAACAGGTTCTGAGAGGGGAGGTAGGTAGGGAGGGAGGTCAGAATATAGCAAGACTCCATTACAAGAAACATAATTACTAAGGTGAGTAAATTTTTCTTCAAACAACATGAAGTCTTGCTGTAGTCTGACTATTGCAGACTACCAAGCAGTACTTCCATGGAGGAGGGCATCAAACCTACCTTGGGAATAGGCTGTGCAGTACTGCTGTACCAAACTGAGCATCACTCTTAGCCTGGATGTCCAGGGAGTAATGCTTGGTAAATGTATGGACTGTTTTCCAGGTGGCTGTTTACATATCTCTAGCAAAGGAATATCCCTGGCCGTAGCCAGGGAAGCAGACTGTACCTCTAGTCGAATGAGCCCTCAGGCCTGAGGGAGGTATTTTGCCTAGCTTCTCATAGCAGACTTGAATACAAGAGACAATTCACCAGGCAATAGTTCTCTTAGTGGCAGGCTTGCCCTTACCCACTTCCCCATAAGTGAGAAACAACTGAAGGGTGTCAAACCTGTGAGCTTTTGTGGTCTCAATGTAGTAACTAAGGGCTCTTTTAACATCCAAACTACGTAAACTTCATTCTCCTAAAGAAGAATGATCAGTGAAGAACACAGGGAGAGACATAGATTGGTTCAGATGAAAATCTGAAACCACGTTAGGTAAAAACCTCCTATTAGTTCTAAGGACCACCTTATCTATCTGGAATGAGATAAAATTAGGCTCCACTGACAGAGATTGCAATTCACTGATATGCCTGGCAGAGGTAATAGCTACCAGAAACACAGTTTTCCAAGTCAAGTACTTAAGCCCTGCTGAAGACAAAGGCTCAAAAGGGGGTTGCATAAGTTGAGCAATGCAATCATTAAGATCCTAAGCAGGTGTAGGATCCCTAAAGGGGGGATTGGTATGAAGCAATCCCTTGAAAAATGTGCAGAATACAGGGTGAGATGACAGTGAGGAAGGCTTTCCTGCTGACAGAAAATCAGAAACAGCTGACAAATGTACTTTGAGAGTAACTGGTCTGAGGCCTAGGCCATTAAGATGAACCATATAACCCAGAACTGTAGACGATTCAGCAGTGTCTGGGGATATATGCTTCTTGGAATACCAAATGCTGAATCTTTTCCATTTGGAGTTGTAAGTTTTATGGTGGCAGGCTTTTGAGAGGCTTTGAGAATATCCTGAGCCCCTTGGGACAGATGCAAATCTGCATACTCTAACTCTTTAAGAGCCATGCCTTGAGATTGAGCTACCAAAGATTGGGGTACCAAATCCTCCCCTTAGAGGAGGTTAACAGGTTGTAATTCCTGGGAAGAGACAGGGGAAGATGGACTGCTAGGGACAGCAACAGGGGTTACCAAGGCTGCTTGGCCCAGTCTGGAGCAATCAGAATCACTTTGCAAGGTTGTGACCTTACCTTGACCAGAACCTTGAACAGTAGAAGAAAGGGAGGGAAGGCATATAGAAATGTCCCTTCCCAATTCAAAATCAGAGCATCCAGAGGGACTGAGACCAATACTGGGGGTCTGCAACAAAACAGAGGAAGTTGGTGATTGTCTGGGGCTGCAAAGAGACCTATCTCTGGAGTGCCCCAACTTGAAAAAATCACTTTCAACATCAGAGGGTCCAGGGACCATTCGCGATGGCCTTGGGAGATCCTGCTCAATGCATCAGCTAGCACATTGTCCTTCCTAGAAGGAGGACTGCTATCAGAGAGGTCTGCAGAGAATAAGGTAGGGACTACAATTTCATGGCTTCCATGCACAAGGCCATGGACCAAGTGCCTCTCTGCTTGTTGATGTACCAAATGGTGGTGTTGTCTGTCCTGACCTGAACCACCTTGTTCTGCACTGACTGAGAAAAAGCTTGCAGGGTCAGAAAGACCACCCTAAGTTCCAAGAGATATGAAGAAGGGATTCCTGAGTGGTCTACAGTCCCTGGGCTATGAGAGCCCCCAGATGGGTTCCCCACCCCAATAGAGAAACATCCATGGTTAGGACCACAGAGTGAGATGGAGTGACGAATGGGACTCCTTGCCTGAGGTTGCCCTGATCCTGCCACCATTGGAGAGCCTGGATCAGAGTCTGGGTCACTGGAACTAGTTTGGTTAGAGAATCTTTCTTCTGAGACCAAAAGGCCCTCAGGTGAAACTGAATGTCCCTCATCTGAAATCTGGCCCCTTGGACCACTGCTGTAGAAGCTGCCATGCAGCCCAGAAGTTGAAGGAAGTGCCTTGCTGGCTGAGAGACCAGAAGGTGGAATGAAGAATTGAGCTTTACAATAGCCCTTGCTCTTTCCAGGGGAAGAAAAGCTCTTGCTTTGACTGTATCCAACTCTGCCCCTATGAAGGTAAGGAGCTGTACAGACTCAAGAACTGACTTGAGAAGATTGATAAGGAATCCTAGGGAAGTAAGCACTTGCTGAGTCACTTGAATGTCTGACTTGACTTGGTCTGTGGACTGACCCACAATGAGCCAGTCATCCAGGGATGGAAATATGGAAATATTTTTCCTTCTTAAAAAGGCCACTACTACTGCTAGGCATTTTGTGAATACCCTTGGAGCTGATGTCAGGCTGAAGGGCATAGCTTTGAACTGAAAATGGCTTGAAGACAATTCGAACCTGAGGCACTTTCTGTGGGAGCACCTGATGGGCATGTGAAAGTAGGCATCTTTTAAGTCCAGGGAAGCTAGCCAGTCCCCTGGCCTTAGAGAGGGAAGGATTATTCCCAGAGTCTCCATTTTGAATTTTGGTTTTAAAAGATGTTTGCTCAGGTATCTTAAGTCTAGGATGAGTCACCACTCCCCTGTCTTTTTTGGGGTAAGGAAGTACCTGGAGTACGGACCTTTTCCCCTTTGCAATGTAGGAACTCTCTATATAGCCTTTAGAGCCAGTAGAGATGAAACCTCTGCCTCTAGGGCAATGGTTTCAGAGATGCTTGCAGGTGAAAAAGATCTGGCCCTCAGCTTTGGAAATTTCTTGAAGCTGGGAAATAGCCCCTGGCTTACCACCTCCAGGACCCACTTGTCAGAGGTAATAGACATCCAGTCCTGGACAAAGTAAGCCGGCCTGCCTCCTACAGGAATGGGAGAGTCGACCCAGGCTGACACTTCACAGTGTCTGCTTGGCAGGGGCCTTAGGTTGAGGGATGGATGCAACCCTGCTCATCCCCCTTCTGCCTCTCCTTCTGAAGAACCCCCTCTGAGGAAAGGGAGAAGAGGCCTATGCTTGGTAGAAAGGCCTATGCAAAGGTCTGCCCCTGCGCCTAGCCTGCTGCCTTTGAGGAGTTGCCTGTGCACTCCTATAGGTGGTCCTATACTCATCCATCTTTTTCATGTAATTTTCTGTCTGCTCCCCAAACAGAGAATAACCCACCACAGGGAAATCCATGGCCTTTGCCTGGGTGTCCCGTGAGAGACTAGTACATCTGAGCCAAGCCATTCTCTGAAAAGCCACAGATGTAGCCATGACTCTAGAGAATACATCATTGGCATCCACAACAGCATGGAACTGTACCGTAGATGCCTCAATCCCATCAGTAGCCACACCCTCCAACTCTGAGACTAGCTGGGGGGAGGCCTGCTTAGCCAGTGCCAGTACAGTGTCCCACATGGACTTCTGGTACCTGGCTGCATAGGCCATATAATTAGCCTGCCTGAGTCCCAAGGCAGATGCCATGTACTGTTTCTTTGCCATGGCATCCAGCTTCCTAGAATCTTTATCTGGGGGTGTGTGAAGCCAAGGGTATATTAGCCTTATCTCAGGCTGCAGCCTGCACAACCCCAACATGGCTGCATTGTTGATACAAGTTTTCTGTACCAGAACCTGATAAGGTGTACTTTTTGTCCATCCTTCTGTCGACAGGAGGTACAGAATTTGGAGTTTTTAAAATCTTTTTGTGTCTGTTTCCCAAAAGACTTATGAAGGGGAATAGACAGTCGCATGGACTCTGGGATGTTCATCATCTCCACATAATCAGGTTCCTCTTGTTCCCATACAGCTTCTTCCACAGGGAGCTGGAGGGTTCCTGCCACTTTCCTGTAAAACATGTAGTGGGAAGGGGACTCAGAAAACCTAGGAGGGGAAACACCAGAAGGTCTGTCTGGGGAGATGTCCAGTTCAATGGGCTCAACCACACCTCCCACACCATCATCATCATCATCATCATAATCTCCATCCCCCCTCAAATCTGGTTCATAGAAATCTTCAGGGGCATAATCTTGAACCGGAGGAACCGACCGAACTGAGCACCTGCCAGAAGGTGCCAGATCAGATGGAACTGGACAAAGCAATTCTACAATCCTTATCGCATTGGCAATCTCTTCAGCAGTCAGAAAATGGGTCTCTGGAACCGAACCAGACAATTTTTCTTTTCTTTTTGTAGGAACTGATCCCTCAGGATCAGCTCTCCTCTTGCCAGAAGAAGTATCGCCCTGGTCAGATAGCACTGCCTCATGTTCGGTTGGAACCAAACCGGGTTGGCCATTCAGGTCAGCGGACTTCACAGCCTCTTTATCCCCGAGCCTACCTAATCTTTTTTCCAGGGTAGCCTTAGAGACATTTTTACAGATTTGGCAGTCTGAATCGAGGAAGTCAAACCCCAGACAATAAACACAGGTTGTGTGGGGATCAGCCTTAGCAAAGACCTCCCCACAAACACTGCAGTGTTGAAACCCAGTGGGCCCAGTTTTTCTTTTGGGTTTTTCAGACATAGCCATCCTAACCACAAACTTACTCTTTCTATGGCAAACAACCAGCAAGACACCCTTATCGGTTTCTAACCGTGTCATGGGTATTGGAAAAAAACACAAGAAAATGCAGTTTTTTAAAACCTATGGGGACCGGTAACCACATTCTAAGTTTAAAAGCAAAGACAGAATATATAAATCACTAAACAGCTGGTTCAGCCGAACTGGTCGGAAAATCAATTTTTACAATTTCCACAAGTTTACTATGTCTAGTTCACTACCTAGTACTTACTGTACCACAGACAGAAATCTTAATTGAAACTTGCGAAAAATAATTGGTAAAACCGAGGACTTTAACCGATTTACGAACCGCGAGCAAAGGAGAAATCTCTGGAGTGGCTGTTCAGTTAGGCGGAGAAAAGAATCTGACAGTTGTGCTTCAAAGCACAGCAGATATAGGTTTGAACCAAGCTCGAGCTCAACATTCTATGCTCTGCATAGAAAATTAACCCTCTACTCTCCGAGGCAGTTTGAGTGCTGGGGTTAACTGCAATAGTCAGAGTACAGCAAGAATTCATGTTGTTTGACTGGCACACTATCAAGATTAATTATTTAGAGATACAAATTCCCAAAAATTTAAATGTGCTAGATGTAATACATTTTGAACCTCTTACACTTACCATTCAAGTGGAATTTGATAAATGGGGAAAGCCTAATCTCACTTTTTTCCAGTGCACTGAAATCATCTGTATGAATGTACTTCCTTGACTGTTATATCATTTTTAAAATATTCCCTATTAACCCGCTCATTTATACTTTCAGTCCTGGAGAAAATCATTTCAAATTGAATTGGAGGAGGTCAGTGACCCATATTTGGTCTTTCAATTGTGAAGTTGTCCCTGGCTCAGAATGGAGGCAATTTACCTAATCTGGAATTTTACACTTGAGCAGCTTTCCTTAGAGTGTTTTTTCTCTGGCTGTCTGCTGCTTATACAGCCCCACTGAAAATTATAGAATTTACTATTAATGAGTTATATGATACAGAAAAACATTTTTTACCACTGGGGGTAAATCTCCCCACTGAGTCACTTTACTCAAATCTCAGCTAGTGTTCTGAAGGTGTAGTGCCTCCTGACAATGTGGCACTCTAAGTTTATGCAGATCTTTTTTACTGTAGAATGCTTTTGAAAGATGGATGCTTTGAACCAACTCTAGTTGATTTAGCTTTTGCTAGATGGAGAATGGTGGTTCTGTTGTAAATTTATCAATTTCTGGGGCAGGCGGAGGTTCTCCCCTTTGACACATTAAAGCAGAACTATGTGCTTCAGCAGGAGGATTTTTTAGGTTACTGCATGTCAGGAACTATATATTAAGACAGTGTTCTACAGTTCCAAACTACCATCCCCTCTATCCCCTCTTTTGAAGGTAACATGTGGGTACACTTGATTGGTTCAATATATAAAACCCTAAGATATACTTTAGGGGATTCTACATTCTCAGTTTTGGAGAGGTGGACCTGGCTATGGAATTGTCAAGCATCTCCTGGATGGAAGCCACTTTTCCTGCACTTAAACTTATGTCCTCCAATATTTGGAGGGAATTTGCATGGAAATGCAGGATCAGGTTCTTTCAGTCCCCAATAGTCTTGGTGAAATATCTTCTGGATAGCTATGACTCCCACTGAAGAGACTGTAAATGCAAGCTGGTGGATTTGGGCAAAATTTTGTGTCTCTGTCCACTGTTAATTTCATTCTGGTGCTCTCTCCAGGAGGAGTTGTGGGGCTGCCTTGGTAAGTGGGTAGAGCTCACCACAGAAATAACCCTATTATCTATTTATCCAGAACATTCTCCCCCCTTGGCACAAGTTCCTTCTGCCAATTTACATGTTAGCAGCTAGAATGTCCATTACATGTAAATGGATGACTAAAGAAATACCTACAATTGTAAAGTGGAGAACAATTGTTCTTAATATATATCAATTGGAATGCCTGGCAGCTGCTCTTCATGACAAGTTGGCTGCTTGTCAAACCAAATGGCTGAAGTGGATTTTATATTTAGCAGCGGTAGATCCAGAGTTTGTACCTTAGGGGGACTTATGTCGGGGGGGGGGCACTGTCCTTAACAAAATGAAAAGAGGGGATTTGTTATTTAAAGTAAGAGATGTTATCCTATTGACCTTTCTTCTGCTGAATGGTGTACTCTACGAATATATTTACTTCTTCATGTTATCAGATATGAAATTGGGATACTGAGTAGCAGTTTTTGATACTGTTCTAGGAGCAAGCCACCTTACTTGGGTTGACCTTCGTGTTCTGATACCTTTGTATTTTATGATTTGTAATGCTGACTGAGATGCTACATCTCTCAATAAAAAACATATTTTAAAAAAAGAAAATGTTCTTTGCCATTGTTCATGAGGTGTGGTCATAAAAAGGCTATGTTCTCAGTATGGTATAAAAAATATTTAACAGCAAAAACATTATCAGACTATGTTGAATGTTGCAAATGCAGGCTCATAAGTTTGATAATATTCAATAGTTTTACCCCAAATTTTCTACACAGCTATTTCTTTACAGCACTTCATGAATGTGACAGCTGTCATTTTTCAGCTCCTGCCTAAAATGTGCTTCTTTGCATCTCGAAAGTTGATTTTGCAGTTCCTTTGTGAAATCACCTTTGAAACAGAATTTGAAAGTTTGTTCTGCCCTTCTTCATGAAACAGGGTCATAACAAGGCTATGTTGAAAATGTGATGTACAGATATTACAAAACAAATTTAGAAGCCTATGTTACATTTTGCTAATGAAGGCTTGTAACTTTGGTAATTTTTAACATTTTTACACCAAATTCCTCACCTATAGCCCTATCGGCTCTATCCAGAGATTGTTTTCTCCGTTGTGCAATTTCCTACTATTACATAGCATGGGATGTTCCTTCGCACCTATATTCTGAGGCAGAGATTAAATGAAAAAGTTTATGTAATTGATTGGGTGATAGTTGGCCTTCCATAAATCTCACTTGCACCTATTAACGAATTCCAGACTGAACTTATCCATTGGGTCAATACTTTTGCAAGGAACTTTACATCTGTATTAAGGGAAATAGGGCAGTAGTTTGATATATCTTTGTGGTTTTTGCCAGGTATGGGAAGTAGTGTGATGGTGGAGTTTCATAGGAAGGGGTCTAAAGCATGGTTCTTGTCTTTCAGATGAGATGTTAAACTGAGGCCTCATTTGCCTGTTCTGGTGATAGTTCAGGTGGATGTTAAAGATCCCATGACACTTCTCAAAAAGAGTAGGAGAAGTTTATTAGAATAAATCATAAAATCACAAAGGAAAAATAAAAGCTCCAAAAAATAAATATGATGAATCAGTAAAAAGAAATCAAAAACAATCAGCAGTGTCCATAATAATAATACAGCCTGAGAACGGAAAAAAATGCAAAAAATACTGATATTTCACAGTAAAATCCCTTCAAAGATAGTACATTTTGATAACAAGAAATTAAAACATCCAACTGAAAAAAACAAAAGAAAAGGAAAGTCCTGGTTATTTTTTGTTTTGAATCAATCAACTAGGAATCATCTCTCCTAACCCCCCCCCCCAGTTCCAATAGTCTGCCAAAAGGCAATTCCTCCCAAATCTACAGTCAGCTATATCAAGTCCCATCTTGTACAATACAATTAATGTAACCAGGCAATCCTACACCATAGGGCATCTGCCCTTACTTTTGCTAATCTCCTATAGTCTAATGTTTGAGATAGTGTAAGGGTGTTTTCAATCATTGTAGCAAAAGGAAACAGGGGAATTTTAAGCAGTTGTGTTAAGTATTGACATCTCGTCTGCCATAAAAAAATTAACACATGCAAATATCACACTTAAGGTACTAGGATGGTACAGTTTCAGACTTCCAGTATAACCCCCAAACATTAGAGCTTCATAAGAAAGATTTTAAGAACAGGCCACTGCCATCTAGTGGTCAATCCCTGTAACAAAACATGTGTATCAGAGCAGTCTATAAAGCAATGTTTCTGACTTTCCTCAATTTGAAAACAGCCCACTTTGAGGCACTATCTTTCATCTAAAGACCTGTGCTTCAAATTTCCCGACTCATAACCTACCATGACAGCTTAATCACAGGATGTCCCAAGTTTTTACTGGAATTTTTCTATCATTTAACAGAGAAATAATCATCAGATATTTGGAAGGGAAACAATTAGGGAATTCCACTCTAGGAGCATATTGTGCTGTCATTACTTGAAAATATATATATATATTTTTTACAGTTAAATTGTTTATTGAAGCTTATTATATTCATTAACAAACACAGTACATGGTACAGCATACAAATAGAGAAGTAGATTATATGATATATGATGCAGGCAGTTATATATGACATATAATAATAGCAATAGAATATTATGATAATTATAATGCCTACAATCATAAGGCAGGATTTACATTATAAGTTTAAGATCATATATACTTAAATGCCAAGTGCTGTAAAAAGAAAGAAGACAAGGGGAAAAAATGTAATCAGGTAACCACACAAAATCCTAAACAAAGAACAAAAACAGCTGCTTTGGAAATTTATTATAAAAGACAGTATTATATTTATGAGATGAAATCAGGGTAAGGAATCTGATAGTGTACATTACCTAAAAGTTTGAAGAAAAGTCAAATAATCCTGCCAGCAAAGACTGAATTCATTCATTCAGTCTTGTGCCAGGTATGAGAGCCATTCTAAGGTGGCAGTATGGGTTAAACTATTTAAGATATCAGTCAAAGTAGGGGTTAACTGAGATTTCCAATGCATTAAAACCAGTCTTTTAACTTGCTTAAATAAAATGTGTAACCATCTGTGCTGATACATTGATATTTGTCTATCTTGGTTTATAACACCTAGTAAACAATATTTTGGTTCAAATGGGATGGAGCTTCCAATAATTTTGCAGGCTAAGCTGTGGATAGATTGCCATAGTTTGGAAATTGGCTTACATGACCATAGTATGTGTAGAAGATCCCTCTTTGACAAGTTGCAGTGCCAGCAGTTATTGTTAGGTAGTAAACCCATTCTATGCAAACGAGAGGGGGTTCTATACCACAGATGTAAAATTTTATGCTGAATAAGCATGCTACATGTATCTTTAAAGGTATTGTGGCAAAGTTTCAAGCATTGATTCCATTGAGAGTCTGATATGTTATCACTTAAGGCAAGATTCCAGTTAGTTCTAGCTAGGAGGGATTGGTTCAGTAATATATCTCTGATTTGTTTGTAAATTCTGCTAGTTAAGCCAGAAGAGATTTTGGTCCATATATTGATGTATGTGGAAGCCGGAAGTAACCTATTAGTTTGTTGTATGATAGCAAATGTAGCAGAGTGGACCTGTAGATACTTCCAAAAGTCTTGCCTAGGAATGTTCCATTTTGTTTGTAGGTTACTAAAAGAGTTCAGTGTATTATCATTATCAGCCAAGATATCATTTAGAAAGAATATGTCCCTATGTTTCCAAGAATTACAAAATATTGGTTTATTCCCTAGAGTGATATTCAGGTTTCCCCAGGTAGGAGTATAAGATATGGGAGTAGGATTAGTTTTAAGCCACTTGTGCATTCTAAACCAGTAATGGATAGATGTGGTGATTGTGGGGTGTTTTTTTTTTTTAATTTAGAAGTTAGGGTAAAGCACATAAAGCTGGTAGGGATCTGTCCTGGTGTGATGGAAGCTTCCATGTCAAGCCATAATGGGGAGTTAGAGTTAGAATTAGGTTTGGAAAACCATTTAATAGTTTGCGAGGCTCTAAATCTATAATTATTTTCTAGTGGAAGATACTAATGAGGTTTTACACGCATTCCACTGCCTATGTTTTTGTAAAGAGGCATCTGCATACTCTGGTAAGTTTAATGTTAGCAATATTTTTGGGGCAACTATGTCCCATTTTGCACAGTATGTCTGAAAGGGAGATTTTGTCCATTCTTGCTAAGGGGTCAGTTCTTCCCCAAACTATTTTAATAGTAGAAACCTGAAGAAAAAAAAATGAAAAAAAAACACTGAAGGATTTATCTTTCCCATACCCCCAGATTTCAATGGTAGATAAATGAACTCAAGCTTTACAGGGTTGAGCCTGCTTCCCCACAACATTTGAAAAAGCAGCTGAATAATCTGGCTTCAAATCAGGCAGGCAGTGAATAAACAAAACTCAAATAAGTAAATATGGGGTGTAAAAATTTATTTATAGTTAACACTCTCTTTTGCTTTGAGAATTTCCAATTCTCCCATATCTGTACTTTTGATTCACATAGCTGCAGTTTCTTTTCCTAGTTCATTATAAGGAGATTCTGTTCTCCAAAATGTATTTCCAATATTGAAACTGTGGTGGAGGCAATGGGAATACCTAAAAAATCTGAAGCCTGCCCTTCACTAGTGGATGGTCCTATACAGAGTACCTGACTTTTCTCTCTATTAATCTGGCCCCTGACCAATGAGAGTACCACTCTAAAATATGAAAAATCTCCTGACCTGCTACAGGTGATTGTACAAAAAAACAAAGGTCGTCTGCATAAACTGCCTCTTTTTGATCAGCTAGTCCATATCCTGGTGAAAGACCCCTAATATTAGTGTTACCTAACATTTTCCATATGAGAGGGGCCTATGTATATGTACAGTGGCGTGAAAAAGTATTTGCCCCCTTCCTGATTTTCTCTATTATTGCATATTTGTCACACTGGATGTTTTCAGGTCTTTAGAGAAAATGTAATATTAGATAAAGGGAACCTGAGTGAACAAATAACACTTGGTTTTTTTTTTTTATTTCATTTATTTAATGAAAAAAGTTAACCAACAACTGGCACTGTGTGAAAAAGTAATTGCCCCCTTACACTTAATAACTGGTTACGCCACCTTTAGCTGCAATGACTGCAACCAAACACTTCCTATAATTCAATATCAGTCTTTTCACATCGCTGTGGAGGAATTTTAACCCACTCTTCCTCGTCAGAACTGCTTTAATTCAGTAACATTTGGTAGGTTTTCAAGCATGAACTGCTCGTTTCAGGTCCTGCCACAGCATCTCTATTGGGTTTAAGTCTGGACTTTGACTAGGCCACTCCAAAACTTTAATTTTACTTCTTTTCAGCCATTCTGATGTGGACTTGCTTGTGTGTTTTGGATCATTGTCTTGCTGCATGACCCAACTACGCTTCAGCTTCAGCTGACGGAAGGATGACCGGACATTCTCCTTAAGAATTTTCTGGTACAGAGCAGAATTCATGGTTCCTTTAATTATGGCAAGTCGTCCAGGTCCTTAGGCAGCAAAGCATCCCCACACCATCACACTACCACCACCATGTTTGACTGTTGGTATGGTTTTCTTACTTTGGAATGCTGTGTTTGCTTTACGCCAGACATTATGGGATCCATGTCGTCCAAAAAGTTCCACTTTGGACTCATCTGTCCACAGAACACTTTCCCAGAATGCCTGTGGATCATCCAGGTGCTTCTTGGCAAATGAGAGACGAGCATTATGTTCTTCTTTGGTTAGCAGTGGTTTCCGCCTCTACTCTCCCATGAAGCCCATTTTGCCCAGTCTCTTTCTGATTGTGGAGTCATGAACACTGACCTTAGCTGAGGCAAGAGAAGCCTGCAGTTCTTTGGATGTTGTTTTAGGATCCTTGAGACTTCCTGGATGATTTTACGCTGCGCCCTTGGAGTAACTTTGCAGGCCGCCCACTCCTGGGAAGATTCACCACGGTTCCAAGTGTTCTCCATTTGGAGATTATGGCTCTCACTGTGGTTCGATGGAGTCCAGAGCTTTAGAAATAGCTTTGTAACCTTTCCAGACTGATAGAGGGCAACAAATCTTTTCTAATCTTTCAGGAACTTCCTTTGATCGTGGCATAATGTGCTTGTTGAATCTTTGTGCTGGCAACATGACTCTGATGGTAAGGGTCAAAATAAGTGAGGTTTATATTGAGCAGGGCTGGCTGTAATCAAGCCTGGCTGTGTTCAATCAGCTGATTCTAATTATCCCTTTAATTGGGTTGATTTAACTAGGGGGCAATTACTTTTTCACACAGTGCCAGTTGGTGTTGGTTAACTTTTTTCATTAAATAAATAAAATAAAAAAAAAAAAAGTGTTATTTGTTCACTCAGGTTCCCTTTATCTAATATTACATTTTGTCTAAAGACCTGAAAACATCCAGTGTGACAAATATGCAATAATAGAGAAAATCAGGAAGGGGGAAAATACTTTTTCACGCCACTGTATATAAAAGGGGACTAACAGGGCACCCCTGCCGGACCCCAGCTTTCATAGTTATTGATTCCCTCATCAGGCCACTTACATAAGGTATGATCCTAGCTCCCTTATACAACTTTTTCAACCAAAGCATCTTGTTCCCACAAATACCATAATAATGCAAAACATGAAACAAATAGTCATGAGAAACTTTATCAAAGGCCTTAGCCTGGTCAATTGCTAATAGAAATCCATTGACTTTGTTCTGTCTACCATATTCAGACACATCTCTTAAGAATGTAAGGTTAGCCATAATACTACATTCAGGTATAGAACAAGATTGAGCTGGATGTATTAATGTCATACTGATTTTTTGAAGCCACGAACATAAAATTTTAGACAGAATTTTATAATCTGAGTTAAGTAAGCTAATGAATATCCAGTTACTCAAGAGTTGCCTATTCCCTTTTTTAAAAAGAAAATTCATTATGGCTTCACCAAAACATGCATCTTCATGGAGCCCTGTCAACATTTTGTTATAAACCTCACACAAAGGTTTTACCAAATCAGAAGAAAACTTCTTTAAAAAGCCACTTGGTAGCCCATGGGGCCCAGAAGATGAGCCCTCTTTCAAAGAATTATTAGCCCATTCTATTTCTTGAGCTGATATACTTGCATTGAGCTCTTCTAGTTATCCTTCCTCTATCTGAGGCAAATGTATCTGAGACAATTCACTAAGTTGAAGTACTGTATCAGGTGTGGAATTAAAAGACATTCTAACATGCTGTTGCACTACCTGTAAAATATCCATGTCCCTAGTTTGTATTATTCCAGCCCTATCCTGTAAACTAGTCATTAATGTGGCATCTAATCTCTGTTCACATGATGAAAAAGGATCTGAACTTGGCAGACTGGTAATACCATATTTCATTTCTGCCTCAAGGGATGCCTCCCTGTTATATCGGTACCTAAACATTTGTTCTTTCAGCTCTTTTTTCTTTGCTAGCACATGTGTTCTCTCATCCTAGGCATATGACATGTAGTGGTTGAGTCTATTCCTACAGTTTAAATAATATATATAGTCAGTGCTGGATTTCACCCATCCTAGATGTGTCAATAAGTTCTTAACATCTAGTTTTTGTGGCCACTCTTCACTGCCAATGGCTGTCATACAGATCTACTACTACTCTCTTCTTAATATGTAGAAGACAGAGAAGCTCCAAAACTATCTGCTCCTGATCTAACAAAGAAATGTTCATCCTCTATCTCTTTCGTGAGGAAAAGAGAAGTGACGGAGCATTAGCCAGGCTTATTATGCAGTCAAGAAGCATGTGGTCTGAAAATTCATGCGGCAGTATTTTAAAGGATTGTGGAAATAATAATTTTGATCAAAACAAATAGTCTATTTGTGTGGCAAACCTGTTCTGAAAATAGATATTACCCGCATCCCTATGTAATTTCCTATATGTGTCGGTAAGATTAGCTGTTACTATAATGTTTTTTTAAGACATGTGAATCACAATATACTTTGGGTTGTATGTTGCCCTGTACTTTGCTGTCTAGGCCACAATTTATATCCCTACCCCACAGAATGTGTCTGGTGGTATATAAATATGGTTTAATAATCTTAAACAGCTAGGTCCTTGCTGTTTTGGTTTGGGGTGCATAGGTGTTTATTATTCTGAGTGAAAAATATCTAAAAGAGCAGTCTAACAATAGTGCTCTTCCCGGGGAAATATTTATTAATCGATGTAAAGTCAAATCTGTCCGCCAAAATAGAATGCCTAACCCATCCATTGCATCAATTCCAAAAGTTCAGTAGGAAGGACCCCACATCCATCCTTTTCTAGCCTGTTCACTATGAAAGAATGCATTAAGTCTGGTTTCTTGTAAGAAGATAATGTCATATGCTGTTGAATGCAAAAAAAATAGAGCTGTTAATCTTTTTTTTATAATTCTTGATGCTGCAGATGTTCAGGGAAGCTATCCTCAAAGTGGACATTACTTATTGCCAGATGATGTGCAAGGTAAAACTCAGCTTGTCCATTTCACTTTATTGGGTGCTTTCCTCTTTTTTCCTTTCCCCCTCTTAGCTTAAGAAGATATAGGAGCTGGTCCATTCTCCATGTCTGAAACTATTTCAGATCATGGGGAAACATGCAATTCCAAGTCTGACTCTCCCTCTCTAGATTGAAGAGCCTGAAAGGTGTTCTGTAATGGAATCTGAGCAGTTTTGGGTGGGTTTTATGTTGAAGCCCTAGTCACTCTCCTTGCTTTGGGCAACTGAAATTCTGTGGGGGAAAGGGGGATCATTTTGGGAGTACCCAGGGCTACTGACTCTATTAGAGCTACAGTATTCAAGTTGTGAGTTTCTGTTTCCTGGGAAAGATCTGCAGGAGAATGCATCTCAGTCTCTGCCTGACTTATACCCTCCTTAGGGTCCTTTGTTGTCTGTGAAGTAGGACACTGCACAGAAGAAGGGGGGGGGACTGGGGGGTCATATTCACTAAATTTTCCTGATTCAGGCCATCTGTCCTATTTTTACCTGCCCAAAGGCATTGATGATATGCATGGCCAACCTCCTCACATAAATTGCACTTGTATAGATTTGTACATGCCATGCTGACATGACCAAAGTCCCCACACACAGCACATCACAGCCAGTCACAAGTGCTGCTTAAATGCATATGTGAACCACATTTATAGCAGGCCATTGTCTGGCCTGCATAACCCCCCCCCCCCAGCACGTCCAAGGAAAAAAAGCTGTTTGGAATATGTTGGACTTCTGAATCAGTTTGAAACAATTTAGTTTGGAACTGCCACTCCCCCCCGTCCAAATGCCTTCTGTGTCTGTTATCAGTTCAGGTTATCCCAGCACTGTGCACCTTTTCTGTAACTAAATAAAATATCATTAACATTCACACCCTCATTATGGAAAATAATGGTGATTGTTTTTAAGAGTGGTTTGGTTAAAGAAATGGCCACAAAATTGGCCCACATGAGTGTTAACCTTAACATGTTGTATTTAGTCCAACAACTATCTGGTCCAGCATGTTGCTGAAAACTAACATTAAACGTATCTTCCCCTGATATGTGAATCATGGCATAAATTTCCATATGGGTGGAACTACATTGATTCTTTCAGTAATTTTTGTGCAACAAATACTCTATCAGGGTGTTCCTGCAAGCCTCCTTGGTACCTCAGCCAGACTGCGTTCTTTCTGTGGTCTTGTTTAAGTTTATTTCTAAACTGCTCTGAGAAAGTGCAGCCCAGTCTCCTGAGTCTGTCATGATCAGTGAAAGAAAGAGAGTCCTCTTCTGACTCTTCCTGTGGTTGAGGAGCACCTATGATAGCCCTCAGTGAGCTTCCTGCATTGGAATGTCCTGCCTCAATGGCAGTTTATTGCTGTAATGAGGAAGATGCATATACAGGGTTTATAGTGAGTGTCCCTAGTCCCTGTACCAGCCAGCTTGTCCCCTGTGTGAAGAGCCTGAGTGCTAGGCTTTGGAATAGCTCCCTCCTTATTATGTGTTTCATCTAATATATTTGAAGCCTTTTCCATTCCAATACTAGAGCTTTCACTGTTGATTATACTCTGCTCACCACTCTTGGCTGTTTTGTCAGCACAGCTAGTGTTCTGTAATTCAGAAGCCTTGCTTATGGCTGGGAGAACTACATCCACTGGGAGTCTAGTAGCCAGCACCCTTCTGTCATTTGCTTCCAGCCAGCACCTTCTAGTGCTTTTTCTGATGACCAGAAAGTGAAATCTATAGGCCTATCTGCTTCAGGCTGTGCCAAAGCCAAAATACCTGTTGGCATCTGAGGAGTAGACCAGGAGTGGGACTCAAAGAAAGAATCGCCCGCCTGCTCTCTCCTATTGGTAGTCTCGCTACTTGGGCCAAACCAATTCCCTGGAATAGTCATAATTCCATTTACACTTGAGATGCTTTGCACTGCGTCATTTCGCCACTCCAAATCCGCTGTGCTCAGTTCTCCACTGGCAGTGTCTCTCACTGCAACCTTTCTAGAATCAATACCCTCAGACTTGATTATCATGGTTTGTTCTATTATTTCAGGATGTTCGGTAACACTCACCCTCACTGCTTCCTATGATTGTCCCACCATCTCCATAATCTGCTCCTTGTTCTGCTTCTTTGAAATTGGGTTTAGCACAGCGTCAATAGCCATATCAGAATCCACAATTATTTCTCCAGCTTGATGGAACTCTCTTCCATCTCCTCCTCCTCCTCTGACTGAGAGTCAGCCATCTTGGACAGGACGACAGCAGCAACCTCTGCCAAGAGTAGGGGAATTTTTATTTAAGAATCACATCACAAAATGGAGAAAACTTATACATGTCCAATTCACCAATATATACAAAATACTTTATTTTATATAGGAAAAGGTACACAGCAAAACATCAAAACAAAAAGGGTATCATTGTGAAAGACACTTATAAATAAATATATATCCACAGTATATATATATATATATATATATATATATATATATATATATAGATAGATAGATATATATAAAACCATACTCAAGATCTCAAGACTAATACTGTTTTTACTCTTTAGCGAATTCTTACTAAAGCTGGGAAGAACTGGGGAATTTGTATTTATGTATGCAGTCAAAGGTTCAATGTATTCTTAACATCCAAACAAATATACAGAAAACAAAATCCACAATTCACATTCATAACAATGCAACTTTCTTATTTACATTTTTCAAAAGAACATAAAACCAAAAAGGAAAAAGGGATAAACAAGGGACTGATTTCAGATCAAAACAACTCATAATTATACTAGTCCCACTCACTTTCTTTTTTTCTTTATGCAGAAGACAACTTACAATAGACAAAAATGTATACTGATAGTACTGGTTACTATGACCTAGCTAATACTCCATGCCATGTTTAGAAGGGGGAAGAAGGAAATGTCACTAATTATAAAAGGGAGTGATTTTTCTATTTTAAGTCATATTTTGGGAAAGTGAGCCAATTACTGGAGACTGGCAACTGGAGTACCCTTAAGAGATTCCTTCTCTTTATAGCTTTTAATATCATCTTTAATTATACTTAATAACTGGTCTTGTGAGATATGTTGTGTTGTAAGGAAAACCTACATCTGTCTTTCCACATCCAATATTTGAGAAATGCAAACAGAATGTGCACACTGCTTGTGTTCAGGATTTTCCAGTGATTTGTCACCATTGCCAGTACAATGGGGTTGTAATTCAAGTACTGGATGGGTAAACATACCCAGGTATTTTTTACTATTTTCTAAAACTCTAAAATGTATGGGCATTCAAAGAAAAGGTGCAAAATAGTTTCCAGTGTGTTATCACAACCTGGTGTGGGGCAATACCATTCAGCCAGTTCTTTGTGTTTTAGATTGTTCATCATTTTGAATTTACCCTGAGCAATCAATCATACTACGTCCCATGATTTTACAGGGAGTCTTTTGTCTGAAAGCATTTGGCACATATGTTGCTTTCCTTGTCTGTTCCTTTCTTCGAAAGGTTCTACCTTAAAATATAGGTCCACAATCATCTCATACACATACTTTCTTGTATATATCAAGTGATGTTTTTCCAATTGCCATTGTTTTAATTTATCTAGGCTGTATTTTATGTATTTTGTAAAGCTGTGCGTTTTCAGGTTTTTGGAAAGTGCAGCATTATCTGCCCATCCAGAAAATAAGGCATGGAGTTTTTTGTCAAGCCATTTTGACCAAATTGAATTCTTATGTCTAAACAGGGGAACAAAGTTAGTGAAAAAGAAAATGCTAAGAAAGAATGCAAAAGGGTTGGGCATCCCTAGGCCTCCTTCATTAACTTTTAAGTATGTAATTCCTCTTTTGACAGGACGTAAACGACTGCCCCACAGAACTGAAAAGAAACAATGAATTAATTTGCCTTCTAACTGTTTGGGTAAAGGGTATATATGACTAATGTATAAGAAGAAGGGGATTAGATGAGTAGTGATTATATGGATATGTTTGAGTTTGCTCATGTTCCACTTATTCCATTGCTGAATTTGGGGGCCTACAGCTTCAATTTTTAGGTTACATTTAAATTCGGTCATATTCCTGGGCCAAAATATATACCTAATATTTTCTGAGGTCTATAACCTGTAGGGATATTTTCAGATCGAGACTGTACTCTATCCTGGGAACCAATAAGTAAACCAAAAACGTTAGAGAAGTTTGGTTCTGTACCTGTTAATTTAGAAAAGGTGTTTAAAATGTCCAAAGCTTGGGTACCTGATGTGCAGTATTGTACTGTCACCACTAAATCATCTGAATAGGCACAGAATTTTACAGGCAGAAGGTCAGGACCTGTAATCTCTCTTACTTCATCTGAAGAATTTATTGCTCTGATCACATGGTCTAAAGTTAATAAGAACAGGATGGGGCTTAGGGGGACATCCTTGATGTACTCCACATTTTAACCATCTTTTATCCCCTAACCACCCTTGTAATAAAGGTCATATAGAGGCACTCTTATAATAATGTTTTAACCAAAAATAAAGTGTGTGGGGGGGGGGGGGGGGGATTCCATATTCAGCAAGGCATAACCATACAAATTAGTGGGAAATTTTCTCAAACACCTGTGATTGGTCTATACTTAGAATATATACTTTTGTATCTGATTCTTGACTATAATCTATTATTTCTTTAGTGTAATTTAGATTGTCAGAAATTTTGCGTAAAGGAATTGTACATTAAAGGATGAACAATCTCTGTTATAGCATTTACTAATCTATTGTTTAAAATTTTGGCCAATATATTTAGTCTACATTTATCAATGCAATAGGTCTCCAGTAGCCAAGCTGTTTCTTATCACCTTTTTTAAAGTGAAAAAATAAAATTCCCATATTTATTTCTTTTGGAATTGTTGTTAGTTGCAGTAGTTTATTGTATACCGGAACCATTTCTTCAGTACAGTGTGTCCGTAATCATTTGTACAATTCAGATGTTAGCCCATCTATGCCAGGGGCAGTGTTAGTTTTAAGGGTGTTAATTGCATTTTCTGATTCTAAATTTGATATTGGGTTTAATAAGGTTAATTTTGGGGCTTGAGAAATTTGGGGGAAGTCTAATGTTTTTAGCCACTATTGGGTTTTGTTTGTAATGCAACATTCTGTTCCAAATTTGGATTATATATAATTATCAGTTTCTTTCATGATACCAGCTTGGGTAGTAATTATCTCTCCAGATTTGGATTCAAGTTGTGCAATATGTTTATTTTGTCTTCTATATTTACAGTTGGCATATGGGTTAGTCAAGTACGACTTCCTTTGGGTTCTGAATTTTTGTTCTGCCTCTAAGCACTGAAATCTGTTGTATTGTAAGGACTTTATTTCTTTAATGTTGCTAACCAGTGTGCAGTGTTTTTTTTATATATATTTTTTGCTGTCTCCTGCAGAAATTGTAGTTGCTATTGTAATTCCCTACACCATTTTTGTTTATTGTAGTGGTGTGTCCTAGAAATATTTTTAAAGCAAGTTATAAAGTCTCTTTTTGAGTCCAGCAACCAGGTTACTAGATCATCATAAAGACAAAATGCAGATTTTCTTGTGGTAAGTAAATCTAATAAAATATTCTGGCTCTTGTTGTGTAATAGTGTGGTATTTAGCCTCCATATATCTTTCCCATATGCAACCTCTGAGACATTAGATAGGTGAATGCTAATTAGACAGCGATCTGATGTGGTATTGACTTTGGTTTCGAAATTTCGAACAGTGACTATATTGGGTACAAAAAAATAATCAATTTGGGAGGACAGTACTCCTTTATAAGAAGTATGGGGGTGATTTGTTTAATGACCCTTGTGCCTCCTTTAAGTTAGCCTAGGCTAAGATGTTTTTGAGTGCTGTAACATCACAGAAGGTTTTTCTGTCCTTCCTTCCCTAGCAGATCTCAATAATCTGCAATTGAAGTCACCACTTAATAATATTATTTTAGCTGTAAATAATAGGGTTGAATTTTTTTCAAGAGGTCAGTGCTGCCAGCTTTCATTTGGGGAGTGTAACAATTGATTAATCTGTAAATATTGTCTCTGAAAATTATATCTAACAAGACAGACCTGCTTTGGTGGATCTCTATCATTTTCAATGGTTTAACTTTGTGATGGAAAAAGCAGATGGCTACACCACTGCATAATTCTGTCCCTAAGGACAGTAACTAGGCACCCATTTCCAGTCAGGAGATGCTTTGAGAGATTTAGAGTGTTCATGAATTCTTGTGCCTTGGGAAAAAACAACATCTGTCTGGCTGGGGGCAAACATAGTGAAGGTTGGTTTCCTTCTCTTTTCATTCTTGATACTGTTCATGTTAAGGGAAGCCCCAACAAAATCTGCCATTATTTATTATATCCTAAGGTGGTTGGTAGGAAACTACTTTTGCCTTGGACCTAGTACCCCATCATTTTTTCTTCACCTTAGGTTTGTTTTTGGAAGGGTCTTCACTTTCTGAGGATACTTCAAAGATTGAGGAAACGTCCGATAGGTCTCCCATTTCAGTATCCCCTCATTGCAGGGCTTCATACTGACTCTGGAGCTGTGCTCTGCAAGGTGATGATTTCCCTTGCTTCTTTTTCCCCTTCCCCTAAGTCACTACATGGAAGGCATTATGGTCAGGAGGGGACATTTCTGATGCATTTTCAAAATTGCTGTTTTCCTCGGTATGTGAGGTTGATCCGGTTTGGAGCTTGGTTCTGCTGTTTGTATGAGAGTGGGTGTTGGAACTGGGGGAGGCATCTCCTTCTATAGCTCTTGGGTACTTATCTTTGGAAGTGTTGCATTTTGAGGGTTGTGTAGTAGCTGCAGGTTTGTTTGTATGGGGGTGGGGTGGGGGAGGTGATATCTGCCTCAGGGTTTCTTTTGCTCGGCTATTCCAGTATATAGCAGTATTTATATAAAAATCATACTCAGCAAAGTCTGCATCTGATGTGTTCTGGAGAGCCCAGGGACAATTGGTAAAGGTGTGGCCTTCTTTTTTGCACAAGCAACATTTCAGGGTAAAGGTACAGAAGGCCCCATGATGGCCTAACATCCCACACAAGCTACATCTGATCTTTTCACATCCACTAATAACATGCCTTAGAGAGCCACATTTCTAGCAGGTGCACAACATCCCAGGGTAAAATAAGATGCCACGATCCCTACCTAGGAAAAAACTGCTGGGGAAGTGCTGTACCTCTGAGTCAGTCAGTTTCAATTGTACTTTGAAACCTCACCTGCCCATCCAAAACCCTTCATCATCTATTATAGGATCTGGTAGGCCTTGTACCTTGCATTTTTGTTCTAGCCAATATAAGATGTCCTTAACATTAACCCTCTCATTCCTAAATAATACAGTTGCTGTTTTTAAAATGAGTTTAGACCAAGGTATAGCAAAAAAAAAAAGACCATATGTCAGTATCTTTAACTGTTGGATATCATTGCCAAAATCTGTCTAGCAATGCTGAGAAAGGAAAGTTTAAGTCAAAACTGTGTTCACCTAGAGCATGTATAAATGAGAACACTTCAGAGGGAGAAAATATTAGAGATTGTTTTATGAGAAATTTCTCTACAAATGCTCTGTCAGGTGATCCGTCCAGACCTCTTGTATATCTGATACAAACTGCATGTCTGCGTTTACAGGGGGACTGTGAAATAAGCTTGCAAAACTTGGTTTCTGACCTCAGCTTTCATGTTGCGTGTTATTGTCCTCTTTTTCCTTGTGACTGTTTTTGTCAGTTGCTAATAGTATTTGACTGTCCGTGATGTTGGGGGCCCCGTTCTCTGATTTTTCCTCATAGATGACAATATCTCCAAGAAGTGGCTCCATTTCTTGGTTACCCATGTCTACGACTGTCTCTCCAGGTGTTGCTTGATCTAGGGTTTTGCTTTGGGTACCATATTGGGTGTTTTTCTGAGCCACAAGATATTTCTTTTATATTTCTTTTTTCTTGCAAATTCATTCTTGGTAATGGGATCATCGGGTCAGGTAGCCACACACCTGAGTCTAATTGAACCCATCCCGTATTTTGAAGGGCAAGTCCTGGGGTCCAGTCTTTATTGGGTTCAGTACTCATGCCTTCTGGAGCAGTAGAAGTACTTGGATTTTGTGTGCCAAAGTGGAAAACAGAAGTTGGTCATTTCTTTCCTGTGGTACCTTCAGGGCTGGTATTGAGTCTTTTCCTTTTTTTCTTTTCTTCTTCAATGTTATGCCTCTGTTCCTTATATTGTTGTTCTGCTGTGGATAATAATTCAGCTAGTCGGTGTTTTTCTGGCAATAGAGTCACATGTAAATTCTGCTCAGCAACATCTAGTTCCAATAAGATGGGATCATCTGGTTTAGATGTGTCAAATTCTGAATTTGATTCTATATTCCCTGATACAGTCTCCTTTGCTGGACCTGTAGGAGCAGAGATCTGTTCTCCTGCAGGTGCACCAGCCAACTCCACAGGCTTAGAGTCCACCATGTGAACAAGGGGTTCCCCTACTGGTGAGTAGGGGAATTTTGTGGTGAAAAGGGAATAATAATTCAAAAACAATTTTAACTGTACATGCATAAGAGTAATCAATTACCAAACAGTGTCAATCTTTGCCTCAATAACTAAGATTTGTTGTGCAGCATATGCTTATAATACCCATGTTGCAATCTAATATCCTGTACTGAATTAAGAAGTCATATAACTATCTGTTTATAATCAAGTGCTCCATAATATGTGATCACATGCTCTCTATAGCCACTTCAGCTGTTTAGCCGTAAACTGCCTTGAGTTCTTCTCATATACCTGTTTAATTGCTTGTTACTAGTAGCAATAACACATCGTACGGAACATTTTGCTGCTGCATTACCATTTGTACATGGATTGCCATACATAGTATTTTAAGACTGAAAATAACACCTGTAATGTTTCTTTAGCAAACAATTGTCAACTTGATGTCCTAGTAACGTAAATCAGCTCCTGATAAATAAGGGTTTTAAACTGCAACATCTCCCATTGATCAGCCAGAAATCTCCCAAACTTTTATACATAAATGCATTCTAAAAACAAATGTTCCTGAGTTTCCAAAATCTGGTTGTAAGTACGTCTTAAACAACACTTTTCTTGGACTCCCTTATGTTTATTATTTTTTTTAACATTCAACTTTTCATGTAGGGTCAACCACACTAAGTCCCAAACAAACACTGGTAACCTAACATTGGACATCTGAAAAAAATGTTCCTGACTAATATGTACAGTACAATATGGCAGTATAAGAGGCTCCAAACATTGGGACTGAACAATAGCTTTATAAACTTCTACCCACTTAGTCAGTGTCAATATGCCATGATCCACTTTCCAAGTGATTAGCTGCTGGAACGTTTCTTTAACTATCTGAGGAACCACTTCTATCCTGGAAAACATTCTACTATTTCTGTTTTCCCAGACTCTTAAACCGGGCCTAATCCATTCATCTAATAAACCATGCCAACTCTTATTATGCAGTCAATTGACTTCCAGGACATTATAATAAAGAAAAACACTAAAATAAAATAAACTTTGACGGCAGATAAGGACCACTTGGCCCACCCAGTCTGCCCATTTCCCTACCTACTGGATAAGCTGCAGATTCTAGTTAACCAACAGCCTATTTCCTGCAACCTCCCACTATAATTGTCTTATGTCTGTCCCATGCATGTTTGAATTCCTCCACTGTTTTAGACCCCACAACCTCTCCAGGAAGGCGGTTCCATGCATCCACCACTCTCTCCGTGAAAAAGAATTTCCTCACATTACCCCTGAGTCGTCCCCCTCTAACTTTAAATTGTGCCCCCTTGTTCTTACACATCTCTTTTTCTGAAAGATGCTACCCTCCTGGACTTTGTTGATTCCCTTGAGGTACTTAAAAGTTTCTATCATGTCCCCCCGTCCCTTCTTTCATCAAGGGTATACATATTAAGCTCTCTCAGTCTCTCTCTTCATATGGTTTCTGATGTAGACCCTGCACCATTTTAGTTGCCCTCCTCTGGACTGCTTCCATCCTGTCTATGTCCTTGCGTAGATGAGGTCTCCAAAACTGCAAGCAGTACTCCAGATGGGGTCTCACCAACTGTTTGTATAGAGGGATAACCACTTCCCTTTTTCTACTTGTGATGCCCCTCCTTATGCATCCCAGCATCCCCCTGGCTTTCTCTACTGACTTCTCACATTGCATACCCACCTTTAGGTCATCTGATATGACTACACCCAGATCCCTTTCCATTATTGTTGTTGTTAGTACCTCCACTGCTATTGTGTACTCTTCTCCTGGGTTTTTATTTCCCAGGTGCATTACTTTGCACTTCTTTGCACTGAATCTAAGTTGCCATAAGTCTGACCATTCCTCCAACCTTGCCAAGTCCCTTCTCATCCTTTCTACCCCTTGTGTATCAACTCTGTTACAGATCTTTGTGTCATCCACAAAGAGGCATACCTTTCTTTCCAGACCCTCTGCAATGTCACCTATGAAGACGTTAAAGAGGACTGGACCCAGTACTGAGCCCTGAGGTACTTCACTAGTAACTCCCCTTTCTTCAGAATGTGTTCCATTCACTATTACCTTCTGTGTCCTGTTGTGCAGCCAGTTTTCTACAGGCTACCACCCTGGGACCCACTCCCAGGCTGGCTAACTTGATTATTAATCCTTTTGTGCGAGACTATGTCAAATGCCTTGCTAAAGTCTAGGTAGGCCATATCCACAGCCCCTCCCTGGTCTATTACTTTGGTCACCCAGTCAAAGAAATCGATTAGATTTCTCTGACATGACCTTCCTGCTGTGAATCCATGCTGCTTTGGGTCCAGTGCCCTGCTGGCCTCTAGGTACTCAACAATTCTTTCTTTCAGAAGTGATTCCATCATTTTCTCCACCACTGAGGTCAAACTAACAGGTCTGTAGTTTTCTGCTTCTGCCTTGCTCCCACTTTTGTGAAGGGAATCACATCTGCCCTCCTCCAGTCCTCAGGTACCACCCCATCTTCCCATGATTTGTTAAAAAGTGTGGTTAGTGGTGTCACTAGGTCCTCCCTTAGCTCTTTTAGGATTGTAGGGTGAATCCCGTCAGGCCCCATTGCTTTGTCCACCTTGAGTTTTAGAAGTTCTTTCAGTAATCTTTCTTCTTTAAATGGACTAGTATCAACCCCACTATCCAGAGTGCTTCTACTGTTTGGTTTAGGTAACTCCTCCTCTTCTTCTTTTGTGAATACTGAGCAAAAGTATTCATTCTTTATCTCTGCCTTTTCACTGTCTCCTCTGCCCACCTCCCTCTCCTTTATTAATCTTCCTATCCTCCCTTAACCTTTCTATGTTCCTAATGTACCTATAAAGGTTTATCCCCCTTCTTAACTGAGTTGGCTATCCTTTCCTCGGTTTGGGCCTTTGCTTTTCTGACTGCCTTCCCCACTTCTTTCTGCTTTAATTGATACAGTTCTCTGTCGTGCTCTGTCTGTGATTCCTTATACTTTTTGAATGCAGCCTTTTTCTCCTTAACCTTCCCTGACACTTCTTTTGAGAGCCATAGTTGTTTTTATTCTGCTTTGTTTTCTTTGTTTGTTTCACACAAAGGCTTGTTGCCTCCATGATGGCAGTTTTGATTTTTCTACATTGTTCTTCCACCCCTCCTTTCTGGCCATTTGCTAATGCATTCCTCAGGTATTCACCCATTTTGCCAAAGTCAGCCCTTCTAAAGTCCAGTATCCTTGTATTTGTATGGCTTGTCTCCATGGTTGTGTTTATTGTAAAGCACACTGTGCAGTGGTCGCTTGTTCCCAGGTGTCTACTGACTTTTAAGTTTGTGATCCTCTCTCCATTTGAGAGTACCAGGTCTAATATTGCTCCCTCCCGAGTGGGTTCCACCACTAGCTGTCTAAGGCATGCTCCCTGTAGGGCATCGAGAATGACCCTGCTCTTGGATGTGGCTGAAGTCCATGTTGCCCACTTAACATCTGCTAAAATGCTATGGGATGAAGCATATCTAACCCCCCATCTTTTATGCTCCTGTATGTGATATTCCTCTTTACTGGATTTAGTCTACTGCTCCAAAATGCTCTAAAATATAGACTATACAATCTAGTATACAAAACTTTTGGCAGGGGGTAAATATAACTCACAAACAAAAAAATAGGCACGATCAGAGTCTTCAATAACAATATTATTTTTCACTTGGACGTAGGCCCTTGAAACCATCTTACTTGTAATCCTTCTGCTTTCTGCAAATTCTTTTCCAAATTAATAACTGCCAGATTTTCATTACCAAATTGAAGCCCTAATATAGTGACTGGATCCATTGTCACATATATTCCTGCATACTTATCTATCCTATGGGTACTATCACCAAACTGATATCTGAAACACTTGTCCATATTAATACTAGATCCAAAGGCCTCTGAAAACTCTTTAAGCTGCTGTACTATTACTGCTCTGTTGGTACATTTGTGCACTATAAGGACTATGTCATCTGCATAAGCCAGTACATTCAGTGGGGAAAGAGAATCTACTAGAGGTATTCCTGTTATCTGTGAATCACTAAGAATCTTTCTCAAGAAAGGATCTATACCAAAAACATATAACAATGGGCTCATTGGACAACCCTGCTTTACTCCCCTTTCAAATTAATCCTATCCCCTTTCCAACCATTTACATTCAGCACTACTGTAACTCTATAATAAAGGTTTTTGATCCAAGAAATGTACACTGCTGGTATCCCATATTGTTCTAAAACTAAGAATAAATATTCCTGTGAAATACAATCAAAAGCCTTACATTGATCCATGCTGATCGCTAAACCAGAAATACTCTTTTTTTGGCCCCTATAAAACAATTCCTTATGCTGAATCAAATTATCCTGTATTCCTTGCTGGGGTATGGCACAACCCTGTTCAGTACTAATAATTGTTTTTGCACATTGTGATAGTCTATTAGATAAAATTTTACTCAAACATTTAATGTCAGAATTTAGCAAACAGATATGTCTCCAGTTATGTAACTTTGTCCTATCATCTTTTTTATGCAGCAAGATCAAATTAGCTTCCATCAACCATTCAGGTATTGCTGGTAATCTAAGGAAGGTATTAAATAAATCTCTTAATACTGGAGCCAAAATATCACAGAAAACTTTATAGAATTCTGCAGGAAGCCCATCTGGTCCTGGAGTACTATTATTCTTAGCTGTTTTCTAACAGCTTTCACTTCCTCAACTTTAATTGAAGCCACAAGCTGTTCTACTTGGTCTTGGGAAACAGCTCAGGTAACCAACTGCTTCACATAATACTCCATGTTACACGTCTGAGGTTTAAACCCAAAAGTATCCTTAATATATTCAGACACAATACGCAATATAGATGGTCTATCATGATAGAACCTCCCATCTGTATCTGACAACTCTTCCAGATTTTTCTTTTTACAGCTGCCATGATTATCTTTCAAAGGGTTAAATGTCTATTTTTTATAAACTGTGCCAAACCTCAACTCTTGTTTTAGGGTCTTAATCCTATCATACTGAAACTTAGACATATCATTCTTAGCCTGCTGAATTTGTGAGCTAAAATTCTAGTCAGTAGTGTCAGATAAAGAAATTAACCTATGAAACTGCTTCCTATGCTGTAAATATTGAAAATAATTATCTCTACTTCTCTTCCCTGCTGTTTTCTGAAAAAAAAAACTTTCATTTCTGACTTTGTATCTCTCCACCTTCAGCTAAGGAATCATACATGCACTGCACTGAAAATCCAGCGTCCCATAATGTCTTGCAATCTGCAAGTATATGTGCTTGCTCTAGCAATGAGATGTTCAATTTCCAAGCAGGTTTGTCATGAGGAAGACTCTCATCCCAATGATGCTCTACATATACAGCAGAATGATCAGAAAAGGCCAGATCTATAATGTCTGACCGAATAACCTGTACTGATTTAGAAACCCAAATGTAATCAATTCTGGTCCATAATAATCCTTTTCTGAAAGTAAATCCACCAGTAGCATGAAACAATCTGTAAGAATTCACCAAATTTGCAGTAGTTACTATTTCTTGTAAAGCGTTAGAATCACAAAATAATTTGTTTGTTTGCAGACCCCTATCCTCCCTTTGTATACTACAATTAAAATCCCCTTCCCAAATAATAATTCGTGAAGGGCTGGATTTTCCAAAAAAGATCTGCACTTGGTGCTTTGCTTTGTGGAGCATATACTGCATATTAATCAAATGTAATCTCCGTGTTTTATAAGAAACATCCAGAATCATGGCTCTACCAGGTTCCAAATCAATGAGTCTAGAAACACTCAAGTCAGGATTAGCAAACAAAATACCTAAGCCATCACATTTATCAGGTCCTAGTGACCAAAATGTGACTCCAAGCCTCCAAGAAGAGTTACATAGTACTATATCTTTAAAAGTTTTAATTCTAGTATCTTGTAAAATAATAATATCAGACTGTAATTGCTGTAACTCACACAGAACTAAATCCCTTCTTATCCCATTTTTTATGCTATTAACATTTAAAGTTAGGACTCGAAAGTCGCCCATAAGGTATAAGAAAAGACAGAGGAGAGAAACAATATTCTCCATTTCATCGCTGTGATTGGGTCATCCATGTATGTTTCCCAGAACCCCTATCTTCCATCCCTGAAAAGGCTCCCTTTGAGGAGGTAACTGAGGAGGAGTCTGTTGCTGAATCCTCCCCCTTCCCCTCTCTACCCCCCCAACTTTTTTTGCAGATGTAACACATCATATTTATTGGTCTATAAAATTTTCTTCTTAGTTACGACTTTTCTTTCTTTTCCTTTTGGGCCTGGAATCCCACTTTTTTCTCTGTCTTTTCTTGTAAAATACTGCCTGAAAAGTTTTGTCAGAATCTAACACAGGAGGGGGAGGGGGGCAATGCTGAATGTTCCAAAACAGTTGCTTCTCCACTTATCAATGGTACCTCACAATCAACCTCCTTATCAACAACCATAGCCACAGACTGTGAGCTGTCCTCCACAATTGTAACTGTTTGGTGCTCCTGATGTTCCCCCTGCATGTTAAGATCTACCATCACCTGTGCTCCTGTTCCTGTGCTTCTACACTGCCCTCCACATTGTCAGAAACAATAAAATTTTGCTGATTATACTGCAACTCTGACTCTGTCTTTTGCACCGGCCTACTTTCAAGAGGTCCCTGTACCTTTAAGATTTCTTGCATCCTTTTTTCAGAAGCTTTAGCACAGCCCTTTTTTTGGGCCTGTGTAATAAGAACATCATGTGAATGTTCATCTACTGAGTTGTGGGAGGCCCACAGACATTTAACATATGAGTGGCCCTTTTCATCACATAAATTGCACCAAAACAAATTATTACAAGTTTCAGCCAGGTGACCAGTTTCCAAACAATGAGTACACTTCATCGTGTTACAAGTATTGCTAAGATGCAACCTAGATCCACACCTATGACAAGATCTAGGCTGACCTGGGTAAAACAGAGAACCTCTATTCCTACCCAGGAAAAAGCAGCTTGGCAAATGTGCAATGCCAGTATTAGTCATAAACAATTTACATTTAATTTTCCAACCTCCAGTCCAGAATTGATCTGAGTCTATATCAGTACCGGATGTTCTAATACTTCACAGTGCTTTTTTAACCAAAACAATATATCAGCCAATTCCACTCCTTCATTCTTAAACAAAACTATGATAGTGCATACAGCTGGATTACTAAGTGGGATAGCCAGAAAAGGGGCCCATAGTGGGGTATCCTTTACTGAATTATATTTAACCCAAAACCTATCCAAAGCTTCCACAGTTTTGAAACTAACGTAATAATTGTTTTCATCAGTATGTATCAAAGCAAAGACCTCTGATGCATAAAACTTCAAGGAATCCTTTAGCAAAAGTATCCCCACATATACCCTATCAGCAGGGTCCGACAGTCTCCCTTTGTAAAGTAGTCTGACCGCATTCCATCGAGGGGCAGGTTCCCTGAGAGCTGGTTTGAATAAATCAGCCATCCGTAACACAGGCTTAAAAAATGTTTCTTTAGCAGGATCTTGTAAATTATCAACTCCCAAACCCACAGCCAGTATTCCTCCCACCTTACAAGGGGCAGACTTTTCTTTTCTATGACCGACACTGTGATCAGGGGTATTTCCATGACCTTGCCCCATACTAAACTGTCCTGAGGTGATGACATCCCCACTGAAATCCCTAGTCCCTTATTATTTGAAAAAGAAGGGACTTCTCCTGCTGCTCATCATCAGGACCCACAGTCTCATTTGAGGTTTTTTGAATAACTTTGTCCGTGTAAGTGATTACCAAGTCAGCATAACCTTTTACCGTATCATCCGCTGGGTCAGGAGACCAGCCATTCCCAGTAGGAATCCAGCCTACAGCCCACAATACTGGCTCCTTATCCCTATCTTGCTTTAGCAAGTCCTCACTTTTCCCTGGTGTTTTGCCCAGTTTTTGAACCATCCCCGATGATTTACCAACTTTATTCATACCTCCCCGCTGAGCTTGAGAGAGCGGTTCCTCCATTGGCTGCACAACATCTTCGGTGGACGTCTGCATTATCGGGGTGGCTTCCACAGGCTTACATCTGGGAATCTGAACTTCTCCATCTTCACAAACAGCACCTCAGCATTCAGCATATGCAGGTGCCACATTCAAAATGCACTGACTAGAAGTTGCCATACTGCCCAGCTCTGCAACAGGAATCAGAGCACTCCGTAACTCCTGATCGCACTACAGACTGGAAAGTAAAATAGAGCCCTGCAGAAGGCAGGATGAGCTCTCTGATGCAGACATCATGGGTGAAGAATTAATCTCATATCCAGTTTGGGACTCTAGCAGTGTCAAAGCTGGGGAGGAGACAAGCTCCCCTAACTCCCTCATGTCCTCCTCCGTCGACATCCAAGGAGTCACTGACCATAAGTAACAGACAGCAACTCCACCTAACAGTGAGTAGGGGAATTTCCCTGGTGTCCTGGCCAGAATTTCCCCCATTCACTACAAATGTCACCAACAGCTTAAAAAATCTGGTTCAATTTCAGCTGGCATCCATCTGTATCCCCCTTCCCCTGGGACGAGGCTGAAAATAGGCAAAGAATTGTCTAGTCCTCCTTCCCAGTCAACAAAAATTAAATAAAATAAATAAATAAATAAACTGTGAGCTGAATTAAATAGGGTAAGCAGGTGATCCGAGAGATGCTGAGATAAGACTTTATACAAGTTGATGGAAAAGCCTTCTTGGAAAAGGGGTTTTGTCCAAGGGGAGACTGGCAATGGCACACTGTTTCTCAGCTGGGGAAATACTAGCTCACAGCCTTTCTAGTTGCTCTGCAGGAAGTCTGGGTAGATTAGCGGCATCTGGGAATTGTTGGATGTGGTGTTCTCATACTGTGGTGGTCAGGAGTATAATGGATCTGGTAAAATGTTATAAAGGCAAAGGCGATGTCCCTAGAGCTGGTAATTAGGGATGAATTATGTGACAGCCTAATGCCTTTCATGTATTTGAGTGACCCTTTTTGGTTTAACATTAGTGCTATGAGTCTTCCTGCTTTTTCCCCTCGGTCAACGTATCGAGTTTTGGCCCTTAAAGTCATAATTCCACATGTTCCCTGATTAACTCCCCATACTTGGCCTTAAGAGCATTAAGTCAGAGCCAGTACTGTTTACCAGAAGCTTGGGAGATTCTCTTTTCATGAGCTCTGATTTTGTGCAACAGCTGTTTGGCTTCCAGTTCTTTCTTACTTTTCCATGTGGCTGCTGAGCGTGTTAGTTTCCCCCAAATTGAGCATTTATAGGCCCCCGATTTGTTGACATAGTTCTTGACCATATTGGTTTTGTCTCTTAAGAAATATTCACAATATAGTTTGTTGTAGAATATTATCTTTGAGGAGGTTATTATTTATTCTCCAGACTATCTTTTTGGCTGAGAAAGTTAGGGAGAAAGAGAAGAGCACTGGACTATGGTCTGATACTACTTTTGGTAGGATTTCATGCTGGGTAGTGTCTAGAAAGATTTCTGGAGATCTTAGAAAGAAGTCCAGCTGGGAGGATGTGATGTGGACTGGGGAGAGAAAGGTGTAACTACTATCCCCCAGGTGTAGGGTTAGCCAGGGTTCAATTATCCTATCTTCATTAGGGCTAGTTAGTTAGATGATAGTCCAGTGCTGCAGGTTTTACATCTGCCCAGCATGGTGTCTAGGTCTACATTACATCTTGTTATTGAGGCCTGCAGTATGTGCTTGACCCACCCACTCAGTACTCCATAGATTTGCTTGGGTTTTTAATGTGTGTGTTTCTTGGAGGAAGCCTATATTTGTGCCCATCTGTTTGAGGTGGCATAGGATTTAGTAGTGTTTTTCTTTCATTTGGGCCCATTTGATATTCCAAGTGATAAGGTTATATCCTTGTTTAGTCATGGGGGGATGACTATGTGAGTGTTAGAGTGTTGAGAGATTTAAGGAAGGTGGGGCAGAGTAGTATCACTACTTTGTCAGGTTTGGGGAGATGTAGAGGGGTGAGTTTTGTCACAAGGCAAGGCCTGTAGTTACATTGCTAGGTAGACATGTTAACATTAAAAATCATACCATCCTATTATATAAAAGTTGGCAAAAAACATAATAACAGGAAGCTCTAAACTACACAGCTACAAGTATCTAATAATAACTTTATAACTGGAGACTACAAACATTGCTATATCTATCAGTAACCAGAATAATGATGGACAGAGGTGGGGCTCGCTGGAGCCTATACCCCAGCAGTGTATCTTTGGGAATTGCTGGGCAAGGGCGAGCATGCATATTGGAAGGTCTGTGTAGGGTTCTCATGAGTCCACTACTCTATCTGTGACCCAGTTGTGTTGTCAGGTGGGTTGAATAAACTGTCAAATTGTCTGAGTAATGTCTAACTGCCACTGTTTCACAAATTTCACAGAAATTTGATTGCAGAAAAGGACCACACCAGCCCATCTAGTCTGCCCTTATTTCCACCCCTTCCCCACTCCTCCTTTTACTGGCTCAGAACTCCCCCAACCCCATATGTCTGTCCCATACCCTATTGAATCCCCCCACCATTTTGAATCCCACCACCTCCTCTGGTAGCTTGTTGCAGGTATCCACCACCCTCACTGTGAAGAACTTCCCCCTCACATCGCCTCTGAATTTCCCTCCTTCCAATCTGAGGCTATGTCTCCTTGTTCTAGCTCCATCCTTCCTTTTGAACAAGCTCCCCTCCTTCACCGTATTGATCCCCTTCAAATACTTAAAAGTTTCAAACATGTCCCTCCTCTCCCTTTTAGTTTGTAGTGGGTATAGATTCAGCTCCCTCCAACTCTGTTTATATGTTTTTCCCCACATCCCATGCACCATCTTAGTTGTTATTCTCCAAACCCTCCCCATCCCCTCAATGTCCCTATGTAGGTGCAGTCTCCAGAACTGTACCCAATACTCCAGGTGTGGCCTAACCGTTGTTTTGTACAGTGGCATTAGCACCTCCCTCCTTCTGCCAGTTATGCCCCTTCCAATGCAAGCCAGCATACCATTTGACATTCCCACTGCCTTGCTGCACTGGGTTCCCCACCTTAAGATTGCTTGATATAATAATCCCCAGATACCTCTCCTGCTCTGTTTCCTTGATTTCGTCCCCCAAGGGTATAAGCCGCATGAATGTTTTTCCATCCCAGGTGCATCACCGCACACTTTGTCGCATTGAATTTTAGTTGCCAGGTTTCTGACCTCCTCTCCAGCTTCTCCAGGTCTTGCCTCATGGCCTCCACTCCACATTGGCTGTCCACTCTATTGCAGACCTTCATATTGTCCGTGAATAGGCACACCCTACCCTCTAGTCCTTCTGCTAGAACATTGAAATAAATGTTAAAAAGTAAGAGTCCCAGTACTGACCCCTGAGACACCCCACTCGTTACTCCCTTTACCCTGGAATGTACCTCATTTAACATCACTGTTTGGCTCCTTCCCATCAACCAGTTTTCCACCCACCTAGTTACCTTCTGGCCCACTGCTAAGCTCTCCAGCTTATTTACTAGTCTTCTGTGCAGGACGGTGCAAAAGCCTTACTGAAGTCCAGAAAAGCCATGTCCACTGCCCCTCCCTCGTCCACTGCCTGAGTCACCCAATAGAAAAACTCTATCAGTCCTGAGTCACCCAATAGAAAAACTCTATCAGTTTCATCTGACATGACTTCCCATTCATGAAGCCATGCTGCCTTTTGTCCTGCATACCACTGGCCAACAGGTAGTCTACCACCCTTTCTTTTACTAACATCTCCATTACCTTTCCCACCACCAAGGTGAGACTGACAGGGCAGTAGTTTTTGTCCACCTCCTTGTTTCTTCCCTCGTGTAATGCAACCATCTCCACCCTCTTCCAGTCCCCAAGCACCCATCCTGTATCCATGGACAAATTAAACATTCTTGTCAAAGGTGCTGCCAGCTCCCCCCTCAACTCATGGAGTACCCTTGGGTCCAAGCCGTCCAGCCCCATTTCTTTATCTAGCTTTAACCTGCCCAATTCCTCCCTTACTCTATCAATTGTTAACATTCTAGAATCCATTCCCCTGCATTCCTCTTGCTTCCCCTTCAGCTCTGGCCCTCTACCTTCACCCTCTTTCATGAAGATAAACAGAAGTAGCTATTTAATGTCTCTGCTTTTTCAAAGCCCCCCTCCAGTTTTACTTCTCTCTTCCCCTCAGTCTCACTGCTCCCTGCCATCCCTTCCTTCTTTCTCCCACATACCTAAAAAAAGGTTTATCTTCCCTCATGGCCTGCTTTGCTATTTTCTCCTCAGTGACCTCTTTAGCACCCCTTATCTTCTGGCCTGCCTCCCTCCTCTCCTCTTCTCTCTATATGTCTCCCTATCCTCCTCCCTTTGTGTCATCTTATACCTCCTGAATGCCCTTTTACTCCACCTGACCGCCCCGCCACCTCCCTTGTAAACCACAGCGATCTCCTCCTTCTTCTGTTCTTCCTAACCTTCTTGATGCATATTTTAGTGGCTTTCAGCACCCTTCCCTTAATAGCTACCCATAATTCCTCCACATACTTTATATTCTCCATCACTAACATGTCTTCCCCTAATATCCTCTTCATTCTGTTAAAGTCTGCTTTCTTGAAGTTCATTACCCTAGTTCTTGTCCAGTTTACTTCTCTCCCCATTTTTACACAAAGCACATTTTCTGGAGCTGGAAGGACACTACTGCTTTATTCAACTGCGAGCTGTGTGAGAAATTCTATATTGCACTTGATATCTGCAACAAACATGCACTTTTGCTTAATTCTGTGGGAGGTGAAACTAACTACCCTTGGTAATTGCTTTTTATTCACATATTTATTTAGTGTTTAACCAATAAGGGGCTTGTAAACTCTGCTTATCTTGTTAGTAACTTCAGAAGGATTTAAATACTGCATTTGGGTAGGTCCTTGGAGGTAGCTAGATTGTCTACTAGGATTTTCTGACAGTTAAACTATTTTTAAATGAATTACAGGTGGCTGAGGAGTTGAAAAAGAAACTTGCAAACTCTGCTTATCTTGGAAGTAACTTCATAAGTGTTTGAATACTGCATTTTGGTTGTCCCTTGGGGGTAGCTGGATTGACTACTAGGATTTTGGGACAGAAACTATTTTTAAATAATTTACTGGTGCGTAGGAGTTTGTGATAGTTAAACTATTTTAAAAAAGTTACTGTGGTTAAGGGTGGTCATAGAAAACCTGCAGTGTGAAACAGGAAAAGACAGTCTTTCAAGCAACAGAGGGAGGTGGATCTAGGTTCACGTTTGTTTGTTACAATTTAACATTTTCAGTGCAGGAAGAGTTTAAAGCACAGCTGACTTATTTTGGGGCTGAGAGCTTTCAGAGCACAAACCACCAGGCCTGTTTTGGGGCTGGGGAGGTTTACCTGTGTCTGACTTGGATGTGTGGATTCTTCTCTGTTTGAGTAGTAGGGTATTTTCTCTGTCGAATTGTTGTGTGGGGCATCTTGCTGACAGGAAGGCACTCATTGCAGCAGTGGGTCAGAGCTTTTAGCTGATTGTTTTGTGAGGGCACAGTTTAGGCCCAGCCCCTTACCACCCCTCACCACACCCACCCCTGGAAATAGTTCCTTTATACCTGGGGTTCTGACATCATTTTCTCAAGAGTGCAAGGTGCAGATCACTGTTATATCCTCTCTAGCACACTGCACTGACAATATAAGCATACACATTGTATAATATAAATATGTATATATATTTCTATATTACAAACTAATCACACACACACACACACACACACACACACACACAAAAAAATGTGGGGAGTAGTGCAATGTAATGGCTATGGGGCAGCAGTCTTCCGGGAGTCTTTCTGGAGGCTGAGATGCAGCCCTATTTGCAGACAACTCACTGCCCTGAGGGAGGAAGTTGCCCATCTTCAGGCCACACTGGACAGTAGTAAGGGGACCTTCCCCCAGGCCACACTGGACAGTAGGAAGGGAACCTCCCCATCCAGGGAGCACCAGAGCCACCACCACCACTACCTCAGAGGTTGTGAAGAAAGCACAGCAGTTGGACCACAGTGGGCTCAGGGAGGGTGAGGATGGTGGAACAGAGGCACACCCAGTCAGTTGTTCCACACCACAATCCATACACCATTCTGGGGGAGCATAGTTCCCCTATGGATGCACCTGCAGAGGAGATTATGGAGGCTGAGGACAACTGTCACAAGGGAGGCCCACAGGAAGGAGGCAGAGGACACCACAAGGAAAGGAAGCAGCTCCTGGTGGGGGACTCAGTTATTAGGGGATAGAACTGGGGAGCAGTGAAAACTGAGTAAGGTGCCTGCCTGGTGCCATGGCTTGAGAGACAGAAAGTGCATCCTCAGGATCACGAGAACAGCTGCTGCACGGAATCTGAGCTGGATGACATTGTCCACCTAGGGACAAATGACTTGGCTAATCATGAGATTAGAGCAGTGCAGAAGGACTTTGTAGAATTGGGGAAGGGCCTAAGACAAGTAGCACACACAATATCCTTCTCTGAGGTGCTGCCTATCAATGGCATGAGTGAGGCAAGGGTACTTTGCACCATGCAGTTTAATGAATGGTTGAAAAAATGGTGTGGGGCACAGGGGTTTGGCTTCATTGGGGACTGGGGTTCCACCTGGAGGGACACCAGCCTATACTGGCAGGATGGTCTGCATCTGTCCAGGAAGGGAACAAGTCTTTTGAGCAATCGGTTTAAATGCTTCATTGGCCAGCTTTTAAACTAGCCAAGGGGGGAGGCACTGATAAACAGCAGGAAAATCCCAGCCTCTCCCTACAAAACAGGGTACTAATGAGAAAAAGACTGAGGTAGACAGGTCAGTGGGGGATGCTGCAAAAGAAGGTAAAGCCATCAAGAAATGGAGAGCAATGAGTACCAATGTCCATAGTCTGAGTAACAAGCTTCCTAAATTAGTGACCTTGATGGAGGAGGAACATCTGGATATCATGGCAGTCACAGAAACATGGTACACACAAAACCATGACTGGGGCATAAACATACCAGGATACACTATCTACAGGAGGGACAGGGAGGGTAAAAGAGGAGGAGGAGTAGCTCTTTACATAAGGGAAGTAATCAAGACAACAGAACAAAAGGGAAAACGGGGAGGAGAAGAAGCACTGTGGGTAAATTTGGAGACAGGCAATGGCACCACAATCCGCACAGGGGTTGTATACAGACCCCCTTCTCAGGGGGAGGAAATGGACAAGGAAATGATAGAAAGAATACTTAGAATGGCAGAAAAAGAGGATATATTGCTGATGGGTGATCTGAATATGCCAGATGTTAACTGGAATGCAGTTGCAGCAGCCACTTCAAAGAGTGGGGTTATTCTAGATGCCCTACAAGGGGCATGCCTTAGACAACTAGTATTGGAGACCACTCGAGAGGGAGCAATCTTAGACCTGGTTCTCTCAAATGGAGATGAAGAGAGGATCACAGATGTAGAAGTGGGTAGCCATCTGGGAACTAGCGACCATCGAACAGTATGGTTCACAATAAACACAGCAATAGAGTCAAGCCATACAAAGGCAAAAGTACTGGACTTTAGGAGGGATGACTTTGCCAAAATGGGTGAGTGCCTAATGAATGCACTAGCAAATGGGCAGGAAGGAGTGGTGGAAGAACAATGGGGAATAATAAAAACTGCCATCACAGAGGTAACAAGCCTTTGTGTGAAGCAAATTAACAAAATGAAACGATATAAGAAACCACTATGGTTCTCAAAGGAAGTGGCAGTGAAGGTTCAAGAGAAAAAGAAAGCATTCAGGAAGTACAAGGAATCACAGAAGGAGCAGGACAGGGAACTGTATCAGTTAAAGCAAAAGGAAGCTGGGAAGGCAGTCAGAACAGCAAAGGCCCAAACTGAGGAAAAGATAGCCAACTCAGTTAAGAAGGGGGATAAAACCTTTTATAGGTACATCAGGGAGCGAAGGAAGACCAAGGGAGGGCTAGTGAGGCTTAATAAAGAGGAGGGAGGGCAGAGGATGACTGTGAAAAGGCAGAGATACTAAACAAATATTTTTGCTCAGTATTTACAAAGGAAGTGGGGGAGGTACCTAAAACAAACAGTAGAAACACTCTGGATACTGAAGTTGATACCAGCCCATTTACAGAAGAAAGGGTTCTGAAAGAACTCTTAAAACTGAAGGTGGACAATGCAATGGGGCCTGATGGATTCATCCCAGAATTCTAAAAGAACTAAGGGCAGAACTAGTGACACTACTGACTACCCTCTTTAACAAATCATGGGAGGATGGGGTGGTACCCGAGGACTGGAGAAGGGCAGATGTGATTCCCCTTCACAAAAGTGGGAGCAAGGCAGAAGCAGAAAACTACAGACCTGTTAGTTTAACCTCAGTGGTAGGGAAAATGATGGAATCACTTCTGAAGGAAAGAATTGTTGATTATCTAGAGGACCCAAGGCAGCATGGATTCACAGCGGAAAGGTCATGCCAGACAAATATGATAGATTTCTTTGACTGGGTGGCCAAAGTAGTAGATCAGGGAGGGGCTGTGGACATGGCCTACCTAGACTTTAGCAAGGCATTTGACACAGTCCCACACAAAAGATTAATATACAAGTTAGCCAGCCTGGGAATGGGTCCCAAGATGACAGCCTGGGTAAATAATTGGCTGGAGAATAGGACACAGAGAATAATAGTAAATGGAGTCACTCTGAAGAAGGGGTTACTGTGGGGTACCACAGGGTTCAGTATTAGGACCGGTCCTCTTCAATGTCTTTATAAGCGACATTGCAGAGGGACTGGAAGGAAAAGTATGTCTCTTTGCAGATGACACAAAGATCTGCAACAGAGTTGATGCACAAGGTGGGGTAGAAAGGATGAGAAGGACTTGGCAAGGTTAGAGGAATGGTCAAATGTATGGCAGCTTAGATTCAATGCTAAGAAGTGCAAGGAAATGCACCTGGGAAACAAAAACCCAGGGGAAGAGTACACAATGGGGGGTGAGATACTAACAACAACAAAATGGAAAGGGACCTTGGGGTAGTCGTATCAGATGACCTAAAGGTGGGCAAGCAATGTGAGAGGACAGCAAGGAGGGCTGGGGGGATACTGGGATGCATAGGGAGAGGCATCACCAGCAGAAAACAGGAAGTTATTATCCCTCTGTACAGACAGTTGGTGAGACCCCATCTGGAGTACTGCGTGCAGTTCTGGAGACCCAATCTCTGCAAGGATATTGACAGGATGGAGGCTGTCCAGAGGACGCAACTAAAATGGTGCAGGGCCTACACGGAAGACATGAAGAGAGACTTAAGGAGCTGAATATGTATGGCCTCGAGGAAAGGAGAGGGGGGACATGATAGAAACTTTCAAGTATCTCAAGGAATCAACAAGTCCAAGAGGTAGCATCTTTCAAAAAAGAGGTATGCAAGAACAAGGGGCATAATTTGAAGATAGAAGGGGCAGCTCAGAGGTAATTTAAAGTATTTTTTCACAGAGAGGTTGTGGATGCATGGAACGGCCTTCCGGAGGAGGTTGTGGAGTCAAAAACAGTAGTGGAATTCAAGCATGCATGGGACAGTCATAAGGCAATTCTAGGGGGTGGGGGTAGGAAGAAGTAGGCTGCTGGTTAACTAGGATCTGCAGCTTATCCAATAGGTAGGGAAATGGGCAGACTGGGTGGGCCAAGCGGTCCTTATCTGCCGTCAAAATCTATGTTTCTATGTTTCTATGTTTACCCTGAACTTTACAGCCCTGTGGTCGCTTCTGCCTAATCCTTCTCCACCTCCACCTCCTCCATGCTATCCTCATTTGTGAGGACTAAGTCCAATAGATTTTCTTCCCCTAGTGGGCTCCCTTATGAGTTGTTGCAGGAATACCCCTTGTAGTGCCTCTAAGAGACCCCTCCTTCTAGCTGATACCGCTGGTGGGATCTCCAAGTCCATGTCAGTGAGGTTTAATTCCCCTACTAGCAGAATCTCCCCTTTTTGTGCCATTTTTTGTCACTGACTGTATAAATTGTTTATGCTCCTCTTCCCCCTGTGTAGGAGGTCTGTAAACCACAACACCCTCAATGATTTCACATTCCTTTTGTCTAAATTGATTCACATTATCTCGGTCTTCCCTTTCTCTACTAGCCCCTCCGTGGCCCCAAATTCTTCTTTACTGTATAATGCTACCCCCCAACCCTCTTCCCCATCCTGTCTTTCCTAAACAGTCATTAACCAGGTATGACTGTCTCCCAGTCGTGATGCTCAGTCCAACAAGTCTCACTGCTACTATGTCAAGACCTCTTCCACCATGGTGGCCTCCAATTCCCATAGTTTATTCCCCAAGCTCCTGCAAGCTCATGGTGTTTGCTTCTAATCCCCTCCACCATATAGCCCTCTCTTCCCTGTCCTCCCCTTTCAACCCCTCCTTGTTGTTGCATGTTGCCTGCTTTTCCTCTTTGTCCTGGGGAGGGAACTGATAACCTCCCAACTCTTCTACCTGTATGAGTGTTCTTTTCATTAACCATCCCCCAAAATCAGTTTAAATTTAACTTCTTTACTATAAAGTCATCCATTTTGCCCTTTAGTACAGCTGTCCTTTCTAAGCTCAGGTACAGCCTATCAGGGGCATATAGTCCCTTTTCCTCCCACATTGATCCCAGTCACCTATTAATCCAAACCCAATCTGCTTACACCATCCCTTCAGCCACTGATTGAATTCCACAATCTTTTCTGTCCTAGGTATGCTTGCTCTTTGTGCAGGCAACATCTCTGAGAAGGAAATAGAAGGGAAAACCATGCCACTGCAGAACCTAGCAAGCTTCATGAGCCTTGCATTTACCTCTTTCAAACTGTTCCCCTCCAGATCATTGATGCCAAAGTGAAACACCAAGTGAGTCCTCCCATCCTGATGCTTGGCCCAAGATGGTATATTTTGCCTCACCTCTATTGCTGTCATTCCTGGCATACACTGAACCCATACTGCACTGTTCCTTGCTCCCTTCCTCTATCACCAGATTCCCTTTATACTCAAGTCCCCTATAAAGTGCTACCTTTGTACTCCCTTCTTCCTGCATTTTTTTTGGTATTACAGATTACACCTTAGCTCATGCCTCCCCTTGGCCACCATATTTCTATTTTCCTCCTTATCCTTGCCTCTATTTGGATTTTCTCTCTCCCATTTACACTTCCTCTCCTCCTCCCTCAATGGACTTTTCCTCAGTTCCTCTTCTCCTATACACCCTCTTCACTAGCTCTGCCCCTTCCTTGTGCTCTGCAGTAACACTTCTACTGCCTGCATTTCTTTTGGAGCATGAACTACCCCCTTCACCTCTCCACTGACACTTTCCTTACTTGCTTCTTATGTATTCTCTTTTCCTGATTCCTTTATGCTCAGTGACCCTCTTGAGGGAATTTACTTCCTCACCACTTGCTCTTTATGGACAGTTCCCTCTTTGTTTACCCCCCAGGCACTCCTCCCATTTCCTTCATTTCCCTTTCTCCTTTCCCTATGAACTCCTCTCCATGGATGCCCCCCAAAGGTGCTATTTCCTGCTGTTTTGCTTTCACTGCCCTTGATCCTACCACTATGAGCTACTCACTGCCTTTTACCCTAAGACCGTCCTCCACTATTACCTCTCCCTGGTTTGGCCCCAGATGGTCTATCTCTGTCTCTCCCAATTTCCCTGCCCCTGCTCACTCCTCTGTTGGCTCCTTGCAGCCGCTGTCCTCCAAATCATCCTCCATTAATACCTTGAGGGGTGCAAAACTGTCTTCCTGCTCTGCTCCCTTACTTTTCTTTCCTTTGTCTGTTGTGCCTCTTGTTGATTTCTGCCCCAAGTTGCAGGTGTCTGCCTAATTTTTCCTAAACCTACTACCTTCCTTACCTACTGACCCCTCATTTCCTCTATACTTCCTGTCCTTAGGGCCCTTGCCTCCCCCCCCTTGTGTTGCTGCTATCTTCTTTATGTGCTGTGATGCATCCACTGGATCTCCTACCATCCTCATTTCTCTGTACCATGATGTTCTCAGCCCATGTGCCCAATCCCCCCGTGGTCTTACCTATTTTCTCCCTCCCCCACCCAGCTGGTACTGTCACTGTTCCTCCTCCCCATCTCTCCACTGTTCCCCCCTGCTTATTACCCACCTCAATCACCCCACTTCCTCCTTTAGCTGTGTAAGCTGTCTGCACACCATGCATTCTCCCATCCTCCAAGCCCAATTTAAGGCCAGAGCCATTGAGAAACCACTACACCCTAGCACTCTACCAAAGATTCCCCCTCTTTGGCTGCCCCTCCAGCTGTGCTGCCTTTCCATGTTAATGTCAGTCCTACCAATAATATTGGTAGAATGTAAGATATGTAACCTATACAGTTTAGCAATACAGTCAATGCTATTAACAATATTTCTGCAATAATTTTGGCTCTATATGTTTGTACTCTTAAACTGACACCTTGGATTCCTATCACCCAATCACCTACCAAAGATGTACAAGGCTCCTAATATTACTCCTGTTGATGTTAAACAAAAGAAAATAAAACACAATTTTTACAAATTCCACTATCTCTTAACAGATTCTCAGTACAGATCACACAGCTTTTAAGCCCCCTACAAGTCCCTCTTGGGACTTTTACCCCTCACTATTTGATAGCTCTCAGCATAGATCATACAGCAGTAATGCCCTCTTCAATCCCTCTCAGGACTGTATCCCTCCTACTATTTATCAGTTTCCAGTACAGGTCACACAACAGTTATGCCCCCTAGAAGTCCCATTCAGTTCTTTCTACCCTCACTATTTAACCCTCACACAATTTAACAGTTTCCCAGTACAGATCACACTGATTTAACATCTCTCAGCACAGATCATACAGAATTAGTGCCCCTCCATATCCTTCCCTGTAGTTTGTTCCCTTATCCTTACACAGTTTCCAGCCTAAATGCTACTAGCAGCACCATAGTTATAACAACAGAGATTTGAGAAGCACCAATGAACTTTAGGACAATAGGTTGTTGTGATGGTGCAGTGATTAGGGTAACCTCTTCTGGTGTTAAAGGTAGGGGGTTTGATACTGACCAAGTGCTGGGAATGGAGGTGCAGTTAACTGTTGAGGAAGAGGGGGGTGGATTAGAGATAGGCATGTAGGATGAGTATTAGGGAGACAGCAGGAAGTAGTGTGGAGAGGAGGAGGCAACAGCAACTCCTAGTGGTGGAGAAGTATAACCTGCTAATGGGAAACTGGGGTGTGAATGAAGTCACATCACCAATGTGACCTATAAATGAAGAGCCAGCCCAGGGTGGGTGGGGAGTTGATGCAAATTGTTGACAGGCTAGTACAGTCCAGATGCACAGCACAATTTTCAGTTTCCAGAAGAGTTTTCAAATGGTCCTGTTCAGCTACCTGTAGCACTGTGAGGTTCTGCCAGTGCTTCTGTTTCTGTTTCTGTTTCAGTGCATGTGTGGAGAGTTCAGGTAAGCTTTGCAAGATGGAGACTGTAGCACTGTGAGGCTCTGCCAATGTTTCTGTTTCTGTTTCAGTTTCTTGATAGTCAGTGGTTAGTAGTTCTGTGGTTCCACCATCCCAGGAGAAAGAGAGAGAATGAGAAGGAAAGCAAAAGAAGAAAAAACAACACTGTAGGATACTTTAAAAGTAAGTGAGAATAACTTTGGGTTGTCTATGGGGTAACAGAGCCAAAGTGAGGTTGTGGGGGTAATACTATCATGGAGCCATCATCTGCCAGTGCTCGTTAAGGAGTCCATGCAATGTACCTCTGTATTGTACTCTAGGTAGACTTGTGCTGGATGTCCAAATACCCCTATGGTATTTGCCTCTAATTTGATTGGGCTGTAGTCCTTTCTCACAAGCACTCAACCACAAATCCACTTGAATATTGGTTCAATGAATATGGTGTAGGAATTTGAGTGGTATTGCAAAATAATGCACTGAGTATGGAAACAGGAAAGTACACTGCAGTACATGAGGCAAAGGAGAAGCAGTACACAAGTGCTGTGGATAAACAATTGGTCAAAAGTGTGGTAGACAACTGTGTAGGAACTTTACTTGGTGGCTTTCATCCAGTATTCCTGAGGCAAGCCAGCTACAGGTAAGTAGATGTCCCAGTGATTAACAAAAGAGGGCAGTAATAAGTTATATACTTAATGCAAGTGCTGACAGACATATGTCAGGGAGTTTAGTATAGGGGTGTATATCAGATTTCTATTGTGCCTGCTGCTGCACCCTCCTGGATCGTGACCAGAATGATTGTATCATTATCAAGACTACTTATAAAAGCATGTGGAAATAGGATTTGGGTTGGCTATGGGGGAGTAAATTCATAGTAAGCTGGTGGGAGAAATACTGTGGCAGGGCCAACATCTACCAGTGTTGGCCAAGGTACCATTACATTGTAGATCCTTAATGTACTCTATGCAAAGCTATGCAGGAATATCAATAACCATTTTGGCTTTCACTTCTAATTTTGTCAGAGTGCAGTCATGATTTGTGTTTGTGCAACCCCAAGAGCACTGGAACAGAGGCTGAATGCATATGGTGTGTGTAAGTGAGTGGGATCACAGTATGTTACTCCAGGCATAGGTACATGAACATGTGGTAGAGTACATGAAGTAAAGTGGAGGCAGAACAATAGTGTAGTGGATACCCAAGTGGCAAACAGTGTGGCAAATTACTACGTTGACACTTTACCTGGTGGCCATTTATCAGCAACTCTAGGGTGTACATGAAGTAGGGGACCCAATGTTTATTAATGGTTGGTCAGAATAAAAAGTATATGTAGTGAAAGTGGTTACAGGCATACATTAGTGAGTCAGACATAGGAGAGTATGTTGGAAGATTTCCAGTGTCCCCGCTGTTGCACTCTTCAGAATCATGAACTGCATATTTGTCTCCTTATCAAGTCCACTTACTCATTTTTCTTGAACCCAATAAATAACTTATTATTTCACCACTTATGTACAGTGTCCCTGTTTGAAAATATTTTCCATTCAACTCTTGGCACTCATGATTGCTTATGCTGTGTCACATCTCGAAATAATAAGGGACCTTAGGATAGTACCTTTGTCCTATTCAACTGTTTTATAGTATGCATCCAGTATAGTAGATTAGCAAAGTAGTTGATTGAGCATCATTTTCTGTATTTAGGAAGCCTTTGGTGTGCTGTGAAATTCTGTGCATTAAAGGTAGCAAACCCCAGGCTCTGTTAAGAGGCAAGTCTGGGGGGTTTTGATTATATTATATACTAGTCCTGCATAGTTGCTGTAGTTGAGAGGGTGACTGGACAGTTAGTGATGATTCATCTTGGGCTTGGGACCCATGAAATGGGTGGTATCTGACATTTGGAGAATGCCTCTGAGTTCTGCCAGAGTTCATTTGGATTAATTTCTATGTCCAGTGATGGGCTGTTGGTTCTGTAGTTGCAGGGGCTTGTAAGGGAGAAGCCAGATCGAGTGGGAGGTGGAGTGGCTGGTGTTTCGGGATTGATGTCAGTAGCATAGTTACTATGTAATAGATAGTTGTCTCCTTGGACTGGTGCATACAGTATTCTTTGATTGTGTGATGGGGTTGGCCAAACACAGCTGGAAGAAAGGAATGCCATGTGGGTGGCAGGCTGGTTGGGTGGCAACTGCTGTACCATAGTGGCTAGTTGGTAGTCAAAGGCATCAGAGGTGGGAAAAACAAACAGTGTGAGTAAAGAAGCTCCAAGATATAAATTATCTGCCATATTGGACTAGTTTCTGGCTGTATTGGTTACTGTATGTGTCCCCGTATTTAGAGTAGCATTCCCAAGTCAAAAAGTGGGGAAATAGAACAGTCAGAATAAAATCCCAATAAGGCAACAGCAAATCTGATATAGTTATTTCAATCTATGCGGGTGGTAATGAATCTTGGGGGGCATTTGGTTATCATCTATATACATTCTCAATATAAGGCACTTAATGTAATGCAGTAGCTGTAGTATACTCATCCCATTGTCATTGCCCTTTATTTTTTGGATGCTGAACCTTCACTTTGTTTCACTAATGGGAGGAACATGTGAGGCAAAAGTCATGGATGGTATTTCCAGGCAATATCAGGTTTCAATTATTCCTGGGAGCCAAATGAGGTGGCGATCACTAAATGGGCAGGGTGCAGCATATGTAATGGGACATGGCTTGATGCAAGGCTTTTCTTAATATCTTACTACTCCCATTGTTTGTCCCAGACCATAGGAGTATCATCGCACTATATGTGAAATTTTTGTGCATTGCAATATAGAAATCCTTTATTCTAGTCTTGTGTTTTATATGCAGTTTATCTTGCAAATTTAGGCAGCTTACAATGATGTCCCTTGGTTTCTCTATTTTCAGAAGTGGTGTACAGAAAGACCAGTGGACTTGTTCAGTCATATACTGCACACTGTGCCAAAATCCAATGGATCAGCTACCTCTTTCAATAGTTTTGTATAAATAGTAGTAGTAGAAGATTTTATTTCTTTAGACCACCCTTCCCCGGAGGCTCGGGGTGCCCTTACACATGCAATATACATAAACACATAACAACAAACAATAAACCCACCACAAATTATAATAAATATAAGACAATAAACCAAAGGGGGGGGACAGACTGAGGGAGGAGGTTTCAGGAGGAGCGGAGTGAGGATGGAAGTATAAGGAACCTGGGTGGGGTTTGACAAAGGGGATCAGGGATAAGGGGTGGGGGTGGTGTTAGTAAATGCCAGGAGCTTGGGAAACCAGTTGCCAGAGTTCCAGGCCATGCTGTTCGGTGGGGGGTGGATGTGGCAGTGGTCACGGAAACGTGGGCCAACAAAAACCATGACTGGGACCTAAACGTGTGGGGTAAACTATGCTTAAGAAGGATAGAAAGGAGGGCAGAGGGGGTGGAGTGGCTATGTTCATTAGAGATGACATAGAAATTGCTAGGGTAGAATAGGCAGAGAGAAACGTGGAGGTCTTATGGGTCACCTCACGCACCCTGGCAGGAGGTAAGCTCAAACTCGGTGTAGTATATAGGCTCCCCGGGATGGGTGGTGTTCTGGAGGATGGTTTTCTGGACAACATCATTGCCCGGTGTGGAACAAAAGGGGAGGGAGTGGTGTTGATGGGGGACCTTAATATGCCAGGTACAAACTGAGGAACCATGTTCTCTACGGTGGCTAAGGAGCAGAAACTGCTGGATGGCTTCCAAGATGTGTTCTTAAAACAGCACGTGATGGAGCCCACAAGGGAGAGTCATGTCCTGTACATGGTTCTGGCGGATGGGGATCTGGTAAGGGACCTGGTTGTAGAGGATCCTCTGACTGAGAGTGACCACAATACTGTCTGGTTTCAAATAAGCATGGGGGGGAAGGGGAGAGAGATCTAGGACACTGGTAGTGGACTCCAGGGGGGCAGACTTTGTGGGCATGGGAAATATTCTCAAGGATCACTTGAAGGGGATTACAACAATGACAAATGTGGAAAAGAGATGAGATGTCATAAAACAGGGACTTCATGAGGCAGTCAGGACCTGCGCTAAAGTGAAGCGTAAGGGAGCAAGGTCACATAAACCATGCTGGTGGTCCAGTGAGTTTCAGGTAGCGGTCAGTGAAAAGAAGGCTGTCTACAAAAAATATAAAACAATGAGAGGGGATAGGGAAAAAGAAATGTGCCATCTTGCATCTAGAAAAGTCACCCAGATGGTGTGGGGGGGCAAAGTCCAGTAAAGAGCAACGACTGGCACAGGGGATATGAGGAGGGAAAAAGGGGTTCTGCCAGTACATTGGGGGAGCAGAGAAAAACTAAGGGCCATCTCGGCAGGTTGAGATCAGAAGGAGGGTGGGTGGAAGAGGCAAAGGACCAGGCAGAGGTATTATATGAGTACTTTGCCTCTGTGTTCACTAGGGAGGAGGATGGGATATCTACAAAGCAAGGCACAATGGGGATAGAAGCGGTAGTGAGTGGGATCAGGGGAGCAACAGAAATGGAGCAAGAGGGAGGGAGAGGTACCCCATGGGTGTCACATTAGGATAAGGATAAAAAGGCCAGTTAGGTGGAGGGGACAGATGATGCTATCTCCACTGAAAGGGTGTGGTTAGCCCTTAAGGGCCTAAAGAAAGATAAATCTCCTGGGCTAGATGGCATTCATCGGAGAGTACTATGGGAATTGGCGGACATACTGGCTCCACCCCTGGTGGAGCTCTTCAACAGGTCACTTGAGACAGGGAGGGTACCTAGGGATTGGCGAGAGGCACATGTGGTGCCAATCCATAAAGGATGGGTCGAGGGAAGTACCAGGTAACTATAGACCCATCAGTTTGACCTCGGTGATGGGAAAATTAATGGAGAATATACTAAAGGAACGATTGGAGGTGTACTTGGAGGAGGTGGAAGGTCTGGATAGTCGGCAACATGTGTTTGTGCCAGGTAGATCATGTCAAACCAATCTTGTGGAGTTCGACACATGGGTAACATCAGAACTGGACAGGGGAAAGCCTGTGGATGTATTATTCTTGGACTTCAGTAAGGCATTTGACTCTGTTCCCCACAATGGTCTGGTGGAGAAACTGATGGGGTTGGAAGTAGGCCCTTTGATGGTCAGATGGATTGAAAACTGGCAAGCTGGACACACTCAGAGAGTAGTGGTCTGTGGGGAACTCTCGAACCCTAGAGAGGTCGGTAGTGGGTACCGCAGGGCCCGGTCCTGGGTCCAATCCTGTTTAATGCATATATTTCGGACATCAGGGAGGGTATAGGGTGTGAAATGAGTCTTTTCACTGATGACTCCATAATGGGAGCAATAGTTGAGGGAGAAGAGGGAGGTTGGCCCTGCAAGGGGACCTGGACACCCTGGAAAGGTGGGCTCACACATGGAAATTAAATTTCAATATCACCAAGTGCAAGGTGTTACATCTTGGGTGAGGAAACCCTAAACACAGATACACCCTGGGAGGGGAGGTGCTGGAGGCCTCAACAGGGGAAAAAGACCTAGGGGGTCATGGTGGATGCATGTATGAATAACTCTGAGCAGTGCAGGATAGTGGCTAGCAAAGCAAACAGGATGTTGGGATGCATTGTAAGGGGGATCTCCTCTAGGAGGATGAAGTGATTCTGTCGCTGTACAATGGATTGGTTAGACCACACCTTGAATACTGTGAACAGTACTGGAGACCACACTTGAAGAGGGACATATAGCTCCTGGAGAGGGTACAGAGGAGGGCAATTAAGATGATATGAGGACTAGGGGATTTGATGTATGATGATAGACTTGAGGAGCTCCACCTGTTTTCACTGGAGGAGAGGAGAGACAGGGGGGACATGACTGAGGTCTTCAAGTACCTCAAGGGAATAAATAGGGTAAACACGGAGGGGATCTTTACACTAAAGCAGGTGGATATCACCAGAGGGCATGGTTTGAAGTTGAAAGGTGGAAGGGTGAGGGGGGGAAAGAGGAGGAGGTTTTTCACTGAGAGGGTGGTGGATCCTTGGAACACGCTGCCTGGCAAGCTGGTTCAGAGATCCACAGTGGAGGGCTTCAAGAGAGGGTGGGACAGACACAGAAAGTGGATGTATCAGATGATGGCCTGGCCCAGGGGAGTGGGGATGGATGATAGGGGTTTCTGGAACACAAGGGGGGGGAGGGTCTCGGTATCCAACTAAGGATCTGAGGTTCGAGCAGACTTGAAAGACCATAAGGCCTTATCTGCTGGCAATTAGTATGTTAGTATGTAATAATGAATAAATACTTATCACAGCTTATCAATAAATTACTTTCTGAGCAGCAGTAAATTAAACCCCAAAGGCTTATTGGAAAACATTGTGTTTTAGTTGTTTCCTAAAGATTTCCAAGGCAGGAGCCTCCCTAAGGTAACCTGGCAAGGAATTCCATAGGATTAGGGCCGTCACAGCAAAGGCCCAATCCCCAGAGGATTTTAGCTTTGCTCTGGAAACCTCTAGGAGGAACTCCCCCACAGAAAGGACAGAGCTTCCTGGGAAGTATGGAGACATGTCTTTTCAGGTAGCTCAGACTCAATCAATTTAGGGCTTTATAGGTCAAAAGACCTATTTTAAAGGAGATGCACCAGGGCACTGGCAGCCAATGCAGTTTGCACAGAACTGGTGTAATATGGCAGGACCTCAGAAGGCCTGTCAATAGCCAGGATGCAGCATTCTGTAAAAGCTACAAATGCTACATTGCACCGCCTCTGACCCCAAAGCAGAGTGCGCAACGCATGTGTTCATCATCTCGAGGCTTGACTATTGCAACAATAGTCAAGCCTCGAGATGATAAACACATGTATCAAAGTGGTCAGATCATCGGAGGGGATAAGGGATTTAATTTGGGTAATTTACTACAGATGGCAAAATCCATTATGGACAGTTGCTGACACCTGAACATTAAGTGTCAATTCACTGTCCAGAAGGATGCCCAAATTCCTCACTTCAGTGGAGGCCTCCAGTTTGGCCAAGCCAATAAATAGCCCTAAGTCCTCTCCAGAAACTCCCATCCTCCCCCAACGACCTGGAGCCAACATATTATTAGCATCAGCTTGTTCCTGAATGCCAGTTAGTGAAAGTTTGCTTCACAAGCTGCATTCCTTTTGGTCCTATATTCTGTCTTCAAGTTTTGCTATTTTTTTGTGCAACTCTAGCATTTATTTGGTATCTTTCTGTTGTTGATCTTCCACAGAGCTGATGCGGGTCTCGGCACCAGCAACCTGAATATTCAGGGTTTCCTTAAAATCTGGTGCCAATTCACAGATATTGAGTTTGACTGTGGCCAGTTCTCAAAATAATAAATCAAATTTGTCCAGTAGTGACTCCAGAGTCATTGTTTCAGGTGAGGAATCCAGCGGTTTTCCTTTCTTTGGGTTTTGAAATGGCTGTCGAATGGTGAGACAGCATGTACAAAGTTTGTGTCCATTTGTTGCGTCGCTGGTCTATCCATTTTCTCAACTTTGCCCAGAATTTGTTACATAGTAATTTTTGCTAACAGAATATTGTAAGGTTATTAATAAAAGTCTAATTTAACAGTTTAAATCCCACATTTTTAAAGTAAAGGTTGAGGAGCTCCAAGGGCAATGTCTTTTCAGTCAGCACACATCATGTGACTCCTGATTTTTATTTAACTCTCTCTGTTGTTATGGACTGTCTCAGCACTATATATGTAAGAATGTGTTTACTGTCATTTTCATATATATTTATTTTAAAATCCAATAAAATATGATTATATAACTGTATTGCTGAATGATGTATTGGCACTCCAAACTCTGGATAGGTTTCTTGTATTGAGGGTCTGGATGGATGACTTATATAAGTTAAATAAGCCAAACCAAACCAAGCCTGTCTATATATCTGATTCAGATTCCCCTGACATACAGTATGATGGAGGCTCTCTCATCTATCCAGTGTAATAACCAATCTATACATGTGATAGGGGACTTATTACTTAAAGTGGAGACCATCCATGCATGCACTATATTCCCCAATAGATGAGATAAAGATTCTCTTCCCCTTTGTAGATGATGCAGGCTCCCCAGCTATCTGACACAGTCCTCACTTTACATTCAATGCAATAAAACAAATATCTGCTGCAGGTCCCCCATACATCCACTGTAGAGCCTCCACAACATATTTGCTGTAAGACCCTCCCTTCCAGTTTTCATCTGCAGTCACCACTCTTCCAAACAATGAAATTACTCCTTGTTATCCTGGGGTGTGCCTTACAATTCACTGACACCCTGATAGATGTACAGCCCACCCCCACAATGTTTTTTATTTTAATAATAGTGTTATTAGAGATATGTCCTTTATCAGGAGCCAGGTTTCAATGAATTATTGTATCACGCTGTGAAGCATGAAGTATGAGGCAAGTTAAAGTTCCATATGCATATATGGTTAGACTAAAAAGGTAATCCAACCAGTGGAGTGGCTTAAGACAAGAAGTAAACAAAACTGTTTGTATTCTTTTTAAAAATCTTGTTTCTTTAAACCGTAGCTTAATATCCATTGGTTTTATTGTGAATGAGGGTTTCCACTTTAGTATGCAGTTAGCCAATTAGAATGCACTTTTTTGTAGCCATTGTTTTATAATAGTTATTAACCCTATCATCCTTAAATTATCATAAAATATATATAAAATATGTCAAAACACTGCTACTGTCTCTTCTTGTCCCTTAAAGGACACTGTCACCATCCATAGGCCTCAAACTGTTTCTAGTTTAAACAAGCATTTGTCAATGCCGAACGTTCTCTTGCAGGTATGTGTAAGTGTTTTGCATTTATGCAGCCCCCCTTCCCAGTTGTATCCATGTCCCTTCAGCATCCATATCACAAGAGAGTACCTCTCTGCAACTTCTCTTGCATCTGATTAACGTTTCACCATTATACTTCTTAATTGTCTGTCATAGGAACCCTAATGCCCTGGTTGTGCTCAAGGGTATGCGCCTGTGTGGAAACTGTGCAACCTGCGCTTGTAACACAGCCATTCAGTGGAATTATTTCACCAAAGTTTCAGCACAGGCATTTTGTCACCTCTGGGCATGAACAGTGTCACTATGATTTTCTTACTGTGCACCAAACACTGATTTCCCACAGCGACCACGCTATTCTGCAACGGAAGTGTAAAAACATATTTTGGCCAGGTTGTGAAAAGTGACAGCTGTACTGTTTGTAAGGAGGTGTGGGGAAATGCAAATGTTGAAAATCTGGAGTGAAAATATTACAAATTCGAAAAGTTACAAGTATGCATGGACACTGCATAATGCACACTCGTTAAGTAGTCATTTTTTGGAATATTTGCACCAAATTTTCAACATAGGCATTTTAGGATGTCTCCTCATAAACAGTGTCACTGAGATTTTCTTACTATGTACCAAACATGATCTCCTACAGTGACCGTGCTATTCTACGCCGGAAGTGTAAAAACACATTTCAGCCAGGGTATGAAAAATGACAGCTGTACTGCTCATGAGGAGATGTGGGAAAATGCCAATGTGGAAAATCTGGAGTGAAAATATTACAAATTCATGAAGAGTGTGCATAGAAACTGAGCAATGCACGATAGTAATACAGCCACTTCATGGACTTTTGTCACCAAATTTTCAACATAGGCATTTTAGGACCTCTGCACATGAACAGTGTCACTGTGATTGTTTTACTCAGTAGCGAACACTAATTTCCAACAGCAACTGTGCTATTTTGCACCGGAAGCGCAAAACCACATTTCGACCAGGATGTGAAACATGACAGCCACACTGTTCATAAGGAGGTGTGGAAATGTGCCCATGTTGAAAATCTGGAGTGAAAATATTACAATTTCGCAAACATACGAATGTGCGTAAAAATTGCACACACACGCAATAACAGTCATTTTTTTGGATTTTTTCACCAAATTTGCAACGTAGGCTTTTTGAGATGCCACCTCATGAACACATAGAAGCATAGACTTTGACTGCAGATAAGGATCACTTGGCCCACCTAGTCTGCCCATTTCCCTACCTAGAGGATAAGCTGAAGATCCTATTTAACCAACAGCCTATTTCTTCCTACCCCCTGCTAGAATTGCCTTATGTCTGTCCCATGCATTCTTGAATTCTCCCACAGTTTTAGACCCCACAACCTCCTCAGGAAGGCTGTTCCATGCATCCACCACCCTCTCTGTGAAAAAAATACTTCCTCACATTGCCCCTGGGCCGTCCCCTCTATCTTCAAATTGTGTCCCCTTCTTCTTGCACATCTCTTTTTCTGAAAGCTGCTACCCTCTTGGACTTTGTTGATTCTACTGAGGTACTTAAAAATTTCTATCATGTCCCCCCTCCCTCCTTTCCTCAAGGGTATACATATTAAGCTCCTTTAGACTCTCCTCATACGGCTTCTCTTGCAGACCCTGCACCATTTTAGTTGCCCTCCTCTGAACTGCCTCCATCCTATGTCCTTGCGGAGATGGGGTCTCCAGAACTGGATGCAGTACTCCAGATGGGGTCTCACCAACTGTCTGTACAGGGAGACAACAACTTCCTGTTTTCTGCTGGTGATACCTCTCCCTACACATCCCAGTATCCCCCCAGGCCTCTCCACTGCCTTCTCACATTGCTTGCCAACCTTAAGGTCATCTGATATGATTACCCCTAGGTCTCTTTCCATTTTTGTTGTTGTTACTACCTCCTCCCCATTGTGTAATCTTCTCCTGGGTTTTTGTTTCCCAGGTGCATTACTTTGCACTTCTTTGCATTAAAACCAAGCTGCCATACTTCTGACTATTCCTCCAACCTTGCCAAGTCCCTTCTTATCCTTTCCACGCCTCCTTGTGTATCAACCCTGTTGCAGATCTTTGTGTCATGTGCAAAGAGGCATACTTTTCCTTTCAGTCCCTCTGCAATGTAACTAATAAAGACATTAAAAAGGACTGGACCCAGTACTGAACCCTGCGGTACCCCACTAGTAACCCCTCTTTCTTCAGAGTGGACTCGATTTACAATTACCTTCTGTGTCCTTTTGTTCAGCCAATGTTTTACCCAGGCTACCACCTTGGGACCCACTGCCAGGCTGGTTAATTTGACTGCTAATCTTTTGTGTGGGACTGTGTCAAATGCCTTGCTAAAATCTAGGTAGGCCATGTCCACAGCCCCTCCTTGGTCTACTACTTTGGTCACCCAGTCAAAGAAATCAATTAGGTTCGTCTGACATGACCTTCCCACTGTGAACCCATGCTGCTTTGGGTCCTGTTCCCCACTGGCCTCTAGGTACTCAACAATTCTTTCCTTCAGAAGTGATTCCATCACTTTACCTACCACAGAGGTCAAACTGACAGGTCTGTAGTTTCCTGCCTCCGTCTTGGTCCCACTTTTGTGAAGGGGAATCACATCCACCTTCTTCCAGTCCTCAGGCATCACACCATCCTACCACGATTTGTTAAAAAGCATAGTCAGAGGTGTTACTAGTTCTCTGCTTAATTCTTTTAGAATTCTTGAGTGAATTCCATCTGGCTCCATTGCTTTGTCCACCTTCTGCCAGCAGTTCTTTCAGAACCCTTTCTTCTGTGATAGGACTGGGATCAACCCCCTCTCCAGAGTGCTTCTGTTAATTGGATTAGGCACCTCCCCCCACTTCCTCTTTTGTGAATACTGAACAGAAGTATTCATTCAGTATCCCTGCTTTATCACTGTCACTGTCTGCCCACCCACCATCCATTCTATTCAGCCTCATTATCCCTGCCTTTGTCTTTCTACGCTCCCTGATATACCTATAAAAGGTTTTATCCCCCTTCTTAACAGAGTTAGCTATCTTTTCCTCAGTTTGTGCCTTTGCTATTCTGACTACCCTCCCTGCTTCCTCCTGCCTTAACTGGTACAGTTCTCTGTCCTGCTCCTTCTGTGTTTCCTTATACTTCCTAAATGCTGTCTTTTTCTCCCTAACCTTCGCCACCACCTCTTTTGACAACCATAGTGGCTTTTTCTTTCATTTTGATTTGTTTATTTGCTTCACACAAGGCTTGTTGCCTCTGTGATGGCAGTTTTGATATTTGCCTATTGTTGCTCCACCCCTCCTTCTAGCCTGTTTGCTAGTGCTTTTCTAAGGCACTCTCCCATCTTGCCAAAGTCAGCCCTCCTGAAGTCCAGAACCCTCACTTTTGTATTGCTTGACTCTGTAGCAGAGTTTATCATGAACCATACTGTTTGGTGGTCACTTGTTCCCAAATGGGTTCCCACTTCTAGATCTGAGATTCTCTCACTGTCCCCATTTGAGAGTATGAGGTCTAAGATTGCTCCCTCACAAGTGGGTTCCAAAACTAGCTGTTTGAGGCATGCCACCTGAACGGTATCAAGAATGGCCCTGCTTTTGGATGTGGCTGCCGCAAAGGTGCTCCAGTTAACATCTGGCATGTTAAAGTCCCCCATCAACAGTATCTCCCCTTTCTCTGCCTTCCTAAGTATGCCTTCTATCATATCCTTGTCCATTCCCTCCCTCTGACATGGGGGTCTGTATACAACCCCTGTGCGGATTATGGTGCCATTTCTAGTCTCTAAGGTGACCCACAGTGCCTCCTCTCCTCCCTGTTTACTCTTTTGTTCAGTTGCTTTTATCCCTTCCCTTACATAGAGAGCTACCCCCCTCCTCTTCTGCCCTCCCTGTCTCTCCTGTAGGTTGTGTACCCTGATATGTTAACATCCCAGTCATGGTTCTCTGTGTACCATGTTTCTGTGACTGCTACAATATCCAGGCATCCTCCTTCCATCAAGTCCACCAGTTCAGAGAGCTTGTTGCCCAGACTATGGGCATTGGTACTCATTATCCTCCATTTCTTGATGGCCTTACCCCTTTTTACTATGTCCCTGTCCTTACTGCATTTGTCACTTTCTCCATTTACCCCTTTGTTTCTCCCTATTGACATCTCTATGTTGGTGTCTACCTCACTTACTACCCTGATGTTTTGGGGGGGGGCTAGGATTTCCCTGCTCCTTTCCAGTGCCTCCCCCCCTTGGCTACTTTAACACCAGCACTGTTGTTTCATTACTCGGTCCAGAAAGGTGGTTCCGCGCAATGACCACAAAATCACCTTTCAGGACTGAATAACACCATGACAGTGATTGAAATCATGAGAAGGGGTGTCAAGAACCCCATGTTGAAAATTTGGTGTCAGTGTCAAAAGTAAAAAAAATGGCTGCGATAGCCACTTAAGTTGGGAAAACCCCATTTATGCCATTAAACTGCTTACCAGCATTTCCTCAGTTCACGGTCAGCTTTGAAGAGTACACACATGTTCCTGGTCCACTGAAGATCTTCACGCCAGACTCCAGAGATAAGTATGGGGTGAGGGGGGGGTGTGGGGAGGTAGGTACACAGAGGGTGGGCATGGGTTGGTGGGGGTCAGGGACTCATTGAGGGACCATTTTCTTCTTTCACAGGAAATAAAATAAAGAAAAAGAAATGGATGCGTTTGACATGCTGGGGTGGGCGCCCAGCATGCCACCTACATGTTTGTTGGGGTGGGGGAGTTGGAGCCAGCGGGGATTGGGTGCTCCCTCTGGCCATACAGTGTGCACGGGAAATTTGGAAAAAAAGAAAGAAATGGACACTTTGGAATGCTGGGATGGGCTCCCAGTGTGCCACCTATGTGTTTGTTATGGTGGGGGGGGCTAGAGCTGGTGGGCATTGGGCACCCCTGCTGGCCATACAGTGTGCATGGGGGGGGCATTAGCACACTGGGGTAGTATCCCAGCATGCCAATTGGTTATTTGTTGGAGGGGCTGCAGCTGACAGGGGATTGGACACCCCCACCAGCCACACAGTGTGCTTGGGGATACACGAACCGAGGGAGATTGGGCACTCCCCTAGGCATATAAGGTGGGGGCCGGGGAGATCAATAATGAGGGAGGGGGAGGACATTAGCAGAAGGATGAAGTGGGAGGAATTTCATGCAGCTATGCAGGATGCAGTTCGGCTGATGTGTATGCTAATTCCATACACGCTACCACTGCTGATTGCAGCGGACCTTTTGTTAGAAGTGAAGACCAAAACAGCCAAACTGCTGTCATACGCAGCTCAACATGTATCGGTCCACTAAGGTTACACCTGCTACACTGAGCATTTCATTGGTGAGGAAGGTCACACACCTCCAAAAGTAGTACTGTTGCAAGATGTTCCTTGCGCATACACGCTAGCGAACATAAAAATGCATGTTATGATTGCTCACATTTTTGTAGCATTTGCTGATGTAGCTGGTCAGTTTGATTATGATTCTTATTTCTTTCTAATAATGAAAAACAGACTGCCCATCAACAGGTGCTACCACATAAAAACCTGTTTGTTTGCAGTCCCTGATCGACTCCCACTGCATATTTCCTGGATCTGAGAACACCCCCAACATAGTCTAGCCACTCATGATGCAATGCAAGGAGAGGAGGCTATTGAATCAGGAGTGGCTGCCCTGTTTGGGGATATATTTCCAATGTTCAGGAAGTATGCAATAAGAGTAAAATAAGGATTGAAATAAAACAAGACCAGATATAATTACACCATTTGTATGCATTTCAGTACTACTAAGAAATGGTACAGATAACACAACCACCAATGTCAATGAATTTTAGAGAAAGTGAACAATCTTAAACTGTGGGACTTCAACAAGAAATAAAACGGTGCAAAAAGGTTGACAGTGTCCCTTTAAGCATCCCTTATATTATTGTTCAGTAATTTACAAGTTACAGTAGTTTAAATAAAGTGCAAAAGTTGTAGTGCTGTTTATTCAGTGTCCATTAAACAAAAAAGGTATTCTTCCTAAATTCTTTGAATAGTTATACCTTTCATATATAGAAATTTGAACCTATAGACATTCATTTTTAAATTACTAAGGCAGAGGTCTTTCTCTCCCAAGTTTGTAGATTTTAATTGCACTTTGTAAATTAAATGTGCTCTGACTGTGAATTACAATGCTTCCAAATAATTATCCCAGGTCATTCTGATTGGTGAGATATTTTCATTTGTTTTAGAAATGAATTACTTCCACTGTTTTTCTTGGTCTTTGGTTTTTTTTTTGGACCACTGAATTAACCTTCACAGCTTTGTCCACATTTATATCCATGCAAAACCAAGTCCTAACTCTGAGACAGGCGCATTAGGATTAGAATAGGTGTTGAAGTATGTACTCACAGTGAACTACAGAGGAATGTGAGGTTTCAGGCTTCCATTTTGACCCTTTGCTTAATAAGTACTGCATTTATCCCAGAAATTTAGCTAGCATTAGCAGAGACTAAAGCAGTATAGAGTGGTTACAGATCAGCAGATTTAGTCATTCCCATATTCTACCTTTCAGCACTTAATATGAATTTGAAATACTGTGCTCACAGATGCACAGCCACCTGAATGTGACAGTGTGTCAGAGATGAACAATTAGGTTTACTATCTACTGCTATAACTGCAAGAGTTCCTTCAGGTGCAAGATGGCTAGGTCAGCATCTATTTAGTGTAAGTAGCATAAAGTACTCAAGATCTGATGCCACTTTTGCTGGAGAATGCTGCTTGATCTTTTAGCTCATCAGTAGTGTTTCTAGTTGGGGTTCATCCTGGAGCTTTCAGCTTAAAAACATCACTTACAGTGTTGTCTATTGTTAGTGCTATGGACTTGATAAAAATGCTGCCACGTAGCCTGCCACCGTGACTTTAGCAATATGGTAATGTGATGATTTGCTGCTGGCCTGCCACTTGGACACTTGCTTTCTCTGCAGGTCTACCATGCTCACCTCTTGCTGTACAGTGGATGCCATCTTGCTGGACCATGCAAATAACTCAGTCAGATGAATAAAAATAAAAGTAGAACACATTTTATTCATCACAGGAGACTTATGCACACCATGAGGCTATGCCTCAGTGTGAGGGATTTCCCAGACTGTCCCTGGTAACTTGACACTAACAGGTAGTGCAACAATCTGTATCAACAATGGTGTTCCAAGTGCTCTTAAAAATGCAGCAGCTAAACATTAAGCTCCATACTTAATTGTGTGCTTCACATCGCCCCCAGGATCATGAAAATGAGTACCACTAGAACAAGCAATAATATAACAGAATAAAACACGAAAACAGTTGAGAAATATCAAGCTTTACCTTACACAATCTGACCATAGGAGTAGTGCTGTGAGAAACTGGAATATTTTGCCCAGTGAAATATTTTGTGTAATTAATGCATTATACAAGATATTTCTCTGGGTGAAATGTGAAATTTCACCCACAGCTATGAGCAAAGTTTTGGTTCCAAGATGGCAGAATTTTGCCTGTGGGTGAAATTTTGCCACCATGGATGAAATGCCACCACTTCTGGCAAAATTCTGCCACTTCTGGTGAAATTTTGCCACCTGTGAGTGAACTTTCACCTGCTACAGGCAAAATTTCTCTACTGGTGGTGGACTGGTGAGCTGGCGAAATTGCAAAATTCTGCCACATTTCAAGAAACATTTCACCCGGCGAAATTGCCGATTTCATTGCAATTTCACCAGCGAAATTTAATTGTGCTGCATCTCTACAATGGTGGCCAGTCAGAGCAGTACCATGAACGGGGGGATACCATAGTAACCTGAAGTTTGGTCAGAGCAGCAAGTGCCACAGTGCAGTGAAGGGAAAGGTGCAGAAAGGGAAGCAGCTGGAGATTACCCAGTACTGCAATATGCAAAATTTCATTAAACTATTGCAAAACATGTAGACAGCACATAAAACTGTCATTTTGGAAGAAAACATTTCTGTAGAGAAAAAAGATAATGCAGTTTATGCACTATTTAGTACCAGTTAGTAAACAAAACAAAACAAATAAATACTGCATGCACAGAGACACATGACCATTAGGACATTTTCTGCAGAAGAACAATTAAGCACAGGCAATGAGGCATACCATGGGTAACAGAACAGTTATAGTCCCAGGAAACACACTAAGTCTGGTTGCACAAAACTTCAAGACTTGTGTCAACTTTTCAGGTCAGTTGGAATGGTGTTCTAAGTTGCTTGAACTAGGTCTTGGCAGGGTGGCGTAAGGTCCGCAAAATTCTGTGAACTGTCAAAATCCCACCTGCTGACTCAATAAGTGCAGGACCCACTGGCAAATTTCTTTTGTATACACTTCCTGATCTGGTACACAGGGGTGTGTGCAAGAGAGTCCTGAGAAGTCTTAGAAGTACCAGGAAGTTTACCTGAGTGAAAGTCAGGGGCAACAGAATCCGGCTGGAGAGGCTTAGGAGTGTAAGGGTCTGACAAGACTGGTTGCAAATTATCAGGAGGAAGTTCTGATTCTGAAAGGATGGCAGGTTCAAGCACAGCTTCATTACTGATAGGACTGGGTGTTGCTAAGGTATCTGTGCTTTAGATGATTAATGTGAATTTGTTCAACACAAACCTTCCATCTGACTGGTGTTTGAAGTGGAAATGAACAGGAGAAAGCTATTCCATAATGGTGGAGCTGTTTTTTCTGGGCCTAGTAAAAAAACAGATCATACAAGTATACAGTGTCCCCCACAGAAAACAAAGGTTCATGTGACCTGGCTGCTGACATTTTCTGCATGGCATATTTTCTCTGTCTTAGTGTGATTATTGCAACACGTCTGGTAAGTTCAAGTTGTCCCAACACAGGAATGATGAATGAGGATGCTGAATTTTGAACCTCTAGAGGTGAGAGATACATGTCCAATGGAGTTTTTGTATGGCGTCTATGGATCAAGAAGAATGGTGTATACGCTGTACTGTTGACACAAGGGCTTGTGTAGTAGGCAAATTGAACAAAAGGAAAAAAGCAGTTCCAAATGTTATGAGTTTCATCCCGGTACTCAGAGGATGTGTTTAGAATGGTAGACATCATACTTTCACTTTGTCCATTGCACTGCGGGTGACAGCTTCTTTGAGTCTTTTTTATGTCAAGGAGTTTGCACGTTTCTCAAACAATGGTATAACAATGGTTAATGCCTTTAACGTGAATGCAAGTATGAGGGGTATCATGACAGCAAATAACTGTGTGGAGGAGGACATTTGCTATGGTAGCAGCTTTAATGTCCTTTAGTGGAATTAGTTTCTAGGTATTTTGTAAGGCAAACCACAAAAGCAAGAATGTATTTGTTGCCAGAGTCAGGTCATATTGGTGAATGTGCTAACTCTTTGAAATGGTGCTGTGGCTACAGGCATTGGAATGAGGTTTGCCTTGGTCAGTTTGGCAGGAGAGTTTCTTTGGGAGCAGGGATGGCAAGATTTAATGAATTAGACAATGTCCCTGTCCATGTGAAGCCAGAAGTGGAGCCTTGTCTTTTTTGAGAGTTCTGCAGATTTCCAAATGACCTCCAGAAAGTGGGGAGGCATGAGTTGAGAAAATAGCTTTGTTGATTAATTTAAAGATGCAGGCACAACTAACTGTACATGAGTTCTGTCTGTGCAATGGCCCCTGCCTACCTGAGTCTGGATGTGAAAGAGCACACTGTCATGGAGGAAGTACTGGGAAGCTCAAAAAGGAACCTCCTGGTGATGTTGCTTCTGTTGCAGAAGATTTCCAGACTCTAAGAAAGTGGTTATGTCTAAGAACTGAGGATCTCCTTTTTGATGAGTTTGGAAAGTTGCCAGGGAAAGTGCAGGTGCAGAAGAGGGAATAAACTCCTTCAGAAGATTGTAGTAACTGAGGATTGGTGCTGATTTCTGAAGATGCATTTGGGAGCAGCAAAGCAACTTGGGGTGCTCTAGGAGTGTACAAAGGATGCACATCTCTGGCATGAAAAGGAAGAGCTTCTAAGTAGGACTCTTCATCTAAGGGGGAGTGCAAAGAAACACTGACTTTGACTGACTTAACCAATGCCATCCACATTGAAGTGAACTCAACCTTGTCTGTATGCAGTAGAATTGTGAAGTTGCATGAGTGGAGCATGGCTATCCATTGGGCACATTTTCCTATGGGTTCCTTCATTTTGAATAACCATCTGAAGGCAGAGTGATCAATGATAGCTGAGATGGAGGAGTAGTGAAGATAGCAGTGAAGATAGCAGTCAAATGTCTTTACAGTAAATACCATGGCTAGACTTTCTTTTTCTGTGATGTTGTAGTTTTTCTCAGCAGAGAAAAACAGAGCATCCAGTGCAAGAAATAATTTGTTCTGCTCCATCTTGCACTTAACATAGCATAGTGCTCACTGCAAAATAATTAGTGTCTGTATAGAGTTTGTAGAGTTACTCAAACCTTGGGCAGGCCAGCACTGGAGAAGTAATCAGTTCATCTTTTAAGGTATCAAAGGTCTCTTTGCACTTGGAAGTCCATGTATATTCATATCCCTTTTTGGTGAGGACATACATTGGAGCTGAAATTTTGGCATAGTTACTGATGAACTTTCCGTGGTATCCAGACAGGCCTAGGAAAGCTCTGAGGTCCTTAAGATTGTTACGTTCAGAATAGTCTTTGACTGTTGAGAGCTTGTCTGGGACTGGATAGATGCATTGAGAACTAACAACATGTCCCATGTAATGAATTTGATGCTGTGCAAAACAACACTTCTCTGGATGAAGCTTGAGGCTGGCTTGTTGGAGGTGTTCAAACACTTCTTTGAAATGTTGGAGGTGTTCTGAAAAAGTTTTGCTGAAGACAATACTATTGTCCAGGTAGACTAGACAAGATTTCCAGGAAAACCCACACAGTTCAGCGTCTATAACGTTTTCAAAATATGACTAGATTATTCTGAAGTCCCATAGGCAGTCATTTGAAATGTAAAAGTCCCAAGTGACAGCACCAAGCTGCACATGCACACGAAGTTGGATGAATGGAGATGTGAAAGAACTTGCTTTGAAGATCCAGATTGTTGAAGTAGGCTGGGAGGGCTACACCAAGACTCTCTAAGGCATCCTCTGTTGTGGGTAAAATATGAGCATTCAGCACTGTGCAGGCATTGAACTTTCTGTAGTCCACCACAAAACAATACCTCTTGTCTTTCTTTACCACTAGTAGAAATCTTGCACCCCAAGGACTTGTAGAATCTTCAATGGTGTCTTGTGCAAACAAGTGTTCAAGCATGTCCTGCAGGACTATTTTCTGTTTGTATCCCACTTTTTAGGCTAACTGATTGATGGGTTTCCGACTGGGTTTCACCTTGATGGTGTGTTGCAGGGTATCACAACATCCAAGCTTGTTGTCTGTTCCAACAAATACATATTGGTAGTCCTCCTGGAAATCCAAAATCTGTTATTTTTCTGTTGGAGGTCTTGTAATCTTGGAAGAGGATAGTCACTTACTAAGGGGTAACACTGGTGAAACTGGTTTGGTGGTGGTAGCATTGACAGGTGTAGAGATGGTGGAACCAAGCTGAGATTCTTGCATGAGGTGGAGCTGGTCCCCAGTAGACAGGCAGACAAACTTTCTAACATTGGCATCCTTGGAGAAGATGATGGACTCATCTGTAAAGTTCCTCCTGATGACACACGACTAGTGTGAAACTGGTAGAGGTTGTGTATCTGTACTGCAGGGTGGCTTCTTATTGTATTGTTGCTGAGATTAAGTTTTTCACTAAGATTACTTGTGGTGCTTGGCTTTACTTGCTTTATCTGTAACATTGCAGCATTTCTGGAATACTGTGCCTTCATGCACAATAGACAAGGTGTTTCCTGGGAGAAGACCTGAAGAATGCAGAGCAGGGAACCCATGCTAATCTCAACCACACCTTGGGGGAGTGGTTCACCTTGAATAGCAGCAATCAAAGCAATCTCTGAGTCCATAGCTACAAGTTGTCTCCGGGGATCCAGTGACAGTTTACTTGATGCAAAGTCTAGGATGACTTTATGATATGTGAGAAAGTCCATGCCAAGAATCACTGATGGTTGTAGATCAGGAACTTTGTAGAACTTGACAGTAACTTGCTGTGAGCCTAAGTGTAGCTTGAGGTGGATGATGCTTGTGGTAGGCACAATAGCAGTGTTTGATGTGATGATGTACTTTAAGGCAGCTAAAGAGACATGAGGTGACTGACAAAGAGCTTTATTGTTCAGGATGTTAGTGCTGATTACTGAGATATTTGCTCCAGTATCAACCAAGACATGTGTGGATCAGTCACCAATAGTCACCAACATGTACAGTAGTTTACTAGAAGTGGTGATCTGATGACAGGTACAACTGCTTCTGTAAGACAGATGGTGCCAGACTTGATTCCTGGAGTTGAAGTATATTACTTGTGTGAGTTAAAAGAGTCAGAGGGGCAGTCCGTTTTCATATTCTCCACCCAACAAAAGCCCCTAGTTTGTTGGATAGCACTCGTTTCCCTGATCCTGTGAGTACTTGGGTTCAGTTTGCTGATGATGCTGTAGTAAATGTCCTTTTTTTACTGCCATTTCTATGGCAGGCTCTCGAGAAGGTGCTGGATGAGCAGGTGACTGTGGAAGTGTTTACAGAGCATTGACAGAGGTAGCAGAGGAAGTAGTTGAGCTCAGATGTAAATTATTGGACAGATGTGATGAGCGTGTCAGCATTACAGCCATTTGTGATGATAAAGGATCTTGCACACTGGAGGCCCAGAACATGGATATGGACTCCTGCACAAGTTGTGTAGCTTGGATAGTGGCCATCCAGGTTGTTGTCTTCTGCTGGACAACATGAGGATGAAATTGTGGGAGCAATCCTCAGACAGAAGTTGTAATTTGAACCTTCTCTGTTTTCTGCAGATGTTTGCAGCAGGACTTAATGTCCTGTATGAAAGCCTCTAGAGATTCAGAGGCTGCATGGAGTATTCCCATGGCTGTTGTTCTGGCAACCAGGGCAGATGTGCTTGGATGAAGTGATCTTTAAAAGTTGCATACAGGGTGATAGTATTTTCTTTATCTTGTGGAAGTGCATTGAATGAGGAAATGGCAGTTCCTCTCAGAAGAAAGCACAAGGACATTGTAGATATTTTTTATCTATTTTATTTAAATTTTGATGACTGGGTGGGCCATCTGAGATAGTCAAGTCCCTTTTTCAGGAGCGACCTGGGGAACCAAATGTTCCAAGCATAAGAAAGCAGTACAGGTACAGATAATTATGTACAAATATCATTGGACAGTTACATACATTCATGGACTAGACTAGCCAGCCCATTCATTGGGAGATAGTACAAATTAAAGATGTCAATTGCAACATAGGTGAACAAACAGTAAGGTTGATACGAACACACAATATAATCATAGTAAAGTCAATTAGTACATGAGTACAGAGTACAGATAATTGGCTGTGTACAGACTCATAGCCCTAGACATTGTTCATACACACCAGGAGAGTATAGGCAAGCAGGTGGAGAAGTTTAGAGAAGATTAGGTACAGTTCCCATTACAGACAGGAGGCTTGTAAAATCATTCCCTATATTGTCTTTTGAAGAGAGTAACGGTCTTGCATGAGAGTAGTGAGTGTGGGAGGTCATTCCACTTTTAAGTGCTGTGAAGGAGAAGGATCATCTTCCAACAGATAGGCAAGTCTTGGGCAGACCCAGCATCGGGAGGTGGACCTGCATGTTCGTGGAAAGGGTTTCAGGATTAGTAGGTTAGATATACTTGGAGGAGGTGGGAGGTGTATTAGCTTGAAGGTGACACAATATACTGGGAGGTTAAGTCTGACCATGAAAGATGGCCAACTCAAATTGTTCTGCATGTCACACTGATGGGCGTGAGCTGGGGCCTTAATAGCAAATTGGGCAAATCTGTGATAGGCCATTTTGAGTTTGTTCAGGAGTGTAGTCTTAGAGGAGTGGAAGAAGGGTGGCAGAGGCTATAATGCTTCTTGCAGTCCTTGACAGGTAGGTAGCAGTGCGATATAGAAGGCCTAGATTCTGATTAGTAGCCTTAGTGACACAGGTTATGTGCTCATCGAAGGATAGATGCTTGTCAAGTACTACACCCAGGTATTTAAAGGAGGATGTGATATGTAGGGGATAAGTCCAACCACTAAAGGCAATCCAGGCTTAAAACTGCTTGAGCCAGTAGACAGCATCTTCATGAGTCAAAGCTGAGGAGGATGGTGGCTGTAGGCTGGTATGCACCATGGTATGTTGTGAGATAGTAAGGTCACCCTGAATGCATTGCATACAGTAGCTGATGTTCTCTGTGACAAGATGGAGGACTGGATGTCCTGCAGGAGGGTTTCTATTACATAGCCCTCTGTCCTCAAGAAGGGTAAAAGTAGACCTCCGGATGCTCCTGAATCTATATTTCTTTCTTCATCAGACATGGTCATTCTGGGAGATCTTTGCTTGATGGAACAGAGGTTGTAAGGTTGAGAAGGAGCCACCATCATGTAGAGGAAAGGATGTCATGGATTAGATGGAGTGCTGCAGAGAAAATATTGTCATAGACAAAGTATATTTATTTGTGAGCAAAATCCATAAGGTGACATCTTTAATAAACAATTCCAACACAAATCCTTGGTCTTCTGTTATTTAAATAAAGATTTATTTGCAAAATTCAGCTTTTTTGTGTCAGTGTCCATTCATTTCAATAGGGTTTGCCCTTAATGCCAACGTAAAGGATATGGCCAAGTGGAATGGAGGGCTGAGGTGCTGGGTGCCTTACCTCCTGCCATGCCAGTGACCTGGGGTCAGGAATGGAACCAGGTTGCTCAGGGGCCAGCGGAGTGAGGAAGGATTGAATGTCCCAAGACAGATCTCCTTCCTCAGGGAGGGTAATTAGAATAGTGTGCTGCTTACCTGCCACCCAGTGATGACTGAGTAGCAGTACAGGCACGTCACCATGCAGGGAAGGGAGCCCACATACAAGGCGCTAGGACCATCTCTGCAGAAACAGAGCTTGGACATTGCATTCATTGCATATACATGGATCCAGGGGAGAAAATAGAGGAAAAACCACTCTAGCCTTCATGATGATCGACTGCCCCCCCCCCCGAAGACCCTGAACTGGTGGCTGGGCAGAGCCATGAGTACTGTGGCAGAGGATGATGGCTAAGGCTGTAATTTTTTAATGGGTGCCACGGTTTTCACAATTTCCTTGAAATTACACACCTTCCATGAAAATGGTAGTTCACCATGAAAATCCCAGCATTGTCTCCCAGCAGTGTAAATATGTAGCGGAGAGCTCCCAGGCCTGGTCCCTGATTTGCTCCCTGACTAGCTCTCCTGCTGCCAAAATTATCAATAGGTCCCAGGGCAGATAGGGAACTCCAGTCAGACTAGAGGGTCCATTTGTCATTTCCAGCCATCAGTGTAGCATAACGGGAAAATGATCTGCGAGTGGGGGGGGGGGGTCATCAGTGTCATTCCAAAGCCCTGCGAAGTACATCTCCTGTCGCACTGTGTTCATTTTAGAGGTCTGTGGAATACTAAATAATGAGGATCTGCTTTGAAAGTAAAAGGATGAAAGGCATGCAAGATTTAAACTCTGATAAAGGTGAAGGGTTGCTGTGCCTCAGGGAAGTGAAATAAGGTATTAGCTAAAATAACATAAAACACTGGTCTTCCAAATAATGCCAGACACTTGGCTTGCCTGCTGTGCTGCAGTCAGATGCTATGTTGCCCCTTCAGGATCTCAGGCTCACCTTGGACTTGCTTGGCTGCTAAGAAGGAGACAGGGGAAAGATTAGTCTCTCACCTTTTTACATTTTCAATGTTTTTCAACTGATTTTTAAAATGTGTTGTATAATAAATATTTATACTGTGCATTGCTATGTTATATCTTGTTTTTTCTTGTGTCTGTGCCATAAAAGTTGTCTACTTTTTGCTTTGAAAAAAATACAGCTGTAGTGATGGCTAGGGTATATCCCGGTGGAAGCTGGATGACTGGTCTTGGGAGGTTGGTCAGAAGGGGGTCACCAGGGGGAGAACCAGGTGATAAATAGACTGAAAAAAAATTCCTATGTAGGAAACCTGTTTTGGAGAAATTTGTCACCTTAACAAAGATGGCCACCTGAATTTTGACATACAGCTAGCAGTTTTTTGTTTGATATGTCCCTTTCTAAATGGCCAATGCAGGGTTTAGAAGGTCACTTCCTTTTCCCTATAGAGTATGCCCCAAACAAGATGGCTGCTGCTTGTCATCAGGCAGGCTGAGGATGTGTTGTCTATGCACAGCATGGCAGCTCCTGGATGGTTGTCCTCCTCACCAAGCTGACAGGGAAAACTATTTTTTGGTGAGTGGCACTATTGGGGATTTTATTTAATAAGATATACTTCCTGTTCTTTTTTTTGTAGTATTGCTGTCCTTATCAGGCTGCTAACTAACTGTTATTTCAGCATTTTTTTTTAGTTTACTTTATAGCAACTTAGTTTATTTGATTTCTTTTTCATGCCTTACTTTGGCTTGAAGAGCTCTGATGCAGTATTCTTGTTGTCTGCCTTTATTTATGGTGCTCCCTCTTAGGCACTGTGCCCTACACTTCACTGGCACTGTTTTTTTCTTGTTTTGTTTTGTTTTATTGGGTGTCCTACTTTAGTTAGTTAATGACCTTTTTTTTGTAGTGTGGGCAAGCATGGAGTGGAGGTTCTGAGCAGTTGTTGTGGATGACAGCACTGTCAAGGAAGGCAGGAGTCAGTGGTAGCTGCTGCAGGAGCAGAGTAAGGCTCTGTGTTGGTGGGTAGGATGGGAGGGAAAGAATCCACAGTAGATCTGAGCGGCTGGTGGGTAAAGCAGAGTTTAGTAGAGTGGCCACTGTGATTAGTTTAGCTTTCTCAATTTTTATTTTGTAGCCATCTGGAGTGGCTTGCTATGGGTCAGGAAGCTGTATTCAGTGATATGCTGGGTGCGGCATGGAGCAGAGCTGAGCCACTGTCCTCTGTTTTTCTGCTTGTGGGAATGGAAAGGGGGCAGGGCCGGTTGGGAGTCAGTCATAGCTGGCTGCAGCTGTGATGTGTGCCATAGCTTGGTATGAGCTGTCAAGGTCCAAGCTGGGAAGGAATGGCACAATTTAGGAAGAGCCATTGGGGAACTCCAGGGTGTAGCAAAGCAGTCTTGTATGTGCTGCTTCCATACAATCTTGGGCCAAAAACTTTGAGGCTGGCTGTAAGTGTGGCTTTGAAGCCAGTCAGGGTGTTCCTGGGAGGCAGCTGAGGCATCAGGAAGGGCTATGGTTCTGTATGCTGCTGATGATGGATTTAGAGAGAGTGCAGCAGACTGCAACTTTGCAATTTCTTTTTGCTGTCTGGTGAAGGGTCCTGCAGTTTACTGGGAGGCATACAGCACCACTGCATGAACTTACTGTAGCAGACCTTGGCTGGCAGACAGAGGTCTGAGAGCTAGAAGGGGGTAATGCAGACCTGGAATGTCACAGGGTAAATGCTGCAGCAGGGGGGATGGTTTCAGAGTTCATGGATCTCCGGTTGTACCTTGGGTTGGGTAAATTAAATGATGACAGGCCACTCATTAGTAGCACATCTAGCAATGTCCCACATTTTGACATTTTCAGTGTTTCAGGATGACTGCAGGTAAAAGCAGGAAACAAGTTATTTTTATGCAGCCAAGACTGTGGTGCCAGTGCCCAGGGGTCCAGTTCTTGTAGATGCTGGACTGGAGAGGGAGACATATAACCCAGTGACTCATGAAGTGGTTGTTTGCCAGTATAAGCAGGTGAGATATGGCCAGGGCAGGAGAAGGGCTGCATGCTCCACTATGTGAGTCGTTTTAGTGTTGGTCTGCCACTAGAACCCTTACCTTCCCTTCAGGTCTGCCAGACGCATCTCTCGCTGTACCAGCACTGTGTGAATAACTGTGTCAGATGCAGAAAACTAAAAGTAGAACATTTTCTAGTCATTGCTGGAGATTTCTACACAACATGAGGCTATGCCTCAGATTTCCCAGGCTGTCCCTGGATGACACGGCACTGCAAGGCAGTGCAAAAAAAATATTTTGGTCAATAAAAAAGAATATTATGTCCAGAGACAGTAAAATCATTGTCCCACTATACAGAGCTTATGTACATCCATTATTTGAATACTTCTCTTAGTTATGGAATTCCTATACAAAAAATGAGTACACTAAAACGGAAAGAATACAGAGAAGATATACAAAAATGATAAGGGGCAAGAGGGTAGGGAATATGAGGAGAGACTGAGGTAGTTAAGTTTAATAGGGCCTATGCAGATATGTGCTGAGTGCCTACGTATCACATGGCATGTTACTGCCACTCTGCCTTGTAGTCCCTGTGAGCACAACAAAGAAACCCCACACCAGACTGGGCCACCAAACGCCATGCAGTATATACAAGGCATGGGCACGGGAAGCTACAACCTCAATGCCTTGGCCCGCTGCACACTAATATGGCACCTTGTCTACCTCCTGATGTTTCAAATGCATGGCACACTTGAGTATCTCCCACTTTTGATAACACTCTGCATCAGTACTGAGTGGCCCCGAACCCGTAGTGACATGAGGAGCAGATGCCTAACAATTAAGCTAGCCTGCAAATACTTATAACCGATCTCCTCAGAATTCTACTTATGCTGCTTCTGATCTCTGGCAATGTCCACCTGAACCCAGGACCACCTGGGATGTCCCCCCACCCTCTAAACAGGAAGGAGGAGTCACTCACACTAACATCTATCAATGTCTGTAGCCTCCTCAGCAAAATCGATAACCTCCAAATCTGGGTACAGCAACACAATCCTCTCTGTCATCAAAACATGTCTAAACCCTAAGATACCTGACACCACAGTCACTATCCCGGGATACTCTATCTTCAGGAAGGAGAGGATAGCAAAGCAATGAGGGGGCTGTGCTATCTACCTTAGGGATACCCTTATGGCCCTTGCCCATCGACCTTCAGACCATGGAACCACATCACAGAGCCTCATCATAAAAGTCCTCCTCGGGGCACATAATAAAGAGCTTACCATAGCTTTGGTATGCCTACCCCCAAAGGACCAGTTCACTGGCTTCGCTAATGCTATGGACTACCTCAGGAGACTCCGCCACAACTCAGAAACCATAATACAGGGTGACTTCAATATAAATTGGCTTTAGCCTGAGACCTACTCCTACAAGGATGCTGTCACAGCACAATACCTCACACAAATGGTTCCCACCCTTGCCAGGTGCAACTATAGGACTGGATCCCAGGCCTTACTTGACTGGGTACTGACAAATTGCCCCAAGCTAGTCTCTAAGGTCTCAGTTCTCCCTGACACCATAAGTGAGCACTCACCTGTAATCTGTACCTGGGCTAACAAATTCAACAAGCCCCTCCTAAAATAGTCTACTCCAGGGTGTTAAAGCAGGGGCAACTTGAGCTGCTAAAAGCACATCTGCACAGACTGGACTGGTCATCACTTGACTCAGTCAACAATACTGATGAAGCCCTGGACTTGTTCATCAACTGCTTTACTGTGGTCTGTGATATTTATGCACCAGTGAAAAAGTTGAAGGTAAAAGGAAGGACCAACCCATGGATAACTGCAGTGCTAACTACTCCTCTTAAACAAAGGGATTATCTCTGGCACTGTGCTTAAGCCACTTCTAAGCAAGGGGACATTCAAAAATACAAAGCAGCAAGGAATGACTGCACACGAGCAATAAGGAATGCTAAAACCAAACACTTCAGGGAAGCACTCTCCAGCACCTGGGGGGATGAGAAAAAATTTTGGAGTAACATGAAAGACCTCAGTGGAAAGGACCCTAAGAATCCACCCACAGTGCTCAATATCAAAGGTGCACCAACATCAGACCTTGTTACTATCTCCAACTCCTTTAACAATGCGTTTTCTAATCTGGGAAGTGTCCTTCCTCCAGACTTCTTTGACGCCCCTACCACAAGTGTCCACTCTGACATGGCGCCCCATCTTCACACAGCAACGCAATTCTACTTCAAGGAGATCCCAGTGCACCTAGCCTGAAAATACATTCAGAAAGCCATCTGCAAAACTGGTTACAGTGGCGACTCCCTCGATATGAAGCTGATTGCACTAGTCTTAGAAGAAATCCTTGAACTCCTGACAAAGATATTCAACCTATCACTTAGGACTGCCCAATTCCATCGACATGGAAACCGGTTCACAAAATCGGAGATAGATCACTGCACACTAACTACAGGCCTATCTCCATCCTCCCCCCTTATCCAAAGCTCTGGTGTGAATAGTATCAGACCAGCTAGTCGAGTACCTAGAAAAATAAGGTATCCAACGCCCTGAACAGCATGGCTTCAGAAAAGAGCACAGTACCAGCACTGCCCTGTTGGAATTTATGGGATTCATCCACGCCACTCTAGACCAATGAAACTGTGTCGGGGGCAGTGTTCATTGATCTTACTAAAGCCTTTGATACCATAAATCATCCACTCCTACTCAGGCAGCTGTCAGGTATTGGACTTTCCAAAGATGCACTGCCCTGGTTTGCAGGTTACCTCAGGGGAAGGGTCCAGCGTGTTAGGATCAACGGTGTCACCTCAAATGAAAACCTAGTCCTCTCAGGAGTACTACAGGGGTCCATTCTGGGACCACTATTCTTTAGTCTCTTCCTGAATAGCCTTCCTACCGTCTGCCACCTGAACATACTGCTCTACATGGATGACGCTGTTGTATTCACAAATTACCATGACACTAAGCTTCTAGAGGGGCAGCTGCAGCGTGACTTCAAGCATGCTGAGGACTAGTTCAGCTCACACAAACTGGTTCTGAACTATAGCAAAACAAAAGTTATGTGATTCTGCAATGTTGGAAGCAAGCATAAATCTCAACCCCTCACCATCAAGAACCGTGCAGGGACTATACTCAAACCAGTTCCAGAGTTAAAGTACCTTGGCATCATTATGGAAAGTTCCCTGTCCTTCACTCGGCACATCGACAATGTCACAAAGGCCAATAATATTCAGATAGGTCTTCTACACAGGCACAAACACTGCATGACAGTTGATGCCCTTAGACTGGCTGTTAACAGCTCTGTCACCTCTGTCATTGACTATGGCCTAGCCATCTATGGTTCATCTTCCTCTACTGCCCTTCACAGTATATCGATAGCACTTAACAAATCTTGCCAATTCCTAATGAGTGCTTCCCATCTAGCACACACCTGCAATCTGTATGACCAGGCCAGGTGGCTACCACTCCTCAGCAGGATTCAATACCAGACCTACCTGGTAACCAAAATGGTTCTCCTTGGACTTATGACGCCAGGTGTTAAAAAACTTCTTACTGTATACAGCAGCACCCAGCATACCAGAAATGCACAACACCAAACTACCAGGTCCCCAGATGCTGGACCTCTATGGGTCAGCAGTCTTTCACCTGCAGAGCCCCTCTGTGGTATAATTTGCTCAACAAAGAAACACTTACCACTGCTACGCTTGGTACCTTCAAGCGGCAACTCCGAGAACACCTAACTTCAACCAGTCAGTGAGATTGCTTCCACTAAGAGGCTCACCTCTCCTGCCTCACTAGCCCAACCTGTCCCATAACCTCCCTTGTGGTTGCAATACTATGGCTCCTGCTTCTTCCTTTTGCATCCCTCCCTCCCTCCTATGCCACCCTTCCATGTCCACCCCCTCATCCTTGGACACTTGTTGGACGTTGGTCCCTTCCTACTACTATCAGACACACACTTCTACTACCCTCCCCTCCCCTTAGACAATGGTCCCTCAGCCTGCCTACTTTTTTCCCTACCCCCGCTTACCCCACCCTCACTATCGCCTTTGCTCATGTGTTATTTTCACTTGGTAACCTGCATTAATCTAGATGTTGTTGTCTCTCTCCCTGATTGACTGTACTAGTAGCCTAGCCTTCGCTGTGTATCAAGCCTGTCTAACATTGGCAACCTTTGTATGTATGTTTATCCTCTATCCTCTGACGTGGAACCATTGTAAATGAGCAGGTCCTGCTCAAAGGTATTTGTAATCCTAGAGTTTAATAAATAAATAAATGTAGCCACCAAGCACCCGTTGCGCCAACCCAAGTGGGATGCACAAACCAGGGTGCACAGCTCCTATGCATCCTATCCCCCGGTCATGTGGGCCACAATGCACTAGGAGTGGGTAAGGGGAGCGCCATGCACAAAGGTGCATAGTGCTGCCTGTGGGGGTGTTGAGGAGGATGCAGGTTACACCAGGGGGGACCCTGCTGTAACCACACTATATACCCTGCCCACACAGAGGCCTTAGCAGCATTAAGGCGGTCCCCCACACACACGGCAGCCCCCTCCCAGGGATATGGACAGCGCACACCAAACACATGGCAGTCCCACATGTGTGATCCCCTAAATTTGGACACCCTGGACCCATGTACCTGCCCACCCCACAGACCAAGGTTGTGCCCAGTAGCTGCATTGGAGTCACTGGGGTGGGTGACCACACACAAGGAGCTGCCTGGTGGTGGAACTGCCAGTCCAGGCTGGTGACCACCCCCCGCTGTAGTCCCTGGAGGGGTTTATCAGGAGTGGGGGGACCTGCACACAGTCATGGCAGGGACAGCAGCACATAGTTCCTATGGGCTCCTGCCTACCCCAAGCTGTGCCAGTCCCTGGAACATTGCCATCCCCAAATTGCACTGCGCAGCCATCCCCTGAGCCCCAGACACACAATCGCTGCACTTTCATTGGTGGACAATGTTCACTCTCACCCCTGCGGCACCACCCCCACACACTGACCACATACCTGCCCATCGATGTCGTAACTTGGTCTGGCCAGCATCTGGAGAGGTGTGTGGAGGACTGTGCTTCTCAGAACGCAACCCTATATATAGGTGTTGCACTCCCAGCAGCACTTGGATGGCTGGCTGCCAAGGTGGTGTGCAGAGAGCTGTGCCACTGACCGTCCTGAACTGCAGCACCACCGGGAGGGTATGGGACCTGGCTGGGGTGTCGCCTGTGCCACAGTGGGAGGATTGGGTGTCCCTTGGCCCCAACTGTGCAACAGGAGTACCGGGATGAGATAGGGATCCAGCTACAAGGGCAACTCAGTGTGTGTGGGGGGGTGGGTCATGTTCATCACTGGATACCAGGGCACATGTATGTGCAGGGGGGGTTGCTAGATACACCACCGGGACCAGGGTGGATAAGTGCTGGAGGCAGGGGAGCTGCTGACCCCATACTGGGATGG